>CM066328.1:264268281-266668281 GCA_033807585.1 Hydrophis major
TATAAATACAAAAAACAACACAAACCACACTGAAGCAATTAAGGGAACCAGGCAAGATAAGGGCTTGAAGACGTCCACAGATATCGGAATACACACTAGGAAGGAAGCCAAACTCTGGTAAGAATGGACAGAAGAGAAATATTTTCACGTTTTGTTTCTAGCACTGGCTCCTGTGCAGTCTGCCCTTTTAACCAGTTCTCACAGCTGCAGCCCATGAAGGGGATCAAGACCCTTTCCTCCCCCGTAGACCACACCATTCATGTTTCTCCCTTATCCTCTCCTCCCTAGGATGCCCTAGGATGGGGAGGGGATGGGCCTGGGTCCTCCTCTGATTGCCCAGCCAGCCTGTGCCCTTCCCCAGCTTCCTCCACAACCTGCAGAGCCACACTTCCACTCCCTGTCGACTATTCCTCCTCTCCCTCAGAGTCAGTCTCCATCAGGGGCATGACATACAGCAAAGTGGTTCTGTCAGAGCAGTTTTAATGCTGCATGTAAAAGGCAATGTAAAATTCCAACCGCACAACTTCTTGGGGTAAAATCCCTAATAAAGTCATTCAAATTAGATTAGTACCTAGAAAGCCAAAGGATTGCTGAATCCTAAAGATAAAATATTGTAATTTTTATACCGGAACATTAATCTCTAAGACAAGCAGGAAGCAGGAAGACCAGAGATATATTTTAGCTGAGTTTGAGAATGTATGCATATATTGAGGAGTGTTTTCTATGCTGAAAATTGGCACTCTCTGGATACTTAAGGATACTGTGCAGAAACATTATCAATTCAAAATAAAAATTACATTCATTTTCAAATTATCTAGTAACTCATAGACCTCAGGAAAAGCTGACTTAAGGGGAAAAAAACTATGCAGCAATTTAAGTGAAACATAAAAACAGAACTGGGTAGATAAAGAGATATATATTGGCATGCAGAAGAACCTCCGTTAGCACTCAAGCTGATTAACAACCAATAAACTATGTCATAAAACTATGTTATGCTCAGAATCTGTCTTGAGATTTCAAGGTAAAAAAATGAATTGAAAAGATATCTGAAGCTAAACAAAAATGTAGGGAAAGTGCAATTTAAAAAACACTAAAAGCTACCCTTCAGTTGTCACCTTTAATAATTGGCTTAAACATTTTCAAAGCTATGCAAGCTACCCTGCAAGTAATGAATACATAATTATTTTCAGAATTGATTAAATGCATTAACAGGATGCAGAACAGCACTTTATGAATGGCAAAGGTATGGATACTTTTGTTAGTCATTGTCTGTATTGAAACCTCAGATTTGTTTAGAAAGGAATTTGCCAAAGAATAGCTATCTCCAAAGAGAGTCTCTAGGTGAGAATAGATTTATAGCTATTATAAGAAAGCAACCAATTTTCCATTTGCCTGTACAATAGTTTTACGTATATAATAATTAACTCTTTTATCACTACAGTTATTCATGAACATTTTCATCCACACATTCTCTGAAGCAGCAATAATTCATCTTAATTCTTTAAGGAATTCTTGATGAAGTACAGTTTTGCTAAGCACAAATCTTAAGCAAAGAGCTGTTTACAATGCTACCATTAAATTATCATATGCACAAAGCAGCACATGTTTACTTCTTTGGTACAGTTTAGGATGCTGGGCTTAATGTTCAAAGTCCTCCACAGATCAGTGCCAGATTATTTGAGACATAGCCTCATCCACTATACAAACCACTGGGAATTCAAGAAATGGAAAAATTGAAAGGTGAACATTACTATGTTAAATATTGCAGAATTAATATGTAATGAAAGATGTTGTAATTTTGATTATTGTTTAACAAAGATGTTTTTACCCAGACCACACACTGTTCAACTGAAGATGGAATGATTGTATTAAAAAAAATTTTAAAGATATTTTTTAAAAAAAAGGAAATGGGAAGATTTTGAGAAGATGTTCCTGCTCTCAAAAGCTTGGCTGTCTAATACATGGGTGTCAAATTTACCACGTCATATTGCCATCATGTGATGTTTCACGGTGTTTTTCCCCTTTCTGGTGCTGGAGTGGGCGAGATCTGCATGTGACGTATCCAGGCTGCCGGTTTGACACCCCTAGTCTAATACATAAGAGAAGGCCCTCCCCTATGTCACTCACAGGCTATGAGTTACTTTTCTCAACAACTGCATTCAGTGGCTTCAGAAGAGCAGAAGGTCTCTGTCACTTGCCTTCTGAATCATGAGGACTCAACCTCAGCAGAGGTCCTGCTGACAAGGAAAGTCCTACCGTATCCAGGATCAAAGACGCTGCTAGTCCAATTTAAGCTCCAAAAGACTGTTTTGGTGCTACATATAAAGTTGCTGAACTTCCTCTGCCTGCAAAGGACCTATCCGGTACCATGTCTGTGTCAGTCTGACATGGGAGTAGGAAAATTTGCTACTATGATCATCTGAGGATAGGCACACACCAGCGGTTGGATTAAAAAAAAATTACTACTGGTTCTGTGGGCATGACTTGGTGGATGTGGTGTGGCTTGGTGGGCATGGCAGGGGAAGGTTACTGCAAAATTCCATTCCCTCCTCACCCCACTATCCAGCTTTCCAGCTCCGTTCACCTGGGCAGGGCAACAAAAGAAGACCCAGCCAATCAGCTGGGACTCGGGATGCTGAGAATAGATGTGGGCGGGGCCAGTCAGGGGTGATATTTGCTAGTTCTCTGAACTATTCAAAATTTCTACGACCGGTTCTCCAGAACTGGTCAGAACCTCTGGCACACACCACCAATTACTCCATCAAATTAAAAAAAGAGCAAAAACACTTTATCATTTTGATCAGATAACTCCTGTCCCAATTTAAGATTGCTCTATAATATGCTCTATATAATATAATGACTTCCCAAAAGCATATAGAATTGCAACTTATAGGTATAAACTGGGGCTGGGAATGTTTATTTTTGTCACAGTTGAAAAACTTTGCTTTAAAAAAATTAACTACCTTCTAAACCTTTGTAGTTGGAATCTGAGCTTCAAGATAACCTCTGCAACTGAAAACAAGGCTTCAAGATAACACTTTCAAAGTGTTACCCCAGAAAAGCAAAATATTCCTTCTCGGCCAAAATGCTGCTGTAGGTTTTCATCTTTTCATTGTTATTGCCTTTTCATCCTCTTTTAATGTCTTGGTTGGAATATTGCTTGCTTTAGGTAGCTGGCCTTGGACTGATGTTAGTCATTTCCATATAGAGAGAGCTCCTTTCTTCTGGTGGCTGTGAACCCCGGTAAGAGATTAAATGAAACTTCAATTACTTGTGGTTGAGTGCTACATTCTTTTGAAGAACTTACGTTTTTAATGATGTCAGTAGTTGCTTTCATGGATTTCTATAGATGTCAATAAAAACATTTAATAGGCTTGTTTTATGTCTCTTGATTGCCAGCATAGTAATCATGGCAAATAAATTAAAACCCTTCTGAAGTTAAACTTATACATTTATTTGACTATATGAATCCACACCCATTCAGGATTGCCATGAAATCCTCAAATATAGAATCATGCATCTGATCCAGTATTTTATGCTACAGAAAAGATAATATCACACAGAATAATAATCACTGGAGGCCGAAACTAATAAAAATTGAGATATGGATTTGATCCTAAATACGTTTTGAGCCATCACAAATTCTTGATAGCAATTTTTACTCAAAACATAAATTTGATTAGATGCCAGCTGTCAAATAACACACTGCTAGGATCATAGGAAAATATTTTTCATTGGATGTCTTTCTTGGCTGATTTATCTAATTTGTAGGTCTTTGAGGAAACAGAAATAAGTTAATAGCCTTATGAACACCAGTTCAGGTTTTTCCCTGAAATTATGTGTATATTTTTATTTTGCAAATAACTTATTGTGAAATGCTGTTAACAAATCCTGCAGTCTTCACGCTAAGAATAAATAAATCAGCAGGCCACACATCCATCTTTCTAGAACTGAGATTGCGCTTAGGTTTTATGACATGTAGCAGTATCTATCCATCATTTAAAAGATAAGAAGAGTCGGGTCAGGTTAGTGCTCCAATGGGAGACTATCATGTAATCCCAGAGCTATAGAAGAAGTAAACCACTTCCACATCATTTGCTGAGAAAACAATATGGACAAATGCATGTAATCATCAGGAATGGAACTTGACTTTGCATTATCCTCTTATTGTTTAAAGAGTGTCCTACGCAGCTGAAAGACAGGGATGTACATTTTGGGGGATGTAAATTATATTTCAAGAAAATGTAATGCACAGATCAGCAATTTTCTGCACTCCCCGCTAGGTAATACATCACAAGAAAGAGAGAGGGGCGGGGGAGGGAGGGAGGGAGGAAGGGAAGGAGGGAAGGAAGGAAGACAGATTTATCTTATCTGACTTTTGCCTTGGTTGTAACCAGGGGTGGGATACTACTGGTTCAGCCCAGTTCTATAGAACCAGTAGCTCTGAAGAGCAACAGACACCAAACTGGTTCAGTGTCTGCTGCTTTGTTTGGCCTACCTGCCCACCTGGGTTCTTGGCTGTCCTTTATTCCCTGCTTTTTCAACTTCAGCTGTTTTGCACAGCATAGCTGAGGTTGAAAAAGCAGGAAAGAAGAGGATTTTCAAATGCTGCACACCCTCGCAGCACTTGTCAGCTGGCCGGGCGCACAGGTGAGGTTTTTAGGAAATGGTCTACACATGTGCACAAAATGCACTCTCACCAGGGGTGAGATTCTATCTGCCGGAGCACTGGCAAATCGTGTCACTGGTTGGCCCCTCCCTGCCCATTTGCTCCTTACCTGGCATGCATGCCATCAAACTTGCCTGCTAAGTTGCTATTTTGCCTTTTTTTTCCCCCAACCATCAGCTGTTCTGCTGTGTTGGGAGATTTAGATTAGCTAGAAAGCAGGAAATCCTTGGATTTCTTGCTTTCTAGCTAATCTAAAAGCAGAGCTAAGCCTGAAGCTTCTATAATTCAGTGCAGCCTCAGGTATCAGATGGCAGAAACACAGATCTCTAAGTGAATCTGTGATTCTGTAAGCAACTCAAACTGCCTCCCTGCTCTGCCTGATTTTGGGTAAAAGTTGCTCTTTGTTTAATAACAAATTCAATATTTACATACATGGTGTGTTGTGAGTTAATTTTGTGAGTTTTCTTACAAGCAAATTTTATGTGACAGACTCAGGTAGCCAATTGCAGAAAGATAGATCTCAAACTGCCTGCTGCTTTGCCTTATTTTGGGTAAAAGTTGCTCTTTTTTTATAAAAAATTCAATATTTATGTGAATATTTATAATATTTACATACAAGCCATGCCCAGCTAGTCACATGACCACCAAGACATGCCCAGTCAGCAAGCCATGCCCAGCCAGTCACATGAGCACCAAGCCACACCCACAAATTAGGTCACACTCACAGAACCAGTTGTTAAGAAATTTGAATCCTACCCCTGGTTGTAACTTTTCTTCCTGGTCTCCAAGGTTACTCTCATATCCCCTTAAACTGTCCAACCTGATTGGATGGGGCAGATACTGTTATGGACTAAGCCAATGCATCAGTAACAACCCTAATAGCTTTACTTTAACAGCAGGCTTGTAATCCTGCACTTCTCATTGGCCCACGAACAGCGAGTCGTGATTGGTCATTTCTGGGGAAGGGAGAATAACCTCCGCTGGGAGACAGGCAAACCACCTGGAAATCAGGACCGCCTGAACCACCAATGGAACAACCACTACTACAGAAATCGAGCACCTGCCATTTCAACGAGACGAGAAGAGGCACACCAAACTATTACTATTGGCCACGCTTCATCGCTAGATGCAAGAAAGATCTGCATAAAGGTCAATATTGAGAATCAACCATGCGTGATGGAAGTCGATTCGGGGTCATCCTTATTGATGGTCTCCTGGAAAACCCTCAAACAGCTGATCCCTGCCATCTGTTGCCAGGACCTCAGCACTCAAAGAATCATCCTAAAAGACTACCAGGGAAACAAAATTCCGGTTGTCGGTTCCAGCAACGTCCAAGTATCCTTCAAGGACCGCACCGCGACACTTCCCCTGACTATCGTCAATCGTGACCGGCCCAGTTTGTTAGGGTTACAGTGGTTCGCCCCACTTGGAATTGAACTAGCTGGCATACACCAAACCGGAAGCAATGATTGGGAAGAGGCCATCATCCAGGAATTCCAGGACGTGTTCACAGGAACATTAGGCAAGTACAAGGGGACCCCTATATCATTTAATCTCAGTCCCGGGGTAGCTCCCATTCGCCTTAAGCCTCGTCGGGTGCCTTTTGCACTCAAGCCAAAGATCGATGAGCAACTAGACAAATTGATAGTCCAGGGTGTGTTGGAACTGATTGACCATGCCCGATGGGAAACTCCAATAGTAACACCCATAAAGCCAGATGGCTCGTTAAGAATTTGTGGGGATTACCGGGCCACCCTAAATCATGTGCTTCAGCAGAGCACTTACCCGGTACTGGTGGTCCAACACCTTCTTCACTCCCTGGGTGGCGGAAAAATATTTGCGAAATTGGACTTAGCTCAGGCGTACCAACAGCTACCCGTAGACGCGACGACTGCAGAAGCCCAGACAATAGTAACACATAGAGGTGCCTTCAAGTGCAATAGACTCCAATTTGGAGTAAGCGTGGTGCCGGGCATTTTCCAAAGTTTGATGGAGAGACTATTACAAGGCATAAAAGGTGTCATGCCTTATTTTGATGATGTCTTAATAGCTGCCCCTACTAAAGAGTTATTAGGACAACGACTCAGAAGGGCTCTTCAATATTTAAAGATGCTGGCCTGAAGGTAAAAAGGGACAAGTGTCAACTTTGCACAGAGAGAATGGAATTCCTGGGATACCTTCTTGACAGACAGGGAATCCACCCCACCGAAAAAAAACTAACTGCAATCAAAAGCGCCCCAAGACCTAGAAATAAGACAGTCCTCCAAGCCTTCCTGGGACTCATTAACTTTTATAACATCTTCTTGCCCCAGAAGGTGACCCTAGCCGAGTCCCTACATAGACTCCTCGACAAAAAGGCTTCCTGGGTCTGGGGATGGCGTGAAGAATGAGCATTTCAACAAGTAAAAGACCTCTTAACTTCTGAAGCTGTATTGATACAATACAACGAGACTCTACCCTTAACGGTTACCTGTGACACCTCACCATTCGGAGTGGGAACCATTTTAAGCCATGTCCTGCCAATCGGTAATGAGGCACCTATTGCGTTCTTTTCGAGAACTTTGTCTAAAACTGAAAGGAACTATCGCCAACTTGATAAAGAGGCTCTCACAATTGTATCCACAATTAAACATTTCCATGAATATGTGTATGGGAAACCTTTGCCATAATTACAGACCACAAGCCGCTACTTGGTATTTTGGCGAGAAACAAACCAACTCCCCACATCTTATCACCAAGAATGACACATTGGTCAGAATTTTTAGCCGCATACGATTATCAACTGCAACACCACCCGGGGAAAGCCATTCCCCACGCTGACGCTTTGAGCCGCTCTCCACTACCAGATGTCATAGATGACCCAGCTCCAACCCTAGCCGTATTGCAAATCGAAACTCTTAAATCACCACCGCTGATCGATTGAGACATTGCCTCAGAAACGAAAAAGGACCCTTCTTTGGCATGAGTCTTCAGCTGAGTGGAATGGGGTTGGCCGGACAGCGCACCCAACGACACTTTCAAGCCATTCAGGAATCGACAGACAGAACTATTCTCCCAAAAGATCTGCATCTTGTGGGGAGACAGAGGTGTAATCCCGGAGAAATTGCAACATAAAGTTTTTAAAACGTTGCACAATGGACATCCAGGCATCGTGCGGATGACGGCATTGGCTAGGAGTTACGCATGGTGGCCTGGTTTAGACAAGCAGATAGAGACCTGGGTGGCGACGTGCAGCAAATGCCAGGAGACTCACTCTGCTCCTCCAAAAACACCCCCAACTCAGTGGGAAACGCCTCGAGGTCCCTGGTCCCGTATCCACATCGATTTTGCGGGACCCACAAGAGGACACACTTTCCTTCTAACCGTGGATGCCTATTCTAACTGGCTCGAGGTCCACAAGATGAAAAGCACCACCACGGAGGTGGTCATTAAAAAACTGAATAAGCTATTCACTACCCATGGATTGCCGGATGTCCTGGTCTCCGATAATGGCCCCCAATTCACTGCCCTGGCATTCGAACAGTACCTAGCAGACTGGGGCATCCGCCATGCCTTAACATCGCCAGCTCACCCTGCGGCCAATGGTAGGGCTGAGCGAATAGTTCAATTTGTAAAGAAGACTTTACACAAAATGGACCATGGTGACATTGATGACAAAATAACCTGGATGCTTTTCCTCCAACATATTACCCCAAGCAGCACCACAAACAGAACCCCAGCTGAACTCCTGATGGGCCAGAAACTTCGCTCACATCTTGATTGCCTCCACCCTGCTTACACGCCTGAACAACCCCTGGGATCCAGCAGCAAGTGTCGATCATTCTAGGAAGGTGACCCCGTTTTTGTGAAAAACTTCTCGGGCCACCCATTGTGGGTCCCCACTACCATAACGCAACTTACGGGACCCCAATCCTATCATCTACAAACTGCAGATGGTAAAATGTGGAAGCGCCACTTAGACCAACTTTGATCCAGACTAGCACCTACTCCCATCTCATCCCCTGAATCTCCAACTGGGGGGGGAAGGGACATCGAGGGGGCTGAAAAAGAAATAACAGATGATTTAACAATCGAAACCCAGTAGTCTACACAACCAACCATGGGATACTCACTGCCAGAAGGAGAACCAAGCCGGGGAGTGGCCTCGCCGCATGACAGCACCGCAATGGAAACAGATCCAGGGAACCCGGATGACAGCATTGGCGAGAGCAGAGAGAACAGCCCAGAGCCATTCAATGAAACAGCGGGACCATTTTTGCCACCCAGCTCAGCAAGCAGCCCACCGGAACCAGAGCCAGGACAGAAACCGGTGGAACAGCGTAGATCAAGCAGACAGGTGAAGCGACCTGCCTACTTTCGAGAATACATCACCCCACCCCTCAGACGGAACCTAGGGGGGAGGGGTGTTATGGACTAAGCCAACGCATCAGTAACAACCCTAATAGCTTTACTTTAACAGCAGGCTCGTAATCCTGCACTTCTCATTGGCCCACGAACAGCGAGTCGTGATTGGTCGTTTCTGGCCAGTCCGATTGGCTGTTCGCGGGTCTCTCTGATTGGACGCTTGTTAGAGTGGTAAACTCAAATCATTGGTTGTTCTGACAGCAGCCAGCTCTATAAAAGAGCTGCTGCTGCCCAAGTATTTGCTCTGTTCTGAAGTCACAATAAAGAGTTGAAGTCATAGTTCGATGTCTTGTCTCCATTCCTTGCGCCCATGCTCAGGACCTAACAGATACCCTCAGGGAGAGATGCATTCCTGCATTCTTTAAGATCAGCTTTCTTTCATCCATATTTCAGACTGGAATGCATGTGGTATTTTTCCTTTGGAAACTTTTTGTCATCTATTGCCACAACAGAAACAACAACAAGAAACCTCCAGTTCCTTTGCGAAGACCTTGCAATTGACCAGTGGCATCTTGTGGTCTGATTGGAGCACTGCATTATACATTTTTTCAACTCCTTTCAAATAAGATATTGCTTTTGTCTTGAGGCAGCTTTGCCTTTTTCTCACCTGACAGGGAATATGTGCACATTGATATCCGAAATAAAAAAGAATTATTACATTTTATCTTCCTCTTTTAACATTGAGTGATTCTCATTATCTCTGGTGAGATTGGTCTACATCCTGGAGAAGAAAAGAAAGGGCTGAAATTACTAGTTTCATGCACCTTTATGCTGTTTAGACAGGAGATTTCATTTTTACCTTCTAATCCCCAAAAAGGCAACACAGCTTTAAAAAATCTTATCTTTTGCATACAAAGGGGACTGCATGGCTGCCAACTCTCACGCAATCAGCGTGAGACTCACGCAATTCAACCAATTTTGACTGTCTCACTCTGATAAACGAAATCTCACGCTAAACCCCCAAAATGGAATGTACAAAAATAAATATATCTCTACATTCTCTGATATTCCGAATATCGATATGCCCAAGCCCAAAGTTTCGAGAAATGAAGCCTCCGATCCTGGGCGGTTTCAGAGGGCGAACAGAGCATGTGCGAGAGGACGTTGCCCGCATTGATTTCTGTACTGGGGTGAGGAGAGAATTCCACGCTGCAGGAAGCGGTTGCTCCTTTCCGCTCTAGGATGTCACAACTCTCTGGGCTTAACCCTTGCGCTGCACTCTGCTCTGGCAGGCGGAGATGAGAGAGACGAACTCTCTATCCCCCATGAAGTACGACTACAGGGCATCCCTGGGCCTTTCTCGAGAGCTGAGCTCCCATCATCCCCTCCCCGCACCCGTCTGGTCTCAAGGCCGCTGGGATTGGGGCGCAAAGGCGCGTCCCTCTCCGGCCTCCCTCTCGCAAGGGGAGCTGCCATGGCTGGCCTCTTGCGCGCCTCGGCTTCTCTCGCTCCCCAGCCTGATGGGAAGTCCCTGGAGAGGGAGGGGGAAGAGGGGGGGAGGGCTCCTTCCCGGGTACATTGTGTCCCTCCCCCCGCCCTTTGCACCTAGATATGCGCCCCCCCCCCCAGCCTCCCCTGGGTCCAAGAGGCTGCAAGAGGGTCTGGCAGGGAGGAGCCTCTCCAGGAAGGGGGTCCCGCCAGAGGGCAGGCTGGAGCGGGGCGAGGGGGGCTCGCAAGGAGGGGGGGGTTCCTGTCCCTCCGAGCCCCAATCGCAGCCGGTGCAGGAGTTTCTCTCTTTTTAGGCTTCTTTCCCCACTTGATGCCAGGAACGTTTGGATGCTTTTTGGGAGCCCCTGGGAAGGAATCTCGCCTTGAGGGGTCTCCCCACAAATGCCAAGCAAAGGGGGGGGGGAGTGGCCACTGTCCTCTCCTCTCCTCCCCCAGACAATCCAGGACTTCCCTGCAGGGGAGCAGCTGATGGCAGCATTGCTGGGGGTCCCATGCACAGACTGGGAGGGGGGCGTTTGGGGAGTGAAGGACACCAGCCTCCCCCCCCATTCTCTGTGTGTGTGTGTGTGTGTGTCCATCTGCCTGCCTGGCCCTTTCCGACCCTTCAGCTGGACTGTGAGGCTGGTGGGTCCAAGACTCAGCCTGGATCCCCCTCCCCTCCGCAGGTGGGAGGCCCAGAGGGTGGGAGAGGGCTGGGAAGGGCCGTTTCTGCCCAGCTCCAAGGCCGGGAACCCTGGCAAGGCCCCCTCCACCCCCGGGGCCATGTGAGGGAGGCTTCTGTGGCCCTGAAGAGGCAGCCTGGAGGGGCCAGATCCCAGGCACTTGGGATGCCCCTCTCAGCCAGGGACCCTGGAGGAGGAGGAGAGCCGGAGCAGCCCAAAGGGACGGAGCAGATGGGCAGAGGCCCAAGAATGTGGACCCTTTCCGGCCAAGATGGTCAGTGAACTGCATTATTAATATCTTACAAATCCGGTTCAAGTACATTGGTGCTGCTTGCATGTATGTATGTATGTATATATCCAAATCATGACTAAAGTATGCATCAGATTGCACCATTTAAAATGTAAAATTGTCAAAGCTCCCTACCGTGGAAGGGGGGGCACCCCCCTTCCACACCATCCCCCCCTCGGTCGCTCCGCTCCCTCGCAGTGTCTCACTCCGAACTATCACTCAAGGTTGGCAGCCCTGGGACTGGGGGAGGACACTGGGGAAATGCCCTGCGAAGACAGATGATGGCAATGGGAATTGACAAAACTGTCACAAAACAGGAAACAGAATCCCAGTATTTAGATTTTAGAAGAGAACATTTAAAACATTTAACCTTCATAACCTCCCTTAAATTAAAGGAATTATGCCTCTGCAAATTACATTTTTTCCCTACTGTGATGATAATTCACAACAGTGATTTTAAAATAATTCCTATGTTCAGTTAAAAATCAAGATGATCTTTTGTGATGATAATTCACAACAGTGATTTTAAAATAATTCCTATGTTCAGTTAAAAATCAAGATGATCTTTTGCCAAATTTGGGAAGAAAGGGTAATATATGCTTCATTTGCTGTGACCTTTTGAATATTTTGTGAAGAATAGAAAAGCCCTGATGAAATCAAGGGCTGATTGTTGTCCAATAATTTCATACCCTTGCTTTGAGTATTTCTATTGACCTTCAGACATCTTTTATTGCAATATATCCATAAGTTTGTTTGAGTATTTCTACTTCCTCTAATTACCTGGATTATTCTATTCAGTTCCCTAAAGGCAAATATAATGCTGAAGTTTGAGCTTTTAAATACTAATTAAAAAATCATTAGCCTGTGAATTAATTTCCACACTTTAGTATTTTTCTATTCCTCCAGATAGCTATCAGACTTTGATAAGCAATCTAGTTGTTGTCACGCTATAACCCAGAACTCCTTTAATTATGGTTAAAACAGTCCCTTACCAATAGAAAGTGTAATGAAACATACTTCTTTGCTCCCTGTACAGAAAGTTACTCAAAGGTTCCCAGATTAAACTTCTCTCTGTCCTCAAATTACTGTCTAAGGATCCAAGCAGTTTTACTTGATCCATTTTTAAAATGATAATAATAATATTATAACTTCAGAAGTCTAGGTTAACAGTTGCTCCCAGATACCCACTCAAGGCAATGAAGATCAAATGTCTTTTACATCCTGTGTTCGCTAGGTAGCACATAGAAGAGGTTGGCAGGAAGGTGGGGTTAAATGTTTCATCAGTTTAGAGTCATTGCATTTTCACAAAACCCTAAGTCCAGCACCCGTAAATTCCATTGACCCTTATCAATTTAGTTAGTTGACTAGATTCTTGTATTAGAATTAGAAATAATAAACTCTTCAATGATTTGAACTCAGACCAGAGTTCAAGAGCCACGGTGGTGTAGTGGTTAGAATGCAGTATTGCAGGATAACTCTGCCCACAGCCAGGAATTCAATCTTGACCAGCTCAAGGTTGACTCAGCCCTCCATCCTTCTGAAGTGAGTAAAATGAGGACCTAGATTGTTGGGGGGCAATATGCTGACACTGTAAATTGCTTAGAGGGTGCTATAAATCACCATGAAGCAGTATATAAATCTAAGTGCTATTGCTATTAAACTCAACAAATGCTCCTGGTTATTTGCACCTGATACAGCCTAGCATGTTGGATTCATATCCTTTTCAGTTTATCCAGGTCTACAATAGAGACATTAGCAACAAACTGTTTTAAAAAAAACAATAAACCTGATGCTAAGTAGCAACAAATTGAAAAATGTAATCTTAAACTTGAATCGGCTCCAAGTGTCTCTTCAGCTACACACTTCTCTGGACAGCTTTGAGTTAATTGGTTCAAAACAACTTCCTTCACAGATTTATTATGAAGACAAAACCAGGGGAGATCTCAGCATAACCTTGCTTCCAGATAAATAGATGTAATGGAAATAATATCTGAATTGATCACACCCAGTTTTCATGCGCAACAATTCTGAAAAAAACATCTGTTTCAACTTATCCAATACTTCTATATTGCTTTTGGATCATCATTCAGCAACAAAATCTAAACATCCTCTCACTTTCATAAGTAGCCAAAAAAATCTATTATGCTGATTTATCCAATTCAACCTCCTTCCAGGAATATACATGTTATGAATAATGGTGCTTTCCAAATTTTTTGATGCAATTTGTTCCTCAGGAAAAGAAGTTGAAAAAGCACACCAAATTGCATATGTCCATAAAATGTGCACTGAGATGCACACACTTTCCATGCAAACTTTAAACCTTATCGACATGTGTTGTGTCCGCTGACTGACAAGTCCTCCCTCTGGTCCTCCGCCTGAGCACGGGAGCACCGATCGCTCCCATTGGTTGATGCCGTTTGACAGCCAGCTATAAAAGGGGCTGTCAAACGGTATCAGCCATCGCTGCCAGCTGACTGCCAGTTAGCCTCGGCAGTTGCAGTGACCCTTTATTCAATAAGAATAAAGTCTGTTAACTTTTAGCCTGCATCTGTCTCAGTCATTGCTGCCACTCTACAGCACTGGCGAAGAGGGCAGGATGTGATAAGAGACAACCAGGCAAAGACAGCTGAGCACAGTCACTGTCAAAAAAAAGAGCCGAAGCCACAAGAGCTGAATACGTCACCGCCGCTGATGCTCTCCACGAGTGCGAAGTTCAAACTCCCAGCTGGGAGTCTGACGCTGCCTGACAGGCACCGACACGAGCGCCTTTTTAAAGGCGCGAATTTAAATCCTCCACAGCTGAGGGAATCAGCACTACCGTTCCAAGATGGGCACAAACCCAGCATTCCCTCCCTTCCAACCGTTGGGCGAAACATGGGAGTCATATATGAACTGTTTTGACTGTTTCTTGAATGCTATTGACCTGACAGAAGCCACTGACCTGAGGAAAAAAATCTTATTTTCTGAGCTTCTGTGGGGCTGCAGTTTTTGATACAGCCTCAGCATTAGTGTCCCCACGCTCTGTCAAGGCTATTCCCTGGGAGGAGTTGCAGGGAATTCTATCTAACCACTATTCCCCCTGTTATGAACTAATAAAAGCGCTTAAATAAAGTTTAACAAACCTTAAGAAAAAGCAGGGTTCTTATTCTGCTCTTCTGATTGGCCGATAACAGCGATATCAGATTGGTCCGTTCTGGGGAATCTGATTGGCTGTTAACAAGCCACTCTCATTGGTTCAAGGGTTTAATACTTCCAAGTTTCTCATTGGCTAATAGGTCAGCAGCCTGCCCTATAAAAGGGCTGCTGCTGCCCTAGGGTTTTTGCTCTATTCAGAATGTTTAATAAAGAGTTGAAGTTCATTGTTCACTGCCTCGTCTCCGTTCCTTGCACCCATGCGCAGAACTTAACACTGGTGACGAGGATGGGATACGGAGACATCAGAGCTGACTGAACACTACAGAGCACCAAACAGAGGATGTGGCTGAAGGCACATTGACAATGGAAACCATGTCCGCCGGCGCCATACCACCCGCTCCATTTGACCCAGCACAAGAAGACTGGGACTCGTACATAGACCGGTTCCAGATGTTTTTGGAGACCAACAACTTGAAGGATGCCACTACGGGGAAAAAGCGAGCAGTATTCCTGACCCATTGCGGGCCTGCTGTCTTTAAGATGGCCAAGGCACTAGCGAAACTGGCTGAGGTGAAAACCAGGGACTGGGATGTCCTCGCGCCCCTTCTACGGGCCCATTACGCACCCGCCGTACCAATGCTTGTCTGAAGACATGAATTTTACCAGAGGGACCAGCAGAAAGGAGAGAGCATTGCAGATTTCATCGCGGATCTCCAGAACCTGGGAGGCCTCTGTGAGTTCGCAGACCTCGAAGAAGCTCTGAGAGACCGAATAGTTCTGGGATTAGATGACCAGACAATACAGAGCAAGATCATGGCAAAGGGGGACATCAACCTTGCTGATGTCATCAAAGACGCTACTGCAGCAGAAGCAACCAGGAAGTCGGCCGCCCGAATGCGCCACACCAATGCACCGCTCCGTCAACTCACTAGCGATACCTCACCTCGCCTAGAGAGGCACACAACAGCGACCACCACGAGGACCTCGAATCGCCATCAGAAAGTGAGGAGGAGGAGATCAACCGGCTCCGGTCTAAACGTGACCAATGCCATCAGCGGAATCAAAGACTACCACACCAATGCGCGGGTTGTGGGGCAAACCACCCGCGATCAGACTGCAAATTCCTCGACATGCTCTGCCATTTCTGTGGGAAAAGAGGCCACATTGGGAAGGTCTGTAGAAGCAAACAAGGATCCAGTCCACTTCAGACGGGAAACAACTACCGCCAGACCACAGGGAATTGCCCTGTGAGTCGGGAACATTTGAACCACCAATGGAACAACCACTCCTACAGAAATAAAACACCGGCCATTTTATCAAGAAGAGAAGAGGCACACCAAACCATTACAATCAGTCACGCCTCATCACTAGATGCAAAGAAGATCCGAGTGAAGGATGCCATCGAAAACCAGCCTTGCGTGATGGAAGTCAAATCAGGATTGTTTCTCTCTATGGTTTCCGGGAAGACTCTTAAACAATTAATCCCTGCCATCCGGTGTCAAGATCTCAGAGCCCAAAGAATCATACTCAAAGATTATCAGGGGAACCGAATTCCGGTCGTTGGAGCCAAGTCCAAGTATCATTCAAAAATCGTACTGCGTCATTACCACTGACCGTCGTCGACCGTGACCGGCCTAGCTTGTTAGGCCTTCAATGGTTCGCCCCACTCGGGATCGAGGTAGCCGGCATTCACCAAACCAGAAGCGACGACTGGGAGGAGGCCATCGTCCAGGAATTCCAGGACGTCTTTGCAGACAAACTAGGCGAGTACAAGGGGACCCCGATATCATTTAACCTTAACCCTGAAGTAGCCCCTATCCGCCTTAAACCTCGTCGGGTACCTTTTGCCCTTAACCAAAAATTGATGAGCAGTTCGATAAATTAATAGCCCAGGGTGTTTTAGAACCAACCGACCATGCTCGTTGGGAAACCCCAATTGTAACACCCATCAAACCGGATGGATCGTTAAGGATTTGTGGGGACTACCGGGCTACCCTTAATCACGCCCTTCAACAGAACGCTTACCCGGTACTGTTGGTACACCTTCTCCATTCCCTGGGGGGCGGAAAAGTCTTCGCTAAATTGGATTTAGCACAGGCATACCAACAGCTGCCTGTAGATAAAAAAAACTGCAGAGGCACAGACGATCGTCACACACCAAGGCACCTTTAAGTGCAACCGACTCCAATTCGGAGTGAGCGTAGCCCCAGGGATTTTTCAAAGTCTGATGGAGAGACTCTTGCAGGGGATCAAAGGGGTCGTACCATACTTTGATGATGTTTTAATTGCTGCCCCGAATAGAGATATACTAGAAAAGCGTCTTAAAATGGTTCTCCAGAAATTTAAAGACTCTGGCCTTAAGGTTAAAAAAAATAAATGTCAACTGTGTACAGATAAAGTAGAGTTCCTGGGGTACCTAATCCATAAACAAGGTATTCACCCCACTAATAGCAAACTAAGGGCAATCAAAAATGCCCCAAGACCCAGAAATAGGACTGATCTCCAAGCTTTCCTGGGGCTCATTAACTTTTACAACATCTTCTTGCCCCAGAAAGTGACCGTAGCTAAGCCCCTACATAGACTTCTCAACAAAAAAGCAACCTGGGTCTGGGGACACCGTGAGGAGCACGCATTCCAACAAGTGAAAAACTTACTAACCTCAGATGCTGTTTTGATGCAGTATAACGAGACTCTGCCTTTAACAATTACATGTGATACGTCACCATTTGGAGTAGGAGCCATTTTGAGTCATGTGTTACCAAATGGTAGTGAGGCCCCTATTGCCTATTTTTCAAGGACCCTATCAAAGGCTGAATGTAGCTATAGCCAGATCGACAAAGAGGCTTTTGCTGTTGTATCTGCTGTGAAACGGTTTCATGAATATGTGTATGGATGAGTTTTTACTATTGCTACCGACCACAAAACTTTGCTAGGGATTATAGCGGGAGACAAGCCAACCCCCTATATATTGTCACCTAGAATGACACGCTGGTCAGAGTTTTTAGCTGCGTACAACTATAAATTACAACACCGCCCGGGGAAAGCCATTCCCCATGCTGATGCATTGAGCCGTGCCCCACTTCCAGAAACTGTCAACGACCCAGCTCCAACCCTTATGACACTCCAGATTGAAATGCTACATTCACCACCGCTAACAGCCAGAGACATTGCAATCGAAACAAAATGAGATCCTGTCTTGGCACGAGTTCTTAGCTGGGTCGAACGAGGATGGCCAATAGAACAAACCCCTGACGATTTCACCCCTTTCAGAAACTGGCAAACAGAACTCTTTTTGCAAAAAGGCTGCATCCTATGGGGAGATAGAGTCGTCGTCCCAGAGCGGTTACAACGAGCAGTGTTGAAAACATTTCATGACGGTCACCCCAGCATCGTGCGTATAAAAGCGCTTGCACAAAGCTATGCGTGGTGGCCAGGCATCAACAAACAGATCAAAGCCTGGGTAAAGACTTGTTTAAAGTGCCAAGAAGTCAGCAGTGCCCCACCTAGAGCAACTCCAACAGAGTGGGAAACCTCCTGGGGGCCATGGTCCCACATCCACGTTGATTTTGCAGGATCTACTAAAGGATATACGTTTCTCCTAACAGTGGATGCCTATTCCAACTGGCTCGAGATCTCCGAAATGAAGAATACTACAATGGAGTCCGTCATCCGAAAATTGAACAGGCTATTCACAACGCACGGGCTGCCAGACGTTCTGGTCTCCGACAACGGACCCCAGTTTACCGCCCTGGCATTTGAACAATACTTAGCAGATTGGGGCATCCGCCATGCGCTAACCTCGCCAGCGCACCCTGCGGCTAACGGCAGGGCAGAGTGCATGGTACAATTTGTCAAAAAAAACTCTCCACAAAATGAACTATGGGGACATTGATGACAAAATAAACAGAATACTCCTACTCCAACACATCACTCCGCGCAGCATTACCAACAAGACCCCAGCTGAACTGTTGATGGGACGCAAGGTCCGTTCCCACCTCGACCGGCTTCACCCGTCCTACGAGCCAGAGAAACCCTGTGGATCTACTGGAAAATACCATGAGTTCAAGGTAGGCGACTTAGTTTTTGCCAAAAACCTCTCCGGTGAACCATTATGGGTCGAAGCAACCGTAATTCAAACCACCGGGCCCAGATCGTACCGTGTGCAAACCTGCGACGGAAAATTATGGAAACGCCATATAGATCAGCTTCGCTCTTGGCTACAACCCAGTTCCCACGACTCCTGTGACTCCCAAACTGAGGGGGGAGGGGATGTCAAAGAAACTGAATTCAAAATGGTGGGAAGCAGAAGCGAAGGAAGTCAGCTATCAGGCGCGATAAAAGAAGAAGAATCAGGGAGGGACTCTCCTCGTTACAGAGGAATACTTCAATGGAGGCAAGCCCGCAAAGATTGGAGGACAACAATGTCAGCATTAGCGGCACTGAGTCGTCCAGTGAGGATGCGGAATCACCTGTACCAGATATGTCCAAAAATGTCCTGCCGAAACCGGGCGGCAGACAGGAACCGGTGAGACAGCGCCAATCCAATAGACAGTTAAAACAATCTACATATCTTAGGGATTACGTCACTGCACTCCTCAAATGGAACCTGGGGGGAAGGGGTGTTATGAACTAATAAAAGTGCTTAAATAAAGTTTAACAAACCTTAAGAAAAAGCAGGGTTCTAATCCTGCTCTTCTGATTGGCCGATAATAGCGATATCGGATTGGTCCATTCTGGGGAATCTGATTGGCTGTTAACGAGCCACTCTCATTGGTTCAAGGGTTTAATACTTCCAAGTTTCTCATTGGCTAATAGGTCAGCAGCCTGCCCTATAAAAGGGCTGCTGCTGCCCTAGGGTTTTTGCTCTGTTCAGAATGTTTAATAAAGAGTTGAAGTTCATTGTTCACTGCCTCGTCTCCGTTCCTTGCACCCATGCGCAGAACTTAACACCCCCAAACCCTCTCAAATAGCTAGGAGACTAGCTTTTAGAAGGAGAGTTCAGGCTGAAGGAGAGACAGTTAGTCAGTATATGGCATCTTTAAGATCAGCTCCCATATACTGTGGATTTAGGGATTACTTAGAAGGGGTTAGAGACCTTAAATTACAGAGGTGTTTACTAGCAAAAAAGGATTTAACCCTAAGTCTGGCAATTGAAGAAGCTCAGGCTGCTGAGCTATCAGAGCTGTCAGCAGCAGAGATTCAGGGGAACCCCATAAAGCAAGGGAACTCTGCCATTCACTTTGATGAGGTATCCCTAGAAGAGGAACCACTTGAGGTAAACCGCCTCAGACTGCCAAGCCCCCCCCCCCGAGGTGCCTAGAAGAAACGCCAATCCAACAGCCAGACAGCAATCTAATTGTCTGAGCTGTGGGGGGGGGGCACATCCCAGGTCAAACTGCAGATTCAGAAATGCCATCTGCCTAAACTGCCAGAAAAAAAGGCCACATAGCTAGGGTTTGCCAAGCTGAAAAAACCTTCTCACAAAGACCTCAAGCTGCTGCCTCCTTCCAAAGGCAAGTTGAAGATTGCTACACCTGTTACCACTCAGACAATACCACCCCTGTGTCTAACAAAATAAGCATTTTTGTCTCCCTAGAAGGTAAACCCTGTCGGATGGAGGTAGACACCGGGTCTGCCCTCTCAATCATCTCGTGGGCCACCCTGAAGAAGCTGCTCCCTCCAAGAAGAAACTGCTCAACTGCCACCTGACTCTTTGAGACTATCAGGGGAAGACCATTCCAGTCCTGGGGAAAAGCAAGCTCCTTATTCAATTCCAGAACTTTAGAGGCCACTTGCCTCTGGTGGTTGTAGATGGTGCCCTTCCTAGCTTGCTAGGACTAGATTGGTTCCCTGCCCTGGGCCTTAGTGTAACTGGTATTCACTCTGTGGTGAATACTGAGGTAGACACCCTTTTCAAGGACTACGCTGATGTTTTTAGTAATGAGCTGGGATGTTACTCTGGTACCCCTATCTCATTTGATGTGAGCTCACAAGCCACCCCCATTCACTTAAAACCTCGTAGAGTCCCATTTGCCATTTGCCCTATATTGGATCTTGAACTAGATAAGCTAATTAAACAAGGGGTACTAGAACAAGTAGATTTCACAAAATGGGAGACCCGCATAGTCACCCCCCTCAAAAAAGATGGCAGCGTACGAATCTGCGCAGGCTATAAAACGTCCCTCAATCGTTTTCTCCAAATTAGTGCATACCCAGTCCCTGTAATTCAACACCTGCTGCACTCTTTTGAGCCAGGCACAATTTTTGCAAAACTTGATATGTCCCAAGCATATCAGCAGTTCCCAGTAGACAACCACACTGCTGACTTGCAAACAATAGTTACCCACAGGGGCGCTTTCAGATCTAAACGTTTACAATTTGGAGTTAATGTGGCCCCAGGTATCTTTTAGTCCCTGATGGAAAGGATCCTCCAGGGACTCCCAGGGGTAGTCCCATACTTTGATGACATTTTAGTCTCTGCCACTAACAAAACACAATTATTACTCAGGGTTAGGTCAGTTCTTGACCTTTTTAGGCAGCATGGGTTAAAACTAAAAAAGGACAAGTGCACCATTGCCACTAAGCAAGTAGACTTCCTTGGTTATTGAATTGATGCCTCTGGAATCCATCCAATAGAAACTAAAGTTAGGGCCATACATGAGGCACCTACTCCCTCTAACAAGACAGAGCTTCAAGCCTTTTTAGGACTCCTTAATTTCTATGCAGCTTTCCTTCCACACAAGGCTTCTGTAGCTGAACCTTTACATAGACTGTTAGATAAAAAAAAACCCTGGCACTGGGGACAAAGAGAAGCCAATGCTTTCCAAGCAGTCAAATCCCTGCTAACCTCAAATGCAGTTTTAGTCCAATTTAACCAGGAACTTCCCCTAGTTCTCGCTGCAGACGCTTCACCTTTTGGCATAGGGGCAGTACTCAGCCATAGGCTACCCAATGGCTCCGAGGCCCCAATTGCCTTCTTCTCAAGAACATTCTCTACAGCAGAAAGGAACTATAGTCAAATTGACAAGGAAGCCTTAGCAGCAGTGGCTGCTGTAAAAAAATTCCATGAATTCCTTTATGGTCATTACTTTGAACTCATAACAGACCACAAACCACTCTTAGGCCTTTTAGCAGGAGACAAGCAAACCCCACAGGTACTGTCCCCACGGATGACCAGATGGACGCTGTTCCTAGCCGCCGACTCATATAAGCTGGTACATCGCCCGGGGAAGAACCTGTGCCATGCAGATGCCCTTAGCAGGTGCCCCCTTCCAACACCAGTAGAAGACCCTGCTCCAATCCACGCCATCTTTGATTGCAAGGAACTCAACCTACCAATCTCAGTCAGGACATTGCTGCCCACTCCAGAAGGGACAAGGTAATCTCCCAAGTCCTGGACTGGGTGGGGAGGGGGTGGTCTGAAATTCAGTACGCCTCTGAATTCATCCCATTTAAGACCTGCAGGCATGAGTTATCCTCACTACAGGGTTGCTTACTATGGGGGACAAGGGTGGTTATTCCCACCACGCAAAGAGAGCCAATTTTAAAAGCCCTTTGTTGTGTTTGCGAAATGATGCCAGGAGTCGGTGACTTCAAATCATGCTCTTTTATTAAAGTAGGAACCGAACTGGCTCTTCGCAAAAGGTTCGCGGCTTTTATTCTTCAGCCGCCGCGGCCGCGGCCAATGGCACCGCTTTGAATCTCCCGTGATTCGAATGGACCAATCGCGGGAGATTCTTAGCGAGCCAATCGGCGCGGCTCGCCTGACCAATCAGAGTGCCCCGCGCTTTGGCCAATCAAAGCGCGGGGATCTCAAGAATGCTAATTAGGGACAGAACACCCCTCCCCTCTTGGTTCAGTCCTTACGTCGCATAGTCACGTAGGTAGGCGGGGCTCCGTCTGAGCCTACTGGACCTGCGCAGCTCAGTTGTAGGTTGGATCCTAGCCTGTTCGGTCGGGATCTCTGCTGCTCCTGATGCCGTCGTGGGAACCGGCTGGTTGGTCGGGCCGGGCCGCTCTCCGTAGCTCCCTCCTGGGCCTCCCAGGTTGGTTGAGCTGTGGGTTTCGCCGTTCCCACTCGGTCTTTCCAGGTCGGTCGAGCTGGCCTGGCTGTCTCTTCCTGGCGAGGGGTCGTGATGGCTGCTTTCCGGTAAGTATGGCTGGTTTATTCTTCTTTGGTTTTGGTCCCCTGGGTATTCCCTCCCCCCTTGGTTTGTGTTGTGGGGGTTGGTTTCGCCTGTTTGTGCGTCGGTGGTCTCTTGGTTGGCAGTCCTAGACCTTAATTGGTCGATGTGGCATTTCCACGCTCGTCTGTCTGCTGTTTGTAGCCGGTACGAGTGTGGGCCTGTTATTTGTGTGATGACGGCCGGTATCCATCGTGGGTCTCCCGTCAGGTTTCTTGCGTATACGGGGTCGCCTGCTGCGAAAGTTCGGTGTTTGCTGTTTGAGTCTGGGGGCTTCTCCAGGTTATACGTGGGGTGTAACCTGTCGAGTGGGGACCTTAATTTCCTCCCCATTAATAGTTCGGCTGGGCTCTTATTCATTGTGGAATTTGGGGTTATGTGTTGGGTGAAGAGTAGTTTGTTTATTTTCTCCTGGATCTCCCCGTGGTCTATTTTCCGGATGGTTTTCTTAGTGAATTGCACCATCCGTTCCGCCCTACCGTTCGCCGCCGGGTGCGCCGGTGCTGTCAGCGCGTGGCGGATGCCCCTTTCCGCTAGGAATTTTTCGAATTCCAGCGAGGTGAATTGGGGCCAGTTGTCGGAAACGACGACGTCTGGGAGGCCGTGCGTTGCAAACAGTTTGCAGAGTTCCTTGATCACGGCCTCCGTGGTTGTTGTTTTCATGTTGCTTACCTCCAGCCAGTTGGAGTAAGTGTCTACTGTTATAAGGAAGGTGTGTCCTTTTGTGGGCCCGGCGAAGTCTATGTGAATCCTAGACCAAGGTCCCCTTGGGGTTTCCCACTCTAGGACAGGTGCTGTGGGTGGGCTTGGCCTAGTTTCCTGGCATCGTTGGCACCTTGCTATCCAAGTCTCAATTTGTTTGTCCATCCCTGGCCACCAAGCGTAACTTCTGGCCAGGGCTTTAGTCCTAACGATGCCAGGGTGCCCCTCGTGTAGCAGTTCCAGAACCTTCCCTTGTAGCTTTTCTGGAATGACCACCCTATCCCCCCATAGTATGCACCCTTTTAATAACGAGAGTTCCATTTGGCAGTTTCGGAATGTTTTGACGGACTCGTCGTTGTCCCTTTCCGGCCACCCTTTCTCTACCCAATGCAGCACCCGCGCCAGACATTTGTCTTTATTAGTCTCTCGGGCAATGTCTGACGCGGTTATGGGCAGGTTGGGTAGAGTCTCTATGCTGAGGGTGGTCGTCGTGGGTGTTGGGTCGGTGTCAGGTTCCGGTAGCGGCGAGCAGCTTAAGGCGTCTGCATGGGAGATTGTCTTACCCGGTCTGTGTATGAGTTCGTAGTTGTAGGCTGCCAGGAACTCGGACCACCTTGTCATTCGGGGAGACAGAATGTTCGGGGTGGCCCGGTTTCCTGCAAGGATTCCCAGCAGCGGCTTGTGGTCGGTTATGATGGTGAATGTCCGGCCGTAGAGATACTCGTGGAATCTTTTTACAGCGGCAACGATAGCCAGAGCCTCTTTGTCCAGCTGGCTATAGTTCCGCTCCGGTTTGGTGAGGGTCCTTGAAAAGAACGCGATGGGCGCTTCTTTTCTGTCAGGGAGGGTATGGCTGAGGACAGCGCCGACGCCGAAAGGTGATGCGTCGCATGTGACGGCCAGAGGTAGGGTCTCGTTGTACTGTATAAGGACGGCGTCCGAAGTGAAGAGGTCCTTTGTTCTTTGGAAGGCGGCTTGCTCGCGTTTCCCCCAAGTCCAGGTCGCCGCCTTGTCCAGGAGCCTATGCAAGGGCTCCGCCACCGTCGCCTTTTGGGGCAGGAACACATTTTAAAATTAAGTAGCCCCAGGAATGCCTGTAGTTCCGTCTTCGACTTGGGTGTGGGGGCTTCTTTGATGGCCTTGATTTTTTGGTTTGTGGGGTGAATGCCGTGACAGTCTAGGAGGTATCCTAGGAATTCTACCCGTTCCGTGTATAATTGGCATTTCTCCCTCTTGACTTTGAGCCTGGTCTCTTTGAATTTGGTTAGGACCTCCCTTAGGCGACCCTCTAGTTCGGCTCGGTTGGTTGCCAACACTAGGACGTCGTTGAAGTAAGGTACCACCCCCTTGATGCCTTGCAATAGTCTTTCCATTAGGCTTTGGAATATTCCCAGTGCCACGCTGACTCCGAATTGGAGTCGGTTGCATTTGAATGCTCCCCGGTGGGTGACTATGGTTTGCGCTTCTGCCGTTTGCTCGTTGACTGGCAACTGTTGGTATGCCTGGGCGAGGTCGAGCTTGGCAAAAACCTTGCCCCCTCCCAGTGAGTGCAGTAGGTGTTGTACTACTGGGACGGGGTAGGCGCTTTGTTGTAGCGCACCATTTAGGGTGGCCTTATAGTCCCCACAGATCCTCACTGACCCATCGGGCTTGATCGGGGTGACTATGGGGGTCTCCCACCAGGCGTGGTCTATGGGCTGTAGGACCCCTTGCTTGACAAGCTTGTCAATTTGCTCGTCTATCTTGGGTTTAAGTGCGAATGGCACCCGCCTTGGTTTCAGGCGTTTTGGGGGGACGTTTGGGTCTAGGCTGAATGATATAAGGGGCCTCGGTAGTTGCCTAGGTTTCCGTCGAAGACCTCTTGGAATTCCCGGGCCAGTTGCTGCTCCCAGCTGTCGTCGGTGACGTGGTTGACTCCCGTGACTGCGATGCCGAGCGGGGCGAACCATTGCAGTCCCAGTAGGCTTGGGCAGTCGCAGTCGACGATTGTCAGGGGAAGCCTTTCGGTGTGCCCTTTATATGTGATGTTGAAGTGTTTGGTTCCGACTACCGGGATGCGGTTTCCCTGGTAGTCCCTTACGATGAGTCTCTGGCTGTCTAGGTTCCTCCTTTGGATGGTAGGCACCAAGCGCTTTATTTCATGCCATGCTATCATGGAGAGGTAGGACCCGGAGTCCACCTCCATTTTGCATGGCTGGCCCTCGATGCCTACCTCCACGTGGACCTTCCGGGCGTCATTGGTTATGGCGTGGCCGATGGTGATGGGTCTGATGGATCTCCTCTCTTCGCTGGTTATCGCCGCCTCGCAGGGATCGTCCGTTCCAGTCCCATCTGTTGTCCGAGGGGCGATCTCTGGTCCGGGGTGGTGTGCTCTCTCTCCTCCGGTCGCTCTGGTCCCATCGTGCCGGGCTGCGGTTCTTTTTTAGGCGGCAGACACGGGCGATGTGTCCCTTCTTGTCACAATGCCGGCAGATCGATTCGAAAAACCGGCATTCCGACCTGGGGTGGTCGCCGCCGCAACCGGCACAGTTGGTCCTCGACTTACGACCCCGCCAGTTCCGTTGGTCGCGGCCTGTCTGGAGGCGATGGATGTCTTCCTCGTCATCGGAAGTGCCCGATGCCGAGTGGAAATCGCCCTGGTGGGTGGTCGTCTCGGGTTGGGCCTCGGCCGACCTCGCAGGGTTGTTGTTTCCGCTGCGGTCCCCAGCGTTCGGTCTGCGCATGCGGTCGGCGGAGGTTCGGGTTGCTTCGGCGGCTGCGGCTGCGGTGAGGGTGTCTGCTAGGCTGATGTTGCCCTTGGCCATCAGCCGGCTCTGGAGGATGGGGTCCTACAAACTGAGCACGATTCTGTCTCGCAGGGCGTCGTTCAGGTTGTCGAATTCGCAGAGCCCCCCTAGGCGCCGTAGCTCAGTGACGAAGTCGCTGAAGCTCTCACCCGACCGTTGGTCCCGACGGTAGAATTCATTGCGTCGGATCAGGATGGGTACCTCTGGAGCGTAGTGCCGCCGAAGTATTGGCTCGAGGACGTCCCAGTCCATCGCGGTCGCATTGGCGGGTTTGGCAAACGCCTTGGCCATCTTGAATACCTCGGTCCCGCAGTGGGTCAGGAAGACGGCGCGCTTCATGGGGCCGGTGGCGTCCTTCAGGTCGCTGCACTCGAGGAACATGCGGAATTGGTCGGAGTACGATTCCCAGTCCTCGGTGGTGGGGTTGAAGGGTGCGGGGGTGGAATTTTCACCATCGTGGTGGTTCGTCTGGCTTCTGTCGGACACGTGGTTCGGTTCAGGGTCTGGATCCCACCTTCGTCGCCAGTGTTGTGTCCGCGAAATGATGCCAGGAGTCGGTGACTTCAAATCATTCTCTTTTATTAAAGTAGGAACCGAACTGGCTCTTCGCAAAAGGTTCGCGGCTTTTATTCTTCAGCCGCAGCGGCCGCGGCCAATGGCACTGCTTTGAATCTCCCGCGATTCGAATGGACCAATCGCGGGAGATTCTTAGCGAGCCAATCGGCGCGGCTCGCCTGACCAATCAGAGTGCCCCACTCTTTGGCCAATCAAAGCGTGGGGATCTCAAGAATGCTAATTAGGGACAGAACACCCTTCACGAAGGCCACCCAGGCATCGTGAGAATGAAGGCTCTGGCCCGCAGCTACGTATGGTGGCCAGGCCTGGATGCCCGGATCTCCAATTGGGTAAGCACGTGCCAGCGCTGCCAGGCAACTAGATCAGCACCTCCAACAGCTGTGCCAACTTGATGGGAGGATGCTGGGGCCCCTTGGTCCCGACTGCATATTGACCTGGCTGACCCTGTGTATGGGCGGACCTTCCTGGTCGTAGTAGACTCATTTTCTAAATGGATTGATGTGGCTCTACTTCCCTCCACAACTACGCTGGCTGTCACGCGAGCCCTGACCAGACTGTTTGTCACGCATGGCCTCCCTGACACCTTGGTGTCAGATAATGGCCCCCAGTTCACCTTTTGTGAGTTTGGGGTCTTTGCAGCCAACCTGGTCATCAGACATGCCCTCAGAGTCCCTTTTCACCCTGCAAGCAATGGGATGGCTGAGAGGGCTGTTAGATCTGTAAAGGAAGCCTTAGCAAGGTTTGGCCAGGCAGACTGGCACTCCAAGCTGCCTGCCTACTTACTCAGCCAGCATTCTACTCCATGCACCACCACCAACAAGTCCCCTGCAGAACTATTGATGGGCAGGCGTCTCAGGACTACCATGGATAGGTTACACCCCCACTATGCCCCTGGCACACCTTCAGGCTCTGACAGCCTTGCCAGGAAATTTGCCCTGCAGGACCTGGTTTATGCCAGGAACTATGCAGGGCACCCTTTGTGGATGCCAGGGCAGATAGTTTCTGTTACAAAACCCAAGTCCTATAGGATCCTGCTGGAAGATGGTCGAGTGTGGCGCCGGCACATAGACCAGCTAAGGAGGCATTGCGGAAGAGCTGCAGCCGACTTCCAGAGACCACCAGACATGCCAGTCTACCAGCCGCCTGAAATCTACTCACCTGACACCCCGATCTTCCAACCGCCCGCGGAAGCCGACCAGCCGAGCAACCCAGTCTACCCAGCAGCCGCAAACCGCTTCCCGCCTGACGACCTGGTCTACCAGCCGACTCCCGAACCAGTCGGAAGGACCTACCTGGTCAGCAGCTGGACACTCGGACAAGATCTTCTGAAGGCCAACAAGAATCTCCGGGAGACTCCCAGCAAGCAATGGACACTTTACCTGCTAGCAGGCCTCTAGACCTTTGACGATCTCTCCATGAGCGTAGGCGGCCTGCCAGACTATAGGACTACGCATGCGCCCGGCCAGGGGGAAGGAGTGTTGTGTCCACTGATTGACAAGTCCTCCCTCCGGTCTGCCGTCTGCGCGCAGGAGCGCCGATCGCTCCCATTGGCTGATGCCGTTTGACAGCCAGCTTTAAAAGGGGCTGTCAAACGGTATCAGCTGTCGCCACCAGATGACTGCCAGTTAGCCTCGGCAGCTGCGACGACCCTTTATTCAATAAGAATAAAGTCTGTTAACTTTTAGCCTGCATCTGTCTCAGTCATTGCCGCCGCTCTACAACAACATGAATATGCAGAAGCAAGAAGAAATGGATTTGAGGTTAGGATTTGAGGTCAGGAAAGAAAATGAGAAACTGTACAGTAAAGAACTGTGCAGTAAAGAATTCTTTATTGGGTGAATGTGATTGGACACACAAGGAATTTGTCTTGATTCAAATACTCTCAGTGTACATAAAAGAAAAGATACATTTGTCAAGAGTCAAGAATCATCAGGTACAACACTTAATAACAGTCAATTAAAAATGAGAAACTGTACAACAGAAATGTTATGGATTTGACCATCCTGAACTCAATATTCCTTACTGATTTCAGCAGGTTCTAACTGCTCCTGCAAATTTTGCCTCGCTCCATGAAAAAAAAAAAGGGTTTTCTTCTTTTCCAGAGTCTACTTCAGAATATGGCTGGGAATCTGAAGATCTCTAAACCTTTGTTCTGTCCACATGACTATTTAGAAGCCGTGTTATGACTGCAGAACAAGTCATACAATCACATAGCTAGAAAGGAAAATTTAGAGCAGCCACTGAGCCCAAGCCACTGCTGAGTTTTTTCTATGACAGACAGGCTCTGCAAATGCCCAATCAAAACTTCATTGTTCGTCTTTAGAAAGGAGGAGAATGAAAACATTCAAATTATGTACATCGGAATAAAAAAAAATCAAGCTGTGATCAATTTTGACAAACAGATGACAGTCAACATGCTGCTCACCCCCACCTCTTGTAAGGCAATTCTGAAGTGGTCTTTGATGCATTCTTTTAATAGATTTAGTTGATTGTTGACTGTCTTTTATAATCTTGCTTGGTGAAGGAAAGTCATAATTTTGCTTCCCACACACAGCTGTTATTAATGCTCAAAAGCTTCTTCCTGAATGCTAAAAGACAGCATACATTTCTTTTCCTCCATTTGCTACAAATTGCAAATAATCTGAAAATAAAACTTGAATTCTACTAATATACAGGTGAAACTCAAAAAATTAGAATATCGTGCAAAAGTTCATTTATTTCAGTAATCAGAATATCGTGCAAAAGTTGATTTATTTCAGTAATGCAACTAAAAAGGTGAACCTAATATATGAGAT
The DNA here is from genome assembly GCA_033807585.1 of Hydrophis major. Taxonomy (NCBI): domain Eukaryota; kingdom Metazoa; phylum Chordata; class Lepidosauria; order Squamata; family Elapidae; genus Hydrophis; species Hydrophis major. The sequence continues at coordinate 264,297,932 of CM066328.1, forward strand.
AGATTCATTACATGCAAAGCAAGGTAGTTCAAGCTGTGATTTGTCATAATTGAGATGATTATGGCTTACAGCTCATGAAAACCCCAAATCCACAATCTCAGAAAATTAAATCAATAAAACAAGCTTTGTACATAGAACAATATCGGACCTCTGAAAAGTATAAGCATTCAAAAGTGTTGGGGGGGGGGGAGTCTCCAACACTTTTGAATGGCCTTTTCCGGACAATCCTCTCCAGGCTGCGGTCATCCCTGCTGCTTATGCACCTTTTTCTTCCACACTTTTCCCTTCCACATAACTTTCTTTTAATGTGCTTTGATACAGCATTTTGGGAACATCCAACTTCTTTTGCAATTACCTTTTGAGGCTTTCCCTCCTTATGGAGGGTGTCAAGGATGGTTTTCTGCACAACTGTCAGGTCAGCAGTCTTTCCCATGATTGTGATTCTTACTGAACTGGATTGAGAGACCATTTAAAGGCTCAGGAGCCCTTTGCAGGTGTTATGGCTTAATTAGCTGATTAGAGTGGTACACTCTGAGCCTGGAATATTGAACCTTTTCGCAATATTCTAATTTTCTGAGATTGTGGATTTGGGGTTTTCATGAGCTGTAAGCCATAATCATCTCAATTATGACAAATCATGGCTTGAACTATCTTGCTTTGCATGTAATGAGTCTATCTCATACATTAGGTTCACCTTTTAAGTTGCATTACTGAAATAAATGAACTTTTGCACGATATTCTAATTTTTTGAGTTTCACATGTAAGTATATTGTAATTATGTGGTATTCAACAATGCAATCATATTTTTTGATTTGATATTACTGGGGTTGGGACAAAAGTTTCAGTTAGTGAAAGACAGGTAACCCTTGACTTACAACCACAGCTGAGCCCATAATTTCTGTTGTTAAGTGAGACATTTGTTGAATGAGTTTTCCCCCATTTTACAACCTTTCTTACCACAGTTGTTAAGTGAATCATTGCAGTCATTAAGTTAGTAACATGGTTGTTAAGTGAATCTGGCTTTCCAATTGACTTTGCTTGTCAGAAGATCACAAAAGGTGATCACATGACATGGGACACTGAGTCAGTTGCCAAGTGTCTGAATTTTGATGAACTGACCATGGGAATACTACAACGGACATAGTGTGAAAAACGGTCATAAATCACTTTTTTCAGTGCCGTTATAACTTTGAATGGTCACTAAAGGAACTGTTGTAAGTCGAGGACTGCCTGTATTTCAGTTTTTCAGACGCATACGCACGCAAACAAACAACTGAGAGGAACTGGTCAACAAGTAAAATTATGTAATAAACATAAGTTTGCCAGTGGCGATATTCATAACGGGAGCCCCTGACAATATTGACAATGTAATGCTTTTGTGACTTTAAAGACCCAGACAACAGGTAACATAATTGCTTAGGCCATAACGTAAGTCATTCTGGCATAAATATCCAGCTACAACAACATTATGCACTTTCTTAATGGAGGTACTGAGATAAACCTTTTAAATATGTTTGTTTCTACGTTCATAACGTCTTTCTGCCTCATTTACGTTCATGAATTTTAAAACAACAGAAAGGGCTCTGATTACAATGTCAGAGTAACATCCTGCTATAAAGGGCAGTTGAAAACAGTATCTATCACAAATTTCCTGCTAGGTATAAAAGCTATAAACTGAGCATGTACTTCTTCATGACCAAGGTCAATATCTTAGTTCAGTAGCTGACATCTCTATCTTAAGTTTAGTCTCATTTCAAGTAATAAGCTAAGGGAAAATTTTATATCTCAAACCTTAATAAAGGGAGGAATCCATGTCCCATAGCCCTTAAGAAGCCTTTTGTGCATTTCAAGTAAATTCTCTTCCCACTTAGAAAGTGGGAATTAGGCAGCAAGTGATCTTATCATTTGCATTTAGTTACATTTGAGTTATAAGTAGCAATGATGTTTCTAAGAGGACCAGAGTGCCTCCAGATGAGATGGATGGCACATAGATCCCAAAAATGAATAAACACATTCATATAAATCCATGCCCATTTCTTGTTCCATCTGCTTCTGGACTGCAACTCAAATACCCAACCTAGCCTTTGATTCAAGAAAAGGGCCACAGAGTGGGGGTCTTAGTCAAAGCAAATCATCTTTGACCAGGAAACTAATAATGGGAGGTAAATTTATACTTTAAGATGGGCTGGCTCAGGAGTTCTGGGAGTTGAAGTCCACAAGTCATAAAGGGACCATAGTTTTCAATCTCTGCTTTAAGACATTTCCTTATAGGTCAAGGATGTGAGAAAGGCTTTGAGAGGGCCCCGGGTCTTTCATCCTCCCTCTAAGATCTTCTTTGCTTGTGACATAAAAAAAGAGACACAGGATAGAGATCTCATTCAAAGAAAACTGCAGTCTGAGGTGAAATTATATAAACCCAGCCCACTTTCCTTTTCAAAGTAATACTGCACAGACCTGGAGATACACATGGTGACAGGCCCTGCTTCAATATGTACCCCAAATCTAAATTTCAACATATCCCAGGCTGATTCTGTCCTCTGACTCACTTTTATTTTAAATAAGTTCCCACATAAATAGGATCAAGAAGCCTCAAGGCATTTATCTGTTGTTTGAATTGCCTGGAGTTTTCCTATCGGCAACTGGAGGCTTCCAGATTAAATTCCTCCAGCCTAGATGTGTCTGGGGTCGCCCACTTGCAAACTGATTCATTGAATCATTCTTAGGATTTATACTTGCAATAGTGAAATTTAGCTAGGCCACTTGTTTTTCTTTTGGTTTGGCTCTGTTAACAAATACACTCAACTAAAAAATAAGACACGATGTCATTATTCTGACTAGTCTAGAAATTGGTCTTACTTGTGCACTGGGCTGCTTAGCATATAGATTAACTTGGTGTTCAGAGAGTTCACAAGAAGCTCCTTCCTCATTGCCTCACGTGGTAAGCCTTGATTCCTGGGAGTTCAAATGAACATATATACTTTAAACATAACACTAATGCAGCTCTAAGAAATTAATACCCTGACTTAGCCAAAAGAAAGGGTCTTACAGCTTGCAATACTTCACTGTGACAACTACTGCAGTACTTATATCTTATTATATAGCATGACAAGAATATACAGGAACAAATAAATATCACAAGTATGCCTTTGAAAAGTAAAAATAGTACTGGAAGGTTTGGATTGCACAGGACAGGGTGGAATGGGATGCGATGGGATGGGATGGGATAAATTCCTATTTCCTCCTCTTCTCAATCAGTAGAATATAGCATTTATCCTGTCAGCTCCAAACAGAAGTGATCTCATCTTCTCTTAGCTGTAAAATGTTCTTCTGATACTTATTATTTCCCTCTCCAAGTTGCCTTCATTTTCATAAACAAGGCAGCTACCTCACAGAGAGAAAACCAAGTAGTTTATGTATGTGGTTCCATTACATTTTCAGTCAGGTTCCATTAGCCATGCTCTTGTATGAGGTTGGTAGAGACTTTTGTTTCAAAATTTTCCCAGATTACCACTGATTTCAGAATTCTTTTCAAAGATTCTCATTTAGATTTCAGGAACATGATAAACATTTTCAAAATATGCATCCATATGTTTCAAGTTAAATTGCACAGTTTATAGGGTTATAGGATTCGACTTTTTCTACCACAGAATTTGTGTTATTCTTAGGAGGACAATTCAAAATAAGATCAGAGTTAAGAACTTACGATCTTTGTTCATCTTCTTCTATATATCTATAGCAAGCATCTGTCTCTCCAAGTCAAAATTACACAGATGAAGCACCAACCTATTATAGTTACAGGGATCACTGGACATCACATAATTCTGCACATGGTACACGTGATCACAACATGTCTTCATAACATGCTAGCGATGGTATCTACACTTGGGAGAGGCTCCATATGTAAAGGCTAGATTATTTTGTTCTCTTTTGCTTGCTGTTTTGTGTTTAGAAGGTAACTTTCAAAAATCATGTGTATCTTTGAAGAGGAGATGATTACGGTTGACACGAGTCAATACAACCTACAGAAATGCTTGCCTTCTTTGAGTCAAATAATATGCCTACAGTAAAACTCAATGAATGAGAAATTGATTGCCTTTTGTCTGCTCAGGCTACATGATGCTTCAGAGAAGAAAAACAGGACTTCGAAGCAATGGTTTTAACAGTGCCTCAAATAATTGCACAATCTAGGAGAAATCAATTAAGGTAGCCTTCAAGACACTCAGCTAAATAATTTTCATTTTTAAGATTGCCATTTTATGTGTTTGTGTATTGCACTGAATGAAAAAAGATAATTCAAAACTTTAGTTAACATCTTGGGGTTCCAAAAGGCAATAGAACAATATTATTCAGAATCTAAGAACATCATAGTCTCAAACTCCACTCCCATTAACAACTGTCTGTTCCAGGTACCATCCACAAATCAGAATACAATTCCGAATAAAGTATACTTTTGAAACCAAAATTGATAAAAGATTAATAAAGACCAACACAAGTCAACACTGGAAAGCCTGGCAATCTTTTTTTTTTGGCCTTAAATATTGATGTGCACTCTCAGAAAAACATGCCAAATTGCTGAATTGTCATAATGTTTTGTGCACATGTAAGACTGTCTGTTAGGGGTCTTAGTGGTGTCCTTCCAGTCTTTTCTCTAATGCCTATAGCAATATATTCACTGACAATACTGACCACATACCACTTATCAAATTAATGAAGAAACACACAATTCACAGCCACATTGGTTCCCTAAGCAGAGCAACAGGCAGAATATGAGTAAGGGTGAGCTGTCCAAAAAAAGCACAGCAAAGAACTGTAGCTGCTGTAATTACTCAGTCCCTCAAAGTGTTCATCTCAGGTCAGCAGGATTGTTCACCCACAGGCTACCCAGCCCTCCCCGGGTTTTCAGGAAGCAGGCTACTTGACCCAATGGTTCATATGTGGTTCGGTCTTCACCAATGGATATGTTGGGCTGAAAGCATTCTTGGGGAGGGAGGCACAGGAAGGTTGGGTTAATGGAACTTTTCTAGCTGGCCAGAACTTTCCTTGGGCTAATGAAACTCTGCCATCACCAATAGTTATATTTATCAGAAATAGACTGGCAACCCCAGAGTTACATAGGCACAAGAGGATAAGATCCAGCCCTCTTGAATGCCATTGAACTTTATGTGGTCTGGCCCAGGTGCAAACTGCCAGTCTTGGAATATTCCTGTGAAACAGTCATGAGCAATAAAGTAGTTAATTGAACTCTTCACTTGTGGATCAACTGACAATATCAGGCCATGGGGATCATTCTACTAAGCTGGTTTTTACTCTGCAGGAAGTACTGTTGTTCTGTTTCTGGGTCATTTTGTCAGAGTTTCTTCCTCCATTTTGCAAGAATCCGTCTGTAAAGTTAATCTGGGTATATGTTAGAAGGGGAGGCAGAGGTGGTATTCAGTAGCTTCTGACCAGTTCTGGAGAACCAGTAGTGGAAATTTTGAGTAGTTTGGAGAACCGGCAAATACCACCTCTGACTGGAGATTTTACAGTATCCTTCCCCTGCCAAGCCACACCCACAGAACCGATAGTAAAACAATTTGAATCCCATCACTGATGGGAGGCACCAAATATAGTTTTCGCTCCCCTGATCCTTTAAATGATCCTTCTTCTGGAAGATGCTAGCTCAAACATGACTGTTTCATGTCCCTATCAAAATGAAAATCCACACACTGTCCCGTCTCAATTTTCCATTCTCTCAAGTCCCACTTTTTCTGAAAGAGCCATATTCTATGCTTTGCTCATATTTGTGCAATTTGAACTAGAATGCTCTGAGAAGCCTAAACGTCTAAGGAGATTCTCAGTCATCCAGGTCATGGTTGTCCCAAAGGTGCTTTTCAAAAGGCAACTGGGCTTTCTTGTTTTTCTTTGAAAACAGAGCTGAAGAAGCTTCTTGGATAAGAAGCAAAATGTCTTCAAAGAAAAATAAGAAAGTCCAGTTGCCTCTGGAAAATACATCTTTGGGACTCTGAGAAGGTTGTAATTTCCTTAATTTCCATGTAAGAGTAGAAGGTGTGCTTGGGCTTTGCATCTGAAACTCAGATCATCCAATGAAATATTTGAAAACTATATGGCAATATGGTCGTTTCCTCATATTTGGAACCAAAATATCAATTTCTGCAGCTTTGGATATATTGTGTATGCAAAACCAAATCCTTTTTAGGGAGTGTATTATCCACTGAGAATTAGAGATATCCAGGTTTACAGATACTTTTTTTTTTTTTCTCCAGTTCTGGAGATTGTTGCAACATTTTTTTTCACTGATTTTGGCTACAAAGGCGAATAGTGATAGATGAGGGGAAAGGCATTCACTAGTCTCTGTTTAAGAGATATAGGGTTTCTCCCTCTCCCTCTCCCTCTCTGTTCAAGATGTAGTTTAGATAGGTATCCTAGCCCAGCCGTCTCCAACTTTTTGGGTACCAGGGGCTAGTTCTGTGGAGAGAGTTTTTTCCACAGACCAGAGGGGGCGTGGTTTTGCATGCTGCCTGCATCCCATAGATGAGGCTTCGCTTGTTTACGTGGCCTGGTTTCTGACACGCCACAGACCGGAGTTAATCCCTGCATAGCCTGTGTATTTCTTAATACATTTCACTTTTAGTTTAAATATAAAAAATAGTGTTGACATTCATTGTAACCGGGCAAAACCTATTCTCGGCATCACGGAGAGCATGTTATTAACATTTTGTTTTTTTTTAATGGGATTTTCTGTTAATTGTGCTCAGGAGCACATCCTTTAACAAGGGCTCCTGCTGAATTCAAATTATGAAGACATAACACAAATCCTTGCTCTTTCTAACCAAACTAACCTTACCAGTGAATTAAAGAAGGCTCTCCTCCTCCCCACACATAAAGGTCTAATAAAAAAAAATCTTATTAAAGGAGAAATGCTAGAGTAATTGCATCTACCATACGCCGGCCCAATTTAAAAACAGGACTTCCATTTTAAAAAAAAATTCAGGCAAGCACTGTCAAAACGTGCAACCTGACAGATATATTTATGGTTTGTTTGAGGTGGATTGTGGTGGGGGGATAATGTCTTTGTTGGGACAATAATGGACAGATGTTCCAAGTTAAGCTCAAAGTTATTAGGCTGGTTGTTAAAAAACACAGAGGAGAGAGGGAAAGAAAATAATGTTCAAGCACAAACATGCTAACGTACACGTCTGTATTTTTTACAGAATCTTCAGGACTGAGGCAGTGAAGAGGAAGGTAGGAGGGTGGGTGGGTTAAGTAAGTAAGTAAGTAGGTAAAGAAGGAAGGAAGGAAGGAAGGAAGGAAGGAAGGAAGGAAGGAAGGAAGGAAGGAAGGAAGGAAGGAAGGAAGGAAGGAAGGAGCAGTGAGAAAGGGAAGGTGGAACTACTAAAGACATGACAGACTGGACTCACCCACTGGATTAAGTCATAATATGATGCACTAGGTTTTGGCTTACTGCAATGTGATAAACCAGATTCTCAGATTTATAAACCCCATTTATGGCTTGGCATTATTTATATATGACTCTGGCCAATATAGCTTGTTCAACAACCAAAGCTTAAATCTACAAAAGCTGGTAAAGACATATAGGAAAAGTTGCGTGCTTATGTTTTCTTGTTTTCACCTAAAATGTCTAAGGTAAAGAAGTACATAGTAGCTGATATTTTTTAAAAATGTAAAACTCTGATAGTGTAGTTATTTTGAATCTCAAGGGAAACAAATGCTTCCTTATCAAATATAATGAATTTATTTTTTTAAAAAGCAGCAAAAATTAGAAAACTTAAATAGGTAGGTTGGTGTTTACCGATGCACAAATGAATATACACTAGATTTATATTCTGCCTCTTCATCAAAGAATAACACTTAAAGTTGGCAAAAAAATATTCAAAAGTAAAATAAAAACAAACCAGTCAAAAACACTATTAAAATGTGATTTAATTTTTTTTCAGAAAAGCCAAGCATGGTATCACTTCTCAGCGGTTGGTGGGAATGAAACCAGAAAAAAAAAACAAAGAAAAACCAAACAATTTCAAGTATAGAAGACTTTTTTTCCCCTCAAATAATAGGTTGTTATTAGAGGACCCAGGACCCATTGGGATATCACTCCAGAGATATTTCTTCACCTGTGTAGAGAAACTGAATGGCCATGGGGAAGTGGGAAGGCAAACAGTGGGAATGGGAGCAAGTTCTAACTCTGTGTCAGTTTGCCCATTGATTTTGATTTTGTGAAACTGGCAAAGAGCACTGGAAATCACAATCATGTGCAGTAAAGTGCTGTACAGGTTGTCCTTGGCTTACAACAATTCATTTAGTGACTGTTCAAAGATACAATGGCGCTTAAAAAAAAGTGGCCTATGACCATTTTTCACAGTTACAACCTTTGCAGCATCCCCAAGGTTACGTGATCACAATTCAGATGCTTGGCAACTGGCTCACATTTATGACAGTGACAATGTCCTGGGGTCATGTGATCACTTTTTGCATGTGATGTCTTCTGATAAGCGAAGTCAATGGGGAAGCCAACTGGCTTACTAACTAATCAAATGCACTGCTTCACTTAACAGCTGTGGCAAGAAAGATTGTAAAATGGGGCAAAACTCATGTCAATCCCTTTGTTCTTTTTTTTTAAAATGGATTTCATCACTTGGAAACTTGACAACTCACTTAACAAAGGCCTCATTTAACAACAGAAACTTACGATCACAGTGTAGTCGTACATCGAGGACTATCTGTGGTGACCAAAAGTTGCCGACCGCTGATCTGAACATCCTTGAAATTTCAACTCCACGGGAATAACAGGTCCCAAATTTTGCATGCCTTCTTTAAGTTAGTGCATTTGAGGTACTGTGATACAGTATTTTGCCTAACTAAAGGTTACAAACAGACAAGAGTTTCAGTAATATATAGATTAGGAGTGTCAAACTCAAGGCCTGCAGGCTGAATCCAGCCTGCAGGGTGCTTAGATCTGGCCCGTGGGCCCACTTAGAAACAGTGAACGGCTGGCCCGCAGTGCCTCTGCCAGCAAAAATGGATAAGTTGAGCTGAAAATGCGCAGCCTCCCCAAGCTCCATTTTTGCTCGCAGAGGGCTGCAGGAGACTGTTGCAGCTTAAAACAGAGCCTCAATGAGTGACATCGAGCTGGCCAGGCCACCCGCAGCCACACACACACATATGCCCCCCCAGGTCAAAGACAACCCTGATGTGGCCCTCAATGAAACTGAGTTTCCCCTCCCCCCCCCCGATATAGACTGTTCAATGACTAAATTACAATATTCTCCCCTTGCCAAGAGCTTTCCTATTTTTTATATCTGTATATTTTAAATGCATTTATAATGCTTATCATGCAAATATCATAATTAATATACCACATAATGTACAATATTCAGTATAGTAACATTGCTTTGATTCAGAGTGAGTTATTGCATCTAATCTTCAGGTTTTCATATTCATGAAAGGACGGTCTGTAACTTAACAAACTGCAGTTATTCATATGCAGCCTGTTGAGGTGTTTTGGAGGGGGGGGAAATCCTTCCTCCATCTCTTTTGACAATAGAAATTTATCTTAAGCATTGTAAATGCTTCAGACTCTCCATGACAAATATGGCTTACATTAAGCAGAATCTACAACAGAGCCTCATTTGTTTCTGAGGTTTCTGCCCTGCCTGTATTTTTCCAGTTGAGGGCATATTAATGAATGCAATGCAGTTTCTGCTAGTTTTATGACATAATCTTCTAGTTCTATTCACCAAAGCGCATTGCTGCAATTGAGAAATGGGTATATGTATGTGTGCACACACATACACACATCATATATGTGTATATATATGACAAAGATATATTGTCAAGGAATTCAGGTTATTCATTACTGCACAGTCTAATTAGTGCAGTTTGGGTTTCTTTTCCATTGATGCTGTCAATTCAGCTCACTTTTTCAAAACAAAGTCAAATAATTGCATGCATATTTCTGCATCTATGCAAGCTAAAAGATTGTATATTTATTCACAGCTGTATAATTGTGTAGGTGTACAATAAAAAAATAGCTTCGGGAAAAATTAATCACAGACTTACAAGAAAATGAAACATATGAGAGACCAGAAACAGGCAAAAAGTAATTTGCTCTTCATATTTCTTGTGGTTGGATTGTCATGTGTATAAATCTATTTCAATTTACATTTTAAATGAGCAACAGATGTATTTCTAACAGCAGTGATTTTAATTTCCAGTCCAACAGGGAAAGCTGTAGGGTACTTCCACAGATATATGTTTCTTTTTAATAATAACATGTGATAATAATCAATCAGTGAACAGTTTTGTAAGAGGAAAACATGAATAAAATCCATTGTGTATTGTGTAACGGTGACTCAAACTTCAAAACTACCAGTTGATACTTTTCTACTGCAAAAGGGAGAATTTGAAACGTTGAACAATCATACGTTGTGCTCTGGGAAAATCTGGGAAAATGTGTACGTGTTAAGGAGGCTTTTAACTTCCTGATGTCCCATATTTGGTGATGAATTGTATATTGAAATTCAATAGGTAGATTGTAAACCAAGCCATCTTCGGATGGGGCGGTAGGCTAGGGTTTAAAATAGAATGCAAAATTTTGCTCTGGGTTCCTCCCATCTGCCAGGGTAGGAACCTGTTTCTGCAGAAATGCTACAATAAAGCTGTTTTCCTTGGATTAATATCAAATCTTTGGTGGTTTTTCAAGCCCCCACCCCACAATTTGGCAAGCCAAGCCAAGCCAGGAGCCTCAATGGTGGTCTTCCGGAAGCCGGGGACTAGGTTAGTAGTGGCCACGACCTCCCATTGAGAGGTGCTTCCCCCCTGAATTCTGGTCGGCTCCAGAGGCGACTGGAAATCCAGACGATCCTTGGAAACAGCGTTTTGCCAGCTGATAGTCTGGGACTATCAAAAAGAGAATAGAGGAAAGCCTGAATTAGGGACAACTACCTCGGAGGTCTGGAGTGATCAGATAAAACTTTGTTCCTTTCATTTGCAGTCAGAAAAAGAAAAGGGGGGGAAGAGATCCTTAAACTCCCTGGGGGAATCCAGCGTCTGCTGGAGGACTAGGAGTCTGAAAGAGAGGGGTCCTTAAACTCTCTGGGAGAATCCAGCATCTGCTGGAGGACTGGACTGGTGAGTCAAGGCTCTGGGAGTCTGGAAAAGTAGAGATGGGAAAGGGACAAAGCAAGGGTCTTGGAGACCAGGAAAAAGCCTGTCTGGGACAGGGAAAAACTGACAATGGCAGGAAATCATTTCCGGTAGATTCGCCCCGGGACAGCTACTCCAGCAGTAGGTTCTCCCTGAATCTAAAGGAATTCACCAGACATCACGAAAAGAAAAACATGATTTATCTTTGTCGAGACCGATGGCCAAAATATCCTCTGATTGATCCTAAATTTCCATATCACTGGAGTCCTGAGGGGGAAACCAGTACGTATTGGATAACCAAATTGAGAGACTATATTCTCCAACACAAAATGACCTCAAATTGCATACATAGATGTATGGTTTCATGTGAAATTTGAAGGTCCTGTCCCTCCAATCGAGAGTCAATACATGTCTCAACAAAAAGACAATGAGAGTGAGACGGACGATTGGCTGCAGAGTCCGCCGCCCGCAAATCCTAATTTGAATAACGCACCCGCCAACGTTCCTATGGCACCACCGCCACTGCCGGTGGCACAACCCCCTCCTCAGCCGCCTCTCTTTCCGCAACTGAGAAAAGAAGTGGAACAGTTGAAAAGAGAAGTGTTCAAAATTTTCCCTTCAGAGAAAAACCTGAAGTGGATGCATTTCCTCTAGGGAAGTTCCTAATGGGATCAATGCTGCAGGCAACCTGGTGACATTCTTTGTGGCTGTCCCCATGAAACCTGCTGAGCTGTGGGAATTGTTGATCTCCTGAAAGCAGCCCAGCAAGTTTTTGTGAACAGACACTGTAAAAACCAGACAGAAGTCACAAATGATGGTTGCAGCTTTGCAGGCTGCAGCTAAGAATGAGGTGAAGAAAAGTGTGGATTGTGTAAGGGGGGCAATGGGAGGCCAGGGTGAGAGAAGGCGAGGCAGAATGCAAGGAAGTTTCAGAGGAAGAGGTTTTAGAGGGATGGGAATGAGACAGCCTGGAATGGATAGAAGCTGCTTCAGGTGTGGGAAGGAAGGGCACTTTGTGCGCAGGAGGAGAGGAGTTATGCATTGTATGATGATTAGGGATGTTCCGGGTCCTTTAAGAGGACCTGCGGGGAGCCATTGGTAAACATTTCAGTGGGTCCTGACCATCAGGAGCGGCTGTTCCTGATAGACACCAGCACAAGCCGGACTTCTGTGTGTGACCCGATAAAGGGTGCACATAGATCAAGGAAAATGATAAAAGTAGTGGGAGTGAGTGGAAAATCACAGGATGTGAGGGTGTTTGAACAAATCAAACTGGAAATGAATAAAGTGGTGACTGAGGCTGCTGGAGTGAATTTCTAGGGAGAGATCTGTTGCCTGTGTTTGGTATCTAGCTGTGGGATACCAGGAAGGGAGTAAAGATGTGGAAGATGACTGTTGAAGATGAGAGAGCAATTTCAGATGAGGTCTGGGCAGGAGGAGAGAAGGCAGGATGAATGAACATTCAGCCGATTAAGATTCAAGTGCAGCCTGGGGTGACAAAGCTTTGGACCCCACAATATTCAATGAGTAGAAAGGGGAGAGAGGGGTTGATCTGAAGGATGCCTTCTGGGCATGCCCCCTTGAGAAGGGAAGTAGAGACCTGTTTGCATTTGAATGGAATGATCCTGAGAGTGGAAGATTTGGACAGGCTTTGGAAAGTTAGTGTCTTTTGAGAAAGGAAGGGATTATGTTGATTCAATTTGTGGATGATTTGTTGCTGACTGGGGAGAAAGAGAACGAGGTCAGAGCAGCATCTGTGGCTTTGTTAAATTGGCTGAAGGAGCAAGGATTGACAGTTTCAAGCGAAAAGATCCAATTTGTGGAAAAGAAGGTGAAATATTTGGGGCATTATATTCAGCAGGGGGTGAGATCCCTGGATCCTGAGAGGGTGAAAGGGATCATGAGCTTGGCTCCTCCCAGAAATAAGACAGAAGTCAGGAAAGCCCTTGGATTGCTGGGGTATTGCAGAGTTTGGGTGGACCAATGCACTGTGTTAGCCCAATTCTTGCACAGGAAGCTAGTAGGAAAAGGAGAGAGTATAAAATGGTTAGAGGGAGATGATGAGAGATGGGAAGTTTTAAAGAAGGCATTGTCATCCACACCGGTTTTGGCTTTGCCCAATTTGAAGCTTCCATTTCATCTGTATGTGTTAGCAGCTCAGGGAACGGCACTAGGACTGTTGGCGCAGAAGAGGGGGGGGCAATACCAGCCCATCGCTTTTCTGAGCAAAACTCTGGAGCCAGTGGTGAGAGGATGGCCAGTGTGTGTGCAGGCTGTGGCAGCTACAGATATGTTGGTGGTAGAGACCAGGAAGTTAACCTTTGGGGGGGGGGGCTTGTAGGGCATTCACCCCACCAGGTTACTTCTGTGCTAAGTCAGTTGGCAACAACTTGGATGACAGAGGGGCAGATTCTCAAATATGAGACCATTTTGAGAGCCAGCTCTGATGTAGTGATTGGGACAGACAGGAATTTGAATCCAGCAGAATTTTTAGAAGGAAGAAGACAGGAGTGGGAAGCTGAGGATCATGATTGTTTGTTGCAAGTAGATCTGATGACAAAAGTGAGGGAGGATCTGGAAGAAACTCCTTTGAAAGGAGGGGAGAGATGATTTGTGCATGGATCAAACAGGGTTAAGGAAGGAAAGAGGAAGTCAGGATTTGCAGTCGTGACAGGAGAAGGGGAGGTCATAAAAAGGCTCCCTTCCTTCTTCATGGTCTGTGCAAAAATGCGAGTTGTTTGCTTTGAAGAGGGCTTTGGAGTTGGCTGAAGGAATTAATGTGACAAGTTGGACTGATTCCAAATACGCCTGGGGTGTGGTCCATACCTTTGGTAAGATCTGGCAGGAGAGGGGTTTTATCAGGGCTGATGGGAAACAAGTTGAACAATTACAGCTTGTGGAACAGGTTCTGGAAGCTCTGCAACTGCCAAATCAATAGTATATGTAAATGCTCGTCAGAAAGGGAATACCCCAGAGGTAGTTGGAAACAGATGGGCAGACAAATGGGCAAAAAAGCTGCAGGGGAAATAAAGCTGGTAATGGCATTAATTCCCTTGCTAGAAATGGAAGAGGATGAGGATTGGAAACCTGAGGGAAAAGAGATAGATGATTTGGAAAAAGAAGGGTGTACATCAACTGAGGATGGGTGGAGAACTTCAGAGGGGGTGAGGGTGGTTCCCATGAATGTAATGAGAGGAATTCTGGAGAAGGTACATGAGGAAAGACATTGGGGAACAGAAGCACTGGTAACAGCTGTGAAACCACATTTTTGGAGCCCAAAGATATGGACACTAGCCCAGAGTATCTGTTGGAAATACTTATTGGTGATTAAAGATCAATTGACAGGATGGGTAGAGGCCTATCCGACTAGAAGAGCCACAGCATGCATAGTAACCAAGATCCTATTAGAACAAATCATTCCATGATATGGGGTGATGGAAGCTATTGATTCTGATAGGGGGACACATTTTACACAAAAAGTGTTGCAATCTGTGATGGGAGCTGTTGGAGTGAAATGGGATTTGCACACCCCTTGGCAGTGCGAAAGTGGAAAGGTCGAATGGGGAATTGAAGAGATATTTGACCAAATTACAATTAGAAAATGGGTTACCATGGACAAAGAACTTATCCTTGGCACTACTCAGAATCAGAACATGTCCAAGGAGAGACACTGGGGTCTCCCCTTTTGAAATGTTAATGGGGCGGCCCTACTTGGCAAAAATAGGGAATCCAATTCCTGAATTTAAAGATTTGTTTCTGAGAAAATATTTGCAGGCACTGTCCAGGTCTTTGTTTTCTCTTTATAAACAGGGATTGTTGGCACAACGACCACCACTTGCAGGAAGCCAACACCCCTATGAAACTGGAGATTGGGTCCTGATAAAGACGTGGAGAAGTGAGAAGCTGCAACCTAGCTGGGAAGGCCCATACCAGGTGCTGTTGACAACTGAATCTGCAGTTCACATTCGAGAAGGAAGCTGGACGCATTACAGCAGAGTCAAGAAGACACCAGATCCAAATTCTACGTGGAGGGCAGTTCCAGTGGACAGTCAGCCGCTGAAGCTCATCTTAAAAAGATGAAGAAGATTGGACCCTGGACTGAGCTAACCACCTTGATGATAGTACTGATGATTGCATCAGAAGGACAGATTCAATATATTGGACCAGCTGGAGACTCGGGGACAGATTTATGGGAAGACTATACATACATGAAGGATTTGAAGAAGGTATCACAAGCATTGAACATAACTAACTGCTGGATGTGCATGCACATGCCAGGGAAGACAGGGGAGGATTTAACATTACATGCAATCCCACTAAGTCAACAGGATTTGAGACCAAAGGGAAATAAATTTGAACAGGCTCCTATGAAAAGAAACCTATCTGGGAAGGTATTTGTCCATTTGAGAGAAAAAACATATGTGTGTTTCAAGAGAAATGTATCCAAAGGAGTGGATTTGGGTGATTGGGAAAAATGCAACAAAACTTTTGATATGCCTTTATTTTGTAGTAACCACAGTTATTCTAACACTCATCATCAATTGAGTTATTTTAATCATGACCAATACCAGATGTGTATGTATTTTGAAGTTATAATCAATTGGACTCGGACTTCGAATCAAACGTACGCCATGGAAAATTTTAGGTGGGTGTTGTGTGGGAAACATGCATATAGAGAAATGCCACCACGTTGGAGTGGGATTTGTACCATGGGATACGTGATACCAGTAATATATAAATTGAATACCTTACCCCAGGGACGGATTCGGAATAAAAGAGAAATCAGCTCAGGACTAACGCTGGGGGGGGAAGGTTAAAAACACAGATAGCACAGGGAGTGCTGGCACCATTGGGAGTAGCCATGAATTATAGAGATTTACATATCCTGAATAACTTTACAGTAGCCATGTTTAATGATACTATCAAGACAATCAAAATGTTCAACACGGAACTTTCTGAAGTTAGAAAAGTGGCTTTGCAAAATAGATATGCATTAGACATTGCATTAGCTGAAAAAGGGTGTGTGTGTGCTTTGATTCATTCCCACTGCTGTGTATATATCCATGATTTCCAACCCAATATTACAAAAACAGTGCAAACGATGGAGGAACGCATTCGTTCTAATTCATTATTACAAAGAGGTGATTCCTCATTTCCAGATTTGTGGGGGGCATTATGGTCTTGGCTTCCCAGCACTGCTTGGTTGAGATCTACAATCATGGGAATTATATTAATTATTATATGCTGTATGATGTTGTGTTGTTGTGTTCAGTGTTTCCCTGGTGTAATAGCAATGTGTGGAAGACTAAGGAAAACTGTAAGTTCAAGATCCAGGAAGCAGGAGGAAGAACCTCTGATGATGTTTCAGAAGGAGATGGCTCTGAAAGAGGCTGGGGATCTGTTGCATGAGTTTGAGTCAAGAATGTAAGCAGAAAAGGGGGGAATTGTAAGAGGAAAACATGAATAAAATCCATTGTGCATTTGTAACTGACTCAAACTTCAAAACTACCAGTCGATACTTTTCTACTGCAAAAGGGAGAATTTGAAACATTGAACAATCACACATTGTGCTCTGGGAAAATCTGGGAAAATGTGTACGTGTTAAGGAGGCATTTAACTTCCTGATGTCCCATATTTGTTGATGAATTGTATACTGAAATTCAATAGATAGATTGTAAACAAAGCCATCTTCGGATGGGGCGGTAGGCTGGGGTATAAAATAGAATGCAAAATTTTGCTCTGGGTTCCTCCCATCTGCCAGGATAGGAACCCGTTTCTGCAGAAATGCTATAATAAAGCTGTTTTCCTTGGATTAACATCGAATCTTTGGTGGCTTTTCAAGCCCCCACCCCACAGTTTTAAATAAAATATATATTCTACTGTATTCAGCTATCATATTATTTTATGTCCTGTTTTCATTTCTACAAGAAGCCCATTAGGTTGTATTTGGGATAGCAGGCCTTTGGTCCTTCCAGCTTTAACCCTTGTATGTTCAAAATAAGTAGAGATAGAAAGTAGGACACCAAGTGATCCTTCCTATAGTTTGCACCACTATAGGAAACAATTTTATGGATGAGGATTGATGCAGTTAACTATTCTTGCTACAGGCAATCCTTGCTTTATGATAGTAATTTATATACCATCCAGAATCGCTTGACAGTGAGATGGTCAGCATATAATTTAAGAAATAAATAGATTGGAACCAGAATTTCTGTTTTTAAGTGATGTGGTTGTAATGTTTTGGTTTCACATCATGTGAGAGTCCTGCCTAGCAACAGCTGAGCGTTCTGGTTGACCCAATTGCCATTGTTAAGTGAGAACCACACAGGTCATTAATTGAGAACGACTTTGTCATGGCCACGACTTCCAATTTCCTGGTGGCTTCCCCATTGTCTTTGCTTGTCAGAAGTCAGCAGAGAATGCTGAAAACTGGGTTCACATGACCACAGCTTGTTATGACATTGTAATCATTTGTTGTGTGGATCGCAATCGATTGACTTTAGGGACACTACAACAGCCAGAACTCCAAGGACTGATCTTAAGTCCCCCTTGTTCGGTGCCATTGCAAATTCAAACAATCAACAAATGAATGGACATAAGCCAAGGACTGCCTGTACTTTGGTGGTAGCAGCTGCCGCCGCCGCCGCATTCTGTCCTCCTTCGTGTCAGGAAGCACACTCACTTCGTATGGACAATTTTGCAGGGCTGGCTGACAGAAACCATAACTTTTCAAACTTGTCTTCTTTTTCCTTCACTCTTGGTAAATTCACAGCTCCTGAGCACAGAAGGATTCTGAGCACCATTAGCCTCCCCACAGGCAGAAGGAAGTCTGCCAAATGGTGCTCCGTGTTCTCCCCTTTTGTGGCAGTGCTCCTGACTACTCACCAGTTCCTCGAGAGCAGAGAGACTGGAGCCTCCCAGACCAGCACTGGGCTCAGCAACATCCCTCATGTGCCCCAAAGAAGCTTGTTCCAGTTTCCCAGGCTGGCTACACATAACAGATCTAACAGGTCAGGCTTAGGGCTTAAGTCATAAACTTAATTTGAAGCCCCAAGCCTCCATGCCAACATCATGTTCAGTCTCTTGGCTGACCTGGACACAGTTTTCTGGCAGAGTTTTTAACCATCACCACCACCCTAAGATGCCATGTTTCCAATGATTACAGAAGGTTCAGAGGGGTTATGTTTTTATTAAACAGCAATCCAATCAAACACTGGTGTTCTGGTTGATGAAAAGAGGTGCCTGATTAAATGGCTAAAGTGAAGTTTTGAAGGTTGCTTTGATTCACAATACTTGTAAAAATTTAATATATCTCCGTTGAACAGCATGCCGCCATTGTCTTCATTTTTCTCATTTTGGATTCCCCACAGATACTTATATCAATAAATTTATGAAAAAGTACTAGTGCCATGAACCAAGGGCTAGTTTGCATATAGACCTTATAATGACTTAGATTTGAGATCACTTCTCTATTATTACAATATAGATTATAACTGAAATTGGGAACATTGAAAAATTAAAAATACATTTTTTACAGATTTGTTAATCAGACCGAGGCCAGTTCTTTTGACAAGTGAGGGATTAAATTGCTCCTGTGCTCGGAATAAAAATTCCTATGCCCTTATCCCACTTCTAGTATATTAAATGCCAGCAGTCCAAGTTTCTGCCAACAACCTTGACTTCTAATACAATTTTTTGCAAACAATTTTTACATTCCATAAATAATTCACAATAGCCAGTTCTATGCAAATCAAAAGCATCTTTGGAAATCTCATTTGCACAATTTACTTCAGCCCTGAAATCTTTCATCTGCCAGTCTTCTGAGATTTGTATTGAAGATTTCTCTGTAACTGGGAAAAGCAATATCCCTCCTGTTAAGTTTGGAGCATGGGCGAGAAAGAATGGAGACGAGCCTGTGGAACGGTGAACTTCAACTCTTTATTTACATGTTGTGACAGCTCAAACTGGATGGCCGTTATAGCCTTCCTTATATAGGCAACCCAATAACTATTTAACCAATAACAATCTGGGAGCGCTAGCTCTGTTAACCAATATGAATGCCCCATTAATGGCCAATCAGATTCCCCTGAACGGGCCAATCTGATCCTGCCATTAATAGCCAATCAGAAGTGCAGGGCCAGAACCCTGCACTTGACTCCAAGCTCAAAATAACTTTATTAAACCTTTATGCATTCACAACACCCCTTCCCCCTGGCTTCTGTTTACAGGGCGCAGTTACATAATCCTTAAGGTAGGACGGTTGCTTTATTAGTCTGCTTGATTTTCACTGTGCTTTTTTCATTTGGCTGCAATCTCACTGAGGTAGATCATTGTTTGGTGAAGGGGTTGCCTCTGGTTCAGAGTTCGCATTTCCGTTGTCACCAATATCTTCGGCAACTCCCTGAGGTGAACCTACTCCCATCTCTGGTTACAGTTCCTGTGTCTCTATTCCGCTATCGTTCCCTTCAAACGGGTTTTCCTCTAGTTGAATTTTGTCTTCTTCTGTATCTCCCCCCCCCCCTCAGTTTGGTCATAAGGGAGTTCAGAAATGCCCGATCAGAGCCGTGATCGTAATTGATCGATATGGCATTTCCATAGTTTATCGTCAAGGCATTGTACAAGATGGGATCTCGGGCCGGTTACACGGATTACTGTCGCCTCTACCCACAGCGGATCGCCCAATAGGTCACCTACCTGGAAGGTACGGCATCGGCCGCTGGATCTGAGTGGTTTTTCCAGTTCATAAGCTGGGTGTAACTGGTCGAGGTGGGAGCAGAGCTTTCATCCCATTAGCAGTTTGGCAGGAGTTTTGTTGGTGACGCTGTGAGGTGTGATGTGTTTAGAAAAAGGATTCAGTTGATTTTGTCGTCGATGTTATCATAGTCTAATTTCTGCAAAGTTTTCTTAACAAATTGGACCATGCGCTCAGCCCTGCCATTGGTCGCAGGGTGAACAGGCGAGGTGAGCGCATGTCGGATGCCGCGGTCAGCCAGGTACTGCTCAAAAGACAGCGTGGTAAATTGGGGTCCGTTGTCGGATACCAGGACGTCTGGTAATCTGTGGGTTACAAACAGCCTTTCCAATCTTTTGATGACCGCTTCGGTGGTCGTGTTCGTCATGCAGTGAATCTCGAGCCAATTCGAGTAGGCGTCGACAGTTAGAAGAAAGGTATGGCCTTTGGTCGGCCCAGAAAAGTCCAGGTGAATACAGGACCAGGGTCCCCGCGGTGTCTCCCATTCGTTTGGGACTGCTTTTGGTGGGGCGTTGCTCACTTCCTGGCATCTATGACAAGCTTTAACCCAATTCTCGATTTGCTTGTCGATGCCCGGCCACCATGTGTAACTTCGAGTGAGGGCTTTCATTCGCACAATACCGGGGTGGCCATCGTGCAAGGTTCTCAGTACTGCTGTTTGGAGTCGTTCTGGGATAACGACTCTATCACCCCAGATGATACAGCCCTTTTGAGAGAACAACTCTGTTTGTCGAGTCTTGAATGGTGCGAAGTCATCTGATAACTGGTCCAATGGCCATCCGCGTTCTACCCAGCTTAGGACTCGCGCTAAGGTGGGGTCTCGTCTGGTTTCTTTCGCGATATCTCGGGCAGTTAATGGCGGTGCGTGGAGTGTCTCAATCTGTAACGTGGTTACCGTTGGTGTGGGGTCGTCGAGAGTCTCTGGAAGCGGTGCTTGGCTCAATGCGTCGGCGTGGGGAATGGCTTTCCCCGGGCGGTATTGCAGCCGATAATTATAAGCAGCCAAGAATTCTGACCAGTGAGTCATCCTGGGGCATAATATGTAGGGAGTTGGCTTATCTCCAGCTATTATCCCCAATAACGGTTTGTGGTCAGTCACGATAGTAAAAGCCCGGCCATACATGTACTCCTGAAATCTTTTAATGGCAGATACAATTGTGAGGGCTTCTTTATTGATTTGGCTATATTTTCGCTCAGTTTTTGAAAGCGTCTTTGAAAAATATGCAACAGGGGCTTCGTTACCATTAGGCAGTATATGGCTCAAAATGGAGCCCACTCCGAAAGGCGAAGCATCACATGTGATATTTAATGGCAAAGTCTCATTGTACTGCATGAGTACAGTGTCAGAAGTCAGTAGTTTTTTTACATTACAGAACGCCTGTTCTTCTTTATGACCCCATAACCAAATTGCTTTTTTGTCTAGTAAACGATGTAATGGTTCAGCGACAGTTGCTTTGTGTGGTAGAAATACATTATAAAAGTTGATAAGGCCTAGGAACGCCTGGAGATCGGCCTTGTTCCAAGGTCTGGGAGCGTTTTTTATTGCTCTCAATTTACTGTCAGTAGAGTGAATACCCTGACTGTCAATTAGATACCCTAAAAACTCAACACGATCTGTACACAGTTTACACTTATTCTTTTTCACTTTAAGACCAGCATCTTGGAATTTCTGTAGAACTAGTTTTATACGATCCCGTAAGATTTTTTTTGTAGGTGCAGCAATTAATACATCGTCAAAGTAGGGGACTATGCCTTTAATCCCTTGTAGTAGCCTCTCCATAAGGCTCTGAAAAATTCCCGGGGCTACACTGACTCCAAATTGGAGCCGGGTACATTTAAAGGCACCTTAGTGCATCACAATCGTTTGTGCCTGTGCCGTCTTTTCATCAACAGGTAGTTGCTGATATGCCTGAGCTAAGTCTAGTTTAGCGAAGACTTTTCCACCCCTCAGGGAATGTAGGAGGTGCTGCACCACTGGCACCGGATATGCATTTTGCTGTAGGGCGTGGTTTAGGGTGGCCCGATAGTCCCCACAAATTCGAATTGAACCATCCGGCTTAATTGGTGTTACGATTGGGGTCTCCCAGGGAGAGTGATCAGTTGGCTCTAGCACCCCCTGAGCTATTAATTTATCAAGCTGTTCATCGATTTTTGACTTTAAGGCAAACGGAACTCGACGGGGCTTAAGGCGAATGGGAGCTATCTTTGGATTAACGCTGAACGATATTGGGGTCCCCTTGTACTCGCCTAATTTTTCCGTGAAGACGTCCCTAAATTCATGGACGAGATCCTCCTTCCAGTCACTGCCCCTGATTCGGTTTATGCCTGCCACTTCAATGCCAAGTGACGTGAACCATTGGAGGCCTAGAAGGCTAGGCCGATCTTTGTCAATCACAGTTAGCGGTAAGTATGCTGTGCGATTCTTGAATGAGACCCGGACTCAGTTGGATCCAACGACAGGGATTCGATTCCCTTGATAGTCCTTAAGAATAAATCTTTGGGAACGGAGGTCTTGGCACTGGATAGTGGGGATGAGTTGCTTGAGGGTCTTCCAGGAAACCATCTAGAGAGATGATCCTGAGTCGACTTCCATTTGGCAAGGCTGATTTTCGATGGCCACTGTAATTCGGATTTTCTTGGCATCCAAGGCAGAGGCGTGACCAATAATGATCATCTGGTGAGCCTCTTCTCGCTTCATGGGGCGATTCAAAGCTCGGTTTCTGTAGGAGTGGTTTACTGGTTCTCGCCTTACAGGACAGTTTCCTGTCGATTGGCGATAGTTAGCCCCTTTTGAGGCCTGGCCGCGTCCTTGGAAGCTTCGGCAGACCCGTCCGATGTGGCTGCTCTTCCCGCACTCATGGCAGAGCGCATCGCAGAATTTGCATTCGGACCTGGCATGGTTGGCTCCACAGCCGGAGCATGGGTGTAGGGACTTCGGGTAGGGGTCCCGGTTGGACTGCAGTCGATGGACCTCTTCTTTGTCGCTGTCTGACGACGAAGAGAGGTCCTCGTGGTGGGCCGTTGATAGCTGTCCCTCTGACTTGGGTAAAATGTCACCTGTCGGTTGGTGTACTGGAGCGCGGTTTTGGCGTAATTGGGCAGCCAACTTCCTGGTTGCTTCTGCTGCAGTCGCATCAGCGATGGCATCAGCAAGGCTGATGTTGCCTTTCGCCATCAGCTTGCTCTGCACGCCTGGTGCATCTAATCCCAGAACTATTCGATCTCTCAACGCCTCTTCCAAATTGGTGAATCCACAGAAGCCTCCCAGATTTCAGAGGTCTGCTATGAAGTCAGCAACACTTTCTCCTTTTCGCTGGTTTCTTTGATAGAACTCGTGCCGTATCATGAGCGTGGGCATGGTCGGTGCATAATGAGCTCTTAGTAGGGGTTCGAGGACGTCCCAGTCCATCGCCTTTACTTCTGCAGGTTTGGCTAGTGCTTTAGCCATCTTAAATATGGTTGGTCTGTAATGCGTTAGGAATACCGCCCATTTCTTCCCGATTGTGGCATCCTTTAAATTGTTAGTTTCCAAAAACATTTGGAAACGATCCATGTAGGACTCCCAGTCCTCTTGCACTGGGTCGAACGGAGAGGATGGTACGACGACGACGGACATGGTTCCGTCATGTTGCGTTGTCAGTCACGTGCTCGGTGTTTCTTCTTAGTTCAATCAGCTCCAACGTCTCCACATCCCATCCTCGTCGCCAGTGTTAAGTTTGGAGCATGGGCGAGAAAGAATGGAGACGAGCCTGTGGAACGGTGAACTTCAACTCTTTATTTACATGGTGTGACAGCTCAAACTGGATGGCCGCTATAGCCTTCCTTATATAGGCAACCCAATAACTATTTAACCAATAACAATCCAGGAGCGCTAGCTCCGTTAACCAATACGAATGCCCCATTAATGGCCAATCAGATTCCCCTGAACGGGCCAATCCGATCCTGCCATTATCAGCCAATCAGAAGTGCAGGGCCAGAACCCTGCACTTGACTCCAAGCTCAAGATAACTTTCTTAAACCTTTATGCATTCACAACACCTCCTTGAATGTATATACACACTCAAACACATATATACATGCCTGCGCGCACACACATATGTAAAAATTGCATTTGTTTAGCATTTTGTAAGATATATTCTGATTCCTTTGCCCCAAAAGCAGCATATCACATTAAATAATAAACATAGATTGAATAGACTTAATCTACAAAATATTTTCAGTTGTGACTACCTCGGCTGAAATTATATTTCTTTTTATCCCACCCTCCAGCCTGGACATCACCAATTAGAAATCTGCCTATTGATCCAACAAGAGAGATCAGCGTACAACATTTTTTTAATTCATTCATTTCATGTCTGAGTGCCCTTTTACTGTATTTTCAATATCTGAAGAGCAAATACAAGCAAGATAATGTCAGCTTTATAAGGTAGACTTGACCAAGAAACCACTGCCTTATAAGGCAGGACTATGTTAATTGGAACAAATATAGTAACAGAAACATAAAATTCTGAATGTGCTTCCCTCTCCCTCCTTTGATATTTATGTGAACCAAGAGGTCTTGTCTCACCTTACTTTCTTGGCCCAGGCTCAAGCCCCTATTATCTGACTGTTCCTTGGTAGTAACTCTTCCTTGTCTTTCAAGGAAATTCTCTCCACCCTCAACAATTAAAAATAAATAAATTACAACGCATAGAAAAAGGTCTCAGAACATATAAAAACAACCTCAGAGCCCAATTAAAATGAATGTAAATTAAATGCCATCAGTTGCTGCTAAAATTATATCAGAGCTTAGACTAAAATGTTCTTTAGTTATTGTACTCAAAGACCTGTTCCCTGGAAGTTAGTTACTTCACCTGATGGAAGTACTCAGAGAAAGAATTCAATCCAACCAAGGTTACATGGATAGATGTGGATATTCAGACATTCCAAATCTTTAGCTATGAAAGACTTTAAGAGTCAAATTCAAGGTCTTACTGGACAAGAAACCCAGTGGGGACATACTTCTATACATACTACCTATACATATATATTATTTTCGCAATGCTCATCTCTACCTATTGAATTATCTAAATGGACCTTCTGTGGAACACGGAACATCTGTTCTCTTACTGATCAGTTTGTTAAACAAGGATTCCAACTGTGTTATATTGGAGCACAGAAGAATATTACCCCATACCTCATGTATGTATACGGGGGAGGTGGGGGGAAAGGGCTAGAAAAAGCTAAAACAAGCTAACATGGGCCCTTTATTTTTGGAACTGGGCATTTCTCAACCAAAAATGAGGGGATTAGTTCAAACTAAGAAGAAGGGGAGAGTTCAGAAAGGTCAAAACCCTTCAGGAGTTTTGGAGCTTATTTAAAACCACTATGATGGAAGCTGACATCAACCATATACCATTGATTAGAAAGGGCAGCAACATGCCCAAAAGAATGCCAGAGTGATTAGACAAGCACTGTCAATGAAGTCAGGAAAGACACAAAGTTTTCTTTCAAAAGGTCTTGTCCAAACACAAGATAAGGGTAGAAAATTAAAGAAAGAGAGACCTGTGACAGAACAATGCAGATTCATGATAAGGAAAGCCAACAAGGCATTTGAAGAGCAAATTCCCAAAGCCATAAAATCAACACGCCAGCATTTCTTCAGATATATTAGGAATAAGGAGGGGGGAAGAGACAGGTTACTAATGAAGATTTAAAAAGCAAGTATGTGAAACTCATACTGAGATTACAGAATTAATTTCTTGTGCTAGGCTTTACAGTGGAAACGTTAGAAAGATATATGCCCTCACTGTCTTCACACTGACTCTGTGAAGAACTAGATAAAAAGAGATATGAAATGTTTAGCACTAGCAAATCAATTAAGAATTATTGAGGCCCAAACCCATCTTCAAATGTTCACAGAATAAGTCTGAATTTTGGAAACTAATTTCAGTTTCCAGACCAGAAAATGAGAATGATGGAAATCATAAAAATTAAATATAGGTCAAGATAAATAAGAACAGTCTTTTAGAGTCAAGGTTCTGCCTCATCAATGAACCTGCAAATAGAAACATTATTCTAGATTTCTCAAAATAGCACTTGAAATTCCTCAGGATGTCTTCTTAAGAAAATTTAGCCTTCATGGAATACCAAAACAGATCTACTCAAACACTGGAGATTAACTGAGAAAAGAGGAAGCAACCCATTTGAGATTCTCAGTCATCCAGGTCATGTTTGCCCCAAAGGTGCTTTTTCAAGAGGCAACTTCAGGGGTGGGATTCAAATTTCTTAACAACTGGTTCTGTGGGTGTGGCCTAATTTGTGGGTGTGGCTTCATGGTCATGTGACTGGGTGGGAGTGGCTTGCTGACTGGGCATGGCTTGGTGGTCATGTGACTGGGTGGACATGGCTTGTATGTAAATATTGTAAATATTTATGTAAATATTGATTTTTTTAAATAAAAAAGAGCAACTTTTATCCAAAAGCAGGCAAAGCAGTCAGGCAGATTAAATTGCTCACAGAATCACAGATTCACTTAGAGATCTATCTATCTGCAATCGGCTACTTGAGTCTGTCACATAAATATTGCTTGCAAGCAAGCTCACAAAATTAACTCACAACACACCATGTATGTAAATATTGAATTTTTATTAAACAAAGAGCAACTTTTACCCAAAAGCAGGCAAAGCAGGCAGGCAGATTGAGCTGCTCACAGAATCACAGATTCATTCAGAAATCTGCAATAGGCTACCTGAGTCTATACTGAAAAGCTTCAATCTTAAGGAAGGTTCAGCTCTTCTTTTAGATTAGCTAGAAAGCAAGAAATCCAAGGATTTCCTGCTTTCTAGCTAATCTAAATCTCCCGGCAAAGCAGAACAGCTGATGGTTGGGGGAAAAAAGAGAAAATAGCAATTTACCAAACCAGGCAAGTTGGATGGCTCGTATGCCAGGTAAGGAGTGAATGGGTGGGGAGCGGCGGGGCCAGCCAGTGAAGTGATTTGCTGGTTCTCTGAACTGTGGACAATCATGTGTGCAGCATTTGCAAGAAATCAACAGCTGTGCTGCCTGGAGAGCTGAGAAGCGCTGAGCTTGGGTGCACAGCATTGGGAACGGAGGTCTTGGCACTGGATAGTGGGGATGAGTTGCTTGAGGGTCTTCCAGGAAACCATCTAGAGAGATGATCCTGAGTCGACTTCCATTTGGCAAGGCTGATTTTCGATGGCCACTGTAATTCGGATTTTCTTGGCATCCAAGGCAGAGGCATGACCGATAATGATCATCTGGTGAGCCTCTTCTCGCTTTGTGGGGCGATTCAAAACTCGGTTTCTGTAGGAGTGGTTTACTGGTTCTCACCTTACAGGACAGTTTCAGAACCAGGACAGAACCCGATGGAACAGCACAGGTGGAGCAGACAAGTGAAGCAATCTGCCTACTTGCGAAAATACGTCACCCCATCCCTCAGACGGAACCAAGAGGGGAGGGATGTTATGGACTAAGCCAACGCAGCGATACAACCTTCAACAGCTTCATCTTGCAGCAGGCTTGTAATCCTGCACTTCTCATTGGCCCGTAGATAGCGAGTCGTGATTGGTCGTTTTTGGCCAGTCTGATTGGCTGTTAACGGGACCCCCTGATTGGATGCTTGTGAAAGCGGTAGACTCAGTTCATTGGTTGTTTTGACGGCAGCCAGCTCTATAAAAAGAGCTGCTGCTGCCCAGGTATTTTGCTCTGTTCTTTCTTGTTAATAAAGAGTTGAAGTCACTGTTCGATGTCTCGTCTCCGTTCCTTGCACCCATGCCCAGGACTGAACACTGGCGACGAAGGTGGGATGCGGAGATGATAGAGCTGACTAAGTACGCATCGAACAAGACAGAGCACGTGGTGAAAGAGCGCACGCAACAAACGTCAAGATGCCCAGCGGCGCCATACCACCCGCTCCATTCGACCCAGCAACCGAAGACTGGGACTCGTGTATAGATCGCTTCCAGATGTTCCTGGAGACCAACAATTTAAAATATGCTATGCCTGGCAAGAAATGAGTGGTGTTCCTGACTCATTGCGTCCCCGCCGTTTTCAAAATGGCTAAAGCACTGGCAAAACTGGTGGAAGTGAAGACCATGGATTGGGATACCCTTGCTCCAATCCTCTGGGCCCATTACGCACCCACAGTTCCTACACTGATACAAAGACACGAATTTTACCAGAGGGACCAATGGAAGGATGAGAGCATTGGTAATTTCGAAGCTGACCTCCGGAACCTAGGAGGCCTTTGTGGTTTTGCAAACTTAGAGGAAGCCCTAAGAGACCGTATAGTTCTGGGTTTAAATCCACCACATGTGCAGAGTAAGCTGATGGCGAAAGGCAACATCAGCCTTACAGATGTCATCACCAACTCTACTGCCACAGAAGCAATCAGGAAGTCAGCCGCTCGAATGCGCCGAGCGAACGCACCACTTCGCCAACTCGCCAACGAGATCCCACTCGCCACTGAGAAGCACGCTACCACTACCCACCACGAAGACCTTGAGTCATCCTCAGACAGTGATGAAGAGGAGGTCAACCGGCTCCGCTCAGAACGAGAGCAAAGGAACCAGAGACATCCGCGCCAATATGCTGGTTGCGGGGCAAACCACCCACGGTCGGACTGCAAATTCCTCGACGCACTCTGCAGTAACTGCATGAAAAAAGGCCAAATTGCAAAGGTCTGCAGAAGCAGACGAGAGTACAGTCCCAACTGAAGGGAGAACAACCTCCTTCGGGAGATAGGCAAACCTCCTGAGAACCGGGACCGTCTAAACCACCAATGGAACAACCACTACTGCTACAGAAACCAAGCACCTGTCTCTTCAACAAGATGGGAAGAGGCCCACCAAACCATTATCATCGGCCACGCTTCATCGTTCGATGCAAGAAAGGGTTACTATTGAGAATCGACTGTGCATGATGGAAGTCGATCCGGGATCATCCCTATCAATGGTATCCTGGAAAACCCTCAAACAGCTGATCCCTGCCATTTGCCTCCAGGACCTCAGCACTCAAAGAATCATTCTGAAAGACTACCAGGGAAACAGAATCCCAGTTGTCGGTTCCAGCAATGTCCAAGTATCCTTTAAGGACCGCATAGTCTTCCCCTGACTATCGTTGATCGTGACTGACCCAGCTTGTGAGGGTTACAGTGGTTCGCCCTACTCGGGATTGAACTAGCCGGCATACACAAAACCAGAAGCGATGATTGGGAAGAGGCTCTCATCCAGGAATTCCAGGACGTGTTCACAGGAACATTAGGCAAGTACAAGGGGACCCCTATATCATTTAATCTCAGCCCCGATGTAGCTCCCATTCGGCTTAAACCTCATCGAGTACCTTTTGCCTTAAAACCGAAGATCGACGAGCAGCTAGATAAACTGATAGCCCAGGGCGTATTGGAACCAATTGACCACGCCCGCTGGGAAACCCCGATAGCCAGATGGCTCGTTAAGAATTTGCGGGGATTACTGGGCCACCCTAAACCATGCTCTTCAACAGAGCACTTATCCAGTACTGGTGGTTCAACACCTTCTTCATTCCCTGGGTGGCGGAAAAATATTTGCGAAATTGGACTTAGCTCAGGCATACCAGCAACTACCTGTAGACGCAGCAACTGCAGAAGCCCAGACAATAATTACACATAGAAGCGCCTTCAAGTACAATAGACTCCCATTCGGAGTAAGCGTGGCACCTGGCATTTTCCAAAGTTTGATGGAGAGACTATTACAAGGCATAAAAGGCGTCTTAATAGCTGCCCCCACTAAAGAGTTATTAGTACAACAACTCAGAAAAGTCCTTCAGAAATTCAAAGACGCTGGTCTGAAGGTAAAAAGAGACAAGTGTCAACTTTGTATGGAGAGAATGGAGTTCCTGGGATACCTTCTCGACAGACAGGGAATCCACCCCACCAAAAAAAAACTAACTGCAATCAAAAAAGCCCCGAGACCTAGGAATAAGACAGACCTCCAAGCCTTTCTGGGACTCATTAACTTTTATAACATTTTCTTGCCCCAGAAGGCAACCGTAGCCGAGCCCCTACCTAGACTTCTCGATAAAAAGGCTTCCTAGGTCTGGGGACGGCATGAAGAGAAAGCATTCAAAGAGATAAAAGACCTTTTAACCTCTGAAGCTTTATTAATGCAATACAACGAGACTTTACCTTTAACGGTTACCTGTGATGCCTCACCATTTGGAGTAGGAGCCATCTTAAGCCATGTCCTACCAAATGGAAATGAGGCACCCATTGCGTTCTTTTTGAGAACTTTGTCTAAAACCGAAAGGAACTATAGTCAACTTGATAAAGAGGCCCTCGCTATTGTATCCGCAATTAAACGTTTCCATGAATATGTATATGGGAGACCTTTTACCATAATTACAGACCACAAGCCGCTACTTGGGATTTTGGTGGGAAACAAACCAACTCCCCATATCCTAGCACCAAGAATGACACGGTCAGAATTTTTAGCCACCTACGATTACTGATTGCAACATCGCCCAGGGAAAACCATTCCCCACGCTGACACTTTGAGCCGCTCTCCACTACCAGACATTATGGAGCACCCTGGTCCAACCGTAGCCATATTGCAAATTGAAACCCTCAAATCGCCTCCACTAACTGCTCGAGACATCACCTTAGAGACAAAAAAGGACCCTGTTTTGGCACGAGTCCTCAGCTGGGAAGAACGGGGTTGGCCGGTCAGTGCAACCAATGACACGTTCAAACCATTTAGGAACCGTCAAACAGAACTATTCTCCCAGAAAGGCTGCATAGTGTGGGGAGACAGAGTCATAGTCCCAGAGAAATTACAATATAGGGTATTGAAAATGCTGCACAATGGACATCCAGGCATCATGCAGATGAAGGCATTGGCCAGGAGTTACGCATGGTGGCCTGGCTTAGATAAACAGATTGAGACCTGGGTAGCAAAATTCAGCAAATGCCAGGAGACTCGCTCCTCCAAAGACTCCCCCAACTCAGTGAGAAACGCCTCGAGGTCCTTGGTCCTATATCCACATCGATTTTGCGGGACCCACAAGAGGACACACTTTCCTCCTAACAGTGGATGCCTATTCAAACTGGCTCGAAGTCCACAAGATGAAAAGCACCACCACAGATGCAGTCACTAAAAAACTGAATAAACTATTCGCTACCCACGGACTTCCCAATGTCCTGGTCTCAGATAATGGCCCCCAATTCACTGCCCTGCCATTTGAACAATACCTAGCAGATTGGGGCATCCGCCATGCTTTAACATCGCCAGCTCACCCTGTGGCCAATGGTAGGACTGAGCGAATGGTTCAATTTGTAAAACAGACCCTGCACAAAACGGACCACGGCGACATTGACAACAAAATAAACCGAATGCTTCTGCTCCAACACATAACCCCAAACTGCACCATGAACAAAACCCCAGCTGAACTCCTGATGGGCCGGAAACTTCGCTCGCATGTCAATCTCCACCCAAACTACACGCCAGAACAACCCCCGGGATCCAGCAACAAGTGTTGGGCATTCCAGGAAGGGGACCTTGTGTTTGCAAAAAACTTCTCAGGTGACCCATTGTGGGTCCCCGCGACAATAACGCAACTTACAGAACCCCTATCCTATCACCTACAAACGGCAGACGGTAAGTTGTGGAAACGCCACATAGACCAACTCCGTTCCAGATTAGCACCGGAACCTCTAGCTGGGGGATAAGGAACATTGAAGAGGACGAAGAAGAAATGATAATTGAAACCCAACAGCCCACACAACCAACCAGGGGATACTCACCATCCGAAGGAGAACCGAGCCAGGGAGCGGCCTCGCCACGTGACAGCACCGCGATGGAAGCGGATCCAGGGAACCCGGAAGACAGCGCTGACGTAAGCAGGGAAAGCTGCCCGGGGCCACAATCTTTACCATCCAACCCAGCTAGCAACCCACCGGAACCAGAACCAGAACCAGGACAGAACCCGATGGAACAGCACAGGTGGAGCAGACAGGTGAAGCAACCTGCCTACTTGCGAAAATACGTCACCCCACCCCTCAGACGGAACCAAGAGGGGAGGGATGTTATGGACTAAGCCAACGCAGCGATACAACCTTCAGCAGCTTCATCTTGCAGCAGGCTTGTAATCCTGCACTTCTCATTGGCCCGTAGATAGCGAGTCATGATTGGTCGTTTTTGGCCAGTCTGATTGGCTGTTAACGGGACCCCCTGATTGGATGCTTGTGAAAGCGGTAGACTCAGTTCATTGGTTGTTTTGACGGCAGCCAGCTCTATAAAAAGAGCTGCTGCTGCCCAGGTATTTTGCTCTGTTCTTTCTTGTTAATAAAGTGTTGAAGTCACCGTTTGATGTCTCGTCTCCATTCCTTGCACCCATGCCCAGGACTGAACAAAAGTTTTATGTGAAGACCTAGCTGTTTGAAGAAGTTTACAATAGTGGAAGAGATGGAAAGAAAGACAAGATGAGGATGGCCTAGCTACACTGCACTGCTCTGGCTCAGGAATTCTGGGAATTGAAGTCCATGAATCCTAAAGAGAGCCATCATTACCCATCTTTGTTCTAAGCACAGAGGACTACTGCTTCCAACATTTCTGAATGAGAAAGGCCCTTGTTACATTCTTATAACAACACTATACCTGTGATAGGAAAATGCCCTTGTAACAAGTTATGATTGTCTATGGTTTCTCCCCAATCTGCCAAGTGTGACATACATGAAAGAGTTCAAATGCTTCAAATGTGCCATATAATTGCAAAACATGCGTATTGTTATTTACCCCATAAACTTAAAAAAAAAAAAAAACCACACAACCCACCCTCTCCTTCCATTTCATTCCAAGAGAAAGCATAAATCATCATGGGAAGCCACAAAGTGTTTTAAATAATTACAAGCATACATATGGAAAGCATCAATTGCAAATGGGGTTTGCTGACCAAAGATTGTTAGCTGAGCATGACTAAACCACTTTTTATTCTAACCTATTAAATGGCCAGGGTAATAGCTTGCATCTCTCAAGAAATATAAGTTTATGGAAAATGTCTGTGCCAGACAAATGTTAAGAGAGCTTTACTTTTGAAAAAGTAAATTGCAGCATATTAATGTCACCACATTAAGCATTCTTGTTACCAAGTTTCTCTTAGGGAAAAATAATGTAGCCAAGGCCAACATTAGTTTAAAATGCAGGTTTCTGCAAAATAGGCTGCTCACATCACCAACAATGGAGTCCAATGAATCTCTCAAATTCTACCTTCTTCACTGGTGTCTTTCCTCTTTTGTATTTTATCAACTTTTTAAAATACAATCCATCCTAGCTGAAATAACACACCAGGCTTTACCCCAAATGTATGCAATCATTCTAAAATGTACCTTTGAGCTTTACTGCAGCTCCTGCTGTTAGAAAAATGTTTTCGGGAAATAAAAGCCATGTTTGGGGGGGAAACCCCCCCCTTTTTTTTTTTTGAATTGTTGGAGCCAGTGGCCAGTTGAAGCTTCTGGGAAGGTAATTGCCTTTTGCACTCTTTTTCACCAGTGTCTGGTACTTAAAGATAAACTGCCTTTGGACATGGAGATTCCATTTAGCCATTATAGCTAATAGCTTCTGATAAATTTGCTTCCTTACATTCATTACTTCTTCACCCTTTTAAAACTGCATAACCCACTTGCTAACACCACATCCAGCAGCAAAAAATATATCTGAGCCTTGTGCCACCTTGAAAACTAACTAAGGATTATGGCCTACACTTTCAAAGTTACAACTCCTTCATCAAAATCTAAGGAGTGTTCTTGTGAGCCAGAGATGGGTGGGTACCAGTGATAGTATTCTACCAGTTTGGTCCAGTTCAGGCAAACCAGTGGTAAAAAATGCTACTGTTCAGCTGAACCGGTAGTAAAAAAGCATCTCTTTTTTTTCCTCCTGACGATCAGCTGTTCTGATGATCAGCTGTGCCGGGATCCTCCTTGCTGTCTTACTGCTTCACCCAGGAGGCTTCCCTGAGGCCCAGGAGCCAAAAAAAGCCATGCGGGGGGGGAGAAGCTATGCCCCCCACTCTGTTTTTTGCCTCCTGGGCCTCAGGGAAGCCATCTGAGGGCAAAAACGGGCTCCCAGGAGGCTTCCCTGAGGCCCAGGAGCCAAAAAGGGCCATCTGGGGGGAGGAGCTGTGCCCCCCCACTCTGTTTTTTGCCTCCTGGGCCTCAGGGAAGCCTTCTGAAGGCAAAAATGGGCTCCCAGGAGGCTTCCCTGAGGCCCAGGAGCCAAAAAGGGACATCCGGGGGGAGGAGCTGTGCCCCCCATTCTGTTCTTTTGCCTCCTGGGCCTCAGGGAAGCCTTCTGAGGGCAAAAACGGGCTCCCAGGAAGCTTCCTTGAGACCCAGGAGGCAAAAAAGGGCATACGAGGTGGGGGGTGCAGCACAAAAAAAGAAGACCCAGTCACATGGCCATGTCCACCTAGCCACACATGGCCATGTCCACCTAGCCACATGTAGTAAAATATATTTGAATCCCACCCCTTGTGGGTACATGTAATTATGATCTTTGATCTTTGTATCTGTTTTACACTTGTTTAATGTTTTATCTTCAGCATGAATGATGGGCAGATTTCAAAAATTCCTCTTACTCAACAGTTCTGCTTTTGGAGATACGAGAACTAAAAGTGGCAGGCAACATTATTCTAAAGATATCAAGATTTCCTCTAGTCGGCTTCTGGTCCCTACATGGACAGTTATGTAATTTCTTGGGTTTGTTATGAAAGTATTTGTCATTAAGTATTTACAGGATTTTGTTTATTTTTCAAGTTAACTTAATGCCCTGGGATTACTGGATGGTTTTTTATTCAAACATCGATTAAGTCTAATCTTGCTTTGCTTTTGTAAGAACAACTCAGATCATCTAAATGCTGCCATCTGACTCTAAGCCATGTCTACATTGTCCTTTTCCTATAGGTATCTGAGATATTTTGATTATTACATTGTCGAACTTGAAGGCAATCCTAGATCTCTTATATTTTAATCTGGTCAAACTTTGCATATCTTCAGCAGTGTCTACTAATTAACATGAAATTATTATTATTATTATTATTATTATGGTTGGTCACAAGTCAGCCAGATGTTTAGAGTAGATTTGGCATTTCTGTCTACCTATCGACTCTTTTCCAAGGACCTAGAATAGGCAAATGTTGTTGTTTAATTATTATTACTATTACATATACAACAGTGTGAAATCACAACTGCCTCTGAACAACTCGTGCCTAATTTTAGTGCAGAGCAAAATTGAAAGGAATTTAAAGAATCCAAGACTATTTTACAGATCCAGAGATATTATCTGAGGTTCTAAAATGTACAGGAAGTCCTCAATTTGTGATCCCAATTGGAACTATAATTTATATTGCTAATCAGTGAGGTTGTTAAATTAGTCAGGCTTTTGACATGGTCACTAAATGGTTGTTAAATGAATCTGGCTTTCCCCATTGACTTTGCCTATTGGAAGCCAGCTGGGAAGATTGCAAATGGTGATTACGTGACCCTGGATGCTGCAACCACCTTAAATACATGCCAGTCACCTAAGCCCTCATATTTTGATTACATGACTATTGGGATGTTACAACAGCCATAAGTGTAAGAAATGATAAGTAACTTTTTTCAGTGTGGTTGTAACTCTAGACCAGTGATGTCAAACTTGCAATGACACAGCATCATCACATGACCCTTTGCTAAACTGGGGTGGGTGTGAGTTTGACAAGTTTGACACCCTATTAAACAAATGGTTGTATGTATAAGGACTGCCTGTATTCTGGAATTCCAAAGAATTCTTCTTGACAGGTTTTGTCCTTTTGTCATGTTTCTCCATCTGACTTTCTTCTATCTTCTAGGAGGATTCTTGGCATTGTTGTCCCTTCACAAGACCACTCGTGTCAAATCCAAGAATTCCTTCTTGATAAGCTGGAATGTAGCAGATTCACCTCTAGAGCCTTCATCTTCTCTTCCAGGAAAATCAGCCTTTATTTTCAGCCTGTATTATCTTTGTTGTCTTCAAGGAAGAAAACAAACATGCCCCGGACTTACAAGTCATGTAGGTCCCATGAGCTTCATGTTCCAAAAGAAGAAAACAAAGGAAGAAAAAAGAAAAATAATGATCCCTGTCTTGACCTTCTCCAATGAACTCCTATTTGCTAGTTCAGTAAACATATTCCTTGAGTCTTGGCTTCTTTATACATTCCCTAAAACTGCTCCAACAAGCTCAGCAAGAAGCAATGCAACAGTGACACACAATGCGCAATCAGTAGCCTTAAGGCTTAATCAGCAACCCTCAAGAATCATTCAATAGCAATCAGTCAGCCGCCTCTCCCTCTCCTTGTTTTTTTTCTTTTCTGATTCTCCCCTTCCTTAAAATCCCTGGACTAAATTTCTATTTGGTCTCTTTGTCCACTCACTGAAGAGCCACCTTGATGAATCATAGTTAGAGCTATTTAATCCTAGAATCTGTCATGGAAGGTGCTTTGCTCCAGGATGCTTCTTCAAACCAGAAAGTGCCCTGAGAGTCCCCCAAAACCCGCCTCCATTGATTTTGAAGACTTATTATTTTTAATTTGTGTCCATCTGTTTTTGGACACAGAAACTACCTCAGGGTTTCTCAGCCATGGCAACTTTAAGATGTGTGGACTTCAACTCCCAGAATTCTGTAAAATTATAAATGATTACCTACAGTTAGGCATTTTTAGACTGCCATCCCACTTTACTAAATTATTTTTATTGGATCCTAAAGTCAGTTGCCATGATTTATGGTTCTGTATATCAGCTTGTTATTGGTGACTTGAAAAATTCATTCAGATGCCATAAATGATTACCTACGGTTGGGCATTTTTTAAAAAAATTGCCACTTATGATATCTACATTCTAATGGATAACGCAGGAGGTGCTATTGCCATTCTAATGATCTACTTTGTCTTCCCACTTTTTTAAAAATTTTTTATTAAAATGTTAGTGTCGTGTCCGTCACGGGAAAGGAGACTTGGAGCCAGTGACTCAGTGTAAGCTCTTTATTTGGTCCCGAGATCGGCTCGCACTCCAAGGAAAAAACAGCAGCTTTTATTCTTTGGCCGCGGCGGCCGCGGCCAATGGCACCACTTTGAATCTCCCACGATTAGTTTCCAACAATCGCAAGAGATTCGCGGTGGGCCAATCAGTGCAGCTTGCTCGACCAATCAGATCACTGTGCGCTCGACCAATTGCTACATGGCATTTACAAATATGTTAATGACCATACAGAACACCCCTCCCCTCCTCTTGGTATGGTCCTACGTAACGTAGTCCCTTAAGTAGACAGGGCTTCGTACTTGCCTACTTGACCTGCGCAGGTTAGTTGGTGCTTGGCTCCCGGCCGATTCGGTCGGGTTCTCTGTTGCTCTCTGCCTCGTCAATGGAACTGGCTGGAAGGTTTCGCTGGGCCTTTCGTCGCAGCTCCCTCCCGGTCTACTGGTTTCTTTCTGTTGTTGGTTGGTTCCCGGGGTCTTCCCTCCCCTCTTGGTTTGTGTTATGTAGGTTCCCTTCTCTCTCTGGGTGTCTGTCTGTGTCTGTTTGTGTGTTGGTTGTGTTTCCCGTGGTTGTTCTCAATCTTAATTGATCAATGTGTCATTTCCATGCTCGTCTGTCGGTTGTTTGCAGCCGGTACGAGCGGGGACCTGTCACTTGGGTTATGGTTGCTGGCACCCAAAGTGGATCCCCAGTAAGGTTCTTCGCTTAGACTGCATCACCTGGTGTAAATGTTTGGTGTTTGCTTGAGGAGTTTGGGGTTTTTTCTGGGTTGTATGTGGGATGCAGTCTGTCGAGTGCTTAATTTCCTCCCCATTAGTAGTTCTGCTGGGCTTTTGTTGGTTGTTGTGTTTGGGGTTATGTGTTGTATAAAAAGCATTTTGTTTATTTTTTCTTGGATTTCCCCGTGTTCAATTTTTTGGATTGTTTTTTTCATAAATTGAACCATTCGTTCCGCCCTCCCGTTCGCCGCTGGATGTGCTGGCGCTGTCAGTGCGTGCCGTATTCCCCGTTCCACTAGGAATTTTTCGAATTCCAGCGAGGTAAATTGGGGCTCGTTGTCTGACACGATGACATCTGGGAAGCTGTGGGTTGCGAACAGCTTGCTGAGTTCCTTGGTCACGGCCTCCGTGGTGGTTGTTTTCATGTTGCTTACCTCCAACCAATTGGAGTAAGCATCTACCGTGATAAGGAATATGTGTCCCTTAGTGGGCCCGGCAAAATCTATGTGAATCCTGGACCATGGTCCCCTGGGGTTTTCCCATTCCAGGATTGGTGCGGCTGGAGGGCTCAGCCTGCTTTCTTGGCAACGCTTGCATGCTGCCACCCAAGTCTCGATCTGTTTGTCCATCTCTGGCCACCAGGCGTAACTCCTGGCCAGGGCTTTTGTTCTAACTATGCCCGGGTGCCCCTCATGTAATAACTCCAATACCTTCCCCTGTAATTTTTCCGGAATAACAACCCTATCCCCCCAAAGTACACAACCTCTTTGTAATGACAGTTCTGTTTGCCGATTCCGAAATGTCCTGAATGATTCGTTGTCGTCTTTTTCCGGCCACCCTTTCTCTACCCAATGTAACACCCGCGCCAGATGCTTGTCTTTATTAGTTTTGCGGGCAATGTCTGACGCAGTTATGGGTAGATTGGGCAGAGTCTCTATGCTAAGGGTGGCCGTCGTGGGTGCTGGGTCGGTGTCTAGTAGCAGTGTGCGGCTCAGGGCGTCTGCGTGGGTGATCGTCTTACCGGGTCGGTGTGTGAGCCGGTAGCTGTAGGCGGCAAAGAATTCGGACCACCTTGTCATTCTAGGAGATAGAATGTTCGGGGTGGCCCTGTTCCCTGCCAGGATTCCCAGCAGCGGCTTGTGGTCGGTGATGATGGTGAACATCCGGCCATAGAGGTACTCGTGGAACCTCTTCACTGCGGCGACGATAGACAGGGCCTCTTTGTCCGACTGACTGTAGTTTCTCTCCGGTTTGGTGAGGGTCCTTGAAAAGAAGGCAATGGGTGCTTCTTTTCCGTCAGGGAGAGTGTGGCTGAGGACGCGCCAACGCCGAAAGGTGATGCGTCGCATTTGATGGCTAGTGGTAGGGTCTCATTGTATTGGATGAAGACAGCGTCCGGGGTGAGCAGGTCCTTGGTTTTGTTGAAGGCGGCTTCCTCACATTTCCCCCAAGTCCATGTGGCCGCCATGTCCAAAAGCCTATGCAAAGGCTCCGCCGCGGTCGCCTTTTGGGGCAGGAACACATTATAAAAATTAAGCAGTCCTAGAAATGCCTGTAGTTCCATTTTATTCTTCGGCGTGGGGGCTTCTTTAATGGCTCTGATTTTTTTTTTTTTTTGGTCGGGTGGATGCCGTGCTGGTCTAGGAGATATCCTAGGAACTCGACCCACTCTGTGTGCAGCTGGCATTTTTCTTTTTTTACCTTTAGCCCAGCCTCCTTGAATTTGGTTAGTACCTCCCTTAGATGACCCTCTAGTTCTTGTTGGTTGGCTGCTGACACCAGTACATCATCGAAGTAAGGCACCACCCCCTTAATTCCTTGCAAGAGTCTCTCCATGAGGCTCTGGAAAATTCCCGAAGCCACGCTGACTCCAAACTGGAGTCTCTTACAGTGAAACGCTCTCCGGTGGGTTACTACGGTCTGTGCCTCTGTGGTTTCTGCGTCGACCGGCAGCTGTTGATACACTTGCGCCAGGTCGAGCTTCGCAAAAACCTTGCCTCCCCCCCAGTGAGTGTAGGAGGTGCTGCACTACTGGAACGGGGT
Source organism: Hydrophis major (assembly GCA_033807585.1). Classification (NCBI taxonomy): domain Eukaryota; kingdom Metazoa; phylum Chordata; class Lepidosauria; order Squamata; family Elapidae; genus Hydrophis; species Hydrophis major. Next base: position 264,337,626 of record CM066328.1, read on the forward strand.
AGGCGCTTTGTTGTAAGGTGCAATTTAGGGTGGCCTTATAGTCCCCGCAGATTCTCACCGACCCATCGGGCTTGACTGGGGTGACTATGGGGGTCTCCCACCGGGCATGATCAATTGGCTCTAGGACCCCTTGTTTGATGAGCTTGTCTATTTGCTCATCGATCTTGGGCCGAAGTGCAAAAGGTACCCGCCGTGGTTTTAGGTGTATCGGGGAAACGCTGGGGTCTAGGCTGAATGAAATAGGGGGCCCTCGGTACTTGCCTAGGGTGCCGTCAAACACTTCCTGGAAGTCCCTTATGAGTTGCTCTTCCCAGTCGGCATCTGGAACGTGATCGACGCCCGTAACTTCGATCCTGAGTGGTGCGAACCACTGTAGTCCCAAAAGGCTGGGGTGGTCTCGGTCCACGATCATCAGGGGAAGCCTTGCTGTGCACCCTTTGAAGGTTACTTCGAAATGTTCTGTTCCGACTACCGGGATGCAATTCCCCTGGTAGTCTTTAAGGATTAATTTCTGGGTTTCCAGTCCCCTTTCGTGGATCGCGGGCACCAAACACTTGATTTCCCACCATGCAACCATGGAGAGGTAGGACTCAGAGTCCACCTCCATCTTGCATGGTTCGCCCTTGATGCCCACTTCCACATATACCTTTCGGGTGTCTGCACTGGATGAGTGGCTGATGATGACCATCTGGTGGGTTTCCTCTCTTTGTTGGTTCTCGCCGTTCTGTCGACCCCATCCATCTCGGTTCCAGCGATTTTCGTCTTGGCAGTCTCTGGGCCTGGGGGGGTGCCGTCTCGTCTCCGGTTGCTGTGATCTCGCCATCGGGGGCTGTAGGCTTCCTTAAGTTGGCAGACTCGGGCGATGTGGCCTCTTTTATCGCAGTGTCGGCAAATCGCATCGAAGAACCAGCACTCTGATTGAAGGTGGTCATCTCTGCACCCGGCACATTGGGGTCCCAACTTACGACTCCGCTGGTCGCGCCAGTCTCGTCCCATCTGGAGTCGATAGATGTCCTCTTCCTTGTCCATGGTATTGGAGGCAGAGTAGAAGTCGCCATGGTGGGCGGTGGTCTCTCAGCAGCTTGCTTCGGGGTGGTGCGGTCCCCAGTGTCCAGTGTCCGCATTCGAGCCGCCGATTTCCGGGTTGCTTCGGCTGCGGTGGCCTCGGTGAGGGCGTCAGTGAGGGCGATGTTGCCTTTTGCCATCAGTCGGCTTTGCAGGACTGGCTCTCTGAGCCCGAGGATGACACGGTCTCGCAGAGCCTCATCCATGTCCGTGAACCCGCACATGCCCCCTAGCTTCCGTAGATCAGCCACAAAGTTGCTGATGCTCTCACCCGATCTCTGGTCCCACCGGTAGAAATCATGCCACCTGATGAGGGTGGGCACGGCGGGGGCATAGTGGTTTCAGAGCAATGGCTCAAGATCGGCCCAGTCCATTGCCTTCATGTCCTCGGGTTTTGCGAGAGCTTTTGCCATCTTGAACGCTGCGGGCCCGCAGTGTGTTAAAAAGACAGCTCTTTTCTTCTGTCCGGTTGCATCCTTTAAGTTGTTACTTTTGAGGAACATTAGGAATCGGTCTGTGTATGATTCCCAATCCTCGGTAGCAGGGTTAAAAGGTGTGGGCGGTGCGATGCTGGCCATCTTATCGGTCTCGCTTCCTCAGGACACGTGCTTGATGGGGATTAGTCTTGAGATCCCACCCTTGTCACCAGTGTCGTGTCCGTCACGGGAAAGGAGACTCGGAGCCAGTGTTAGCTCTTTATTTGGTCCCGAGATTGGCTCGGGCTCCAAGGGAAAAACAGTGGCTTTTATTCTTTGGCCGCGGCATCCAGGACCAATGGCACCGCTTTGAATCTCCCGCGATTAGTTTCCACCAATCGTGGGAGATTCGTGGCAGACCAATCAGTGCGGCTCGCTCGACCAATCAGATCGCCGTGTGCTCGACCAATCACTACGCGGCATTTACAAGTATGTTAATGACCGTACAGAACAGTTAGCACCAGTATTTCCATTGTAGTTTTTTTTTTCAGGGCCACTATGCACTTAATTTAAAGCTTCCTGTTTACTGGTTCCATATTTATTTACAGAATAACAGAATAAAAGAGCTGAAAGAAACCTTGGAGTTTTTCTATCCAACCCCCTGCCCAAGAAGGAAACATCTGTGCATCTGTCTATCAAATTTATTGGACACCCATCTTACAACAGGGTAACTCTGCGGGGCTTACAATGTTTAAAAGGACAAAACTGAACAAAAACTGTATGTAATATGGATAAAATACTCTGAAAATACTCAACCCTAACAAAACATTTAATACCATTCTCTTAAATACAATTGGGATATTATTATTATTATTATTATTATTATTAGTATTATTAGTATTATTATTAGTATTATTATTAGTATTATTATTATTAGTATTATTATTAGTATTATTATTATTATTATTATTATTATTATTATTATTATTATTATTCCATTGGCTTTTCTTAGTAAGGTAAAATTTTCACTAATATATCATGTTAATCCCATGTGGAACTTTAATTTAATTTCACTTCAACTTAATCAAGCGGGGAAAGGAAGCTGCAGCAAATGTTTCAAAGTGGGAGGGTTATTGAAGAGAGCTCACTTTTGACATGGTCATATATTTTTTATTATTTATTACACTGATATGGAGTCCCTTTCACTGATAAGGCAACTCTGATAGATATCTTTCTCAGTGTATCAAGAAATTTATTAATTAGGTTTATATTCCCCCTTTCATTCACGAGATCAAGGTCTTGCATCATATCTTACTCCTTTCCCTGTTTTTTCCCAACCACCATCATTGAATCAAGTAGATTGAGAGCGGTTGGCCTACAATTATCCTGTGAGCTTCCATGGCTGAAGGTGAGTCTCCCTACTCCAAATCCATCTTTTTCAGTATTATACACTCTGTTATGCTCTCTCTACTTCATTTCCAAATACATACTGCCTTTAGTTTTTATCTGAAAAATCATTTTCCTCCAAATTGTTTATCTATAAAAAGGGAAGCTCGTCTTTGATTAATTGAGAACCCAGAATATAAAGACAGATTTCTTTTTCTATCTAATCTTTCTTTTGTAAGAATGGTCTCCTTTCTGGATAAACGAATAGGTGTTTGTCTCAACTCCTGATAAATAGCTTTCTATGTCCAAATGGGCACTGAGCCCACAACACTGGAAAGAAAGAGTCTTCAAGACAAAAGTTTTATTCTCATCATACAGTTAATACACCTGCTGTAGGCATGCGATTAATAATTCTAACCTGAATAGTGAGGAATCTAGGCTTATTGTTTTAAGAATCCATTTCCAGTGTTTGTTTCATCACAATTCTTTTATCAAACCAGAGAACCAAGTAATATAAGCAGGCATCTCCGTAGCCTAATCTGTGTTGGGTTATACTGCCAAGGGTACTTGATGCTATAGTATGCTATGTTGAGTTATAGTATCAAGGGTACTTCAGAAGCCTATAAATACAATTATATCCCTATTTCTGCAACAAACTTATATAAGAGAAGAATTCAAAAAGGGATCTATTGACGCAGTCCATTAAAGCTGATGCAAAACAGAACGAGTTATATGCAGGCTTGAATGATTAGCGTATTGTAGGAACACTGAAGCCCATTACATTAACCCATGTGACCTATCTAGGCCTGGAAAAAAAATCAAGCATTTCCATTTTTCTTCCAAGGGCTGATGCGAACTTTAAGAGCCTTGGACCAAGTCATGGCTACTGCTAATTGTGATCAATGGGGAAGGAGCAAGGGAAGTGGTGAAATTCTCTTTAGCTGCAAAGAGTCATGGGATACAATGCTGCTAAGGATCATTAGGCACTCCCTAAAGTAGCATTTCTTGAGGTGTAATTTGAGGTTTTCAGGAGGTCCACAAAATTAAAATTATTTGGCAGATATTAAAAATATTTGCTGTTCTCATTTTTCTATTTGTTAAAAATACAAATTTGTTCCCTGAAAAATCACATTCATATTAATATCTAACTAATGTTAATGTCTAATGTTTGCTTATTGTTATTTTTACATGGTTTTTACATAATTCAATGAATACTCTATGAATGCGTCAATTTAAATTTTTAATATGGTAAATATAGATGAATTTAACTCTTACAAATAACACTCTTTTGACACCCTCCTTAATTTTTAAAAGTGGGAAAAGACCCAGGGAGTAAAAAGTTGAAGAACCCCTGCCCTTAGCAAACTTTAAGATGTGTGAACTCCAGCTCTGTGTGGACTTCAATGCTGGCTGGGGAATTCTGGGAGTTGAAGTCCATGCATTTTCAAGCTGCCAAGGTTGAGAAATGCTGCTCTAGAGAGAAAGTAGCTTGGACTAATAGGCACAGAATATCCTTTTATTAATAATATTACTCATGAGTGCACCTAGGGACCAATTGAAAACAAGAAAGAGCCACTGAGCCAAGCACATTATAGTTCTGCTTCAAAAAAAAGATCAGCCTAAAGGCACTCCAGATCATTTAGTGGGGCAGAGAGGATGGTGCCCCACATAAACCTGTGGAAATAAATCAAAATGTACCCTGCAATTCTTATGATTCCCTGGAGTAGGAACAAATATGCTCAAGTTGTTCCTCCAACTGAGCCAAACTTCTGACTGTTCTTGCCATTATCAGAAGAAGGAAAGCAGGTATCCAGCAGGGAGAAAGGAAGGTGTTTTTCTACTGCTATGGCAACACTTCTCTAGTTTTACTAGGTCAGTTTCATTAACTAACCCTCATAAAGTTAAAGATAAAGGTTTCTCCTATTCATTCATCTTTGACTCTAGGGGGAGGTGCTCATCTCTGCTTCTTAGCCAAAACAGAAATTTTCATGGTCATGTGGCCAGCATGACTATATGCCCAGGCGCACAGAATGCTATCACCTTTTGATGCTTTCAAACTGCTACGTTGGCAAGAGTGTTGCAGAAGCTGTTCCTGTAGGCAAATAATGAGAGCTCGCCCTGTTGCAAGGTGTTCGAGTCTTGAATCTGGGCTGTCAACTTTCCAACTAACAACTTCAGCGTTCTAATCACTGAGCCATCGTGCCCCCTTAATCCAAATAGCAAGATAAATTCAAACAATTTATATACGGGTGAATTTTCTGCCCATCACTGCCAAATGAAAATAAGTAAAGACCCAAGAAGAGGCATTTTCTTAGCATATGCTAAATAAACAAATAAACACACACACACATTCAGGAATGGACACAATTGACACATGACAAATGTCATAGATTCAGGCATGGGTAGAATGAATGGAGACAGTCTTAGTTGGTGAACTTTCAACTCTTTATTGCATAGTGACTTCTAACTTGTATAAGAACAACTCTGCTTATATAGGTAATGCTAATATTAAATAACCAATAGGAGCTTGTGAAATGCTAGCTCCAGTACCAATAAGAGTCCTTCGTTAAGGGCCAATCAGATTCTCAGAACCCGACCAATCCAATCTAGCCACTTAACACCCAATCAGAAGTGCAGGGCCAGAACCCTGCACTTTATCCCAAGCTTGCCTTTATTCAACTATTTACATACATAACACCCCTTCCCCCTGGCTTCACAATTAGTTTGTGACTATGTAGTCCTTTAAATAGGACAGTTGTCTCTTGGGTCTGTCAGATTTTCTTTGGACTGGCTGCGTGCAGTCCCGTTGAGGTAGGGTGTTGTTTTGTAGTGGCTCGGCTTCTCGTTCTGGTGTGATTTCCCTTGGAGCTTACGATTCTTCTTCCTGCTCCATTTCCTGGGTTTCACTTGATTCATCGCTTTCCTGGAACAGGTTTTCTGGCATATCGTCATCTTCTCTTCCTTCCCCCCCCCCCTCAGTTTGGTTGTTGGGAAGTTGTTGGCTAGCAGTTATAAGTCGTGACCGTAACTGGTCAATATGTCTTTTCCATAGTCTCTCATCAATACATTTTACAATATAGGATCTGGGCCCAGTCTTGCGTATTGTCATTGCTTCAATCCAAACTGGGTCGCCCGATAAGTTCCTTGCATAAACGGGGTCGCCTACCTTGAAGGTACGGTAGTGTCCGCTGGATCCTGGAGGCTTCTCTGGCTCGTAAGCAGGGTGCATTTGGTCGAGGCGGGAACGGAGTTTCCACCCCATGAGAAGTTTAGCGGGAGTTCTGCCGGTTTCACTGTGCGGAGTGATGTGTTGTAGAAGTAGAATGTGGTTTATTTTTTCATCAAGATTATCATAGTCCATCTTTTGTAAAGTCTTTTTTACAAATTGTACCATGCGTTCCGCTCGGCCGTTGGTAGCAGGATGCGCCGGCGAGGTGAGCACATGGCGGATGCCGTTGTCAGCAAGGTACTGTTCAAAGATTAGCGCTGTAAACTGTGGTCCGTTATCGGACACTAGGACGTCCGGCAATCCATGAGTTGCAAAGAGTCTATTGAGGACTTTAATGACTGCCTCGGAGGTTGTATTGGCCATCCGATGAATTTCTAACCAATTAGAGTATGGATCGACAGTCAACAGCAATGTCTGTCCTTTGATCGGCCCTGTGAAATCCAGGTGGATTCTGGACCAGGGTCCACGTGGCGTCTCCCACTCGGTCGGTGCAGCTTTTAGCAGTGTGTTGCTGGTTTGTTGGCACTTGGTGCAGGCCTTGACCCATTGCTCGATGTGTCGGTCCATGCCTGGCCACCACGCATAGCTCCGTGCGAGTGCCTTCATTCGTACGATCCCGGGATGTCCCTCGTGCAAGATTTGTAACAGCGTCTTTTGGAGTCGTTCTGGGATGACGACTCTATCGCCCCAGATAACGCAGCCTTTTTGAGAAAAAAGTTCAGTTTGTCTTGTTTTAAATGGCGCGAAGTCATCTGGGATCTGGTCCAATGGCCATCCACACTCTACCCAGCCTAGAACTCATGCTAGGGTGTGGTCTCGTCTGGTCTCCCTCGCGATATATCGAGCGGTCATAGGAGGCGAGTTGAGCGTTTCAATTTGTAACGCCGATACTATTGGTGCCGGATCGTCGAGGGTCTCTGGTAGCGGTGCTCTGCTGAGTGCGTCGGCGTGGGGAATGGCTTTCCCCGGTCGATGTAGCAATCGATAATTATAAGCAGCTAGAAACTCTGACCATCGAGTCATTCTTGGGGACAATATATAGGGAGTTGGTTTGTCCCCAGCGATTATCCCCAGTAAAGGTTTGTGGTCAGTTACAATTGTAAATGTCCTTCCATATACATACTCATGGAATTTTTTTACGGCTGACACAATTGCAAGAGCCTCCTTGTCTATTTGTCCATAGTTACGTTCTGCCTGGGATAGAGTCTTCGAAAAGTATGCAACGGGAGCCTCATTTCCAATAGGTAGCACATGGCTCAAAATAGCACCCACCCCAAACGGTGAGGCATCACAAGTTATCACCAATGGTAATGTTTCATTATATTGCATAAGTACAGAATCAGATGTAAGTAAATCTTTTACATTTCTAAACACTTTTTCTTCTCGGTAACCCCAAACCCATAATGCTTTCTTATCTAATAACCGGTGTAATGGTTCAGCCACAGTCGCCTTATGAGGTAAAAACACATTGTAGAAATTGATAAGGCCTAAAAATGCTTGAAGATCAGTTTTGTTACGAGGTCTGGGAGCATTCCTAATTGCCCTTAATTTACTCTCAGTTGGGTGAATACCCTGACTATCAATGCGATAACCTAGAAATTCAACACTGTCGGTATACAGATGACATTTATCCCTTTTTACTTTCAATCCCGCTTCTTGGAATTTTTTAAGAACACATTTTAAACGATTCTGCAGAATTTTTTTACTAGGAGCTGCAATCAATACGTCATCAAAATACGGAACCACGCCCTTGATTCCCTGTAACAATCATTCCATTAAACTTTGGAATATTCCCGGGGCCACACTCACCCCAAACTGCAATCGGGTACATTTAAAAGCACCTCTGTGCGTTACTATCGTTTTGGCTTGGGCTGTTTTATTGTCCACGGACAATTGTTGAAAGGCTTGAGCTAAATCTAGCTTAGCGAAAATCTTTCCACCTCCCAGAGAATGAAGGAGGTGCTGCACCACAGGCACTGGTTCTGTTGGAGGGCGTGGTTTAGAGTGGCCCGGTAGTCCCCACAGATTCGGATTGACCCATCTGGTTTAATGGGGGTTACAATAGGAGTTTCCCATGGGGAATGATCAATGGGTTACAGTACCCCTTGTTTAATTAGTTTGTCAAGTTGTTCATCTATCTTGGCCTTAAGGGCAAACGGAACTCGACGGGGCTTTAAACGGATCGGGGCGACCTTAGGGTCGAGGCTGAACGAAATTGAGGTCCCCTTATACTCGCCCAGACGATCTGCGAAGACATCACTGAATTCAGACATAAGATCCTCCTCCCACTCGCAATCACCGACTCGGTTCACGCCGGCTAGCTCGATGCCGAGTGGCGCAAACCATTGGAGGCCCAACAAACTAGGCCTGTCCCTATCAATGATCATTAGAGGTAAGTATGCCGTATGCTTTTTAAATGAGACGCGGACTCGACAAGACCCGACCACAGGGATCCGATTCCCTTGGTAATCTTTAAGGATAAGGCGTTGCATTCGAAAGTCTTGGCGTTGGATGGTAGGAATGAGCTGCTTTAATGTCTTCCACGACACCATCGAGAGGGACGATCCCGAATCGACCTCCATGTGGCAGGGTTGGTTCTCTATGGCTACTGTAACTCGAATCTTCTTAGCGTCCAGGGCCGAGGCGTGACCTATAGTGATAGTATGGTGAGCCTCTTTTTTCTGCAACGCTCGATATCTGTAGGAGTGGTTTGCTGGGTCTCGCCTTACAGGACGGTTTCCTGCCGATTGGCGAAAGTTGGTTCCCTTTGAGGCCGGGCTTGGTCCCGGTAAACTGCGACAGACTCGACCGATGTGGCCTCGTTTTCCGCACTCGTGGCAGAGTGCATCGCGGAATTTGCAGTCTGCCCTAGGATGGTTTGCCCCACAGCCAGCGCAGGGGCGTGAGGTTTTGGGACGAGGGTCCCGGTCGGAACGCAGTCGATGGACCCCTTCTTCGTCGCTGTCTGATGACGAAGAGAGGTCCTCGTAGTGCGTTGTTGCCAACTGCCGTTCTGAGCTGGGTGAGATGTCACCTGTCGGTGGGTTTGTGGGGTTTCGGCTTCGCTGTAGCTGCGCCGCTGACTTTTTTGTTGCCTCAGCGGCGGTGGTTTCGGCGATGGTGTCAACAAGATGTCACCCTTCGCCATTATCTTGCTCTGCACGTTTGGTGCATCTAATCCCAGAATTAGGCGGTCTCTCAATGCTTCATCTAAGTCTGCGAACCCGCAGAGGCCTCCCAAGTGCCGGAGGTCTGCCATGAAGTCAGCCACACTCTCTCCTTTTCGTTGGCTTCGTTGATAGAACTCGTGGCATCTCACAAGTGTGGGTACGGTTGGCGCGTAATGGTCTCTCAGGAGAGGTTCGAGGTCGTCCCAGCTTATTGCTTTCACTTCTTGAGGCTTTGCGAGGGCTTTAGCCATTTTAAAGACAGCCGGGCCGCAGTACGTTTCTTGGCTGGTGTGGCGTCCTTCAGGTTGTTCATTTCGAGGAACATCTGAAAGCGATCCATGTAGGATTTCCAATCCTCTTGGGATGGATCGTACGGAGCGGGTGGTACGATGCCGCCGGACATGGCTTCCATTGGTGGCGCCGTTTTTTTACACGTGCTCTGTTTTTCTTCCAAGTTCCTTAAGATCAGATGTCTCCAAATCCCATCCTCGTCGCCAGTGTCATAGATTCAGGCATGGGTAGAATGAATGGAGACAGTCTTAGTTGGTGAACTTTCAACTCTTTATTGCATAGTAACTTCTAACTTGTATAACAACAACTCTGCTTATATAGGTAATGCTAATGTTAAATAACCAATAGGAGCTTGTGAAATGCTAGCTCCAGTTCCAATAAGAGTCCTTCGTTAAGGGCCAATCAGATTCTCAGAACCCGACCAATCCGATCTAGTCGCTTAACACCCAATCAGAAGTGCAGGGCCAGAACCCTGCACTTTACCCCAAGCTTGCCTTTATTCAATTATTTACATATATAACAACAAATTTGTTCAAAGCTCCCTTGGACCCAGCTATCATCTATTTTTCCACCAGGAACTGCGAATCCAGAAGAACTCACAAATTGCACACTGACTCTGAATGGGGCAATGCTACCTGGAGACAATGATTAAAACTCTCCAGTTTCCAGATCCATGGGACCCAAAATCTATAGACAGCCAGTCTTTGAAGGGTTGAGCTGAAGCCTGCTCTTCCCCATCCAGACCCCACCTGCCTCCAGCCACCAAGACACAACAGCCTCACTTGGGAGTCATGAAGATGTACAAAATGTGTATATTTGATAGTGTCATGTGTTACACTCAAGTGCAAACACAAATGAGAAGGCCTTCTCTAACCTCCATGAATTTGCTCTCTATAATTGTGTTCTGTCTCACCTTTCCTCTTTCCCAAAATATGAAAGAGTACAAACTCACACCAACACAGGCAAGCTGGCTCGGACTTCACAGAGTTAATTCTTTGGAACTGATAATATTCTTGGCATTCCCACATGTCCTGCCTGCCAAGTCCGAACTGATAAAGTTTTACTCACAGAAAATCACAAGGCAGTCCACAAAAATAGTCATTCACGAAGAAAATCTGAAGTAAGGTTAAACTTTGTCCCGTACAAAGTTTCAGGAGAAAACACACCCACTTTGATCCCCTGTGAGGTGTGGCTCAATGACTCAGCTCACTCTCTGACCCTCCCACACCTCCTATGTTGCTGCTCACGTTTCTCCCTACGACGCTGCTTAGGATCGGGCCAACACTCTTCCTCTTTACCCCCTGTCAAGGGCTGCTCTGATATGCCTTCTTCCTAATTAATCTCAGGCTGTTCCTCTCAGTTGTCTGATGGAAACTGAGGCATTATCAAGGAGGAAGATCCTGGGGAGGAAGGCATTCCCAGTTGTTCCTCCTCATCTTCCAGGTCTTCTTGCTCTGACAGCATAGGCTTGGGAATCAGGGCCACAACATATTTGTATCTATTATAGAAAGGGAATTAATAACTACAATATAGACTGATCAGGTATAGAGGCAAATATTAATTATTGTAACATATCCTTCCAGCTTTGTGTCAGTTAGACATTATTTTCCACATGTATCTACATATGAAAATTGGCTCACACTTCCAATTTATTAACGCTGTGGTATATCCTCTACTGAGGCTTCTCTTTAATTTCTAAATTACTAATTGTTGCATATTTTAAATATCTTCCAGATTTCATTATATCTACACAAAGCTTTGTAAAATAAAATAGACATATCTCTAATTACTGTAAGAATGAAAACTTAAATTAGCGATCTCGTTGCTGCTGAAGGAAATTTAGTGTTGGAACTATATCCATGTATTATAATTCTAGAACATGCTGGCTTGCAATGAGTCTATCTTGGCAGTTGCTTCTTGTAATCTCCCAATGAGCCAGAAAAATCAAATCAAGTAGTTCTGGGATCTCTTTTTCTTTCTATCTCCTTGTCTAATTCCAGCTTATAAATATGATCCAAGACAGCCATATGCGTATGAGTTGAAATTATGCATACATGAGTTCAGGATTATAGTATTACTGAATAGCAGCTCCCTCTATGCAAAATTTCACCCGTATCTGTACCTTCATCATTCTTGTTCCTATAGAATGTCCATCATTTCATTCCTTTGTGCTTGATTGCTGGTTGCTGAATGAATTGATTCTTGGGATCATAATATAAATTTTGCTTCTGTTGGTAGATATTCTGAGGAAAATGAAGAACTTTTGGCTCTTTGCAACAGATTCATGTGGTGAGCTGTCAGGGTTTTAGTTTAGAATATCTTGCAAGTTAAACGTCTTAAGATCTGCCTTGACTCTTCACAACCAGGATGAATTTTTCACAAATTGGAAAGCCAATAAGGCTTTTCAGTCTGAGCTGAATAATATTATTTCTCACTTTGGCCTTAGATTGAGCATAGGTACAGGGTGCGGCCTTCCCAGTCATATAACAGTGGTTAGAATGCAGTACTGCAGGCAACTTCTGCTGCCTGCTGGCTACCTGCAATTTGACAGTTCAAATCTCACCAGGCTCAAGGTTGACTCAGCCTTCTATCCTTTCAAGGTGGGTAAAATGAGGGCCCAGATTGTTGGGGGCAATATGCTGACTCTGTAAAACCATTCAGAGAGGCCACTGTGAAGTGGTATATAAGTCGATGTGCTATTGCTATATGGAGGCCAGTAGATTGGGATTCTAGCCAAGATCCCTGATTCATTAGCTCTTTTGTACATACTCAATACCTTGGCAATGTGGAGGGGTGTAGATATTGATCATGCTTGGACCAACTCTGACTCCCAAAGACATAAGTGTCTGTTTGGTATCTGGCTTCTGAATCAAATCCAGAAACAAGTGAAGAAATTATTTTTTTTCCCCTCAATACTTCATAGGTGTTTAAATTCATAATTAAAACAATATTTTTTGCCAATGGTCAGAACTACATTATTCCTTCTTATCTTTCCTTTATGGTGTGAGGGGTTTTCTATGATGGTCTTGATTCTGCTTTGGCAGCGGGACCTGGCTAAGTCTTCCAGGGAGGGCAGAGGGCAACCAATGACCTTTTGAGCTGTGTTTATCACCCTGTACAGTTTTCCTGTCCTCGACTGTGGAGCCTGCATACCACACACCCAGATCAGAGTCAGACTGCTCTCCACAGAGGTTTTATAGAAAGCCAGCAACAGCTTTCTTATCCAGATTGTTCTTCCTGAGAATCCGCAGGAAGTGCAGCCGCTGCTAAGCCTTCTTCACTATGGCCTTGGTATTAAGGGACCAGGAGATATCAGCTGAAATATGGATGCCAAGGAATCTGATCATAGGGACAGTTTCTACTCGTTCTCCACTGATGATGAGTAGAGCGTGGTCCTGTCCATGTTTCCTGAAAAAAACTGTAAGTTAGTTCTCTTAAAAGTGAAGATAAAAAACAAACCTCAACATCATCCCTATTTCCTGGTTTGCAGTCAATCATTTGCTCAGGTCTTACAACCATTGAAACAATGAGTGCTTTATTCTGTCCTCTTGCTACAGTCTGCCTGCTTATATCTTCAATAACAATCCCTTGAATATTAATGGTCTTTACAACATTACATTCTCATGAATTTAATCCTATTTCCATATATTGTGCTCTCTTGTGTACTATATTAATCTCTACTCTACTGAACTCTACAATATTTATCTCTACCTTTCTAAACCTATTAATATGATTTGCATGAAAACCTTATAAACTGGGAGAATCACATTATTTCAAGCAGCAACATAATTTTCTGAATGCTATGCAGGAATGGATGAAAAAGATTCCCTTCCATGGGAAAAAAAGCACATAGAAATATTAACATGTATTGAGAATGAAAATGATGCTCAGCTCTGATATTTAATAGAGTATTTGTTACAATTCTCAACATTGAAAGCTTGAGATTTGGGGCTCTGATTATGAAAAATTATTTCTTGATCTATTTTCCTTAGGTCAGCTGTTTTGTTCATAACTCTACCTTCCCCTACACCAAATTAGCAAATCACATATATAAACAGGTCAATTTGTGCTGGCCTCATAAATCTGAGATAATGCAGCCTATGACCTTTGCAATAAGGTACTTGTATTGTGTGGAAATGAACACATTAGCAACATCTTGCTAATTTCACCATAAACAGCTCTGCACTTGATGAATTTACTGCATCTGAAGCTGAACAAATGACTTTGGCTGCCTCTGTCTCTATGCCATGACTCCTTAGAAAAACAAGATTTGCAGCTTTAAGATGCCTTGCATCTGGTAATAGATCAAAACTAAATAACATTTCATTCAGTAAAGTAAAATTTGTATCTGCATAAATCAAATTGCCCTCCTATTGCACATTGATAGATTGCAAAGGCAGCCAAGGGATTTTAGGCCTAAACAGCCTTATACCTGCCTCTAACTGAGCCCTGTACCAAAAAAATGAAGGCCATTGGCAAGCAGTGAGTCAATCAAGTGCTGAACAGGATCTGTCCATAATGCAGGGTTACCAAATTACTGAGACCAGACTCCACTATGTTCCTTTTCTTTTTTTTATGAAAGCATAGGAAAGTAGAATCTACCATTAAACCAACACAAGATGATATAGGAGTTAGATAAGGTTTGTGTTGGGTTGGGTTGTTGGGTTGTTCTACCCCAATAGGTAAAATTGTAAAATCCTTTTAATGCTATGTCTTCCAAATACACGGGAGCAGGTATAAAATAACTCTTTCAAATCATTAAAGTGGCCATATGTTTTTCAAGATTCCCATAGAAGCTGGTTCATACTTTACTCCTAATTGTGACTACATGTACAATTTGTGTATGTGTGTTTGTTTGCAAAGAAGGAAAGTGGCTGGTAGATCTGTGGATATGACTATTTTAACTGAAAAGGGAATGATGCTACCTTCAATTTACATTGAGACCACGTATTAGGAGGCTGCTTAAGTATCGTTAGTAACTATAGAAATAGTTTTAACAACAATAAGCAATGATTTTCATCAATAAGGAGAACCTCCAATCTTGTCCAATCCAGAACCAGAAGAAGGATCAGAATCATTGATTCACTTCCAAATTCATGACTATATCTATATCTATATCTATATCTATACCTATACCTATATCTATATCTATATCTATATCTATATCTATATCTATATCTATATCTATATCTATATCTATATCTATATCTATATCTATATCTATATATCTATATCTATATCTATCTGTCTGACTGTCTGTCTGTCTGTATGTATGTATGTATGTATATGTATATGTATATGTATATGTATATGTATATGTATATGTATATGTATATGCATATGTATATATGTATGTATGTATGTGTGTGTAGATAGATAGATAGATAGATAGATAGATAGATAGATAGATAGATAGATAGATATGTATGTGTGTATGTGTGTGTGTGTATATATATATATAGTATTCAGCTTTGCTTGGGTATTTTCCCATGTCATTGTAGTAAAAGCACAACTACAATGACGTGGGAAAATACCCGAGCAAAGCTGAATACCATACATGTAAGTACCCGCGAAAACTTAAGAAAACACACACACACAGACACACACACACACATATATATAATATATAAAATTAATTTATTTGTTTTATTAAATTTATTATGGCCACCCACTTCAAAAGACTTTGAACAGCTAAAAAAAATTAAAACGGCAGCTAATTTTATTCTGTTACAATGAGCAAAACATTAAAAAGTAGTGACTTATTCACTTTATGAAATTTATAGGCTATCCCAATCTATTATAACTCTGGGACGTTTATAAACTACATCAATAAATGTACTACAAAATACATGCAGACAGAGATCAAGTTGAATCCTGTAATTAATGGAACTGGAGCATGTTGATTCTGTCAGACCATGGATTGAATTTGGAATTCTAGAAAGTAAAGCTTTTATCCTGCCATTGAATTCTGACCTCCCTCTCAGAGGGTCTAGGACAGGGATGTCAAACTCAAGGCCCAGGGCCCGGATCCCTGCAGCCCTCCTGAGCTCCATTTTCACTGGCAGAGGGTTGCAGGAGGCCATCTCAGGTGGAAACGGAGCTCAGGAACTTGTTTTCACTGGCACGGTGTTCGGGCCACCACAGGTACCCCCAACATAAGTGATGTTGAACTGGCCACACCCACCCTGGCCACACCCATCCCAGCCCCCCCAAGGTCAAACACAACCCTGATGTGGCCCTCAATGAAATCGAGTTTGACACCCACAACTCACCACAGCTAACTCTGCAGGATAACTCGCCACAGGACAATCATTTCAATGTATTAATCATTTCATTCAGTTACTTCAGACTACGTTTTCATTGAAATTATTGTTAACTCTTGTATTTCTGTATTGACTTTATCTTATTATTGGCTACGATTCCATCAAAATTAATTTAAGTTTTATATTTGTTCAATTGTTCCAGGGTGAGTTGGCCGGGGCAAGTTAGCCATGGTGAGTTGTCCTATTTTGCTATCAGGCAGGATATTCGTGATTCCTATTTTACAGATATATGAAATAAAAGATCCAGGGGCTTTCAGTTACAAAATGTTTTCTTGTAATAGAACTGCAATAGTTCCATGCAATAGAACGATTCTTCTGTCTTTCAGAGTTCAGTGTTTTTCGGTCTTTTTGTGAGAAGCAACCCTAAGGAGAATAGCTGGGGTGATCTTGCACCCCCTCTTTGTCCAGAAAAATTGAAGGAGCCAATCTACTCCTCAGCTACCTGTTCTTAGTCATAAACATAAGCTTTGCTTTTCCCAGAGCTGTATTCGGTCCACCATTCTTCCCCAGAAGTGTCACATTTTTAATTTTCAATATCTATTTAATTCTTAAAGAAAAAAATATATAACTACAGATAGTGACATATGACAATGAAAGATAGTTTTAATAATGACCATGCAGCCATTGCTCTCCTTTGCAAATTCCAGTTTGTTTGTTTTTAGCACGAATTGGTTTTTGAAATAAAAGGGTCGTGTTTGCATTAAAATCTCTGCAGCACTAAAGTTTGCACTGATAAATAGATTTGACTCAGCATATTTGAAGATCTGTTTCAGCATGTCAACATAGCCAATAACACAAACTGAACTTTGCAGATGCCTCCTAAGTGGAAAAAATCTAATAAACTGTGTTGGGTGATATAGATTGCAGTTGACTTAAAAAGAGAACATGTTCCTATTGAAAGCTGTGTTTTTATTGGAACCTACTCAATCCTTCCTTCAGTATTAATAAATATTTGACTTCTGAACTCTGGATACTTTTATAACAGCTTCACTCCCAGCATTGATCTTAAAGGCAAATATAGTGACCTTTGGAGTTTTACTATTGATTGGTTTATATGTTCCTTAATGGATGGATTCATGCTAAATCAATCTATTTCCATGCTTTAGAAACATCATTTCAATCAATAAAGTAGTGGTGAGATACTTAAAAAGAAAGGACAGACTTGCTGAGATTCAGAGGAGTTTCTCCCATCATTTGATTTCATTCAAGGGTGTTTTCTGTCCTTCTGTTGTAACTTTGATTATATATTTTCCCAAATGAATGCTCTTAAATTTGCATTTCTCATCTGTGCCTCTTTTCCAATGTTTCCCCATTCTACAAGGGTAGTGGAGAGAGACTCTTCCTAGAATTATCTGGTATAAAACTTCCTTTCCAATGCATTCATAAGACACTTGATCAAATTTATTTATTTATTTTTATTTATTGTATTTTGTCAAGCAATTATAAGATAACAGGTATAAGTATAAGCATAGTTATGAATAAATGAAATGGATACATATAAGGAAAAAAAACCAATAGGACAGGGATGGTAGGCATGTTGGTGCGCTTATGCACGCCCCCTACAGACCTCTTAGGAAAGGGGTGAGGTCAATAGTAGACAGTCTAAGGTTAAAGTTTTTGGAGTTTGGGGAAGAAACCACAGAGTCAGGTAGAGTATTCCTGACATTGACCACTCTGTTGCTGAAGTTGTATTTCCTTCAATCAAGTTTGGTGTGGTTTATCTTGAGTTTGTATCTATTGTGTGCTCTTGTATTGTTATGCACACACCCCGCCCCCCATGTATGCACAGCAGAGATTCAAAAATCAGCTAGCCAGCAAGAGGCCTGCATCCATACACAGTGGAGCTGAGCTGGGGCGATGGCTCACGTGCCCACAGAGAAGGCTCTGCATGCCACCTGTGGCACAAGTGCCATAGGTTCACCATCATGGGGTATATAGGATGGTCCCAACTGGTTTAGAGGAAGCTGTGAAAGCCAGCAGAGTCAGGGACAGTCTGATCTCTGGGGGGGAGATACTCTACGGGGCAGGTGTAACAGCAGAAAGAGTTCTCTTCCTGAGCCCAACCAGATGATAAACCCTGGCTAATGGGTCTGATGAGATCCACAGCATGCACATCTTGTCAAACCTGATGGGATGGGTGGAAGAAACTGGAGTGCCTCAGAGGTCAGCAACCAATGGCATTTCAGTACAATAGCCAGGTATGAAGCCAGACCAAAGGAGGTTCATCCATTCAGGATTCTCTGAAGCTGTGTGTGACCACATTTTCAACAGTAAGAAATGTTTCAAAACATTTGCAATCTTCTGAAGAGAAAATTATCTAGAATAGTTGGGTATTACCTTAATACAGGAAGTTGCCTAAATATAGAATCCAAATTCACAGATAAACTAAAAAATCTCCAGGCATAAGTCTTACATTTTACGCTAATTCCTACAGAGAAATGTTGGAGAAAATTCTCTCCCAGCCTTAAAAAAATGAACTATTAATTTATTTCTCAAACTGAAATGAAAAGATACCACACACCCAATCTTTATAGTAAGCAAAATCTCAGCAGTCTTTAAAATACTAACATTAGGATTGTTTTGGCTACCAGTGAAAACCATGTCATATAGGATTTGAAACCCCAACTTCTTTCCAGATACAATAATGCTTATGGAATTTTTCTGTTTCTTCCAATCACAAAATAATTGCCATTATTTTATAACCAGAATGCCTAAGAAAAGAAGGAAACAACAGGATACCTGATAATGAAAATGAACAGTGAATTGTAGGTATTTGGAATATTTATCTTGTCTTTAAAGCATCCATTACTCCTTTTTAGCATTCTTGCATTTTTACAACTAATTCAGCAATGTATCTTTGCTGTGTGTGAATTATGAAAGCAACATAATAATCTAATTATAAGTATTCATACATTTCCTAAAACTATGACATTTGCAATAGTCAGCCCTACATTGCTTCTAGATGTCCATTAAAAAGCTAGGGCTCTTTATTTATTAAACCCCAGGAACCCAATTATCAATTTTACACAACAGTAAAAGTTGTGCTGATTTTGAAGAATTTATTGCAGTTGCAAAAAAAAAAAAAAACCTACAGAGATCAATATAATTTGTTTATCCAAAAGGATGCAGAACTCCTCAGTCTGTTTGCTGGATTTAGCATCCTTTCTGCACCAAAATGGTGAGTTATGGCAAAGTGCCTCATACAGCAATTTTCCACTGGCAGAAAATCATTTCTGTGTGTTTTAATTGCACCTGCACTTTTGAAGGAGACTGGCTGTTAATAGTGGGAGGTAGGGCAGAAAAAGACCAGAGATTCCATACCTTGCAGATTGATCTCTACCTGGGGGAAATCTGTTGATCTTCAAAAACTATGGAGCTGCTGCAAAAATCAGTTCACGCCAGGAGGAAAACTCCCATCCCCCACTTTTCCTGGGGAAAAAGGGGCTTGTGCACATCAGCCTCACCTTCTCTGTATTTTTTTCGGACATGACAATTCTACTATCACCATCTTGTAGGACAAAACAAACCATTAAAATCTATTTACTCCAACTGTTCCTGAAATACAAGCCCTACATTAATCCAAGAATGGATTAATTGTACATTTTTACTGCCAGCTCTGAGAATAAAAGTGGTTAGAATAGCGTGGCAGAAGAGGGTTTGTTTGTTTTTCTCAACACTTTCTGGGTTTTCTTTGGTCTACAACTGGGCTATGGGAAACAGACTGGATGTTCTTCTTCTGCCTCAGGAGAAGGAGGAGGGAAAGAAAGTAGTAGAGGGCAAAGAACTGCCTCCATGACATACCACAAAGATTGTCCCCCAGCAGCCATATTGTTGCTAAAGGATTATTTGATAATTAAATAATTAAAATGGAAACAGAGAGAGAAAAGCCACAAGTGAATGGAAACATGCTTCTAAAACTAATCTGGTAAAGGAGTTTTGCCTCCAGCATGTGGGTAATGTTTGTTACCACTTCCTATGTACAGTGATGGGATTCAATTTTTTTTTTTTTTTACTGGTTCTATGGGCGTGGCTTGGTAGTGTGGCAGGGGAAGGATACTGTAAAATCTACAGTCAGAGGTGGTATTTTCTGCTACTGCTTCTCCAGAACTGGTAATAACTTGCTGAATACCACTACTGCCTATGCAGGATGCACCTGGTGAATGTGTTGAAGTTCATAAGTTCAATTTTGATTTAATTTATAGCTCACCTGATTCCTAAAGTTCCAGGCAGGTTGCAACATTTCTTTATTTCATTAATCCTCCCCCATCACGCCTGAAATGGGCCATTAGTCTTTCCATTATGGAGAACTGAGGCAGAAACACCATGACTTTTCTAACATTGAGGAAATCCATGGCTTGCTCCAAGAATCACTTTTCCAGTCACCTTTCATAATTTCTCAGAACCTCAGAAATTTATCTTCAGTTGCAGGAAAGTCGTGCCTAAGGATTGCATACATATAAATGTCAGCATTCAACTAAGCATTCCGAATAGCTTTGAGAATACATGAAAATAGCTATTTACTTTATTGGTTTTTCAGACATAGCGCAGTGATGCCAACTATCTTGCTAAAGACTCTGGGGCATCCTCCTATGAAGGGAGGACTGAACCATGTTCTAGATCAAACTCAAGACCCACGGGCCGGATCTGGCCCATGGATGCTTAAAAGTGGCCTGCAGAGCCAGCCAGGGAATAGCAAAGGATTAGCCTACAATGCTCGTGGCAGCTAAAACGGGGCATGAGGGACCACATGAGGCCCTCTTGCACCCCATTTTTTTTGTTTAATGACTGTTCAAAGTTACAACAGCAGTGGAAAAAAAATGACTTATGATCAATCCCCATACCTATACAGCATTCCGGTGATCACATGATCTAACTTTGAGTGTTTGGTAACTGGCGTATATTTTTTATGATTGCAGCATCCTATGGTCATGTAATTGTCAGTCATCACCTCCCCAGTCAGGTTCCAACAAGCAAAGTCAATGGTGGAAGGCACATTCATTTAGCAATGAAGCACATTCATTTCGCTTAGCAACTGCAGTGATTCATTTAACAACTGTGTCAAAAAAGAAAATTCTGTTTAACTCACTTAATAACCACCTTCTTAACCATGGAAATTCTGGTCCCAAGTGTGGTCATAAGTCAAGGACTAATTGTGGTCAGCTGGGCCTTTGCAACCCAGTAAGACTTTCACAGAAGAATCTGGCATCATGAACTTTTTTGCATGCCACTGACACAGCTGCTCAGATGACTATAATTAGGCAGATTGACATCACAGGAAACCACAGAGACTTAGATTAGTCAGGCTGTAATGGGACTGGATAAGAGTCTGCTTGATGAAACCATATGAATATTGCTTGCAGGCCACAATTCCAATTGCATTAGTGAAACATTTAAGTTTCTTCTTTTGTTTAATGCAGGAAAAATCCTCTTGTGACCACCTTCTGGTTGGTTGGAATAGTGCATAAAACTCAATAAGCACCATTCCTTCAAGTCATTATTGTGCTCAGGGTACTGTCCAGCTCTTTGTTTCCACAACACATACAATTTCCACACATAGGTCACATACAGATTTTGCTACCTTGTAAGTATACAAAGAAAATGGAGAAAAAGTTTTAAAAGAAGGAAGGAGGGAAAGTAAGCAGCAGAGCCCTTTCAGAATCTAATTATGAAGAATCATGACTACAGAATGTTATATGAATATTTTTGTGAATGCAATATACAATAAAATATGGTAGCAGAGAGACTACTCCAAAAAGGTACTCTACAAATAAATATATGTGACAGATGGCTTATTTGTAATCTGCCTTCCAATATCCCTTAAGTATCTCATTTTCTGCAGATGCTGTTCCTTTCTTACAGAACCATTTCTTTCCTCTCAAGTTCAGTTACAAGACTCTGGATTCCTTCCACAAAGGGAAACCACACTACATTATATTCCATGTAGCGTGACGGAACTAAAACAAAAGGATGCTGGAGATGATTGAGCAATTTGTAGAGAGAAATCCCATCTGCGTACTTTTACTGGGAGTGTAGATTTGAACTGGTGCCAGCTGCAGCTCAGATATATTATTGATTCTGATGCAAAGCCGTATGAAAGCATCCTTAATTGTAGAGGCAAGTGTTTACTATTGCTGCCCTCTGTTTGCCAATGCTGCCCTTTCTGTAGTGAGCTCACGGCAGTACAAAAGGGCATTTATCACAGCCCTTAAAGTGAATAATGGGCTCTGCAGAAATTGCTTTGCTTCTGGATCTGGACCAGAGGCATGTACAGGGGAGTTCCAAGGGAGGCAAATGACAAAAGCATTGTCACACACCCATATAAGAGTGGCAGTGGTTTTGTCACAACAACCCACATTGCTTTCATAATTTTGATGAAATCGATAGAACTTGTCAATGCCTCTGATTAGGAGCCCAAATTTCTCCAGATTTGGAAAGGTTCAGAATCACTGATCCATATTTGTTATTTACTGTTGTGGCCCATCAGCAGCCAGCAGAGCTGGCAGCAGATTCATACAGTGAGGAGGTTGGGGAGGAACATGGGCCAATTCTGGAGTCTTAGGAAGGCTCTGACAAGTGTTCTGCATCAGAGGCAGAGATGGGGCCAGGGCCGTCTGACAGTTCTCAGTGCCTTTGGAGTTGGACATCACTAAGGCAGAAGAACAGTTGGAACCTGTTCCCAGTGTGCGCATGTGCAGAGCTGCCAGAAGAAGGAAACAGCTAAGAAACAAGGGTCAACTTGGGAGTGAAGCCACAGGTGGGCGGTGAATGGCCCCTCCCATAGGGAATAAAAGAGGAGCGAAAGGTGAGTGTGGGTTTGCAGGAGACAATTAGTTCATTTGGGTGAAGATCTGTTCCTGCATTCTTGCCAAGTATTGTCTGCTACAATGTGGCATCTGAAAGATATCGGCCTGGCTACTCTCCAAGCCTAATAAAGGTCTGTAATTGTGAAATATCTTGAAAGACTGTTGGCCAGGACTTTGCTGGAGAGGAATTCACTGTAAACTAAATAAAAGGGGTTTTATCAGTACAAGGAGTCGGCTTTATGCTGTTGGGGAAGCCTAGGTCAGAACATTTACAATGCTTTCTTCTAGGCACAGAACATTTTATAAAGTCATTAAATACCAGTGCTGGTGGTGGTGAAGCTATAAACCTGTTTTCCAGGGAGTGTAATTTAGTCTCTTTAAGACTTTCTCCCTAAAAGAGAAGTAGAGAACATCAATAGTTCTCCCGTTGACACTTTCAATGTAAGCTTCTCCTGTTGTTATCATCCTTTACAGAATAAAATAAACCCAAAGTACATCATGATAATTGTAATAAGATATCTGACTCCAGAGCCGTATCTCCTTTGCACAGGGGAAGACTACAGAAGAACGTGGCTAGCATTGCTGAGGATGGAGCCATCTCTGGGCCATCTGCTTTCATTCCCAGCATTTCTGCCATCACCACCATCAATTATGGAACAGCAGAATGTGAGAGAGGGGGGATACAGCTCAGGAAGAAATTATCAACAGAATTGATCTGAACATCATTTTACAAGGGTACACTGCAAAGATAGTTGCTGTACATATTTAGTCTACAGGCTAAAACATAGGAAGAACGGTTGCAAGACCTGGGCCCGGCTAGTCTAGGGAAGAGAAGGACCAGAGAAGACGTGATAGCAATGTTCCAATATTTGAGGGGCTGGCACAAAGAGGAGGGGCAAATCTATTTTCCAAAGCACCCGAAGGCCAGACAAGGATCAATGGATGGAAACTGATCAAGGAGAAATTCAACTTAGAAATAAGTTGACAGTGAGAACAATTAGCCGGTGGAATAGCTTGCCTTCAGAAGTTGTGGGTGCTTCATCACTGGAGGCTTTGAAGAAGAGACTGGACAGCTACTTGTCAGAAATAGGGTCTCCTGTTTGAGCAAGGGATTGGACTAAATGATCTACAAGGTCTCTTCCAACTCTGTTATTCTGTATTTGGAAGAGACACTCTCTCTCTCTCTCTCTCTCTCTCCCTCCCTCCCTCCCTCCCCCCCTCCCCCCTCTACCCTGCAAATTATATCAACCAAGTTCCCAGGGCCAAGAATAAGTGGGAAATCTTTGCACACTTTGATGAGTTTGATGCAATGGCATTTATTTAGAGTAGTGGTTCCCAAAGTGGGTGGTACTACTCCCTGGGGGGGGGATGCCTTGGGGGCACTAAGAGGCAAGGGAGCCAGCAGGGGGCACTAAGAGGTGCCGGCCCTGCAGGTTCATTCATTGACTATAGCACCGCTTCAGACCCGGTGCCTGCAATGCGGAAGCAATGACACGTTACGTGCCTCCACAGCCACGTTCAATGTGCTGCCCCCCTGCTGCCTCTTAGCGCCCCTCTGCTGGCCCACTTGGGGATACTAAGAGGAGGCAGGGAGGCATTCGAGGTGCTGGCCCTGCAGGTTCACCCACTGACTGTAGTAACGCTCCAGAGCCGGCACCTCCAATGTGGAAGTGATGGCACGTTATGTGTCACCGCAGCCACGTTTGACACTGCCACCTCTTAGCATCCCCAAGGGGGCCAGCAGAGGGGTGCTAAGAGGTGGCAGGGGGGCATTCGAAGTGCCAGCCGGCCCTGCAGTTTCACCCATTGAGGCGCTGGCTCTGGAGCAGTGCTACAGTCAATAGGTGAACTTGCAGGGGCGGTGCCTCCGAATGCCTCTTAGTGTCCCCAAGGGGGCCAGCAGAAGGGTGCTAAGAGGCGGCAGGGGGGCAGCATGTCAAACACAGCCACGGCGACACATAACATGCCACCTCTTCCACATTGGAGGTGCCAGCTCCAGAGCGGTGCTAGTCAATGGGTGAACCTGCAGGGCCGGCCAGCACCTCAAACGCCCCCCTGCCACCTCTTAGCACCCCTCTGCTGGCCGCCTTGGGGATGCTAAGAGGCAGCAGGGGGTGGTTCAAGGTGCCGGCCAGCCCTGCAGTTTCACCCATTGACTAGGACTGCTCTAGAGCCAGAGCCTCCAATGCAGCAGCACATTGGGAAAAGCTGCTGCCACTGCTTTCCCAAAGTGCTGCCGCTGTCACATTCTGTCTGTCTGTCCGTCCGTCTGTCCATTCATCCATCCATCCATCCATCCAAAAGTTCTGTCTGTTTGCCTGCCTGCCTTCCTGCCTTTCTGCCTGCCTACCTGCCTGCCTGCCTCTCCCTCTCTCTCTCTCTCTGTCTCTCCATCCATCTATCCATGTTCGAAGCGCCGGCCCTGCAGGCACATCGGGAAAGAGGAGCAAAGCCAGTCTGAGAGGGAGGGAAAGAAGGAGGGAGGGAAGGAGGGAGAGAGGGAGGGAGGGAGAGAGAGAGAAAGAGAGAGACTTAATGCATCAGATTGAATGGGGCCTAGTTTAGACTGAGGCCCTTTTTCACATTGAAACATATTTGCCAGCACATTGAAGCCTCTTTGGCTCCTATTAAAAGTTTTGTCATGGTCAAGACTATCAGGAAGCTCTCACATTTTGTGGAGGCTTTAAACAGGATCCATTGGACCAGATCTCCACCCTAAAAATTACGTTTCCCCAATGTATTACAGTGCCAATTCTGAAGAAGGCAAAATCAAAATGTATTGGTAAATTACAAGGAGAACACACACACACACACACACACACACACACACACACACACTCCCTTCTAACCCTGCTGGAGCAGGTGATTGGACTAGAATAGATATCTCATTATCTTTCTCCTCCCTCTCTCCCTCCTTCTTTATTTCTTTTTCTTTCTGTCCCTTCCTTCCATTCCCCCTTCTTTGTCTGTCCCTTTTTCTTTCTTTCCCTTTTCTCTTTCTTTTGTTCTTCTCTCTCTTTCTCTCTCTCTTTCTTTTCTCTCTCTCTTTCCCTCTCTCAGGCTCATCCCTTTAGATCAGGGGTCACCAAACTTTTGGACCTCAGGGACCACCAAACTGATAATTTTAAATCCCGGAGACCATGAATATGAATTTTGACTGATGGTGGCTTTCTGGCATTGGTGGGAGAGAGATAGAGAGATCTGATCCAGCCTCTCTCTCTCCCCCTCTCTCACAAACACAGGCAGGGATAGGATTTAGACCCCTGATCTAAAGCTGTCAAAACTCAAAAAAACAGGTCAAGTAGCTCCAGGGAGGCCAGTCATAAATTAAAACACTTGCTAAACAACCGGCCATTAAGTGAGGACCACTTGTATTTGGTTTGCCAGTCACCTGGCCACACCTACCCCATCACATGACCAGCAAGCCACACCCTCAAATTAGGCCACGCCCACAGAAATTTGAATCCCACCCCTGGGTGGGGGGCACCAAGGATGAGTTTGTAGCACCAAGGGGGCAGTGGACCAAAAAAGTTTGGAAACCACTGATTTAGAGCATGTAGCTAAACTATAAATCCCAGTCAGTATCAGCTATTCGAGTAATTAAGAACAATCAGGATTGGAATTAATCAGGATTATTGAGATTTAACAAATTGTTGTAGATTGATATAGTGTGATTATTTTATTCTTTTCAAATCCCAGTGGGCAGATGATGCGATCTTTTGTTCAAAGCAATTACATGAAGGTTAGACTGTATCTTAGTGTTGTGATACAAAATTGAATACACATCTCCATTGCAGCATTGTGTTCAGCAAGTCACAAATCAGCAAAAAAATGTGCAAGAAACAACATCAGGTTGTAAATTCTGTTTTTAAAGACTTGCATCCTGAGTCTGATGTAAATATGTCACAGGTGCAAGTATATCATCATTTGCTACCCCCTCAATAGATATATCCAATAAAGTCCATTTTTTGCATTTTTAATGGTTTTACAAATTTTAAGGGTTTCTTTGTTTATATCACTTGGCATGCTTCACAACCAGAAAAATCTCTAAATTTGAGGACACAGCAACTCAATATAAAGAACTAGACAAAATACTATACATCAATACTTTAACTAAGCAGTGCTTCCTGCTGAGCTAGGTACACCTGTATTTTGTGATCTGTTCAAAATTATAACTTATGAAGAAAATGAATCTTTTAAGATACTTGCATAATCTCACTGCACATTACCTCCGGGAATACCTAGTCCTTCATCCTGCATTCTGAGATGACCAATGAGGCACCTTTTGTAGTGACATCAGATATACATTTGACACCAACAGTAAAATTTGTCTTTCCTGGTGGGAGTAAATAAGTGCAGGTACTGGTATAAGCCCCTTCCTAATTACAATGATTACATTTCACATCCATTTTTTAAAAAATTATGCTTCTCTGACAAGCTATAAATAAATAAAACACCTACACATTCACACAACTACACATGCATATGTATATATGTAAAGGGCTAGTTTAGTGTAATTATTAAGGCACAAGGCTAGAAACTAGGTGACTCTGAGTTCTAATCTTGCCTTTCACACAAAGCTGGCTAGGTGGCCTGGGGCCAGTCACTCTCTCTCAGCCCTAAGAAGAAGGCAATGGCAAACCACTTCAAAAAAACCTTGCCAAGAAAACTTCAAGGACTAATCAAGGTAACTACCAGGAATCAACACTGATTCTCTCTCACACAATACATATTTTTTAAAAAATGCTTCTGTGGTAAGCTATATATTAAATATGTATATAAATACATTCATACACAGTGTTTAAAATGTGTTAAGCATCATTTAATGTATTAGATTAACTAAATCTTTGAGAAATTAGACAAAATATTGCCACTGAGTTCAAAAACAGTGTTGGTGAGTCTATGTGCGACAATGGTCACAGGTAAGGAGGTTTAATCTACTCAGACCATTTTGTATTTCTGTTGAAAATCCAAACTCCGGTGTATACTAATTGACCATTTTAAAATGTATGTATGACTACAATTTTTCTTCTGTAAATCACAGAAATTATCAGAGGCAAGGAACTTTAAGAAGAATGTAACGGAGAGTTAAATACGTGTTTCTAGGAGGTATACTCTGAAATAAAATTTCAACTTGTGGTCTGCTGTGATTGCTTGGAATTCTTGTCCAGGGAAAGTATGACTGGGCCCAGGGGCGGGATTCTACCAGTTTGGACTGGTTTAGGTGAACTGGTAATTCCAGTGATTCCATCCCTGCCCTTTCCCTGTGCTTTATTTCCTTGTTTTTGAGCACAGCTAATTCATGCGGAAGAGCAGTTTGCCATGCATCAGCTGTTTTATTCAGTGGGGCTGCAGCAGAAGATAAGTATTATAGCTGAAAATTGTATTTTCTAAATGCTGGGAGGGTGCACACATGCTCTCACCAAACTGGTTGTTACACTGGTTGAATCACACCACTGACTGGGCCACATGCTTGTGTAGTTTCAAATGAACAAGACACATTTGTTTTCCTAGAAGAACAACTGCTGCAGGACAAGATTTTCTTTCAAATGCAATTGGTTTTAATTAACGTACTGTTAAATGATCCACTTTTACTATGCTTATAATAAAAACACTTTTCTGAATTATGTTTCATTCTATGTTTCACTTTGGGGAGTATTCAAATAAAAACAATAGTGATGTCATATAATGATGATGGTGGTGAAGATGATTACCAAAATGCCTGGTCAACATGGTTACAAGACACAAAATCTAGCGCATGCACAAGAGAACTAGTTTCTCTCTCTAGTGGTTAAGGCACCAGGATAGAAAGAGAACTTGGGTTCTAGTCCTGCCTTAGCCATGAAAGCCAGGTAGGTGACTTTGGGCCAGGTCTGTGAGCTCAACTCATCTCAAAGGATTGTTTTTGTGGGGAAAATAGGATGAGGAAGATGTGTTGGATATCTTCACCACCTTGAGTTAGTTGTAAAAATAATAAAGGTGGAATACAAATAAATAAATACATAAATCTATAGGATGCAGACAGTTCTCAGCCTTTTCTTTGTAGCCCCCAAGAGATAATCAGGATTGTATTGTTGAAATACAGTACTAAATTCATGAGCACTGGCAGCATGAGCTACTGTTCTATCCAGGCAAGAAGCAAAAAAATGTAAGGTGCATTAAACCTTCACATAACTTTAGGTATGAAAATAGAAGCCTTAGAGACCTCTAACTCTTCTATATAACGTCATAGAACCACCTTCATTTCTTTATATGACCTCATAGTGATGTCATCACATTTTCTATAGTACCCAGTAACCAATTTTTTTTAAAGGTAGAATCTGGCAAATAAATATGATTCCAAAGTAACTCAGGCCTAACAGAAGAATGGAGTACGATAACCTGCTGGGGATGTGAAAAGTCTTACTGGGAACATTTGCAAAGTAATTTTTTACATGTTATTACCTTCTTTAAAAATAAAATGTTAGCACTTAGAATAGACTTCCTAAAAGCATGAGCTCAGAGAAATCAGCACTGGGTTTTATGGAAAAAAAAGCCACACTGGTAATGTTGAATGAATTCTAATGTGAAAGCGGGGAAAGGGTATGAAACTTCAGTGCTGGGTTTTGAAATATTTAATAACCTTCAGGCACTATGGTCAGCTAAGTGCAGGGCTCCTTTAACTCCTATTATTCTTATTCTCACAATAAAAAGCTCCCTGAAATGAACATTTAAATGAGCCTTCACATTAAAAGAAAAAGGCAGGGATTAGCAACATAAATATCTACTGTGTATTTTAAGAGCTGTTCTGAAAGAAATCTCCCAATGTTATTTCATTGCAATTTGTGCAATTGCTTTTCGCCTTATAACAGCTACACTTGGTTATTTCTGACCCTTCATTTTTCCTTAGTAAGTGTAAGAATTCTAATGAACTAGAAGCTTTTGAGAAGTGAAGGCCAGGGGGCATCTATTGCTGCGCCAAATGGCTTCATCTGGTGTACAATAGATTCTGATACTATGCATAGAGGTTTGACATTTCCCATCATGGTTAATCAATGCTGCCCTCTTGGAGTTTAAGGTTTATACTGAAAATGAAGGGGTGAAAAAGACTTATTCTTATAGAGCTGTAAAAAACAATTTACTTTTTCCAGATACCCTGTCAAAGGAGGGAGGGTCCATTCACCACAGCCTTATCCCACGTTAGATAAATGGAGCCATTACACCTGTCACATAAGTGCCATTAAAAAGAGGAAAAACTCTATCCCTCTTTGCTACAATGTCAAGAAGCAATCACAATGTGGAAAGCTGCATTAGGTTCACCACTATTCTAAATGGTAAGAAAACAGCACCCACCATAAAGGGGCAGAAAATCTAGTGATGTAGAATAATATCTGCCAAGTTATGTAGAGATATTTTTGGCTAAAAGGAGAATTCTGTGCAAGGGATGCGAAAGACCAGGTCCACATGGGAAGGTTCAATTGAACTGATTTTTTTTTTCTAAAAGCCTATGCACAGAAACCTTCTCAACTCACGATTAGCACCTGCTTAGTTAAGAATCAACAGCACTCAAGGGGGATTGGACTTAGTTTGCTGGTGGCTATGTGGGGATTCTAGGCTGATCCCCCTTTTCATTCTGACCGCAAATTCTATAATCCCTTCTCCTACATCTTCCTTGATAGCTATTTATGACCGATTCTTTCCCAAAGATGGGTATGCAAAACAGATTTCCTTTTTTAAAAAAAAATCAAGTGTTTTATTTGATGAGCTGCCAGTCCAAGGATAAAATGCAAAACCAGACAGACCAACAATCCTGAAGATACCCTATGACTATTATTAAGTGTTGTATCTTATGATTCTTGACTCTTGATGAATGTATCTTTTCCTTTATGTACACTGAGAGCATATGCACCAAGACAAATTCCTTGTGTGTCCAATCACACTTGGCCAATGAAGAATTCTATTCTATTCTATTCTATACCTAGCAACTATAGTCTTTGCACAGCATTTTCCTCTCTATGTTGACAGCTATCTATGAATTAAATGTATGCCGCTCTACTTAAAACTTTACCTCTCTGAGCTAGAAACTGAGAGACCATAACTCTAATCCCATCTTGGATCAGAAGCCAGTTGGGTAACCTTGAGGCAGTCACTCTCTGCCAGTCCTCAAAAGGAGACAATGGCAAACCATTTTGGAAACCTTGACAAGAAAACTGTAGGGGAAATTATAGACAGTCTCCAGGAATCAATAATGACTCAAAAAAAAAAAACCCCAAAAAACACCCTCCTATGCAAACAATATGCAAAACAATGTCCTTATGAAGAAATAATGCATTTTCTTTTGTTTTAAGAACCCACAAATTGTTGAGTTATTTATTTCTAAGATGGATCTCAGACCTTTTGTTTCTATGATCCTAGGCAAATACAAATTTCAGCTTTATCTCTCACTTCAGCAATTGTGCAAAATGGCCTGATTTCTCTAGGCATTCCTTAATAGATAGGGTCCAATTTCCAATTTCCAAGCCATTGCCAAACTTTCAAAGTGGAGGAAACCTCTATGGTGGCTGAATAGAAGTACGTGATGGAACATGAGTCCTTCGTCTCATTAAGAGCCTTCTTCCTGGGTTATCTGTTAATACTTTGAAAAGAGAACTGACCTTATCAATATCGACTGGCCAGTACTAAAACACAACTTTTCCTCAGCAGTGACCCTCATAGCACTGTTGTGCTAGAAGGAGAACACTACAGCAACCAGGCTTACATTCTATGCAAACTAAAAATGTTATAAAGAGCATAGTAAGAAGATGAGAATAGCCAGAACAAGATAATTTACATAGAGCAATCTAAAACTAGTGGAAGAATAGATGCCTGATAGACAGAGATGTATTAACCTACCTAGAATAGCTACCATAGATACTGATGGGTAAAACTTCAGCACTGTAAATCAGTTTTTCTGCATTGATTTCAGGAGAAATATACAGATTTTTCTGAGAGTCTTCCCATCAGTATTAATGATCTTTACCTGTTCATTTATTGCTGTTCTTTGCTCTGCCACTCATGAGTTACTGGAGGCTAGATGTGAACATAAATAATGTAGCAATAAAGCAACCTTTTTGAATTCACAGTAACAAATATATTGAATGGAGCATAATATGCTAGAGAAAGATTCTGCTGAAAGTAAGACTAAGAGCATCCTGGGAGATGCTGAATGATTAGCACTGTGCACTTGGAAAGTCTGCCCAATCTGCTTGACAGATAAAGAGAGAGAGAGAGAGAGAAGCAGATTTCTATATAAAGGAAAGAAAGAAAATCTAAAATGCACCACAGAATATGGAAATAAATCATGTGGTCCTGAATTTGTTTGCAATTTCCACCCCTTTTATCTAGCTTTGATGAAAATTAAATGCCTTCCAAGTGACTTTCCTATTAAAAATGGCTTCATAATTTTCATGTTTACCATATTGATGTTACACACACACACACACACACACACACACACACACACACACACAAAGATTTCCATAGGCAGCAGAATTGGGTATTTTGGTTAAAAGGGGGCATATTTCATAATAAAAATGGTCATTGCCTTGTCCCTCTCATGGGTACTGCTTTTCTACCTTAATCTTCAACAACTGACCTATGACAGACAGCCATGGAATTGGATGACGTGTTTCAGCAGAAGTGAATAAAAATGAGGAAAAAATGGAAGATTTATCGTTGTAAAAGTGGATACCTGAGCAGAGGATGAGTACAAATAATCACATGTTAGGCAGGAGACATCTCGCTGCGCACGGAACATGAACAAAGCCATAGCTTTCTAAGTCTACGTGGCTCTTTTCTATGTCACACTGCTGTCAGTATATAGGGCCAACATGCTTTACATTATTGACATGAAAAATATGGACACTTTCAGGAAAAAAAACAGATGGTGATCATAATCGTGATCATGATGACAATGACGATGATTTAAGTCCTGTATTATCCCCACTCTTATACTGAATTCACAGTAACCCATGAGACTCCCTATAATATAACAAAACATTCACAGAACATACAAAAGTTGTAATACACAAGGGGGGTGGAAACAATCTGAATAGCAAAAGCATAATATCTATACATAAAAATATGATAACAGCAGTATATAAATATCAAAACAGTCCAACATACAGAGGAAGGGTCTTGATTTTTCCTCAAGCACGCTGTCATATAGAGGAGCTTTATATGTGTGTGGATAGTTTGGAAGGAGCCTTCCTATCTTCAGCAAATCTACAATCAACCAACATGTTAGTTTAATATCTTCCAGTCTTTCTTAGTGTTTTACATGTAGTGGGATTTTTGCACCTCAAGCATGTTAGTGAATGTACTACAGATAACAGATTAGCAGAGAAAGAGTTTGCTTCTCCACCTCTTTTTGCTCTGTGCTAAAGTCTTCTTTAGAAGCTGGGAATTTTTTCAGTTATTTGTTACATACACATAAAATATAGAGTATTACAGAATTTTGTTGCATTATCTCTCGCGTTATAAAAAATATGCCCTTTAGAGGTCTCTGCTTCATCCCACTAGTATTTCAACTTGTTGTGCTTTCTTCATCTGAACATCTGACAAAATGACCTACAGGCTTGGGAACAAAAGTTCATTTTTCAGTGCTGCTTTCTTCTTTTTTTGTAAGCTTATTTTGTAATTATACTAATCCCTGCTGGCATGTTGACACTGGGTCTAATTGCATCATTAGACAACTGCCTTATTAACTGATCTACAGTGACAAGCCAAACGTATCTCTTGAATTCCATGGTCTCAGCGAATTATTCAAAAAAAATTGTATGTCATCTCACAACACATGGACACACTCAACCATACTTTAAGATGGGAAACTGGAAGCATCAGACCAAATTAAATTGAAAAATGCTAGGGAATCCCTGTAAGACTGACGTTTGGACAAATCAGTCATCAATATACAAATAGTGAAACCATATTTACACACCATTCAAAAGAGACAATAAAAAAGTCGAGAAGGAAACAAAAAGACCAGAACACATCCTCTCCAGTAGCCAATATCCAGATAAGCAGGGATTAATACCAGACAAATAATCAAGTAGAAAACAATGCTCTAATCAAGGAACTACCAAGAAGAAAACCACACACCCCATCAACACTGACAGGAAGCAACTCCCACATTCATCAGTACTGCTGATGTTACCTATAATGTTCATTGGATAATGAAAGATCTTCAAACAAGCTATCAAGGTCAGAGAGTATGAAGGGTTCCATATAATCCAGAGTCTGAATTCAAATGGTCAACTAGAGAGCCTTTTCCATTTCAGTGAATATTCCTGGCAAGGTTAACAAGTCCAGAATTTTTTCAATATTGCAAATTTAATGTCTTATTAATATTAAAACACTAGATGGGATCAATTTCAAAACCACTTTCCAAAAAGTCAAACTCATAGAAACAAATAAATACAACACTTAAGGTGCATCCTTACCAGTGGTGGGATTCAAAAATTTTTACTACCAGTTCTATGGGCATGGCTTGGTGGGCATGGTGTGGCTTGGTGGATGTGGCCAGGGGAAGAATACTGTAAAATCTTCATTCTCTCCCCACCCCACTAACCTGCTTTCCAGCTCCATTCTTCTGTACAGGGCAACAAAAGAAGACCCAGCCAATCAGCTGGGACTTGGGAGAAAGAGAATAGATGGGGACGGGGGTGGTATTCAGCCAGAGGTGGTATTCTGAACTACTCAAAATTTCTACTACCGTTTTTCCAGAACTGGTCAGAACCTGCTGAATACCACCTCTGATCCTTACTCTACTTCCTGATACTCATTGTGCCATATTTGGTTAAAATCTTTCCTGCTTGGCCCCAATACAGATACTCCTTGACTTACAACCACAATTGGAACTGTCACTTTCATTGCTGAGTGATGCAGTTTCTAAGAAAGTTTTTTCCAATTTTCCAATGATTTTTTGCCATGATCATTAAGTGAATCATGTGGTCACTCAGTAAACACAATCTCCCCCCTTGACTCTGCTTGCTGGAAATCCCATAGAAAGATCACAAATGGCCATCATATGACCCTGAAATACTGTAACCATCATAAATACATGTCAGTTGCCAAGCACCCAAATTTTGTCCTAGGCAAAAGTTGCAAGTATGAGCAAGGTCATGACTCAGTTTTTCAGTGCTGTCGTACTGTTGTTCAAACTGTTGTTAAAAAGAATAGTAAGTCAAAGACTATCTGTATGTACATTAAAAATTTTGAAACATAGGGGCTATAGCCAAGAATGACCATCCCGTAGTGCATTGAACATTGCTGTCAGAATATTTTCTCCGTATCCTTACAACAGCCAACACACAAAATCTCTTCAGACTTAACATGAGGGAAGGAAGAGAAAAAATGGAAAATGATTACAGGAGACATAAATTCCCATGATATTGAAGTTAACATTACACAATATGTGGATTACACATACACATTTATCAGAATGACTTATTCTGCCTCTGAACTCATGGCAGGGGATGGGAAGGTGTCCCATACTGGCATAATGGAAAAAGCGAGAAACCCTTAACACTTATAATTTTCTAAAGCAAGATTTATTGCACAGTACATCCATTTTTTTTGAATATGTACATTCCCATCACACTTCCTCTTGGGGGTGGCCATAATTATGCAAAGTACAGAAAAGGAGTAAAAAATAGCAAGTCAAAGAAATTAATGCACGGTACTATTTGGTGTAATAATGAAGGTGCTGGCCTAGATACCGGGTGACTATAACTTTGAGTTCCACCCTAAGCATGAAAGCTGGCTGATTGACTTCGGGTCAGTCAGTCTCTCTCAACCCAACTAACCTCACGTGATTTTTGTTATGGAGGAAATAGGAGGAGGAAGGAATGTTAGATATGTTCACTACTTTAAATTGCTAATAAAGTAGTAAAAGCAAGATTAAAAAATTCCCCTTTATTTATACAGTTATTTTTTTGTAATTCATTTTTTGATCTACCAAGTGAGATGCACAAAATTCTTCTTCCCTAAATGGACCGATTTAATTAAAATGACGTATCTGGGTATTTGATATTAATATGTCTCTGAGGCTGGAGCTACAAAAATGCTTCAAGTAAGGAATTCAAAAGGCTACTGTAACCATCACTTTTTAAAGGTTATTTCTTTTCCTTCACAAATTCCATACCATTCCAGCCTATCGTATCATCCCATTATCTGATCATATACATTTGACCAGTGCCTCTCTGAACTGAGATGGCATATTAGTGTCCACTAAATGTTTAAAGTTCAATGTCTCTCTAAACTGGTCAATGTGGAACACAAAACTACTGCCCAAAATGACTGTTCAGCATCAGATTCACTAACAAGAACTAACTCTCTTTGAAAGTGAGATCTCTTATATTTCAAAGACAAATATTTCTAAGCCCTACCTGGAAAAAAACAGAAACCAAACCTGGGAGATACCTACCTACCTACAAACAAACAAACAGAGATACACATATTTGTATCATATTTTCTATATAGTCTATATACAGATACATAGATCATCTGTTTATATAGTATTTTCTATATATTCCTACACAAAAGTACTCGGAGCTTACTCTTTTTTTAATTAAAATCTGTTTTAAAATAAAATATAAATAGAAACAAAAGTTAAGAAAATTTTTAGAAGGAAGAAGAGAGATACAGAAAGAGAGGAGAAAGAAAAAGAAGTAGTGGCTTCCATCTTTTTTCAATGCAGTAGAATATAAAAATTTACAAACTCAGTGTCAGCTTTAAAATTCAGCTGCCACATCTTTTTAAGAGAGTAGGAGGAGTTGAAAAGTTCAAGGTTATTCTCTATGTCTTATTAAGAAATTCCAGTGACAGTTAATTGGTTCTTGTGATTTATGAAGTGTAGAAGTGGGAGGAGAGAAGGGAGGAGACAAGGTGGATTCTGTGTAACGTGCAAAAATAATTTCACTTAGGAAACGCCTTTGACATGCCAGATCTGTTTCTAAATCAATTGTAGAGAAATGTCTCGGAGTGATTGATATCATGGATACTTTCTGGATGCCTTACATTTATTTCCCAAGTCAAACTTTTATTTTTTGAAGAGGCTTGGCTGATACCCCAGAGTTCTTTTTCCTGAGATGGAGAATTATCAACAATCAGCCGAAGTTGGAGATATGCAGGGGGGAGAGTATGGGGGCTCTCCCTCTGGAACATTAATTGAATCTGCAAGCCTTTGTTTGGAGGAGATGATGGATGCTTTCAGAATGACAGTAGAGGAAAGAGGTTTGGAAGCTATACTGAAGCGTTTCAACTCAAGAAGTTGTTATAACCCAGAGGTAACCCAGCTGATTGAAGAGAAATCTTTCTCGAGCCCCAGGCAGATTGCTATTCTGTCTGACTGGAGGGAGTAGACTATACAGATGCTGGTTGGAAGAAGCCAGAAAGAAGCATCAACTGACAGAGCTATGTTGCAGCCTCCGAGGCAATCCCCTCATTTTCCAAAGGGAATTTTTCCCCCTGCAGTGAGTATCCCTCCAGGGTGGGGATTTTATCCAGGCCAGGGGTGGATTCAATGCCAATGGCAGCCAGAACTAACCCAGCCCTGGTCTGAAGGGGGGTTGCCCAGACAGCAGCCACTTCCATTCCACCCAACCAAGGAACCAGGCCACACCCATCTTCCTCCTGGCCACCACAAATGCAGTCCCAACCAGCAGCGAGGCCACAGGGACCTCTATTCCACAGAGGCACCACCCAGCCATGATACAGGGGCCTACCCAGCCTACATACACCATCAGGCTGGTTCCTTTCATTCCAGTACAACCTGCAGGGGCCTGGCCTGTGCCACCTCTGGAAACACGAGCCAGGCCAGACCAAATTCCCTTTCAGGCCATATTCGATGGCCGCCATGAACATTTCAATTACTTCCTCACTCGAATCTGATCCCATATAGAACAATTTGGAGATCAATACACCACAGAGAGTGATTTGGTTAGTACATAACAAATTGGATGAATGAAGGGGATGCTTCAGACTGGGTGGCCCAACTACACAATGAACAAGCCCCCAAATTACACAATGTAAATGGATTTATTCAATTATTAAGACTCAGAATTGAAAATCCAGACAGGGTTTCAGCAGAAAATGAAGAGAAGTTAATGGAAATGAGGCAAGGCAAGTGACCCTTGTCAGAATTTATTTGGGACTTTAGAAGGTTCACAAGCCACTTCATGGATTGGCCTGAAAGAATGACTTTATACTATTTTTAAAAAGCCATTGATCCAGAAGTAAAGAAGGCCTGTGAAATTAGGGGAATCCTAGAAACCTTACAATCATGGTATGTCACATCCCTCAGCTTAGATCACAGCATCAACCCACACAGGAAACCCCTTCCAGCAGCCCTGCCTAAGAGAATTGTGGCTAGGAGACCACTGACTGGATCAGCCAAACCTGCTTGTACCCAATCTACCAGGGTGCTAAAATGTTACCTATGTGGCCAAGCTGGCCATTGAGCAGCAGACTGTCTGGCTCTATGTACCACAAGCTCTGCAGTCAAAGTCTAATCCAGCTGTTAGAAGTCAGAAGAATAAAGGAAGACCTCCAGCCAGGGATGGGTTTGCCAAACACAGCAGGGAAAGCCCCCTCTATGCAGATGGGAGCAACAGACCACCAGACTGCCACCATGTCCCCGAGAACCCAACCTGTGAAGATGATCCAATGGTGAGTGATCCCATCATAACTT
The DNA here is from genome assembly GCA_033807585.1 of Hydrophis major. NCBI lineage: Eukaryota > Metazoa > Chordata > Lepidosauria > Squamata > Elapidae > Hydrophis > Hydrophis major. Next base: position 264,376,018 of record CM066328.1, read on the forward strand.
TTCCAGTCAAGGTCAAGTCAGTGGTACCAAACGCAGGGGACGCTGGGGAGTTAGAACATTGATACTGGGTGTTCTAGATATCTTATCAGACTTCCCATCATTGAACAATTGGGCATAAAGACTAACCCACTAAAATGTCCAATCAGATTTAAGCAAGTGGATGGAACATTAATTGGAGGGGCCCCAGCCACTCAGATGACTGAATTGATCAAGATGGAATTAGGGCCCCATCGCAAACTCATACGCTTCATAGTGGCCCCCAAAATGTCAGAATCAATCATACTGGGACTTGCTTGGCTAGACAAATGGGCCCCGATGATCAAATGGAGGATGGATTCAGGAAAATCCTCATTGGACTGGGCCCATTGCCCCCTCTTCTACCCACTACAAAGCTACCGGTCAGCTTGAACCAGAGCTTGAGCCAGCATCCATGGCATCCCACCTTCTCCCAGATAACCCCCAGGTACCCGACCAATACAAAGACTTGGCTGAAGCATTCAGTAAAGAAGAGTGTAATGTCTTACCTCCTCATTGAGCCACTAATTGCACCATAGAATTAGAGCCAGGGCGAAATTACCAAAACCAAAGATGTATTCCATGACACCTGTTGAAATGACTGAATTAAGGAAATACATTGACAGCAATTTGGAACAAGGTTTTATTGAGCCTGCCAAATCAAGACTAGTTGCCCCCATGTTGTTCAAGGAGATGATGGCGGGTTGAGATTGTGTGTTGACTTTAGAGGCATGAATGCTGTATGTATCAAAATCATGTACCCTCTCCCCTTTATGAAGGACTTATTGAACCACCTGTTGACGGGCAAGATATTCACCAAGCTAGATCTTAGGGAAGCTTACTACCGGGTCTGCATCAAAGAAGGAGATGAAAACTGCTTTAAACTGCTCTCTGGGTAGCTTCCAATTCAAAGTCATGCCTTTTGGACTTCAGGGGGCTCCTGCAGTATTTATGCAGCTCATCAATGAGGTGCTACACCTGCATCTTTACCGGGGGGTCCTTGTGTACCTGGTGACATCCTTATCTTCAGCAAAACCATGGAAGAACATATTCAATTGGTCCAACAAGTTCTAGAAAAACTTCTAGCCACCAAATTATATGTGAAACTCTCAAAATGTGAATTCCACAAAGAGTCGTTGGACTACTTAGGCTACTGAATATCCAACCTAGGGATTGAAATGGACCCCAGAAAGGTGAAAGTGGTGCTGGACTGGCAACCCCCTAGAACCGGAAAACAACTTCAAAGTTTCTTGGGGTTTGCCAACTTCTATAGACAATTCATTCTGTCCTTTGCTGAAGTTACCCTCCCATTGATGGAGCTATTAAAAATGGGCCCATCACCCACCAAACTGAAGCCAAGTCAATCCCTGGCTTGGACTATGGACTGTCAGAAAGCTTTCGAGGCCTTAAAACGCCTCTTCACAGCTGAGCCCATCCTCCAGCACCCAGACGCGACCAAGCCTTTTATTGTCCAAACAGATGCAAGTGATGTAGAGGTGGCAGCTGTTTTGCTGCAAAAGGACTCTCAAGGCTGATGCCTTGCATTTATGTGTCCAAAAAACTGACAGACACAGAGCAAAGGTGAGTGGTCTGGGAGAAAAGAGCATTCGCTGTACGATGGGCTTTGTTGACTTGGAGGCATTTTCTGGAAGGGGCGCCAGAGGCCTTTGAGGTATGGACTGATCATAAGAACCTCAAGGCTCTAAAAACTCCTAGGAGATCATTGCCCAAACAAGTCTGCTGGGCCCAATATTTCAAGCGATTCAACTTTAACATTAAATATATCCCCAGAGGGAAAAACGTACTGGCAGACGCTCTGGCCAGAAAACCTCAGTTTGACAGCCACCGAGAGGAAATAGTACAAGCCTTAATTTCAGAAGCTCAATCTGCAGGTCAAGTGACCACTCGAGCCCAAGCCAACTGCAACCCTGGAAGATAAGCTGACAATACCTGGAAGATAAGCTGACTACAGAATTGCAAACAGCCCTATTGACTGACCCTTGGTTCCTGGACCATCAAACTGAGTTGACAATGAATGATGGACTAGCTTGGAAAGGGACTAAGCTTTATGTACCCACAACCCTAAGACTACTGGTACTAAAGCGTAGCCATGACTCCTGGCTGGGAGGCCACTTCAGATTCCTAAAAACCCTACATTTACTGAGAATATAGTTCTGGTGGCTAAAAATGAAGCCTGATGTCAAGGACTATGTAAAAAGTTGCTCAATTTGTGCCACAATGAAACACAGAACTGGAAAAATCTCTGGCCTCCTGCAACAAGTTGCTGAACCAACCCAACCTTGGGAAGAGATCGCAGTGGACTTTATTGTTGAATTACCTAAGAGTGAAGGGAATACGATCATTTGGACTATAATTGACATTCTCTAAGCAAGCCCATTTTATAGCCTGCAAAGGACTTCCATCTGTGGAAAAACTTGCAAAGCTGTTCGCTACATATCTATAGACTACATGGAGTACTTCATAGAATAATATCAGACAGAGGGGTACAATTTACCGCAAAATTTTGGAGGAAATTTCTGAAATCCATTGGTTCCTCTCAAGGGTTATCCTCAGCTTTCCATCCTGCTTTTAATGGAGCAGTGGAAAGAGCTAACGCCATGATTGAACAATACATTAGATGCTATGTAAATTATCAACAAGAAAATTGGGCTGAGTTATTACCTTTTCCAGAGGTTGCTTACAATAATGCAGTACATAGCAGCACAGGATTAACTCCTTCCAAATCAACACTGGAATGGATTTTGTTCTGATGCCAAAGTTACCTAGACAACCTCCCTCATCCATGTCCCTAACAGAATGGATAAACTCATTAAAGAAAGGATGGGAAGATACAAAAAAAGCTTTGACCAAAGCTGCAAAAAATTATAAAAAATAGGTGGATAAACTTCAATCGCCTTTTAAAGTAGGGGACAAAATATATTTGTAGACCAAGTATCTTAGGTTAAAAATGCCCAGTAAGAAGCTGGGTCCAAAATTCTTGGGTCCATTTCCAATTTCAAAGATAATCAATCCGGTCACTGTCCACTTAAGTCTTCCTCAAATATTGAGGAAAATTCATCCAGTATTCCACTGTAGTTTACTAAAACCAGCTAGTACATCAATGATAAGACCACCGCCAATCGCTCCCCCTAAACCGTTAATGGTACAGGGGGAAACATATTATGAAATTCAAAAAATTCTCGATTACACCATGGCCAATTGCAATATTTGGTCTTATGGAAAGGATACTCTCTCTCGGATGCTAGTTGGGTAAAGAGTTGGGATGTTCATGCTGATCAATTGGTTAACCAATTCCATGAGGGTTTTCCCCACAAACTGAAGGGTCCTCGTGGGGGGGAGAGGGGGTTAAGGAAAATGGTTTTTTTCTCTTTCTTTTAGGAGGAGGGGGGACACCTGTCAGCTTTAAAATTCATCTGCCACATTTTTTTTAAGAGAGTTGGAGAAGTTGAAAAGTTCAAGGTTATTGTGTATGTTATATTAAGAAATTCCAGTGGCAGTTAATTGGTTCTTGTGATTTATGAAGTGTAGAAGTGGGAGGAGAGAAGAGAGGAGAGAAGGTGGGTTCTGTGTAACGCACAAAAATAATTTCATTATTTTAATTTTAATTATTTTAATTGGGAAATGTCTTTGACATGCCAGATCTGTTTCTAAATAAATCATTTGGAGAGAAATGTCTCAGAGTGATTGATATCATGGATACTTTCTGGATGCCTTACGCTCAGTTTTTTGCTTTATAATGATTTCAAGCCATATCTATAACAACAAAGTCATTCTAGTTATCAAAACCTAAAAATAAAAGTGTGAGTCAGTTTCGAGTATCCAGTCCAGAAGTGGCTTCCAAATAGAAACAAAATTAGATTATCTTCTTTAATTAAAATAGTAAATTTTGACGTCTCTGCTAACTCCATCACCTCTGCCATCCATTCTTCCTTTGTGGGAATTAGTGTGTCTTTCCATATTTGTGCAAATAAGATTCCTGCCACTGTTGACATATATACTAACAAAATTCCAACTTTTCTTTCACACTCTTTACTAAAAGGAAAACATCTGGTTTCAGTTTTATATTTATTTTAAGAATCTTCTCAATTAGGATAAAAAACGTGATCCCAGTATTCTTTGCTTTATCACAAGTCCACAGGGGATTTGGGTCACTGAGTTGTCTTTTACACAATCACTGCTGTGCTTGTTTGCATTAATTTCTTAATTTCTTTCTCCTTAATTTATGTATCTTATCCCCTCTGCCTCCTTTCATCCACCTCTTCCTATGGGGTGTGAGGAAAGGGGCCCTGCCATTGCTGGAATGAAAATCATGTTATGCTTCCTAAGCCACAGTCAAAAGACCAGGTATTTTCTTTCTCTCCTGCCTGCAGAGGCTAGGAAGGTCTCTAGCTGGACTTCCACCCTGCCCATGAAGCCCTCTGCTCTCCTGGCTATCCAACCTCCACCTCAGAAGCAGGAAGGAGGCTGGAAGGCCACTCAGTTGCCTTTGTATTCTCTTTCATTGGCATGATTAGAGCCACCTATGGCTGTTCTATGGCTTTCTTTTGTCTGGAGACTGCCACAGTTCTGGTCCGACACAAATGCCCCCCACTAAAGCAGGAAATTGGCTTTCCAGGAGAGAGAGCCTAAAGCAGAGGGTGAAAGGCTTCAGCTGGCCAATTGAAAGGACTTGCCTTTCACCGCAAGCTTAAATTAACATATACAATTAGGGTTGTGTCACACACTATTTAATGAGTCCTCATCAGCTGCCTGCCATTCAGTCCAGACGTATGCACAGGCAGGGCCCATCATGGCTGGCACATCTCTCCCTGAATTAACACAAATGAATCTGGCATTAATTGGATGGGCTGAACAAACATTATTGCTGCTAGCACCAAAGCGTATCCTTACACTCCTAGAACCGTAAATCTCCTTAAGCTTTCTGTAATCAAATGCCCCATGTTGGTACATTAAACCCTCACAAATGTAAGGTGAAGCCCAGACAGAAGGCTGTTAAAGAAAAGATTAACGCACAGAGGAAGAATTGTTGTTTGGATTTAGCTGATTAAGATAAATGAATTTGGTCGTGTATGCACTGCTAAGGTCAATGGTGGAAGGAAGAATTAAGATTGACTGACAGGAGATATATACACACATATTCATTCACTGTATCACTAATACATTATTATTATTTTTATCAAGAAACAGCAATCTGTTTTGACTCCAAGAAAAAAAGATTGGTCTTTCCTTCAATGAAATAGCAGCATCAACAATTTTCTTATCTTACCTCTTCAAAGTTTCACATCATCCTCTATGTATGACCTCTTATCTGGAGAATCAAGGATATAGTCCCAGACTTGCTTTTCAGACTGAGATGGGCAGCATACAGACTTAATAAACAAATATACAGACACACAAATAAACAATACTGTTTTGCTGTACTGTGGGGTTGCAACAAGGCCAGAGATAATAGACATGAAGTATGTTAAGACACTGAAATGTGCTATTAGAATACTTCATGATAGCATTAAGAAGAGACAATTTGGTGTAGTGGTTAGGGCATCAAGCTTGAAGCCAGGAGACTATGAATTCTAGTCCTGCTTTAAGCATACAGTTAGTTGGGTGACCTTGGCCAGTCCCTCTCTCTCAACCTTAGGAATCAGGTAATGGAAACCACTTCTGAAAATCCTTGCCAAGAAAATTGCAGGGATTGAGCCTGGCAATTAGCAATAGTCAATGCTGACCTGAAGACACACACACACAAAAAAAACATCATTGTGTCTTTTGCTTCTTTCATTTCTACAGAATACCTGTTTCTCCTCATTTACCAAGAAGAATTTCTATTCATTATACCCCAAAATAACCCTACTGAGTTTAACAGGACTTAGAACCAGTTAACTGTATCTTGACAGCATCAAAGTACTCAACTTTGAACAATAAAATGGCAGTGGAATAAATAAAGTTTAAGTCATAATATGAGATAATCAATGCTATTTCACTCTACTTTTTCATGCCCATCAGGCACAAGAACTCGATTTTTAAAAATGAAATTATGGAACCCTATTAAAAATGGGAACTGTAAGAAATTGCAAAAATCATGCAACTTGAATCAAGCTAATCAAGTAAAATTAGGCACAATCCAACAGAGTTAATCACATTAGAATCACAGAGGTTAACATCTATACATCCACCAAGAGATTCAGAAACATAATTATTGAACACTTGGTCCGAAGGAGCGAAATATAATGAACAGTTTTAAAAATGAAAAAAAGAAATGAGGAGAATCCAATTACAAATATGAAAAGATCAGTGTTAATGAACTTGTGAAATCATAGAACATGTCAATGTTGCTAATTAAAGCAAATAACAGAAGGATAATTTAAAATCAAGTTCAGCCATTACCTTGCTAAAAGACACAAAATTGATATTGTATTTGGCTATCTCACAAAATATCAGGTTGAAGTGGAAGCTTAACTGTAGCAACTTCTGATTTAAAACATTCCTAGGATGTCACATAACTTCCTAAAATTTAAAAGTTAAGTTTGGAAGGACTTCTGGGTAAAGTATCAACTTTCAGCAATTCTAAGCAATTGTTTGTTCCCTGTTATGATCTTGCATTGTGTGCAAAATAATTTCCAGGTCCAGCCAAGTTCATATACAACTAAAAAGCAATAGGTCTGTTGATCAGAGAAAGGAGAAGATTTTTTCTTCTACTGCCATCTTACATTCTATTACCAAACCTAAAAAATAGAACATCCAGGCATTAACAAACGAACTTGATTTCTGAATGCCATTTAAACTGCTTCCCAAAATGGCCCTGCCCTTTATCCCTCAAGCACTCAAATTAGGGCGGGGGTGTCAAACTTGTGTCATCACAGCGGCATCACATGATGTATCGGGACTTTGCTAAACCAGGCAGGGCTGGGGCCAGCACATGATGCATCCAGCCTGCGGGCCACAAGTTTGATACCTCTTAATTAGGGCAACCATATGTGAGCTGCAAAACCCTGGCTTGACGTCAACAAGTTTTCTGTACAGTATTTCTTTACTACCACCATCTAGACTTCTCCAGCCCAGATTTAGCATCCTAAAATTTCTAAGTATTTTTTGAACCTCGTGAAGAGGTTGTTTCGAGCATTGCAGCTCAAGGAATTACCTGCTGCTTGTCTTGCATTGATTAGAACGTTTTTCTGGTTTTGGTTGGTATTTTTGGCACTTTCCTCAAAACTAGGATAGTATCATCAAAATGAGAAGAAACCCTACCCAGAGAAGATTCTAACGGCCATGGATTCTGACAACTGTATTCACAGTGACACTAGTCTGACCACAATGTCCTTCTAAACCTCTCATCTAAAGCTGGAAAGAGGTAGAGAAATTATTGCAAATGCACTCTTGGTCTCATTTTGAGCTTTTCACATCTTCAGGCAAACAGCTTTTATCATTTCTAGTGGCACTGAAGGAGAGGCAATATCTTTGCAAATATTCTTTCTGTAAGTGTGTCATTTTTTATGGAGGAAAGAGGAAGAGGAGTAAACTTCCTAGCTATCTCCAACATGCATTAAAAGGCAGTCTGGCTGCCTTCTTCCTCACCCCTCTTTATTCTTTACAGGAAAATGTAAAGACTAACTGGCCAGATTTTGGCACATGTTCTCCAGTTGGAATTAAATTAGGGAAATCTGACATGAAATTTCTTCTGGCATTACAAACTTTAGACATTGAAACTCTTAAAACAATCAACACATTTTATAAGGAAAAGTAAGCTTAAAAATTAAATTAATATTTTACAAATGTTCAGCCACTTAGAAACAAATTGAGGAGGTCCACACATGTTTCTTTACTGTTTAAAATGGTAACTAAAGCTTTTATTTTCCCCTCCCTTCATTTGTGTTCAGTTCTCGGTGACTGCCTGAACCAGTCCCTACAGTTTTCTTGGCAAGGTTTTTCAGAAGTATTTTGCCTTTGCCTACTTCTTAGGGCTGAGTGGGAGTGACTGGCCCAAGGTCACCCAGCTGACATTGTGCCTAAGACAGGAATAGAACACATGGTCTCCCAGTTTCTCCCTGATGCTTCAACCACTAGACCAAACTGGCTTAACTAAAGCTTGCAATGAAATTTAAAAATGGTTGGGAAAAGAATCCAAACAAAATTGATGGAAGAATCCCAGAAAAAAAGTTGGAAACAGGGAGCCTTGGTAAATATCTGATAGAGGAAGGTGTGCATAACTAAACTCTACTTTATGTTCTTTGCCATACTGCACAAGAGAAATTCAGTGGTGTATAATAGTCTGACATTTTCAACAAGCACTCAAGAATGTTCTCCTCCTGCTACAGAGATTAATGGCTCTGATTAAAAACCATGGTATGATGGATAAGAATAGATAAACTGGGATAATAGGAAGATTTTTATTTGCAGCTGGTAAGATGATGATTTCCTAGCCTATTTCTCATTGAGATGTGATAGTTTCCAGTTCTTGAATGGAAGACGGCATTGAATAACTTGCATACATCAATTAAAACACATATATGTTGATTAATTCCAATTCTGAAACCACCCAAAAGTATAACTTCCACAAAAAGGGTTCTTTTGGTTTTTGTTTTAGGAGGTTCACAGCAAAACTCTTAAAGACAACATATAATGCATCACAACTGTTATGTATGTAAATAGTTGAATAAAGGCAAGCTTGGGGTAAAGTGCAGGGTTCTGGCCCTGCACTTCTGATTGGGTGTTAAGCGGCTAGATCAGATTGGTCGGGTTCTGAGAATCTGATTGGCCCTTAATGAAGGACTCTTATTGGTACTGGAGCTAGCGTTTCACAGCTCCTATTGGTTATTTCACATTAGCATTGCCTATATAAAGCAGAGTTGTTGTTATTCACCAACTAAGACTGTCTCCATTCATTCTACCCATGCCTGAATCTATGACACTGGCGACGAGGATGGGATTTGGAGACATCTGATCTTAAGGAACTTGGAAGAAAAACAGAGCACGTGAAAAAAACGGCGCCACCAACGGAAGCCATGTCCGGCGGCATCGTACCACCCGCTCCGTACGATCCATCCCAAGAGGATTGGGAATCCTACATGGATCGCTTTCAGATGTTCCTCGAGACCCAGCAAACCACTCCTACAGATATCGAGCATTGCAGAAAGAAGAGGCTCACCATACTATCACTATAGGTCACGCCTCAGCCCTGGACGCTAAGAAGATTCGAGTTACAGTAGCCATAGAGAACCAACCCTGCCACATGGAGGTCGATTTGGGATCGTCCCTCTCGATGGTGTCGTGGAAGACATTAAAGCAGCTCATTCCTACCATCCAAAGCCAAGACCTTCGAATGCAACGCCTTATCCTTAAAGATTACCAAGGGAATCGGATCCCTGTGGTCGGGTCTTGTCGAGTCCGCGTCTCGTTTAAAAAGCATACGGCATACTTACCTCTAACGATCATCGATAGGGACAGGCCTAGTTTGTTGGGCCTCCAATGGTTTGCGCCACTCGGCATCGAACTAGCCGGCGTGAACCGAGTCGGTGATTGCGAGTGGGAGGAGGATCTTATGTCTGAATTCAGCGATGTCTTTGCAGATCATCTGGGCAAGTATAAGGGGACCCCAATTTCGTTCAGCCTCGACCGTTTAAAGCCCCGTCGAGTTCCGTTCGCCCTTAAGGCCAATATAGATGAACAACTTGACAAACTAATTAAACAAGGGGTACTGCAATCCATTGATCATTCCCCATGGGAAACTCCTATTGTAACCCCCATTAAACCAGATGGGTCAATCCGAATCTGTGGGGACTACCGGGCCACTCCAAACCACGCCCTCCAACAGAACATGTATCCAGTGCCAGTGGTGCAGCACCTCCTTCATTCTCTGGGAGGTGGAAAGGTTTTCGCTAAGCTAGATTTAGCTCAAGCCTATCAACAATTGCCCGTGGACGATAAAACAGCCCAAGCCCAAACGATAGTAACGCACAGAGGTGCTTTTAAATGTACCCGATTGCAGTTCGGGGTGAGTGTGGCCCCAGGAATATTCCAAAGTTTAATGGAACGATTGTTACAGGGAATCAAGGGCGTGGTTCCGTATTTTGATGACGTATTGATTGCAGCTCCTAGTAAAAAAATTCTGCAGAATCGTTTAAAATGTGTTCTTAAAAAATTCCAAGAAGCGGGATTGAAAGTAAAAAGGGATAAATGTCATCTGTATACCGACAGTGTTGAATTTCTAGGTTATCGCATTGATAGTCAGGGTATCCACCCAACTGAGAGTAAATTAAGGGCGATTAGAAATGCTCCCAGACCTTGTAACAAAACTGATCTTCAAGCATTTTTAGGCCTTATCAATTTCTACAATGTGTTTTTACCGCATAAGGCAACTGTGGCTGAACCATTACACCGGTTATTAGATAAGAAAGCATTATGGGTTTGGGGTTACCGAGAAGAAAAAGCGTTTAGAAATGTAAAAGATTTACTTACATCTGATTCTGTACTTATACAATATAATGAAACATTACCCTTGGTTATAACTTGTGATGCCTCACCATTTGGGGTGGGCGCTATTTTGAGCCATGTGCTACCTAATGGAAATGAGGCTCCCGTTGCATACTTTTCGAAGACTCTATCCCAGGCAGAACGTAACTATGGACAAATCGACAAGGAGGCTCTTGCAATTGTGTCAGCCATAAAAAAATTCCATGAGTATGCATATGGAAGGACATTTACAATTGTAACTGACCACAAACCTTTATTGGGGATAATCGCTGGGGACAAACCAACTCCCTATATATTGTCCCCAAGAATGACTCGATGGTCAGAGTTTCTAGCTGCTTATAATTATCGATTGCTACATCGACCGGGGAAAGCCATTCCCCACGCCGACGCACTCAGCAGAGCACCGCTACCAGAGACCCTCGACAATCCGGCACCAACAGTATCGGCGTTACAAATCGAAACGCTCAACTCGCCTCCTATGACCGCTCGAGATATCGCGAGGGAGACCAGACGAGACCACACCCTAGCACGAGTCCTAGGCTGGGTAGAGCGTGGATGGCCATTGGACCAGATCCCAGATGACTTCGCGCCATTTAAAACAAGACAGACTGAACTTTTTTCTCAAAAAGGCTGCGTTATCTGGGGCGATAGAGTCGTCGTCCCAGAACGACTCCAAAAGACGCTGTTACAAATCTTGCACGATGGACATCCTGGGATCGTGCGAATGAAGGCACTCGCACGGAGCTACGCTTGGTGGCCAGGCATGGACCGACACATCGAGCAATGGGTCAAGGCCTGCACCAAGTGCCAACAAACCAGCAACGCACTGCCAAAAGCTGCACTGACCGAATGGGAGACGCCACGTGGACCCTGGTCCAGAATGCACCTGGATTTCGCAGTGCTGATCAAAGGACAGACATTGCTGTTGACTGTCGATGCATACTCTAATTGGTTAGAAATTCATCGAATGGCCAATACAACCTCCGAGGCAGTCATTAAAGTCCTCAATAGACTCTTTGCAACTCATGGATTGCCGGACGTCCTGGTGTCCGATAACGGACCACAGTTTACAGCGCTAATGTTTGAGCAGTACCTTGCTGACAACGGCATCCGCCATGCGCTCACCTCACCGGCGCATCCTGCTACCAACGGCCGAGCGGAACGCATGGTACAATTTGTAAAAAGGCTTTACCAAAGATGTACTATGATGATCTTGATGAAAAAATAAACCGCATTCTACTTCTACAACACATCACTCCGCACAGTGAAACCGGCAGAACTCCCGCTGAACTTCTCATGGGGCGAAAACTCCATTCTCGCCTCGACCGACTGCACCCTGCTTACGAGCCAGAAAAGCCTCCAGGATCCAGCGAATGCCACCATACCTTCAAGGTAGGCGACCCCGTTTATGCAAGAAATTTATCGGGTGACCCAGTTTGGATTGAAGCAACGGTAATACGCGAGACTGGGCCCAGATCCTATATTGTAAAATGTATTGATGAGAAACTATGGAAGAGACATATTGACCAATTACGGTCACGACTTATAACTTCTAGCCAACAACTTCCCAACGACCAAACTGAGGGGGGGGAAGGAAGAGAAGATGACGATATGCCAGGAAACCTGTTCCAGGAAAGCGATGAATCAAGTGAAACCCAGGAAATGGAGCAGGAAGAAGAATCGTACGCTCCAAGGGAAATCACACCAGAACAAGAAGCTGAGCCACTACAAAACAACACCCTACCTCAACGGGACTGCACGCAGCCAGTCCAAAGAAAATCTGACAGACCTAAGAGACAACCGTCCTATTTGAAGGACTACATAGTCACAAACTAATTGTGAAGCCATGGGGGAAGGGGTGTTATGTATGTAAATAGTTGAATAAAGGCAAGCTTGGGGTAAAGTGCAGGGTTCTGGCCCTGCACTTCTGATTGGGTGTTAAGCGGCTAGATCGGATTGGTCGGGTTCTGAGAATCTGATTGGCCCTTAACGAAGGACTCTTATTGGTACTGGAGCTAGCGTTTCACAGCTCCTATTGGTTATTTCACATTAGCATTGCCTATATAAAGCAGAGTTGTTGTTATACAAGTTAGAAATCACTATGCGATAAAGAGTTGAAAGTTCACCAACTAAGACTGTCTCCATTCATTCTACCCATGCCTGAATCTATGACAACAACCTTTCCATCACAGCACCATAGCAATCCATATTACCGACCCCTTGATCAATCCCATCCTATACTAATGCTTGGGAGAAGAGCCATGTCTCTACAGTTTTCCAGAAATCTCTATAATAATGTTCAGACGTTATTATGGTTTGTAGCACAGTCAGCCAGATATTTGGGCTAGATTTGGCATTTTTGTCCACCCACTGAGTTCTTTCCAAGCACCTGGTATAGGCAGATGTCATTTAATGGTATTAAAGGTATCATCACAGGATGTAAGCTGTTTCTGCCTTTTGCAATTGACTGATAGTATTATTATAGGATCCGTGTCAGGGGCAATCAACCAGACCCACACTTGAAGAGTTCAATTAATTGTTTTATTGCTCAAGCTTAAACATAGGAATCTGCTCAGGTTAATGGTTTGCACCTGGATGAGACTAGATAATGGCATTCAAGAGGAGGTCAGATGTTGTCTTCTTGTGCCCACATAAGGATTCTAGACTAAGTCCCTGTTTGAGTCCTCTGATTCATTCAAGCAGTCTGTTTCCTACAATTCTTCACATGCTCAGCCAGATGTTTAGATTGGATTTTGTATATGTATTTACCATGTTCATCCGTACTTTGATGTTATTTCTATTGAGTATTTTGATTCCTTCAATTTTGACTTTTTTTCCCAGTTTCATGGTGGGTATGGCACATTTGTTCAGTCCAAACTCCATAGCAATAGCTGCAGTGTCAGGAGTAACCACAGATTAGAAAAATAATGATGAGGAGAACTGCAATTGAACAAAGTCCTGCCTCTTTTTAACATACCCTTCATCATACAATGCTTTGATCATGCATTTCATGGCCATTGTTTTGACATTTTTGATGCTTCCTCCACATGCCTGGGCTTAGAATATTAAGATGAATTGTTTTGATTCGAAGACTATTTCTTGCCAATTTTTTTCAACAAACATCAGCAATGTATTTTGGAGTATAGTTTTTATTGCTGGAAATTTAAACCCAGTTTTTATGATAGATATTGAATGTAATAAACAGTTTGTGATAAACAGCATAATTACCATGTCTTTTAATGGTTCTTGCCTTTATCATTGCAGTAAATTAAATAATCACCTTTGTGTTCTTTCACTGTAGGAATTTGCAGTCTGTTCTTGGCTGACCAGCTCTTTCAGCTTACACTGTTTTGGCTCCCCAACTTAGATACTCAGATGCAACAGCTGAAGCCAATCACCACATCCTGGATAGCCCATTCAGTCTCCTGTCCCAGGGATGACCTCAAACTGTTTATGATCACAATCAATTTTTGGGAGAGGAAGAGCATACTCCATCAGAATCTGATGGGGGAAAGATAGGTGAACTAAAAAACTGTGCATTTCAAAAAGTATGAAGAAAAACATGGCTTTCTCTTCTTGAAGTTGACCTGTATCTAGACATAAACCAAACTATTCAGCCTATTCTCTCCTCACTCTTAAAACTGTCTTATTGCCACGAAAGAATTAAATAGGAAAGAAGAATTTGATATGTATCTAATTTATAGCAAAACTGTGGTCCGATCCAGCTACTGTTCTTAGCACATTATTATTTTGAAATATGATCAGTGGAGTACAGCCCTTGCACACTCATGCACAGCCCCAAAAGTTCTAAACATTCACATTTTGTCTCTCACTCTTGGTTGGTTTCCAAAATACAGAACGTCTTGAAAGTTGCCCTTATTGTTATGTGAAGATTGCAGTTGATCATTATTTTTCAACCATTAAGCTCATAAGCTTGTGTTACTCAAGATTTGGTTTCAAAGTGAAATGGCAGAATAAGAATTCATCTGCACATGTAACATGATTTCTAACAGACTTGAATCAAGACTTAAGACTGTATTCAGCAAGAGACAGTTCTTAGCCATATTGTGTGTGGCTGATTCCCTCAAATCTGAGAAAGGTTGGATGTAGTTTAAATGCATGGATGGGAAAACACTAAGAAATCCTACAACTGTACACAGGTTTAGAATGTGAAACTTCATCCTAGAAGACAATGTCAAGCCATTTTTTTCAATTGCTGCCATGAAAATGACAGAACATGTGCATTCAGGTTTAGATGTACAAAGTAGGCATGAGATAGACACTGTTTCATTGACGAATAGTATATATAGCGTATATAGTGTTCTAAGAAAATGTGGTCTTTGTTGACAAGATATTTCTTATGGAAATGATGTGCAGTGTCTACGTGAACTTGTTTGGAGATCCTAGCAGGGGAAGACAGCCACTGTATAGCTTTTACTGAAGATCAGTACATTCCTTCTATCTATGATGGTTGTCCTCTTCACCAAGTACACAGCTTTGAGAGGGACTCACATGGAGTGGTAAGGGAGGAAGGGGACACCCGCCTAGTTAACACAGCTCTGACACCAGAGGTGGGTATTCACCGGTAGCGGAAATTTTGAGTTGTTCAGAGAACTGGCACATACCACCTGTGATTGGAGATTTTACAGTATCCTTCACCTGCCATGCTCACCAAGCCATGCCACAGAACCGGTAGTAAAAAAAATTGAATCTCACCACTGCTTGACACCAGATCTGTTGACTCAACCCTGGCAATTGATAGGGTGACAAATATTGCAGTCAGATCATCCTACAAGTCTCGAATCCATGTTTTTCTCACTCACTACCAGAAACACTTGTACACATAACACTCCTTTCCCAAGGCTGTACTCCACAGCTTTGATGAGATAATTTGTGATCCGCAAAAGTTTAGGCAATAATAAATAATGTTAGGATTGGTTTGTTGACTGGACCTCAAGTTTTTCAAACTGCAAGCTCCATTACCTTGATGACATATAAAGCCATTGAGAATGTACTTATTTTATCTTCTGTTTAATTAGAAAGTAAAAGTGCAGTCATTAATACATAATTTAGATGTGTACTTAGTTTTATAAAACAGACAAGCAGTATATTAATTTACCACAAACCTTTTTAATAGATGTATGTGTCATTAAATTTAGTAAAAATTGTTTCTGAATAGACATGTAAAGCCACAGTCTCTAACATTTTTTGGATCCTAGGAAGGAGAGGGGATGGTTGTGCACACATGCAACATAATCCTGCGCATGCGTAAATAAAACTTCATGCACTGGCCCACTGCTTGTGAGGCCTGGTTCCCAACAGGCCATAGAGTGATACTGGTCCATGGGCAAGGGTTGGAGTCCCCTGGTGTAAAGGATTCCCCCGTTGATATTCCAAGCACAATTCAAGGGTCTAATTTTAAGTAGTAAAATCCTATTTCTTCTATATATGCTCAATCAACAATGCAGCTAGATTCTTCATGCTAGTCCAGCTTTATAGCTATACAGTGTATACAGTTGCCAGCCAGTCAGAATGCATATGCCCTCAATAAGTGTTTAAGCATATAGGTGCAGATCTGACATTTCCATAAGCAGTATTCTGCTCATTTCATGTTCTCACTATTGCAGGAGGTGGACAACCTACAACCCACAACCTTAGGAGACCCCTGATTATTAAAAAAAAAAATCTGATCTCTAAAACCACTGAATCTTTTTCTTTCTTTGTTGTTCACTGTTCCGAACTAAGCAAACTCGTTAGCTTGCAATTCTAATAGTTTTCCTTCCACGACAGGCTCATAAACCTGCACTTCTGATTGGCCCGCTGATAGCGGATTGTGATTGGTCGTCATTGGCTGATCTGATTGGCTGTTAGCGGGTCGCCACTGATTGGATGCTCCCAGCGTGGCAAACTCAAATCATTGGGTGTTGTGACAGCAGCCAGCTCTATAAAAGGAGCTGCTGCTGCCCTAGTATTTTGCTCTGTTCTGGAGTCACTAAGAAAGAGTTGGAGTCACGATTCAATGCTTCGTCTCCATTCTTTGCACCCACTCTCGCAGATCTAACACTGGCGATGAAGGTGGGATGCGGAGACGATAGAGCTGACTGAACACTCATTGAATGCTAACAGAGCACGTGGCTGAGGGTGCACCAATAGCGGCAGAATGACCAGCGGCACCATACCACCCGCTCCATTTGATCTGGCTAACGAAGACTGGGACTCGTATATGGACAGGTTTCAGATGTTCCTGGAAACCAACAACCTGAAGGATGCTACGCCTGGCAAGAAACGAGCTGTATTCCTGACCTATTGTGGGCCCGCCATTTTTAAGATGGCAAAGGCACTTGCAAAACCAGCTGAAGTCAAGACAATGGACTGGGACAACCTCGCCCCAATCCTCCAGGCCCATTATGCCCCAGCGGTGCCAACACTCATCAGGAGACATGAGTTTTACCAGAGGGATCAACAGGAAAGCGAGAGTGTTGGAGACTTCATTGCAGACCTCAGAAATCTGGGGGGACTCTGTGGCTTCGCAAATCTCGAAGAAGCCATGAGAGATTGAATTGTTCTGGGTCTAAGAGACCCCACAACCCAGAGCAAGATTATGGCGAAGGGGGACATCGGCCTCGCAGATGTCATCGTCAATGCTACTGCAGCAGAAGCAAACAGGAAGGCGGCAGCCCAAATGCACCGAGCAAACGGACCGCACCGCCAACTCACCAGTGACACTACGCCCCTTTCCGAGAGGCACACCATGACCACCCACCATGAAGACCTCGAATCCTCATCAGAAAGTGAGGAAGAGGAGGTCAACAGACTCAGGTCAGAACGCGATCAGCAACATCAACGGAATCATAAGCCCTCATATCAGTGTGCTGGATGCGGGGGAAACCACCCGCGATCAGACTGCAAATTCCTAGACGCCCTCTGCCATTCCTGTGGAAAGAGGGGCCACATTGCAAAGGTCTGTAGAAGCAAGAGAGGGTCCAGCCCAAACTGAAGAGAAAATAATTTCCGGCAGACAACAGGCACCCCACCAGTAAATTGGGACCGCCCAAGCAACCAATGGAACCACTACTACAGAAATCGAGCATCAGTCACTTCTACCAGACGAGAAGAGGCACACCAAACCATCACCATCGGCCACGCTTCATCCCTTGATGCAAGAAAAATCCGAGTAAAGGTCACCATTGAGAATCAATCATGTGTTATGGAAGTCGACTCTGGGTCTTCCCTATCAATGGTTTCCTGGAAAACCCTCAAACAGCTGATCCCTGACATCCGTCGTCAGGACCTCAGCACTCAGAGAATTATATTAAAGGACTACCAAGGAAATAGAATCCCAATCGTCGGTTCCAGCCACGTCCAAGTCTCCTTCAAAGACCACACCGCAACCCTACCTCTTACCGTCGTCAATAAAGATCGACCCAGCTTACTAGGCTTGCAGTGGTTCGCGCCATTAGGAATCAAACTGTCGGGCATCAACCAGACCGAAGGCGATGATTGGGAAGCGGCCCTTGTCCAGGAATTCCAGGAAGTTTTCACCGAGAAGCTAGGCAAGTACAAGGGATCCCCCATATCGTTTAATCTCTGCCCTGATATTGCGCCCATTCGCCTTAAGCCTCATCGAGTGCCCTTTGCACTCAAACCAAAGATTGATGAACAATTGGACACGCCCAGGGCGTGTTGGAACTGATTGACCATGCCTGATGGGAGACCCCAATTATAACCCCCATAAAACCTGATGGATCTTTGAGAATTTGTGGGGATTACAAGGCCACCCTAAACCATGCACTTCAGCAGAGCGCTTACCCCGTGCCTGTGGTCCAACACCTCCTTCACTCCCTTGGGGGCGGAAAAATATTCGCAAAATTGGACCTAGCCCAGGCGTACCAGCAGCTGCTCGTAGATGCAGAGACCGCAGAAGCCCAAACTATAGTCACGCACAGAGGTGCATTCAAATGTAATAGACTCCAGTTCGGAGTGAGCATAGCACCTGGCATCTTCCAAAGTCTGATGGAGAGATTGCTACAAGGCATAAAAGGGGTCGTGCCATATTTTGATGATGTCTTGATAGCCGCCCCCACTAGAAGTCTACTAGAAAAGCGACTAAGAATGGTCCTCCAAAAATTTAAAGACGCTGGCCTGAAGTCAAGAAGGACAAGTGCCAACTATGTACTGAGAGGGTTGAATTCCTTGGTTACCTTCTTGACAAACAGGGAATTCACCCTACTGAGAAAAAATTGGCTGCAATAAAAAACGTCCCGAGACCTAGGAACAAAACAGATCTCCAAGCCTTCCTGGGACTCATTAACTTTTATAACATCTTCCTACCCCGGAAGGCGACTGTTGCTGACCCCCTGAATAGGCTCCTTGACACGAAAGCTTCCTGGGTCTGGGGACATCGAGAACAGCGAGCTTTTCAGCAAGTAAAAGACCTTTTAACATCAGATGCTGTATTGATACAATATAACGAGACTTTACCCTTAACTGTCACCTGTGACGCCTCACTGTTTGGAGTAGGAGCCATCCTGAGCCACGTCCTGCCAAATGGTACTGAGGCGCCCATTGCATTTTTTTCTAAAACTTTATCTAAAACTGAGAGAAACTATAGCCAACTAGATAAAGAGGCTCTTGCTATTGTGTCTGCGATCAAACGATTCCATGAGTATGTATATAGGAGATCCTTTTCTATAATCACCAATCACAAACCATTACTTTGCATCTTGGCGGGGTATAAACCAACTCCCCACCTCTCATCGCCAAGAATAACACGCTGGTCAGAGTTTCTAGCTGCATACGATTACCAACTGCGACACCGACTGGGGAAAGCCATTCCCCACGCTGAAGCCCTGAGCCGCTCTCCGCTACCAGAAGTCCTGGATGACCCAGCTCCAACCCTAGCTACACTACAAATCGAGACACTTCCATCAACACCACTGACTGCACAAGACATCACTTCCAAAACAAGGAAGGACCCATGTTTGGCATGAGTCCTCAGCTGGGTGGAAAGAGGTTGGCCTGACAATGAACTCAACAACACCTTCAAGCCTTTCAAACACAGGCAGACAGAACTTTTCTCCCAAAAAGGATGTGTTTTATGGGGAGATAGAGTCGTCATCCCAGGAAGACTGCAGCATAAGGTCCTAAAACTATTGCATGATGGACATCTGGACATTGTGCAAATGAAGGCACTAGCAAGGAGCTACGCTTGGTGGCCAGGTATAGATAAGCAAATAGAAACCTGGGTTGCCACCTGCAACAAGTGCCAGGAAACACGCTCAGCTCCACCAAAAGCACCACCAACTGAATGGGAAGCACCCTGAGGTCCCTGGTCCTGTATCCACATCGATTTTGCGGGACCCACCAAGGGGCATGCATTTCTCATAACAGTGGATGCCTATTCCAACTGGCTTGAGGTCCACAAAATGAAGAGCACCACCACAGAGGCAGTCGTTAAAAAACTAAACAGACTATTTGCTACACACGGCTTGCCAGATGTCTTGGTTTCAGACAATGGCCCACAATTCACTGCCTTGGCATTTGAACAGTACCTAGCAGACCAGGGGATATACGCCATGCTTTAACATCACCGGCTCACCCTGCGGCCAACGGTAGGGCTGAACGAATGGTCCAATTCATAAAGAAAACCTTACACAAGATGGAACAAGGGAACATCCACAACAAGGTGACCAGGATGCTTCTCCTCCAACATATTACTCCAAACAGCACCACAAACAAAACCCAAGCCGAACTCCTGATGGGCAGGAAACTTCGATCACATCTTGACCGCCTACACCCTGCCTACACACCAGAAAAGCCCCTGGGGTCCAGCAGCAAGTATCGCACGTTCAAGGTAGGCGACCCGGTTTTTGCAAAAAACTTTACCTGTGACCCATTGTGGGTTCCCGCTACCATAACTCAACTTACGGGTGCCCGTTCCTACCATTTACAAACTGCTGATGGGAGACTGTGGAAGCGCCACATCAACCAACTATGCTCCAGGCTGGCACCTACCCCCTTCACAAGCCCTGAACTCCAAACCAGGGGGGGAAGGGAAATCGAGGGGGCCGAAAATGAACTAGTACCCAACCCAGTACTCGAAACCCAGCAATCAGCGCGACCAAACCTGGAATATTCACCTTCTGAAGAAGAGCCGGGACAGATGATCATCTCTCCAAGAAGCAGCACGGCGGCATCAGCAAACCCAGAGAATCCAGATGACAGCCTTGATGGGAGTAGAGATGACAACCCCGAGTCACCCAATGTAGAAGTCAGATCACCATTACCGCTGAGTTCAACAAACAGCCCACCGGAACTAGAGTCCGGGCAAAGACTGGTGGAGCAACGAAGATCAAGTAAACAGGTGAGACGACCTGCCTACCTGCAAGAATACATCACCCCACCCTTGAGACGGAACCTAGGGGGGAGGGGTGTTCCGAACTAAGCAAACTCATTAGCTTGCAATTCTAATAGTTTTCCTTCCACGACAGGCTCGTAAACCTGCACTTCTGATTGGCCCATTGATCGCGGATCATGATTGGTCATTGTTGGCTGATCAGATTGGTTGATAGCGGGTTGCCGCCGATTGGATGCTCCCAGCACGGCAAACTCAAATCATTGGGTGTTGTGACAGCAGCCAGCTCTATAAAAGGAGCTGCTGCTGCCCTAGTATTTTGTTCTGTTCTGAAGTCACTAATAAAGAGTTGGAGTCACTCTTCGATGCCTCGTCTCTGTTCTTTGCACCCACTCTCCCAGATCTCACATTCACCATGATCACCACCTAGGAATAGAGAACAACATTCCTGCATCTGCTAAAGTATTTTATTCAACCAGCAATGATGGATTAATTCACATACACACGCACACATACACACACGGCTTCCAACAAATGTTACAGATCCAGAGTGAAGAACTATGGACCAAAAGACATTTGTATGTCATTAATTTTTCTTTTTGGTTTTTTTTTTTTAAGAAAATCTTCCAGTTTGGAGACATGGGAAAAACTTCCTACTATATGTCCTGCCCACCATACACCCTTTTGCATATCATGTTTTACTAACATGTTTTGCCAGCTTTTTGCTCCTTTGTCTTTACAGGTATATTATTATGTTTTTACTTTGTGAATTACCAGTCCGCAAAGTTATTGTTTATATTATACATAATATAATAATAATAGATATTGTTATTTGTATTATGTTTATGAGCCTGGGGAGTGCAGTGATTAGAGTGCAGTACTGCAGGTTATTTCTTCTGACTGCCAACTGTCTGCAATTTGGCAGCAACTACCAGCAAGGAGTCTGGCTCCCAGCAAGGAGTCTGACTCAGCTTTCCATCCTTCCGAGGTGGATAAAATGAGGACCCAGATTGTTGGGGGCAATAGGATGACTCTGTAAAACCACTTAGAGAGGGTTGTAAAGCGCTCTGAAGCGGTATGTAAGTCTAAGTGCTATTGCTCTGTTTTTACTTTGTGAATTACCCATGCACAAAGGGTCTAGGTGAGGTACACATTCATGGGGTCTAGATGAGGTACACATATAAATGATAACCACTACTACTACTGAATCAATATAGCTTGAGAAGCTGGAGGGGCAGGGTATTCAATGCCAGATTTCTTCCTGTTAGCCATTTCCACCCGGTACACAAGCACCTTCCTCAAAGTACACCAGTCAGCAGCTGAATTTTTTTATTTTAAATAACCTGGATCTTCCAGCCTCAGAAAGTCTTTAGCTTTTCATGTCACAACTCTTTATATAAGCAGGTTCTGCCTGGTTGAATATTTCTATTCATGCCCGATTTGAAAAGCGAGCAGTAGAAGAAAAAGAAATATAACTCCTGAATGTTAAGGGAGCAGAAGAGAGTGTTATGTGCTCACTTAAGATAATAAGCCGAGGCCTAAATACTCTACTCAGCTGAAAGCTGAAAGGCACAACTCTTTGCTTCTCAGTACTGCTTCTAGAAACTTCGAAGCTTAGGAATAATAGTGGATAAATTGCCAAAAATAAGATTTATCTACATCAGATCCGTAGCTAATGCTGATCTTTGGAAGTTTTAAAAAACCTGTTTCTGGGAGATGGGAGGCTTGGTTTGTTTGCAAAATAAAGAACAAAAGCTGAGAAGCAAAAATGAATAATACTATTATTTTTCATCATAAACGAGAAATACTTAAGGCCTTCATTCTCATATGGGACTGAGCAACCTGTGCCATTGCTCTTTCTATAACCCACTGATTTGCTGCTGCTGTTGGAGTTCTGAATGAGTGTTTCTTTGTATGTCAGGTCCCTTCCAGTTACCCCTCATTTCAGTGTACTGAATTTTTTAATGCAGGTATTGTCCTCCTGAAATATTGAGGATTGGATGAAAGGACCTCAAAAGTTCAGGATGGAAGAAAGTGCCTATCCCACTTCAGGAATGTAAAACCTTTGATCTATTTGGGCTGGCAGCACTGGTTCACTTGGCATGTTCTAAAACTTCATGGGAAATCCAGAAAATATTATTTTCAGGAACCAGCTATTAACCTTTTTTTTCCATGCTTCCTTGAATCACTATATATATTGACAAAGGTGGTTGCTTTTCTTCTAAGTATTGAGCCAAAGGTACTGTTTCGACACCTTCCCAGATTTTCTTTTGGTGATCTCATAGGCCGATTGTGGTCCCAATCTACATTTGGTGGTAGTATTATATACTGTCTGGAGGAAGAGGAGGAAGAAGAAGAAGAAGAAGAGGAAGGAGGAGGAACAGGAAGAAGAAGAAGAAGAAGAAGAAGAAGAAGAAGAAGAAGAAGAAGAAGAAGAAGAAGAAGAAGAAGAAGAAGAAGAAGAAGAAGAAGAAGAAGAAGAAGAAGGGGAGGAGGAGGAGGAGGAGGAGGAGGAGGAGGAGGAGGAGGAGGAGGAGGAGGAACTAATAGGGTTAGAATCCTGCAACCAATATCAATAGCAGTTGAAACCAGATTCATTGTTGAATGCAGCTTCAGAAATATGGTAGATGCCACCAATACATGAGCTTTATTTTTAAACCCATGTTTTGCTCTGTTCTGAGATACTGGTGTGCCCTAACATGCTTTTTGGAATCAGTTAATGAGCAACAACATATGAATTCCATTTCAGAGAATAGGAGAATCTTAAGATTAAACATGCTGGTATGGTTAGTTTATTACTCTGTTCGACCACTTCTAGGAAATTTCACTGACTGAAAAGGTCTCTTGGAAACTTCCCTTTTCCAAACACTTGGCACAAATCATATTCGTAAAGCAATAGTAAAGCAGGATGTGTGGGCACTAAAATGGTAAAATGCTCCTCTGATAATTTTTTTTCCTAGTCTATAATTAGCAATAAAGAACATTTCCTAAACATCATGCAGGCTATAAATTATGAAGCGTGCAGGTTGGTAATTAAGCAAATAATTCTCTGCCAAGCAAAGAATATATTTAATTCTTATTTTAAAAATGTATGGCAAACACTCTTTAGAAGATTTACACTTATAAGCAAGCTTTTGCTTTGTTCCTTCCCTTTTGTATGAATCATAGATCAATGCACTGAATGGATTTTTCCGAGATAACATGACAGTTTTATGTGTAGAACTCAGGAAGCATCATAATTTCTGTGCACTCCAAACTAGATCCACAAATACGTTTATCTCATCCACTGCAATCCATCACCATTAAAATCAATAAAAATTGCAACTCCCAGAATTTGAGACAGGAGTTAGCAAGCTCTCCTCCACATCTAGAACCCATATTGAACACCAAAATGAAACCTGACTTTTTTTTTTTTAACATACATATCCTTTTCTGCCTTGTTCTTTTTGGTTTGTCTCCTCTGTCAACATTACAAAAAGCTTGGAATGTTTCTTTTGCTGTACATATTCCTGAGAATTACAATCTGGAGAAAGGCCTAAAGACCTCTCGAAGAATTTTTGATGTCCTCTCTAAACTCAGATCTGCATGAGGTACCCAAATCCTCTTTTTTCGTCATTCGGAGATCCCTTCGATCATTTCTCAGTTAGGAAAAGCCTAAAATAGATACAAATAAGAAAATGGGGAGGGGGGGAACCCATGCCTCTAAGATTTGATATAGCTCTGCCTACTTTTAGCCACTCAGCCTCCCAAACCTGTTATGTACAGGAGTGTTGTAGTTCCTATGAGAGTTACTGCTGAGATGGGCAGCCATATCATCTCTATAAATTAATAAATAAGCCCATCCACTAAAGCAGGGCTGTCAAACTCCCAGCCTGTGGATGCGTCACATTCTGGCCTCGCCCCCACTTGGTTTAATGAAGGGCAGGAGTTCTGATACCTCACGTGATGACACCATGACAACCGCAAGTTTGACACCCCTGCACTAAAGGATTGCCTCCCTTTATACTGAGCCAATAAATCATCTTTCAAGATTTAGTACCAGAGGTGACATTCAGCAGGTTCTGACCAGTTCTGGAGAACCGGTAGCAGAAATTTTGAGTAATTCGGAGAACCGGCAAATACCACCTCTGACAGGAGATTTTACAGTATCCTTCCCCTGTCATGCTGACAGAACCAGTAGGAATTTTTTTTGAATCCCACCACTGTTTAGCACGTTGCATGAACTCAACCAGGGTAATTTAGGTGAAAATATATAAAGAAACCAGCTGTAGCGTAATGCATAAGCATACCCTTACCATTCAAATGGAAAGTAGGATTCATATCAGTTTAATTCCAAACTAACATCAATTTGCAGAATTGCATGTATTTTTTTCTTCCCTTTGCTTTGTTTCTATCTTGTTTCTTTGTTCTGAGTCTTGAAAATAAAGAAGATAACTTTGCGGTTTCTGTTAATATATTCATCCTCAACTTAGTGATTTTAGACATTTTGGCTTAGAGTTAAAGGTGTCAAGATCAAGTCACAAGCCACCTTTTCTTCTCAACCCATTAATTAAAAGTCACTTTCTGCCTGGTCCCCCTTTATTTGTTGTCACCTTTCATTACACACAAAGATAATGTGTAATTTTGTACAAACACACACAAACAATATCCTAGTGTATAAGCCCATTCCTGGATAATCCAACCCTCAAATTTTTAAGAAGAAGAGCCTTGAAAATTGGACCAGTCATGGATAAGCTGAGCCCTTGAAATCTTCACTTGTTTTAATATTCATGGATGGCTTATCAGCAGGTGGCACATTGAATGGTATTTTGGTTAAACATTTGAAGGTCACAGAGGGCTTATGCACAAGTATCTACAGGATATACAAGTACTTTTAAAAAGTATTACCATATATACGCTTAGATAAACAATATATAGTTTGAAAGACAAGATATTCAGGCATGAAGGTAGAGAGGAAGGATTTCATGACATTGCCAGGGTGGTTCAGAGAACGTGCTTTTGCAGAAGTCCAAACATCAGGTCTAAGTAAGTCCTTGATGCTACCATATTATACCTAGGCTAAATTCTTGCTCAGCTGCACATATATTAATCAGTATCCTTTAGACCCGGTACCCTTTATGAATTCATCTTAATTTAACATTTTATTTAAAATACAGTTTAGAGGCCATTCAGCTCCTAACCACTCTAGAAAGGAAAAGGGAAAAGGGAAAAGGGAAAGGAAGTGAGTTTAGAGTGAAAAAAAAAATCACCTTGGCCCAAAGTCTGGGAGAATAGCCAACTCTTAAAAGCTTCCTGAATATCATCAGGTGGGAATCATCAGCTCTCTGGGGGACAGCATGCACCTTGATAGAGAAGGCATGTCTCCTGGGTTGTGCTAGATGACACTACTTAATCAGTGGGGTCCTAAGTGCTGCCACTCAGCCTGATCTCAGAAACAACTAGAAACAAACGGTCTCTCAAATAACCAGGGTTTAAGCCAAGAAGGCCTTTATAGATGATAATCAGCATCTTGACTTGTGTCTATAAGCCAACAGGTAGTCAGTGCAGTATCCAGTTTGTGAAGCAATGAAGTCACATGGGTGTTAAAAGGCATGTCCATCAGTACCTGCGTTCTGGACCAGCTGTAATGTCTGAGCAATCTTCAAAGGCCACTCCTTGTAGAAAGTGTCACAGTAATCCATTCATGAGATAACTGAGACATGAGTGACTATCTGAAAGTTTCCTAGTCTAAGGAAGGTCACAACTGATGCATTACCATGCACCAGTAGTGAGCAATTTGGTGAACTGGTTGTTGGAAGAAATCATTAGGGCAGAGAACCGGTTGTTAAATTATTTGAATCCCACCACTGCTATGCATCCATGCAAGAGCCTCCTTGGCCACAGCTGCCACCTGTTCTTTGAGCAGGACTTGTGAGTCTAAGACGGGGCTGTAAAATTCATGGCCCATGGGCTGGATGTATCATGCACTAGCCAAGCCCACGCCTGGTTTAGTAAAGGGGAAAAATGTCCCGATACATCATGTGATGCCGCCATGACGATGCAAGTTTGACACTCTGGTCTAAGACAACCTCAAAATTGTGTACAAAGTCTCAAATAGGGAAGTGCAACAGGACAAAAAATAGAAAATCCCCAAACCCAAGGGGGTCAAATATCTTCAGCCACTCAGTCTTGTCTGAATTGTTGTTCCTTCCCTCTGCCAGGCCTGCACAGCCTCTAGACACTTGGACAGGACTTCAGTGGCATTGTTGAGTTAACTAGCATCAAGATTTATAGCTGAGTATCATCAGTATATTGATGATATCAGACCTCAAAGTGACAGACAAGCTCCCCCAGAGGTTTCATGGAGATGTTAAACAAAAGGGGGAAACACATCAATCTTTCCAATCTAGTCATGCTGATAATCAAAGAAACCTAAATAGTTTGAAGTTGGGTCTTCTTTTCCCTTATCTTCAGTAAAATTGGAACAGTCATCACTTATCCCAGCTGTATTTTATGTATGTAATTCCAGGTAAGGAATTACAGCTTTCTACAAGTTGCATAATTGGCTAGTTCATCCTATCTTATGTGATAGCTAAGCAAAACCATTGTTTTGCTTTGGCTTGCCTGAGGAGGGGCTTCATTCTCTGGGGTACATCTTTGCTGTCACCTCGCAGCTCCAACAGCATCCATCGCGAACTGCCACGAGGCCAAAATTGCAATACATGCAGTACTATCATCAGTCAAATGCCACATTATGTCCTGAGAGCTGATGCAAGGAAGGAAGTCATAGCCTTTGCATGATGATGTTCTATGTCAAGGGTGTCAAATTCACGTCATCACAGCAGCATCAAATGCCATATTGGGACTTTTTTCGCCTTCGCTAAACTGGGCATGGGTATGGCCAGCGCATGATGCATCCACCCGTGGGCCAGGAGCTTGACAGCCCTGTCATGCACTTTGCCCTCTTGCCCTCTCCTCCCTTGTCTATTCCCACCAATGGACATACACACACTCACTCAAAACATATTTTCTTGCCACCCCCAACCAAGCAGTGGGCTTTGGGGGAGGGGGAGAAAACTTAATATAGACATAAAAGGCTGCTCTATTTAGGAATGCTAATGAAAGTAAATGCTCCAACCATTAACCTTCAAGAAAAGAAAACCTGGTCTGGTGCTTGAAATATACCACAGTCAATGTTTCCCCATGACAAATCTTAGTAATGAATAATTAAGGTTTTAATATAACTTTTTGTAAAAAATAATAATCCTATTTTGCAAGTGATGGCCTTTTACCTACTCCAGCATAATTATGCTTTATTCATAAGAGCTGGGGTGAGAAGTGGATGCAATTTTTTTTTTTTTTTTTTTGATAGCCGATTGGAATCATTCTGGATATTCGACTCGGTTTCTTTTCTGACTTTAAAAAGAGCCCCTGCTGGAAGAGCTGCATGAACATTTCCCAAAGGAAGTTGCAACCTGGAACAGACTTGGGTCTCACAATTTGTTTGCCTAAGGTCAAAGAGTTTTGTCCCTCCTAGTTAAGGTCGTAGAAATAAATCATTCAACAAATGCAGATGTCAGAACTTTGAAAATGAAACATTTAATAGTTTCTCTCAGGATTAAATTGGAATTGAGTAGATTCAATTCAATAAGTTCCACTGAAGTAAGGCAGGGATACCAAGCAAGGATATCATTGTGGAGGATGTTTCCTTCCTGATACTGAATCACATGACATCTCTTGCTTTTCCTGTTTAAACTGAAAGCCTTTGTTGGATTTTTCCTTGAGTTGAGAAAATATAACTTGCAATGAATAAAGCACCTTTGGATCTTGTTCAACAATTGTCCAATGTGGCACTTGGCCATTTATGGCTCCTCCTTCAAGAAGAATCAGAAAGGAATGGAATCTCAAAATAAGAGTAGACATCAAGTTACTTTGTCCCCTCACCCCACCCCCATAGAATTAATAAAATATCAGGATATAATATTTTCAACATGTCTACTCTCTATACTTTTAACCAGTGGTGGGATTCAATTTTTTTTTACTACCTGTTTGTGGGCATGGCTTCGCGGGCACAGCAGGGGAAGGATACTGTAAAATCTCCATTCCCTCCCCACCCCACTAACCTGTTTTCCAGCTCTGTTCTCCTATGCAGGGCAGCAAAAGAAGATCCAGCCAATCAGCTGGGACTCAGGAGGCAGAGACTAGATGGGGCCGGGGCCAGTCAGAGGTGGTATTTGCTGGTTCTCTGAACTACTCAAAATTTCCACTACCGGTTGTCCAGAACTGGTCAGAACCTGCTGAATACCATCTCTGCTTTTAACTCCCTTCACACTTTGGAGACACACTTCACGGCCTGCTGGCTGAGGAACTCTGGGACTTGAAGTCTACAAGTCTTAAAGTTGCCAAAGTTGGAGACCCCTGCTTCAAAGTATAAGCAAGAGAGTGGCATCCATGACACCATTTTTGTGGGGGGGGGGGTGTCTTCTACATTACTATCAATATCTACATACGAAGGAAAATTCTAAATCAACTTTGGGTTTGTCAGAGGTATCAATCTACAGATCCTCAAATTCCCAATCAATAGTGACTATGCCCCCTGTTCCTCTACAAATTGTAATCCAACACTTCTGAAGAGTAGCAGGTAAGAAAAGTTTGCAGCAAAAGACAATACCTGAAGTAAGACAAGAAAACAGAAATGGTTTCTGTGGGAGAGTAAATCAAATAAATAATTCAAATATAGGAAGCCCTAAACAAGTGGAAGAATTTGGTGTAATCTGGTTTTTCTTCATGATAGCATTCTATAAACCAATTCCCTCATTTTTTGAGAACAATCCTCACCTTACTGGTGACCAACAGTTGAATGTATTTGAATTTAAGCCACTCATACTTGTATCTCTTCCACATTACCAAAATCTCCTTTAACAAATTTTCCACAAGGAAAGCCTATGCATTTGATGCATATAATATGGATGAAGTAACTGCACAACTATTATCTGGAGAATAATTTGTTAAGCCTGCATGTTTATAAAAGCTTTTTTATATAATATATTGGTCTTTTGATACATAACGATGTAATCCCAAATGAATGACATGACAAAATAAAGGATCACTTAGCACTGGAGCTCTGTATTTGAAAAATATGTTATGAATTAATCCTAACTCATAGAAGTAGTTCACATGCTATCTCTCAATAAGCATGAGGACCACGTTGCAGGTAGTTCTTGACTTATGACCTGTCACTTAGTGGCCATTTGAAGTTACAACAGACTCCTCCCTCCCAAGAGCTGCTTATGATCTGGTCCTGAACTGACTGCTGCTGCTTGCCCTTATGACCAAGCACAGGGATGCTGCAGTTCTCCACCGCCTATATCCCCATCCCCTCCTTACTTAGTCCCAGCAGTCCTTGGGCCTTCCATCCACCCCACCAGGCTACAGACACTTCTCTTCACTTACCTTCTGAATATCACCTGAGCTCTGGAGCTTGGGTTAAGGAAACACAACAAGCCACTTCATCACTCAGTCATGTGGCCTGATCCCAGAAGCAGCTGCTATTTTTCAAGAGGCCACATTGAATTGGGGTCAGATGGGAAATAACGACTGCTTCTGGGATCATGTCATGAAGCCCAGCAATAA
Organism: Hydrophis major; assembly: GCA_033807585.1. NCBI lineage: Eukaryota > Metazoa > Chordata > Lepidosauria > Squamata > Elapidae > Hydrophis > Hydrophis major. Next base: position 264,406,484 of record CM066328.1, read on the forward strand.
AGTTGTCTGTTCTGCTTCCCTAACATGGTCTGTGCAGTGCTGTCCCAGGTCTCCCAAGGCTTCACCCAGCCCTTGAGCCACACCTTCTTCTGTTTCCTGTCCCCCACAGTCCTTGGATCTGCTTTCGCTGCACCCAATTAATCCCCACAGGTCTTTCCCCTCCACCCCGCATTGCTGGGTCCCTGCAGGACTGGGGCCTCCTCTCTGCCCCCTATAACTCACCACTTTGACAAAACTGGAAAAACTGGGGATTAGCCAGCTGATTAGCTATGTCTAGGAGGATTTAACCCTTTTTATAACCCTTCAATTGGGATTCTTTGCTTCCATTCTTCATTAACCTACTCCTTCTCCTTGCGTAAATTTCTATCCAATTTTGTCCTCCTTTTTCTTTGCTTCCTTTCTCAGCACAACAAGCCTTTCTGTTTTAACCCACTCCTATCCTTTTTTTGTTTTCTTTTTTGAGTGGAAAGATGGAGGATAATACATTAAAGGTTTCTGTTAAGTTCGGAAGGACGGATTTCAGAGACGGGAGACTCGGGTTCAGTAACAACAGCTCTTTATTAATAGGCTAGATCAGACTCAGAAGGTAGTAGCCTGCGGTGGCTCTTTTATAGAGCTTGCCAAGGCTTGGCGGCCAATGACATCGCTTTGAGTCTCCCACACTTGGTTTTAACCAATCGCGGCAGACTCTTAGCGAACCAATCATAAACACCCAGGCTGACCAATCAGGTAGCGGTTAACACAGACCAATAGGAATGCAGGGTTTCAAGCCTGCTAATATGGAACAGTTTCTATGTGACACAGTGCTTTGCGCATGACAGAGAATGGCTGGAACAGTCTATATATCAATTTATTTTATAAATGGAGCACCTGATTTTACAGACAATGGTAACTAATAGTCATCAGTTCAATTCATATTAAATTGCTGTTATTATTCCCAACTGAGTTTTTTTTTCTTTTCTTTTTTCCTTTTCCTTTTCTTTTCCTTTTTTCTTTCTTTCTTTCTTTTTTTCGAGCATGGCTACTGATACATGCATATATACTGTATGTAGAAACATAGATTTGCTTGAAAAGAAGGTAGGAGAGTGTAATATCTTGGAGGATGGGCGTAATAACAGAGACGAGACATCAGATAGTAACTTCAACTCTTTATTAGTGACTTCAGAACAGAGCAATGAGCCTGGCAGCAGCAGCTCCTTTTATAGAGCTGGCTGCTGCCAAAGCGTCCAATGACAATGATTCAAGCTTGCCACGCTTGGAGTGTCCAATCGCGGCAGCCTGTTAACTAGCCAATCGGATCAGTCTGGAGTGACCAATCACGACCCGCTGTTGACGGACCAATCAGGATTGCAGGATTACTAACTGACTTCTTGTAGGGGCAGCTATTAATACGTCATCGAAATAGGGCACGACCCCTTTTATGCCCTGTAACAACCTTTCCATCAAACTTTGAAAAATGCCAGGTGCTACGCTTACTCTGAACTGGAATCTGTTACATTTGAACGCACCCCTGTGCGGAACTATGGTTTGAGCTTCTGCGGTTGCTGCATCTACTGGTAGCTGTTGATAAGCTTGGGCTAGGTCAAGCTTTGCAAATACCTTTCCGCCCCTGAGTGAGTGAAGGAGATGTTGGACCATGGGAACTGAATAGGCGCTCTGCTGTAACGCGTGGTTTAGGGTAGCCTTGTAATCCCCACAGATTCTCAAAGATCCGTCAGGTTTTATGGGAGTTACAATTGGAGTCTCCCATCGGGCGTGGTCGATGGGTTCTAACATGCCTTGTGTAATTAATTTGTCCAATTGCTCATCAATTTTTGGTTTGAGAGCAAAAGGGACTCGGCGTGGCTTTAGACGAATGGGTGCGATATCAGGGCAGAGATTGAACGAGATGGGGGACCCATTGTACTTGCCTAATTGTTCAGTGAAGACTTCTTGAAAGTCACGGACGAGGGCCGCCTCCCAGTCTTCATCTACAGTCTGGTTGATGCCTGCCATTTCGATTCCTAATGGTGCGAGCCACTGCAAACCCAATTAGCTGGGCCGGTCTCTGTCAACAATGGTGAGAGGTAGTATTGTGATGTGGTCCTTAAAAGAGACCTGGACATGACTAGAACCAGCAACCGGAATTCAATTGCCTTGGTAGTCCTTTAATATAAGTCTCTGAGTGCTGAGATCCTGGCGGCAGATGTCAGGGATCAGCTGCTTGATGGTTTTCCAGGAGACCATGGATAGGGAAGACCCGGAGTCCACTTCCATGATGCATGGCTGATTTTCAATGATGACCTTTACCCGGATTTTTTTCACGTCCAAGGATGAAGCCTGGACGATGGTGATGGTCTGATGTGCCTCTTCCCGTCTGGTTGCACCAGTAAACATTCGGTTTCTGTTGTACTGGCTCCACTGATTGTTTGGGCGGTCCTGGTTTGTTGGTGGGGTGCCTGATGCTTGTCGGAAGTTATTTTCTTTCCTCTTGGGGCTGGATCCTCTTTTGTTCCAGCACACTTTAGCAATGTGGCCCCTTTTATCACAGGAACGACAGATGGCATCTAGGAACCTGCAGTCTGATCGTGGGTGGTTTCCCCCACATCCGGCACATTGGAAATTGGATTTACGACCCCGCTGGTCTCGCTGCTCACACTCTGACCTGAGTCTGTTGACTTCTTCTTCCTCACTATCTGATGAGGACTTGATGTCTTCATGGTGGGCGGATGCTGTGTGTCTTTCTGAGGGTATTACTGTGTCGCTGGTGGGTTGGCGGCTGGCCCCATTCGTTTGGCACATTCGGGCTGCTGATTTGCGAGTAGCTTCCGCTGCAGTGGCATCTGCTATGGCATCAGTCAGGGTGATGTCTCCCTTTGCCATTATCTTGCTTTGGACCGTGGGGTCTCTTAGGCCGAGGACAATCCGATCTCTCATGGCTTCTTCTAGATTTATGAAGCCACACAGTCCACCCAAATTTCTTAGATCAGCTACAAAATCCCTGATGTTCTCACCTTCGCGTTGGTCCCTCTGGTAAAATTTGTGTCTTCTAATAAGGGTAGGAACTGCTGGAGCATAATGAGCCCAAAGGATGGGAGCAAGAGTATCCCAGTCCATCATTTTGACTTCAGCTGGCTTTGCAAGTGCCTTTGCCATTCTGAAAATGGCGGGTCCGCAATGCGTTAGGAAAACTGCACGTTTTTTGCTTGATGTGGCATCCTTCAGATTATTTGATTCCAGGAACATTTGAAACCTGTCCATATACGAGTCCCAATCTTCGCATGCTGGATCAAACGGGGCAGGTGGTATAGCGCTGCTGGCCATTCTGCCGATATCTGTGCATGTTCAGCCATGTGCTCTGTCAACTCTGTGAGTGCTCAGTCAGCTCTATCGTCTCTGCATCCCATCCTTGTCGCCAGTGTAATATCTTGGTGGATGGGCTTAATAACGGAGACGAGACATCAGATAGTAAGTTCAACTCTTTATTAGTGACTTCAGAACAGAGCAATGAGCCTGGCAACAGCAGCTCCTTTTATAGAGCTGGCTGCTGCCAAAGCATCCATGAGAATGATTCAAGCTTGCCGCGCTTGGAGCGTCCAATCGTGGCAGCCCGTTAACTAGCCAATTGGATCAGTCTGGAGTGATCAATCACGAACTGCTGTTGACGGACCAATCAGGATTGCAGGATTACGAGCCTGCTAGTTCGGAACAGAGAGCAACATCTCCAGGAATGTTTTCAAATGAAGCTGAACACCATAGGCCAACTAACTGGAGAAATGGCCTTGCTTAGGCTTATTGTCTGTGTTCATAATTTTTTCTTCTTTATCCTTCTTTGGAGAGTTTTGGGACATGTGTTGAATAAAGGTCACTTTTCTTTCAGGTAAACATCATTCTTGCATATTTAAATCAATATATGAGAATAGATTGATATAGGTAGACATCTGAATCTATAAAATATAATAAATGTTGACAGCAATATACTAATAAATTGAGTTCCAGAGGAAAAATTGATTTCATTGTGATGTCTTTCTCTTTTTTATCAAAATTATAACTCCAGTTCCATCATGCTCCAGTTCCATCATGTCCATATTGAGATTGTTCAAATAATATATTCTGTTTTCCTCCAGACATTTGTAAAATGAGAATGGTGAATGGTGAATGCCCATCTTTTTTTAGGCAACTTGCACAACCAATTGTTCAACACTGAATGACTCTACTGCCATAATTACACTCTTGCACATGTCTACTCTTGCATATGCTTTTCATCCTTTTGGATGTCGCTTTCATTCAAGTTTGTTTGAAGAATGAGATAAAATAAATTGAGTATTCAGAAGATATTTTTTTTCTTATAATATTAAACAATTCTTCTTTTTCCTCCATTTTTACCATTTGATTATTTCTGTGCCATGAGGTTGTTTTTGATCCATAGCAACCACATTTTTTCCATGATAATCCATCTGCAAATCCATCCATCTTGTTGCTGGTAGTCCTATTCTTTTCTTTCCTTCCACCTTTCTCTCCATTAGTCTTTTCCAGAAAACTAGGTCTTCACATAATGTGTATAAAGTAGAATAAATTGAGATGGGTCATTTCTGCGTTCCCCATACTAAATTTTTGAATGATCCTAGGGAAGCCTGCTTTTTTTGCATTCTGTAAAGTAGGCCTTTTGCAAAGTTCCAAATCTAATTCAGAACATGTGTGCAACACTATCACAAGCATCTAAAAGCGACTCTATCTTTTCTTTGCTCTACAGCAGAGGTATCAAAGTGCAGCCCATGGGCCGGGTACATTAGGGAGGCCACACCCACTCCAGATTCACAAATGGGAAAAACGTCATGAAATATCACATGTTGGCAATATGACGTGGCAAGTTTGACATCCGTGCTCTACAAGGATGCCAGCTGCAACTGGTACACATTCCTGAGAAAGGATGCATTTGGTTAAGGTAGTTCTGACAGGTGCTATAAACACGCCCACACATGGATCAAATCACCTTTTGCCCTTCAAATATGTATTGCTGCAAAGCACTGCACAGTGCTTTAAACAACAAACAATGAACATGCAAGAAGACATCTTTGATATTCTTCAAGAAGAAAAGGAAATATTATTATATTTTCCTAGCCTATTCTTAATGTGACATTTTTCTCTTAATTCCATCCTTTTACACAGCTACCAATCATGCCATTTTCTTTCAAGGTAAGCACACAACATGCAGAAAAGAAGTAAGAAATAGCAAGCAAAAAAAAGGCAGGAGCTAAGAGAAACTAACTAGGTTATACCAACGCCATTTCTTTTTCCTAACCTTACAAGTCATCTTTGCTCCCACTGTATCCATATCACGTATTCTCCTTTATTCTTTAAATTTTTCACCACTCTTATGAGCCTCAATCCCTTGCAGTTGCTAAATTTGTGGTCAGTTTAGAAATAATTACTGTACAGTCCCAGCAACTGTTAAACTATTTTTAAAAAGCGAAAGTTCTGAGTATGATGTTATATATTGCTCAGCTATATGTCTAAATGTCCTCGGAACTTGGAAGCAATTCCATTTTTTTTTAAAAAAAATATTCTTTTACAACTCTATACTTAATCTCTAATGTTTTAATAGAGCTGGAGCTAGGCTGCATTTCCCTTGGGGCCCAATAAAAATTTTGTCATCTCAGATTTTGGCTGAAGCAAGTCCATTGGGAACTTCTTGGTCTACCTCACCTCACCAGACAATTTGTCTTCCCCTGTGAGAAGACAAATTAATGATGATATGACATAGCAGAGTCTTTCTTTGCCAGCCTTATCTGCTTCAGGCATCAGTGAAACTTCAGTTGAACTGAAGCAGGACATTTGGGATTTAGACACCCAAACACAATAGAGCCAAGGTTGCCCATCTCTTTTATATTATAATTGCCTTCTTTGTGTGAATTGCCCCTAGATATGTCTTCAATATTCTACTTGCGCCTTATGAGTGACTATTTACCCTGGCCCAAATTGGCCCATTATCTATTAGGGTACAACTGCTAGATATGTGAGTCTCCCATATGAAAATTGCACTTATTTCTGTTCAGATATGGGGAGATATGTGTTGTTAAAATATCTATTACCATATACAGCCAGTATTGATCAAACTTAACATTTACTATTATATTAGTTGCCTTTATAACCAAGAAGCCATTCTTCTTCTTTGGGTGGGCATTTTTCAAAAACCTCTATGAGGGTTGCAAAATTTCTGTCAACAGCCAAAGCTCTTAGAAGCTGTCTGGTTCCTCCATCCAGTTCTTGATTCTGTTAATTATTTGAAGATTTTCTTGCATCTTTTAAATTTTTTAAAATTATATGTATTTTGTTGGCGGTCTTTTTTTCTTGTGTTTGGTCTCCATAAATAAACTTTGATTGATAGACTATCATCATCATTAGGTCCTATGCAGAACATATTGGGCAGTGATTGTTTTCCAGTGGTTTCAATCATTTGCAGCATTTTCAGTATTCTCCCAAGATAAATTAATAATCTTAAAATCTTCCTTAAGTGTTTGGTGCCAAGTTTACTCGTGTTTAATCTGGCCTTGTTTACTCTTTCCTCCAAAAGGGTATCCAACATAGTGCGATTTTTGAATGCTAGTCTTTAGGCAGATGTAAGATATAGCCAATAAGCAACATTCAAGGTTAATTCACAATTCTTGATTGATATTCTAAATCTGATCTTTGTAGTACCTCTTCATTAGCGATATGGTTGCATTACGAGATGGAGAACATTTAACTGTTTAGTCATCTTGTGTTGTGCCCCTGGTGGAGACTGACTCTGAGGAACAGCCGACAGGGAGTGAAAGTGTGGCTCCGGAGATTGTGGAGAAGGCTGGGGAAGGGCAGAGGCCAGCTGAGCTGTCAGAGGATGACCCAGGCTCATCCCCTATCCATCCTAGGGCGCGCAGGGAGGAGAGGATAAGGGATAGGCATAGTCTCCTCAGGAGGATAAGTCCTTGATCCTCTTCATGAGCTGCAGGTGTGAGAACAGAATAAGAGTTTGGACCTGCGTACTGGCAAACGCTGGAAACAAAGCATGTTTTATTTTGGTCTGAAATTATCTTGGTTGGCATCCTTCCAACAGACTGTGCCTTGTTATCTCTTTGAATTTGGTAAATACTTCTCTTGTTCCATTGTGGAAATTTCATCATTGTAGTTTGTTTGGTTTTTTTATTTCACCTCTATCTGCTCATCAAATTCAGACTGTATTGCTTTCTTTTGAAGACTATTTTTGAGTACGTTTTATCTCCAACTGAGCATTATTGAACAGTGGGGTTAAATTTGAGGCATTAAAGGACATTTATTTACGTTTTGGATTTTGTTACCTTTGTGTTACACTCATCACATCTTGATTGTACACTTCCAGGTTTCACAAGCATATATTGCAGTTGGTATGACAACATTCTTGCAAAGTTTTATCTCTGAGGTAATACTTATAACTGACATAGAACAACATGCATTGAAATACAGCCACTGTCATTCCTATTTGATAGTTAATGTTCTTATCTATGATTCCATCAATAGACATAATGCTACCAAGATAAGTAAATTGCTGGACTTGTTCTACAGTGGGCCAGGGACTATTATAGGCATATTATCTTGACTTCCAACTTGCATAAACTTGGTCTTCTCAAAATTTGCCATACAGCACTAAGTACAGAGCACCTGCCCTTCTTCCATAACATGAGATCAGGAGAACTTCAAAAGGTAAGTGTGGGACATGGTGGGCATGTGGGTAGGAGGCCTAAGCACTGCAGGTTTTCACAAGGAGGGATGGGGGAAAGAGGTGAAAGGGTGCTGCAGTGATCTGTGCTGGGTCATAAGGGTATATGACTGAAAGCTCTCTGCAACTGCAAAAAAAATTGAAATGGGTTCAATAGTAGTTTTTAGGGGGTCTGCTGTAATTTTGAATGTTTGTTAAATGGCCTGTCATATGTCAAGGATTATCTATACAGCACTAGTGAGGCCACACTTGGAATTCACACTTGTTGGCATCCAATTCTGGACAATAAGATACAAAAAAAAAAAAAAAGATGATGAGATTCTAGCTAAGAGTAACGAAAAGAATAACAAAGATTATTAGGGGGCTGGAGGCTAAAGCACACAATGAACAGTTGTGGAAATTAAATATATCTGAGAAAGAGAAGAACTAGAGGTGAATGATAGCAGTCTTCCAATATTTGAAGGACTGTCACAGGGAAGAGGAAACAACTATTCTCCAATGCACCAGAGGACAGGACAAGAAGCAATGGATAGAAGCTTGTTAAAGAAAAATCCAATCTTGAACAAAGGTGGAATTTTCTGACAGTGAGAATAATTAATCAGTGAAACAGCTTGCCTCCTGGAGTTGTGCGTACTCTATCATTGGAGGTCTTCAAGAAAAGATTGGATATCTATTTGTCTGGGATGCAATATGTGTGTGGGGGGGGGGGGTTAGACTAGAAGACTACAAGGTCCCTTCCAGCCCTAAGATTCTAAGAGATTAGTATCTGAAAATCAGCTCTACACACCACCTTCAAAGCTTGGGAACTATGTGAAAAAATTTGTCTAAAATTGAAAACATTGACATAGGCAGAAGGGAAAGAAGCCTTTCCTCTTCCTCTTGCAATTTTTGCTATCAGAGCCAAGATGGATTGGATCGAAAGGTAAGCACATTTTGACATTTACAGTGCTGTAGGAAAAAAATGGAGTTGGATAAGTCTAAGCTGAATTGAGACAATGCTCTCTGTGATTTCAGTGGAAATGAACAGCCATCAAAGTTAATGGCTATTGATAAAGCAATGTTCCATGAAGTTGTCCAATCACCTTTCCAAACTATGGCCATCGTCTCATTTTATGGCAACCTATTCCACTGTTTCTATTCTGTAAAGAACAAGTTCAGGCACAGATCTCCCCAAATTAGTATTAATCAAGCCACCAAGTTCAACTACTGTGAAGGAAGGAAGAACCTTCTCCCGTTCCAATTCTCCATGCCCTGCTTGAAAACTGTACATTTGATTAATGCGTAAGTGGAAATTTTTGAACTGTGGAGGATAATTATTGTAAGATTGGATGAATGCAGTAGTAAGCTTTGTCCTGACTATGTCTTGGCTTTGTCTGTATTTTGGTGATGGGTCCGAAGGGCCTCAGTCAAGAGCCAAAGGGACCAATTAAGTAGAACAAAGTTGTATAGAGAAGTGTTGGTCAACCTTACCACCTTTAAGTTGTGTGGATTCCCAGAATTCCCCAGCCAGAATATTCCTCAGCTGGAGTTCTACAACCTGAGAGTTGAAGTTGTTATTGTGGTTGAGAAGCACTAGCATCATTAAGCCTTGCCCAACAATGTCTAAAGTTGATGCCAGAGTACTCTCTCTATTGCTTCTGAACTCTTGTACTAAAGCAGAATATTTGAAGCTTTGCACATGTGACAAATATAGAAACATGTCCATGGTGAACACAGTATTGATTCTTCAGCATCAGATAATGCTATAAGTCATAAATGCTATCTTGGTTTGTTTTTTTTTAGCCATCCATGAATACTTGCCTAAATTTATCATATGGCTTTCTTGATGGTACAGCACATTCTCTGAGATACATATTGAAAGGTTAGTAGCATTGAGTGAAAAAGTACTCTTAACTCTGGGTAACTGCATCCAGTCAGAATAAACAGAAATTGGGGGATTTTTAAGAGTGTGATTAAGCTAGCTTCTGAGATTTTGATTATTCTACTGTGCTGCTGTGAAAAGATAATTCAACAGAGCACGTGTGGGGAAAAAAAAGTATTATTAAACCTATGGACTTAATCACAAAGTTTCCCCTCCCAAATTCCTAATAAATACTTTATTGGAATGCTTTCTTTATACGCTCAGACAACAAAACACAGAGATACAGAGAATCACTCTCTGTAATTCTATAAATTTCTTCCATGCTCTGTGTTTTGTTGTCTGAGCGTATAAAGAAAGCATTCCAATAAAGTATTTTTATCTGGTCAAGGTAAGTGAATACACAATGGTATGGCTGTATTTGTTGAGCACATTTGTTTGGGTGTTCAGAGGGGGAAGCGGGTTTCAAATATAGAGGGGCTGAGAATAATAGCAAGAAAGAAGGATGTGTTTATCAGCAACCTTCTGAGAAAGAAAAATAATTCCCATATGACAGGAGTCGGAAAACCTGACAATTTTACAACTCTCCCAGAATTCCTGAGCCTGCCATGCAGTCAGCCATGCTGGCTCGAAGAATCCTGGGAATTGAAGTCCAGAAATCTTAAAGTTGCCAAGTTTGGAGAGACCCTTGCTATATGAGAAAATACAGCTTAATTTTCCAGGATGAGGGTTCTGCCTCTACTAAGAACCATATTTAGCCCTGGAATCCCAATGGCTGGATCAATAGCTGAACATATTACCATGGCAACTGTACAGAGCAACTCATCTCAACATGCATGGTGAACACAGTATTGATTCTTCAGCATCAGATAATGCCATTTTCTTGGCATCTAAAACATGGACCACAGGTTTCTGATTGAGGGAAAATCCTGCAGATGGCAGGGTCATTATTGATGACAGAAGAGCTTACACTTTTTAAAACAATAACCTCCAGCAAGAGCTCAGATCACTAAGACAAATGACAGCACTGGCGGTGTTCATTAGGGCTTCTCATTAGTTTCTGACAGCCAATTAGCTATGGTCAGGGAAAAGGCACATTCTTGGCCTTTTCATTGTTAGCATCCGATATAAGGTAGCTGTATTTGTAATGCAGATAAACCAGCTGCTGTAACAATGATGATTAATAATTATCTGTTGGTGACCTCCAAGCTTTGGTATGGCATGCAGCATATCAGGAAAGGAAATTATCTGCTACACACAAGCTTGAAAGGACATGAACAATAAAACAAGGTTGAGGAAAGGAACTTTGATCATTTAGAGGCTCTGCAAATTATGACAAATCCAGTGGCATAAGAATACTGTGATGAGACACAGCAGAAATCAAGAGATCCGTGTCTTACATGATTTACTTACAGGGTTGGCTTAGAGTATTTGAGCACTTTATGCTCAGGAATTGAAATATGGCCTTGTATTTGGTTCTTAAATCACCAAGATTTACATCAAAAAAGATTATCAGCTTTGGCTTAGTGATAAAACACATATTTTATGTGAAAAAGATTCATAATGAATTCCCCAGCATTTCCCAGTAAGGTTAAATAATAATATTTTTTTTAAAAAATCATAAGATTCAATTGTTCAGCTGCAAGTTTGCCCAGCCATACTCCAGATCTCCTCCAAAGCTTGCAACCAAGTTGTAACTTCTAGCATAATAAAGGACAAAAATTATTATATGGGATAGGGGGAGGTGAAAATAATCATTATTGATCATAATTATTTAAGTGAGGGTTATATTTTAATTAAGCTCAATTTAAGTATTAATTAATTTAAATACATTTTATCCCTATTTACTTCTTAATCATCTTGCAGTACAATCCTTTTCAGTATACTGAAAGTTCTCTCTTTGCCTCCCTTTCTCCCTCTCTCCCTCTCTCTCTCTCTTTCTCTCTCTGACTTCTTGCTCTTCTAACAAATCTGAAATCAAAATCTATACTTGGCTTAAGATTATGGTTTGTAAAGAGAAAATCAAATTAAATGGGACACTAACTAGCTAAAATTATTCTACCATATTTTGGTGAGAAGACTTAACTCTCTGGAGAAGGCTCTGCAGCTGGGAAAGGTGGAAGGATGAACAGTAGCAAATTGGATGGACTCAGTTCATCCTGGAGAATATCTATCCATGTGCTCATTAAGGGACAACAACTTTATGACACATAATCAATCAAAAAAAAAAATACACAGGTGCTTTTTCAAAAAGCAACTGGTCTTTCTTTGCTTTTCCTTGAAGATGTTTCACTCTTCACTCAAGAAGCTTCTTCAATTCTGGAGAAGAGCTGAACTGAGCAGAACAGAATTGAAGAAGCTTCTTGGATGAGAAGTGAAACATCTTCAGGAAAAAATAAAGAAACAAAGTTGCTTTTTTTAAAACAAAAACAAAGTAGCCTTTTTAAAAAACACCCTTGGAACAACTATGACCTGAGTGACTGAGACTCTCCATAGACAATCAATCAAGTGTTGAACAGAAATATCATTTCGACCAGACCTGGATATTCTATGGCCCATGAGCCATATGTGGCCCTTTGGCTATTCCTATCCAGTCCACAGCAGTGGCCCTATTGGTTCAGCCCTCCACAACAGTCCAAATTTCACATATGGCCCTTTGGGAAAATTAACTGCCCACTCCTGGTTTAGATGTTTGTCCTGGTCAAAAGTGCTAAAATTGAGCAGTGAGCATGAATATTGATTTATAATAAGCCAAAACCACTGAAAATAACTCTGAAGGATGCAAGTAGCATTATGTAGCATTATGTACAAAATATCCTAAACAGTGCAGGGGAAATAAAAATAATAATTACAAGTTTCAAAGCTGTATCTGAACCATAAGGGCAATCCAGCATTTTAATAAGTGTTTTGCTCCTGCTTGAGGACAGAGGCAACTGCATTGCCTGCCTTTGTGAACTGGCCTGTGTTTTTAAGCCTTCCTCAAGACCTATTAAAATGAAAGCACCATGACCAGCAGAAATGTCAGCTCAGATGACAAATACAAAGTGTCTGTGAAGCTGCAGTTGGTTAATTTTTTGTGTTGATTTTCCTATGCTGACATAATTAGCCATAATTGGAATTACTGGTGAATGAAGTCATCTAACTTTGTCTCATCCTTTGTAATGTAAAGCCTACAATTAGCGCAATCAGATTGTGATTCTGCGTTGTTGTCTTGTCTTCATGCTCTTTTTTGTACATGTACGAGGATTCAGTTACATTGCCAAGGCTACCATCTTGCCTTCACACATACACATACACACACACACAAACACACACAAACACACGTGCTAGTGAACACTATCATTTTACGCCAGTTCCAACAACACAGTAAGCTCAAATATATCATGAAGAGAATATCAAAATAAATCTCCAAGCAGGCTGAGAATAAGATTTCTTTCTTTATTTGATTTGTCAATCACTTACAAAATAATAGGTATAAGTATAAACATAAGTAAGAATACAGAAAACAGGTATGATTAAATGGGGACAGTTTTGGAAGGGGAGGGGGAACAAGCTTTGAAAAAAACGATAAAAACACATTTCAGCATGTTAATCTTGCCAAATGAGCCATGCTAATGAGGAGGAAGGAAAGGGGTTTCATTGGCATGTTTATTTTTACATTAAAACAAGTACTTAGGGCTGTATGTATGGCACATAATGCGCAATTGGATTCTAAGAACAAAAATCCAGAACCAATGCAAACCAAGAAAACATGAAATGCGTGGCCAAGCAGAATTAAACACTTGGTTCTGTCTATATTATTTGTGTATGTGTTTCCTCTGTTGAAGACTGAGACACTGATAGTTCTCAACTTACAGCCATTTGTTTAGTGACATATGTTTAGTTTGAAGTTACAACAGCACTGGAAAAAAAGTGGCATATGACTGTTTTTCACACAACCGTTGCAGCATCCCCATGGTGATATGATCAAAATCCAGAAGTTTAGCACCTGGTTCATGATTATGATAGTTGCAGTATTCCGGGGTCATTCAATCATCTCTGGCAAGCAAAGTCAAAGAGAAGCCAGATTCATTTAACAACTGCAGTGATTCATGTAAGAATTGTGGCAAAAAAGGTTGTAAAAATGGGGCAAAATTCACTTAACAATTGTCTCCTAAGCAACAGAAATTTTGGGCTCAGTTGTGGTCTGAAGGACTCCTTGTGCATCGACTCCATTTATTATTTGTAATAATTTATTCTGGCCTGGTGTTATATCTGGAATTTTAAAAACCTCTCTATAGCAATGTTTTTCTAGCTGCTATAAGGAATGTAGCCAGTCAACAAACACCAAAATAAACTACTGTGTTTCTTCAAAAATAAGACCCGGTCTTATTTTCAGCCCCAAAGTAAGCACCAGGTCTTATTTTGGGGGGATGTCTTGCCCGCTTACCTTAGGACTATTGCAGCCACGCCTCCCATGCCCTGCTACCTGTCACACTATTGCCCGACTTCTTCTGCGGCCGCTTGCTACAAGGCACCAGCTTCCAACATTATTTTAAAAAATATTCCAGGACATTATTTGTCTATACATGCTTACAATTTATATCACTACTCACTCAGTTTTCAGAAGTCTAGGAGGCTAACAATACATCAAAAACCAACATAGAAAACCCCAAAACAAGCATGAAATAGAATTACAACAGGAACAAAAAACTGAACAACAAATGGCAAAATATAAAGTGCCAAAACTCATTAAAAAACAGCATCTTTCATTTACGCCAGGCACACCAAACATCCCGGGCATAGCACCTGCTTTACACAATTCTATAAATTCAAAAGCCAGCTTGAAAACAGTACCCATTTTTAGGAATAAACATTGCTGTGTTCCCATACTCAGATACTGCAGCAACACTTGCATATTTGCACCATCTCTCACCCCTTCGAGCGGGACCAAGAGATTTTCTTCCAAAACTGAATAAAAAACTATTGACCTCACTAAGCCCTAGTCGGTGCAGCAGAATCCATCTGATCAATGCAGTGGATCACAGAGTATTTAAAGGCTGTGGAGAGCAGAGAGTTCTTAGTGATTTTACTAAGTGCCAGCAAGATAGCTGTTTTAAGTGGGTTTCCTGTGGGATAGAATTTCAGAGAGTGGTTATTGTAACTAGTATCTACAGAATTTGCAGCTGTCTATTAACCAATAACAGATGGACTCAGGTTTTCTATCTTTTTTCATGAGCATCTATATAAATCTGATAGATAAATAAATACCTATTACACAGAAATTTTCTTTTATTATTTTTTTTGGTAGGCTTTTCATTTTTCAACAATTTCAGGTAGCTGAATTAACATAATTCAAAGAAACATGTTAACAAAATATAGAGAGAAAATTTGAAGAAAAATTACTACAATTTAAATAAAAACTCAGGTACTCTGCATGTGAAAATTTATCACATATTAGGCGTATAACAGATTATAATCTATTCGTATTAAGGTAAAACATAACATCGAACTGAGTTTGATAAACTTGTGGTTCTTGCTTCTGAAATTTCATTATTTTAACTTTATCCAAAATTGTTTTCTCATGTGATTCTCAAATCAGTTGTTTCATTTTCTAAAGTTTTCCTGTGTTGCAAAATTAGTGGCTGTTAAACCTAAATCGATAATCAATTCTTTATTTTTAAGTTCATGTTTTGGTTCTGTAAATAAGTGCAATTAGCCTAACTTTTGAAATAATTAAAAGTAGTTCACATACATTTTCATTAAGTGCAAATAAAAGTTGAAGAGGGAGAATACTATATGCCACTTGGAATAGAGAAATTCTATCTTCTGCCTGCCATCCTCTTGATGAAAATTATCCCCCTAAAGCTGCTAATCTCTCTGGGTCCATGTTTCATGTTTCAGTCTAAGGGTCATGAATCATGCACATACAATTCATGTGCATATTGTCAGATCATTACATGAAATATTCTATCATAGTGTTACTTGCTCAATGCAGGTAGTCCTCACCAGAGGCGATATTCAGCAGGTTCTGACCAGTTCTGGAGAACCGGTAGCAGAAATTATGAGTAGTTTGGACAAACACCACCTCTGACTGGAGATTTTACAGTATCTTTCCCTTGCCACGCCCACCAAGCCAAGCCCACAGAACCTGTAGTAAAACAATTTGAATCCTACCACTGGTCCTCACTTAATGATTGGTCACTTAGCAAATGTTTGAACTTATGACAGACCTCCCCAGAGTGACATACAATCCAGTTTCAGAATACCAATGGCCACATCTCTCCTCCATCACATGATCACATTTTGTGCCCTTGGCAATTGGCTCATGTTTATAGTTCTTTGCTGCAACCCACAGTCACATCACGATGATTTTTTGGTGGTTTTTTTTTGCTGATTTCTGGCATTTATTTCTGGTTTTCAGCAAAAAAAAATTCTTTCATTGAAGAAAATGGGTTCACTTAATGACTGCTGTGTTTGCTTAATAACTGCCAGATAAAAAGTCATAAAATTGAGCACAGTGATATAGTGATTCTATTAATCTGGCCCATGACATGATCGAGTTTGACACCCGTGCTTTTAACTATCACCATGATTTATGACCATAATTCCAGGCATAATTATGACCATAAATCAAAGAACTACCTATAAGAAACCAGGCCTTATGATGATAATACAGAGAGTTTGACTCGCTTTTATATAAACACTGACTCAATCATACTTCAGACTATATATGCTGACATAATTGCAGGAGTGAACTGTGATGGTGCAGTGGTTAGAATGCAGTATTGCAGGCAAATTCTGCCCGCAGCCAGGTGTTCGATCCTGATCAGCTCAAGGTTGACTCAGCCTTTCAACTGTCTAAGCTTGGTAAAACGAGGACCCAGATTATTGGGGGCAATATGCTGATTCTGTAAACTGCTTAGAGAAGGCTGTAAGGTACTGTGAAGTGGTATATAAGTCTACGTGTTATTGCTATTTCTCTTTTATGAAACTCTAAACATTCTGCTTAAACTGAATTCCAGAACTGCTGCCCTTAGGATTTTGATTTCCTTGACCCTACCTCCTTTACCCTAGGAGTATAGAACTATCACAGTGAAACAAGATTCTTCACATCTATCTGCCTTCTTTAGAATCATTCTTGCTCCTCCCATCAAGAGCTTTTAGTTCATAACCTTCCGAAATCTCCTTTGGTGAGAATGAAAGAACTACAAATGGGAGGTGGGAGGGATAACAGAGACAGATATTTCCAGGATGGCATCATTCACATTACTGTAAAAGGTGATTGTCTGACCATTAGTGCTTCTGTAACCAATTAGCAATGTTTCTAGATGCATACTGTGGTTGATTCACCTTCTTAATGTGAAAAAGTGACAAAGTAGGCTAACAGCACTTTTCAGCTCTTTGGGCTTTCAAAGCCAATACTGCAATTAACTGAAAGTTAATGCAAGTGGAAACAGCCATTCATGTTTTTATGTCAAAACTCACAATTCTATTTCAGTTGCCAGTTATGACTATTACTGCATAAATGTTGCAAAAATAGCAGGCAGCAGCAATGGAAAGAGCCTATAACAAACTTGTTTTTCAGGACCTACTGGTTGAATTTAAACTCAAGCATCAGAAAACATACTACAGAGTTCAGTTCTACCAAGCATTCTTTATCTATTCAACATGTAAAAAGGTAAAGGTAAAGGTTCCCCTGGCACATATGTGCTAGTTGTTTCCGATTCTAGGGGGCGGTGCTCATCTCCATTCTCCAAAGCTGAAGAACCAGCGCTGTCCAAAGACGTCTCTGTGGTCATGTGGCCAGCAAAACAAAACACTATTCCCTTCCCACCAAAGTGGTCCCTATTTTTCTACTTGCATTTTACATGCTTTCAAACTGCAAGGTTGGTAGAAGCTGGGACAAGTAATGGGAGCTCACTCCATTACCTGGTGCTCAGGATTCGAACCCCCTGAACTGCCAACCTTTTTGATGGACAAGCTCAGCATCTTAGCCTCTGAGGCACCGCATCCCTCATTCAACATGACTGAGTGAGAGCATATCACCATTCATGCTCCAAAACACAAATGATCATCCTCAAATTATTCTACTCTGGACACATTTTGCAAAGATCATGGGAAAGACTCTGCTGTTAGGAAAAGTGGAAGGAAAGAGCAGAAAAGACCATCAGCAGTGAAGTGGGTGGATTCAATTAACAATGGTGGTGGGTGCACTGCTGGAAGACATGAAAGACTGTTAGGGACAGATTGTCATGGACAGAAATCTATCACTATCTCTGTCACAATAATGACATGATATCACATAATCAGTTGGTGCTTCAATTCATTGGACAGTATGATTGTCTACAATGAGAAGGAGAGAGAGAGGGAGGGAGGGAGGGAGAGAGAGAAGGAGAGAGGGAGGGAGGGAGGGAGGGAGAGGGGGGAGAGAGAGAGAGAGAGAAAGAGACTTCTGCAGAGGCTGGAACTCTTCACTAAAACAAAAAAGCTCCACACTCTAAATAACTATATGGATTAGTGGAGAAAAATGAAAGCTGGAAAAGGCTTTCACATTATTTCCCTATTCACTAGGGGGTACTAACCAGTATTATTTAATGCAAGAATTTACAAAATGACACAAAACACTATAATATTTGAAACACTTAATGGGGCCAGAAATTAGTTACTAGAATGTCAGAAATGTCAGTAATCATATCTGCTTCTATGGATAGACTATGCCCAAAAGAGGTTTTACAGATGCTAAACAAATTTTACCTGGTAGAAACAAAATTCTGGATATCCAAAAAAAAAAAAAGTGTGGATTACAAGATAGAAAAGGCAGCTAAAGTGGAAATACAAATTACAAGACAAAAAAATGACCCTAATAAGGACTTTTTATTGGATACAAACAAGAAGTTGGTCAAAGCTTTGAGAATCAAAATGGAATTACAAATAATAACAAAAAAATGACCCAGATCATTTTTATTGGGTATATAAAAGAAGTTTGTTAAAGCCTTGAAGAAGCCTTTGGAATGGGAAAAAGAAAAACTGAAGAAGGACCCAATCCTACAACAACAGAATGAATTAAATACCAAGGTTATTACAAGTAAAAGTTATATATAAGGTTGGTTTATTTGATCAACATTAAAATACAACATGTTCCTATAAATGGTCAGCAAAAAAGACTTTTTGCTGACATTAGGTATGAAAAGTAGATGATTTATGAATTTTCATACAGATATGGTATGGAGTTATGAGAAGAAACAATATCTGTTTGCAACTTTATAGGGGGTGAAAAATTATCAAACTTGTTTTTAATTTGAGATGAATATCAGAAGCAGGGTGGGCTTCAAAACTTTTTGAAGGTTTTCTGCCCAGTTGCTGGGTGAGCATGGCCATGGTGGCTGTGACCTAGTTGGCCTCCTGCTCCACAGTGGGAGGGGCATTTTTGCCCTCCCTGGGCTCCAGAGGCTTTTCTTGAGCCTCCGGGAGGGTGAAAATGGCTTCCCCGAGCTTTGGAGGCTCTCTGGAAGCCAGAAACAGGCTCATTTCCAGCCTTCCCAAACTTCTGGAAGGCCCATTTTTCACCTTTCCGAGCCTCTGCGTGCACCCTGCACTTATTTGCACCCAAAATGCATGGGGACTCCTCGGAGAGGAGGGGAGCAGCCAGGAGTGGGATTTGGGGGATCTGTGCAGAATTTTAGCTAGAAGATCTCCTGAACCCCTGAGAACCCCCAGCAGCCCATCCCTGATCAGAAGGTATATATTTCTTTTTTTTTTCTTTCCACTTTTTATTCTTTCTCTTTTTCTCTGAGTCTAGCTTGCATTTGTTTTCATTGTTGTAATAAAAATCATATTACAAAATACATTTGTGTATTGTTATAAACCAGATTGGGATTGGGAAATTAAAACAAAAGAAAACAAAGAAATTCGCATTGCATTAGTTTCCTTTTATTTCCAAATGGAAATACCATAAGGCAGGTCTGGAAAGCCACCAGGAGTTAAGCTCAATTTGAAGGAGACTCAAATATATCTACAATAATATTACAGATGGCTTTTAAAGATCAGGGCATTTGACAAAGTGAAATTAATGCAGCTTGGAAGCATGACTGAATACTGTGTGTTTATTTATGAGGACCCAATGATATAAGAGGTGTTGTACAATGATGCAAGTCTGTTTATAACCATCAGGTTGATCTTGAATCTGACCTGGAATAAAATGGAATTTAAGAACTTAATCTGTTGCAAGAAAATACAATTACTCCCCATAACATGTGTCAATTCAATTTAGGGTAAATACCACTTCCTCACAAGTTATTGGTCCATACCTCCAAGGAAAAAATTACTGGATTGAATTAGGATTGTGCCAGTCCTACTTCAAGAATGTATTTCTATTTTTGGAAGCAAGACCTAAAGAAAAAAAGTTTATTTAGAGACAATGGGTGAATTTAATTTAGGATAAAAGAGGGATTCTGGAGGGTACATAAGTTTGTGTTTTTATATGTGTATTTAGAGTATAAAATTCATTATGTAATCTTAGAATCTTTTAAACAGAATCCCAAGAAAAATTGCTATACGAAGTATTTTTAAGTTAGGGTAATGAGTTATAGACGTTACTCCAATTGGTGTATAGGAGAAGTATAATAAAAGAAAAAAGAGGAATGGATAATTGGAAATAGAACAGACAAAGAATGTTGTTGAAAATGGTAATAAGATATGGAAGGATATATATGTTGTTGTTTTTTTGGATTTTGTATATTGATAAAAGGCAATAAAATTTTAATTAATAAGAAATAATTTGGATGAAAAGGAGAAGTAGGGATAAGATATGAAGTTAATACTATATGAAGTATTGATACTATAATTTGGAATTGTTATGCTTTATTGGTCTTTTATTATTATTTTTTCCTAGAAAAGAATTTATAAGCTGTTATGCCTTGATTCTTTGTGCATTGTCTTTATAAAACTGATAAAAATGGTTTTTATATATATATATAAAAAAGAAAATGATAATAAGATATGGAAGGATATATGGGATGAATATGATGTTTGAATTTGTGTCTGTGTGAAGAGTTTTAACCCGGGAACAGACAACCTTCAGAAAAGATCTTTTAGTTTAGTTTTGTTTATGTTTTGTGTTTTGTATGTTTGTGTATTGTGTTTTTTGTAAAACTAATAAAATTTGTTTTTTATAAAAAAAAAAAAAAAAGAATCAATAAAACCTTGGAGGAATGTTAGATGAGAATAATTGTAAACAAGCCAGAAAGAAATGAATATGATGACTATAAAATGGATAAATATAGAAAAGAAATGAAATTGAATAAGAGTAAAGAGAAATAATGAGAAATTTGCTGAAAGATATTTGTGTGTCCATATGGAAATGGGATAAATTAGAATTATGTTGTATAAAAATAACGTTTTATTCGACTTGTAAAAATTTATAATGTTACGAGGTTTTATGTACTTAATGGTTAATGATGTGTTGTTTGTCTTTAAAATTAATAAAATTTGTTTCAAAAAAAAAAAAGAATGTATTTCTATTTTTCTGTACACAGGCTCTGCACTTTAGATGCACCATTGAGATTCAGTCCTGGATTTCATTAATCCTAATCAAATGTTATGCCTTTAGCTCAAGGATGGCAATGTTTGGGTGGCCAGGAACTACACTTAACATTTGGAGAACAGCTGAGAGCATGATGGGGTGAATGAGGATGCAAAGTGAATGGAGCAATCGCATATATAAGGAAGCCCACAGTTTTTCTCTTTTATTTATCCTCCTGTAAAAGGATAGCCAGTTCAGAGAGTTTCTTTTAACTAGGTTTATATGCATTTTGTGTGTTTTCTTCCTCAAATTGTAAGGAGATGGTTGCACATTCTGAGCAATTATGATCGAAGGTTGCTCCAGGGTTGAAGGTTTCTCCATTTTAGTTGATCCTTTATATAATTTTATACATTGTCACAGTGCAAGTTACATCAAGGTATGATGCAAAGATAATATCTGGATGCGAAATACATAGGAAGCTGTCCTACAGCAGACCATATTAGCCCATTTTTTAATTCTAACTGGCGGGATGTTTTTAAAAAAGTGATTTTGTAACCAGGTTGTTGAAACTAAAATACAGCAAGTATTGCATTACTGGGTTCTACTGAAGCAGTGCTGATAGGAAAAACTAAAAGTGAGCAAATCTGTTAATGATGGTGAATCCTAGTTTCTTGGGTTAATGCTTACATCAAATTTGGTTCATTGATCTTTAGAGTTTTTAAAAAGTGTATGTTCAAATAAGTTGGTGCTTTGGTGTAAATCAGTGGTTCCCAAACTTTTTCAGTCCACTGCCCCCTTGGTGCTACAAACTCATTCTCAATGCCCCCCACCCAGGAGTGGGATTCAAATTTCTGTGGGCATGGCCTAATTTGAGGATGTGGTTTGCTGGTCACATGACTAGGTGAGTGTGGTTTGGTGACTGGCAAAAAAAATACAAGTGGTCCTCACTTAATGGCCGGTTGCTTAACAAGTGTTCTAATTTATGACTGGCCTCCCCAGAACTACTTGACCTGTTTTTGGAGTTTTGACAGTCATGCACACACATATACGCATACTCCCTTCCAACCCTGCTGGAGCTGGTCATTGGACTAGAATCAGCAAAGCATCTCTGATTAGATTCTAGTAGTGAATAAAATCTAATCAGAGATGCTTTGCTGATTCTTGTTGATTTGTTTTATCTGTATTTCTTTATTTTATGTTGCTGAATTGCATTGACATGTGTGTCCCTTCTTGTGCACCACCCAGAAGCTTTTGATTCTTTGCAGCAAAAATTATCGACCTCTGGTTTTCCTCTACTTTTCAAACATTCCAGCACTGCCACGTTCTAGGTGCTGGCCCCGCAGGTCCACCCCATTAAGCCCGCTGCACTGGAGGGACCTGCCCAAGCAAGTCCGAGCAGAGCTGTTATGTATGTAAATAGTTGAAATAAAGGCGAGCTTGGGGTAAAGTGCAGGGTTCTGGCCCTGCACTTCTGATTGGTTGTTAAGCGGCTCGATCGGATTGGTTGGGTTCAGAGAATCCGATTGGCCCTTAATGAAGGACTCTTATTGGTTTTGGAGCTAGCGTTTTACAGCTCCCTATTGGTTATTTCTCATTAAGGTTGCCCAGAGTTGTTGTTATTAAAGACACAAGTCACTATGTAATAAAGAGCTGAAAGTTCACCAACTAAGATTGTCTCCATTCATTTAACCCATGCCTCAAACTATATCACTGGCGACGAGGATGAGATTTGGAGACATCTGATCTTAAGGAACTTGGAAGAAAAATAGAGCACGTGTTAAGACGGCACCACCAATGGAAACCATGTCCAGCGGCATCGTGCCACCCGCTCCGTTCGATCCAAACCAAGAGGATTGGGAATCCTACATGGATAGCTTCCAAATGTTCCTCGAAATGAACAACCTGAAGGACGCCACACCAGCCAAGAAGCGGGCGCTGTTCCTGACGTACTGCGGCCCGGCTGTCTTTAAAATGGCGAAAACACTCGTGAAACCTCGAGAAGTAAAAGCAATGAGCTGGGACGACCTCGAACCTCTCCTGAGAGACCATTACGCGCCAACCGTACCTACACTCGTGAGACGCCACGAGTTCTATCAAAGAAGCCAGTGAAAAGGAGAGAGTGTGACTGACTTCGTGGCAGACCTCCAATACTTGGGAGGCCTCTGCGGGTTCACAGACTTAGATGAAGCACTGAGAGACCGCTTAATTCTGGGATTAGATGCGCTAGGCGTGCAAAGCAAGCTGATGGCGAAGGGCGACATCGGCCTTGCTGACGCCATCGCCAAAGCCACTGCTGCTGAGGCGACCAAAAAGTCTGCGGAGCAACTACGGCGAAGCCGAAACCCAACGACCCCACCGACAGGCGACATCTTACCCAGCTCAGAAGGACAGCTAGCGACAACGCACTATGAGGACCTCTCTTCGTCATCAGACAGTGACGAAGAAGGGGTCCATCGACTGCGGTCTGACCAGGACCCTCGCACTAAACCCTCACGTCCTTGAGCTGGTTGCGGGGCAACCCACCCCAGGGCAGACTGCAAATTCCATGACGCACTCTGCCATGAGTGCGGGAAATGAGGCCACATTGGTCAAGTCTGTCGCAGTTTACCAGGACCAAGTCAGGCCTCAAGGGGAACCAACTTTCGCCAATCGGCAGGAAACCGTCCTGTAAGGCGAGATCCAGCAAATCACTCCTACAGATATCGAGCGTTGCAGAAAGAAGAGGCTCACCATACTATCACTATAGGTCACGCCTCAGCCATGGAAGCTAAGAAGATTCGAGTTACAGTAGCCATAGAGAACCAACCTTGCCACATGGAGGTCAATTTGGGGTCGTCCCTCTAGATGGTGTCGTAGAAGACATTAAAGCAACTCATTCCTACCATCCAAAGCCAAGACCTTCGAATGCAACGTCTCATCCTTAAAGACTACCAAGGGAATCGGATCCCTGTGGTCGGGTCTTGTTGAATCCACATCTCGTTTAAAAAGCATACGGCATACTTACCTCTAACGATCATCGATAGGGACAGGCCTAGTTTGTTGGGCCTCCAATGGTTTGTGCCACTCGGCATCGAAGTAGCCGGCGTGAACCAAGTCGGTGATTGCGAGTGGGACGAGGACCTTATTTCTGAATTCAGCGATGTCTTCGCAGATCGTCTGGGCGAGTATAAGGGGACCCCAATTTCGTTTAGCTCGACCCTAAGGTCGCCCCGATCCGTTTAAAGCCCTGTTGAGTTCTGTTCGCCCTTAAGGCTAAGATAGATGAACAACTTGACAAACTAATTAAACAAGGGGTACTGCAACCCATTGATCATTCTCCATGGGAAACTCCTATTGTAACCCCCATTAAGCCAGATGGGTCAATCTGAATATGTGGGGACAACCAGGCCACTCTAAACCACGCCCTCCAGCAGAACGCGTATCCAGTGCCGGTGGTGCAGCACCTCCTTCATTCCCTGGGAGGCGGAAAGGTTTTTGCTAAATTAGATTTAGCTCAAGCCTATCAACAATTGCCCGTGGATGATAAAACAGCCCAAGCTCAAACGATAGTAACGCACAGAGGTGCTTTTAAATGTACCCGATTGCAATTCGGGGTAAGTGTAGCCCCGGGAATATTCCAAAGTTTAATGGAACGATTATTGCAGGGAATCAAGGGCGTGGTTCCGTATTTTGATGACGTGTTAATTGCAGCTCCTAGTAAAAACATTCTGCAGAATTGTTTAAAATGTGTTCTTAAAAAATTCCAAGAAGCGGGACTGAAAGTAAAAAGGGATAAATGTCATCTGTATACCGACAGTGTTGAATTTCTAGGTTATCGCATTGATAGTCAGGGTATTCACCCTACTGAGAGTAAATTAAGGGCGATAAAAAATGCTCTCAGACCCTGTAACAAAACAGATCTCCAGGCATTTTTAGGCCTTATCAATTTCTATAATGTGTTTTTACCGCATAAGACGACTGTGGCTGAACCGTTACACCGGTTGTTAGATAAGAAAGCATTGTGGGTTTGGGGTTACCGGGAGGAAAAAGCGTTTCGAAATGTAAAAGATTTACTTACATCTGATTCTGTACTTATGCAATATAATGAAACATTACCATTGGTGATAACTTGTGATGCCTCACCGTTTGGGGTGGGTGCCATTTTCAGCCATGTGCTGCCTAATGGAAACGAGGCCCCCGTTGCATACTTTTCGAAGACTCTTTCCCAGGCAGAATGTAACTATGGACAAATAGATAAGGAAGCTCTTGCAATTGTGGCAGCCGTAAATAAAATTCCATGAGTATGTATATGGAAGGACATGTACCATTGTAACTGACCACAAACCTTTACTGGGGATAATCGCTGGGGACAAACCAACCCCCTATATATTGTCCCCAAGAATGACTCGTTGGTCAGAGTTCCTAGCTGCTTATAATTATCGATTGTTACATCGCCCGGGGAAAGCCATTCCCCACGCTGACGCACTCAGCAGAGCACCGCTACCAGAGACTCTCGACGATCCGGCACCAACAGTATCAGCGTTACAAATCGAGACGCTCAGCTCACCCCCTATGACCGCTCGAGATATCGCGAGAGAGACCAGACGAGACCACACCCTAGCTCGAGTCCTAGGCTGGGTAGAATGTGGATGGCCATTGGACCAGGTCCCAGATGACTTTGCGCCATTTAAAACAAGGCAGACTGAACTTTTTTTCACAAAAAGGCTGTGTCATCTGGGGCGATAGAGTCGTCATTCCAGAACGACTCCAAAAGACCCTGTTACAAATCTTGCACCAAGGACATCCCGGGATCGTGCAGATGAAAGCACTCGCACGGAGCTACACTTGGTGGCCAGGCATGGACCGACACATCAAGCAATGGGTCAAGGCCTGCACTAAGTGCCAACAAACCAGCAACGCACCACCAAAAGCTGCACCGACCGAATGGGAGATGCCATGCGGACCCTGGTCCAGAATCCACCTGGATTTCGCAGGGCCGATTAAAGGACATACATTGCTGTTGACTGTCGATGCATACTCTAATTGGTTAGAAATTCATCGAATGACCAATACAACCTCCGAAGCAGTCATTAAAGTCCTTAATAGACTCTTTGCAACTCATGGATTGCCAGACGTCCTGGTGTCCGATAACGGACCACAGTTTACAGCGCTAATGTTTGAACAGTACCTTGCTGATAATGGCATCCGCCATGCGCTCACCTTACCTGTGCATCCTGCTACCAATGGCCGAGTGGAACGCATGGTCCAATTTGTAAAAAAGACTTTGCAAAAAGTGGACTATGATAATATTGACGAAAAAATAAACCGCATTCTACTTCTATAACACATCACTCCGCACAGCGTAACTGGCAGAACTCCCACAGAACTTCTCAACTTTCGGGGCGAAAACTCCGTTCCTGCCTCGACCGACTGCACCCTGCTTATGAGCCAGAAAAGCCTGCAGGATCCAGCGGACGCTACCGTACCTTCAAGGTAGGCGACCCCGTTTATGCAAGAAATTTATCGGGCGACCTAGTTTAGATTGAAGCAATGATAATACGCGAGACTGGGCCCAAATCCTATATTGTAAGATGTGTTGATGAAAGACTGTTGAAACGACATATTGACCAATTACGGTCATGACTCATATCGGCCAGCCAACAACTCCCCCACGACCAAACTGAGGGGGGGGGAAGGAATGGAAGAAGAAAACATTCCAGGGAACCTGTTCCAAGAAAGCGATGAATCAAGGAAATGGAGCAGGAGGAAGAATCATACGCTCCAAGGGAAATCACACCAGAACGAGAAGCTGAGCCACTGCAGGACTGCACGCAGCCAGTCCAAAGAAAATCTGATAGACCCAAAAGACAACCGTCCTATTTGAAGGACTATATAGTCACACAGTAATTGAGGAGCCAGGGGAAAAGGGTGTTATGTATGTAAATAGTTGAAATAAAAGCGAGCTTGGGGTAAAGTGCAGGGTTCTGGCCCTGCACTTCTGATTGGTTGTTAAGCGGCTCGATCGGATTGGTTGGGTTCAGAGAATCCAATTGGCCCTTAACGAAGGACTCTTATTGGTTTTGGAGCTAGCGTTTTACAGCTCCCTATTGGTTATTTCTCATTAAGGTTGTCTATATAAGGCAGAGTTGTTGTTATTAAAGACACAAGTCACTATGTAATAAAGAGCTGAAAGTTCACCAACTAAGATTGTCTCCATTGATTTAACCCATGCCTCAAACTATATCAAGAGCGGTGCACCAAATCAATGGGGTGAGCCTGGGAGAGGGAAAGAGAGAGAGAGAAAACAGAGAAGGAAGAAAAGAAAGGAAAAGAAAGAAAAAGGGACAAAGAAGGGTGGCATGGAAGGGTGGAGGGGGACAGAGAGAGAGAGAGAGAGAGAGAGATCTGATCTATCAGATTGAAATGAGGCCTAGTTTAGAGGCCCTTTTCCACATTGAAACATCTTTGCCAGCATCCTTGCCAGCACATTGAAACATCTTTGGCTTCTATTAATTATAGGTTTTGTGGACAAAACATGGCCAAGACTATCAGGAAGCTCTCACATTTTGTTGAGGATTTAAACAGGATCCATTGGACCAGATCTCCATCCTGAAAATTACATTTCCCCAATGTATTACAGTGCCAATTCTGAAGAAGGCAAAATCAAAATGTCCTGGTAAATTACAAGGAAAACACACACACACACACACACACACACACACACACACTCCCTTCTAAGCCTGCTGGAGCAGGTGATTGGACTAGAATAGATATCTCATTATCTTTCTCCTCCCTCCCTCCCTCTTTCTTTATTTCTTTTTCTTTCTGTCCCTTCCTTCCATTCCCCCCTCTTTCTTTGTCCCTTTTTCTTTCTTTCCCTTTTCTCTTTCTCTTCTTCCTTCTCTCTTTCTCTCTCTCTCTCTTTCTCTACTTCCTTCTCTCTTTCTCTCTCTCTTTCCTCTCTCTTTCCCTCTCTCAGGCTCACCCCATTGACTTCGTGCACAGCTCCATTCGGACTTGCCTGGGCAGGTGCCTCCAATGCAAGGGGCTCAATGGAACATGGCGGCGGGAGGATGTTTGAAAAGGAGAGCAAAGCCACTCTGGCTTTGCTCTCCTATCCCCATTGCTGCATTCAGGGCACTGCCCCGCCACCCCAAACACAGTGGTGGGATGTTTGAAAAGGCTTTGCTCTCCTTTCTCAATGCTGCATTCGTGGGCAGAGCTCCTTGCAAGTCAATGGGATGATCCTGCAGTGGCAGCGGCATTTTTTCTCACCCCTGAATTGTGCCCTGCGGCGCACCTCCAGTGCCCCTCTGCCACTTCTTAGCACGCCCCCTGCCAGTCCCCTTGCCTCTCAGCACCCCCCTAAGGCATCCCGCTGCCCCTCAGGGGGCAGTACCACCCATTTTGGGAACCACTGATGTAAATAATACCTATCAACCCTGAAGCTGACCTGACCTGAGCCATTTTGAGACTTCAGTGTTGCCACACTGGAGCTGAGGATAGGGAGGGGGGAAATTGAGATAACTGGGGTTTTGTAGCCAAAACAAAATACTTTCTCCTGGAAATCAAGGACATTTCCACAGGTGGCCAGATGGAGGAAGATTGAAGTTTGTGAAATGTGTGGGTTTGGCTTGGTGGTCATGTGACTGAGTGAGCGTGGCTTGCTGACTGGGCATGAGTTGGTGGTCATGTGACAGGGTGGGCATGACTTGTATGTAAATATAAATATTTATATAAATATTGATTTTTTATTAAAAAAAGAGCAACTTTTACCCAAAAGCAGGCAAAGCAGGCAGGAAGATTGAGTTGCTCATAGAATCACAGATTCATTCAGAGATCTATCTATCTGCCATCGGCTAGCTCAGTGTGTCACAAAAATTTGCTAGCAAGCAAACTCACAAAATTAGCACACCATGCATATAAATTAACACACCATGCATATAAATATTGATTTTTTTATTTTAAAAAAGAGCAACTTTTACCCAAAAGCAGGCAAAGCAGGCAGGCCGATTGAATTCCTCACAGAATCACAGAATCACTTAAAGATCTATCTATCTGCAATCAAGGATTTCCTGCTTTCCAGCTAATCTAAATCTCCTGGCAGAGCAGAAGAGCTGATGGTCGGGGGAACAAAAAGGAAAAATAGCAACTTACTAAACCAGGCAAGTTGGATGGCTCACATACCAGGTAAGGAGTGAGTGGGCAGGGAGGGGAAGGGCCAGCCAGTGGAGTGATTTGCTGGTTCTCTGAACTGTGTGTAGCGTTTGCAAGAAGTAATCAGCTGTGCCGTCTGGACAGCTGACAAGTGCTGCGCTTAGGTGCACAGCATTTGAAAATCCTCTTGTTTCCTGCTTTCTCAACCTCAGCTGTGCCGCACAAAGCAGCTGAGGAGGGAAAAGCAGGGAATAAAGGACAACCTAGAGCCGGGCAGCCAGGTGGGCCAAACACGAACCAGTTCAGTGTCAGCTGCTCTTCGCAGCAACAGGTTCTATAGAAGTGGGCTAAACGGTAGCATCCCACACCCTGATTCCACCTCAGTTTTCCCCATTGCAACTGTGGCAGAAGTGGGTATTCAGCAGGTTCTGACCAGTTCTGGAGAACCAGTAGTGGAAATTTTGAGTAGTTCAGAGAACCAACAAATATCTGATTGGAGATTTTACAGTATCCTTCCCCTGCAGCCCACCAAGCCACGCCCACAGAACCCAGAGTAAAACAAAATTGAATCCCACCATTGATTACTGCGGAATAAGACTTTTGTCATACTCCATGTAATACTAGATCAAGACTGTGCTCAAGTTATATTTCATTGATGTTGCAACTTAGCTGATGTGTATGTACCATAGTTAATAAAGTATGAGCTTGAGGTAAAGTGCAGGGTTTTGGCCCTGCACTTCTGATTGGCTGTTAGGCGGCCAGATCGGATTGGTTAGTTCTTAGGAATCCAATTGGCCCTTAACAGAGGATTATTATTGGTTAAAAGAGCTAGCGTTCATAGCTCACTATTGGACAACTCTCACAAGGGTTGCCTATATAACGCAGAGTTCACTGTTGTTGTTTTGGGAAGTCACTCTGCAATAAAGAGCTGAAAGTTCACACTCAGAGGCTGTCTTCATTTACTCCGACCCATGTCCAAGTACTTAACACTGGCGACGAGGATGGGATGTGGAGACGTCTGAACCTAAGAAGCCAGGAAGTAATACCGAGCACGTGATAAGACGATGCCAACAACAGAACCATGTCCGGCGGCAACGTACCACCCGCTCCATTCAATCCAAACCAAGAGGATTGGGAATCCT
The DNA here is from genome assembly GCA_033807585.1 of Hydrophis major. Taxonomy (NCBI): domain Eukaryota; kingdom Metazoa; phylum Chordata; class Lepidosauria; order Squamata; family Elapidae; genus Hydrophis; species Hydrophis major. Next base: position 264,436,834 of record CM066328.1, read on the forward strand.
ACATGGATCGCTTCCAAATGTTTCTCGAGACTAATAATTTGAAGGACGCCACACCAGCAAAGAAGCAGGCACTGTTCCTGATGCATTGCAGCCCAGCTGTATTTAAGAGGGCTAAAGCACTCGCCAAACCTCGAGAAGTGAAAGCCATGAGCTGGGATGACCTCGAACCCATCCTGAGAGACCATTACACACCAACCGTGCCTACACTCGTGAGACGCCACGAGTTTTATCAGAGAAACCAATGAAAAGGAGAGAGCGTGGCTGATTTCGTGGTGGACCTCCGAAATTTAGGGGGCCTCTGCGGGTTCGCCGATTTAGAAGAAGCACTAAGAGATCGAGTAATTCTGGGATTCGATGCACTAGGCGTGCAAAGCAAGCTGATGGCGAAAGGCGACATCAGCCTTGCTGACGCCATCGCCGAAGCCATGGCTGCGGAGGCGACCAAAAAGTCGGCTGCACAATTACGGCGAAGCCGCACTCCGGCAACACCACAGACCAGCGAAATCTTACCCAACTCAGAAGGGCAGCTCTCAACAACGCACCACGAGGACCTCTCTTCGTCGTCAGACAGCGACGAAGAAGGGGTCCATCGACTGCGGTCCAACCGGGACCCTCATCCTAAGCCCTTACGCCCTTGCGCTGGCTGTGGAGCAAACCATGCCAGGGCCGAATGCAAATTCTGTGATGCACTCTGCCATGAGTGCGGGAAACGAGGCCACATCAGCCGGGTCTGCCGCAGCTTACCAGGACCCAGCCAGGCCTCAAAAGGGGCCAACTATCACCAATCGACAGGAAACCGTCCTGTAAGGCGAGAGCCAATAAACCACTCCTACAGAAATCGAGTTTTGCAAAAAGAAGAGGCTCACCATACTATCACTATAAGTCACGCCTCAGTTTTGGACACTAAGAAAATCCGAGTCACGGTAGCCATCAAGAACCAGCCTTGCCACATGGAGGTCGACTCGGGATCGTCCCTCTCGATGGTGTCTTGGAAGACACTCAAGCAACTTATCCCCACAATCCAACGCCAAGAGCTCCAATTTCAACGCCTCATCCTCAAGGACTACCAAAGAAATCGAATCCCCGTTGTCGGGTCCTGCCAAATCTGAGTCTCCTTCAAAAAGCATACAGCATACTTACCTCTAACGATCATCGATAGAGATAGGCCTAGTCTATTAGGCCTCCAATGGTTCGCGCCACTCGGCATTGAAGTGGCCGGCGTGAACCGAGTCGGTGGTTGTGAGTGGGAGGAAGACCTTATTTCTGAGTTCAGCGACGTCTTCGCGGACCGCTTAGGCGAGTGTAAAGGGACCCCAATCTCATTTAGTCTAGATCAAAAAGTAGCCCCAATTCGCTTGAAGCCCCGTCGAGTTCCATTCTTTCTTAAAGCAAAGATCGACAAACAACTCGACAAGCTAATTGCTCAAGGGGTGTTGAAGCCCATCGATCACTCTCCATGGGAAACCCCTATTGTAACACCCATTAAGCCAAACGGGTCAATTCGAATTTGTGGGGACTACCGGGCCACTTTAAACCACGCCCTACAGCAGAATGCGTATCCAGTTCCAGTGGTGCAGCACCTCCTTCATTCCTTGGGGGGCGGAAAGGTTTTCGCTAAATTAGATTTAGCTCAAGCTTATCAACAACTACCAGTGGATGAAAAGACGGCCCAAGCCCAAACAATTGTAATGCACAGAGGTGCCTTTAAATGTACCCGATTGCAATTTGGGGTTAGTGTAGCCCCGGGGATATTCCAAAGCCTCATGGAAAGGTTGTTACAGGGAATCAAGGGCGTGGTTCCGTATTTTGATGACGTATTAATTGCAGCCCCTACCAAAAAAAATCTTGCAGGATCGTTTGAAATGTGTTCTTAAAAAATTCCAAGAGGCAGGACTTAAGGTGAAAAAAAAAATGTCACTTATATACTGACAGTGTTGAGTTTCTAGGGTATCGGATTGATAGCCAGGGCATTCATCCTACTGAAAGTAAATTAAAGGCGATAAAAAACGCTCCCAGGCCACGAAACAAGGCCGATCTCCAGGCGTTCTTAGGCCTCATTAATTTCTATAATGTATTTTTACCGCACAAGGCGACTGTTGCTGAACCGTTACACCGGTTATTAGATAAAAAAGCATTGTGGGTATGGGGTTACCGGGAAGAACAAGCGTTCCGGAATGTTAAAAAACTGCTCACATCTGACTCTGTACTTATGCAGTATAATGAGACTTTACCATTAGTTATAACCTGCGATGCATCGCCCTTCGGGGTGGGCGCCATTTTGAGTCATGTACTGCCTAATGGGAATAAAGCCCCTGTTGCATACTTTTCGAAGACTCTTTCACAAGCAGAGCGGAACTATGGACAAATTGATAAAGAAGCTCTCGCAATCGTTTCAGCTGTAAAGAAATTTCATGAATATGTGTATGGAAGGACATTTACCATTATAACTGACCACAAACCGTTGCTAGGGATAATAGCCGGGGACAAGCCAACCCCCTACATATTATCCCCTAGAATGACCCGATGGTCAGAATTCCTAGCTGCTTATAATTATCGCCTACAATATTGCCCGGGGAAAGCCATTCCCCACGCCGACGCATTAAGCCGAGCACCGCTTCCAGAGACTCTCGACGATCCAGCACCAACGGCAACCATGTTGCAGATCGAAACACTCAACTCGCCGCCTATGACCGCCCGAGACATCGCGAGAGAAACCAAACGAGACCACACCCTAGCTCGAGTCCTAGGCTGGGTAGAACGCGGATGGCCATTGGACCAAGTACCGGATGACTTCGCGCCATTCAAATCTCAACAGACTGAACTTTTTTCCCAAAAAGGCTGTATCATCTGGGGTGAAAGAGTCGTTGTCCCAGAATGACTCCGGAAGACGCTGCTACAAATTCTGCATGAGGGCCACCCCGGCATCGTGCGGATGAAAGCGCTTGCACGAAGCTATGCATGGTGGCCGGGCATGGACCGGCAAATCGAGCAGTGGGTCAAAGCGTGTACCAATTGCCAACAAGCCAGCAACGCCCCACCAAAAGCCATGCCTACTGAATGGGAGACGCCACATGGACCCTGGTCCAGAATCCACCTGGATTTCACGGGGCCAACCAAAGGATGTACCTTCCTACTGACAGTCGACGCATACTCCAATTGGTTAGAAATTCATCATATGACGGCTACAACTTCCGAGGCAGTGATCAAGATCCGAAATAGACGGATTGCCTGACATCCTGGTGTCCGATAACGGGCCACAGTTTACGGCACTAATGTTCGAGCAGTACCTCGCTGACCGCGGCATCCGCCATGCGCTCACCTCGCCTGCGCACCCTGCGACCAATGGCCGAGCGGAACACATGGTCCAATTTGTTAAAAAGACTTTGCAAAAAATGGACTATGACAATATCAATGACAAGGTCAACCAAATTCTCTTTTTGCAACACATAACTCCACATAGCATCACCGGCAGAACTCCCGCCGAACTACTGATGGGACGAAGACTCCATTCCCACCTTGACTGGTTGCACCCTGCTTACGAACCAGAAAAGCCAATAGGATCCAATGGCCGCTATCGCACCTTCCAGGTAGGAGACCACGTTTATGCACGAAACTTATCAGGCGATCCGTTATGGATAGAGGCAACAGTAGTACGAGTGACCGGCCCCAAATCCTACGTAGTGAAATGCTGTGACAATAGACTGTGGAAACGGCATATCGACCAATTACGCTCACGACTCACAATGGCCAGTCAACAACTCCCCCATGACCAAACCGAGGGGGGGAGGTACAGAAGAAGATGACGTTCCAGGGAACCTGCTCGAAGGGAGCGACGAATTAAGTGAGACTCAGGAAATGGAGCAGGAAGGAGAATTGTTTGCACCGCAAGAAATTGCACCTGAGCAAGAAGCAGATCCACTGCCAAACAACAATCTACCTCAACAGGATTGCAATCAACCAGCCCAACAAAAATCCGAAAGACTTAAAAAACAATCGTCCTATTTAAAGGACTATATAACTACACCGTAATCAAGAAGCCAGGGGGAAGGGGTGTTGTGTATGTACCATAGTTAATAAAGTGTGAGCTAAAGTGCAGGGTTCTGGCCCTGCACTTCTGATTGGCTGTTAGGCGGCCAGATTGGATTGGTTAGTTCTTAGGAATCCGATTGGCCCTTAACAGAGGATTATTATTAGTTAAAAGAGCTAGTGTTCATCGCTCACTATTGGACGACTCTCACAAGGGTTGCCTATATAAGGCAGAGTTCACTGTTGTTGTTTTGGGAAGTCACTATGCAATAAAGAGCTGAAAGTTCACACTCAGAGGCTGTCTCCATTTACTCCGACCCATGTCCAAGTACTTAACATTAGCTGTAAAGGAATGTCCATCTACAAATATAGACATCTGATTAAATTGGCCTCCATACCGTTTAGGCCCAGTAAGATGCCAAATAATTATTTCTCCTGATGGCACCAGCCAATTACAGTCTAAAGTCAAAGCCTGATTAATGAAATAATGGGCCTATTTCAGAGGAAAGAGTGTTCTTAGCCATTCCACACATACTTGTTTTTGTATATGGAGAAAGAGACTATGACCTTTGGAGGAATGACTGTAAATTTAACCGTGCTATAGTTCTAGATACAGGATTTAAGATGCAGTACATTCAATGGAATTTATATTTTGATAAAATGGAATGTGCTACTCATGAAGATTTTTTGATAGGTCAGATTTTGTTTTATTGTATATTCAACCAATTTATTATTCATATTCGGTTCTCTTCTATAATGTGGCAAAGAAGACATATTGGAGTTTGGATGACTGTGTGTATTACCTTACAGCTTCTTTTGCTGAACTATGAAAAGTTTTTTAAAGTCCTCTAAAATGATGCCTTTGCAGCTGCTTTGAATGCTTGGCAAAGAGCAAATCTTTTTTTTTTTCTTTATTTATTTTTTCAGCAGTCAGTGTTTATCGATTATTTAAAAATCTGCATTTTAAAGGCAGATTTGAAGGAGGGGATCAAAGGGTTTAATCAGAGGACTAATCTCTGCTTCATTGAGCCTAAAATTAATATTAATCAGAATTGGACAGAGCTATGGATATTTGTTGGTACTGTGTCCAGATCTGGAATTGTCAGTAGTCACCTTTAAAAAAAAAATAATCCTAAAATAACACACGCCTCCAGCCTCCTTGGATGGAGGTTTAGATAGTAAAGATGGTAAAGAATATCCTATAGGAGTTTATCTGTGTGAAATTAGCAAAGATCTCAGCCAGCTCTGATACTATTCCACACTTCCACATATTTTTTCCAACCCAACAGAATGTTGGAAAGAAAATCTGTAAAGGAGGTTAGGTATCTTTCTGTATGTCCATCTGTCTATCAACATAACTCTCTGAAAACCAAACAGATTAAATCTGAACAAGCTAACAAAAGATCAAATTAGAAAATAGGCCAGATCTAACTGGAACCAATAGAGAAATAAATAAAATCCTGAGCGGGGAGGGGAGAATCCCCCTTAATCCATTTCTCAGGGAAGGCAGTTTGGAATGCCAACACCTTTATTCTAATCCTCTCCTCTACATTCAGAGCAAAGGGTATGCAATCCCCTTCATAGACACACATACACCCTGTCACAACACAAGGAGTACACAGAAACATAGACAACTCACCAGAATCCACCTTGAATAATTCTGTGCATGCACGCATAGAGGTAACGTATGTTCACATTTTGATTAAATTCCTGGGAGAAACTATGCACCTATAAAAGTATGAGATGCAACACAAAGGGATCATAAAAACATACACATATGGATACTTAATTTGAGCTGTTGTCAAAAACAAAAGCTGCTCCTCAAGTAGCTGCAGTCTAAGGAGCATGAGGGAGTTTTTATCTGGCCTTTCTCAGCTGAGGTACGGTGGAATTTTCTATAATGGAAGGATACTGCAGGAAACATGCCTGTAACTTTTCTTCTCTAGTCTTCTGTTTAGATTGGTTTCATCCACTTCTTTGGTCATGATGCAACCAGTTGACAGTTACTGTCGCATGTTCCATGCTCCAGTTGGACACTCAAGAGCTGAGAGACCTTTGATTTGCCCCTCTTCAGTCTGTGGGCAAAGGACTGCCCTGAACAGAAGCTCCTTCTCCAGTGACATCAGTCAGATACAACTGAAGCACAATACTACTGTTGCTTCTAATATTTATATTATACTACCTGGATACCCGTGCTTTGCAACAAAACTTTGTGGTTGAGCTATGCAGGAGAAATTCATTTCACCATCCATTGGCTCAGTGGTGGTTGGTGATTGAAACACATAAGGAATATTGTCGTATCCGTAAATAAGGCTCGTAGTCAGTGACTTTCAATTCAAGCTCTTTATTAACACTGGTGGAACCGAACCGCAAAAGACAAAAAGCTCGCGGCTTTTATATCTTTTGCTTCGGCGGCCGCGGCCAATGGCAGCGATTCAAGTCTCCCGCTCTTGGCTTTAACCAATCGCGGGAGACTTCAATCGGGCCAATCAGGCGCGGCTCGCCTGGCCAATCAGAAATCCCCGCGCCTTAGCCAATCAAGGCACGGGGATTTCGAGTAGTCCATTTGCATACATGACACCCCTCCCCTCTTGGTATGGTCTTCTCACGTGGTGTAGTCACGCAGGTAGGCGGGGCTCCGTCGAGTCCTAGTTGACCTGCGCAACTCATTTTCCTGTTGTATCTCGGCAGGAGCGGTCATCTTTTTGGCTGCTCCTGCCTCTGAGCGAACCGGCTGGATGATCGGGCCGGTTCCTTCGCCGCGGCTCCCGCCTGGGCCTACCGGGTCGGTTGAGTCGCGGATTCCGCCGCTCCCGCTTGGCTTCTCCGAGTCGGTAGAGCTGGCCAGACGGTTCTTCTCCGGCTGTGATTCGCGAAGGCTGCGTTCTGGTGAGTTTTTAAATTTTATTTGTTCTTGCGGTTGTTTAACCGGGTGTTCCCTCCCCCCTTGGTTCGTGTCTTGGGGGTTGAGGTTAGTCAATGTTCGTGACCGGAGCTGGTCGATATGTCGTTTCCAGGCTCGCCCGTCGGTGGTTTGGAGCCGGTACGACTTTGGACCAGTGATCTGAGTTATGACGGCTGGGATCCATAGGGGGTCCCCCGTCATGTTTTTGGCGTATACTAGGTCACCTGGTTCAAATGTCCGATACCTGGAGCTGGAGTCTGGGGGCTGCTCCGGGTTGTAGGTTGGGTGTAAACGGTCGAGTGGGGATCGCAGCTTCCTGCCCATCAGGAGCTCTGCAGGGCTCTTGTTGGTGGTTGTGTTTGGCGTGATGTGCTGTATGAAGAGCAGCCTGTTGATCTTGTCGTTGATCTCCCCGTGGTCCATTTTCCGGAGGGTCTTTTTTGTAAACTGGACCATCCGTTCCGCCCTACCGTTCGCCGCCGGATGCAACGGTGCCGTTAACGCGTGGCGGATGCCTTTTTCTGCCAGGAACCGTTCAAAGTCGATGGATGTAAACTGTGGTCCGTTGTCCGAGACAACGACGTCTGGGAGGCCGTGGGTGGCAAACAGCTTACACAGTTCTTTAATGACGGCCTCTGTGGTGGTGGATTTCATGTCGGCCACCTCTAGCCAGTTTGAGTATGCGTCAACTGTGATTAAAAAGGTGTGCCCATTTGTGGGGCCGGCAAAGTCTAAATGTATTCTGGACCAGGGTCCCCGAGGTGTCTCCCAGTCCCGGATAGGTGCCGTGGGTGGGCTGGATCTGGTCTCCTGGCACCGGTGGCATTTGGCGACCCATGTTTCAATTTGTTTGTCCATGCCAGGCCACCAAGCGTAACTCCTGGCCAGGGCTTTGGTCCTGACGATGCCAGGATGACCCTCGTGCAACATCTCTAGGACCCTGTTCTGTAATTTAGTCGGAATCACCACCCGGTCTCCCCAAAGGATACATCCTCTCAGTAGTGAAAGTTCCGTCTGGCGCTGGCGGAAAGGTTTAAAAGTCTCGTTATCGTCTTTTTCCGGCCAGCCTTTTTGTAGCCAATGTAAGATTGGCGCTAAGTGTTTGTCCTTAACCGTTTCCCTCGCTATGTCCGATGCGGTAATGGGTAAACACTCGATGGACAGGGTATTTGTTGTTGGTGCAGGGTCAGGGTCAGAGTCAGGTAAGGGGGAACGGCTTAAAGCGTCCGCGTGCGATATCTTCTTACCTGGCTTGTGTAGCAGTTCATAGTTGTAGGCTGCCAGGAATTCAGACCATCTTGTCATCCGGGGTGACAAGATGTTTGGTGTGGGACGGTTTCCCGCGAGAATGCCCAGCAACGGTTTATGGTCAGTCACTATTTTGAATGGGCGGCCGTAAAGGTACTCGTGGAAACGCTTAACGGCGGCCACTATAGCCAAAGCTTCTTTGTCCAGCTGGCTATAGTTCCGCTCTGGTTTAGTCAGAGTTCTCGAGAAAAAGGCGATAGGTGCTTCTCTCTGGTCTGGGAGGGTATGGCTGAGGACAGCGCCGACGCCGAAGGGTGATGCGTCGCAAGTGACAGCTACAGGCAGGGTTTCGCAGAATTGCATTAGGACGGCATCAGAGGTGAGGAGGTCTTTGGTCTTTTGAAAAGCTGTTTGTTCCCGTCTCCCCCAAGTCCAGGCTGCCTTCTTGTCCAGGAGTCTATGTAAAGGTTCCGCCGCCGTAGCCTTTTGAGGTAGGAAGACATTATAGAAGTTTAGTAAACCTAAGAATGCTTGCAGCTCTAATTTGGACTTTGGGGTGGGGGCTTCTTTGATGGCCTTTACTTTTTTTGTTGTGGGGTGGATGCCCTGCTGGTCTAGGAGGTAGCCCAGAAACTCTACTTGCTTTGTACAAAGTTGGCATTTTTCGCGTTTGACTTTAAGTCCTGTTTCTTTAAATTTCGTTAAGACTTGTCTTAAACGGTTTTCTAGTTCGGCTTCATTTGGCGCCGCCACTAATACGTCATCGAAGTAGGGCACCACCCCCTTGATGCCTTGCAGCAAGCGTTCCATCAGGCTCTGGAAGATGCCTGGTGCCACGCTGACCCCAAATTGAAGTCTGTTACATTTAAAAGCCCCCCGGTGGGTCACTATTGTTTGGGCCTCTGCCGTTTCCTCGTCCACAGGTAGTTGTTGATAGGCTTGTGCGAGGTCGAGCTTAGCAAAAACTTTGCCCCCTCCCAGTGAGTGCAGTAAATGTTGCACTACCGGGACTGGGTAGGCGCTTTGTTGCAACGCGCCATTTAGGGTGGCCTTATAGTCCCCGCAGATTCTCACGGACCCGTCTGGTTTTACTGGGGTCACTATAGGGGTTTCCCATCTGGCGTGATCTGTCGGTTGTAACACCCCTTGTCTGACGAGCTTGTCTAGCTGCTCGTCGATTTTGGGCTTTAATGCAAAGGGTACCCTTCTAGGCTTAAGCCGCTTCGGGGGAACCCTTGGGTCTAAATCAAATGAAATAAGGGGCCCCTGGTACTTGCCCAATTCTCCATTGAAGACCTCCTGGAATTCTTGGGTTAGCCGCTGTTCCCAAGCTTCAATGGATACGTGGTTGACACCTGTCAGCGCGATGTTAAGCGGAGCAAACCATTGTAACCCCAGCAGGCTAGGGCGGTCGCGGTCGACTATTGTGAGTGGAAGTTGTTCTGTGTGGCCTTTGTAGGTTATGTTAAAGTTCTTGGTGCCCACTACCGGAACGCGATTACCTTGATAGTCTTTTATGATGATTTTTTGGGCAGGTACGTTTCTTCTTTGTAGTGTAGGCACTAGTTGCTTGATTTCGCGCCAAGCAATCATAGAAAGGTAGGAACCGGAGTCCACTTCCATCTTACATGGTCGACCCTCTATGTGAACTTCTACGTGAACCTTTCTAGCTCCGTCGGAAATGGCGTGGCCAATGGTCACCGTCTGGTGGGTTTCCTCTTTACGTCGGCTGTCACCGCTTCTTTGCGATCGTTGTCTCTGGTCCCATCGACCTGTTGGCTGGCGCTCTCTGGCTCTGGGCGGGGAGCTTTCTCTTTTCCTGTCAAGTTGTTCACGTTTGGGCGGGCTGCGGGGTTTTTTCTGGCGGCAAACTCGGGCGATGTGGCCTCGTCGGTCACAATGCCTGCAGATAGCGTCGAAGAATCGGCATTCTGACCTGGGGTGGTCGCCGCCGCAACCGGCGCAGTTGGTCCTCGACCTGCGACCTCTTTGACTTCGCTGTTCGCCTCGTCCCATTTGTACACGGTGTATGTCCTCCTCGTCATCTGACGCGCTGGAGGTTGATTGGTATTCGCCGTAGTGTGCGGTCGCTTCGCTTCTGGTGTCGGCCGACCTCGCGGGGTTGTTGTTCCCGCCCTTCGCGTCAGATCTTCGCATGGTGTCTGCTGACGTGCGGGTGGCTTCTGCTGCTGCGGCCGCAGTGAGGGCATCGGCTAGGCTGATGTCGCCTTTGGCCATGAGTCGGCTCTGGAGTGTCGGATCCCATAGCCCGAGCACGAAGCGGTCTCTGATGAGACTATTAAGCCCTTCAAACTCACAGAGTCCTCCCAGGCGCCGTAATTCAGCGACAAAGTCGCTTAATTTTTCGTTCGGCTTCTGGTTTCTGCGGTAAAACTCGTTTCGCCGTATCAGGATGGGGACCTCGGGGGCGTAATGGCGTCTCAGTATGGGCTCGAGGACGTCCCAGTCGATGGCGGTTGCGTCTGCTGGTTTGGCCAATGCCTTGGCCATCTGGAAGACCTCTGGTCCGCAGTGTGTGAGAAAGACGGCGCGTTTTAGCGGGCCCGGGGCGTCCTTCATGCCGGCGCATTCCAGGTACATCCGGAATCGATCCGAGTACGATTCCCAGTCCTCGGCGGCGGGGTTGAAGGGAGCGGGCGGTGCTATTTTCGCCATCTTCGCTGTCGCTGGTTCTTAAACGGATACGGGGTTCGGTTCAATGGCGAGATCCCACCTTCGTCGCCAGTGTCGTATCCGTAAATAAGGCTCGTAGTCAGTGACTTTCAATTCAAGCTCTTTATTAACACTGGTGGAACCGAACCGCAAAAGACAAAAAGCTCGCGGCTTTTATATCTTTTGCTTCGGCGGCCGCGGCCAATGGCAGCGATTCAAGTCTCCCGCTCTTGGCTTTAACCAATCGCGGGAGACTTCAATCGGGCCAATCAGGCGCGGCTCGCCTGGCCAATCAGAAATCCCCGCGCCTTAGCCAATCAAGGCACGGGGATTTCGAGTAGTCCATTTGCATACATGACAAATATCACTCCCACCACCTTGAATCCAGAAGCAGTTCCATAGATGGAATCCTTAAACATTTTGGTGAAGCGCCGACATTTAGTACTATAAGGAGCCCCAGGCCGGTCCTGAGTGAAGGAGTGGAAGGTCTGCCAGTTTGAACTGAGGTAACAGAATGTGAGACAACTGGCAGTTGGAACAGAATTCTTTTCAGGTGAGGAGGGGAGTAGAACTCCTTAGCATCAAAGCTTGTTGATAATAATATACAAAATACTAATGATCTGATGGTCATTTCAAAAAATCCTTTTTTAGCGAGCACCTAGAAGCCAAAAGGAACATACATGCCAAATTTCAAGTTTGTAGGCTTTACGGTTCTGGAGATTTCATGATGAGTTAGTGGTACTTGGCTTTTATATAAATTATGTTATGTTATATTATTATATTATTGTATTATATTTATATTATACATTATATTATTAGAAGAGTTATTTTTTTAAATGCTTTTATTTTTTAAGTTGCTATATGTTTTTTGAATTGTAAGCTGCTCTGAGTCATTGATAGAGATGGGTAGAGAGTTACTATAAAAATTGAATAAATAAATAAATAAATAAATAAATAAATTATATTATATTATAAACAGTCAATGCCTGGAATACATAAATAAATGCAAAAAAACTGTCCAATGAAACTTCAACTAAAAATATACATTGTAGGTCACCAGAGTTTGTTGAATCAGTGTTTGTAAAAGTGATATTTGGGTGCTCTATGTGTCAGTTTTGGATTTTTATCCACTGTGTGTGTGTGTGTGTGTGTGTGTGTGTGTGTGGTGTGGTGGCCGAGTGGTGAAGACACTTCTCTCCCACTCAGAAAGTTGACAGTTCAATCCTAGATAGCAGCAGATGCTTCTCTCTTAAGGCTCAAAAAAAAAATCTGCTCTGAAGTCCACATAAGCATCAGGAAGGGCATCCGGCCAAACACTCAGACCAATTCAACTGCCCAACTTTACCCTGAATTAAAGGACTACAGGGTTGCAAAAAGAAAAAAAAATGTACTGTATATCTATACATATGCATTTATGTTTAGTATGTGCATAAAAGGCATTTTTAGTATTAGTGTAAAATCAGTGTAATAGAATACAATAATGTAGAATTAATTTATCTGGCCACCATCAAATAGGTTCTCTGAAAATGCAGCATGCTCAATGTGGGATTTAAAGCAGAGGTGGTATTCAGCAGGTTCTGGCCAGTTCTGGAGAACCGGTAGCAGAAATTTTGGGTAGCTCAGAGAACCACCTCTGACTGGAAATTTCACAGTATCCTTCTCCTACCATGCCCACCAAGGCCTGCCCACAGAACCAATAAAAAAATTGAATCCCACCACTGGTTTAAAGCAAAGAAAGACTGGGAGGTTGCTTGTATAAAGTATATTTCATCCATTGTAAAAGGATCCATGCACACACACACACATGTATGTATGTATGTATGTATGTATGCATGTATGTATGTATGTATGTTGTGGCCAACTGGAATTCAAAATGTATTTCTGAAATATTGCTAATGTTCTAAACAGAAAAGGGGTGGCTCAGAGAATGTAATAAAATCTTTTATACTAAAGGTACTTCAGACAAATGCTGCACCACCTGGTATATTGACGTGTGTAAAGAAAAATAGCCACCACTTGCATCTTGAAAACAGACTAGATCTTTCAGTAATGCTGGAATATTTGATGTATTTGACCTGACTGGAAAACAAAATGCAACAGCAAGAATTCCATTTATGTCAACCAATGCTTTCGCAATGCAGTATAAGAAAGTTGTGTTAAATATTCTGAACTCAGTTGATAATTTGTATGATGCCCTGAAATTATTCCGAATATAGTGATCATTATATATATGAAACTGTGTGCAATACGCATGTTCCTCATCAACTAGGTTGTGACAAAAAATGATAGACCTGTCAATAGAAGTGTCCAACAAGCTAACAGGCATGCTGATGAAATCACAAGGACTTATTATTGATGAAATACCCACTGTGAAAGCACAGATGCTCAATAACATCAATAGATGTCTCTAAGACATCCTTGAAAAACATGAGGTTTTGGGGAGAGCTCTGTTGATTGTCTTTGGAGATTTCAGACAGCTGTCTCCTGTGGGAAATCAACTAATTTTTAAATTGTTCATCTAATATTTTGGGTCACTACCGGATCCATTTTCCTCCCTGTATGAATGATTTCAAATATATGAACTGACCAACACAATGATGCATAAGTACCTGCAAAAGTATGCTAATGTACCATTTTTTTTAACAATCTGGATATACTTTGAGGACTGCAATGTGACTAATGCAGACATTGCATTGCTTCATGGCAAGCATCTCAAGCAGACTTCCTGAAGAAGGTAAAAGGTATAAAGAAATGTCAGAGAAGAGCACCATCACAATACTGAATTCATTAAAAACCAAAGCATGTGATGATGCTTTAGGAACAGGCATGGAAACAGCAAGGAAAACCATCCTATTGGCTGCACACCTAAATAACTCATCGAGGGATATGGATTATCAGTTCCTCCATGACTGAAAATATCAGCCAAGCATGTGATAACAAATAACACTGACCTAAGTGATGATGCTGTCAGAGAGTTCAACTTTTGTGAGAAAAATCTAACAAAGAATGGATAAAAGAGTAGGTGAACATCTTCCATTGACACAACACCGTTCAACATTCTCATGTGAGCCAAAAAACCATCTGGAGGCAAAGATGACCATCTTTCAATAAATTTTGAATTCTGCTTTCTGGAACACCAGGCCTTCCAAGATCTCTATGGATGCCAGCCTGACAACCATTTTCAAAGTCTCTGGAGACCTGGACATACTCCCATGCATGAGGTAAACATAGGCATTGAGAAACTTTCAATTGTAGGGGTTTTGCTATGTTTCCCAGCATGCATAGTTCTTTTGATCCGTGGTTCTATGGTTCTTTCTTTTTAATTGTAAGTCTTCTTGAGTCAGGCAGCCTCTAAATTTAAATCAAGAAATAAAGTTGGAACTGTGATAATAAACATATTCTTTGTTGTGTCCGCGAAATGATGCCAGGAGTCGGTGACTTCAAACCATGCTCTTTTATTAAAGTAGGAACCGAACTGACTCTTCGCAAAAGGTTCGCGGCTTTTATTCTTTCAGCCGCGGCGGCCGCGGCCAATGGCACCGCTTTGAATCTCCCGCGATTCGAATGGACCAATCGCGGGAGATTCTTAGCGAGCCAATCGGCGCAGCTCGCCTGACCAATCAGAGTGCCCCGCGCTTTGGCCAATCAAAGCGCGGGGATCTCAAGAATGCTAATTAGGGACAGAACATTCTTATCTTGAAAAAAAATGATGTACTGTATATCAGAACAAATAATTTAAATCAAGAAATAAAGTTGGAACTGTGATAATAAACATATTCTTTTTTTTAAAACAAATTTTATTAATTTTACAAAAAACAATACACAATCCAGGCATAACAACTTAAAAAATCTTTTCTAAAAAAAAATAATAATAATTAAAGAAGAAAGCCAATAGAACATATAAAATAACTCCAAATTGTAATATCAATATTTACATTATCTATTTAACTTCATATCTTATCCAGACTTCTTCTTTTATCCAAATTATATTTCTTGCTTATTAAAATTTTATTGCCTTTCATAAACATACAAGACACAAAACATAAACAAAACTAAAACATCTTTTCTGAAGGCTGCCTGATCCCGGGTTGAAACTCTTCACGCAGACACAAATTCAAACATCATATTCACTTTATATATCCTTCCATATCTTATTATCATTTTCTTTTCTTTTTTTATAAACCAATTTTATCAATTTTACAAAAACAGTGCACAAACAATCAAGGTATAACAGCTTATAAATTCTTTTTTTAAAAAATAAGAATAAAAATAATTAAATAAGAAAACCAATGGAACATAATGATTCCAAATTATAATATCAATATTTACTTTATCTATTTAATTTCATATCTTATCCCAGCTTCTCCTTTCCATCCAAATTATTTCTTGTTAATTAAAATTTTATTGCCTTTTATCAATATACAAAAAAAATAACACAACAAAACCTTTATATATCCTTCCATATCTTATTACCATTTTCAATAACATTCTTTGTCTGTTCTGTTTCCAACTATCCATTCATCTTTTTTCTTTTACTATATTTCTCCTATACACTAATTGGAGTGACGCCTTTAACTCATTACCCTAACTTAATAGTACTTCATATAACACTTAATTTATCTTGGGATTCTGTTTAGTAGATTCTAAAATTACACAGTAAATTTTATACTCTAAATACACATATAAAAACACAAACCTTCCAGAATCCCCCTTTTATCCTTAATTAAATTCACCCATTGTCTCTGAATAAACTTTTTTTCTTTAGATCTTGCTTCCCACCATTAAGGCTTCTCCTCCCCCCCCTTTCTCTCTTGCTTATTCTTCTCCTTGCCCTTTTTACCCCTTTGTCTCCCCTCCTCCCTTTTCTTACTCCCTTTCCTTTGCTTTCTAACCTTGCATCCACCTTTCCTCTCATTTTTCTCTTTTTTGGTTGTTTTTTCAAATCTTAAAATCCGCTTTTTCTTATCCTCTTTCTCCTCCTCCCCGGAAAAAAACCATTGTTCATCAAAGATGGCTTCTTCTTCCTCTTCTTCTTTGTCCCAGTCATTCTGCTGCGTAATCAATTTTTCATAAGTACATAACGCCACTTCTAAAAATTGAAATAAAGTGCCCAAAGTATCTTTTCCATCTTGTTCTTCCTTTTTATATTTTTGATATTCAGTCTTTAGTTCATCCACAAGCGATGCCATCCTGAAGAGAGAAACTTTCCCCAAAACAACCACCCAAGTATTTTTAATCAAAAATAATTCAAAAAAAGTTCCAAAAGTTTATATTTTTCTTCTTTCTTCTATTTCTTTTTCTGGGGTTACTGTTTAATCAAAAAGGTCCAATTACCTTGTATCTTTCTTTGAGATTCTAGGCAATGTCCTCCTTTTTCCACTTCTGCTCCAATTTTTTTTCCTCTCCCTTTCCACTTGCAACATCAATTTTTAAATGATCAGAAATCCATACCTCTAATAAGGGTTTTCCAATTTCTTAAATTTTTAAGTCCAATGTCCAAGAACTCTTTTGTCGCTTAACTTCAACTTTCAGAATAATTCACCTTCAGTGCCCAAACAAATTTCAAATCTTCATCTGCTGTTTCCATGGGGTGGGAGAGTGAAGAAAAAAAAGTTCCCTTTAACAGCTTCTCCGTCGCTTTCGATCTTCTTAGGGATACAATGTATCCTCCAGCAATTCAGACAGCTCAATTCCAACCAATTTAAAAGATGTTGATTGACCCGGCTCAGCCAGCACTTTCACTTTTCTTGCTTCCTCCAGCACAATCTTACCCAGTTGCAGGCTTCTTCATGGCGGCCATTGCTGACCACCGCTCCACCACCTTGGGAAAAAGGGTTTTTTCCGGATGAGGAGGGGGGTCTGCGGCACCCCCAACCCCTTGTCCGGCTCCCCTCTCTCTTCAGCTGTCCCTACAGGGCAGCCATATCCCCCTGACCCATTTGGATCGGGGGTACCTCAGCGGCAAGCACAGCAGGAATCGCGAACGGTCGCAAATTCCTGCTGCCACCGAAGCCACGCGGAACCAGAAACCGATAATAAACATATTCTTATCTTGAAAAAAAAGATGTACTGTATATCAGAACAAATAATTGCTTCTTCCAGATACACTGCAGTGAAGCTCTAAGTTCTGTGCTGTATAAATAAATGCTATGTAATGAATCCTACAGGAATATCCCCCCTTTAAAATAAGAAAAAAGTATTCCAATATTTAATTCTCCCACATTTGATATTACCAATTTCCTCTAAGAAATGTGCAGAGTAAGCTGCTATAGTCATTCTCCTCAGGACAGTTAAGTTCCCAGGACACTTAGTTGACAAATCTGCCCCATAAATAAAAATAAGTTTCTTGCATCCATCTTTGCAAACAAATCTTTTGTTAAGGTAAATTCAAAAGGGAATCACTGAGAATACTTTTATGGATACTAATATGTACATCTGAGTTTCTACCTAATCTTCCAACTCCCCGTTCTCCACCCAAAAAGCTTTGTGATCCATTTGCTCACTCCCATCCAAATATATTTGTTTGTAATTGACCATTTCCAATGAAATTCATAATGAAAATACAAGAAAACAAAACCTGTTATGTCTGTGTTAGCGTGTGTATGAGTGTGCACATACAGATAAAAAAACAACCGGGAATTTAAACTGTGGTGGTGGTTATAGATTACTAATAATATCGTTAATTAGTTACAAATGTATTTATTCATAAACAAATTTATTAGCTGTCCTACTCTAATGTTCTCTATTGGAGTCCATTAAGAGCACTGAAAGTCATTATGAACTCTAGATATCAAAACTATTAGCAAAAAAATTAGCAAAAAAATATAAATCATCAAATGTAGTAAGTTCAGCCCAAATTATTAGAAATCTACTGAAACTTAGGGATCTTATAAAATTAAAATATAAATTCCATGAATAGTTAACCAAATTTTGGATTTCATACCAGTCCATGGTTTAAATTTATAAAGCAAGCGTGTTTTCAATTTGATTTGAAATCTGTACCAGATTTGCATTTTAGAAAGGAAGTTATTGTAGACATGAAAGTGCATTTCCTCATCTTTGCTAACCTTTCATTGAAAAAAATAAATATTCTTTCTAGTATGAAGCATATCACATTCTTACAGCAGATATCATATAGAAAACTAATTCAGCATGGTTTATCTAAGTTTAATGTCATCTGCTGAAATGAGAACTCATCATTTAAGTTTTGTTTCAGACCAATGTGATTTATTTTCCACAATTGTTGAGTTTTGTGATATTGCCACCAAATGTGAAAAAAATGATCTTATCTATTAATTACATTTCCAGTCATTTTTGAAAATGATTTTTTTTTATTTAGCAATCATAGCAATACAAAAACATCTAATATCAATTTTCTCTGAGCTTAGAATAAATGTAATGTTTTTTTCTTCCAGTGAAATTCTAATGTTTGGCTTCTTTTGTCCTTTATTCAAATTCTACATCCATGTAATTATCCAATTTTTTACATGTTTGATTTCTGAGTCATACTTTATCAGCAGCCTAATAAACATGGCCCTAAAATGTTCTGATTTGTTGTGTCTGCGAAATGATGCCAGGAGTCGGTGACTTTAGTGCAAAGCTCTTTATTAGAAAGTTGGAACCGAACTGGCGAAAGGAAAAAAGCCCGCGGCTTTTATTCCTTTTGCCACCGTGGCCGCGGCCAATGGCACCGCTTTGAATCTCCCAGGATCCGAATGGACCAATCGCGGGAGATTCCTAGCGAGCCAATCGGCGCGGCTCGCCTGACCAATCGGAGAGCCCCGCGCTTTGGCCAATCAAAGCGCGGGGATCTCGAATATGTTAATTCAGGACAGAACACCCCTCCCCTCTTGGTTCAGTCCTTACGTTGCGTAGTCACGTAGGTAGGCGGGGCTCTGTCTGGTACTACTTGACCTGCGCAACTCAGTTGTAGGCTGGATCCTGGCCGGTTCGGTCGGGATCTCTGCTGCTCCTGCTGCCGTCGTGGGAACCAGCTGGTCGATCGGGCCGGTCCTTTCTCCGTAGCTCCCTCCTGGGCCTTCCGGGTTGGTTGAGCTGTGGGTTTCGCCACTCCTGCTCGGTCTTTCCGGGTCGGTCGAGCTGGCCTGGCTGTTCCTTCCTGGCGAGGGGTCGTGATGGCTGCTTTCCGGTGAGTACTGCTGGTTTGTTCTTCTTTGGTTTTGGTCCCCTGGGTATTCCCTCCCCCCTTGGTTTGTGTTGTGGGGGTTGGTTTCGCCTGTTTGTGCGCCGGTGGTTTGTTGGTTGGTAGTCCTTGACCTTAGTTGGTCGATGTGGCGTTTCCACGCTCGTCCGTCTGCTGTTTGTAGCCGGTACGAGTGTGGGCCTGTTGCTTGTGTGATGACGGCTGGAATCCATAGTGGGTCTCCCGTCAGGTTCTTTGCGTATACGGGGTCACCGGGTGCGAAGGTTCGGTGTTTGGTGTTTGAGTCTGGGGGCCTCTCCAGGTTATACGTAGGGTGTAACCTGTCGAGTGGGGACCTTAGCTTTCTGCCCATTAATAGTTCGGCTGGGCTTTTATTGGTTGTGGTATTTGGGGTTATGTGTTGGGTGAAGAGTAGTTTGTTTATTTTCTCCTGGATCTCCCCGTGGTCTATTTTCCGGATGGTCTTTTTAGTGAATTGGACCATCCGTTCCGCCCTACCGTTCGCCGCCGGGTGCACCGGTGCTGTCAGCGCGTGGCGGATGCCCCTTTCCGCTAGGAATTTTTCAAATTCCAGCGAGGTGAACTGGGGCCCGTTGTCGGAGACGACGACGTCTGGGAGGCCGTGTGTTGCAAAGAGTTTGCAGAGTTCCTTGATCACGGCCTCCGTGGTTGTCGTCTTCATGTTGCTTACCTCCAGCCAGTTGGAGTAAGTGTCAACTGTTATGAGGAAGGTGTGTCCTTTTGTGGGCCCAGCGAAGTCTATATGGATCCTAGACCAAGGTCCCCTTGGGGTTTCCCACTCTAGGACGGGTGCTGTGGGTGGGCTTGGTCTAGTTTCCTGGCATCGTTGGCACCTAGCTACCCAGGCCTCTATTTGTTTGTCCATCCCTGGCCACCAAGCGTAACTTCTGGCCAGGGCTTTAGTCCTAACGATGCCAGGGTGCCCCTCGTGTAGCAGTTCCAAAACCTTCCCCTGTAGCTTTTCCGGAATGACCACCCTATCCCCCCATAGTATGCACCCTTTTAATAAGGAGAGTTCCGTTTGGCGGTTTCGGAACGTTTTGACGGACTCGTCGTTGTCCCTTTCCGGCCACCCTTTCTCCACCCAATGTAGCACCCGCGCCAGACGTTTGTCTTTATTAGTCTCTCGGGCAATGTCTGACGCGGTTATGGGCTGGTTGGGTAGAGTCTCTATGCTGAGGGTGGTCGTCGTGGGTGCTGGGTCGGTGTCGGGTTCCGGTAGCGGCGAGCGGCTTAAGGCGTCTGCATGGGAGATCGTCTTACCTGGTCTGTATATGAGTTCGTAGTTGTAGGCTGTCAGGAACTCGGACCACCTTGTCATTCGGGGAGACAGAATGTTCGGGGTGGCCCAGTTTCCTGCAAGGATTCCTAGCAGCGGCTTGTGATCCGTTATGATGGTGAAAGTCCGGCCGTAGAGGTATTCGTGGAATCGTTTTACGGCGGCAACTATAGCCAGAGCCTCTTTGTCCAGTTGGCTACAGTTCCGCTCTGGTTTGGTGAGAGTCCTTGAAAAGAATGCGATGGGCGCTTCTTTTCTGTCGGGAAGGGTATGGCTGAGGACAGCGCCGACACTGAAGGGTGATGCGTCGAATGTGACTGCCAGAGGTAGGGTCTCGTTGTATTGTATGAGGACGGCGTCGGAGGTGAGGAGGTCCTTCATTCTTTGGAAGGCAGCTTGCTCACGTTTCCCCCAAGTCCAGGTCGCCGCCTTGTCCAGGAGCCTATGCAAGGGCTGCGCCGCCGTCGCCTTTTGGGGTAGGAAAACATTGTAAAAGTTCAGTAACCCCAAGAACGCTTGTAGCTCAGTCTTTGACTTGGGTGTGGGGGTTTCTTTGATGGCCTTGATTTTTTTGTTTGTGGGGTGAATGCCGTGACGGTCTAGGAGGTAGCCCAGGAATTCTACTCGTTCCGTGCATAGCTGGCATTTCTCCCTCTTGACTTTTAGTCCGGTCTCTTTAAATTTGGTTAGGACCTCCCTTAGTCGACCCTCTAGTTCGGCTTGGTTGGCTGCCGACACTAGGACGTCATCGAAGTAAGGTACCACCCCCTTGATACCTTGCAATAGTCTCTCCATTAGGCTTTGGAATATGCCCGGTGCCACGCTGACTCCGAATTGGAGTCGGTTGCATTTGAATGCCCCCCGGTGGGTGACTATGGTCTGCGCTTCTGCCGTTTGCTCGTCGACCAGCAACTGTTGGTATGCCTGGGCGAGGTCGAGCTTGGCGAAAACCTTGCCCCCTCCCAGTGAGTGCAGTAGGTGTTGCACTACTGGGACGGGATAGGCGCTTTGTTGCAGCGCGCCATTTAGGGTGGCCTTATAGTCCCCACAGATCCTCACCGACCCATCGGGCTTGATCGGGGTGACTATGGGGGTCTCCCACCAGGCGTGGTCTATGGGCTGTAGAACCCCTTGTTTGACGAGCTTGTCAATTTGCTCGTCTATCTTGGGTTTCAGTGCGAATGGCACCCGCCTTGGTTATAGGCGTTTTGGGGGGACGTTAGGGTCTAGGTCGAAATATATAAGGGGCCCTCGGTACTTGCCTAGGTTTCCGTCGAAGACCTCTTGGAACTCCCAGGCCAGTTGCTGCTCCCAGCTGTCGTCAGTGACGTGGTCGACTCCCGTGAGTGCGATGTCGAGCGGGGCGAACCATTGCAGTCCCAGTAGGCTTGGGCGGTCGCGGTCGACGATTGTTAGGGGAAGTCGTTCGGTGCACCCCTTATACATGATTTTGAAGTGTTTGGTTCCGACTACCGGGATGCGGTTTCCCTGGTAGTCCTTTACAATGAGTCTCTGGCTGTCTACGTTCCTCCTTTGCAGGGTAGGCACCAAGCGCTTTATTTCATGCCATGCAATCATGGAGAGGAAGGACCCGGAGTCCACCTCCATTTTGCATGGCTGGCCCTCGATTCCTACCTCCACGTGGATCTTCCGGGCATCGTTGGTGATGGCGTGGCCGATGGTGACCGTCTGGTGGGTCTCCTCTCTCCGCCGGTTGTCGCCGCCTCGCGAGGATCGCCCGTTCCGGTCCCATCGGCTGTCCGAGGGGCGATCTCTGGTCCGGGGTGGTGTGCTTTCTCTCCTCCAGTCGTTCTGGTCCCATCGTGCCGGGCTGCGATTTTTCTTCAGGCGGCAGACACGGGCGATATGTCCCTTCTTGTCGCAATGCCGGCAGATCGATTCGAAAAACCGGCATTCCGACCTGGGGTGGTCACCGGCACAGTTGGTCCTCAACTTATGACCTCGCCGGTTCCGTGGGTCGCGGCCTGTCTGGAGTCGATGGATGTCCTCCTCGTCATCAGAAGTGCCCGATGCCGAGTGGAAATCGCCCTGGTGGATGGTCGTCTCGGGTTTGGGCTCGGTCGACCTCGCCGGGTTGTTGTTTCCGCTGCGGTCCCCAGTGTTTGGTCTGCGCATGCGGTCGGCGGAAGTTCGGGTTGCTTCGGCGGCTGCGGCTGCAGTGAGAGTGTCTGCTAGGCTGATGTTGCCCTTGGCCATCAGCTGGCTCTGGAGGACGGGGTCCCACAACCCGAGTACGATTCGGTCTCGCAGGGCATCATTTAGGTTATCGAACTCGCAGAGCCCCCCTAAACGCCGCAGCTCAGCGACGAAGTCGCTGAAGCTCTCACCTGACCTCTGGTCCTGCTGGTAGAACTCGTTGCGCCGGATCAGGATGGGTACCTCTGGAGCGTAGTGCCGCCGAAGTATGGGTTCGAGGACATCCCAGTCCATCGCGGTCGCGTCGGCGGGTTTGGCCAGCGCCTTGGCCATCTGGAAGACCTCGGTCCCGCAGTGGGTCAGGAAGACAGCGCGTTTCATTGGGCCGGTGGCGTCCTTCAGGCCGCTGCACTCGAGGTACATGCGGAATCGGTTGGAGAACGATTCCCAGTCCTCGGTGGCAGGGTTGAAGGGTGCGGGTGGTGCGATTTTCGCCATCTCGGTGGTTCGTCTGGCTTCCGTCGGACACATGGTTCGGTTCAGGGTCTGGATCCCACCTTCATCGCCAGTGTTGTGTCCGCGAAATGATGCCAGGAGTCGGTGACTTTAGTGCAAAGCTCTTTATTAGGAAGTTGGAACCGAACTGGCGAAAGGAAAAAAGCCCGCGGCTTTTATTTCTTTCGCCGCCGCCGCCAATGGCACCACTTTGAATCTCTCGCGATCCGAATGGACCAATCGCGGGAGATTCCTAGCGAGCCAATCGGCGCGGCTCGCCTGACCAATCGGAGAGTCCCGCGCTTTGGCCAATCAAAGCGTGGGGATCTCGAGTATGTTAATTAAGGACAGAACATGATTTATATAGGATTTTCAAATGCAATCAAATCTGTAAGTATTTCCACTTGTTCCTCCACTTTTTTTAGTACTGTGCTGTGTATTTGAAGAAACTGAAACTTTAACTGGACCATTGTAAAGTAAGAGTTTCCAAAGATTTTTCTCTTCACTTATTCAATAATTAAGTCTTCCCAGTTTGGTCTAGTCAGTGGTTTGGCCACCAAGATAGAAACCAGGAGCCTGAGAGTTCTAGTCCTGACTTAGGCATGAAAGCCGGCTAGGTGACATTGGGCCAGTCCCTCTTTCTCAACCTGACCCACCTCATAAGCTTGTGGTTGTGAAGGTTTTTGATTTGATTGGAACAGACTCCAGTTTTTATTCCAGATCCCAGTATATTAAAAGAATCCAATGGTTTATTTGATCCCAGGTAGACAAGAAGCTTCCCACTTGATTCACTCTGTTTTTCAACTTTCTGCTTGAAGCCACAACACACAATCAATACACTTTGCAAATTTATCTGCTCTTGAGGAACCTTCTGTGAAGGGACACAGTCAAAGAGTCACCCAAAACAAGATTTAAAAGCTGATCCACCCAGGTGCAAGTAGATCAACTTCAGATTCCAGCTACAATTAGATGTGCCATTCAGTAGGTTCCAGGTGCATCAACCCCATGGGCGAATAAGTCTGATGAGTATGATCATATAGAAGTTCTAGTCCAGTACATAAGTCCTGCAACTTTTATACAAAAGAGGCCATGAAAAAGCAGGACAAAGTGATACATGTGATTCTCATTAGGAAACTCCCACGAGTCCTCCATGGTTAAAGGCTTTGCCAGGTTTTAGATAGCATTTTTTTCCAGTCCTTCTTGGAAATGTTGAGCATGAACCTGGGACCTTTATTGAGCTACAGTCCCTTTCTCAAGGGAAGAAATACATTTCCTTCCAAGTTTTACAGAGAACATATAATTAATTCTCCAGGCATTTTTTAAAAATATCCAACAAGGAAAAGATATTTTGGGGTGTTTTTATGATCTATCCTTGCATCAGCCAAGCCTAATTCCTTGAGGGAACAATTAGGGGCAGAATGACTCTTCTGCAGTCCCAGGTTGAGTCTGCTCAGTAGAGGTTGATGAGCTGCCCTTTTAGAGATTTGGAAGGATCAGAAAGAAGCATAAAGGTGAAAAGCAATGGAGGGGGGGGTATTTGGTAGGGAACAAGCTGCCTATATTATAGAGAGTGTGGCTAGATGTCTCCACATTTGTATGAAATCTGGAGACAAAGGAGTAGGTCTGGTCATTTATCCCTCTTTAATCCCCTGCAAGGAACCTGTTTCTACTAAACACAAACAACAATCCAGTTTTGGTGTGTTTGTTTTGCTTGGTATTGGTCTATCATTTTTCCTATTGCACTGTACCCAAAACAAAAGAAATCCACAGTGCGTATCAGTTCTTCTCACTTTGGAAGCCCCCTTATTTGCAAGCCACACCTGGATTCTGCAGAAGCAGCAAAGGAAGAGAATGAAACATGACCAAGGCCTCCTTCTATTTACAGCCTCAGGGAAAAGTAATTACATTTAATGGAAACTGCAGCTTCTAAATAGAGGTACCAAGAGATTCCACTTGTACACAGTCGGAAGTCAGGCTGCAAAGAGAGGGTTCAATTAATTCCTGCTGTAATGCCATTGACATCTCTGGGCTTACCCCAGAGAAGCTTTTGGACTGTCTGCATTCTGGTTATGATGAAGTAGAGGAGACAAGCACTTGTATTCACTGGCAGACAAAATGAAAATCAGGCCAAAATGTTGTTGAATAGCTCAATGATGGAGCTATAAAAGTTAGGCTTCTTGTTGATAAGATTCCACAGGGTGGAGAAATTGAGACCAATGTATTCACACAGGTAGATTTCCTGAATAAACTTAATAAGGAAAGAAAGGAGAGAGGGAGGGAGGGAAAATAAAGAAGCTGGCCTATCCTGAGAGAGAGGGGAAGCCGCTCTTCTCCAATCAGTGCCTGGAGAAGCGAAGCTGGTTTAGCATAATGGTACAGCTGGGCGGGGAGTGGGAGGAACTTCTGCTGGTGAAAGGGACGAGAAAGAGGAATAAAAAGAGCAGGAGGACCAGTAAAGTTTTGGGACTCAAATGTTGTTAAGGGTTGCGATAAGAGGGAGCAGGGAGATCAGCCATACCAAAGAGGGGGGTCGGTGGGGGTGGGATGTGGGGGCTGCGCAAGGTAGGAAATTCAGGAAGAATCCAGGAACTTATTTGGGGAGATCCTGAGAGGGAAAGATGGAAGGAGGAGGAGGGGCAGTCTACCTTACCATCCTCTCCATTGATGTTATCATTTAATGGTGTTTTCCCCACCAAATTGCGATTTTCCCAGGTTCTGTGTCCCTAGTCTGGATTAGAGCGGGAGGGAGGGAGGGAGGGAGAGAGAGAGAGAGAGAGAACTACTGCTAGAGAAATTAAGTCTTCTCACTTCCCAGTCAATACAATCAGACAGCAGACATTTTTCATATTCTACAATTAGAGTATGTTCCTCCAGGAAATTCAACCAACTATTTCGCTGCAACTCATGTAGAAGAAGTAATTCAATTTAGATTCTGACCAAACCAAACTGAAGGCACAGTTGTACATTGTCTGGATGCCAGAACCCATTTTGAAGGAGGGAAAAGATCTTTAGCTTTTCTACAAGTGATCACACATAATCCTCAAGTTATGACCATTCATTCAGTGATCATTCAAAGTTCATCTTTGGGTATTTCTGCACTTACTGTTTCTAGGATCCTAGTGTACACTAGCTGTACACATTTCTGTAATATAGACAGCATATAAATATGTTAAATATATAAATAAATAAATTTTAGTTTTGTTTCTGATTTTCCAGATTTAATTTAGATCTCTTCCAGACCAGCTACCTACGTTCCTTTGATTTTTGTCCCTGGTGTTGAGGTATTCCACGTTAGGAGAATGAGTGCATTCAGGGAAACATAGTGAGAGTGGTGATGAATAAAACACAACCAGCACACAGATACATTGAATAGTAAAATGTAAGTTTTACTTCCTGTAAACAGGTAAACAAAGTCCAACAAACAGTCCAAATCATACACGGTTAAAGCAGTTACTATTCAAAATAATCAGTCCAGGGATAACCCAAAAATGAAGTCCTTTTCTTTACCAATATCATAAACATAAACATAAATATCAGCACCTATTTAAAATGTGTGAATCTGCTCCAAGATCCCAGAAGGGATATTGTATAAAACATTCAGAATGAGAGTTGAACTGTTGTTACTCCTGAATTAGACAGCTAGATCTTGCCACTGAAAATGTTTGCTATATGAAGCATTTATACAAAGAGAGGGAGGGTGGGAGGGAGGGAGAGAGCGAAAGATACTATGTGCATATATAAACTCACACATATATAGTCATAATGTCAAGAAATGGACCTGTGTTTCCTATGTATCTACATTGACTTTAATGAAATCTACTTCTGAGTTCCACTTTTTCTTTGCTTTTTAAGCTTTTCTCTTCCTATCTCATTACCATATATTTTCACAACTACCGTAATTAGGTCTAATTACACAATTAGTGGAACCCATGCATGATCATGTCATCAGAATGTGTAATGATGTGCAATTACATAATTACCACACATAATGGCATTAGGGTGCAGAGCTCTGAAATACTATAGTAGAACATTTTATAGGTTCAAAGGCAGAGTATTATCTTTCTTATTCAGAATAAAATAAATCAGATGGCCATGTCAATAAACTTTAATAAAAATATGGAAGGCCAATGCACAGGAGCAGGAGCTGGTTTTAAGTGCCTAATTAATTCTAGACACTACACAAAATTAGTGCTTTTGTGGAATAAAATGAATAATGACCATTTCTTCCTTATTTGTTGTGTGCTCTGTATTTCTCTTACTTCAAATTTACATTTTGTGATCTACACAATGAAAGATGCCACTATGCAAAGTGCAATGTTCATTATGTGTTTGTTTCAATT
The DNA here is from genome assembly GCA_033807585.1 of Hydrophis major. NCBI lineage: Eukaryota > Metazoa > Chordata > Lepidosauria > Squamata > Elapidae > Hydrophis > Hydrophis major. The sequence goes on from CM066328.1 coordinate 264,464,142, forward strand.
ATCTCCATCTCTCTCCTGATAAGTGCATTCATTGCTATTACCACTTATGGATGAAATATGATGATATCTGCATGCCAGACAATTAATGCTATTGTGTTTATTACAATTTAACATGCCAGCTATAAAATTAGTGATCCAAATCTGGAAAGAACCAGAGTGGGGAGTTTGATCTTGCCCACTGCATCAAAATTGACAGCCCCTCATAAAATTAAGGGGAGGGGGCGAGGGGCAGGAAATGAGAACAAGCAAAGGAGACCTCTCCCCATGTCCAAGAATGATTCTATAGGGATTACAGAATGAAGGCACCAGCCCTGATGAGTTGCCTTCCAAAAACTGGCATTTATTTAGACTTTTTTTTTTTAATTTAATCCAGGAAGGAAAACAGAAAGTTGATGCTATGTTAGCCCATTAGCCCATTTCAGTAGAGATGCTTTTCCAGTATTCTTTGAAGATCATAGGAACTAAGAGAAGGTATCTTCCCAAATGTGGTGGACATTACTACATGCTCTCTATTTTTCTTCTTCTTTTGACTGATCAAGTTCATTGGGATAAACCCAATGCAGTTCCAGGACTTGCATTGGGAGCTTGTCTACTTTTAACTAAAATTCTTGAATACAGAACTCATCCATGCATCCGTCATATTTATGTGGTCTTCCATTTCATATAACTTTTGGAAGTCTTACAGAATTTGTGGCTTTCTTTATCTTGACGATGATAATATTTATTGACTCCAATCAATAGGTTGACTGGTCAGGAATGACGGGGCCTGGAGTCCAATGGGAACTGTTAGATATTATGATCCCAATGATGGATGCCAGCAACATTAGCAACAGAATTGGTCCTGCTTTCCTATAGTATTTTTAAAATAAGTTAAGAGTACAACTATTGCTTTTGATATTTCAGCATCTGTATTCAAACATTGTCATATGATTTATAAGTATATGTCAGGAAGAGGTTCTTGTGTTTTAGAAACAATTGTTCTTTGAATACTACGGTATTAATTATCATGCGTTTTCATATTCATAGATTTAGAAGAGTATTGGAAAAACAATCATGTGAACTATAACCACTTTTCAGGGTTGAGATTAAATTTTAAAGGAAATCAAAGTTACTCAAATGCACTAAGTGAAAAAATGCTCCATTTGCCTCCCACTTTGCTTAAATGCAGGCACATTCAGAGAAAATACATAGCTGTTTTCAGTAACTTCAAAGAATGCCTTTAAACAAATCTGAGAGCAAACACGGAGAGTAGCCATGCTTAGTAATTTGGGGGATTTTCAGTATGATCTTAGCTCATCCTGACAAGCTAATCTTTCAAGGGAGGTGGACTGCCATTTATGGCAGCATTTGTTATGAAATGAGCGTGAACTTTACAAATGATGCTTGTCTGAGAAATTTATTGGCAAATATAATTATGAGCTCCAGTGTGATAGAGTCATATAAATCACAAGCCTCCAACCCCAGGGCTCTAATCCTTTAAAAAAAAAAAAAAGATGTGGATCTTCACTGTGCCCTTCCCATAAAAATGTATATTTCATCTCAGGTAATATTTGTGAGATTTTAAAATATATATGCACAGATAAGTGTGGGTGTGGTGTGCTAGTATATCAGTATATACAGGCATTTTTAAAGTGTTTTATATCAAAGGATCTCCAAGAAGCTGGAGTATTAGAATACTAGTGACTTAACAGAAAGCTTACTATTAAAGAGACTTCAATCACCGATACATGAATTGAAGGTAAATTCAACTGTATCTCATTTTAACAAATATTTTCCCACATACCATCCACCACTACTCTCCTGCCCCTGAGTTTCCTGGGATCTATAGTTCGCTGAGGTTTTTAGAATTGTGTCTTATTGTATACACTTACTATAGAGTAGAAAAGAATTCGTCATGCATTTGATTCATCTGAATACAAGTACAGGTAGTCCCCAACTTACAACAGTTCCTTTAGTGACCAAAGTTACAATGGCTCTGAAAAAAGGGACTTATGACCATAGTTCAGACTTACAACCACTGCAGCATCCCCTATGGTCACATGATTTCCATTTGAATGCTTGACAACTTACTCACATCTATTACAGTTGCAGTGTCCTGAGGTCATGTGATTACCTTTTGCAAGGTAAATCAACCAGGTTCACTTAACCGTGTTACTAATTTAACAACTGCAGTGATTCACTTAACAAATGTGGCAAGAAAAGTTGTAAAATGGGGCAAAACTTAACAAATTGCTCCACTTAGCAACATAAATGTTGGGCTCAACTGGGGAGAGATCAATGGGGTGATCAAGTGAAATTAGAAAGTAAACCAATAGGTATGATTGCCATAATCTTATCATTTAGTCTTTTAAAAAAATCTTTTAAAAAAAAACTTACTGGGAATTTCACTTTCAACTGAGTTTACTATGAGTTGTCAGCACTGTCAGGTAGGTCAGACAAAAAAACACTATGCTGACCTAAAGCTACTTTTATTAGAATTGCTATAGTAACTGTAAGGGAATATATGAATGACTTTGGAGAAAGAAGGGAAGAGATGTTACCTCAGAAATAATGAGACAAGTGGGTCAGGGGGACACAGTCAACTAACATTCAGGGAAAGAAACTTTATGTTCCTGCTTTCAGAGGATGGAGAACTGTCCGATGCTACCCTAACCAGGACACCATCAGCAAGTGATCTTGCTGACAAACTTAATAGTAAGTCATTTGGTGGCCTAAGCAAGCTAACTTAGTAGAGTAGTAGAGTGGTAGAAGGGGCGTGCATAAATACACTAATGTGCCTACCTGTCATATTTTTATTCTCTTATTCTTGTTTTTGTTTGATAAATCCCAATAATAAATAAATAAATAGCTGTGTCAGGTTCTCAGAATGACAAAAGTATTTTGCAAGTCTTATTTCTGTGAAAGAGTTAAATCCAAGATGATGGTGAGCTATGGGAGTTGACCTGTCTAAATAAGCTTGGTACCTTCCAGGCCTTTAGATCAGTGGTAGGATTCCAATAATTTAACAACCAGTTCTCTGCCCTAATGATTTCTAACCAATTTACCAAACTGCAAAGAAAGTTAACAACCGGTTCTTCTGAACTGGTGTGAACTGGCTGAATCCCACAACTGCTTTACATACTGATTCCCGCCCCCCGCCCCCTCCTATTAATGGAAACTCCATATGAGATTTGCAAGCCTGAAAGTCTAGAGCTTCTGCTAAAATATAACTCTCCCCTTTACAATCGGGCAACCTAGCCTCTGCTGCTCTTTATTTTAACTTGCAATTGCTCTATGGTTTATTATTATTTTTGTAGCATTGCAAAATACTCTGGGGCTCTGAAATGTTCATCCATCATCTCCTTGTATCATTCTGCTCTGCTAAAACCATTCTGAGGGAATCCTATATCTGTTAGTACAGCATCGATTTCTTTTAACATTTCAGAGAAAACTAAATTAGAGGGTTGTTGTTTTTCTTTAAAATGTAAAGCATTCTTCCAAATGAGCTTGAATCCTGGGGATTTCAGGATATATTGTTTGTTTTGCAGCTATATAGAACGGGTTTGCTATTACTCGGTTCTTGTATTGGTTTTGTTCTTCTTGTTTCTAATTTTCCAGTCTGGCATGCAATTCTGGAATTGGTTTAGGCATCTCCAAACGCAGCTAGGTTGCAATTAATGTGAATTCAGATAATGTAATATTCAATTTAGCACAAGCTGTAACTGAAAGCAGATCCTGTTTGATGCAACTGAAACTTCTGTTATTGAGAGGCTATGGTATGCACGGTATGGTTGGGGTTTTAGATGCTGTTCATCTTCATGTTGTGCAAAATGAAAAAAAAAAAAAGGAAAATTCTGTCAGAGAAAAACAGTACAAGCTCAAAGAAGAGGCTTCTAAGTTTTGATACTCTCCCGCAATCATAAAGTCTCATTTTGAGTGTTTGACAGTAGCCTGTCATCAAATGATTGCAATTTATGACATTTTTGATGAAAACCAATGTTTACTTCCAGTTTTCAGAAAAGGCACCTGTTCTATACTAGCAGGCTTGTAGGCCTGCATTCCTATTGGTCCGGAAAAGCCGGGCCGTGATTGGACAAAACTAAGCGTTCTGATTGGTTCTTATTCGGCTGCCGCGATTGGGTAAAACCAAGCGCGGCAAGCTCAAATGCATGTCATAGGCTGCCTAGCCGCAACCAGCTCTATAAAAGGAGCTGCCTTGGCTGGGAGTCTTGTCTCAGTATCTGGTTTCCTTAATAAAGAGCTGTTGTCACTACTTCGAGTCTCATCTCTCCTTGGGACCCACCACCCAGACATAACACTGGCGACGAAGGTGGGATACTGAGACAACAGAACTGACTAGCATGTGGCAGATAGCGCATAGACGACCTGCAAGATGGCCAGCAGCGTTGTGCCACCCGCACCATTCAATCTGGCCAGCGAGGTCTGGGAATCCTACATTGATTGTTTCCAAATGTTCTTGGAATCAAACAACCTGAAGGATGCCACCGACAGCAAGAAGCCAGCGGTTTATCTAACAAACTGCGGACCCGCCGTTTTTAAAATGGCCAAGGCACTCACGAAGCCAACAGACATCAAGACCATGGATTGGAATACCCTAGCTCCCATCCTCCGGAACAACTATGCCCCGGCAGTGCTGATTCTCATCCATCGGCATGATTTTTACTAGAGGGATCAGCATGAGGGCGAGAGCATTGGAGAGTTCGTAGCCGACCTGAGGGACCTAGGAGGCTTGTGCGGATTTGCCAATCTAGACGAGGCCATGCGTGACCGAGTCATCCTCGGCCTGAAAGACCCAACTTTCCAAAGCAGACTGATGGCTAAAGGGAACATCTCCCTCGCCGACGCCGTAGCTGAAGCCACCGCAGCCGAGGCCACCTGTAAGTCAGCGGCACGAATGCAGCGTTCAAATGGAAACAACCGCCAACCCACCAGTGAGACAGCAACCGCAGCAGACAAACATGCAGCATCCACCCACCACGGCGACATCGAATCCCCTTCTGACAACGAAGAGGAAGAAATTCACAGACTTCAGTCGGAATGCGAACGATGAGACTGGCGCAGTTGTAAGTCGAGTTACCAATGTGCTGGCTGTGGAGGAAATCACCTGCATTCTGAATGCAAGTTCCTGGACGCTGTTTGCCGTTTTTGCAAAAAATGAGGGCATATTGCCAAAGTATGCTGTAACAAACGAAATTCCAGCCCCCGACGACGGGGAAACAGCTCAAGAAGAAGAGATGGCACCTCCATCATAAACCAGGACGGCCATGATGACAGTTTGGGGTCAGCGTCACACCGGGCATTTTTCAAAGTCTAATGTAGAGATTGCTGCAGGGAATTAAAGGAACTTTTTAAACCATTTAAAAACTGACAAACTGAACTCTTTCCGCAAAGAGGTTGTGTGTTGTGGGTAGTAATACCAGAGACACTACAGAAAAAAGTTTTAGACTTGCTGCATGATGGGCACCCTAGCATTGTGCGCATGAAAGCCCTGGCCAGGAGCTACGCTTGGTGGCCAGGCATGGACAAGCAAATTGAAACCTGGGTCACTGCTTGTAACAGATGCCAAGACTCGCTCGGCTCCCCCTAAGACCCCACCATTAGAATGGGAAACACCCAGAGGCCCTTGGTCACGCATCCATATTGACTTCGCAGGGCCAACCAAGGGGCACACCTTCTTAATCACTGTTGATGCTTATTCAAATTGGCTCAAGGTGAGCACAATGAAGACAACCACCACGGAAGCTGTCATCAAGAAATTAAATAAACTTTTTGCAACGCTGGCCGCTTTCCCCCTCATAGACTCTAACCAAGAAATCAGAGGGAGGGGGAGAAATCTCTAGTTCAGAAAATGAACGAACATCTGTACAAGTAGAACATCCCCCACAGACATTAAACAAAAACCAACAATACTTACCAGCCAGAAGGGAATCGTGGCAGATGGGCACTTCGCTTGGAAGCAGCAGCCGGATAAGCTCCACCAGCCCAGAGAGCCCAGGCGGGAGCAGCAGAGCAAGCAACTCAACCGACCCGGAATCACCAGGCGGGAGTCGCAGCCAGAGGACCGGCTCACCCTTCCAGGCAGTTCCATCTTGCAGCTCAAGAGCGACGCAGAGCCCGTCTGAACCCGATAGTGAACAGAGACATTGTGAACTACACAAGTCTAGTAGGCAGGTACGAAGACCCACCTACTTGCGGGATTACATTACCCTGCCCGTTGGACGGAACCAAGAGGGGAGGGGTGTTCTATACTAGCAGGCTTGTAGGCCTGCATTCCCATTGGTCCGGAAAAGCCGGCCCGTGATTGGACAAAACTAAGCGTTCTGATTGGTTCTTATTCAGCTGCCGCGATTGGGTAAAGCCAAGCGTGGCAAGCTCAAATGCATATCATAGGCTGCCTAGCCGCTCTATAAAAGGAGCTGCCTTGGCTGGGAGTCTTGTCTCAGTATCTGGTTTCCTTAATGAAGAGCTGTTGTCACTACTTTGAGTCTCGACTCTCCTTGGGACCCACCGCCCAGACATAACAGCACCCCATAGCAAACCATGAGTTTGACTAATGACCATAGCATTTTGCTTAATGATCTAGATTCACTCAATACCCATAGTGATTCACTTAAAGATCACCACAAAAAGGTCATAAAATCAGGTTGATTACTTAGTTGGTTTGCTTTACAACCGTCATAACTTACAGTCATAATGGAAAGCTTCCATTACAGTCCTAAATTATTCCAGTCCTACAATCAAAACCTAGTTGTACAATATAATATAATACATTATTTCTCACCTGGTGCCTCAATGGATGGAGAGATGCCACAAACTGCTTTTTGAGCAGATTTATCACTTTGATGCAAAAGTTTGTTGAATGCAAAGCTCTAAATGAAACTTGTGGTGTTTTTTTTTTTTTTTTTTTTAGCATTCCATGTTTGTCTTTCAAAGGAAGAATAATCAAGCTTGGAGGGCAGCACACCTCTAAGTAAAGCTCTGACCATATGACCTGATCTCTACTCAGTGGAGAAAATTATGAGGTGGGAAGGAAGGAAGGAAGGAAGGAAGGAAGGAAGGAAGGAAGGAAGGAAGGAAGGAAGGAAGGAAGGAAGGAAGGAAGGAAGGAAGGAAGGAAGGAAGGAAGGAAGGAAGGAAGGAAGGAAGGAAGGAAGGAAAGATGAGGAGTAGCAAAACAGCGGAGGAGGGATTTTTGAAGCACAAGTAGAAGGAAATGAGCACTGATTATTAACTGTGATCTAGAACTTAGAATATGGAATAATAGGGCTGAAAAAGCTCAGAGGTCTTCTAGCCCACCCTCCTTCTCAAGGCAGGAGATTTTATACCATCCTGGACGAATAGTTGTGCATCTTACCTGAAAGTGAGAGTGCTAAAAGCAATAGAATGCTTAACGGATGTTTTGAAAGTTGCTGTATTTTAAAAGCAGTTTAAGAAAAACAGATGTAAGACAAAAAAAAACAAAACCCCTCCCTCTTCTTATTATTTTCTTCTTTTTCCTTGAATTTCATGAATGACAGTAACTTATTTTGTATGAAATTTGAATTTTGAGAATAGTGAAAAATTAAGCAATTTCATCCTGTTTGGATATGGGGGAATTATTTATTTCCAATGAAACAATTTTATTTTATAAAGTCATATGATTATACAGGGTATGCTTTGTTCAGCAACTGCTTCCTTTAGCAACCATCTGCTGCTATGGCAGTAATGAAAAAGGAACTTTGCAGCCAATCTTCCCACTTATCTTCACTGGTCTGTAAAGCAAAGATGTAAGATCATAAGCACAGTTGCAGGTTTCCTTAGCAAGCACTTTGTTTAATGAATGAACTGCTGGTCCCATATGTGGTCATTAAACAAGAACTACCTTTATCATTTTATAGACAGATAGACATAGAGACACAGTAGATGATAGATAGATAATAGATAGATCTATTATTTTTACAAGTCTATCGTTTCTATGCTGGTGACTTAAATTCCTCCTCAAAGTCCATGTTGAACTCACCTAACCCATATTCCTACCCCTCCCTATAAATGGAATTCAATGTGGATATTACAAAATATTTTATGAGGCAACTGGATACTGTAGTTGCATGTATGCGGAAATTGCCAGTGCAGCACCTCTGTAGCATATTAATTAATATTAATTAAACTTTGGGGGTTGGTGTTTAAAAACATTTCCTTTTCATCAATAAAAGTGGCATTTAGTCAGACTTTGGCTGATTTCTGTGAATGGCTGCTGGCCTTCTAAAGCCATTTAATAACTGTGTATTTCATGTTTTTATAGAAAGCTGGAGACCTGAACAATCAAGATTATAACGTTATGCTTCTGTTTGTTTTACCACTAAGGTGATAATATGATTAACACTGTAAATGTCAATTTGTTCCTCTCATATATTACACCTATAGCCTACAAGTCAGTTCATCACAGAGATGCTTAATTTTAATAATCTGTATTTTTAGTCTTGGGGGCGGGGAAACCCATTAAATAACTATTTCTAGAAATACCTGAGGAAACATTAAGAAAAGAGGCCTTTACAAGTACTTCACCATCGATTTCATGGACAAGAAGAGGATTATAGGAAAGTGTCTTATGTCCAATTACTGTGGAAATTTTTATTTCTTTTCAGAGCACTGTCCTGTATAGGGCTAATTATTCTGTACCAAGCTTGTATAATGAAGGGCTTCTTCAGACTAAATCACTCAACCATTTATGGAAGTCATTCAAAGACTCAATATTCTGCCCCTGTTGGCTGTTGACGGGTTTAGAACAGTGATGGGATTCAAAAAAATTTCCTACTGGTTCTGTCGGCATGACAGGGGAAGGACTGTAAAATCTCCAGTCAGAGGTGGTATTTGCCAGTTCTCCGAACTGCTCAAAATTTCTGCTACCAGTTCTCCAGAACTGGTCAGAACCTGCTGAATACCCAGCTCTGGTTTAGAACAAAAGGAGGAGTTAATTCAGTGAAGGCCAACAAATCTAGTCATTGGGCCATTCAGGATTTGCTGCAAGTCCTCCATTTACACAGCTGAGCTGCAAAAAAAAAAAAAAAAGAGGGCATATACAGTAGTTACACTGAGAGCCAGTTTTAGTCTAGTGGTTAAAGTACTAGACTAGAAGCCACTAGATGTGAGTTCTTAGCCAGGAAATCCAGCTGGGTGACTTGGGGCTGCTCTCTCTCTCTCTTTCTCTCTCTCTCTCTCTCTCTCTCCCTCTTTCTCCCCCCCCCCCAACCCACTTCAAAGGTTGGTTGTTATAGAGACAACAGGAAAAGGAGAGAGTATTAATATGTTCACCACCTTGAGTTATTTATAAAAATAAAAAGGTGGGATATAAATGAATATAAAAGTGAGCATTATTAGAATACGCTCCTCTCCCATGGGAAATAATTATTATTATTAATTTGCCTCAAATTAGTAATAGTGCAGGTTGGAAGTTATTTTGTCAGGGGCAAAGGGAAAACAACTAAAATCCTCTTCCGCCTGCAAGCTTCTTAGCTGATGGCTGGAGATAGGTAAGTTGCCCAGCTTCCTTTCATGCTGCAAGTTGATTGGGAGAAAATACTGCAAATCACATACAGTGACATGGCAGATAAGATGAACCCTGCAAACAATAATCTGCCTACCTTTCAACTCAATCAAGAAACCCAGGCTAGTTTCTAGGAAAATTAGCATAATATTGACCAGAGAATGTATATATTGCACAGACAATGTGCAAAATGCAGTCAAAATTATGGGCATTTCCAAGGCCTTTTGGTGATATTGCACATTGCCTCAGAAATATACAGCCTTTGGGATATATTTCTTTTTCACAGTCAACAGGGGATAGCAATAGAAGATAATACAATACGTTGATACCAACAGAAGAGAATATTTGGAGCTTCGGGTTGAACCATGGGATCCTTAGTTCTCTCCATACTTTGTTGTTGTCTTGCAATTGCTTCATCACCCATCTAGGTATGATGATGATGTTACTTAGTTGGGTAATGAAACATCTGCAAGCAAACAACAAAGCTCAGAGAGCACCAAGGACACCACTGTATGTACTGTACATTGGCCAGGAAATAGCCATAATTCATTTTACAAGGGCACTTTACAAACACATTTATCATATGGTGAAAGTATTCCAGGCATTACATTAGCCATTACACTTGCAGTATTCATAACATATTCACACACACACACACACATACACACACACACCATATCATACCGCATACCTACAGGATTGTACAATTTAATATCAAATTACATTTAGAATTACAGGTGTTTAAAGAAGGATAAGGAACAATCATCCTGAATTGGAAGATGCTTCAGAAATCTTGAAAGAGGAGCAGGAAAGCCTAAAAGGATTTTTATCCTTGAGTTTGATTCTAGAGCAGGGTTGTCAAATTTGATTTCACCGAGGGCCGCATAAGGCTTATGTTTGACCTTGGGGAGGGGATGGGGGGAACATGGCCAGGGTGGGCATGGCCAGCTTGGTGTCACTTGTGTCGAGAGCGCTTATAATGGCCTGAGCACTTTGCCACTGAAAACGGGCTCCCGAGCTCCGTTTTTGGCTGAGATGGCCTTCTGCAACCCTCTGCCGGCAAAAATGGAGCCCGCAGCCCTCCCAATCTCCAGTTTTGCTGGCAGAGGCACCACGAGCCAGTCCTTCGCTGTTTCTAGGGTAACCCCACAGGCCAGATCTAATCACCTTGTAGGCCAAATCCAGGCCTGGGGCCTTGAGTTTGACACCTGTTGTGAATGAATGTTAAATAAAGTTATCTTGAGCTTGAAGTCAAGTGCAGGATTCTGGCCCTGCACTTCTGATTGGATGTTAATGGCAAGATTGGATTGGTCCGTTCAGGAGCATCTGATTGGCCATTAACAGGCCATTCTCATTGGTTAACGGAGCTAGTGCTCCCGGATTGCTATTGGTTGAATAGTTAATAAATTGCCTATATAAGGAAGGCTATAGCAGCCATTGAGCTGAGCTGTCACACCATGTAAATAAAGAGTTTGAAGTTCACTGTTTCTACCGGCTCGTCTCCATTATTTGCACCCATGCTCCAGACTTAACGCTGGCGACGAAGGTGGGATTGGATGATGTCAGAGCCAACTAAAACAACAACGAAGACAACCAAGCATGTGCCTGAAACGCACAACGGCGGAACCATGTCCGGCGGTGTAATACCACCCACTCCATTCGATCCAGCTCAAGAGGACTGGGAGTCCTACATGGACCGTTTCCAAATGTTTTTGGAAACGAATAATCTGAAGGATGCCACTACCGGAAAGAAACGGTCGGTATTCCTGATGCACTGTGGGCCGACCATATTCAAAATGGCCAAGGCGCTAGCGAAACTGGCTGAAGTAAAGGCCATGGACTAGGACGTCCTCGAACTGCTACTAAGGGCCCACTATGCACCAACCGTTCCAACGCTCGTAAGACGGCACGAGTTCTACCAAAGGAACCAGCGTAAAGGAGAAAGCGTTGCCAATTTTGTTGCGGACCTCCGAAACTTGGGAGACCTCTGCAATTTCACCAACATAGAGGAGGCCTTGAGAGACCGAGTAGTTCTAGGATTAGATGCTTAAAACATGCAGATCAAAATAATGGCTAAGGGCAACATTAGCCTTGCCGATGCCATCACTGAGGCTATGGCAGCGGAGGCGACCAAGAAATCGGCTGCCCAACTACGCCGAAATCGCGCTCTGACACACCAACCAGCCGGCGAACTTTCACCTAAGTCGGAAGGACAGCTTTCGATAGCCCACCATGAGGACCTCTCTTCGGCGTCAGACAGCGACGAAGAAGAGGTCCATCGACTGTGGTCCAATCGGGACCAATACCCGAAATCCCAGCAACCGTGCGCTGGCTGCGGGGCCAACCATTACCGTTCTGATTGCAAATTCCGCGAAGCACTCTGCCACGAGTGTGGAAAACGAGGCCATATCGGACGGGTCTACAGAAGTCTCCTCGGACCCAGCCAGACCTCGAAGGGGACCAATCTTTGCCAATCAACAGGAAACCGTCCTGTAAGGCGAGAACCAGCAAACCACTCCTATAGAAACCGACCCGTGAATCGCCTAACGAGACGAGAAGAGGCTCACCAAACACTCACTATCAGCCATGCCTCTTCACTGGATGCCAAGAAAATTCTAGTTAAAGTGGACATCGAAAATCAGCCTTGCCAAATGGAAGTTGACTCGGGATCGTCTCTTTCAATGGTCTCGTGGAAGACCCTCAAGCAACTCATCCCTACTATCTGGTGCCAAGACCTTCAATTCCAAAGGCTCATGTTAAAAGACTACCAGGGAACCAGATTCCAGTCGTAGGATCCAGTCGAGTCCGGGTTTCGTTCAAGAACCGCACAGCGTACTTACCCTTGACGGTGATTGACAAAGACCAGCCTAGCCTGTTGGGACTGCAATGGTTCGCACCACTCGGCATTGAAGTGGCAGGCATTAACCGAATCGGTGGCAGTGACTGGGAGGAGGACCTCACCCACGAGTTCAAGGACGTCTTCGCGGAAAAGCTAGGCGAGTACAAGGGGACCCCGATATCCTTTTGCCTTAATCCAAAAATAGCTCCCATCCACCTTAAGCCTCATCGAGTTCCATTCGCGCTAAAGCCGAAAATCGATGAACAGCTTGATAAGTTGATAGCCCAGGGAGTTTTAAAGCCGACCGACCACTCCCCATGGGAAACACCAATCTTGATACCAATTAAGCCGGGCGGCTCCATTAGAATTTGTGGGGACTACCGAGCCACCCTAAACCACGCCCTGCAACAAAATCCATATCCAGTGCCGGTGGTGCAACACCTCCTCCACTCCCTGGGGGGCGGAAAAGTCCTCGCTAAACTAGACTTAGCTCAGGCTTATCAGCAACTGCCGGTTGATGAAAAAACGGCACAGGCACAGACAATCGTAACGCACTGAGGTGCCTTTAAGTGTACGCGGCTCCAGTTCAGAGTCAGTGTAGCCCCGGGGATCTTTCAGAGCCTAATGGAGAGACTCTTGCAGGGGATCAAAGGCGTTGTCTCCTACTTTGACAATGTGCTCATTGCTGCCCCCACTCCAAAAATTTTACAGGATCATTTAAGACTGGTTTTACAAAAATTCCAAGAAACAGGCCTGAAGGTGAAGAAAAATAAGTGCAAGCTGTGTACAGATCGTGTTGAATTCTTAGGGTACTTAATCGACAGTCAGGGTATTCACCCTACCGATAGCAAATTGAGAACAATAAAAAAACCTCCCAGACCCCGGAACAAAGCCGACCTCCAGGCGTTTTTAGGCCTCATCAATTTCTATAACGTATTCTTGCCGCACAAGGCGACTGTTGCTGAACCTTTACATCGCTTACTAGATAAAAAAGCAATTTGGTATGGGGTCACAGAGAACAGCAGGCGTTCCGTAATGTAAAAAAAACTACTGACTTCTGACGCTGTACTAATGCAGTACAATGAAACTTTACCGTTGAATATCACATGTGATGCATCGCCTTTTGGAGTGGGTGCCATTTTGAGCCATGTATTGCCTAACGGTAGCGAAGCCCCTGTTGCTTATTTTTCAAAAACACTCTCGAAAACTGAGTGAAATTATAGCCAGATTGATAAAGAAGCCCTGGCAATTGTATCGGCTGTTAAAAGATTCCATGAGTACGTGTACGGCCGGCCTTTTACCATTGTAACTGACCACAAACCATTGCTGGAGATAATCACTGGGGATAAGCCAACTCCCTACATACTTTCTCCCAGGATGACCCGCTGGTCAGAATTCTTGGCTGCCTGCAATTATCAGCTACAATACCGCCCCGGTAAAGCCATTCCCCACGCCGACGCGTTGAGCCGTGCACCGCTCCCAGAAACCATCAACGATCCCGCACCAACGATGACAACATTGCAGATCAAGACACTTCATACGCCGCCATTAACTGCCCGTGATATCACGAGAGAAACAAAACGCGACCCCATCTTAGCACGAGTCCTTACATGGGTGGAATGCGGATGGCCATTGGACCAAGTACCAGACGACTTTGCACCATTCAAAAGTCGTCAAACAGAGTTGTTCTCACAAAAGGGCTGTATTATCTGGGGCGATAGAGTCGTTATCCCAGAACAACTCCAACAGACACTGTTAAGATGCCATCCTGGCATCGTGCGCATGAAAGGCCTCGCATGTAGCTATGCGTGGCGGCCAGGCATAGACAGACAAATCGAATCGTGGGTCAAAACTTGCCAGAGATGCCAAGAAGTAAGCAACGCTCCACCAAAGGCAATCCCAACCAAATGGGAGACGCCGCAGGGACCCTGGTCCCGTATCCATCTAGATTTTGCTGGGCCGACCAAAGGCCACACATTCTTGTTAACCATTGACGCCTACTCGAATTGGCTCAAGATTCATCGAATGAGGAACACAACCACCGAAGCGGTCATCAAAAGACTGGAAAGACTGTTTGCAACCCACGGATTACCAGACGTTCTGGTATCTGACAACGGGCCCCAATTTATCGCGCTGTCTTTTGAACAGTACCTGGCTGACCGCGGTATCTGACATATGCTTACTTCGCCTGCGCACCCTGCAGCCAATGGTAGGGCTGAGCGCATGGTACAATTTGTCAAGAGAACACTGCAAAAAATAGACTACGACAACATCAACGAGAAAATCAACCGAATCCTTTTCCTACAGCACATCACACCTCACAGCGTCACCAACAAAACTCCCGCTGAGCTGCTAATGGGACGAAAGCTCCGCTCCCGCCTCAACGACTTACACCCAGCCTACGAACCAGAAAAACCCCTCAGATCCAGCGGCCGATGCCGTACCTTCCAGGTAGGCAATTTAGTATTCGCTAAAAACTTATCGGGTGATCCGCTGTGGGTAGAAGTGACCGTAATCCGCGTAACCGGCCCAAGATCATACCTTGTACAGTGCCCTGACGATAGACTTTGGAAGCGCTATATAGATCAACTACGATCGTGGCTGCAGTCACGCAATTCCGAACTCCCTTATAACCAAACTGGGGGGGGAGATACAGAGGAAGACGAATTTCAACTAGAGGAAAATCTTTTTGAAGGGAACGATGGCGGAACTGAAACGTTGGAACAGGAACCAGGGATGGGAGTGAGTTCACCTCAGGGAGTTACCGAAGATATTGGTGACAATGGAAACGCGAACTCTGAACCAGAGGCACCCCTTTCGCTAAACAACGATCTACCGCAACAAGAGTGCAGCCAAATGCCAGGCACACAGTGAAAATCAAAAAGACTAATAAAACAACCGTCCTGGCCACCACAAAGAAGCCGGCAGCTGGGTAAGACTGAGCAGGAGGAAGAGGGGAGAAAGTTTACAAGAGAAAGTTTTTTGGCTGATCCAGGACTTTAAGAGGCGTTTAATCCTGAGAACTATGACTTTTTGAAAAATACTTGGTTTCCAGAGGTGGATTTCAAGCGGCAAAATTGAGGTGCTGAAAGGAAAGTTTACCCTCCTTCCCTATGGAATCAACAAATGGCCATTGAGAAACCTGTTGTTTTTTATAAAAGGTAAAAACTTGGCTTCTTGTTATAAGTGGAAAGGGAGAGGACAAAAAAATATATATATTAAGATTTTGCTGGAGGAAATGCCTTGAAGATCTTGAGACTAGAAATTGATTGCAACAAGGCTGTAAAATACAGATTGGGCTTTTTTTCTTTTCCCTTTTACTGATACCACCCCAGGAAGAGAAAGTGAGAACTTTGTGCGTTGTTTGGACTGATTGATGTCTCTGGGACTTTGAGGAATTGTTTTAACTTTTGAAACATTTTGGTTGCTCTAAGAAGAACAAAGAATGGCTTTATCTGATGATGAACTTAGAAAGGAATATCAAGAAAGTAAGGACACTGTGAAAGAAGCTTTCCTTTCTTTAGAAATTGCACTTGCTATTTATCAGCAAAAACAACAACAGATGGAGGAAATAGAAGGAGAAGAAGAAAAAGAAGAAGAAGACGCCATCTTCAGTGAATCTAAAAAATTAACTAAGAGAGAAAGGAGAAAAGAAGGAAGGAAAATGAAGGACTTAAGATTTAAAAAAAACACTTAAGAAAGGAAAAAATAAGATGCAAAACCAACTCAATGTTACTGAGCAAAAGGAGAAAGGATTACAACAGAGAGGGAAAGCTAAAAAGGCGGAGGTTAGTGGGGTGGTGGTAAAAAGGCAAGGGGGAATAAGAAAGGAAGGGAAAAGGGAGGGAAAAGCCACAAAGGTATGAAACAAGATAGGAAAAAAGGATTTTTGTTTAGGGATAAAGGGTAAGGTATAATTTCTTTAAAAAAGAAGAAATAGAAAACTAGAATGTTATAAGAATTAATAAAAGATTAAAATATTGAAATGTTTAGTAATGATAGATTTTAAAATTTAATAAAATTGTAGCACTTGTTTTTTGAAATAGACAATCGGAATGTTATAAGATTTAATATTTAGATTTATTATCTAATTATATTAATTATTATGAATTTATTATTTTTTTCTCTTTAAAGGTTAGTAGGTAGAATGTACTAAGCAGAATCAGATTGGGTATCAGGTGTTATTTTAAATATTAATTTAGAGGGAGGATAGAAAGGCATCATACTCTGATCAGTGATTTCAGGAGAAATTCTTTTTTTTTTTTTTTACTATTGGGAATGAGATAAATGGATAATCTGGAAAGAATGGACAAAAATACAAATATAATGATTTAAATTAAAATGAATTAAATAAAAAAGAAATAAGAAGAACGAAAAGTGGGGAGAAGTTATATAGAAGATATAGAATGGTAAATAAGATAGGTAATGGTATACAAGATGAGCACGAATTTAATTGAAGTCCATACAAAGAGAGGTAATCTGGGGCCAAACTACTTTCTTAAAAGAAGTTTTATATTTTTGTGTTTTGTGTATCTATGTTTTGCTTGAGAATTAATAAAACCTTGGAGGAATGTTGGATGAGAATAATGGTAATCAAGTCAGAGAGGAATGAAGATGATGATTATAAATTGGATAAATATAGAAAATAATAATAATAACAATGAAATTGAATACGAAAAGAGAAATAATGAGAAATTTGTTAAGAGATATCTATATGTTTATACTGAAATGGTGTAAAACAGAATTATGTTGCATAAAATAATATTTTACTTGACTTGTAAAATTAATAATGGAAAGAGGTTTTATGTATTTAATGGTTAATGATGGTTTGTTTGTCTGTAAAATCAATAAAATTTGTTTTAAAAAACAAAACAAAAACCATCCTACCTCAAGGACTATGTGACCGCGCCCCGTAAGCAGAAGCTGGGGGAAAGGGGTGTTGTGAATGAATGTTAAATAAAGTTATCTTGAGCTTGAAGTCAAGTGCAGGGTCCTGGCCCTGCACTTCTGATTGGCTGTTAATGGCAAGATCGGATTGGTCCGTTCAAGAGCATCTGATTGGCCATTAACAGGCCATTCTCATTGGTTAACGGAGCTAGCGCTCCCGGATTGCTATTGGTTGAATAGTTAATAAGTTGCCTATATAAGGAAGGCTATAGCAGCCATTGAGCTGAGCTGTCACACCATGTAAATAAAGAGTTTGAAGTTCACTGTTTCTACCGGCTCGTCTCCATTATTCACACCCATGCTCCAGAATTAACAACACCCCTGTTCTAGAGCATCTTTATGCTCAGGGTAATATTGTAGACAATCCCATTTATCTCCAGTGGGAGTGATTCAGGCAGCCCCTACCTTTAGCATGCTCACATTGGCCAGGATCTGCTTTGGTTCTTGCCCATAGAATACCCAGGCTGATATATACTTGGCCAATTGTAATACTTTTCCTGAAAAGTAGAATGAAATAGAAAGCTCATATTGAAAATGCAAGGTTGTTTTACTTCTCTTAGATGATAAGTCGCAGCAGTCTGCGTGATCTGCAGCTAGAATCCAGTTGGTAAAACTCTTTTGCAAAAGTTTTCTGTTCCACCAAAGGTTTTCATCTCTGAAATGAAAAAAGAAGCACAGCCACAGTTTGTGATTCACTACCCTCATCCATGTAAAGTAAAATATGTTCCAGGGAACTGGGAGTTCATTCAGAAAAGGGCAAGAGGAGAGCAGAGAGAGAAAATTAAAAATACCTCCGGTGTTATTTCTCTTATGAAAGTCTCTTCCACTCATGAGGAACCAGTTTGACCCAAACAGTGATTCTAAACCAATTTATATATGACTTCCTCAAATATAAATGTAAATGAGAGTGTGTAAGCTCACGCTTCTCTACGCAAGCTGAAGTTCAAGATCAAATGAAAATGTCCCAAAGGTGCTTTTTCAAGATGTAACTGGACTTTCTGATTTTTTCTTAGAAGATGTTTCGTTTCTCATCCAAGAAGATGAGAAGCGAAACGTCTTCAAAGAAAAAACCCAGAAAGTCCAATTGCCTCTTCAAAAAGCACTTTTGGGACAACCATGACCTGGATGATTGAGACTCTCCACAGACCTTCACCATGAATATGTTGCAAAGGGGAGTGGTGAGATTCAATTCTGTGGGCATGGCTTGGTGGGCGTGGCAGGAGAAGGATACTGTAAAACCTCCAGTCAGAGGTGGGATTTGCTGATTCTCCGCACTACTCAAAATTTCTGCTACTGGTTCCCCAGAACTGGTCAGAATCTGCTGAATGCCACTTTGGGCAAGGGGTCTTTAAGCTGCTCCAGATACTGACTGTTCACTATTCAGTTTGATCCATTTGTAAATATTGTTTGGCCTATAATGTTTCAGTGCATCTCCATTTTGTTTTACTGCAGAACAGCCATCAAAGCCACCTAGACTCTGCATTTATCAACAATTGGCATGTTTTGTTTTTAATGCTGCTGGCTTGCTATGAAAAAAAAACCAGCTAGATTTTATTTTCACTTTGCAAATACAAAAAGCAAAGAAACTTTTGCCTGCAAAAGAGCCTTATAAATTGATGTCAATTCTGTGGATATAAGTCTATTGAAAGTTGGCTGATCAATGTTAAAGAAATGACTAGTATATACTAAGTACAGGTTGTCCTCAACTTACAGTAGCTCATTTAGTGATCATTTGACTTTACAATAGCACTGAAAAAAGTGACTTACGACCATGTTTCACACTTACAACCATTGCAGCATCCCCATCACTATATGAGCAAAAGTCAGACACTTTGCAATAGACTCATATTTATGACCATTGCAGTGCCCTCACCTTTTGCTACTTTCTGACAAGCAATGGGAAAGCCAGATCCACTTAACAATCATGTTACTAACTTAACAACTTCAGTGATTCACTTAACAACTGTGTCAAGAAAGGTCATAAAATTTAGCAAAACTCATTTAATAAATGTCTTGCTTAGCAACAGAAATTTTGGGTTCAACTGTGGTCATAAGTCAAGGACTACCTGTATGTAAAAGTAAAAAAATGAAACTGCATTTTATTATTTTATTCTACTGTGCTGAAAAAAGTAGGAAGTTAATGTTTTCTTCTTCTTTTTCCCCCCTTACCACAAATTTCCTTCCCTTTCTTTTCCTTTCCCAATTTTCTTATTATCTTTGTTTACATTTGTATTTTATATGATGATGATTTCAATAATAATTATATTAAAAAGAAAAAGTTGGCTTATCACCATGAAAGGAGAAGCTGCAAAAGTCGTCTTTGACCTTTATAATGCACACTGAGCCAAATGACACATTACACAAGAGAACAAAAGTTTTTATTTTTCTCCTAAAGAAAAGGGATCATCCCTTGTTGCAAGGGATCAGGCTACATAGATGATGATTACAGGTGTACTGAACTTCCCTGTCCAAACCATTTTTCTCTATTTAAATCATACATATTCCAAAATATGTTTTTAGCCTTGTGGGAGAAATATATTTCCTCCTACAGAGTACTACTATCAAGAGCAGCATGGATCAAAAAAGTAGGCGAAAGATGCTCCCATGTGCCTATCACTCCTACACCTAGGAGTTGCTTTGAAACAAACATCTGCATTCTAAAGGAACCAGGCAGGAGCTTCCAATTTAACACATGATTTGAGACTACATGCCACAAGTCTCTAAAGAATTTAGAGTTTAGCCAGGAGATCATACTGGAGGATTACTGTCACAAAAAATAACCAGTTGTTCTGGAAGCATTCAGCACCCAACATAGCAGGTATCTGCTGGTGAGAATGCTTGGTACCTAATATGTTCCTTGGGCGATGTTAAGTTAGACTGTGACAAAATACTATAGCTCAGAAGAGCAATTGTCTGCCAATCGCTTTGAAAACCACGCCTGGAATAAACTATTAAATACTTTTGAGACACTCTTTTACATAAAACAAATGGCTGTTTATTTAAAGAAAATACTAGATACATGATATTTAGGAGCTTATTAGGAAAAAATATTTTTGGCAACAGCAACATGATTAGATATTCCTGTGACTATTTGGGAAAAGAATGATCTCTCTATTAGAATTCTCTAATTACGGAAACTATTTTGTCTTTTCTCAATGTTACATAGCTATTTTGATTACTAGATTGATGTTGAACATTGTAATTTAGTGAAGTTTCAGTTGCCACTTTGAATTTGCTCCACTTTTTATTTAAATTTGTCATCTTACAAAATTGTTATTTGGGAACAATTGTTTACAAAGTTTTCCTTGCCCCGTGATACAAGCAATGTAGACAGGCATCCAAACAATCTGTGGTACCCGAAAGGTAGATGGCAACAAATGATATTAAATCAACAATGGATGAGTTTCTTATCTTTAAAAGAGGTGCCTATTTTGATTTGTAGGTCCAACCTCCCACTTTGCCCTTGGAAATGGGTTAAACATCACTCCCTGCTTTTCTTAGAATTAGATGGTTAGATTCAAATGCAGTTCTACAAAAGTCTCACATGAAGCAGATCAAAGACCAAACCACAAGTATAAAAAGAATAACTTCAACTTCCTACTAGCAAAGAGAAAAGTAGACTGGATTTTTTGGCTGTTGATTTCACAAGTCATTAAACATTTCAGCAAATAAAAAGCAAGTGTTTCCTGCCTGTTTTTGAAATGTAATGTCACAAGGTAACATTGTAATGTTCCCTATGAGTGGCCATTACATTGAGCATTACATGAGGGGGTAGCATGTAATTGCTCCTGTGGTGTCATCCTCAAATAGCAGATGCAGCTAGTTGTAGCTGTGGGAGTAAAAAAAAACCCACAAGTACTTTCTTTGATTGTGGTCAAAGGTCTTTTCTGTGAACAGATTACTCATTTCTTTTCTTTTCTTCCCCAAGAGTGAACTACAGTGAATCAGCTCTGAAAAAGATAAGCTACATTTTCATTTAAAAAAAAAAAAAAAAAAAAAGCCAGGTGGATGTTTACTTCAACTGCAAATAATACTCTTCCTTCAAAACTTCAGAGCGTTTGCACCAATATGCGCAGTATGGTTTCTGGCTGCTTCAGGAATCACATTACCTTGTTTATGACTTGTTGATAAGAATCAGGAAGGGGCATGGTAAAAGAAAGATGAGAGGGACTTTTATGACATCAGTCATCGATGAATTACAATTACAAAAATGATACTAAGACTCCAGAAAAAGTTCAGAGAAGAATAACCAAGATGATTGAAGGCCCAGAGACTGAAACATATGAAGAATGGTTGGTGGAATTGGATATGCCTAGTCTGGAGAAAAGGAGGACTAAGGGTGATATGATAGCAGTGTTCCAGTATTTGAGGGGCTGCCACAAAGAAGAGGGGGTCAACCTATTTTCCATAGCACCAGAAGGAGAAAAAAAAACACCCTCTCTTGTGGACTTCAATTTTATTCTGAGAAAGAGATCCTTTTCTCCTTTTCTCCTTTTCACTTTCATCTGACTAATACTGCATCAGTGATGGTGGGAGGAAGAAAAGGAGGAGGAGGTTTCTCCAGGCACCAATAACCAATATCATCCGCACCTCTATAACTGTCTGGTTTGGTTCTGCAACCCAACAGGACAGACACAGATTCAGAGGATAATTAGGACTGCAGACAAAACAATTACTACCAACCTGCTTTCCATCCAGGACCTATATATTGCACGAGTCAAAAATAAGGCTGTGAAAATATTTACAGACTCCTCACATCCCAGACATAAACCGTTTCAACTCCTTCCCTCAGAACAACACTATAGAGCACTGTACACCAGAACAGCTAGACACAAGAACAGTTTTTTTCCCAAAAGCCATACCTCTGCTAAACAAGTAATTCCCTCAACACTGTCAAACTATTGACTAAGTCTGCACTACTATTACTGTTAACCTTCTGATCACTCCTTATCACTCACCCCCTTCCCACTTGTGACTGTATGACTGTATCTTTGTCACTTGTATCCTTATGATTTATATTGACTGTTTCCTAGTATGATTTGATTCCTTATTGTATCCTATGACTATCATTAAGTATTGTACCTTATGTTTCTTGATGAATATTGTTATGAACTAATAAAAGCGTTTAAATAAAGTTTTAACAAACCTTAAGAAAAAGCAGGGTTCTAAACCTGCACTTCTGATTGGTCGATAATAGTGATATCGGATTGGTCCGTTCTGGGGAATCTGATTGGCTGTTAACGAGCCACTCTCATTGGTTCAAGGGTTTAACACTTCCATGTTTCTCATTGGCTAATAGGTCAGCAGCCTACCCTATAAAAGGGCTGCTGCTGCTCTAGGGTTTTGCTCTGTTCAGAATGATTAATAAAGAGTTGAAGTTCACTGTTCACTGCCTCGTCTCCATTCCTTGTGCCCATGCTCAGAACTTAA
This sequence comes from Hydrophis major, assembly GCA_033807585.1. Classification (NCBI taxonomy): domain Eukaryota; kingdom Metazoa; phylum Chordata; class Lepidosauria; order Squamata; family Elapidae; genus Hydrophis; species Hydrophis major. The sequence continues at coordinate 264,486,881 of CM066328.1, forward strand.
CAAATATATCTTTTCTTTTATGTATACTGAGAATATTTGCACCAAGACAAATTCCTTGTGTGTCCAACTACACTTCGCCAATAAAGAATTCTATTCTATTCTATTCTATTCTATTCTATTCTATTCTATTCTATTCTATTCTATTCCATTCCATTCTATTCTATTCTAACCTCAAGAAAAATAGCTCACTTTCTGCTTCTGACAGCTAACATCCAAAGTGTATTTTGCTCAGAGATAAAGATTTACTCCTGGATCCCCTTTGGAGGTGGGCAAACTCCATTCTTTCAACAATCTACTGTATGAGCAGCCTATGTTGCAGTTGTTATGAGGACCTTGTTTAAAATGTTTTAAATAAAAATTGATTATTTTGCAAATTATGTGTCTTTTTTCATGCACTGATCAGATCTACTTTACAATTTAAGTATCTAATTCATATAATATAAGGCTTCGGGGGTTTTGCACACTGTATAATTATGCAACCCATTATACAAAACTAGTGCCACGTACACTAATAATAAAGCAGTTGTTTTAATCACTTTACCATTCCCAATTTCCTTCTTTGTAAGGTTTTTTTTTTCCTCTGATGCTTAAAAATTCAGGAACTGAGTTCACATTATTCCAAGAAACCACAGATTTAAAGCTGGGCAGGTAAAGATTATTACCTCTTTTTCTCCCTGTTTTCCACCAATTCATGGGTCATCCATCTCTTACCAACATGCAAACGCTGGATCCAATAATTATGTTGTAAAATAAAATAGGTTTTTCAACATTCCCCTTGAAAATAGGCAAGGATGGCCAAGTATTTGAAAGGAAGATTTGGCCCATTTCCTACTACATCATTCTCTTACCTTTCCTTCTCAATACATCTTAAATCAAGAACGGGCAATGTTAGGAATAACAAGGTTACCTAACGAAGTTTGGGTAAAATAATATATATAAACTATGATAGTGAGTTTAAGTGTGTGTCACTTTAAACAGCAAAACATGTAATTTTGGGTGCAGTTGTAAAATCGCCATAAGAGGGAGCAAGAGAACCTACTGGCTTACTGTATTGCTGTATTGATTGCTGACAATGATTGCTGACAATGATGGATTGATTGTTTGCTAACTGCGTGTTCCCTGTTGCTGAAGGAAGAAAGGAGGTTTGAACTTCATATATCTCTACTGCGAAGAAATATATTACTGGACTGATATTTGTAAGTTTACTGACCTCTTTTTCGACACTGGACTTTGCAACTGAATAATCCCCGGACGGACTGAACTAGTGTATGATATATGGACTGTTTGACTATGCTAAAACTCTTACTGGAATAAACTATTTAACTAGCACAGTGTATCTGTTTTTACTGAGTGTAAGCTACAAAAACGTTTATCTCACATATTTGCCTGCCTGCCTGACTGCCATGCAGATTCTGCTAGGGTGTATCCCTAACACTGCTTATGGGCCCAGGCTGCACAGTCAGACTAACCAGGATATAACAGGCTTATATAAAGTGAGAATAACTGTAGTTACACAGTGCTGTAAACAGACAGCTGTGTTTTATTGATTATAGTTTAATATCCAGAGAAAAATGGCACAAGTCAATTTACCAAGTTTGTCTCTAATATCCAAACTGGATGGAACAAACTATGTTTCATGGTCTATGAAATGCAGCCTACTTCTATGCAGAAAAGCTTTGTGGAGTATAATTCAAAACCCACCAGAGGTAGATGATTGGGATCCGGAAGATGAGGATGATGCCCAGAAAATACAAGAATATAAACTGAAGGAGAAGGCGGAGCTTTGTTTCGGCGATACAGCTGCGATCTCGGGGCTCTGAGATCGCAGCCGATATTTTCGCCCCTGGTCGGTCCCAACAGACCTAAACCGTCCCGTAGAGACGGTGATTGTGAAGGGCACTGTCCCAGGATCCCAAAGATATCGCAAAATCTCTGGTTTGATCCGGGAGAAGCCCTTTTGCTGGCGGCGGAGAGGCAGCCTCCATAGCTGCTGAAGTCGGGACAGCTCCGGAAAGAAAGTGGCTGGAGTGAAAGTGTGTCGGCTGGGTGAGAAACTTCTTTTGTGTTGTAAATTCGCTGAGATTTGAAAGGGCATCCTGAATAGAGAAGAAACCTGTGAGATTTTTTTTGACAAAAACTGTATGAGCGGCGTTTTTTAAAGTGACGTCAAATTGAGGCTTGGATATATTTTTTTTCTCTTTCTTTTACTTCTTTGGGGGACTTTAGTGTGACTTTGTAGGTAACCAGATTGAATTTTCTTTTACATATATTTTTATGCTCCTTTTGATTTTTTAATTTTCTTTTAGGATAGAGGCTCCCTTTGGCTATTTTTTTCTTTCTTTTTTTTGTATAAATTATGCTTTTTTTCTGGCTGTGGGGGGAAGAGCATTAAGAAACTTTGTAACACTGCCAACTAGAGGCTTGAAAATATTTTATTTTAATTGGAGAGATTGGTAAGAAGACTCAGGAATTTGGCCACACTGATGCTCAAAGTCCAAAATTTGATAAGACTATTTATCAGTTGTTAATTGGTAGTTTATCACACATTAGTAATCAAGGCCAGACATTGCCTATAGCGTTAATCAATTAGCAAGATTCAATGCTGAACCCACTGAACAACACTGGCAAGCGACAAAGCATATATTAAGATATCTTAAAAGGACAATGCACTATGCATTGTATTTGGAGCCAAAAGAGGATCTGATTTTAAGTGCATATGCTGGTGCAAGTTTTGCAACAGACATAAACACTAGGAAATCAACTTCAGGTACGGCTATACTGTTAGGAAAAGCACTGATTGGTTGGAGGTTAATTAGACAGCAACCCATAAATATGTCCACAATGGAAGCAGAATTTTCATGTCTATCTTTATTATGTACTGATTTAATTCTGTATAAACAGTTGTTATTGGATTTGGGAATAACTGTTAATGATTCCATTGTAGTTTATGAGGACAATCAAGCAGCTATACAGTTGGCTACAAATATTGCTGTGAAAACGAGATCTAAGCATACAGATCTTAGATATCTGAATGTAAGACAATCTGTAAAAAATGGTTTAATAAGATTGGAATATTGTATGACTGAAGAAAATATTGCTGATCAATTTACAAAAGCCCAAGGTCCAGTCAAACACAAAGAAAGTTGTGATGACTATGGGTTAAGGTTGTAAATAGATATATATTATTATATTACCCAAAAGGGGGGTATGTTAGGAATAACAAGGTTACCTAATGTAGTTTGGGTAAAATAATATAAAAAACTATGATAGTGAGTTTAAGTGTGTGTCACTTTAAACAGCAAAACATGTAATTTTGGGTGCAGTTGTAAAATCGCCATAAGAGGGAGCAAGAGAACCTACTGGCTTACTGTATTGCTGTATTGCTGGATTGATTGCTGACAATGATGGATTGATTGTTTGCTAACTGCGTGTTTCCTGTTGCTGAAGGAAGAAAGGAGGTTTGAACTTCATATATCTCTACTGCGAAGAGATATATTACTGGACTGATATTTGTAAGTTTACTGACCTCTTTTTCGACACTGGACTTTGCAACTGAATAATCCCCGGACGGACTGAACTAGTGTATGATATATGGACTGTTTGACTATGCTAAAACTCTTACTGGAATAAACTATTTAACTAGCACAGTGTATCTGTTTTTACTGAGTGTAAGCTACAAAAACGTTTATCTCACATATTTGCCTGACTGCCATGCAGATTCTGCTAGGGTGTGTATCCCTAACAGGCAAACTATGATCTTGGATTTGACATGCACCTGCAAGGTAATTTGGTCTAACTGCAAAATTTCTGAGAGAAGATTGGTTCAGAACTCAGGCACTATTTTTATCTCCTGAAGATTAGATTAAATTCCTAAATCTGCTGCTTAGGAGAGACAGAAAACAGAATATCAGAAACAGGGGAGGGGGTTTGTCACATCAAAAAAAAGAAGAATCTGGGTCCACTTTTTGCTGTCTGCTTTCATGTATTCCTCTGAGAAAATACAACCCAGGAGAATAAAAAAGATTATCCAATACCCACCTCTTTTAAGCATTTTAAGCATGCTGAGAATCCAAATTCCCTGGAACTCTTTCTGGAAAACAGGGAGGGATTCATGCTTGAAAACACAGAGAACAGAAGTGTCCCATGAGGACTAGCAGGATGGTCAAGGGCCATTTGGTCTGGTTTCAAAGGGGTATGTAGCAAACTTCCATGGATTAATCATTTCCACATTTCCATGCTCACACTTGCTTAAATGTCACCATCGTTGTCAAGCTATCATCTTCATTTTATAATAGCAGCTCATTTTTTGGCTCTGTTACCTTTCTTGAAAGTCCCAGTACACAATCTCAACTGGATCACCTCCCTCCCCATGCAAGTTTAAACTCTCAAATGCCAACTCTCCCCTTTCTATCTCCTCCCCACCACCAGCTAGGTTTGGCAGGATGCAAAGGGAACGGAGAAGGAAAAGGTCTCTTCCATCACAGGTTCCTTTTTAGGGACAGGCTATATTTAACTTCCACTGGAAAAAGATGCTTTTAATATCAAAATATCCTAAATCTGTGTTTTTGTTTTTGTATATGTAGCACTCATTTTTGAAGGATCTGCTGCTGTCCTTCTTCTCAGAAGACCAGCCCGCCAGGCCCTAACACACCAACACAACTTGTGAGGTTTGTAAGCCTTTAATTAATATAATTAAGATGAGCTGTGGTGGCGCAGTGCTCAGAATGCAATACTGCAGTCCAACTGCTCACATTGCCAGGAGTTCAATTCCTTCGATCCTGACCAACTCAAAGTTGCCTCAGCCTTCCATCCTTCTGAGGTGGGTAAAATGAGGACCTAGATTGTTGGGGGTCAGCAATATGCTGACTCTGTAAACCACTTAGCGTGGGCTTAAAGCACTGTGAAGTGGTGTATAAATCTAAGTGCTATTGCTATAATGGCCCAATCCTGCTGATTTCCTTCTGGGCACACCTTTTGCAGAGCTAGAGAGATTTCTGGGGCCCACCTCTGAATCCAGAAACTACAACCAGATCAGGAACACAGTCATTTCTGAACTCTCCTGCTGGATTAAGAACTTCACCTCTCTTATGGCAGCAGGAACGCCATCCCCAACCCAGGACACCACAGGAGTTCTCCCTCTTTTTTCCTCTGAATACTTCTGCGCCCCTGCACTTTGATCCCATTGCTTCTGCTGGAGACTACATCTCCCAGAAGCCTGCCGCAATTCCTCCTCCTGTTCAGAGTTCAAGGGGCCAAATTCCCCCATATATAAAGATAGGCTTTTTAATTCAGTGTACATTGTTCTCTTATTCCCTACTTATTTCAAGGAGTTTATTGTTCCCTAACTTATTTTGTCTTGTTTCATCTTTATAGAATTCATCTCTTATCTTCATCTTTTGTTATAAAGCTAAGCATTCATCCCATATGTCTATTCCATGCAGTTTTCCATGTCCTTGAACTTACAATAGCTTCATGCCTGCGCCTAGGCTTGAGAGCTTCTAACTTTTAAAATCTCTTTCGTGTATCCTCATTCATTTCTGTCTCTTTCAAACACTTCCCTTCTCGGGTTCCCACTTTTCTTCCATTATTTCTCTCTCTCCTGCTTTACTTCACTCTTAAATGTGAGTGTTTTATTTCCCTCCTTCCCAGTCCTCCCCAGAACCACTTGCTTGCTATTTTCAGTGCCTCTCTATTCAAGTGTCTGGGTTACAAGGTTGGTTGCCATTAGTTTCTGTCAGTTTCTCTTTGGGGATTTGGATAGCTGCCTCTCCAGAATAGCTATCCCCACCTTCTTCCATGGTCGCAATGCCAGTTCTCCCTCTCAGCTTGCTTAAAATGGCAAGGGTGCTTCTTCTGAGCTTCAGACCTGGCCCTGCAGGTTTTTCTCGATGGACCTACTGAGTAAAAGAAGGATCCTCTTGACAGCTTCTTTCTTGTCCTGGCTTCCTGGGTTTCCTCTCTACTATTTCTCAGTTCTTTCATGAAATTTCCCTCCAGCATCTGTCACCACTCAACAAAGGGATGGGAGAAAGGGGGGGGGGGGGAGAGAAACCTTGTCCACTTCATTTCCAACTTTCTTGTCCACCTAGGTCTCTCAGGCTATTGGAGAGCTGTTCAGCTTCTGGTGTGCCTGCACATCTACACAGCCCTAGGACCCTATCTTGCTTTGCCTGCTCTTCTTGGCCACGGTTGCTGCCTCGTTGATGCCTCAAGTATTCTTGTTACCCGTGCATCCTCACCACCTTTCTCCTCTCACAATGAGAGACCCGTTTGTTAGTACATCAAATTCAGCCAGACTGTATTACTAATAATGTTAGGAGAGACACACTGGTGCTGCTTCTGCTGGATGCCTTTAGTTTTCATAACATCCTTCAGGTATTGCTTTTTGACTTCCAGATTCTTCTTTCTTCTCCCCCCCCCCCCTTTTTTTTTCTTCTTCAAGGCTAAACATGCACTGTGATGGGGGCTGGGCTTTCTTTTGTGGAGAAATATTCTGCGCTATGGATTTTCTAATAAATGCTATTTTAGGATGACCTTGTACTTTTCATGAATGGCAAAATGAAGAGAGAATGAAAATTGGAAGAGGAGACATGGCCTTAAAAGAGATTCGGAAGCTGTTTCTAATCCAAAAATCAGAATCTGCCTTTCCTGTTTTAAGGTCTGCACTGTCTGAAGATCTGTGCTTAGAGATTTATGATGGAAGAAGCAGGAATCTTTTAATAATCCATCTAATTGAGGTGTCCTCTCAAGGACTATACAATAGTATCTTCTGAGAGTCCATTCTGGAAGAATTGGGTTGAAGTCTGGTCACTTTTTTGCTCTTCTGTTAACTTTATGATGTAGTTAGTGGCAGTTTAAATAGAATAGAATAAGAGAGTTGGAACCTTGAAGGTCCAACCCCTTCTCAAGCAGGAGATCCTATACCATTCCAGACAAGTGGCTATCCAGTCTCTTCTTAAAAAGCTCCAGTGATGGAAAGCCCACAACTTCTGAGGCCAAACCATTCCATTAGTTAATAGTTCTCCCTGTATCTTAAGAGAAAATGCACATCTTGTATATTTATATTTTGACAAATACTCATATTTTTTAAAAAGGGAAGGGAAAGATGCATTGTACAACAGTAAATGAGTTAAAAATAGTAGATTCATCAAAGCAAAGGAGTTCTACATGAGACAAAAACATGGAAAGAAGTTATCACTCTGAATTCCAAATTCCAAATTGGCATATAAACATTTTGTCAGCATTCCAAGTAATGCACCCAAAGAAAGCAGAACTCCGAGGCAAGTAGATTCCTCAAGGATCAATTTATTGGATACTTCATATTGGCACAACTGGTGAAAACCGATTCACCGAATTAAAAAGTAAAAGTTACCCCTTCCCCCCAAGTCACCAGTCAAATTGTCCAATCAAAGAGCTGACCGGTTGCTTGGCTACTTCATTACTCTCCCCAGCCACCTGTTGGAATTTCCTTGGTTCCCACAGGAAAACTTTTTGTTTGGACTACAAACCCCCAGCAAGCTATCTCCCCTCTCCTTGTCCCTTCTTCCTTGTGGCAACCCTGAAGTCTCAAAGATGGCCTCAACCAGGTTCACTTCAGGATTGACATATTATAAACAAAGACGCTGGTTTGTCACCTAAGCAACAAGTATAGGAAGCTGCTTTCTACTCAGACAGCTCTTCAATCCATTCAGAGCAGTCCTGTCAACCTGGTCAGCAACAGTCTTTCAGTCAACCCCTTCTGAGGTTACTGGGTTTGAACTGGAAGCTCTTGCACAGAGTTAGATGGTCTCTTGAATATTTAAAAATATGTTCTTTTCCCCAACATCTTGATGTATATCTCTTCTTGTCCCAAATTATTCATTCTGGATCTGACTCTCTGTGGTAGTAACTAAGTGACCTTGGCTAATTTAGAAAAAGTTAATCAGGGCAAGACACAGAGGTTAGCAGGATATCCCAATGCTGTAGACTAAACTGAAAAGTTAAAAAGTGGCAAACTTATTTTATATTACTGTCCAAAACTCAACATTGATGTGTCTGTGGAGTAGCTAGGAATCAAGATTGACTCAAGGATATGTATCTTTATCCATAGCACGATGGATAGCATGATACTATGGTATTAGTTCTAGGAAGAGTCTCAGTTCCAATACATCTGGGAATACTTATTTAAGATCTTAGAGTTGTGCTATAAATTTCTAAGTACATCCAAGGTTATGTTCATCCTTTAGGCTAACCCATATCCTTCAGTGATTGGAACATCTACAACTACTGAAAACGATTAACTTTTCTATAGGCCTTCCCAGTCTAGGCTGTTTCATAGGACCTTCCAAAATAGAAGCATCATGAATTAGAAGGAAATCTTATTGCTGCATTGATTTCAAAAAGTCATCAAAGACACTATAATAACCTATTGAAAAGAAAGTTTCAACAGAGCTGAGTATATTGGAAACCATGGGTGCGTTTTATAAATTAGAATTGAAGGGATCGTAGAGTAGCTGAGTGGTCCATTAGCAGCCACGAGACACAGAAGAGCTATAAATACCAATATATTTCATGGGAGAGAAATGCCCAAATGAGAAGGAGCGAGGTAAAATGTTGGGATCATTGATTTCCATCCTCAGTGATATCCCTGAAAAATGAACTAAAGGGCAAGAAATCTGTAAGTACTACAAAAGCATGATTTCTAGGCATGAGTGTCCAAGAAAGAAGAAAAAGATATTATTTGTGCAAGATTATCTGTAAATTTTTTGGCTCATATTTATAATAGTTTGTGAATTGTAATAATAATCCTCCACTTAAAACACCACACAAACATACAATTTGAGAAATGTGGAATGCCATTGAACATGTTTAAAAGCAAGTCAAATCAGGTAGATTTTTTACTTTTTTATATAGTAAAAAAAGAATTAAATATAAATAAAAGTAATGACAAGAGATCATTCCCACACACACACTGTCTATGCAGGTCTCCTGGTAATTCCATAAGACTTTGAACACTGATTCTGACACAATACTCCAAGCCACCTTCTTCTCTTTTGAAAGAACCTAGAAGTTATCTAAGATATAGTTTAGGTTTCTGAAGCTAACCTTCCTCCTTTATCTAATTATTAGGGGGATCACCTTTGGATGTTCTCCTTCTACTGGGACCTCCCTCAACATTGCAACTGAAGAGACACTAGCATGACAAAGATGGTAGCTGGCTACCAGAATATAGATCTCAATGCATGTGGAGCAGAGGTGGGATTCAAATTTTTAACAACTGGTTCTATGGGCGTGGCTTAGCTGGTGGGCATGGCTTGGTGGTCATGTGACTGGGTGGACATGGCTTGGTGGTCATGTTATTGGCTGGGTGTGGCCAACTCAATATCATTCATATCAAGGCATGCATCTCCTCACCTGGCCTCTCATGACTGTGGGGATGCTGCAACAGTCGTAAGTGTGAAAAATGGTCATAAGTCACTTTTTTCAGTGCTATTGTAACTTTGATTGGTCACTCCACACAAGCAAAGTACCAGCAAAGGAGGGGAAGAAAACACCAGAGACATTCCTGAGACAGGAAGTCTAGTCCTGCCAAGAATGTAATAAGGGTTAACGGAGAGGCAGTTTCTGTAAGCAACACCAGAATGTTTCCTTAATGCCTTCCTTACAGGATTAGGCCAGTAATTTCTTCTAACAACCGGTTCTCTGAACTGCTTAGAATGTTAACAACTGGTTCTAGTGAATAGGTGTGAACTGGTAGAATCCCACCCCTGATGTGGAGACATGTCTATTTTTCCAAGAGAAATGATTCAACTGCATTTAATACTCTCTAAGAAATTACTCAGAAGCAATCTTACTTCTAACTCACCCAAGACTGTTAGCTTGATATCTTTGTATGATTAATTTAGCATCAGCCAAGCTGGTACTTAGGTGCAACATCCAAAGCAACAGGATTATCTCTACTGAAGAATTGTACATGCCAGTAAGATAATGCTCAACATTCTGCAGTCCGGACTTTCACCAATATTGTACATGGAACAAAAATGATCAAAAGTACAACCTGGTTTCAATATAAACACAGGTATTTGGGATCACACTGCAAGCATCCAACGAATAACGGAAAAAACAAGAAAATTTCACAAAGGCATACATTTTTGCTTTGATTGATTAAGATTTTGGCTTTGTAGATACACATCTAACCTGCCTATTGAAAATCTATATGCTTATCAAGGAGCAACAATTAGAATAGCATAAGGAATAATTAACTGATTAAAATTTAGAAAAAATGCACCAAATTATATGTTGCCACTGTACGCAAAAAATCTCCAGAAAAATGTTGATTTTATCAAGTTATTTGATATTCTGGTTTTAATAGAAGTTCCTTGCTTCTGTAAAATCCTTTCAAGAAGCCAGAAGAGTCTGGAGCTTCTGGTTTGGGCTTCTTTGGCGACGGACCAAAATCCATGATTGTGCGCAGTTTTGATCCATGCTCGCCGCTGAAGCATCCCAATCCTTTGGATTTGGGGCTTAAGCCACTCCGTAGAGGTGGCGAAGAGGGGGAAGACTGCCAATTGAGTTGAAGGGAGCCACATCTCTCCTCCTCGGCTTGGCATTACTCCCTTTCCTGAAGGTGGTTGCAGCAGTGGTCAGAAATAGCCACCTCAAAGAGGAACCCGACCGTCAAGATTGAGCAGGAGGGAAGACAAAGGGAGAGAACTTGACAGACCGGGCTAAACTGAGATAACATCTATGCAAGGTACCCTGGAACTAAAATTATTAAGAGCATTATTCCTAAAAGAAGACTTTTAAAGCAGCAGAGAAGAGAGGGGAAAAGGAAAAAAGATTTTTTTTCTTTCTCACATTGATAGCTGCAATCGGCTTTGAAAGTTAAAAAAGAAGAGACTCAACTAAGAAATTTGTGTTGATTTACTTTGACACTAATAGGTAATCCTAAACAGAAATTAAAGTGTCAAAGGGAAAATAAATATTTTTTGGACATTCTAAAGCCCTCAAAAGGAAGCAAGTGGAGAGAAAAAGAAAGGGTGGACTTGGAAATAACAGAGAGTATCACCTGGAAATAAAAAGAATTAACTGTGAAATTTTAAAAAGATTTCCAAAGGATATAATGAAACTGAAACTTTGCTACAATATAACAGAGCCCCCAGAAAGGAAAAGTGGAAAGAAGCAAGAAGAGCGAGCTTTGGATTACTTGGTGATTTTTGGAATTTTGAGTGTTGGATTTTTAGTGGTTTGAATTAAAATCAATCAGGTTGTTCTTTAAAAGTGTTTAAAATGGCAGTACTTCTTGAGGAATTAAAAATGGAACTTTAAAAAATGAAAGAAGAGTTGCAAGAGGGAAGAGGATCCTTTGGCTTCACACTTCAATTTTTAAAAATGGAGATTTTGAACTATGAAAAACAACAAGAAATGCTTGAAGAAGGTTGGACAAAGAAGGGTTGGACAAAGAAGAAGCCATCTTTAACAACCAAACAATGCAATGTGGGGTAAAATGGAAAAGAGGGGGGGAAGGAGTTAAAAATTTAAGCCTTGGGGAAACAACTAAAAAAAGTATAGTTTGAAAAGTAAATATAACATTAGGAAAAAGCAGAAGAAAGGATTACAGAAGGGAGAATCAGACAGACAGGTGGAGAGAAAAAGAGGGGAAAGATAAAAAGGAAAAGAAGTTATAAGGGACAGAAATAGGAAATAAAGAAACAAGGGAAACATACAAGGATTAAAGATATTAGCCTACTTAAAAGACATAGAGATAATGGTTAAAAATATAAATTAAAAGAGAGGATTCTGCAAGGGTACAAGAGATAGTGTTGTTATATTAGAAATAGTAACGAGCTAGAAAATATAAAACAGGTGATTAAAGTGAAAGATAAAACTGGTATTGTGGTGTAATGGAATGCTTGCTAGGAAATAAGAGGAATGAATGAAAATATTTTAATTTATAATTTATAAGGATTTATAAAATACAATTGAAGAGAAATGTGAAAGATTTATAATGAAATCAATATCAGTTGTCAGGATGAATTTGAATGGATTAATCATTTATTCATTATTTTTATATATTTTTTTCTTTTTTTACAATTAAGTGTGTATTGTTAAGGGAAAGTACCAAGCAGAATTCGGTTTATACGATATAAAATAGATATTAGAAATTGAATGTTATAATTGTATAATGTATAAATTAAATGTTTAATGAGATGTGAAAGGATAATAATTTTAAAATGTAAAGGTGACACAGTCTATTTAGAATTATAGGGGGAACTTTGCTTTTTAATGCCTGGAAGGGGAGGAAATTTTCTTCTTTCTCTTCCCTTTCAGGATGATGATGGAAAAGAACCTATGAAATTGTAAGTAGGACAAACAAAAATACAAGTACAATGACTTAGAAAGATATAGAAATTTAGAAAAAGATATGTAATTGAATTAGAAAGGAATGAGATAATTATAAAATAAGGCTGAGGAAAGTAAGGGAAGAGAAGAATTATTGAAAAATTGATAAAATAGTGATAAGATATGAAATTGAATACAAAGATGAATATGTAACTGAGATTATGTTTGTATGGAGATGTGATAAACTGGAATCATGCTGCTCTCAAAAAAAGATGTTTTATTTCTATTATGTTTTGTGAAAACCTAATAAAACTTTTACTGAAAAAAAAAAAAAAAGAAGCCAGCAGAGTCTGCAGTGGCTGGAAGAGCTAAAATCAGGAAGGGCTCATAAATGAAGGACAGCATCCAAGGAAGGCCTTAGAGAAGGTCCTAGAGGACACCCAGATCTGAGATGGGCATTAATGGCAACTTCAGAACTTCAATTCCCAGAATTCCTGAGCCAGACCCCTATTCTGCCTTAGTCATTGTGGGCCTGCATTTGCTGACTTAATCAAAATTTAACAAACCCAACTTAAAATCTTTTGGTAAATTATAGGAAGAGAATTCCTTTCACTACTCGAATCTATTCATTCTAAAAAGTTTCCTGTTAACCATAGAAACTTCCAGAGTTAAACGTTGTTACAATCATCTTGGGACTTGTTTTTTTGGACATATAATTTTAATACAGATATTTTTAAAGAAAAATGAAAACTGATACAAAAGAAATGTAAAGTAAAAAAAGAAAAATCAAAGAGAAACAAAGTGCAAGAAAGGGGGAGAGTCTAAAAAAAAAATAGAAGAGAAAATAAAAACATACAAAAGAGTAACTTCCAATCTTCTTTACAGCAGTTATCAGTGCAATTATAAATTTACTTCTTATGGTTACAACATAACTCTCTTCTTTCTATAATCTATCATATACAATTATCAAGCCATAAGCCGTAAGTGTGTGTGTTTGAATCCAAAATGCTGAGGATGCAAAATCGACACAGAAGAAAAAAAAGCCAAACACTATGCCACCAAAATGGAAAATCAGATTGGAAAATGGAATTGAGTGGAGTGGAGGAGTGGAATAGAGTAGAGTAGAGTAGAGTAGAGTAGAGTAGAGTAGAGTAGAGTAGAGTAGAGTAGAGTAGAGTAGAGTAGAGTAGAGTAGAGTAGAGTAGAGTACCTGATCAAGAAATATCATAGAAACAGAAGTCTTCTGGTGCTTTGGGAAATAAGTTGACCCCTTCTTCTTTGTAGCAGATCCTGAAATACTGGGATACTGCTATCATGTCCCCCCTAATCCTTCTTTTCTCTAGACTAGTGATACCCAATTCCTCCAACCATTCTTCATTTGTTGTGCACCTGTTTTATAACATCTTAGACCTAACAATCGTGGATAAGCAAGACAAAAACATCTGGATACTGGACATTACAGTACCTGGAAAAATCAGAATAGCAGAGAAAGAATGGAAGAAAATTCCCAAATACAAAGGCCTGCAAATAAAAGTAGAACTGTCACAAAACAAAGCAAAAATAATACCAATAATGATAGGCACTTTAGATGCAATCCCAAAATAATGTGGAGCACCACTTGAACATTGACGAAATCTCCATCAATCAATCGCAAAACCCAGCTTTATTTAGAAAAGGTTGCATCCAGTGATAATAAATTTTACAGCATCAAGCTATGACTGCCTATCCCAGGTCCTTGGGAAGGATTTGATGGTTAAAAATGCCAAATCCAGTCTTAGCATCTGGCTGTGTGACCAACCCCAATAATATCAACCTGAATCAATCCATTGGATGAATGAAGTTCTCTTCATTGAATATTACTGGATTGTAATCCATAAATCTCATCAATATGGCCTGAAGGAAGGAGGGAAGCAGAAAGAAAAGAAAGTGTGTGTGTGTGTGAGAGAGAGAGACAGAGAGAGAGAGAGACAGAGAGAGAGAGACAGAGAGAGAGAGAGAGAATAGTAAAATGGAATATTTATTTTTTCAAAGTTTTATAATAGTATTTATATTTGACAGATTTCCAAACCTAGTGTTTTCTATATGTATTGGATTAAATTTCCCATCTCCCTTAGTTAACTGATGAATCTTGCAAGCAAATATATCAGGAGATGCGATAGAAGACATCATTTTAATCATTTCTAAAGGAAGAAAGAGAACTATTCTGCACCACACTGAATCTACTGCATTTTCTAATTAAAGAAACAGAAGACATGATTTGACATAATTCCATGGGTATACCTGCATTCTCTTTGGGAAGCATTTTGATGCCTGGGAAAAACTTGGTGTGACTATGGACAAATACTGACATCCTGTGACCAGACTGGGTAAGCACAACTTCCTTCTTGATTGCTTCATCAAATACTGTAGTTGGGAGAGAAATTCTTAAAAAAAAAACCTTTTTTAAAAAAAGTATTCCTAAATCATGGTAACGGTTTCTTCTGCACCCATATTTTATTTGGAAGATTGTGTGTTTAGTTCCGAGCACCATGTGTTAAGATTATTATTTTTTAAATTAAAGAAATTGGAAGTGGGTCAGGGAGGCTAATTAAGAAAACAAGTCCTTTGAAGGATCTAACTTCATTTAGTCTGGACCAAAGAGAGACTTAGGACAGCATTCTTGAAATAGCTGAAGGCCAAGTCTTGTTCTTTGCTACTTCCGAGGGCATGATGAAATCCAATAGGCCAAATTCTTGGACCTCTAGAATTCAACAATACAGTCATGATATCACCCACTAAAACACTGGTACATCAGGTTGAATCAGGCAGTTGCTCATAGAAATCTATCTGTTTTAAGCTCTCTTATTGTAAAACCAATCTAAGCTATACTTAAAACAAGCCATCATCTCTGATTCTTAATTTTTCCTTAAAAACACCAACAGCAGGACTTTAATTCAAGCTTGAACAGGTGAGTATTTTTCCTTGTGACATTCAAGAAGAAAACATAATGATTATCCCTACTATGGTACCTCCTTTTCAAACTGCTTGGGGGAGGAAGAAGCCATGTTCCTCATGAAGGCAGCAGGAGGAAACTGTCGATGCTCCTTTCCCCATTGTACCCTGTTTCAAATTGATCGGCCTGCAGTTGCTAATTAAAAATGGACAGACCAAGACATTATTGAAGGATGAACGCATGCAGTCCCTTTTGATCGTGGGTTTTAAACAGGAGTGAGGAATGCAGAGCTTTTCCAGAAGAGAGATGGCTGATCTGCAGCAACCAACGACTGCAAGCAGCAAGGCCAATGGGGAGGAATGTTAGGAGGTTGCATTTTATTAACATTTGGAAGGTCACAAGTTCTTTATGCTTCATTTAATCATTGTCCAGCTCACTGTAAATAAAATCTATATCCTTCAGATGAGGGGTTTTATCCAGCATCTGCTTCTGACATAACATCTGAAAGGGAGATAAGGACAGCAAAAGATCGATTTGTAAGAATATGCTGGAATTTATCCAGCACAAATTCTTGTGGTGGTTGTTTCTCTTGCTTGCTTGCTCTATCTGACTTTTGTGCTGTGCCAGTTCTGATAAAATTCATAATATTGTACTGAGTCTTTTTTTTTTTTAATCCCTTGATGCAATCCAAGAATTCTGATGAGGATTGAAATGCCATTTAATTTAGAAGGCTAAAAGAAAACACTTCTGGTTCTGCTGTTATTTCTACGCTTTCCCTATGCACAAGGACTGTGAGCACTCTTCAAATGAGGCAGACAATTACAGATATGTCTGCAGGGAAAGGAGGGTCAAAAAAGTCAAGATGGTGGCCTCAGCCCTGTAGTTGAAGCCCTGCCCTTTTTGTGCGTTCATGAAATATCAACACAAGTACAAAAGGGAAGAGGACTTTGTGCAATGACAACTGGCTCCTTGATTTATTTTTTTTACCCTTCTCCTCCCTCAGCCTGAAGATATCGCTGGGAAATCATTCATCTGAGAGTGGGTGTTAGTCTTTCAAGAACAAGATTCTTGATTGTCCCTTCAGGACTCGTTCTGAAATGGTGAAGTGCTCCTGGTGTTATTTCTCAATCTGAGGTTTTACATAGGTGTTTTTTAATTTGGGGAGGGAGGGTGGAGAACAAAGGAGAGCTATGCTAGATCAGATTAAAAGGTTATACATTCCAGCAAACTTGGGCCTGAAGCCAACCAAAACCCAACTGGAATCCAACAAGCAACATATGACCTGCCACTCAGGCAGTCTTTGCTTCTAAAATCAGCACTTGCTGTCAGGATTAGTGGCCATGCTGAATCCCTGCCAACTCCTAATTTAAAAGAGCGGAGAGTTAAGTGACGGTAAAGAGCTCCAGTCAAAATATTTTACCCAATAGAACAATATGATACATGGCAGTTATAGTTCATCTGTTAAAGATGCCGGTGAAAATTTTCTTTCTATTGAGTTAAATATTTATGGGCTTTTTCCAAGTATTTGCACTGGTTCTGGTACAGGGGCAAAAATGCTCCTAGACCAATGATGGTGAACCTATGACATGCAGCTGATAGGTGACAAGTGATGTCATTTTTGGTGACACAATAGGCTTCCAAACCTTCTCAAAGTCATGCAAAAGGACCCTGCTTTTGCATGGCCTCTGGAGTTTCTAAAAAATCACACGATAATATCTTTTCCCACTCTTTTTGGAAGCTACAAATGCATCCGTCAAAGTTTCCAGGGGGAAAACTTTGTGCAACTCAGAGCTGCCTCAGATTAACCTTTTTTACCCCGAGTCGTATCCAGGACTGAGGCAGAATGTTTATTTCACAAAGTAAACTTTAACCTTAGAATGTCTATTTTTGACTTCACCCCTTTCCTAAGAGGTCTGTAGGGGGCATGCATAAGCGCACCAACGTGCCTACCAGCCCTGTCCTATTGTTTCTTTTATTTTTCTGACATGTACCCATTTCATGTATTCATAATTAAGTATATATTTATACCTATTATTCTGTAAGCGATTGACAAATCAAAATAAAATAAATAAAATAAAATAAATAAAGTATAAACAATAATGAATATTTTGGACATGTTTTTATGTAATACATAATATCACATATGATTGGGTTACATCTTTTTAAATAAATCAATATGTAACAAATTGTTTCTCTTTTGTCCAGCAGCAGGATATGTATGAATTCGATTTACACCAGCAGAATCAAATTAGTCATTTTCTGAATTTTTGACAGTTTTGGCTATCACTGTCCTAGACTTTGACAAGCCAGTAAAGTATCTCTGGGAAGTAGAAGACTTTTTTTAAAAGATTAGTGGAGATAATATCTAACTGTGTATTTTAACATAAAAATTAAAAAAGGATAAATGTAACTCACCAAAAATAAGAGGTTATAGTACAGATCTATCAGTTTATACTGATCCAACATTTATTCCTTTATGGGCTAGTTTTTAGACATACATACTATCATGGAGACATTCTTTGATGATGGTGTTTTTTGTGTTGATTTTGGATTGATATTCATGTTTCTATACCTATTGGCAGGAGGTGATATTGTCTTGCAGAATAAAGAAAGAAAGGATAATAAATGATCTCACTCTGGTTGCATTCAGATGGTTAGTTGCAGGAATTGAAGAGGGGGTTGTAGTTAAAAGTAGTGTTCTGTCCTTAATTAGCATTCTTGAGATCCCCGCGCTTTGATTGGCCAAAGCGCGGGGCTCTCTGATTGGTCAGGCGAGCCGCGCCGTTTGGCTCGCTGAGAATCTCCCGCGATTGGTCCATTCGGATCGCGGGAGATTCAAAGCGGTGCCATTGGCCGCGGCCGCCGCGGCTAAAGGAATAAAAGCCGCGGGCTTTTTCCTTTACGCCAGTTCGGTTCCAACTTTCAATAAAAGAGCATGAATTGAAGTCACCGACTCCTGGCATCATTTCGCGGACACAACACGTAGTACAAAATGTACAGGTAGAATAATTGTAGTTTAGGGTTGAACTGTGAGGTCCTTGATGCTTTCTGAACTTGGTAGCTTTCTTGCAGGTGTTTCATTACCAAACTAGGCAACTTCATCAGTGCTAGCAAGAAAACCATCAACTTCATAATACAAAATGCATACTTGTAAATACAGTATGAGTATACACACACATACAAGGCATACATATGCAACACATACATAAGAAATACTCTTGAACTGCTCTTGATGTCCTTAATGTGCCGTGTTAAAAGAACATTCAGGTGGGATGGCAACAAAATATTAGGGGCTTAATATTGTATGTCAGGTGAGAATGCTAGCCTGTTTAGCTCAAAGAGTCTCTTTTTGTTGGCAGTTCTTCTGATTCTCCAGCCATATTTTCTCCACTTTCTGCTGCCTTGCAGATACCAGAGTGAAATGTCTTCTTAGCCTTTGGGCTTCACCACTGCGCTGGATCATATTCCCTAATTAAGAAGTATCTGAATGAAACCTACCTGTGCAAAAGGGCAGCAAGGTAGACTGGAAATGGATAGAGAAATCCTTACACAAGGCACTCCCAGTAATCATCTAGGGACTTCTTGCTATAATTGAAGCCAGAGGAGGAAAGTGGAAGCTTTCTTTTTTTCCAACATGTTCCAAGAAACTCAGCCATGTGTTTGAGAAGGGCTTAGGGAGGACCATGGAGTTACACACTGCTAGTATGTAGTGGCAAAGGTTTGAGGAAAAATAGTTCACAAGCCCTGGAATATGCAATATTCAGGGCTTGCCATCTTTCATCTGTTTCTTCCCAATATGAAGGAGCTACAATCTCCAGTCATTCATTGAACATGTCCAGATCTAAGAAATATGGGAATTACAATTCTAACTTTTCCAAGACTATTGCTTGAAGCAATCATAGAGGAAACTGCCTTGTGTTAAATCAGACCATTTAGCCCTGTATTGGCTATTGGCAGTTCTTCAGAAAGTCAGCCAACCAGTAGATGCCAGGGTTGAACCTGCAACTGTTTGTATGCAAAGTATGTCAACTTTCCACTGTCCTTTCCTTTGCTGACTTTGATCTTCTTTTCAGGAAATGAAACAAGTTGAAGTGAATAAATTCTCCAAGAAAAAGATGGCTCCGGCCAGGCTGAGTCAATATTAATTAGGACTGATATGCATACCTGGAACCAATATGGATTGTGTCAGTACCTGCAGTCACCATGCACAACACGTAGGAAATGAAGAGCCTGGTTGCACAAGAATAAAATGAAAATTACTTTCTCGTTCTCCATTTTCTCTTAAATTGCAAATCTCTTTGCTAAAACGTTAATAGTAGGTTTATCAGGGACACTATAAATAAAAATACATCAAGCTTTTAATATTTACATTTACAGAATATTTCTTGTTGTCTTTGTGTTTCTTTTTAAATCTACAATGCAATTAATACTGTAGCCCACAGGCTAAAATAAAAGACTGTTGGAAAACAGTGGTTTCTAGAAAAATGTGAAAAGTAGGTAGAAATTCCTTGAAATGATCAGCAGCAATTTCCAGCTCAGACCAATGATACATGTACACATGCATAAGAAATGGAAACATGCAACGTGTGTGTGTGTGTGTGTGTGTGTGTGTGTGTGAGAGAGAGAGAGAGAGAGAGAGAGAGAGAGAGAGAGAGAGAGAGAGAGAGAGAGAGAGAGAGAGAGAGAGAGACCTGATGCATCAGATTGAAATGACGCCTAGTTTAGAGCGCTTTTCCACATTGAAACATCTTTGCCAGCACATTGAAACATCTTTGGCTTCTATTAATTATAGGTTTTGTGGACTAAACATGCCCAAGACTATCAGGAAGCTCTCACATTTTGTTGAGGCTTTAAACAGGATCCATTGGACCAGATCTCCACCCTAAAAAATTACTTTTCCCCAATGTATTACAGTGCCAATTCTGAAGAAGGCAAAATCAAAATGTATTGGTAAATTACAAGGAGAACACACACACACACACACACACACACACTCCCTTCTAACCCTACTGGAGCAGGTGATTGGACTAGAATAGATATCTCACTATCTTTCTCCACCCTCCCTCCCTCCCTCCTTTATTTCTTTTTCTTTCTGTCCCTTCCTTCCATCCCCCCTTTTTCTTTGTCCCTTTTTCTTTCTTTCCCTTTTCTCTTTCTCTTCTTCCTTCTCTCTTTCTCACTTTCTCTCTCTCTCTTTCTCTTCTTCCTTCTCTCTCTCTCTCTCTCTTTCCTCTCTCTTTCCCTCTCTCAGGCTCATCCCATTGACTTCGTGCACAGCTCCATTTGGACTTGCTTGGGCAGGTACCTCCAGTGCAATGGGCTCAATGGGGTGGAACACGGCGGTGGGAGGATGTTTGAAAAGGAGAGCAAAGCCACTCTGGCTTTGCTCTCCTATCCCCATTGCTGCGTTCGCAGCGGCGTCCCGCTGCCCTGAACACGGTGGTGGGATATTTGAAAAGGCTTTGCTCTTCTTTCCCAATGCTGCATTCATGGGCAGAGCTCCTTGCAAGTCAATGGGATGATCCTGCAGGGCAGCGGCATTTTTTCTCACCCCTGAATTGTGCCCTGCTGCTCACCTCCAGTGCCCCCCTGCCACCTCTTAGCCCCTGCTGGCCCCCTTGCCTCTCAGCACCCCCCTAAGGCATCCCACTGCTCCTCAGGGGGCAGTACCACCCACTTTGGGAACCACTGGTGTAAACAATACCTATCAACCCTGAAGCTGACCTGACCTGAGCCATTTTGAGACTTCAGTGTTTCCATACTGGAGCTGAGGATAGGGAGGGGGGAAATTGAGATAGCTGGGGTTTTGTAGCCAAAACAAAATACTTTCTCCTGGAAATCAAGGACATTTCCACAGGTGGCCTGATGGAGGAGGATTGAAGTTTGTGAAATGTGTGGGTTTGGCTTGGTGGTCATGTGACTGGGTGAGCGTGGCTTGCTGACTGGGCATGGGTTGGTGGTCCTGTGACAGGGTGGGCATGACTTGTATGTAAATATAAATATTTATGTAAATATTGATTTTTTTATTTAAAAAAAGAGCAACTTTTACCCAAAAGCAGGCAAAGTAGGCAGGCAGATTGAGTTGCTCACAGAATCACAAATTCATTCAGAGAGCTATCTATTTGCCATGGGGGGGGAGGGGAGAGAGAGAGAGAGAACACATATTGATGATCACTTGCAAGCCCCATCCATTTATATATATGTTCACCACAGGCATGTCCAAATAGATGGGCTTCAATCATAGTGATGCTTCTACCACCTTCCATTTTGTGACCCTCACACACCCACTGGAAGCAATAGTTTTAATGAAAATGATCAGAAATAACTTTACCTTTCTCCAAGTATATATTATTTATCCAGTTGCATTTTTGTTCATGTTCAAGCAGAATTTATGGATGGGGGAGGGGCTGCAAAAGATGTTTGCCTCTGAAAAATATCTTGTCCTTCGTTTCTGGGCTCCCTTTCAAAAGTGCAGATATTACAAGGCAAAGATTTGCCAGGACTAAAGTTCCACTACATTACATTCCAATTTACATTTCATGATGAATTTTATTATCTGATAGTAGCCAAAGACTGAAATCTGAACATTACCACTGTGAGTCCTGTTTTATTATATACACTGAACTTTACAGGATATATAATCATTTTACTGCATAATCATTTGGATTTTATGATTTCAAACTGTGAGCAAATGCTGTAGCTATAATTCACTATTTCAGCACTTAGTCCAAAGTTCTCCCTCTGCTTTGCTCTGCTCTGCCAATGTCACATTGCAGTTTTTACTAAATCTTTCTTGTAAATTTCAATCTTGAAGTCACTGTCATATAACAGATGGGAGTTTAATTGCCTATCTTAAATGGTACTTCAAGATGTTCTCTGAGGTTTTTTAAGACAAAACATATTTAGGAAAAGAAAAAAAGCTCTCAAAGTATAATAATTGGGAAATGTAGGCCATTCCCACATCCCATCCACTTCCCTTTAAAGTTACCTCACAATTACAATCGTTCAACTTCTGCTGACTTTGGAACATTGATAATATGCAGAGAATACTTTGAGCCAATGAATGCTCCATCCAACCCACCAAAAAGAGTGAAAAGACAAAGTTCAATCAGTAATAACCAAAGTTTGTGCACAAAGGGAAGGAAATAAATTACTAGTTCTCCGTCCTTCTTTTCCATTCATATGTTTAGTTCATGTGGTGTTGATTCATTCACATGACCATTTGGTGAAAACTTCAGTGGCTATGATGAAGCCACTGTTGGTTGATTTGGCTTCAAACTATGTAATAAATATCAAGTCTCTTCAAAATAAGATTGCATCAAGTCACAATGTACAGTCAGAGCTGGCATGGATCACTGAAAACTGGAAGATGCTTGTAGCTTTGACCGAAAATTGAGGTTTCAGGTTGTCCAAGAGGCAGGAAATGAAAGTCAGAGAACAAAGATTAAAACAATATGTTAGTGGTAAATGATGATGATGATTTGTATAATACCATTCTCTGCTTGCTTTTATGATAATGAAAACATTTCAAAGTCCAACTCAAGTCTGCTGCCTTGGTCTCAAAACCTTTTATGAATCTGGCTCCAGAAAACCTTAGGAATTATCTTCCTCAGGTAGAATCAACAGGGGGGGAATGTAAGTGGACACTGGCCCAAAGGATAGCTCCTTGGTGCTGGTTGTGAATACTTTCCCTTCGGAGTGTTTTGCCACACTCTTTCTTGATTTTCCATAAAGCTGTGAAGACCTTTACGCTTCAATGGGCACTTTGAAATTTGACTTTTCAGCACAGTTTGATTTGTGTACTGTTGATATGAAATTTTTATGGTGACTGGGCTGCTGTTTTTATAGCAATTGTTTTTATAGCATGAGATTGTTTGGTTTATTGAATTTTTAATCTGATTATTGTAAACCAGCCAGAGTATAGGAAAACAAATACATGCTGCTTATTCATCACCGGGGAAAAGACAAAGGCAGTATCAAGAAATAGGACATGGCATGCATAAAAAATGGTATTTGTGTTTTCATGTCTAGACATACATTTAGACATATTGACTCTCCCTTAAATAGCAAAGTCTCTTATGGCCCATAAGGGATTTAATAATCCTTTACCTTTAGTGAAACACAACTGACTTAGTAAGACACAGGGACATCTGCAGGAGTGAGCAAAAAACCAAGATGGCAAGTACAGCCATAGGAAAGAAAACTGTTCCTTTTTACAAGCATAATTCATCGATGAACTATGAGTTGGGCTTCATTTGCATGGCCAACCCACCATCTTGGCATCTGGCTCCCTTTCACAGGTGCCCCTGATGAGACGCATGGGAAAGGCAGAAGGCCTTTCAAAAAAAGTCAAGGTGGCACATGCAATTGGACAATTGAAGTCTTGCAATGCAATTAATAAAGACGGTGCTTTGATCGGGCAGCCACATCCATTGTCATCTTTTTTTTTACTTCAAAAACCTCTGGATGGATGGAAAGATAGGAGAGCTGGCATTGAGATCTGACTCAGAATTGGGATTCATGTCCCGATATCAGTGCAACATGGTCCAGATTTAATAGTTAGCAGCATTTGCAAGTTAGGTGGCTTACAAGCAAGTACTATAGAGGTCCACTTGCAAGATTTGTGAAATGGAATTTTTATTGTGCTGGATTAAGTTGAAGATTACGGATGGATGTCACATCTCAGAGAACACTCTGAGTGCATAATATGCCTGTTCAATCATTTAAGCATTCCTCTCTCACACTGCATCTTTACAGCAGACTATCCACATCCTTTGCAGCAATGATGAAACTTGAATTGTTTTGTTTTTTTCTAAAACAGCAGTTAAAGTTATTTCTAAGGTCCTACTCTAGCCCTGGTCCAATCTAACCAAAGCACATCCCCAAATCAGACTCGTAGAGCTGTTCTATGATCAAATTAGCAGGAACAGCAAAATAGGAAATATTACAAACCCCCTTTTAACAGGATGGCCTATAATAGACACTCTGTGTGTGTGTGTGTGTGTGTGTGTGTGTGTGTGTGTGCGTGCATGTATGTGCACCTGAGGATGCATCTCATCTCTGAATAAACCGTAAGTGTCTCCAGGGCAGCAAAGTTCAATGATGTACAACAGTTGACAAGTACAATTCAATTTAAGCAGATGAGAGAGAGAAAAACCAGATCTCTGCCTGGGAAGCCTGTAATCAAGGAGGATAATGAAGGAATATATTCAAGTGCCCCAATTCCGAGAGGATAACCTGAGCCAAATTATTTGTCAATGTCCTTGTTCAGCTCACAATAAGGCAGAGAGCTTTTCTGATGCCATTGATGTATTGCACAAAGAAAAGAGTAATGATGTTTAAGAACAATTAAGGCAAAAACCCGCCAGTTTGGTTAAGTTTAAAAGTCCTTGATTGTGAATTTATTGAATAATGTTACAGCTTCTACATATACTAAAAAGCTTCAAGAGGACATATTTTTCCTCCTATTAATCAAAAAGGAAGGAAAATATTCAAGAAGAAAAATAATTTGTATTGGTTTTTTTTAAAGTGGGTATTCCTTGGCCTTTATGAGCTTTAGGGAGGGAATATGTTTGCCATTATCTGGAAAATATTTTAATGTTACACATAATCTTCATTCACCATGGGAAAAGGAACAGAGACATATACCAGAAAGAGCAAAACCCCTCCCCACCAGCAATCAGCACCCAACTGAGCAGAGATTAACTCCAAAATTTACATCAGACCAACAATCAAGGAAACGATATCCCAATCAAGGAACTGCCAAACAAGCCAACAATAAACAGCCCAACCAAAGAAACTTCAAGACCAGCCCTACCAACATTCACAAGGCAAGCCACTGGAATTTTGACAGGTACTGATGAAAAAGTGATTAAAAACTATATAGTTATTTGTTGGAAATTAAATTAGAGGAAGAACAAGTTAAAGAAACAATGATTGCTTGGGGGAAGAATTTTGGATATGGGATTGATTTAGAGAAATGGCAAAAACTGTGGTCACAAAATTATAAAATGACAATGTCAACAGCATATAAAGAAAATTTGTATAAGATGTTTTACAGGTGGCACTTTCCCCTGACAAAAATAGCAAGAATGTTCAAGAATAAATCTGAAAAGTGCTGGAAATGTCATCAGATACCTGGCTCATATTACCATATGTGGTGGACTTGTGAGGAGGCCAGGAAATACTGGACTAGAATTCGCATATGGCTGGAAAAAATGACAAAGAAACACATAGATTTGAAACCAGAGATTTTTTTATTGGGAATCGTACCTGATATATATAATAAAAATTTAAAGTATTTGATTGTAAATGTATTAACAGCGGCTAGGATTGTATTTGCTAAACATTGGAAAAGTGAGAAAATATTGGAATGTGCTGAAATGAGCAGATTGACATTTGAAATTAGAGAACAAGAAGATAAACAATTTTATGAAGTTTGGGATCTTTTTTATCAATGGTTAAATAATACAATACAATAATAAAATATTTAGAAATTTAGGAAACAATGAATACATAATTTTTCTTGGTTTTGATAATTTTTTAGAATATTTTATTAAGATAGATTTGGTATGATTCTATGATTTGTTATAGAATAATTTAACTTAATTATAGTTATCCCGCTTAAATATGAATTAGTAAAATTATAGTGAAATGATTGTTCAATAATGATATTGGGATATTTTACTGATGATTAATAATGTGAGTTATTATGTAATATAATTATTTTGATGACTATGAAATGGATGCACAAAAGGGAGTGGTAAACCAACCGATGCACTGTAAATTTATGAAGAATGATATTTTTTATGTTATGTTTTATGTCTTATATGTTTTTTGTTTGTTGTTAAAATCAATAAAACTTTTATCGAAAAAAAAAATTGAGAGCAAACCCCACTCCTTAATAACATTGATGATGTTACCTCATTGGTAATGAAACATCTGCAACAAAACAACCAAGCTCAGAGAGCACCAAGGACCCATCACACCAGATATGGGGTAACAAGTACACATAAGGGCATGGAATTGTGCACAAGTCTTACTTGTGCATGTCATATTTTAGGCACCTTTCAAAATTTGGGTGGTGTATTCAGTACACAATGTGCCTGACCATTCTCTCACCAAAGATAATGGCAGTCTATATGATAATAATTTCCTACAGTAGCAATATTTCTTATATTGGAATTTCCAGCATCAGAGTAATTGGAAATATAATTTCACAAAACTTCTGGGTTTCTATCCTAAAGTTAAACAGAAGATCTACATTCTCTAAGCCAATTGAAAAGGGGAAGGGAATTTACATAAAGGTTATAGAATATATATCGTATAGAAACTACGGCCTACAAAGAGAACTTGTCAACGGCCTACAAAGAGAACTTGTATAAGATGTTTTATAGCTGGCACTTACCCCCAGCGAAAATAGCCAAGATGTTCAAAGATACATCGGCGAAATGTTGGAAATATCATCAAATACCTGGAGGTATATGTGGAGGACATGCATTGATGCTCCACATATACCATATGTGGAGGACATGCATTGATGCTAAAAAATATTGGACTAGAATACATATGTGTTTGGAAAAAAATGATAGAATAACATATAAATTTAAAACCAGATATATTTTTATTGCATTAAAATATTTATGTATTAAAAGCAGCTAGAATTATATTTGCACAAAATTGGAAAAATGAGAAAATTCTGACAAAGGTAAAAACAATTAAAAAAATAATGAAATGTGCAAAAATGAGTAGATTGACAATGGAAATTAGAGAACAGGAAGAAATTTTTTTATTATTATAAGATATGGAATGTATTTTATGAATGGATAGACAGAAGAGTAAGAAATGGAAACATGTGATAATAGTAATAATATATTACAATTAATTGACTTAGATTGAGCAAGAGAAGGAATATAATTTAGGTAAGGATGAAATATATTTTTGAAAGATAATAATTACAATATTAATGATAATATAATAATTGATCAATGTGAGATAAAATATTGATTAGAATGGTTATATATATAAACAAGTAAGAATTATATGACAATATTATTATGTGCCCATGATAAATGTACCCAACAGATACACTGTTGAACTGAAAGATGGTTTTATATGTTTGTTTTTGTTGTAAAAATTAAAAAAACTTTTTAAAAAAGAAAAAAAGAATATATGTCATATAGATATACATATAGATGAGAATATTAATGGAATTTTGTAAGTTTTCTTTTTGAAATGCATAATTCCCCTCCCCCTGACCATTTATTTCTTTATTTTAAATAATTTAAATACAAAATAAATAAATAACTGCATAAAAAAGCAGGAAATAAGAAAAGAAATGGTAGCTGAAAAATACAATCAGTATGTGAACAGAGAATTTATAACTGTCATAAAATTTAGTATTCATTATTTTATTGATTAGATAATAGGATATATAAAACTAAAATCATTGTATCATCTTCAGAAACAATTGTAGTTTATTACATAACTCTAAACTGCAATGTTTATATTGATGTCACTATACTTTATTATTAGCTAAAATAAACACACCTGACTTTATAAAAGAAAAAACATAAAAATAAATGCTACAAACAATAAGTGAAAATAATATTATTCCCATTGTACTCACCTGGTTATTACATCAATTTATTTCTAAATATTAAAACTGCTTCTGATTAATACTTTGCATCAAATATTTTCAGAGTATGATTCTTTAATCCCATTCCTCATTGTACACTAAGCATTTCCAATAATAAGATTACTGCAGGAATTCATAGACAACAGGTTAGTTCTCTGGGTTTCTCTATCATGAAAACAGAACAAAACAGAATATGAAACATTCCTAACAAGAATACAGTGATCCTCATTTAACAACCACAATTGGGACCCTCAAAATGGTCCTTAAGCAAAGCGGCTACTAAGTGAAACTACAACAGTGCCTATGATCTTTTTTAAACTTTATTTTGTTTTTACAGGCTGCAAGGATCATAAATGTGAGGCCTGATCACAAAGTTATTTTTTCATCACTGCACTAGTTGCGAACGGTCGCTGTTTGGTGCAGTCACTAAATGAGGACTACTTGTATATGTCAGGACATCCACGGCATAACTTAACAATAGCAGGCATGACTGGGCAAAGTCTTGCCTCCTTTTATTTGGCATGCACATAAAAAGAGTAGGACGTTGATTGTCCAGTTGCAACTGCCATCCCTAATTTCATACATCCCCTTACCCAAAAGCACCATTTTGCCTTCAGATGTGAATCACTGTGTCATCATCAATGTCTTGTTTTGTTAGGTTATCCTTAAGTTATTTATAAACTACTAAAAAAAGCAGGATAAATAAATATTGTTTAGACATGCATGTCCTTCTTTATTTATTTGTATTCCTTTTTAGTACCATATAATTAAAAATATGTAATCAAACAGACTTCCAAATTGAATAAATAAGTAAAATAAAAACATTATATGATAATATTCTGATTTTAAAAGCTTTCTTTTCCTCCTACCTTTGAATATCAAGAATTGGGTGTCATCATTTTGTTGGTTTATCTGTGGCAAATCAAATTATTGTCTCGAGACGTCTGATCTTATATTGGCTGTTATGCCTTTCCCAAATATTTCCTCTCTGCAGCCAATATTTAGATCAATACATAGGTTAGTGTTACATGTTATCAAAGATGCCTAGGAAATATGCTGATGCAGCTGCTCTTTTTCTGGCATCTTGAATTCATTAGGATTCTGCTTGAGAAGGCCCCAAACATTTGGAAATGGATTGTGTTGAGCTTTCACTTTTACCGAGTACCCGAAAGACACATTTTTCTTTCAGGCAATTAATTTTGCAGTTATGTTTGCCTTTAAGAAAACACAAAATGACATTTGTTCCTGATTGCTTTATATTAAGCCATTCCCTCCCCTAAACACATCTCTGCATCAAACCAGTACATGCCTGTTATGCATTTTATAGGCCCTTATAAAAATGTCAGAACAAATTATACAAATCCTGTCAGTTCCCAAGGCAGTTTTGTTACTGGCAATGTTTAACTTTCTTATGCAGTGGTGTCCCATCAGGAGATTGTGCAGAAGCCTCTCTTGTGCACCTCAGAAGTCACTGCTATGAATAAAGGGAACGCGCAATACAGTTTTGTTCCTTGATCTGCCACAGGCTGCAACCCAGCATCGCAGAGGGGAAAGTGTTGAATTTCAGCTGGAAACTGAGGTTCAGTCCCCATGAAGAGGGAGCTCAACTTGGTCCACTTGATTTCTTTTTGAAAACTGCCCTCAGTTTCTCCAACTGGAGAAAGATCTCCAAGAAATAAAAAAAAAAGTCTCAACTTACATTGTTAGAGTGCTATGGTGAAAAGGAACAAAGATATTCCATCCAAAAGAAGATGGCTTACACTCCCAGAGGAATATATATGTGTGTCAGTGGTGATATGTTACCAGTTTGGTCCGGTTTATCCAAACCAGTAGTTAAAAACATACAACAATCAACTGAGAGGATAAAAGAAGTGACAAGCACATGGCTGGGTGGGAGGGTCACTCCTAGCTTTTCAGTTCTTGTTCTATCAGCTGATTGGTGCTTTAGGGACACACACACACATGTTGGGGCACACGCACAATCACCCACTGAACTGGTAGCAACCAAGGTAGAAACCCACTACTGATATGTGTGTGTGTGTATATATGTGTGTGTATATATACATATGTACAAGGACTATATGTATATGTTCACACATATATAGTCCTTGAATTATGACCTCAATTGAACCCAAAATTTATGCTAAGTGAAACATTGAGTTTGTCCCATTTTACTTTTCTTGTCATAGTTGTTAAGTGAATGATTGCAAATATTAAGTTAGTAACATAGTTGTTAAGTGAACCTGGATTTCCCAATGACATCAGTTGTCAGATCATGAAAGCAGATGGCGATTCCAGACACTGCAACCATCATAGTGTTGTGGTTCACCGGCACCTGTGCAGACAGCAGCGGAATTGGACAGTGGAGAAAAAAGAGGATCAGTCCAGGCGTCTGGAGAGGACTCGGACGAGGGTCCTGCGTCCGATGCAGAGATGGGGCCAGAACCATCTGGGAGTGGGGAGCCTCCAGAATCTGACAAGTGAGGCAGAGGACACAGGAGACCCTGTTCCCAGTGTACATGTGCGCAGAGCTGCTAAAAGGCAAGAGCAGCTGAAACAAAAGAGGCGTCTTGAGAGTAAAGCTGGGATGTGATTGCCCCTCCCATAAGGTATAAAGGACAGGCAAAGATGACAAAATCTTTGCAGGAAGCAAAGTCGTTCATTCAGTTCAAATTCATTCTTGAAGTTCTTTGTATTTCGGTTGGGTTTTTTTCTAGTTTATTTGACACTTGTTATTGGCAGCACTTCACAGGAAAGAAAGGTAGGTGCTTATCTCAAGGGACTGTTTGAGTTCTTTACCGACTTGGAATGAAAATAATTCCCAGTGTTTCAATAAAACAAGACTTGTTTTTAAAATAAGCATGTACGTAATTACAGTCTTGGAAGCCTTGGTCAGAACATATAGATATGAGTCAGTTACCAAGGGACTGAATTTTGATCACATGACCAAGATGCTGCAATGGTAGTAATTGTGAAAAATGGTCATGTCACTTTTTCCAGTGCTGCTGTAACTTTGAACAGTCACTATTGAACTATTGTAAGTCAAGGACTACCTATATATCTAATCTATATATCCCTATCTATATATGTGTGTGTGTGTGTGTGTGTGTGTGAATGTATGTATATGTATGTGTATGTGTGTATATATGTAACATAAGCATGAAAACACTTGAAAGGGATATGAATTTAAGACCTCCATCATACCTGTTTTGTTTACGTCATTCTTAGTGAGTCTAAGACAGTTTTTCCTACACAAAATAAATTATTTGGAAAAAAAAATCTTTCACGTTGACTGGAATGGGTCAGCCTAGAAATTCATTAATCAATCAATCAATTTTAATCAAAATTAGAAGTGATTACTTTGGACATGGAACATTCTTAGTTTCTCAGTATTTTATAGAGCTCAACCTAATTGTTCCAATTCCATTTTTGCTTCAAAACAGATGCGGTCTTAAACTTGGTGAATTTATAATATATTTATTCTTATTCATATTGACTGAGAATTTTAGGAAATGCAACTCCAGGGTATCTGGAGTATTTCACATTTGCCATTTTGCCATTGTTAAAAATAATATATATCAACAAAACCTGCAAAATGTTGCTACTATATTGTTGTAATAAAAATAATGGAAAAAAACAAAGATTGGATAGAAATTAGAAAAACAAGTTTACATGTTTTAGTATATATCTAATCCTAAAGAAATAAATATAATTTAAATATCCAGTCAATATTTCTGTCCTAAAAATACTTTTGTCTAGATGGAACTATTCGGCCAGTCATTACTTCATGAATATAATTAAAAAACAAAGATCAAACATTGACAAAATAATCCCTAACTAAAAGATTTTTCAAGATTTCAAAATCTCATTTCCCAGATGAATTTTAGGCTTGTAGGATTTTAGTAAATAGTAACTCTGGCAACTATTAATTTCTTTATATATTACAAATGCTTCTACCACACAATGTTGAATTAATTTTTTATATTGGACCATTTTATAAGGTTTTGGGGGAATGGACAATAAAACTAGCAATAAAATTAATTACCAAGATTACAATCTGTAGCCAATTTTTCAAATTCCTTCATAAAATAACAAAACTTCCTAACTAAATAAATCCAGCCATCAGTGATGGATTTCAAAGATCAATCATTGTGCAGGGTGCCAAGATGTCTGACTGCATGGGCAGTGTATATTACATTTATAGGGTTTTTACAAGACAAAGGCAACATAGATACAGCATTTGGATTGGAGAATAGATCCCACATGGGTACAACCTCCCAAACACATTGGTACAAGCTCCCAACCAATACTTAAGACTAGTGGTGATGTTAGTAAATGAGATAATCTATAAGTCTGGAAAGTCTGGGACTTTCCACCTTCACCAAGATAGAGAGAATGAGATCATGCCATTAGCCAAGAGGCCCCTATAGGTCTAGGACGCTGTGGTGTGCTGCTAGCGTCACCTACAGGATCTCAATTGCTGCTACATTTCACTCTTTTTAATTTTGTTTAGACAAATAGTCATAAGATAGGTTAGTAAGGAACTTATAATAATCAGTAGAAGAGTAGACTTGCAGTTGTTTATACAGGGCATATACTTGACCTAAGGCAATATAGGAGAGGTTTTAGGGTGAAAAGTTGTGATACATATGTTGCAAAGAGAAGGGAGACATTGAACAAAGCAGCACCCACTAATTAAAACACAAATAATGACTACATAGCATAGAATTTTTCCCATTAAGCTTGTAGGCACCGAAGTCTAAAAGCTTTCCCATCAAGATCCTAAATTATCAATTTTCAAAGCCAAGGCCAAATTGTTAAAAATATTAAGCTGGTGCTGGATGGTTCATGACCCATAAAACAAATTAAAACTATATAGATTTTGTAGAATAACCTTCCTCAACGCTTGCATCTCGTGGTTGATTGCTGAGATAGCTGAAGAAGTAACATTATTTTTGCTAAATTACATGCAACAGAGTTGATGTTAAGGTGAGCACGAGCAGCAATTGCTAGCATGCCCACTTATAGACAAAGCTAGCACTACATATTCTGCTTTATTAAGTCAGGTTGCTTCAGAGTCACAGGTACTATCTCGTGTAACCCCACGTTGAGAACAATTCGAATGATGAATTTGTTGTTTAGGAAGCAAAACAGGAATCAGTCAGCTGAGGCAGCATTGTGCTTCACTAAGATTAGCAGGAACAAACATGAGCAAAGTGTAAAGAAGTCTCTTCCAAAGCTGTGCAGTTCAGAGTAGGTAAGCTAATGCAATGACAGTGAGGTTTTTTACTTGCAGATGTACAATTAACTACTTCATTTGTTCAAGTGGGCGTTTGGGTGGAATAACAGCCATTGTTGCCAAATAACAGCTATAAACAATCAAGCATAAACAGATGAGCCCGGATTGGACACTGTGCCATCTGTAGAATCACATTTCTGGGACCAGATCTGGGGACTGGTGTAGACATCCTTGGCTGGGCGGACACAACAAGCTGGAATTCACAAAGGTCCTGTAGGAGCAAACACAACAGCACAGCCTCACCCCATCATCTCCAAATAATTAACTGAAACATTAAATTTATGGTAAATAGAAACATTAAATTGTATTCAATTGAGTTAAGGTAAATAATACTTTTTAAACTTTTTTACTTTACTCTTTCTCTCCTTTTTTATTTATTTGTGGAGACAGGCATTAAATGACCAATGAGCATGTTCCATTATGGCTATATTCCAGGTTGTACAAAATTGCAAAAAAGCCAAATATCATGTTGTAAAAAAGAGGGCTTGCCTAGCAGGTAACATACATTTGCCAAAGTTGATGATGAAACAATCGGCTTGGCTTAATTGAAATATGGCAAGCTTGTTCCAGGCATCTAGCATTTTGATGGAAAAAGAGCGACTGAAATTTTTTTTTGCAAAGCTATAGCCTTATGAAAGAGGCCCAGAAAAGGTCAAGTGTGTCGTGTCCTCGAAAATGATGCCAGGAGTCGGTGACTTCAAATCATGCTCTTTATTTAAGGTTGGAACCGAACTGGGGCAAAGGGAAAAAGATCGCAGCTTTTATTCCTTTAGCCGCGGTGGCCGTGGCCAATG
This sequence comes from Hydrophis major, assembly GCA_033807585.1. Taxonomy (NCBI): domain Eukaryota; kingdom Metazoa; phylum Chordata; class Lepidosauria; order Squamata; family Elapidae; genus Hydrophis; species Hydrophis major. The sequence continues at coordinate 264,520,864 of CM066328.1, forward strand.
GCACCGCTTTGAATCTCCCGCGATCCGAATGGACCAATCGCGGGAGATTCTTAGCGAGCCAATCGGCGCGGCTCGCCTGACCAATCAGAGAGCCCCGCGCTTTGGCCAATCAAAGCGCGGGGATCTCAAGAATGCTAATTAAGGACAGAACACCCCTCCCCTCTTGGTTCAGTCCTTACGTCGCGTAGTCACGTAGGTAGGCGGGGCTCCGTCTGAGCCTACTGGACCTGCGCAGCTCAGTTGTAGGCTGGATCCCGGCCGGTTCGGTCGCGATCTCTGCTGCTCCTGTTGCCGTCGTGGGAACCGGCTGGTCGATCGGGCCGGACGGCTTTCCGTAGCTCCCTCCTGGGCCTCCCGGGTTGGTTGAGCTGCGGGTTTCGCCGCTCCCGCTCGGTCTTTCCGGGTCGGTCGAGCTGGCCTGGCTGTCTCTTCCTGGCGAGGGGTCGTGATGGCTGCTTTCCGGTAAGTACGGCTGGTTTATTCTTCTTTGGTTTTGGTCCCCTGGGTATTCCCTCCCCCCTTGGTTTGTGTTGTGGGGGTTGGTTTCGCCTGTTTGTGCGTCAGTGGTCTCTTGGTTGGTAGTCCTCGACCTTAGTTGGTCGATGTGGCGTTTCCACACTCGTCCATCTGCTGTTTGTAGCCGGTACGAGTGTGGGCCTGTTATTTGTGTGATGACGGCCGGTATCCATAGTGGGTCTCCCGTCAGGTTTCTTGCGTATACGGGGTCACCTGGTGCGAAGGTTCGGTGTTTGCTGTTTGAGTCTGGGGGCTTCTCCGGGTTATACGTGGGGTGTAACCTGTCGAGTGGGGACCTTAGTTTCCTGCCCATTAATAGTTCGCCTGGGCTCTTGTTCTTTGTGGTATTTGGGGTTATGTGTTGGGTGAAGAGTAGTTTGTTTATTTTCTCCTGGATCTCCCCGTGGTCTATTTTCCGGATGGTCTTCTTAGTGAATTGGACCATCCGTTCCGCCCTACCGTTCGCCGCCGGGTGCGCCGGTGCTGTCAGCGCGTGGCGGATGCCCCTTTCCGCTAGGAATTTTTCGAATTCCAGCGAGGTGAATTGGGGCCCGTTGTCGGAAACGACGACGTCTGGGAGGCCGTGTGTTGCAAAGAGTTTGCAGAGTTCCTTGATCACGGCCTCTGTGGTTGTCGTCTTCATGTTGCTTACCTCCAGCCAGTTGGAGTAAGCGTCAACTGTTATGAGGAAGGTGTGTCCTTTTGTGGGCCCGGTGAAGTCTATGTGAATCCTAGACCAAGGTCCCCTTGGGGTTTCCCACTCTAGGACGGGTGCTGTGGGTGGGCTTGGCCTAGTTTCCTGGCATCATTGGCACCTTGCTACCCAGGCCTCAATTTGTTTGTCCATCCCTGGCCACCAAGCGTAACTTCTGGCCAGGGCTTTAGTACTAACGATGCCAGGGTGCCCCTCATGTAGCAGTTCCAGAACCTTCCCTTGTAGCTTTTCTGGAATGATCACCCTATCCCCCCATAGTATGCACCCTTTTAATAACGAGAGTTCCGTTTGGCGGTTTCGGAATGTTTTGACGGACTCGTCGTTGTCCCTTTCCGGCCACCCTTTCTCTACCCAATGCAGCACCCGCGCCAGATGTTTGTCTTTATTAGTCTCTCGGGCAATGTCTGATGCGGTTATGGGCAGGTTGGGTAGAGTCTCTATGCTGAGGGTGGTCATCGTGGGTGCTGGGTCGGTGTCAGGTTCCGGTAGCGGCGAGCGGCTTAAGGCGTCTGCATGGGAGATCGTCTTACCCGGTCTGTGTATGAGTCCATAGTTGTAGGCTGCCAGAAACTCGGACCACCTTGTCATTCGGGGAGACAGAATGTTCGGGGTGGCCCGGTTTCCTGCAAGGATTCCCAGCAGTGGCTTGTGGTCGGTTATGATGGTGAAAGTCCGGCCGTAGAGATACTCGTGGAATCGTTTTACGGCGGCAACGATAGCCAGAGCCTCTTTGTCCAGCTGGCTATAGTTCCGTTCCGGTTTGGTGAGGGTCCTTGAAAAGAACGCGATGGGCGCTTCTTTTCCGTCGGGGAGGGTATGGCTGAGGACAGCGCCGACGCCGAAGGGTGATGCGTCGCATGTGACAGCCAGAGGTAGGGTCTCGTTATATTGTATGAGGACGGCGTCCGAAGTGAGGAGGTCCTTTGTTCTTTGGAAGGCGGCTTGCTCGCGTTTCCCCCAAGTCCAGGTCACCACCTTGTCCAGGAGCCTATGCAAGGGCTCCACCGCCGTCACCTTTTGGGGCAGGAAAGCATTGTAAAAGTTAAGTAGCCCCAGGAATGCCTGTAGTTCCGTCTTCGACTTGGGTGTGGGGGCTTCTTTGATGGCCTTGATTTTTTGGTTTGTGGGGTGAATGCCGTGACGGTCTAGGAGGTATCCTAGGAATTCTACTCGCTCCGTGCATAGCTGGCATTTCTCCCTCTTGACTTTCAGCCCGGTCTCTTTAAATTTGGTTAGGACCTCCTTTAGGCGACCCTCTAGTTCGGCTTGGTTGGTTGCCGACACTAGGACGTCGTCGAAGTAAGGTACCACCCCGTTGATGCCTTGCAGTAGTCTTTCCATTAGGCTTTGGAATATGCCCGGTGCCACGCTGACTCCGAATTGGAGTCGGTTGCATTTAAATGCCCCCCGGTGGGTGACTATGGTTTGCGCTTCTGCCGTTTGCTCGTTGACTGGCAACTGTTCGTATGCCTGGGCGAGGTCGAGCTTGGCGAAAACCTTGCCCCCTCCCAGTGAGTGCAATAGGTGTTGCACTACTGGGACGGGGTAGGCGCTTTGTTGTAGCGTGCCATTTAGGGTGGCCTTATAGTCCCCACAGATCCTCACCGACCCATCGGGCTTGATCGGGGTAACTATGGGGGTCTCCCACCGGGCGTGGTCTATGGGCTGTAGGACCCCTTGCTTGACGAGCTTATCAATTTGCTCGTCTATCTTGGGTTTAAATGCGAATGGCACCCGCCTTGGTTTCAGGCGTTTTGGGGGGACGTTTGGGTCTAGGTTGAAAGATATAAGGGGCCCTCGGTACTTGCCTAGGTTTCCGTCGAAGACCTCTTGGAATTCCCGGGCCAGTTGCTGCTCCCAGCTGTCGTCGGTGACGTGGTCGACTCCTGTGACTGCGATGCCGAGCGGGGCAAACCATTGCAGTCCCAGTAGGCTTGGGCAGTCGCGGTGTGCCCTTTATATGTGATGTTGAAGTGTTTGGTTCCGACTACCGGGATGCGGTTTCCCTGGTAGTCCCTTACAATGAGTCTCTGGCTGTCTAGGTTCCTCCTGTGGAGGGTAGGCACCAAGCGCTTTATTTCATGCCATGTAATCATGGAGAGGTAGGACCCGGAGTCCACCTCCATTTTGCATGACTCGCCCTTGATGCCTACCTCCACGTGGACCTTCCGGGCGTCATTGGTTATGGCGTGGCCGATGGTGACCGTCTGATGGGTCTCCTCTCTTCGTCGGTTATCGCCGCCTCGCAGGGATCGTCCGTTCCGGTCCCATCTGTTGTCCGAGGGGCGATCTCTGGTCCGGGGTGGTGTGCTCTCTCTCCTCCGGTCGCTCTGGTCCCATCGTGCCGGGCTGCGATTCTTCTTTAGGTGGCAAACACGGGCGATGTGTCCCTTCTTGTCGCAATGCCGGCAGATCGATTCGAAAAACCGGCATTCCGACCTGGGGTGGTCGCCGCCGCAACCGGCACAGTTGGTCCTCGACTTACGACCCCGCCGGTTCCGTGGGTTGCGGCCTGTCTGGAGGCGATGGATGTCCTCCTCATCCTCGGAAGTGCCCGATGCCGAGTGGAAGTCGCCCTGGTGGGTGGTCGTCTCGGGTTGGGCCTCGGTCGACCTCGCCGGGTTGTTGTTTCCGCTGCGGTCCCCAGTGTTCGGTCTGCGCATGCGGTCGGCAGAAGTTCGGGTTGCTTCGGCGGCTGCGGCTGCGGTGAGGGTGTCTGCTCGGCTGATGTTGCCCTTGGCCATCAGCCGGCTCTGGAGGATGGGGTCCCACAAACCAAGCACGATTCGGTCTCGCAGGGCGTCGTTCAGGTTGTCGAATTCGCAGAGCCCCCCTAGGCGCTGCAGCTCGGCGACGAAGTCGCTGAAGCTCTCACCCGACCATTGGTCCCGACGGTAGAATTCGTTGCGTTGAATCAGGATGGGTACCTCTGGAGCGTAGTGCCGCCGAAGTATTGGCTCGAGGACATCCCAGTCCATCGCGGTCGCATCGGCGGGTTTGGCAAGCGCCTTGGCCATCTTGAAGACCTCGGTCCCGCAGTGGGTCAGGAAGACGGCGCGCTTCATGGGGCCGGTGGCGTCCTTCAGGTCGCTGCACTCGAGGAACATGCGGAATCGGTCGGAGTACGATTCCCAGTCCTCGGTGGCGGGGTTGAAGGGTGCGGGGGGTGCGATTTTCGCCATCGCGGTGGTTCGTCTGGCTTCTGTCGGACACGTGGTTCGGTTCAGGGTCTGGATCCCATCCTCGTCGCCAGTGTCGTGTCCTCGAAAATGATGCCAGGAGTCGGTGACTTCAAATCATGCTCTTTATTTAAGGTTGGAACCGAACTGGGGCAAAGGGAAAAAGATCGCGGCTTTTATTCCTTTAGCCGCGGCGGCTGTGGCCAATGGCATCGCTTTGAATCTCCCGTGATCCGAATGGACCAATCGCGGGAGATTCTTAGCGAGCCAATCGGCGCGGCTCGCCTGACCAATCAGAGAGCCCCGCGCTTTGGCCAATCAAAGCGCGGGGATCTCAAGAATGCTAATTAAGGACAGAACAAAGTGACTACGTATGTAAGAAATATCTTTGGTCTTATAGTAGCTGTTGCAAAATTAAAAATAAGGTCACAAGATTAGGGACAATCCTGGGTGTAATATAAGCACCTGGAAGATTAAAAATAAGTTAACATACATAATGAAAGTCAGAGATTAAATCAAAAGGCTGTTGAGAAAAAGTTTTGAAAGTTAAAATAGCAGGACACTTTTCAGGTATCATCATGAGGATCCTTGTAAGGACAGGAAAGGAAGAAGTCATTAAGCAAGTAAGCTAAAGTTCTTTAGGCAAACAATACAACTTACATATTAAGATAAAGGACATTGAAGAGATAAGTTTTTCTAAAAATAAAATTGAAAATCAGATTTACATAACTCCACCATTTATATCTTACTGCACTTTATCAAAAATTACAAAGAAAAAATTATTTGCAAAGCCCATTGTAAACCTTTCATGATTTTACCTGTTATGCTAGCAATAGCCATGCATTCTTCACATTCTTGCTATAAATCCTCCAGATGGAGTCAAATTTTAGTGTTATTTCTCTGCTTTAATCAAAATATGGATTAAGAACATGTACAGAGCGCAGCTAGTTTTAAATTTTGATTTCCCTTGCTGAAACTGGGAACTGAGCCATCTTCAAAGATAACGTTCCAGGCAATTTGCCAATCAGCCTGTCTATCGGAGGCTCCTTTGTGTGAAAATCGCTAAAAAAAAATCAGGAGATGAAGCTATGAAACCTATAAAAAACTTATTTTCCAACCTTCCTTTTTCAAGGCAAAAACTCAAAGCAGAAGGGAAAAAATGTTAAAGTGATTGAAAGCCTCACTCTCCCCCCCACTCCTGCCTCCACTCTTACAACAATCAGCCAGGACAAGAAGGAGGGAGGGGGGAAATCACACACAAATAACTTTCATTATCAGTAAAGCACACACAAATACACACACAAATACACACACAAACATACATTTCTCCATGGGATCTTTTTTATGTCCCTTGCACACACTATTTCTACTCTCCTTATAATCTGAGATAGGGGTCAACACACAAATATTTATACCAACTTTTTTACCATCAACATACTCACACATTTCCACTGGAATCATACGGCTTGCATATTTACAATTCTTTTCTGGGAGCCAATAAGCTCCATTGTAGAGGGTCTCATCCTCCAGGGCTCGGGAAATGATTATATACGGAAACATTCTCACACACAACATTTCCAGACCAGGGGAGGTTTTGTCCCTTTAAATCTCCACATTTTTAAAAAAAAAAACCTGTAGTTGTTCTTAGAGCACTGGGAGAATTCAAGGAGCGGTTCCAATCACAAAGGCGATTGTGGGCCAGAACCACTGCCTATCTGCCTCCCACATCTCTAAGCCCAGTCCAAAAAGCCAATTTAATTCTCTGGCTGCCAAACATGTTACAATTAATTTATTTTGAACTGCAACAGTTCCAATTTGGGCTATACACAGGTAAAGGATATTTTCTTCAATTCAATTCTATTCAATTCTGCATACAATTATTTTACGTTATTATACATACACATCTAAGAAGTTTGAATGGAAATCACATCCTGAAAAGAATAGTAAAAAAATTCTTCTTCTCTTAGTTCTTCCTAACATACGTAACAGCATAAATTAACCATATCTTCTTTAACTAGCCCCAATGTACTTTATGGAGGGGCTCTATTTTAAACACGGGTCTGGGTCTCGTTCCGTGCTTCTGAACAGCAGAGCTAACTGTGGACCATTGAACTCAATGGGGCATGCCTTCCACATTTAATTCTGCCACACAGTGCATTAGAAGAGTAGTTGCCCGCATTCTAGTTACATCATTGTTATATTTTCTTTAAACATGAAATAATTAAAAAGGATTAACATAAACATTTTAAACAAATAAATTTATGTGTCTCTGTCCTGGGTTTCTAGCTTGAATCTCCCCCTTTTTTCTAATTGTTCCTCTAATACTTTCCTTATGGGGGTGTACAGTGGCTTTGGAGAATCAAAACATTTAGCCTACTCAGAAGGAGCTGAAGGTCCAATTAGAGATTTTTGAGTCACAATTTTTACCTGATCATAATCAGGAGGGGGCTTATAGTCAATTATTATTTTGCTGAGACATCAGAGCCCAATTATTGTTTTACTGAGACATCAGAGCCTGATGTTTCCACTGTATGACAGCATTGATACCATCGATGTAATATTTGGACTGGAGCCTTGGGTATCCTGAACCTTCTATTCTATTCTATTCTATTCTATTCTATTCTATTCTATTCTATTCTATTCTATTCTATTCTATTCTATTCTATTCTATTCTATTCCGCTCAGGATACCATTTCCCTATCTCCCAACCAGCTTCCTTATGTTCCCCTCAGATGCTGTAACGCCTGATTTGTGTAACAGGAATCTTAGTTCCTGTACATGTTTATGCTGTTGCTGAGATAGATTGCAACCCATACTTACCATTGATGGGTTCCATAGGACCTGTGGTCCCGTAGGACGAAGGTGCGCACCTTAGGGGTCTGTTTCCAGACGATGGTAAGCATGTTGGCTGTTGCCTACCCCGCAGGGTTGATGTCCCTGTTTGGGCGCCAAAATGATGAATTTCAGAGATCATTGTGCAGGGTGCCAAGATGTCTGACTGCATGGGCAGCGTTTATTACATTTATAGGGTTTTTACAAGAAAACAAAAGCAACATAGATACAGCATATGGATTGGAGAATAGATCCCATATGGGTGCAACCTCCCAAACACATTGGTACAAGCTCCCAACCAAGACTTAAGACTAGTGGTGATGTTAGTAAATGAGATAATCTATAAGACTGGAAAGTCTGGGACTTTCCACCTTCACCAAGATAGAGAGAATGAGATCATGCCAATAGCCAAGAGGCCCCTATAGGTCTAAGACATGCTGTGGTGTGCTGCTAGCGTCATCTACAGGATCTCAATTGCTACGACACACAAGATGTAGCAATATGCCAATATTTATTTGTATAATTTATCTTGGCCTCAATCCTAATGGATTCTAGACAGTTTACAAATATAAAAAATATGAAAGATAAAGATATACACTGACATTGAAATTATTATGCCAAGCATAGGTACCACTGATTTCATTGTCCGTCCCAAAAACCTTCCAGAGGTTAATGATTCCCTCTCCTGCCCATCCTCCCTGACTCTAAAGTAGGGCCACGGGTTATCTAGGCAGAATCAATATAGAAAAGGTGCTCTCTTCAATATCCAGGTTCTGATAAACCTGGGGCTTTAAAGATAACAACCAGCACTTGGAACTGCAGTTGGACACACACTGGCAACCTGAGGAACTCTTGCAAATGTGATGTCCTTTACTAATGGATTATTTTGTCAATGCTGGTCAATGCTGGACCAGTGACTCTCAGCTTTCCCTAACCCAGGTGGAGTAGGGGTGTGAAGGTGTAGCTGTGATTACCAAAAACTAGGGTCCTTCTTTCAGATTCATAGGTAAGATTGCAAGATGCCACTCTGTCATGTCCACAGATTCAGCAGTGTCCAACCTGGAGTGAATGATAGAAATCATAGCCACAAAATATAAAGTATCAGTTTAGTACATTTGTTTCTTCCACCCAATGCCTAATAGTTTAGGATCTGACGCACTCAAAATACTAATTATAAATAGATAGACAGATAGATAGACAGACAGACAGACAGATATAGATGTCCTATATCTATCCTAACTTTATTATTTTTACAAACAATCCAAGGTGGCAAACATATCCAACACTTCTTCCTCCTCCTATTTTCCCCACAATAACAACTCTGAGAGGTGGGTTAGGATGAGAGAGTGTGATTGGACCAAAGTCACTCAGCAGGTTTTCATAGCTAGGTAGGACTTGAACTCAGTCTCCTGCTTTCTAGCCTGGTGCCTTAACACAAATAGGGTAACTGGCCAACATGCCATAGAAATAATGAAGGCAATGAAATTTTAAATAAGGATTTACGGTGTCAAAATTTGCTGTAGCAGATTGCCAATCCAGTATAAATTTAGCGTGTATACATTAAATGTTTGCTAATTTAAGTTTCAACTAAGGCCTACCCTTAGGTCATATACCTCCTTCAAACAGTAATATCACAACATGGGCCATATCCTTTGCAAGTAAACTACTGAATTTTAATTTCCTTCTACACAGAGAGTGTGAAAATGATGTTTTTGAGATAACATTCTCAATACAGCTTTTACTTCAGACACAGCCTTTTATCTGCTTACTTTTCTTGTTCGATTTTTTTTTTTTAAAGTGCACATGTTTAGAAGTTGCTTCTTATGGGGTTTTGTGATTGTTGGCACATTACCAACTCAATAATGGCAACATTTGAGGCTTAATTAGTATCATGAAGACATTCGGAAAATAAAATGTGCAATGTGCATGTTCAAAAGCAATTACAGTTAGCAACTACTTAATGAGTTGGGAAAATTTCAGTAACACTCTCAAAAAAAATCCAGGCTTGTTGGCAGCAGGTAATGTTTATTTCATTCAAATGGATATTAGCTCTTCTAAATAAATTATGTTCCAAATTCAAGCCTGAAATATAAGGAAAAATATTAGTTGCAACAAACACAAATCATTGCCATATGTTAACAGTAAAACCCAACAATAGTTTTGTGTCAGATGCTGAAAGACAGCTAAAAGTGAGCTTTGTGCGTCTGACACTGGAACCTGCAAAAGGGTTTCAAGTTTCTAAGCCCTATGCACAATTACATCGTCGTCATCATCTCAGGCCTCCTCTTCTTCCAAGGGTCAAAATTATTGATGGTCTACAGCAAAACTCAAAAAGAAAAACTGGAATTTAGAGATTTTGGGGGGAATCACATTTTTGAAACAAAATAGACCCACAACTTGGCAGCCTACCATACCTTCTTGGCATCCTCTAACTCCAGCCTAACTTATTATTGTAGTAGTAGTAGTAGTACTAGTACTACTAGTAGTATTTAGATTCCTGTAGTTAAGAATGAAATAGATGGGAAACTGGGATACGCTAAAAAATAATCCTACTCCCAAGAATGCTTTCCAATTTCACATTTACACAGGATGAGGTTTTTGAAAACAAAAATTGTACTTGGAAAACTGCAGCTCATTATGATTGTTTGGAAGTGTGCAAGCTTGCCCAAGAAAGCCAACCTCCTAGAGAACTGAAGGAGGAAAACAATCACTATGTATCTGCCCTTTCGTTCATCTACCGAAAGAAGCTGCATGTGTGAGAGAATGTAGTTGTATCATACAACCTTAACAGCTTAGTGGAAGTCTCTGCCTCACGACTTTTCAGTAAAGAGATCTTGGGTTCGCTTGGATTGGGATCACATGACTGAGGGTGAAATCTGATGGAGCAGGAATCATAACTTCTGCACTATGTATTGGCCTCGCAAATGAATTTTATGGTGTTTTTTGTTTAGTTTGTACGGTTATATCGCTAAGAGCAGAGCTGGTATTCAACTGGTTCGCATCTATTCGGGTGAACCAGTATCGGTTATTTGGCATGGCCAAACCGGTGGCAACCCCTGGCTAGCCATGCCCCCAACCCAGTCACCCGGTCGTTCACTTGCAATCGCTCTCCTAGCTTTCCGTTCCCCATGTCCTCTTTCTCTCCGGGGGAAAGGAAGAAAGGCATGGATGCTGCAAATATTTCTTTCCCCTTGTGAGTTAAAGTGCTTGGAGTGAGAAGGAGTGCGGGCTGACAGAGGGGGTGGGGGAATCCACTCCAGCCTTGGAGAAATTAAAAGGAGCTGCTTCAAAATGCATGTCTGTTAAGCTACAAAAATGCTCCGTGTGTGTGTGTGTGTGTGTGTGTGAGAGAGAGAGAGAGAGAGAGAGAGAAAGAGAGAGAAGGAAGGAAGAGAAAGAAAGAAAGAAAGAAAGAAAGAAAGAAAGAAAGAAAGAAAGAAAGAAAGAAAGAAAGAAAGAAAGAAAGAAAGAAAGAAAGAAAAGAAAGAGGGAGAGAGAGAGAGAGAAAACTCTGTGCTATTATTTTTAATTATTCCATTATTTATCATGTGTTAATATATTACACTGTCCGTACACCTAGAGTGATTTTTCTGCCTTTCTTTTGCCCAGGGCTACCACATATTTTTCAGGGTTTATATGCATTCAGTGTCAATAGTCCAGAGAATAAAATACACGTTTAACAAGAATTGAAAGGGACCTTGGAGTTCTTCTAGTCCAACCCCCAGCTCAGGCAAGAAAACTGAGGGTGCCAAATTCTGAGTAGAGGTCCTGGGAAAGGTGTCAGAATAACAGAATAGCACTTAGAAGGGACCTTGGGGTGAACTCTTTATCATTTCAGAGAAATGGCTGTCCAGTCTTTTCTCAAAAACTTGCAGTGTTGGAACACCCAGAACATCTGGTGGCAAGTAATTCCACTGGTTAATTGTTCTCACTGTCAGGAAGTTTCTCCTTACTTTTAGGTTGCTTCTCTCTGTTCAGTTTCCATCCATTGCTTCTGGTTTGCATTCTGCATCTTTGGAAAACACACCCCTTGATGTGACATTGAGTTGGCCATGCCCACCCAATCACATGACCACCAAGCATGCCCATCCAGTCACATGACCACAAGCCACACCCACCCAATCACATAACCACAAGCCACGCCCACCAAATAAGCCCCACCCACAGAACCAGTAGTAAAAAAATTTGAATTCCACCACTAAGAGAAACTCAAGAAACCAATGCTTTAAAAACATTTTATTGTTTTTAACTTTGCAAAAACCAACATTGCAGACTCTTGCTTCAGGATTACTTGGGATGGACATGGAGCCCAGTGGATAAAGATCCCAAAAGGTTTGCAAAGCCAGTCTGATTCTTGTTCTTTTCCTTTGTATTCTACAGCAAAGAAAGAGATACTTTTTTCCACTATTAACATTTTCATGAGCAAAGTGCTACCCCCAGAGGTTGATACTAAATCCCAAAAATTATTTGTTTATCAAGTTTTTTGGGACGACTGATTTGGTTTATCCTGCAACTGACAGTCAGAATTTTTTTTTCTTGAAGTGTATCCTAGCACAAAGTCAATAAGAACAGTAAAGCTAAATTAATCAGTGATGCAGTTACCTTGAATTGTTCATAGGTGTAAAGGAGCAAAGAGATGATCTTGGAAAAGATATGCAGAGACTGTTAATAAAACATGAGCCCAGTCTAGGGAGGCAAAAAAATTGTGAGAAAGAAACTCAAGATTGCCTCACGTTGACATTGTTTGGTATAAGGGGGAGAGAAGGAGAAGCACTGTCAGGGTTTCAAAATCTGTTGTTACAGCCTTAATCAATGGAGCATCTTGTGGTGTCTCTTCCTGACCTAGTCTTCCTCAGAGGACAACAGTGGCAACCAGGGATAAATTGCAATGAAAAGAAGTATTCAGAAAAGAAATATAACAAGACTTTTACTGGTGTTGATTGTCTTGGAAGGTATTTTTCAGTTCAGAATGCTGAAAGAGAGAGATGTGTAGAATAAAAATTGCTAAACAGAGTACAAAAATTATTATTCATAGCAAGGCAACTGCCTGACTATATTTCCTTCTCAGTCATATTCATCAGTTATGTAAGCAGCTGATCTTTTCTTGCAACATGACCGTCACAGACCAAATTTCACTGGTGTATATGCATGCATGGGTCCCTGCCTGCATTTAATAGATGCTAAAAGTTGAAAATCCTCAGACTCTGCACCTCAGATTTTATTTCGCAAGCAAGGGGACCAATTATCTGTACCAAGCTTGTTCTAGAAGGGGTCTCCTGTGTGAATGGGTTACAATGATCTGGAGTGCCTCATTAATTTAGATGTCAAACATAGTGCCCCAAATTATGCCCAAGCCATCTTTTCTGTTGCATTTGTTTGTACACTTAAAATCCCCCAATTCCTTCCAGCAAACTGATCTCTATTAGAAAAACTCAAAGGGATCACATACCCCACAAGGCTTCTCCATACCCAGGAGTTAGTTCCTGTGTTAGAAATGTTGAATGAGCTTTCCATAATCCTCTAACTTCCTATATGGCTTTTACAAGCCTTGGGCTTCATTTCCACCCTTCACTGATTTAATTCTCCTTGCTGGGCAGCAGGGGTGGGATTCAAATTTCTTAACAACCAATTCTGTGGGTGTGGTCTAATTTGTGGGTGTGGCTTGATCATGTAACCGGCTGGGCGTGGCTTGCTGACTGGACATGGCTTGATCATGTGACTGGCTGGGCATGGCTTGTATGTAAATATTATAAATATTTATGTAAATATTGAATTTTGTATTTAAAAAAGATCAACTTTTACCCAAAATCAGGCAGAGCAGGGAGGAAAATTTAGTTGCTCACATAATCACAGATTCACTTAGAGATCTGTGTTTCTGCCATCTGCTACTTGAGTCTGCACTGAATAATAGAAGCTTCAGGCTGAGCTTCACTTTTAGATTAGCTAGAAAGCAAGAAATGTGACGATTTCCTGCTTTCTAGCTAATCTAAATCTCCTGGCACAGCAGAACAGCTGATGGTCAGGAAAAACAAAAGAAAAATAGCAACTTTGCAGGCAAGTTTGATGGCGAGCATGCCAGGTAAGAAGTGGGAGGGGCCAACCAGTGGCGCCACTTGCCGGTTCTCCGGCAGGTAGAATTCCACCCCTGGCGACAGTGCATTTTGCGCATGTGTGTAGATCATTTCCAAAAAACCTCAGCTGTGACGCCCACAGCTGACAAGCGCTGCACGTGGGTGCGCAGAGTTTGAAAAGCCTTTTCTTTCCTGCTTTTTCAACCTCAGCTATGCCATGCAAAGCAGCTGAGGTTGAAAAAGCAAGAAATAAAGGACAGCCAAGAGCCCAAGCTGGTGGCTGGGCCAAACAGAGCAGCAGACACCAAACTGGTTCTGTGTCTGCTGCTCTTCAGAACTACCGGTTCTATAGAACCAGGCCAAACCAGTAGCATCCCACCCCTGCTGGGCAGCCAGGAATGCTTCCATTCTTCCAGAAAGGTGGTCTTATTTCATTCCCTCTTCACCTTACAAAGATCAGCTGTAAAACAACAAGTAAAACAGGGCTTATGCCTTTCCTCCCATCAATCCTGGTTACTCTGATTACCCAAGATTTATAATGTATTTACAAGAAGCAGAAGGGGAGGGGAAGAGGCTTTTAATTTCTTTTTCTGCCAAAAGGATGACTGCAAAGACATAGTTTCCTCACTTACTGCCACAACCTTTTCCAAAGGACTTTCTAACGTAACAATTAGATGTACCAGCACATATTTTTACCTTGCACAAAAAACAGGAGCAATCTGCAGAGGGAAGGCTGGTATATAGTCGGTCCTGATGGGATCTACCTACAGATCTGGATCAAAGAAACAAAGTGAGTTGGATTCTATGATGGTGATAGTACAGATAACTCATTTACCCAAGCCATGGTGTTTTTTTATCTACTACAAAAAGCCGGGGCAGCGTTTGGAGACATTCATGCAAAAAAGGCCTCAGGCCCTTTCTGCGTTCCTGATTTATAGCATCTTACAACATCATCCAGCCATTGCTGTGTTAATAGAAATCCTGTCTTCGTTACTGATATATCACCACGGCGATGGCCGGATGACGCTATAAGACTCTATAAATCATTGCTGTGGAAATGGCCTCAGTGTCTTATGGTTTATGAACTCACTGGGAATGGGGAAAATGAAGACAGAAATTGATTTCTAGGAGTCAAGGGGACTGAATGGCATGAGAAGGAACATTAGTCATCACGGCATTTCTCAGTCAATCCAAATAATGTGAAAGTATTCGTGTGACTTTTTAATTTTCTCCTTCAAACAATAGAAACCAGATCTTTTTTTTTTTTTTTTTTTTTAAAAGGCTCCTCCTTTGCCAGGAACTCTTTTGCCAGTGATGGATCAGTCAATCCCTCCCCAAAAAAGTCAACATTTGTTCTAATTGATCCGTAAGGTATGGGAGAAAAAATCTCAACTTGGAGAGCAAAACAAAGAAGCATTTCCTGAACTAGGAAATATAAAGTAAAAAAATTATCAATTAAGTATCTTGCACAGTGCCTCTTGCAATGTAATGTGCCTTTGTTACATCACTAATACTGTGAAAATGAAGGTTCCCATAATGACTGAGCTATTCTAATATAGAGGGTGGTAATTTTGGTCCTGTTCTGATTTCCTGGGGTCTTCAGACTAATGTCAAGAGCTCTCTCTAAATTAGCAGTTCAGGTGGGTAAGAGCTGCTTGATCTTTTTGTGGTAACCTTCTACCGGTAAATGTTTTCTAAGGTCAAGCACATTTTCTCCCAAGATGTATTAGCAGGCGAACCCATAACCTGGAAGAATCACCAAGCTGCAGATACTCCTCAGTGAATGCAAGGATTCTTGAAATGCCCTTATGACCATTGCAACATCCCCATAGTCATGTGATCGAAACTCAGGAACTTGGCAACTGACAGGTATTTATGAGAGCTGCACTGTCCTGAGATCATGTAATCTTCATTTCCAGTCAGCTCCCACAAGCAAAATCACTGGAGAAAGCCAGATTTGTTTAATGACAGCCTAATTCACTTAACAATTGCAGTAACTCACTTAACAACCATGGCAAAAAGGTCATAAAATGAGGCAACATTCATGTAACCAATGCCTTGTTTATCAACAAAAAGTTTGGGGTCAATTGTGTTTGTACGTTGAGGGCTACCTATAGTTGAGGTTGGTTATTATTGAACAAGGAGAAATTACAGAAAGTTTGTTTTTACTTTGTATTCAATCACAGGAGATTGATGGTTCTTCAGACCTCCACAAGATAAGGGGTTAAGAGGATCAGAATGGAGTCTCTTTGTATTGTCAGCTGCAGGTGAGCATTGACTGGGATGTGATACTTTCAGAATTTTGAGATAAGTAGAAGAGAAGATGAATGAACCAAAGTTGACTTTGGATAATTTTGAGCTGTTTGGGCTTATTAACAATTTAAACTTGTTAAGGTTTTTATTTTACATTTTCACTTAAATATTCACATCATTTTTGGGGTCTGTCTTAATCACTGTAGTCGTGTACGATAGACTAATTAACTGCTTCTAAGAGCCAAAGCAAATAGTCCCAATGAAATTAAAATTAAAACCTTATTATTTGACTTTTGTACCGATCAAATGATCAATTCTTAATTCTCTATTGGGCCAGCACAATAGGAAATGTCCAGCTGAATCTCATTCCTCAAGCATACTCTAAGTCAGGGGTGTCCAACCTTGGCAACTTTAAGACTTGTGGACTTTAACTCCCAGAATTCCTCAGCCAGATGGCTGAGGAATTCTGGGAGTTGAAGTCCACAAGTCTTAAAGTTGCCAAGATTGGACACCCCTGCTCTCAGTGAAACATTGAGATGCCTCCAGATCTGGTTGAGGAAGAATTTAGTCCATGGAGGGAAAGCAGAGAAGGTAGTCTTAGATGTGTGGACTTCAACCTCCCAGAAAAATTCTTCTTAACTTATGGTCATATTGACTGGGGTATTCTGGGAGCTACAAAATTACAAAATTGCCCAGTTTAGGAAGCACTGATCTACATCATAGAAAACCAATGATACAACACTGGTGCAGTACAGGTGAGTCAGTTTACAAAAGAGATTATTTATATTTGCAAGTGATGACCTTAATCCGAATAATTCACAATCAAAATGAAATATTTCAGCTACAGGTGCAAAGGCTGCTGCTCTTTTGTACATCAGGGTGGCAAATGCATTTGGCAGGTCTGACTCTAATAGGACTTTCGTATGAGACAATTCTTCAAGGGAGTTTTTGAAGATACCAAAAACTTTCATTCTGTTTTGATCCCAAGTGTTCCATATAGATAACAAATACATGTTTGTGTGCCTGATACATACATCTTGTATACGTACAAGATGTCTATATAAGTCTATAAAATCTGCCTCAAAGCAAGTAAAATGACATTTGAGCAGCAGGAGAGAGCATATATTTGGACATATATTCTAGTGGGGTTACACTATTTGTCAGTAAGCTATTATTTCCTCTGCAAACTGCCAATCCAATTGCAAAATCAAAATTAAAAGCAGAACAGTTCCTTCAAAACTAGAAATGAATTAGCACCAAATGTTGATTAAAAAAAAAATCAACAGAGAGGAAAGCTGAGCTGCCTGGCTAGAAGAAAAAGAAAACTCAGTTAAGACATATCCGCTAGTACATGTGCTAATGTCATTTCTATTTGTGAATACTGTATAATTAAGTCTCCAAACTAAAGCATATATAAATACATTTCTTGATGTACCTAGAGTTATTTTCCCTTCTGAATGCAACTCAGATTGTCTGTATGAAGATCTCCATGCTAAAAATTATCCTTCTGTAGAAATAATGCCTCATATTTTATATACATAAAATACATTGATTATTTCTGTATTTCTCAAGAGAGGACTGTTTTTCTGGTGCATTACTCGACCTGACACCATCCTTAAAAAAAAGTATAGTCTTTGAAATTTCTCTATCACTGAGCAAGTAAATTCTTAGCACACTTGGCAAAACCCAGAAACCTCTCACCAAACAAGCCTGTTTTCTTCCAAACTTGTAACATTTTATTTTTAGCAGTATCTTCCTGCTGTTTCTTTCTTTTTCTGTAGATAAAATTTGGTTTAGACTTATCCAAAATGTTTGTTTTGTCTGGAAGGGAGCTAGATGACTTGTCATGAAGTATGTGATGATATAACTGGTTCTAATCACAAACTGACAGTGTTATCAGTCACCCAGCAGCCAGTGTTTGAACTGGACAGGAGTGAAAGACACACACCTCATTGAGCAAGGATTGTTATGCCTTACACTTTAGCAGTTTTATCATCATCAAGACTAATTGACCATTTGCTGAAGGTGCAATAAAAAAAATGGAAATAGATCCTGCGTCTTTCTACCATCACATGAGTATTCCTACTGGGGAATTGATGACTCATATGTTTATTTTTTCCCCTCGCTAATATTATCCAAATGTATGACTTACACAATAGATATGAGCAATGTTCTGTTTATCACATCTTCTCAAGGGAAGTTCCAGAAGTTGCAAAAAAAAGAAAAAGATATTTCAATCTTGCTTTTCAAGAATCACAACACAGAATGGACTGGCTAAATCAAGAATATGAAGACTCACTTAGATGCTAAGGCATTTAATTTGTCACCAAAAGAGGGCCCAAACTTTGGAATCCCCCCTCCCCAAATCATTCTGAGACAGCCTGGGAGAGGGCCACAAAAAGGATCAAGCAAAACACATTTTGCATTCCTGAGATAGAGCATCAACCTCTGAATGGGAGATTGCAAAGAAATTTTAATGTAGGTTTTTGCAGCCTGTGAAACTGCCAACCAATCTTTCTTATCTTGCCCATAATGTTCTTAATACACTGCTTAGTGCATCTCTCAGGCCTTTGGAATGCTAACAGCTGCTTGGAGCTGGATGGTACAAGAGTACATTCAGCGTAAGCAAGTATTTATGCAGAGTCTTCAACCCATGGGGACTGAGTGCATATGGCAGAAAAGATAGTCTCCTATTGCTAGAGAAAGAGAGACCCGGGGTAGCTGCTTGTAGCATAAAGACCAACAACCTGATAGCACCTTTTCAGATTAACACATTTTATAAAAAGGCATAAGGTTCATGGTTTGCAACTTACTTCATCAGACCAACTAGTCCAGAGAAAAGTCTAGTCTAGAGAAAAGAAGCAGGGGGGGGGGGGGGATAGGACATGATAGCAGTATTTGAAGGGCTGTCATAAAGAACAGGGGGTCAACAAGTCAACTTATTTTCCAAAGCACCAGAAGGCAAGACGAGAAACAATGGATGGAAACTAATAAAGCAGAAAAGCAACCTGAAATTAAAGAGAAATTTCCTAACAGTGAGAACAGTTAACCAGTGCAAATGCTTGCCTTCAGAAGTTGTGGGTGCTTCATCACTGGAGGTTTTAAGAAGAGATTGGACAGTTGCGTGTCTGAAATGGTATAAGGCAGTGATGGCTAACCTTTTCGGCCCCAAGTGTGTATGTGCACAAAACCCTCAAATGCAATGTGCATGCATCTCGTGCATGCGCCCTGTGCCCTGCATATGCATCCCCGTGCATGCACCCTGCCCCTCATGCATGCACGGCAGACTCAAAGATCAGCTGGCTGGCGAGAGGCGCATGTGCATATGCATTAGAGCTGAGCTGGGGCAATGGCTTGAGTGCCTGCAGAAAGGGCTCCGCATGCCACTTCTGCCACACATGTATAGGGTCTCCTGCTAGAGCAGGGGGTTGGACTAGAAGACCTCCAAGGTCCCTTCCAGTTCTATTCTTATTGATTGAAAGATTGAACATTCAACTCTATTATTAACTTCATTTTGCGTTTTTTGTCTTTCATCTCATAAAGTCAGCTGCAGTCATGAATGCCTAAACCTTTTGATAAAATGTTTGAGTCTGAAAAGGTTCCACTAGGCTCCTGATTTTGGCTACCATAAGACTAACATGTCTATCCTCAACAAGTGGTTCCAGAATTTTATTTTTGCTCAAAAGCAGTGTGCACTAAATAGTCCACTTGACTTAGACTAACAGACAGTATTAGTTCTTAATACTGATTAAAAGGATTAAAAAGGATAATGCGTTTAAAAGAAAAAGGGTCTAGAGGTGACATTGAGGTGAGTGATAAGAAAACTGAAAGAAATATCTCTCTCTTGATTAGTGATCTTCCTAAGGTTATTCTTACTGTTATTTTTGGCAGATATAACAATGCTTCAAAAGGTTGGGCTGCTGAAAAACAATGGCAGATTGGCAGAACATTAGAAATTCCCAAATATGTTAACTGGTCACCAGCAAAGCTAGAAAAAAAAGATCAGCCTATCTCTCATTCATATATATTCTATCTTCTTCTTTGAAAGAAAGCACACTGACCTTTCATTACAGCTCAGTTTTACATGTATCAACATTTCAAAATGCTTTAATTTGCCAGTGGACCATAATATCAAAAATCCATTTTAGAAATGACTGGAAGCTATCTTGATAGTCATTCCTCAGAAACCAGATGTCCTTGTCCTGTTTCTCTGGATCTGTCAGCAGTTACCTCAGCAAAGGGGGAAAAAAGCATCAGGCTAGACCAAAGATTGCTTGCTTATTGCTAAATATATTTTCAACAGTCAGGGGGGAATAAGGGATATCAACACACAGAATGGCAGAAGCTATCCTGTAATTTGTAATATGTATCTGTATGATTCCATCCTTAATCTTTTCACAGGTTGCCATATGCAATACTTGATAAGGAAACAGACATTTGGATGCAACTGGAAAAGCTGACAGATCAATGAAAGATGATACATGAAAGGACAGCTATAAAGGTTTATGGGATATTTATGGAGCAGAAAATTTCAAGTCTATTATTATTTTTCACCATTGCAGTTTTAACTCAGAATTTCTTCCCCTGTTCATAAACAGCTCTATGGCTTATTTCTGTCTCTTGTAGAAACATTTACACAAATGGATGGCTGTTTCCTGTCATCAAATGTGCTTGAAGGAAGACACACAATCATTGAGTGGAAGGACTAGAATGCTTCAATTCAGTCTTTTTCATTCACCAGCCAGCATTAAAGCACTGCTTTGATTGAAATCCCCGTAAAGAACAGAGCTTATATGACAGACATTCAGGTTCTAGCCTGCCCCAGACAAGGACGCTTAAAATTTTTTACTAATTTGGATCAGTCACACTCTCTCAGCACAGTACAAATCACAGGACTGTTATTATATATCAAACTAGGAGGAAATAAAGTTCCATGTGTGCCATCTTGAATTCTTGAAAGATAGGATAAAAACCTAATCCATCCATTCACCTATCCACCCATTTAACCATCTGATATGAAAACTTCAACATGTCCAATCAAAAGGCTACTTCCTGCACACATGCTAATGTTTTGGGGACTTTGCCTTGCTTTTGGGCCTCATATATCATACATGAGAAGTTTGCAGCCTTCAAAAAGAAATATATTTAGGGATGGCATACACAAAAAGAACACTAGAAAAGAGTATAGAGGCATAGGTTAAATAAGGCAACTTGACAAGGTTTCATTTGTGACATTTCTGAAAAAAGATGATGTTCAGTCATTAATCATTCTATACTATACCAAATTTCTCAGAGACAATTTTTTTATTTTGTTGGCGTAAATGGTCAAATAAGCAGACAGCTCCAAAAACTGTCCCATGTCTTTAATATAAGCTGCCTTAATTGGATTTGGCTGGTTCTACAAGTATTTGTAATTTATGAGAGAATGGCTATGGATTCAAAAAACAATGTAATATGTTAAAACATGATAGAAAGAAAAATACCAACAGTTATGACTGAAAAAAAACTGTGATTAAGATCTGCTAGGAAGGAAGGAAGGAAGGAAGGAAGGAAGGAAGGAAGGAAGGAAGGAAGGAAGGAAGGAAGGAAGGAAGGAAGGAAGGAAGGAAGGAAAAGAAAAAGATGATTCTTTATCATTATTTATATAAACATCTGTTTTTTGCTGATATGAATTGGCAGGATATAATTACATTTCAGATACAATTTTGGAATTAGATTTAACAGTGTATCTTTCCTTATGAGATTTGTTTAACATTCTATTAATTTTTCTTAGCCCCCTTTCAAGATTGGTTTTATTAATTTAACTGATGGGAAATGTGCTTAATCTTCTATAAGAATATAGGTTTTAAAAATTCAGATCTTATAAACTGCATCAAACTAAAATATTCCTAAAACATTGGTGTGTTCTTTAGAAAAATCCTCAAATCACAGGAAAAGGTGCTATTCTGTTTGGATATTTAAATGTTTTTCTTCATTTATCAGATTTAATAATGAAGTTTATTCATTTCATGAGGTGGTAATTCTCTTTCAAATGCAATTATATCACACAGCAGGTTTGCTGATTATGGAGACATAGAAAGATAGTTCATCAGGAAGTTACAAAAGAATTAATCATCAACAACTTGTACAGTGAAAATCACTGTATGTTGCAATTTTATTCAAGTATTTTACATGTCTATTCTTACTAAACCTTTATAGAGAAATGCACTCAAAAATATAAATCAGACAACCCATTGCTAAAGTTTACATTTTTAATTGTGCTGGAAAGATGAAATAGTTAATACTTTTAAATGAAGACATAGAATATATCATCAATAAACATGATTTTCAAGGGTTGTAAGATTAGAAACCTAAAAAAAAAAAAAGAATTATTATTAGTCTATAATATTGTGATTGCAAATCCAAAGTTAACTATCATGTAATATTTCCTGTAATACTTATTACTTACAGCCTAACAAATATACTTCCGTGACAAGAATGATCAAGTTAATTCTGAATAATGCAA
This sequence comes from Hydrophis major, assembly GCA_033807585.1. NCBI lineage: Eukaryota > Metazoa > Chordata > Lepidosauria > Squamata > Elapidae > Hydrophis > Hydrophis major. The sequence goes on from CM066328.1 coordinate 264,542,935, forward strand.
TAATAATTTTAACCTAAAAGAATATGCAAACTAATCAATGCTAAAAATATTGCCCTACCCTTTAATACCAACAAGGTAATCTTATATGCCACTATTTCAGAATAAGTCCTCATTCATGAAATGTGTTTATTCTAGCTTAGTATTATAGCTCTCTAATTCTACAGCTATTTAACTTGCAGCAAGTCCAATAAAACTGTATAATAATAATAATAATAAAATAATATAATAATAATAATAATAATAATAATAATAATAATAATAATAATAATAATAATAATAATAATAATAATAATAATAATATGGTATAGTACAATACAATATAAATGTATAGGGGTGTAGTACCTATTACTAATATCAAACCTAATATCTATTTTTATTAAAGGTTAAAATTTTATCTAGATCATTTTCTCAGTTATGTGCTAAGATGTATGACAGCAGTACCACATTTGAGTTGCAAAAAGTCTGTTGATAAGAACACAAAGTAGGGTTTTCCACATCTCACTGCTATCTTCTATTAATAATGAAGATTACTGAAGATAGATCTGGCAGACTTAGTACACGAGAAAATATGTTTCAAATATCAAACTTTTATATTATACCTTTGTACGAACAGGTGGCAAGATGTTTAAAATAGTTCCTTCAGTCATAACCATAGGCATCCCAGTATTCATTTTCTGGAGGATAATCATTCATTTGTTTCTTTCTATCTTGTTCTTCATCATTTTCCTTTATATCTAAAAATGGTGTGCACGTTATTCCAATGGTAAAGCAAATTCTATTCATTTCTATGGCAATTCTTTCTCTTATGTGAATAAACAATTAGCACAATTGTGAAATGGTCATTGTTGTTAAAATGTATCCACATTTTACATTTATCAATTGTTGTAATGGCGAGGCAGTTGAGGTGTTTGATTATGATCACATGAATCATGATGACTTTATTGGAGTCTACTCTTGTATTTATACACATTTTTAGTAATCCTCTAACATTGGTTAACTTTGGTTGTTGCTCAACCTTTGTTACTGTTTAGCATAATAATTAATACAATTAATTATCTCTAGTTAAAGTCTAACACATGTTTACTTCCTCTCTCTAATCCTCCTTTAGATGAGTAACTTTGTTTGCCTGAGTTGTATCTGCTTGGAACCATTCTTTTCTCTTGAGGTTTGCCATCAAAGATAAAGACATTCCTGCAATTACAACTCTACAATCAATAAGAATGAAAAGTAGAATATGGCACAATACCTCTCATAAAAGCACATCATAATTTAATGATCTAGCACTGCCATTACACATTCAACACTATCTATCTGTTGGATGTACACAGAACTTGGGATTTTTTCAGAGTCTTTTATAACAGAATCACTGGGCGTAAATATTATCACTCCCATTTCAGAGGTATTTACTTTAAAATTGTAGAAAACTATTGGGGGGGGGGTTAGTGGAAAAAATTCTGGGAGTATTTAATAGACAATAATAGATAATCAATATAATTTCAACATCTAGATTTAGGAATATTCAGTGTTGCAAGAAAATCAAACCTACAGGAAGTCAAAACACCCAGAGAAAAACATCAATTAAATATAAATACCCTATATTGTATACACTCTCTGTAATGTGTATTTATCCGATAATCTCAAGACCGTGTGCCCTTCCTCCAAGAAAGTTAATGAAACTGAATGTGGAATTATTCCATTTTAACCTTTAAACTTATGGTGTGGACACGGTAGGCTAGGAAACATTTCCAGGTTAAAAATCATCACTAAGATTAGAATTCATGTTTCAAGCAGAATGATCAGACTTTGCGAAGAGAATCTGCTACCAGAAATGTCAGCTGCCTGCCTGGTTCTCTCTTTAATGTCTAATACTGCCTACTTTTTGCTATGACACTACAAGATTCCCACCCTTTCTCTGCTTATTAGCTAGTGTACCAGATGAGAAAAAAAAACACTATAGGCAGTCCTTAATTTATGACCACAATTGAGCCCAAAATTTCTGTTGCTAAATGAAACATTTGTTAAATGAATTTTGCCCCATTTTACAACTTTTCTTGCCAGGTTTGTTAAAGAATCACTGCAGTTATTAAATTAATAACATATGAACCTGACTTCCCCATTGACTTTGCTTATCAAAAAGTTGCAAAACGTGACCACATGATTCCAGGACATTGAAACCATCATAGATGAGTCAGTTGTCAACAATCTGAATATAAATCATGAGATTGCTGCAGTGAGATTGTGTGAAATTAAGTCATTAAGTGTGAAAAATGTCCATAAGTCACTTTTTTCAGTGCTGTTGTAACTTCGAACGGTCACTCAGCAAACCGCTGTAAGTTGAGAACCATCTGTATATGGATACTGAGGCACTGGCTAAGCTGAACTGTGTGTCATGGCAGAAGATAAACACCACTGCATTTGAAGGCCTGCATGATTAAACAAAAAAGCCTGAATTTCTGTCTCCAATTTTCTAGACTGATTACCAAAATAGCTTTAAAAGAAACATTTTAATATAGTTCTGCATAATTTCATTATCACTGACTTACATGTAGCAGAAGTCTTTCTGACTGCAGTCTCCTTCATTTCCTATAAACCTTCTACCAAGATCAGCAAATAAGGCAGAATTCTACATCTGATAGCTCATGATAAAACTCTATTTTATTCCCAGGCTCTCATTTCCACAGCATAGGCAAACATGTGACACCATAATTAAATACATTTTTATCACACATAGAGCAAGAACATATGTAACCCTTTAAAGACGGCATGCATTTCTAGTACCAATTTATGTGTACAAATAAGACATTCTGGTTTCTAAATAGGATTTCTTCTTAGCTAAATACCACACATTTTAGAATGTAGGGTTTATTGTCCATTAAGTATACACCTTTAGTATACATTGGCACAATAAGCAGGATATAAAAAAATTCTCTTTATAAAAACTGCTGAAACCCTCATTCTGTGGATTGCACAGAACAGGAAATTAAATGAAATCAATTAATGAACCTGATCTAGTATACAAAAGTCTTAAATCTACATAAAAGAAGTCATTTGCCTATCAAGACAAATGAGATTTCACATATTATCACTTCCTTGGAAATGGCATGCCCATTAATCGCTGAATATTTGCAGCCTGGGGGAAATGTGAAATGTTTCCACAATATGGCAATGGAAATAAAAACAGGATATTTTAATCTGTAGTGTTGGGCAATTATATTGACACAATGTACTACTACATCTGCAATAGAAATGAAATAATAATACTCAGGACTAAGTGTCTACAATTATACCTTTTCACCAAGAAAAGTAATTGAGAGTACAAAATATTTTTCTCATTACATTTATGATGTTCAGTTATTTACCTAAACCTAATCAACCAAGAAATAAAACCTTATGTGAAAGGAAGAGTAAACAGGCTGTTGTTACTATATGAATTTTAACATAAAATCCTGAATATCATAAAATTAACTTTAGGGTAATTTAATATCTGGGCCTCTGTATTTAAGGATCTAAAGTTAAGACATTTAAAATAATTAATTAAGGGGGAAAGAGAGGTTAGAAAACTTTATAGGGAAAGCAGGAAAAACATATATATTGTGTACATGAAACTGGTACAGTGGTGGGATTCAAATTATTTTACTACCAGTTCTGTGGGTGTGGCTTGGTGGGCATGGCAGGGGAAGGATATTGTAAAATCTCCAGTCAGAGGTGGTAATTGCCAGTCCTCCGAACTACTCAAAATTTCCGCTACTGGTTCTCCAGAACTGGTCAGAACCTGCTTAATACCACCTCTGAACTGGTATGTTTATTTTACTTTCATCCAATTAAATACAGTAGATTGTAAATGGGAAAATTAGATATACTATATTTAATAAATATGCTGTCATTACTGTTGCCAGTATTCTAGAAATGTGCAATATTAACTTTCTCATTAAATTTGAGCAAATAAACTAATTGTTTTACAATCAACAGAATTATAAAGTAAATTCTTCCCAAAGACAGAATAAAAATTGAAAATATACTTGCCAGCTTCATGAACTTGATATGCAAAACAAATCTTATTTCTTATTGAAGAAAATAAAATATAAAACGAATATGTAAACATATATAATGAAAGGGAAAAGAAATGAAACTTTATAAAGATTCAACCATATGCAAAAAATTTACATAGAACAATACTTGTACACATCAAGAGTAATTTTTCATACTTTTAATTTATATGGGTAAAAAAATGTTTCCTTTTTTCCTTTTGTTACTAATTTTATTTAATTTTACAATTTCTTTTTTACTGTTTTAGTAAAAAAAAAATAGCCTCTTATATATGTCATCTTTCTATGACATTTTTGCTTTAACAGCTTTGCCTTTGGTATATAAGTTACACATAAACTTATATTCCAAAAGGAATTAAGTCCTGTGATAAAAAACACTCCTGCATTAAAGTTTATGGTTAAAAGCTATGCATTTGTAAAATCTATGTTTTCTCAACTTCTATTATTTCTTAGATTAGCCTATTAATCTTTTGCAACTGGAAATCTGCAGCAGCATATTCATGATGCTAGTAATTGAATTTAACAGTAAGAAATTTATGACTTTTTAAAAAAGGGAACCCTATTTAGCCTCTCCAGTGACAAAAACAATTTTAATAGCCATGAGAGGAACAAAGATAGTAATTCTCAAAAAGAAATGAAACAGCTGATGTAAGCAATATGTGGATTAGGTTACAAGTTTAATGTACGCTTAATATTGGAAACTTTTTCAGAAGAAATAAACAACACTGTCTAAAACAGAGCCACATTCATAACAGAGATTGGTTGATAAAGCCAGGTCCATTTGGAAAAAAAAAGCTTTGAAGTTCTGGAATTGCAGAACAGGAGGATTGATGCTGCCACGGTTTTGCCTCTTTCACTGTAAAGAAAAACTTACCTTTGAATCATGAACTGAATTATTTAAGGCTCTTTACTACTTAATGTTCATACCTAGTTTTCTCTTCGCTATAACTTTGGAATGATCATAAGCTCTGAATACAATGCAAGGAAACAAATCTGTGGTCTGTATTGCATACACAGACACAAGCATACAGACGCAATCACTGGAACATGTCAGAATCATGAACAACAGCAAGCTTGATGGCAGACCTGAAAGTCAGACTAAGCATTAACTAAATATTGATATTCTGGGAGTTGATCTAAGTGGGTCACTTCATATCAGAGATCTGGATGCCTCCACCCTGATCATGTTCAGGAAGCTATTAAAGACCAGGGTACTCTCCTTTGCTTTGAGGCAGAGCCCCTGCTGGAAGGTTATATGTTGCAGTTATATGTTGCTTTTTTGGCTATCATGTTTTTCTACTTTTTTCTTACTTTTTAACTGTAAGCCACACAGTGTCCAAGTATAAATTCAGGATAAATGATGTTGAAAGTTCAAATTTTTTCAATACAACACCAAAAAGGCTAAAGTTAAAGATAAAACAACATATGAAAAAAACTGAGAATTTGTTTTCACTGTACAAAATGAAGCATGAGGACTTTTGGGGAAGCCGCTAAAAGCGGCTATATGGATTTGGTTGTAGTTGATTATATAATTCATTTGTTGTATTTTAAAAGAAGGTGATGAGTTACTAAAAAAAATATACTTGGGAGAAAAGTAATTTTTCTTTTTCCTTGGTATGTTCTTATTTTTCTTTCTTTTCTATTTTTCTTTCTATTTTTCTCTTCGTTCCTACCCTTCTATATATAAGCACAGAAAACACAGCAGAACAGAGGTGGTATTCAGCAGGTTTTGACCAGTTCTGGAAAACCAGTAGCAGAAATTTTGAGTAGTTCGGAGAACTGATAAATACCACATCTGACTAGAGATTTTACAGTATCCTTCCCCTGCCACGTCCACCAAGCCATGCCCACAGAACCGATAGTAAAAAAAATTGAATCCTACCACTGCAGCAGAGGCCACAAAACTGGAAAGCGTTTATTTTATTCCAGGACTAAAAAAAGGGGGAGCTAAAGAACATTCTAATGACAATCTGAACTGATATCACATTATAACATGGTAATACTCAAGTTTTTACAATCCAGACTTCAACAATACATAAAATGAAAACTGTAATATATAAGGTGAATTCAGAAGAGGGAGATCACTGAAAACTCAGTGCTAACATTCAGTGGATAATGAAAATGAAAAAGACTTCCAAAAATATGTTTATTTTTGTTTATTGACTTTTGAGAATAGCTAAGGATACGAATGAATTAACCTTAATGTTCTAACTACATATGAGTCGAATCACGTATGATCTTAATTTTTAAAATCTGTGATAACGATACTCATAAAACTTGATAAAGAACAAGAAAGATATCAGTCACACTGTGATCCCAGATCACTTTAAAGATTATGCTTCTTAATGTGCAGCACTGCAGTACAATGCCCTTAGCATTGCCTTGTCCTTCTTTGAATTCAGAATAACATGTTCCTTGAAGGTTATAAATATTTTAACGGAAAGGAATGAGACGAAAATGCGAAGTTCTGTATTTTTCATCTCTTACAGACAGTGAAATGGGACAAAGTAAAAGAAATCTCTTCCTTCCTCCCTCCTTCTCTCTCTCTCTCTCTCTCTCTCTCAACATGACATTGGATCAAAACTGAAGCAAAAAAAAAAAAATACCCAATAAATATAGATAGTCCTCGACTTAGTCATTTGTTTAGTAACTGAAGTTACAACAGCACTGAAAAAGCCCTGACTTATGGCTGTTTTTCACATTTACAACCATTGCAGCATTCCCGCGATCACATTATCAAAATTTAGATAGGCAACTGCCGTGTATTTGTGACGGTTGCTGTGTCCTTGGGTCATGTGATCCCCTTTTGTGATCTTCTGGCAAGCAAAGTCAATGGGGAAGCCAGATTCACTTAACAACTGTGTTACTAAATTAACAACAGCAGTGATTCACTTAACAACTGTGGCAAGAAAGGTTGTAAAATGGGGCTCAATTGTGATCGTAAGTCGAGGACTACCTGTAAACTAAATTAAGGTGGTGAAGGTTGCCTTCGAAGCAAGCGACCATATACTTACCTCCAGTCACTACCCCTCAAGCGGAAGTACTATTTCAGTGCTGGATCCAATCGTCCCTTGCAGTAATGTCTTCCTCTGTGTGGCTCATTCTCCATCAGACTCCAGAGACAGAGCCACAATAGCTCCCTTCTAAATGCCTTGCCCCAGAATTCAACTCCGATCAGCCCCCCCAAACCAATCTATGTGAATAGTAAGAGGAACATGAATGCTGTCTTTATTATGGCTTTATGATACCTTTTACTAGACAAGAGAAGAAGCAAGGCTACTTCCAATCACAACAACTAAAACAAAAGAAGTGAAGTTTTCCCAACCAGAACTGCATTTTGATCCCTGTCTGGAGCAAAACATCGAAACTCACATGTTTTAGAACCCAAACTATTTGCTTCAGGTGTCAAAAGATGCATACATGAATGCTTTGCATAACCTACACTGCTAGCATCTATATGGTCCATATTGTTCTCCATGGTATATTAAAATTCAGGGATTATGTGATCCTCCCAACTGCTTTTTCAAAGGCACAAGATTTATCCCACCTTCTGCAACTGGATGGACTTTTTACCTATGGCTCAAATGAGCATTTGCGCAAGCTACCACAGGAGGCAGTACACAACTCTTCCCATTTCATACTATTCACTTTTCAGCACAAACCTAAGAAAATGTTAAATGCATCCACAAAAATATAAAGAATTAATGTAATAAATACAGATGTAGGCATATCAAAAATCTTAAACTGACTGCTAAGGCATGCCAGGGCCCTAAGGAAAATCTGACATAGCAGAACATTAGAAGGGAATACGAAAAACGTATTTCAAGGTGTCAAGTGGTACATTGAAGGCCACATTGATCTGCCTTATCTTACAAAATATCCACAACTCAGGACTGATCAAAGAATGCCAAGATGACTAAACCTCTTACTAATTATAACAGCCAAGAGCTAAGATGTGAAAAGCTGTATGAATAAGACCACAGGTCTAGCTTATCCACAATTCTGTTCTACCTGTTGAACAGCCTATAATGAGCAGGAGAAGAGAACAACACCACTACTGATCAGGCATCTCACACACTGCAAGTGGTACACAAAATATACTGTCCCACAAAGGGAGGGAGGGAGGGAGGGGGGAAGATCAGTGACTGACAGCCTTATTCTCTCTCAGTATGTCTACTTCCACTTAAGTCCATATAGAGTTTTGGCTGTCACTAATTTTTTAAGTTCCACAAACTGTGCAATATAAAAAGCACTGAATCTGCCCTGAATCTCAAAACACTTAACTTTGAAATTAGCCAAGAGAATATAGCTTTTTTCCTATCAGTAAAATTTTCCTGAGCATCTATCATATTATCAATTGTCGATGTTAAGAGTGCAGTAATAATACTTTATCAGTTGTAGGTGAAGTGTATATCTGAAGGCATTTACGATGTCGAAACAGTTAAATATGACATACCTTTTTTCCTTGATCTACTGAAAAAGAATCCAAAGATTCTATTGAAAGCCCATTTTTTCTCCTGTAACAGAAATCAGTCATTAGAGATCATGAAAGTCCTGTCGAATAGCAATATTTTTTATGGCTAGTATATATTATATGTATGGTATTCAGCTTTGCTCGGGTATCTTCCCACGTCATTGAAGTTGTGCTTTTAAAGTTGTAGCAACGTATCGGCAGAATCTCATCTGCCATCATCAGGCTACAGAAGCCTGATGATGGCAGATGAGATTCTGCCGAAACATTGCTACAACTTTAAAAGCATAATTACAATGACGTGGAAAAATACCCGAGCAAAGTTGAATACCATACATGTAAATACCCGTGAAAACTTAAGAAAACATATATATTATATGTATATGTAGAGTTTATATATGTGTGTGTTTGACTGTGTATATATAATATTATTTAATCCTGTTAATTTTAATCATTTTATACTATCTTTTGTACCTTTTTAATATATTGTAAGTCGCCTAGAATCACTTGGTGATCGGTGAGATGGGCAGCATACAAATTTTATAAATAAATAAAGGATGTGTATGTGCGTGTGTGTACACAGACATATATAGTATATACATACATACACATATAAAGGTAAAGGTAAAAGTTTCCATCTACAGGCATGTCTGATTCTAAGGCATGGTACTCATTTATGGAAGCCAGTGTTGCCCAAAAACACTTACTGTGGTCATGTGACTAGCATGGCTATATGCTGAGGCTCACAGAACGCTATTACTTTCCCATCAAAGTGGTATCTATTTATCTACTCATATTTTCATGCTTTCAAACTTCAAGGTGAGCAGAAGTTGGGGCAAGGATGAGAGTTCACCCCATCACACAGTGCTCAGGTCTGGAACCCAGGTGGTCAGCTTTGCAGCTGACAAGTTCAATGTCTTTAACCACTGAGCTATCATGCCCCTTACACACACATATACACATACTTTTAAAATACTATGGAAATATATTACTATATAATTATATAAGAATATTTGTTAATGTGATATATTATATAAAATATATGTCATCAATATGACATAATGCCATATAAATATATAAATATTCATACACACACACATTCAAACAAGCACACACAGCTGAAGCTTGGTTTTCCTGGCTCTTTCCTCTTTTTTTTTTTTCCTGTTGAAACCTCTGTAGCCACTGTCCCTGAGAAATGGCAGATTTTCCAAAAGACTACAATAAGGAGCACTAGGTCAACTGGTAATAATTTTTTTTTATTTTTCTTTCACTTCACATAGATCCCAGCCTTTCCAATAATGTAGAAAATATTTTGAATTTGCACCATTTTGAACTCAAAAATTTTGAGTCAGAAATCTAAGCGCAAAATAATTTTGATTTATAATGGTGTTAAATTTACCAAGGCCTTCTTATGTCTCAGAACAGAGGCTTATTATATAATAGTCTATATTCTTCAAAACCAAATGACGAATGCAAAAAATCGAAATATATTGAATGGGATTTCAAGAGACTGACTAGCGATGCAGGATGTGATTGTTTGAGAACAATAAGAAGTTGTACATTAAAGGTAGACTAAAAGAATGCATGATATGCTTTAAACCAAGAAAATAGAAACTTTTAAAAATGTATTAATTATATTTTTTTTTCATCCTGCAGAATTAAATGTAAGATTCAACCAATTGTCTTTTGGTCATGTACACTAAAAATCTTACTCTAAATCTTTGGGAATGTTTATATCCAAGCATAATTTATATTCAAAATAAATATTTCTCACACATATTAGCTGCTTATGATGCTACAATATTCTATATAAAATTATTCCAGTAATGGGCATGTGTAGAATTGTGCCAAAATTCTCACTGCATGAAGAGTTGTAGCCTAGATTAAAAACTTTAATTGCAAGTTAGTTCTACACATCTCTTCAGGTTTCAGCTGATATATAACAATACCAGTTAATTCATCTCAGAATTGGTAGCAATTCTAAAATATATAACTGTAGGCACTAAGTTCTGTTCCAAAAATAAGCAGATATATTCACTTAAAAGGATTTGTGGCTAGTGCATGGAAAACCAATTAGAAAATCAATATAGATTTAATTTTTTAAAGTCACACAATTTCAGTGGGAGAGAAAATGCTTCATCAAGCAAGATGCACTTTATTGGCAGATTTGGCATTATTAATTAAAAGGTACTCTTTCACTTATAGTGGATGACTGAAGTAATCAATAGTAATAAATTATTCCTATGGATTTTAGCAATTATTTAAACCACATTCCACATTGCTTAATCCAATGGAAGCAAATATTTTGTAACTTTGCCAAAGCAAATGTTTTACATATATATTGTATAGATAATATAAGAAAATTTAGGTTCCTAGAGACATTGAAAAGACCTATATCTATAAGTGCTTAATAGTTTCTTATTTGAAAACTCAATCTTAACAGAAGAAACATAATTTTATCAGAGAATGAAATCTTTAGTTATCTTTTAGACAGGATCATTGAGTTAGCATTTTAAAAGAAACCTCCTGTTTATTCAAAATTATAAAAACATGTTATCGTTTATTCCAAATATCCCAAAGGAACGAAGAAACTTGAGGCTGTGTAAAAATTATAATTTTTAAAGACCCATGGGAAAGGCTTCCCTTTATTTGTATCACAATACAAGCTTCAATTCCATACATTATAAATATAAATATTTGAAAAGAAAAAGAAGGATTTCACAGTAGCAGCTAAAATTATCAGACTACTTCCTCAATATTCTGTCAATGCTTTCCCTAATCTGATATATCAATTGTAATTGACAGGCAAGATTGTAATTTAGCTCTTCTACAGCCATTTTTCCCTATGAAATTAATCTGAGATTACAACTGAACATGTGAAAAAGTGAGATTCATAAATTCATTATCTCTGTTCTGTGGTGGAACCAATATGGAAGATGGTGTTTTACTTTCTGATGTAATAAACTAACTCACCTGAAGAAATGCTTACTGAAAACAAAGAAAATTAATGTCCCCTTGGAGTTGAGCTAGACTGCTAGTGACATATCCATGTAATTTGGAAGGGAATAATAATTAAATAGCTTCCTTCTAGATTTATTTTTACTTCCAGCCTAAATTTATAACCAAGGATTTCAAGGTAATCTCTTATTCATGTACTAATCAGAGGTGACCCTAGTTAGCTTCCATGTCAGTTCGGCCACTATAAGGAGACTATAAAGCAAAAGCAAAAAGCAAAATTTCCCAACTCAATATTTTCAGATTTTGCTATTTCATAAGTTTTAAAAACTGAAAAAAAAATATTTAACACTGACCTGCAGTTGCTCACCTTCTTTTGCCTACAGAAAAAAGCAGTAAGAATTAATCTTTCCATTTTTCAGTCTTGAAATCTAAGAGGTACGTTTGCTATATCTTATCCACATCCATTATAGCGGAGTAGAGCTTTTTATTTTATTGTAGAGTCTACAGTGAACAACATTCTGGGTTATTGTTATTTAAAAAATACTTTGCAATAAAAATGAATGTATATTAGATGCATATTAAAATAACAGGCTAGATCAGGGCTCTCCAACTTTGGCAACTTTAAGACTTGTGGACTTCAACTCCCAGGAATCCCCTGGGTTAGATGGAGCCTACATAAAAACCGAAACTATCTCGTATCTTAAATACTGGTGCTCATGCTTTATGGCCCAAAACAGTCATGCAACATCAGTCCTATGGATAGTGCTTGGGTTGCTGGTTTTATTACTATGTGCTGGTTATAACCTTGAAAGTCTCATGTGCTTAGAGCCTGCAACCACTTGCTCCAAACACAAATAGTCCTTGACTTATAACTGTTCATTCAGTGACTGTCCAAAGTTGCAATGGCCATTGAAAAGAAAGTGACTTATGACTCTAGATTTTTCTCACTTATGACTTATTTCAAGCTTATGACCATAGGTTTTTTTTTAACACCTATGACCTTTGCATCATCCCCATGGTCACATGATCAAAATTTGGATGCTTGGCAACTAGCCTCTATTTATGACTATTGCAGTGTCCCAAGGTCGTGTGATCGCCTTTTGCGACCATCTGTCAAGCAAAGTCAATGGAGAAGCCAGATTCACTTAACAAATATGTTACTAATTTACCAATTGCAATGATTCACTTAATGACTGTGGCAAGAAAGACTGTCCACCCTCCTCTACCTTCTGTGATACTTGAGGAAGGCCAGAGAGACAATGGTCAAAATTGCTATGGATAAAATCATTTGGAGGGTAAGCATAATGTTTTCACTCTCCATAAAGAGATGGTTTCTGTTGTGAATGCATAAGGTTTAATAAAGAGAACTTGAGCTTGGAGTAAAGTGCAGGGTTCTGGCCCTGCATTTCTGATTGGCCATTAACAGAGAGTTCCTATTGGTTAAAGGAGCTAGCACTCCTCGATTGTTATTGGTTAATCGTTATTGGGGTTGCCTATATAAGGAGGGTTATAACTGCCATTGAGTTGAGAAGTCACTATGTAAATAAAGAGCTGAAGTTCACCGTTCCCGAGGCTTGTCTCCATTCTTTCTCGCCCATGCTCCAAACTTAACAGTTTCTGTCCTCAGTGGACGACCATCTGCCAGAGCTGAATTATATAGCCTTGTGCACCCATATAAGGAGAGACAGTGTTGTAATGTTGTGATGCAAGCCCTATCCCTGTTCCATGTGATGTTGCATGCATGTCCCAAATGGCTGAAACTGGGGTGGGTGGGAGGGGGGGCTATACTATTTTTGACATTGTGATTCAACAGCTTGTCCCAAAAATGCTTTTCCAAAGGGCAATTGGAACTTCTCGGTTTTTATCTTTTTCTCGGCAAATGCTTAGTTCTGAAGAAGCTTCTTGGATAAGAAAAAAAATGTTTTCACCGAGAAAAAACAAGAAAATCCAAATGCCTTTCGGAAAAGCACCTGTGGGACAACCTTGACCTGGATGATTGGGAATCTTTATAGATTCAACAGCTGTGTGTGTGTGTGTGTGTGTGTGTGTGTGTGTGTGTGTAGCTGCGACTATCCTGAGTAAGGTAGAAATGAAATTGAAATTATACTTAATATAAGCTATATATTTTAATGTTAAACACAAAAATTAAACATAAAACATATTATTGTACCCACTTGCAACATATGCCTAAACCATTGAACAGTTAATTATTAAGCACATAGATTTCAATATTCCTGAAGCTACATTACCCTGCAGCTGAGGTGATTGGCAGAATGTGCTGATTTTTTTTCCAGCTGTTAATCAGATCAATTATCATATATACCAGTAGTTTTGGTTATTTTACGTTCACTTCTCTTTTTAACAGACTAGGAAGCAAGCACTCAAAACTGAGATTTCATGTTAAATATCTAAGTTTGCTTTCTGGTATTATAAAAAAACAAGAGTCAAACTGACCTGTTCCTCTATATTCTCAGCATCAATTGTCTCATCCTGAACAATCTCAGCTGGAGCCTTGGTAAGATAAAGTCTAGTTATGTTTGCATAAAAGATGGAAATAAATCAAAGTTTTCCTATATTATCATGAATTAAAGAAAAGTAACTTTGCTCTGCTATTTTAAAACAACCCTTTATATTTTGCCCTTTGTTAGTAACCCTGAAAGTCACTTCTTATGAACAGCAAATGCAAATGACAAATATCCTAAATGATTTTAGTTGCTAAGATTATTTTTGGTTTTAAAATGAAAAAAACTTTAAGTTACAATCAGGATTTCTTTTTACATATCTTTTACAATAGCAACAAAAACAAAAACAAACCTGCTCTATTAGATTCCCAGGATCTGCATAAATCTCCTCATCCTGGATGATCTCAGCTGGAACCTTGGATAACATAAATTCCAATTCAGATTTATATTAAAAAAGGAAACAACTTACAGCTTTTTAAAATTACAGATTAAGAAAAAAGCAGCCAGCTGTTTTCCTTTTTGAGGAATAAATTTTCTATGTAGGAAACCTAAGACTTACTTTTTTCGAGTAACAATATAAACACAAAACTTGTTGCAAATTTCATAATATTTTTTAACAAACTGACAAAAAGAGGATTTATGCCTGAGATTTCATTTGAAATAACCAATATCAATACAAATGCTGTTAAAACAATTAACAAAAACTAACCTTTTCTTTTCTAATTCCAGGATGCAAATACCTTTTCTAATTTTGGACACTCTCAGCTATAGTTTTGCTTAGAAATAAAGTCTGTTTAAGATTTGCATGAACAGAATTCAGTAAAATGACATTTACCCTATATTATTTTATCACAAATAAGGAAAAAAAGACAAGCAGTTATTTGTTTCCATTAAAGGCACTGGAGTTTAAACACCTTATATTAACACTCCAATATTGAAAAAACAGTAAGGAAACTAATATGTTTTATTGTAATCCCAGGATATGAATAAGTTTCCTTGTTCTGGAAAACCTAAGCTATAGACTTCATTAGAATAAAATCCAGTTATTATTTACATAATCAGAAAAAAACAAAACATAAGCTTTCTGGCATAACCTTATCACAATAAAAAAAATCAGCCATGTTCTATTTAGCTTTTAAAAACTGATTTTTCTACTTTATGCAAGCAAATAAAAAATCCAGTTCTTACTAATGATTGTGTTTAGTCAGATAGGGTTTTTTTTTTTGTTCTAATTCTCTCCCTTTAATAATGGAATATCAAAATCCAGGGAATAGACCAGTGGTGGGATCCTACCAGTTTCCCTCCTGATTTGGTGATTGTGCAGTTCGCACATGCGCGCGCCTAACGCCCGCACTCGCGCAGCTTTCCAAACACCAGCTGAGGCTCTGCTGTGCCAGTCAGCTGAGAGTATAAAGAACAGAAAAGCACAGGGATGGGAGGGCCGATCCTGCGCTTTTCTCTTCTTTCTCCTCTCAGCTGATCGTTGGAGCTTTTTCTTTTACTATCCATTCGGCCAAACCAGGTCGAACTGGTAGCATTTCACCACTGGAATAGACAGTAGAATTTTTTAAAATGATTAGAAAATATACTGTATGCTGCTGCTTCTTTGAAATAAGGGGCACAACCCTACCTGGCCAGTAGATGGCAGCAAAAATATGAACACTCCTTTTGAAGAGTTAATAGTTACATAGCATCTTTAGACTAGTAAGGGTAGTCATTCATCTAGAAATCATGCCTTTGAGTATTTTCTCATTATTTAAGTCAGTGTTCAAGAGTCTTGAAGTGCAACTGGTCCAATAGGCATGTAATAATGCCAAAGCCAGAGATGAATCTACAAAGTCAGAGACTTCCTAAGATTTTGATATCCATACTATTTTATTTCTGAAGATATAGCATAGACTATTTTTGAGTATACATATTAATACTGGTAGCTGTATTTTCCTATAATTTATGTTCACTTAAAAAGAATACTCCCTCACTCAAAACAAAAGTTATGTTGTCTGCTACTTAAAATCTGAAATGGAGATCTAGTTGGCAAGGTGTTAGGTCCTTTACAGAAACATTGACTTTTTTAGGAGTCCTGAAAGAAAAACAAACAAGGGCAGTTGGGAATAAAAATTCTAATAAATTCATTCAAGAAAAATCTATTTTAAATTTACCTGATCAATAGGTATTTCCACTTTAACATCTTTGTCTTCTTGAATCTCACGAGCCCCTTCAATTTCTGTCGGGGATTTACGAGCTATATAAACACTATGCTCTGAAAATAAATTAATTTTAAAAACTGTTTTATCTTACTCTATGGAACTACAAACACAAACATCGTACACATGCATATCTATAGACAAAAACTATAGCTACATTGTTTTTGCTAAGCATTATTTGTAACAGAAATTTGAACCTCATTTTTAAGCCACAGTTGTCTAATAATCAGTATTTTTTACATTAAGAATCATCCTTGTTAGTAAATGAGTAAGCAAAAGGAGATATTATTCAGCTTTGTAAGCATGAATTGATAAATAATAAAAAATACTTAAATTCCTAAATGTTTAGCCTTCTGCTACAAGCTGTTCAGCTTTATTTTATATGTGTGGGTTCAATTAGTATTTCCAGGCAAATTGATCCAATATGAGCTGCCTAAAACCCAAATGAACAACAAAGGAACTACTGTAAGCCTTGAATTTTTGCCACTGTTTTCTAAAAACATAGAACCAAATTGAGTATAATAAAAAAGCAATAAAAGTACACACATCACTGCAAATGCACTTGTTCATTGCAATATGAAGGCTCCTATCAGAAAAGTGCAAACCATGTTTTAAAGGGTTATTAATTTTTCAATGTTGTGATAATACAATATTAGTATAATAACAGTATTTTAGAGGGCATCATCTTACACTTTTAAGGAAAAAATACTTCAGAATTATTCACTTTGTTATTCCATAACAGCTACATTTATTTTTTGGTGCTTCTAAATCTGAAGAGTAATCCCTGCAGTTTTCTTGGCAATGTTTTTTCAGAAGTGGTTTGCCACTGTCTCTTTTCCAGGTCTGCGAGAGATAGGGCCCAAGGCTACCCAGCTGAGTTTGTGCCTCAGGTGGAAAGAGCTGATGGTCTCCCAAATTCTAGCCTGATGCCTTAACCAAACTGGCTCTCTTCATGTGGATCTACTGAGACATAAAGAGAATGAATGCATCAGCAATGTCATCTAAGTGTGATGCACCAGTGTGAAAAGTCACTCCCCCCCCCCCTAGTTTCGGTTATAGTTGTACCACTCTTAAGCTTTGATAACTGCATCCAAATGTTCAGTCCTTCAAATCACTAAGTAGGAATGTTAGTGAATTCTCCATGGAAAACTGATTCATTTCAGTAGCATTTGAAGGTTTTCTAGTGTGACCCGTAAACTTCAGTGCCTGCTGTAACATTTGAGTGGTGTTTATGACTTTGATATTTTTCATTCTAAAATAAGTAGTTTGTTTTTCTTTATCCATGTCCTTGGAGACTTACTTGTATGTTTGGGATCACTATCTCGTGGTTTTTACTTCATTTAGGAGACAAAAGATCTAGTATTCTTCTGTGAAATCTTCTGAAACAAACAGAATTCCCCTTCCTTTAAATAATGGCACATCCAGATTCTGAAGCAGCAAAGAAAACTATGATGCTACCATCTCTATGATTGGACAAGTGGTATGATATTCTTGTTGTGGAATACGATACTTGGTTTCTAATAGCCATAGTTTCATGTAGCTTGAAAAGTTGTACTTTTGATTCATCTGTCCACAGAACATTGCTTCACAAGTCTGGAGAGTCACCCAGATATTTTTCTTCCAAACGAGATGAGCACTAATGTTCTTTTATGAGCCATGACTTCTGTCTTGCTATTCTCCCATGAATTTCATGTTTTCTCGGTTTGTTTTCTTTTCTTGATGTTGAGTCCTAAAAACTTATTTTAACAAAGGTTACCGAAGACTGCAAGTCTCCAGATATTGTTCTGGGGTCCTTTGTGACTTTTTGAACCATTTTATGCTGTGCTCTTGGAGAGATTTTAACAGGATAACTGTTCCTTATTGTTCCAAATCTTTTCATTTTAAAACCATGTCTCCAATTATAGATTGGTGGATTCTGAAGTTTCATATAAGATATTGTAATTTCTTCTAGAGAGACAGGTATCAATGTTATTTCTATGGAGGTCTTCAGAAATTTCTTTTGAGTAGGGCACAATGTGCTACTAAGAAAAATCAACGTTTGTGTAAAATATATAAAGCTGGATCAAATCAGCTGCCAATTTACTAAAGTACTTGTTGGTCCTAATTAGAAGGAGAGGGATTGACTTTTTCACTCTGACAAATTACATGTCAGATAACTCTGTTTATTAAAAAAAAGAAACAAATTTGAAACCTTTGGGTGATCTCTTCACTCAAATTCCCTTTTCATGATTATTTTTGATAAAATCGACAGCAGAGATATCCAAAAATCCAGAAAATATACTTTTTCACATAATTGTACATTAAGTACAAATACATGATCATCAAATAGGGTTATCCCAGAGAGGAAATGAGAGCATTTTAAAATATAAACAATTCCAAAATGTATCTGAAATTTTAATGTAATTCATCTTTGAATCTTAAAATGGGTATTTTTCATTTGTTAACTTCCTGTTCCTAACCTGAGCTTTGAAGCAACTGAATATAGGATCTAAGCCATTAACAAGTGAAATTTGACAATGAGTTTTACAGCCAAATTTCAGTGGCAAATGAGAAGGATCTGAAGGGGCTACCAAAGTTGTGCAAAATATAACGAGAATTTTTTGCTACACAATTCTTAAAAAACAATGATTTACATATTTTGAGAATTAAAGTATAACTAAATCAACCTTGTAACTCTAAGTAGTCGCTTAAGCTCAAGAAGTTCCTATGCTAAATGTAAATTTTGAGGGTTTTTCTTTGCACAACTGATTTTAAGGCAAATAATTTAAAGAGGTATGAACAAGAATTAATATTCTTGAAGAGCAAATTCCTCCGTTGAGCTTACAGAACTATGAAGTGTTTAAAACTAAACTTGCATTTGGAGACAATTGTTTTGCAATTACTGTCACATATAATTTAACCAAAATAGTTTGATGTAAGCACCAATTATGTTCATTTCTCAAGCACAAGAAGAATCAGCGCACCAACATGCCTATCGTCCCTGTCCTATTGTTTCTTTTATTTTACTTATATGTATCCATTTCATGTATTCATAAACTATGTTTATTCTTATACCTATTATCTTGTAAGCAATTGACAAATCAAATTAAATAAATAAATAAATAAAATATACAAGTACAATTACAAAGGGCCTTTTCCCACTGCTGTCCATCCATCCCTTCATAAAAGTTGCTGTGAAAGTTGCTGTTTTTACTGGCAGTCCTTATTTTATATCTATTGTCTCTGTTCCTAATCATTGTCGACATTTGACTTCTCTCCAAAGCAGTGTTTCCCAACCTCAGCAATGTTAAAATATGTGGACTTCAATTTATTTATAGTTTATTTATTTATGTATCAATTTTATTGGCCACCTCTCTTACTATAAGGTAACTCTGGGCGACTTACAGACATAAAAATATATCTACTTTAAAACAAGAATAAATTAAAATCAAGATTAAAATCAAGGACACATGGCAAGAATGACAGCCACCTGCTTCTCAAGCAGGTATCACAAGCCCAAGAGAATCCCCAAGTTGTAGACCAGAACTGATTGAGGCAGTGCCACCCCATCCAGAGTCAAAGATGACAAAGTCCCAGATCCTGGAGCTCAGGGTATCCAAAGATATTCAGTCTTGCCAAGGCTCAGTCGAAGCCTGTTTTCCCCCCATCTAGCCTCCCACAGCCTCCAGGCACCATGAGAGAGCAGCCATAACATCACTTGGGTCACCAAGAGTAAAAATATAGAATTGGGTGTCATTGGCATACTGTAAATATCTCAACCTTTGGTGATGGATGACCTTGACCAGAGATTTCATACAGATGTTGAAAAGGAGTGGAGAGAATATTGAGCCCCGCAGCACATCACAAACAGCAACTGAGGACTGGATCTCTCTGGACCAATATCCAGAATTCTTCAGGCAAGCATGCCGGCTGAAGGATTCTGGAAGTTGAAATCCACACAGCTTAAAGCTACTGTGGTTGACAAACACTGCTCCAAAGTAAAGGTGACAAAGCTTTATAGATTTTATACATCTTGAAGCTGGAGTAAGAGGAAAAACATGACTTTAATGCTACTATAGTAAAAGATAACTTAACTCCCAGATCAAATCTGTGCCACAATTAAGTGCAAGTAGGAAAAGACCCAATGTTATTCTGAAATCTTAAGCACTAGCTACATTATGTCATGTTACCATCATTGGGAGACACAGGTCTAGGAGCCTGTCTTTCTTGACTTGCTTTGTCAGGCTTGGCATAATAAACGGAGATCCTATCACCTCCTCCTTGTCTTGATACTTCTATGGGAGTCACAATGCGATTTCTTTGCTTAGGTGCTTCTATAGGAGGCTGCAACAAATCCCAAAATGATGGATTTATTTCTTTCATGTTCAGAACTCTCGAATTCTCTCCCTCTCTTTGTTCTGGAGTGCCAGTGTGGTATAGAGGTTATGGTGTTGGATTGCAAGTGGGAAGACCCAGCATTAGTTCTCTGTAAGGCACAGGGGTCTGCCTTGGGTACAAAGCCAACTGGGCGACATTGGGCCAATCACTCTCATCAAAGGAGATAAGGGGCAAACCACTTCCAAAATTATGCCAAGAAAATGCAGGGACTAGTCAAGGCAATCACCAAAAATCAATACTAACTTGAAGGGCAAAATAAGTAAAATAAAAAATAAAGTAAGTAAAAAGAGTACAAATATAGTACATCAGCTCACAGTCCAGTGGTAACAAAGAGAAATGGATGGAGAATGAGAACATATGGCACAGCTCTTTCCTTTGTTTGAAAATATCAATTTTTAATGACCATTTCTTCAGCAATTGTTCAAAGGTACAAGGGCTGAATGGTTTTTATGCTCCATCCTCAAACTTTGGGCTGTTACTGCAACCCAAAGGTAACATGACCTCCAACCCCTTCTAAGGTACTGCCACAAAGAAGAGAGATCAATCTATTTTTCAAAGCCCCTGAAGGCAGGACAAGAAGAAATGGGTGGAAACTAATCAAGGAGAGAATCAACCTAGAACTAAGGAGAAATTTACTGTCATTAAAACAATTAATCAATGGGATAATTTGCTCCAGAAGTTGCAGGTGCTCCAACACTAGAGATTTTCAAGAAGAGATTGGACCAACCACTTGTCTGAAATGGTACAGGGTTTCCTGATTGAGCAAGGGGTTGGACTAGAAGACCTCCAAGGTCCCTTCCCCCTTCCAACACGGTTATTCTGTTTTATTCTGATTCCCTGCACTCTGCAGTCCCTGCTATCCTGCATTCTGCAGATAATATAACATAATGGGTGAATAGCAGGAGAGTTATTGTATTCTATATGTTATGATAAGGAAGAAAGGTAGGATGTTATATCAGCAAAGTAAGAGGGGACACAGAGTAAATCCTTAACTCTATATCTACACCCTACTGCCCATGGTGGAATGATGCTAAAGTATTAGTACCATTAGATTTGGACAAACAGCCAATTCCAAGAATGATACTCTTTCTTGTATAAACTGCACTTATGACAAATTGGCTGTTAGTGAGTTGATGTATTTGATTATTATATTTTTGGGATTTACCAAGATTCTGCTTTTTGCATAATTGCCACAAAGGAAGAATAACATTTGTGCTGTGATGCTATGGTATTATATTTTGTAATACATGATATGCAAAAATTGTAGAGCAATAACTAAAAATAATTTAGACTGAAAGTTTGCCCATATAAATTTAGCTCAACTGCAAGACTTAATGGAGCTCAAGCAGTATTAAGAGTGAATGTTACGTATATACACTGCATATTTCATAGCATTTTAAAACAAATTCTTACCTTTTTCATAGGGGGCTTTTCTGCAGGTTCTGGTAAATTTGAAAAATCCCTAAAATGCAAAGGACAATTTACATAAATAATTATTTATAAATGTAACTGCAAATAATATTATTGTAATTATCTTTATTTAATAGAGTGAGAACTACCATTCAGATTTATAAATAACTTTCAGATTAGTTGGTCACAGACTACTATAATCCCAGTAGTGAGCATGAGAACATTTTTTAAAGAAATAAAGGTGAGGGAATAGAAAACCTTTCAAAGACATCTTAGGATTTAATTTGCAGTAGTATACAATCTTTTATGAGCCTGGGCTAAGGGGAAAAAATCAATAAAGCTAGGATAAACGCTAAATTTGTTCAAATTTAGTTTAATTAAATTAAATTTAGTATAATTATTTATCGCATATTCCCTAGACATTTATCAGTAGGTCACACTAAAACTTTCAACATACTGACATCTTTTGGCAGAACTCTGGAGCTGTACCTTAAACATTTCAATGTTAGACATTGTTTACTCTAATTTAAGGGCAGGATCTAGTTTTCAGACCTAAATTTTCTTCCTAGATTTCATCTTTCAGGTAAATGAAATTTATTTACTGCTAGATACTGTCCTAAAAGTACTTCATTCCCATTTTTTTTTTCTGATGTGAAACAATTCAGACTGCTTGCAACCTAAACTGTTACTTTTCAGGATGGGCAGCACATATAAAGGAATAGAACATTTCAGATCCCACAAAGTATCTGAATGACATAGGCCTGCTCAGAGCTAGACCACACCCAGGACTTTGCGAACCAGCTTCAGATTGTAGTTTGGCAATTACTTTGAGAAACTGTCAAGTCACCCACAAAACATCATGTTTTAGAGAATTCTGGTAATGTCTGGAAGGGAAGGGAACATTCTGGAATGTTCTGAAGCTATTCATTGCTGAATTATTAAGTTTAACATACCCTTGTATTATTATTACAATCCATCCATAATTTTATTTCTGGTGTTTCTCTTCATTTGGCTTATAGGCACAAATTAGCCTAGATCTGTGATGGTGAACCTATGGCACGCATGTCAGAAGTGGCATGCAAAGCTACTTCTGCCAGCACATGAGAGGTCACCCGGAAGAGCCCCACTGCGCATGAGCGCATGCACCGCCATCCGACAGCTGGTTGTCAGGTATCTGGCACGCATGCATGCGATGCAGGGGTGCATGGGAGACATGCATGCATGTGCAGAGATGCGCAGTGTGGGGGTCATGTACACATGCACAAGGGGCATGGGGAGGCTGCAAGCATTGCCTTCTGAGTGCTGGCACGTGAGTGTGCGCAAGTTCACACACAATTTTCTGCATGGGAGCCGAAAAAGATTAGCCACCACTGCCCTAGATGTTTCCTTTGTTACCCTTCATTGTCCTTGCCTTCAAATCTATACGTTATGGAATGTATGAACATTTTTAAAAATGATATCTACTGTACGTTGTGGAATGGCAAGGGTATTAGAGCTTGCTTTAATAATATTTTACATATCTCATATATGGAACAAAATAATGAAATCAGTGACTAATATATTAATTACCATAGAAACATGCCTTCAATAATTAAAAAATAAAGGAACAGCAACAATGGGATAGATACTATTGTTTAAAAAAATCTTTGAATGTTTTAACTCAATATTATTGACATATTAACAATTAAGCTATCATATTATACTGTACATTAAATAAATACTTTATTATTCCAGCAAACTAATATTAAACAAATTAGAATAGAGACAAATGAGTGTATTTAAAAAGCTTTGGGTTAAAGGAGGATTTAAACAGTTAAATCTGCAGATCAACTTCATATTTTTCATTTCAGAAGGAAAAAAAAACCCTGCAAAATACATGCAATCCAAGTAACCATAAATCTTTAACTTAACTCTCAGAAAAATAAAGTTTTTGGCTCAGCTAGAGCTGGTTTTCAGCAACTAGCTACATAAGATCAGTTTAGACAAGACCTAGCTTACCGACGAATATTTTCTGGAACCTTAGGATGTTGCCAATATGGCAAATGCTGAAATCTTTCTTTGCCACATGCAATATAAAATTGGTTATCTTCCAATTTATCAGGTCCATCTACAGGCTGACCATTTAAAGTAAACAATCTGTAAAGGAGAGGAAATTAATATGAGTATAAGTACACTTAAATGACATTATAAACTTTATTCACCCTAAAATGTTTATTTTTATATTTTGAATTCTACCTTTGGTCTTCAACTATGTAAAACCAAAACAGAGAGAAGTACCGGTAAATTTGAAGGACCTCAAGACCCAAGCAGGAACAGAATGGAATTATTATAAAAGGAAAATTAAAACACAATAACTATAAAAATACACAGAAACAATGACCAAAGTGAAGAGATAACTTTCTGGTTCTAACATTAAGAAAATTAGTAATCACTGCATCTGACTCCAAATTTTAGACAGGATAGAAAAAAGCAATACACATTAAAATATCTTTCAGTGAAAATCAGGATTACATCTTGACTGCAAGTTAAAGGCAAATACAGAGAAAAAACAGCTTATCTAAAGCTTGCAGTGCTATCCATTGGCAATGCTACAAAGAAATGTGGTTACTTAAGTTGTAAGCCAAATCATGCACCCCAAATTCATGTAGAAATCTCATGTTCCTTCAGCTTGCATGCAAACTGACAGGAGTTTTAAATATTCAAGAGCAAAAACAAATTAGACAATAGAGTCTTCCAAACTATAGTTTACAAATCTGAAAAGGTCCTCAGAATAACAGATTTGGAATGGACATTAGAAACCCGATACCATTTCAGACAAATGGCTGTCCAATCTCTTCTTAAAATCATCCAGTGTTGTAGCATCCACAAGTCGTTCCATCGATTAATTGTTCTACCTATCAGGAAATTTCTCCTTAGTTCTAGGTTGCTTTTCTCCTTCATTAGTTTCCATTCATATCTTCTTGTCCTGCCCTAGGTGCTTTGAAGAATAGGCTGACTTCCTCTTCTTTATGGCAACACCTGAGATATTGGAATACTGCTATCATGCCATCCCTAGTCCTCCTTTCATTACACTAGACATACCCAATTCCACCAACCGTTCTCTATATGTTTTATTCTCCAGTCCCCTAATCATCTCTGCTGCTCTTCTATGCATCGTTTCTTGAATCTCAACATCTTTTTTACATTGTGGCAACCAAAACTGGATGCAGTATTCAAGTGTAGTCTTACCAAGACATTGTACTAATACTTTACGTGATCTTGATTCTATCCCTCCATTAATACAGTCTGGGACTGTGTTGGCATTTTTGGCAGCTGCAGCACACTGGTGGCTCATATTTAAGTGATTGCCCACTAGGACTCCAAGATCCCTCTCACAATTATTACTATTGAGGTAGGTACTATTCTATACCTGTACGTTTGATTTTTCTTGCCTAAATGTAGAACCTTTTTTCTTTCTTTCTTTGTCAACAATAACAACAGTTTGAACTTTTAACTCAACAATACAAGTTTCACTATAAATCATGCTTCTTTGTAAGCCGTAAATTATGGTATAGTTTAGAGAGAGGGGATTTCCAGCAGTGGATGTCTATTATTTTGCTCTTTGGAAAACAGTAATCTCTCTGGAAAACAATGACAATTTAAGAAACCCAGCACTAGTACCAAAATTAGGGTGTGAGAATTATTGTCCACATAACCTGATAGATTGTTTAGTATTTAGCCACTCTGCAAAGCAGTTTAATATGTTTGATTCAGCAGCAAGATTCTTCTGAAGTATTACTGCCTTTGGTGGTAAAGATTAGGACTTCAAAAACAATTCAAAACTACTTCAGAACTTGTGTAAGCACAAGCACAAATTGTGTGCAATCCTGAGGAAAAGATAATTCTGTTTTAAGAGTTTCATTAATCATGTAACTTTATCTTTCTTTTTCAGCTCGTATGGAAGCCTACAAAAAAGCAGATCACTTTAATGAATAACAGACTGACAGCCCTGTCTTAAATTTCTGCAAACTAATACTTTGATTATTACAGTTGCCCTAAAGTTCTAATTTAACTTCACTTTTAGGAAGGGCAAAAATTAATATATTAAGTCCACTCTTATAAGGAAGTTATTATTTATTATTATTTCGCATATGACATCAGAGGTCATGCAATCACTGATATACAAATATAGTTTAAATAAAGCATCCATATACACATACATATGCACATAAAAGGTATGTGGACAATACAATATGGGAGATTAAATGTTAAATTAAGATAATACCAAAATAAAATTACCATAATATGGAGCCATAGAATTCCAATAGGATAGATATTATAATCTGATACCTAAGGAAGCTAATTATGTAACTGCTTTTGGTGTGATTGCAATGTGATCATCCCAGGTGCTTCGAAGTTTCCTGAAGAGGCATTTTTGAACTATATGTGTTATAGTTTGTTCCGGTGTAGCACAATTGCATTGCGGCCCTTGCTCCACTGCTTTAGTTCTGGCATGGCCTGTCCTGATTGTATTCAGGTGGCTCCATATTTGGGGGTGGGGGGAGGCAATGCATTCTTGGAATTGGTTTTGTTGGATATGTGTGATCTGTTTGGTTGTGGTTATCAAGTCACCCCTTAATTGCCATTCTTCATTCTTCGTATACAAGGTTTCTATAAAATTATCTTACCTATGAATACCCCCAGATCGAGGAATTACTTTTTCATTTATAAGTGCTAGGACACCATTCCAATTATTTAGTGTAAATCTAGGTATAAGGATTTTCATGGGTGGTATCAAGAGATTTCCATTTGTGAAAACACTGTCAAAAACAAACATATATAAACCTTATTTTAATAGAACACATTATTGAAAATACATAAGCAGATCACTTTGATGTTATTTTATTAAGGATTCTCCCAGATCCACCAATAAATTTTAAATCTTTAGAATCTTAATAAATTCTAAACCCATTAGGTTAATGTTCATTATTTCAAAAATATAAATATGTCCAGTTGAAGAACTCAAGAACGGTTCGGCTTTTGAAAATTTAATTATTTTCTCTCTATACCAACTGAAGATGCCCTCAACAATTCCCAGAGGAAATAAAGTGTAATTCTTTTAAAAAGCTAATCAAATCAATTGATTTTTCTACTGAGGCCTCTATTGGAAAATATTTCTTCCATAACCTGTAATGGTATATAGAATTATTGTGGGACTGAAGTATACTGATCCAGATATGGTTAAAATGAAATCAATGGGACTTATGCTTCTAAGAAACTATGATTGAGATGTAGATACAAAAATCTTTGTTTAAAAGGAGTGACTTTGGATAATTTATCAGATGGCAGGCAGGCAGGCAGATAGATGATATAGAGAGAATTATAAATATATATATAAATATAGATCTTCCATTCCTCCACTTTTTCTTTTACAATCATACATGTGGATAAGGAAAGGAAATTTCTAACAAGGTTTGCTATGCAAAGGATTGTTCTCAATACTACTGTTAACTTCCTTAACCATTTACTTAGGTGTGTATCTGTTCCATTATATGAAAAATAAAATACAACTCAGCCTCAAGAGTTGAAGAGTACTGTGATACCAATGTACTATATATTTCTGGAAAATTCATCTACTTTTTAGTTTCACATTCTAGTTCTTTATCTATAGCAATATATCATTGAAACTATTTGCAGCAACTGTAGATTGTTGATTTAAGTATTATTAAAACAGTTGCATAGTATCTAGAAAAAAACATTCCAATATTGTTCTTAGTGCAGCAACATATCAAAATCATAACGTATTCACTAACCATCTAAATCAATTATGTAAATCTGGTTTCAGGCCAAATATTTGTGTCTGACTGATTCTTTAAAACAGGATTGTAAAGCAATGGAAGTTGCATTTGTAAGATATTTGGGGCCATCTAGTGGAACTGTCATTATATGCATATTAGTTTCTTTGTTGAAATAAATTTTAGTGGCACCTACATATATTTAAGGAAAGATCCATTATTCGATCATAATAAAGGCATAGTCAAACCCATTTGCAAGCATTGCAAAACATTGTCCCTTCCTTTTCTTTCTTATATATCCCAGAAGTTTGAAAAACTAAGATTGATATTGCTGCTAACTAAGCTTCATCCTTGTAAATTCTAGGAAAGTGAGATGGATAAATTACTCAAAGGTCAGTACTGAAAATGTAATATATGAATTTCTCAGTATCTTCTATATAAAAAAGAATTTGTTGTCTACTAAAATGGTCCAGTTGCAGTTTTGTTGCAACAAAAAGCAAGAAAAACTAATGTCTGCATGCTCCTACATAAACCAAACTGACCTTTTTTATTTGCTTGCAAACATTTTTCCCATCAGATAAACAAATATGCCTGGAAGATACCAGATTGGAGAAAACTGGCTTATGGTTTTTTTTTGTTTCATCTCACACCTGCTCTAGACTCCAGAGCAGCATGCAAAATTGTCTTCCCCTATACCCAGAAAAGCTCTGCGAGGCAAGTAAGAAAGAAGCATAATTAGGCCCAAACTTATTTCTTTGATTGTTGTGAGCCACCCAGAGTCATTTTAGAGTTGGGTAGCCCAAAAATTTAATAAGTTATTATGGTTGGTCATATATTCATCCAGATGTTTATAATGAATTTGGCATTTTTAATCCATCTTATTATTCTATATTAAACAGGGATGTGAATTCTTGCCCAACCCTCAAACTATCTTCAAACATGCTTTTTCAGTTAGACATAAATGGCAATGTAAGAACTCTTACAAACTTTAAAAGTAAATACTCACTTAATATTTCTTGGTTTATTATAAATTGATTGCCATTTGGAAGGAACTTTTATATTACTATGGACTACTGGTCGAATCTGCAAGAGACAGAGAAGCTCCAGAATATTAAAGGCCAGCTCAAGTTTGCCCCACATATCTGCACAGCTGTAGACAAGGCCAAATTTGAAATCTAAGTACACCTTTCTAATTATTCAAATTTTGACTAGAATGTATTGCAAAAAAACTTTCCCTTAGAATTTAAGAAATCTTATCCAATAATTCATTTTGATTATCCTGACTGAATAATATTCATAGTTCTTACATACACATCAAGTTCCACATCTTGCTGTTGTTTTATAAATTGCAATTACTTTCCATTTTTAAAACATTCTTTTCCATCAAAAACCGGAGTCCCATTCCTGCTATTATTGGGAAGCAGTGACTAGATGAAGACAGAATTGGAGTGGAGGGGGAACGCTGCTAAGAAAACAAAAACAAAAGCTATTTCTTGTGTGGAGCACACTCAGTGAGTGACAATTGCTGCTACACATATCTGTTGCTGAGCTCCAGTCACTGATTCAGTCAGATAGGATACTGTTATTTGCATTCAGAAACCATTCCAGATGCTGGTAGTTATTGAAGGCAGGGACATTCATTATGTGTAGACTATATGTAAGGAAAGAACAAAACAAAACAAAACAAGAAAGTTGGAAGAGAATATATATAAATTCATATATTATGGTTTATCAACCAATTACAGCATTTTACTGTGCTGCTTTGTAATCAAATGTAGGATAAATATGTGAACGCTCTCTATAAAGTAGTAAATAAATTCAGGATTGCTATTTTACTAAACCTTAATGTACTGAATTAAATCAGGGCTGCCAACCTTGAGTGATAGTTCGGAGTGAGACACTGCGAGGGAGCGAAGCGACCGAGGGGGGGATGGTGCGGAAGGGGGGTGTCCCCCCTTCCACGGTAGGGAGCTTTGACAATTTTACATTTTAAATGGTGCAATCTGATGCATACTTTAGTCATGATTTGGACATATACATACATACATACATGCAAGCAGCACCAATGTACTTGAACCGGATTTGTAAGATATTAATAATGCAGTTCACTGACCATCTTGGCCGGAAAGGGTCCACATTCTTGGGCCTCTGCCCATCTGCTCCGTCCCTTTGGGCTGCTCCGGCTCTCCTCCTCCTCCAGGGTCCCTGGCTGAGAGGGGCGTCCCAAGTGCCTGGGATCCGGCCCCTCCAGGCTGCCTCTTCAGGGTCACAGAAGCCTCCCTCACATGGCCCCGGGGGTGGAGGGGGCCTTGCCCGGGTTCCCGGCCTTGGAGCTGGGCAGAAACAGCCCTTCCCAGCCCTCTCCCACCCTCTGGGCCTCCCACCTGTGGAGGGGAGGGGGATCCAGGCTGAGTCTTGGACCCACCAGCCTCACAGTCCAGCTGAAGGGTCGGAAAGGGCCAGGCAGGCAGATGGACACACACACACAGAATGGGGGGGGAGGCTGGTGTCCTTCACTCCCAAACACCCCCCTCCCAGTCTGTGCATGGGACCCCCAGCAATGCTGCCATCAGCTGCTCCCCTGCAGGGAAGTCCTGGATTATCTGGGGGAGGAGAGGAGAGGACAGTGGCCACTCCCCCCCCTTTGCTTGGCATTTTTGGGGAGACCCCTCAAGGCGAGATTCCTTCCCAGGGGCTCCCAAAGAGCATCCAAACGTTCCTGGCATCAAGTGGGGAAAGAAGCCTAAAAAGAGAGAAACTCCTGCACCGGCTGCGATTGGGGCTCGGAGGGGACAGGAACCCCCCCTCCTTGCGAGCCCCCCCCGCCCCGCTCCAGCCTGCCCTCTGGCGGGACCCCCTTCCTGGAGAGGCTCCTCCCTGCCAGACCCTCTTGCAGCCTCTTGGACCCAGGGGAGGCTGGGGGGGGCGCATATCTAGGTGCAAAGGGCGGGGGGAGGGACACAATGTACCCGGGAAGGAGCCCTCCCCCCCTCTTCCCCCTCCCTCTCCAGGGACTTCCCATCAGGCTGGGGAGCGAGAGAAGCCGAGGCGCGCAAGAGGCCAGCCACGGCAGCTCCCCTTGCGAGAGGGAGGCCGGAGAGGGACGCGCCTTTGCGCCCCAATCCCAGCGGCCTTGAGACCAGACGGGTGCGGGGAGGGGATGATGGGAGCTCAGCTCTCGAGAAAGGCCCAGGGATGCCCTGTAGTCGTACTTCATGGGGGATAGAGAGTTCGTCTCTCTCATCTCCGCCTGCCAGAGCAGAGTGCAGCGCAAGGGTTAAGCCCAGAGAGTTGTGACATCCTAGAGCGGAAAGGAGCAACCGCTTCCTGCAGCGTGGAATTCTCTCCTCACCCCAGTACAGAAATCAATGCGGGCAACGTCCTCTCGCACATGCTCTGTTCGCCCTCTGAAGCCGCCCAGGATCGGAGGCTTCACTTCTCGAAACTTTGGGCTTGGGCATATCGATATTCGGAATATCAGAGAATGTAGAGATATATTTATTTTTGTACATTCCATTTTGGGGGTTTAGCGTGAGATTTCGTTTATCAGAGTGAGACAGTCAAAATTGGTTGAATTGCGTGAGTCTCACGCTGATTGCGTGAGAGTTGGCAGCCATGATTAAATTAAGTTGGTACATGATAAATTGATAAAATGGATTCACTGTTTCCTTCACAATATTATTGGGCATGGCACTGATAAGATACTCACCACCTCATCCCTCTTCTTTCGTTGAGGTTTCTTTGTCCCTATATCAGAGTAACTGCAGAAAAGTACATCACATTCTCATTAATTTGTCAATCAACTTGTAAATAGGGTCCAAAAGAGAAATCTGGTCCAATAAAGCAATCTTGCCTTATGTAGAAGCTCAATGTACCCAGATTCTCTTCAATTAAATGCCGGAACTACAGTAGTTTATGCCATTACTGAAGACAAAATGTATGTAGTAACGAACATTAGAAGAATAGGTTTAATAGGGAGATACATAGGTCTGACCCAAATTAATTCAGTCTTAACATATATCATTATCTAATCCTAATCCTAATCTTCTATCAGTTTCCAATAACTGACTCACTATAGCAGGGGTGCCAAACTCAAGAACTGCAGACCAGATCCATAGATCTTGGCGGTGGGGCTGTCCTGGAAACAGCGAAGGACCAGCCTGCAGTGCCTCTGCCAGCAAAAATGGAGCTCAGGAGAACTGCGTGCAGCCCTCCCAAGCTCCGTTTTCACTGGCAGAGAGTTGCAGGAGGCAGTCACAGCTGAAAATGGAGCTCAGGAGCCCGTTTTCACTGGCAAAGCACTTGGGCCATCACAGGCACTCCCTACAGAAATGACGTCCAGCTGGTTATGCCCACCCTGGCCATATCCCCACACACGAGGTCAAACACGTCCCTGATGTGACCCTCAATTAATTGAGTTTAACACCCCTACATAGATTTTAATATTTACTAATCCACTAAAATCCACACACCATACTACTAGGGTTCTAACAATAGATATTTCATAATATCTGCAGCAAAAAAAAAAAAAGCTAAAGTAACAATACCACATCAGTTAACAATTTAAGCTGAAGTATTGGTTTACTTCAAATATCATTTACAACTGTCATTTCAACAAAAACAATTTCATTGCTCATATCTTTACATACATAAAAAATTATAAGCCACAGAATTTCAAGATTATTCAATTATCCCTTAAAATGATGAATAGTATAAGCAGGAAAAACATATTTGATCTAAAGGCTAAGCAGATAATAAACTCCCCCTTATGTCTATTTTACAGGCAGTTTTTATTATTAAACACTCTTTACATATGTTTCTAACAAAGCTTTCTATTTTTGGTGACCCTCTGTGGAGGAGACAGGAGGTATGCAGTGGGACAAACCCAAGAATTGAGGTCCCATCAGAAGCTCTGAAATTAACTCTCAGATAAATAGTCTGTATGATTTGAACAGAGTTAGATGACTATGGGGAATTAATTTATGTATAACTGGGACAATTTTGAGCTGAAGACTCTTTGTTATTCTCAGGACACATCCTTCACTTGCTTTTCAAGTTAAACCTAACATGGGAATTAGACCACCATGTATTTTGTGGCTCTATTTAGAGATCTATAACAGCATAGAGCAATGGAGATTGATTACTTTTTGCTGAAATAGATACAGCAGACATAGCTAACTATGATGGAAAAGGAATTCTAAACATTTGGTATCTGGGAATTCACCAGCAAATTCTGAAAATCTGCAGGAAGTCTGAGGTTCCTTCTTTCCTTTCTTCCTTCCTTCCTTCCTTCCTTCCTTCCTTCCTATCTATCTATCCATATTATTCCTATAATACTGTATAATTCTAATCAGCAGATCCCCAAATTAACATTTCATTAACATTTCAATTTCCTCACAAAAATCCCAAAAGTGGTTTCCAAGTAGAATTCAGTGTTTCTTTAGTCAAAGCTGTCAATTTCATCATCTCCATCATTTCCATCAGCTTCACCATCCATTCTTCCATTACAGGTATTTGTAAGTCTTTCTACCTTTGTGCATATAAAAGTCTCACTGCTGTTATCATATATAAAAATGAAGTTTCATGAGATGTTTTCCATTTGCATGTCTATTAAACCGAAAAGAAAAATCTCTGGTTTCAATTGCACATTACTTTTTAAAATCTTCTGCATCATAATATATGCTGGATCCCAATATTTCCTAGCTTTCTTGCATGTCCACCAAAGATGAAAAATTGCCCTGTATGTTTTTGACATCTTATCTGATGCCATATACCAGCAGTACATAATTTTATAAAAATTGTCTTAAATAATTTTACACTGAATTATAATCTTAAATTCCATATGTTCTCCAATTGATCCAAAGGTACAGTATTTTTTGCACCATAAGACACACCTAGGTTTAGAAACAAGAAAAAAAAAATCACACAGAGCCTGAGAGGACCACAGATAGGTGTTCTCTCATGTGCCAGCTCTGCCTATTGACTTCTACACTGCGGTAAAGAGACAGAAGAGGCAGGCAATGACAAAGACAGAAGAGGCAGGGTTCAGCACTGTAAAAGGACCCCACTGCCACGGCCCGGCTGCTTTCACCAAAGGACTGGCACCGACGCAGAGACATTTCCACCCACTTTCTGGGGGGGAATGCATCTTATGGAGCGAAAAATACGGTATATTATATCTTAAAAATTGCCCATTTTATCATACATATTTAATTTATCCTGTTTTCTATAAGTTTAGCAATAATATGATCATCTTTTATACACAACTCCACATCAAATTTAGTCTTACCATGTTCAAATTCATAATTCTTATCAAGCTTAAATCTTATTAACTGAGCATAGGGAAACCAATGGCATGTAAAACCTTCCCAACTCCTCAGATCAACATAAGTTAACCAATTTTGTTAAAATATCATTTCGCTTCTCAAAAAATATTCTTGGTGTGACAAACATAAATAGATTTTAGAAGACAATTTTGCCTTCTATCTATTCCAAATTCTCAAAATGGCACGTCCAACAAAATGATTTTTAAAATCTACCGTATATTAATTAACCTTAACTTTATTGTACCACAAATAGCTGTGTCAATCAAATCTTAAATTTATGTCCTTCCTATTCTAATAACCGCCTATTTCCTAAATTCACCCATTCTTTTATGCATATTAAAAAACAAGCTGCAAAATACAGTTTCAAATTTGGTAGTCTTTGTTAAGCTCGTGTTCCCCAACCAGGGTTAAGGAGACAAGCTAAACAGAATGTGCAGCATTAGTCAGATAGGCACACAGATAAATGAGTGAGATAAGTTTGTATGTTTGTTAACATACAGTAAAAATAACAGATACTCTTGTGCTATCAAAAATACAGTTTATTCCATTTAGAGATTATAGCATAGTCAAAATAACAGTCTATTAGTCATGTATCGTTTTAGTCAGTCCATTCAAGGATATTCAATTAGCAAAGTCCATGTAGAATATCCAATGTCAGTTCACTTACAAATAAATCAGTCTTTTCTCTCTCCCTTTCCAGTAGGAGAAAAACGCAGTCTTCAATTCATCAAGTAATTAGGGATCATAAAGCCAGAGAGAGCAAGCTGCCTTTGTCTTGCTTCTTTTATGGTGCTATTACAACCACTCCCTAAATTACATTCCTATAGTTAAAGTTGCAGACACTTTAACTAACAAACCATGATAACATATTTATTATTTTACCTAAACCAGTTAGGGTAAACAATGTTATCCCTAACATTCTCCCCTTTTAGGAAATAATAATACTATAACTATTTACATCTTTAAATCATATTTGTTACAACTCTCTTTAAACTTAATTACACTTTGAGTTTTAGTAAACTGGTCTGCAATGTTTTCTCTGTCATGCAGTATTCCAATTTAATTAGCCCATTCTTTACAGATTCTCTAACATTTAAGTATCTTAAATCAGTATGCTTTGATCTAATTTTTACAGCTATATTAGTAGCTAACTTTATGGCTGCCTGGTTGTCCTCGTACACAATAATGGAATCTTTAACAGTAATACCCATGTCTAATAATAACTGTTTGTACAATATTAAGTCAGTGCATAGTAATGACAGACATGAAAATTCCGCTTCCATCGTGGACAAGCTAATATGCTGTTGTCTTATTGACCTCCACCCTATTAGTGTCTTACCAAATAATATAGCCATCCCAGAAGTTGATTTTCTAGTGTTTATGTCAGTTGCAAAACTTGCATCTGCATAGGCACTAAGACTCAAATCACCCTTAGGTTCCATATACAATGCATGGTTCATTGTTCCTTTAAGATATCTTAAAATTCTCTTTAATGATTGCCAATGACATTGATGTGGATCCGAATTAAAACGTGCCAGCTGATTAACACTATAAGCTATATCTGGCCTTGACCAATTGCTTATATATGATAAGCTACCAATCAAAGATTGATATATGGACTTATCAAATTTGGGACTTTGATCATCAGTTTGGCAAACTTCCTGACTCATTGGAGTCTTTGACGGTTTACAAAGTTCCATTTTATACGTTTTAATTAATTGGCAAATTTTATCTTCTTGAGATATCTTAAATCCATTTTTTGTTTTGTTAATTGTCAATCCTAGATACCTTTTAATTTCACCTAAATGCTTTAATTTTATCTTTTTGGCTAATAATGATATAATCTCATTAGCTTCATTATTAGTCTTAGTTATCAAAGCAATATCATCTGTAAATAATAACAATAATGACACCGTTCCATTATTTTCTCTTTTAAACACACATGGATCTGCTAAACCAGATTTAAAATCTAAATTGTTTAACTCTTTCACAATATATTGATTCCACTCAAAACCAGATTGTTTCAACCCGTAAAGACTCTTTTTAAGTTTCCAACAATCATTACTATTTACTTTATTGTCTTTTATAATAATTGGCTTTTTCAAATATATAGTGTGCTGCAGTGGTGCATGCAAATAAGCAGTTTCTACATCTGAATGGTTAATGACATAGTTTTTCTTAGCTGCCCACACTAAAGCTGCTCTCAAAGATGTTGCTTTAAGACTTGGTGTGAAAACTTCATCGTAATCAGATGCAGTTTGATTAAATCCTTGAGCTACCAACCTAGCTTTATGGGTAACAGTCCCATCATTTCCAGTTTTTACTTTAAATATCCATTTGCACCCAATGGATTTTTCTCCTGGAGGTAATTTGGCATCTTCATATACTTTCATTACCTTTAATGAATTTAGTTCTTTTTCCATTGCCTTTTGCCAATTCTCCTGATCCTTAGCAGGATACATCTTAAGTTCATCTGTACTAGTTGGAACTTTAGTTACTTGGCAAACTATACTTGCTTGATACCTATCAGGTGGTCTAGTTACATGTGTAGTACGTCTAGGTATTACAGGACTTACAGGTGGACTTTCATTTATTAACTGTTCTTGATTATCTAACTCTTCCTGATCAATTGTTTCCTCTTGTTCTGGTCCTATTTGCTCTTCGTGGACTTCTTCTTTTATTGGACTCTTCTTATAACTAGTCTGATCTTTTTGCCTTTTGTAGGGTTCAATAATTACATCATTATTTAAATCTTGCTCTAATCTATTCTATCCTACATGTTCTAGGAATTTTGCACTAGCACTGGTGTAAACTCCAGATGTACCTGGTTCCCAGAATCTATAAGATCTGTGATTAGATTCATATCCTACAAAAAATAATCTTTTAGCTCTATGCTGTCCTTTGTGTCTGAGTTGTGAAAGGATATGCACCCATGCTGGTGCTCCAAATGTGTGCATGTAACTTAAATCAGGTTTTGTACCATGCCACAGTGTGAATGGTAATTCACCTGTTGTTGAATTAACAACATTATTTAATATATGATTACCACACATTATTGCTTCTCCCCACAAATTGTCAGGTAATCCTGAATCAGACAACATAGTACGTGCCATTGACTGTAGTGTTTGGCCTTGTCTCTCTATAAAGGCATTATGTTGTAGCCTATATGGCGCAGACTTTTTATGTTGAATACCTAACATCTTAAGTCTATTCTGGAATTTATTATTTGTAAATTCCGCACCATTATCTGTTATAAGAGTTACTAATTTCTTTTTAGTTTTCCTTTTTGCAAATTTTATCCAATTAAAGAGATTTAGATACGTTTCAGTTTTGCTCTTCATTAAATAGCAAAACCCATATCTAGAATAGTGGTCCATTATACTTAATATGTATCGAGCACCTCCTACACTTGGTTTTTTCGGACCTATTAAATCGGCAAATACTACTTCTAAAGGCTCTTTGGTAGTAAATCCATCAACTCTATTAGCCGGTATGACCTTGTTTTTGCTTTGATTACAAGCAAAACATTGCAAATACTTATTACAAGGTTTCAAACTTATTCCATTAGATAATTGAACAGTTCTCTTAAGCATTTTAAAATTTAAATGCCCTAGCCATCGGTGTAACAAGTGAATACATTCATCATGAGGTTTCTTATTATCATAAACCGTGTTAACCACCTCTAAACTATTATCATTTAAAACATATAATTCACCTCTTAAAGAAGCAGTAGTTTTCTTATCTTCTTTTTCAATTATGCAGTTATCTCCCCTAAAGGTAACTACATATCCTAGTTTAACCAAAATTGGCCTATACCAGGGGTGTCAAAGTCGCCATGTCTCGTTACTGTCACATGACATTTCATGACATTTTCCCCCTTCGCGGAGCTGGGGGTAGAAGTGGCCTCCACGTGACTCATCCATCCCATGGGCCGCCAATTTGATAGCCCTGGTCTATACGGTAATACCTGTTCTTAATTTCCTCGTTCCAGCAAAAAGAAGCATGTAAAAGCACACTTATTGACTATATTCATACATAGCTTGGTTAGCAAATTACCCATTTTTCTCTGAACTTATCAATAGCTTGGGATCACACAACAATCAATGGCAAAAACTCTAGGCAAAAATGAAACAGCCGGGGTCCTTGGTGCTCTCTAAGCTTGGTTGACTTCTTGCAAATGTTTCATTATTCAAACTAGGTAACATCATCAGTGCTCGTGTTAAGGGTAAAATTAAGCAAGCTTATGTGACTACTAAATGTGTAATGCAGAGGTGTCAAACTCACGCCCCTGGCCAGATGCATCACATGCTGGCCCCATCCCCGCCTGGTTTAGCAAAGGGGGAAAAAGTCCTGATATGTCCTGATACATGATACACGATGCCCTCATGACAACACGAGTATATATATGTGTGTATACACACACACACACACACACACACATATACATACATACATACATATATATATATATATATATATATGGCATTCAGCTTAGTTCGGATATTTTCCCACATCATAGTAGTTGTGCTTTTAAAGTAGCAACGTTTCAGCAGAATCTCATCTGCCATCATCAGGCTTCTGTTAAGCTGAATGCCATACATGTAAGTACCCGCGAAAACTTAAGAAAACAAATATATATATATTTCTCATCTGCCATCATCAGGCTTCTGTATATTATTCTGGATCTAGATGTTCCTTTGCAACTCCTTCCCTATCCAGTTAGACAATGGCAAGGGAGAAGACTGAATTTCATATTGCACTTGAACCTTAAATAATTAGATAAATCCAAATTAAAGTAAGGAATAAGGAATATCAAATTAACAACCAGGGTTGGGTTGGAGCAGATCAGTTATACACTTCCAAAGATGGACTGCCTATGGAAAGATAGAACACAGTGCAAAAATATACATATAAAGTTAATATTTTTTACATACGAATTCTAGATTAACTAACAATTTGAGACATTTTCTATTTTGTGGGGTTTTAAAACTATTATTCAGAGCATTTAATCCCTAGTATATATCATCTGGCAAGCTATAAATCCACTGACTTAATCAGTTTCCAATGCAGACTATGAATCCTGCAAAGGCAAATGTAGTTCACCTACCACAAAGATGCAGAGAGGGAAAAAAAACTTTGCAAGGAGGATTTTTGAATTTCCTACTAACATTTTCAGTATTATGCTACTCAGCTTTTAGCATCGGTTTTGGTTTTTTTGGTTTTTTTGCAATACTGGGTAAAGGTTTAAAATTAGCACCGTGCAGATTTTCTTCGGCATTTGTACTACCTGGATTTATCCCATAAAATTGAAGAGGAAGAAGAGCAAAAGAAACTTTGCAAAACTTTTAAAGATCCAAACGACTGCAGTGGTCCGGTCTTCATACTTACTTTAGCTTCCTAAACTTCTCCCTGCCAGCCACCACATATCTACCTCCCTGCTGCAATTCCGGTAGGTCTGTAATAGTATGCCCTTGACTGGGTGTATAGAGCTTCCGCACCCCAAAGGGGGTTGGCACACCTTCATTCAGCTGGATCATGAAGGCTTCAAAGGTGGGCACGTATCGAGGGTTGATTATAAATTTCCTCCCCAAGTAGAACGGATCCCCGTTACGGTAGACCCAAATTGTCCGGGCAGGGGTGGAATCTGTTAAGCTGTGCATCGCCCGAGGTGTCCCAACCATGCTGAATTCTACTACTTTCGACCGAAGGTTGGGAAAGGCAGACAATACCACGGGACATCGAAACAAAAAGAACTGTAAGAGACTCCCATCTACTCCCCGCCCCCCCAAAGCAAAGTAAGTGGGGCCAAAAAAAAAGTGGGGGGGGGTTTCAGAGACTGCCTAAGCCTCTCGTTTAAAAGATCCTGCTTCAGCAACCTCCTACCTCATAGTGTCACCAAGACTGACCCCCACCCCAGCCCACCCCAAGCCCCCCGCCCTCCCTGACAAGCCTTCCGATGGGCATCTTTGCCTCACCCCCTTTCACCTCACCCCAAGCGGGCTGAACGTCACGCCAAGAGGGAGGGATTGTGACTCACAAGATTACACCAAGTATCCCGCGAGGGAGAAACGGTGCAGTTGCCTCGAAACCTTATGAGGATGGGGGAGTGGGGGAGGGAGAGTGGAGTGGGGAAGGGGAGGGCGCGTGGAAGGCAAGGCGAGAGAAGGAACCTCTTCCACCACAGAGCTTTCGCTCAGGCCTCATCGAGGAGGCGGCGAGGGCGGGAGGAGCTGCTCTGTGTGCTCTGCAGATCGGCAAGAGAGAGTCTCTGCTCAAGGCCCCGGGGCTCTGCTGTCGCCTTTCGCCCGCGGGAAAAGTCTCCAAGAAAGATGTTGAAACGTTGCTGAGTCGGGAACGGTTGGTTCTTCGTTTGTTCAGGCGACGCTCAGGCAGAGCCTCGGAAAAGAGAAACTTTGACTTCAGTTCCCGGATGGGGAGATGAGAGATAATTGAAGGGATTGGCAGCAAAGGGGAAACGGCGGGTCGATAGACACGGCAGAAACGGAACCAAATTCGGCCAGGGAGAGTTCCCTGATGGTATAGCGTGTCACCCTTGCAAGGCAAGTTTAGAGTATGGGGGAAATTGTTTAGAAAAAGGAGAGAAAAAAGAAGTGTTTCAGAGATGGACAGCCTAACCAAATTATTAAAAAACGACAAAGGTATTACAAAGTTTGAAATTGTGGGTATGAATGGTTCAAGAAAAAGCAACATTTGACAACTGAATAAGTTATGAAACTGTGAAGGAGGTGCGTTTAATTATAAAGTATTCTGTGAAATTAAAACATTAAAAGAACGAGGAAGGTATTGTAACAAGGTAGATCACGTCAATGTTATGGGGTAAAAGAAGAAAAGAAAAAAAAATGTAACCAATACCTGCTGCAAAATGTATATATGTATATATATTTGTTTATATGTTTGTTTGTTTCTTTTTAAATGTTTTAAATATATGAAACTTAAATAAACTTTATTAAGATTTTAAAAAAGAAAAAGGAGAAAAAAAGAGAAACTCCCAATAGAAGAACAGAAGACATTATTTTACTTGTAATAATGGTTAAAAAGATCCAAACAGGTAGGAGATGAAAACGTTCAAACTAGTATTAAAAACGTGCAAGTAACAATTAGTAGCTGGAGGAAAAAGCAGGGGAGGCTTGGCAGAGTGCTCTTTTTATTATTTTGCAAAACCTCGTTTCGTTTTGCTTTTCTATTTTTTTAATCTTTATGTACCTGCATATGTATCTTTTGTGTTTTGCTTGCATGCCTTAGCAGATAAGAAATAGATGTTTAAAACAACCAAAATTTCAACAGATCGTTAGATCATCCTTTTCAATTCCCCTACACAATCTAGAAAACTTAGGTTACTTGATGCAGTTTTAATGTATGGCCATCTGTGAATTATTTTGTTGATCAGCTACTGTAATGACTTGCATTTGCATTTAAAACAAATGCCTCAGAAAACTTCAAAGAGAATTTAGTTCATATCCAAAAATATCTTCCAGAATATTTTTTAAAGAATCTGTTGTGCTTTGATTTATATTGAATGTATACTGCTACATATTATTTGACTTCCTCACAATATGAATTGCCTTAACTAAAGGGTATCAAAGTAGCTTTCAACATTTGTATGCATAAGCCATCATCAAGCTTTGGTTTATATTATATGATTTGCCATGTGTTTATTTGTTATGATTATGTAAAAATGAAAACCATTTGCTCCACAGAAAACCAAGGGAATAGGTAGTGGTGCAATATTTGGAAGTTCTTGATTTAAAAACAGGACTTTAGAAAAGACAGCCATTGTATTTTTCCAGACAGTGTTAATTGGAGATTTATTTATTTGGATCCCGTCTTTATTATTTTTACAAATAAAAGCAGTAACTGGGGATTTTCTGGGGCCATCGCCTACTTTACAAATGATAACTTTTCTCTCTTCATATCAGAACCTTTAATACCTTATAAAGTGACATGTGTTTGTATGTGTATGCGTGTCTTATTGCCTGGACTAGTTCCTGCAGTTTTCATGGCAAGATTTGGGGAACTATTTTGTGGTTGCTAGTGATTAAAGGCATCAGGCTAGAAACAAAGAGATGCTGAGTTTTAGTCTTACCCTTGTTAAAAAGCCAACTGGGTAACCCTGAGCTAGTCCCAAAGCAGCCACAAACTACTTCCAAAAATATTGACTTGAAAACTGCAGAAACTAATCCAGGAAATAAGACAGGCATCCATGCACACACACATACGTACAAATATGTCACTTTATAAGGTATTAAAGGTTCTGATATGAAGGGGAAAATGTCACTCATTACTAGTTTTATTTTCCCAAAGTTCTAAACATGGTTTAAGCACATAGACCTGGATTGCACATCCAGAGCTGTACCAAGATCCTTGCAGATCCTCTGTCAACAAATCATACATAATAATTTATGTGGCCAGAATCACTTTATGTGGGGGGAAGGCAGCATAAAAATTTGATTA
Organism: Hydrophis major; assembly: GCA_033807585.1. Taxonomy (NCBI): domain Eukaryota; kingdom Metazoa; phylum Chordata; class Lepidosauria; order Squamata; family Elapidae; genus Hydrophis; species Hydrophis major. The sequence goes on from CM066328.1 coordinate 264,585,435, forward strand.
AAAAATTTAAAAAAAATGGGAGAAGGCGGAGCTTCGTTGCCACGATACAGCTGTGATCTCAGGGCTCTGAGATCACAGCTGATATCTTCGCCCCTGGTCGGTCCCAACGGACCTAAACCATCTCGTAGTGATGGTGACAGTAAGGGGCGCGTTCTGTAGATTCCGGGGACATTGCAAGTCCCTGGTCGATCCAGAAGAAGCCCTTTTGCCAACGGCAGAGAGGCAGCCATTAGGCTGCTGAAGCTGGGACAGCTCCGGAAGCACGGGATAGAAAGAAGTTTATCGGCTGGTGAGGATTTTTTTTTTTGCTTGGGACTTAAGAACACTTTAATATGAGAAGAAATCTGTAAACTTATTGACAGAATTTGATTTAGCAGCGATTTTTTTTAGTAATGTCAAAGTGAGGCTTGGCTTTTTATTTTTACTTTTTTTTTCTTTACTGATGAAGACGGAAGAGTATTAATAGTTGAAATAGTGGATAATAATAAAAAAACACTCTTGGTTGCAATTTATGCCCCAAATGATAAACAAGAAGAATTTTATAAAAAATTACATATGAAAATAATTGAACTGGACTATGTTAATATACTTATGATGGGAGATTTCAATGGAATTGTAGACAATAAACTGGACTATACAGTAAAAACAACACGACAAAATAGGAAAACTCTCCCTAAATCCTTTTTTAAAATGACAGATGAACTAAATTTAAAAGATACATGGAGAGAAAGAAATGCTAAAACTCAACAATATACTTTTTATTCAAACAGGCATTTATTGTGTTCCAGAATAGATATGATTTGGACATCAACAGAATTATTATCTAATATTCAAGAAATAAATATTGAAACAAGTACATGGGCAGACCATAATCCAATGACAATTAAATGGAAAGGACAAAAAAGAAGATCTAGATGGACATTAAACAATACTATTCTAAAGGAAAAAGATTTTACACAATGGATGGAAAAAGAATTGGCCTTCTTTAATGAAAACAAAAAAGAAGATACTTCAATACAGAATGTTTGGGATACAATGAAGGCATATGCAAGAGGATTAATAATTGACTATACAAAGAAAAAAAACATCAGGAAGAGGCAAATGATTAAAGCTTTAGAAGATGACCATAAAAAACTGGAAAAAGAATTACAGAAGATGCCACAGAAAAAAGATATCAAACTTAAAATGAACATAATTAAACATAAAATGGATCAAGCAGAGAAAGAAGAACTGGCACAAAAAATTAGAAGTGCTAAACAGAACTATTTTGAAGATGCAAATAGGCCAGGTAGATGGTTAGCATATAACTTGAGAAAAGAGAAAGAATCAAGGAAAATATCACAGTTAATAGATGATCATGGTCAAATTTGTTATGGTAATAAGGAGAAAAAGGCAATCATTCAAGATTTTTATGGACAATTATATAAACAGGAGGATCTTGATGAGGAAAAAATTAAACAGTATTTACAAAATGCTAACCTACCTAAGATACCTGATGAAACTGGGAAAATGTTAGAAAGTGCTATAACAATGATGGAATTAACCGAAGCACTCAACAGACAGAACAATGGAAAAGCACCAGGACCAGATGGTTTCCCAGCAGAATTTTATAAAACATTACAAGAATCGCTGAGTATTCCACTGTTAGAAGTCATGAATGAAGTTATGATAAATAAGAAAATACCTGAAACATGGTCAGAAGCTTATATTACACTTATTCCAAAAGAAGGGGTTGACCCATTACAAATTAAGAACTATAGACCTATTTCCTTATTGAATGCAGACTATAAAATCTTTGCTTCAATCTTGGCAGAAAGGCTTAAAAAATACCTAAATAACTTGATTCACTCTGATCAGAATGGATTTTTACCAAAGAGACAGATTAAAGACAATATGAGGGTAATCCTGGACACATTGGAATATTATGAGGCGCACCCAGAAAAACAAATGGCTTTGATATTCTTAGATGCCCAAAAGGCATTTGATAATGTGAACTGGAGATTTATGTTATTACTATTGGAACAGATGGGCTTTGCTAGAAAATTTATCCAAGCAATAGAAGCCGAATATTATAAGCAAACGGCAAAAGTAATGATAGATGGAGAATTCACAGACTCTATCAATATTAAAAAAGGTACAAGACAAGGATGCCCATTATCTCCTTTGTTATTTGTATTGACCTTGGAAGTCTTAAATAGAAATATTAGAGAGGATATAAACATAAAAGGAATGAAAGTCAAAAAGGAGGAATTCAAATTGCAAGTCTTTGCGGATGACTTGGTCTTTATTTTGGAAGACCCTTTAGAGACAGCTTTAAAACTATTGGAAAAGATAGAGACGTATGGTGAAATGGCTGGTTTAAAAATAAATAAAGACAAAACAAAGATTCTGACAAAGAACATGTTATTAAGACAAAGAGAAGAGCTGGCAGATTTATTGAAAATTCAAGTTACGAACAAAGTTAAATATTTGGGGATATATTTGATGTCAAGATGTACTACACTGAAAGAGAATAACTATATTAAACTTAAACAGCAGATAGCATCCGACCTGAAAAAATGGGAAAACCTACAATTGTCATTGATAGGTAGAATTTCAACAATTAAGATGAATATTTTACCCAGAATTTTATATTTGTTCCAAACAATACCAATTAGGTTAAGTAAGGATTACTTTGAAGAATTAAATAAAATTGTGTTGAAGTGTATATGGCAAGGCAAGAAAGCGAGAATAAAATTAAAACTTTTACAGGATGCTAGAATTAGAGGAGGATTTGGCCTTCCTAATTGGGAGTTGTATTATCAAGCTGCAAACTTAATGTGGGTTAAAGAATGGATAACGTAAAGGAAGACTAGATTGTTGACATTAGAAGGTCATGATTTATTATTGGGTTGGCATGCTTTTTTATGGTATATGGGAACTAAATCACAGGGTTATTTTAGAAGGCATTATATACGGGAATCGTTATGGTTGAATTGGGAGAAAATTAAGAAACAATGTTATTTGAAAATTCCAGTTTGGTTATCAACTATTGAAGCTTTTTCGTATCCTATAACTTATAAGAAGGAACAAACAGTTAGATATGGAGAAATATTGGATGAAAAGGGTGAACATAAAACGATGCAAAATTTAGAAGAACAAGGTATAAAGATGAATTGGTTTTCATATGCGCAAATCCAAGCAAGGTATCTTAAAGATTCTAAAATAGAAGGATTTTATGATAAATTGACTGATTTAGATAGGATTTTGACAGGTACTGATGAAAAAGTGATTAAAAAACTATATAGTTATTTGTTGGAAATTAAATTAGAGGAAGAACAAGTTAAAGAAACAATGATTGCTTGGGGGAAGAATTTTGGATATGGGATTGATTTAGAGAAATGGCAAAAATTGTGGTCACAAAATTATAAAATGACAATGTCAACAGCATATAAAGAAAATTTGTATAAGATATTTTACAGGTGGCACTTTCCCCCAACAAGAATTGCAAGAATGTTTAAGAATAAATTTGAAAAGTGCTGGAAATGTCATCAGATACCTGGCTCATATTACCATACGTGGTGGACTTGTGAGGAGGCCAGGAAATACTGGACTAGAATTCGCATATGACTGGAAAAAATGACAAAGAAACACATAGATTTGAAACCAGAGATTTTTTTATTGGGAATCGTACCTGATATATATAATAAAAATTTAAAGTATTTGATTGTAAATGTATTAACAGCGGCTAGGATTGTATTTGCTAAACATTGAAAAAGTGAGAAAATACCATTAGAGGAAGAAATTATTAAGAAAATATTGGAATGTGCTGAAATGAGCAGATTGACATTTGAAATTAGAGAACAAGAAGATAAATAATTTTATGAAGTTTGGGATCTTTTTTATCAATGTGTTAAGCCTGGTTTCCCCAACCAGGGTTAGGGAGACAAGCTAAACAGAATGTGCAGCATTAGTCAGATAGGCACACAGATAAATGAGTGAGCTAAGCTTGTATGTTTATTAACATACAGTAAAAATAACAGATACGCTTGTGCTATCAAAAATATAGTTTATTCCATTATGAGTTCATAGCATAGTCAAAATAACAGTCCAATAGTCATATATCATTTAGTCAGTCCATTCAGGGATATTCAGTTAGCAAAGTCCGTTTAGAATATCCTATGTCAGTTCACTTACAAGTCAGTCCTTTGTTTTCTCTCCCGTTCGAGCAATGCAGTCTTGTGTCCTTGCAGTAATCAGGGATCATCAAAGCCAGAGAGAGAGCAAGCTGCAGTCTTGCTTCTTTTAAAGTGCTTTTACAACCACTCCCTTAATTACTATCCCACAGTTAAAGTTGCAGACACTTTAACATACAAACTATGATTACATATTATTATTTACCTAAACCAGTTAGGGTAAAACAATGTTATCCCTAACACAATGGTTAGATAATACAATATAATAATAGAATATTTAGAAATTTAGGAAATAATGAATACATAATTTTTCTTGGTTTTGATAATTTTTTAGAATATTTTATTAAGATAGATTTGGTATGATTCTATGATTTGTTATAAAATAATTTAACTTAATTATAGTTATCTCGCTTAAATATGAATTAGTAAAATTATAGTCAAATGATTGTTCAATAATGATATTGGGATATTTTACTGATGATTGATAATGTGAGTTATTATGTAATATAATTATTTTGATGACTATGAAATGGATGCACAAAAGGGAGTGGTAAACCAACCGATACACTGTAAATTTATGAAGAATGATATTTTTTTTATGTTATGTTTTATGTCTTACATGTTTTTTGTTTGTTGTTAACATCAATAAAACTTATCAAAAAAAATTGATAAAAAAAATAGAGTAGCAGTAATATCTTAAAATATTTTTATAGGATACAAAATGTGATTTTACTTTTCCATTTTTTAAAACATTTTCATAGACAGCCCCTCCCCAAGGTTTTGTAAGTCCTTGGCACTGTGCGATTGTGCTTTATACATAATGCTGGAATGTGCACATCTGACAACACTCTATAACAGTGTTTTTTAAACTTGGAAACTTTAAGATGAGTAGATGGATTTCAGCTCCCAGAATTCCTCAATCATATCTTAAAGTTGCCAAGTTTGAAGAACACTTTTCTATAGATTTTGTGATTCTCCAAAGCTTTCCAAATAGTGCTGTTCAACTGCATTTTTTTTAATGTGGCAGATAGGGAAATATGCTAACTACGGTATAAGGGAAATAATCATATTAATTGTATTAAATTACATTAAGGTACACTCTTTGAAATATAGGCTGTAGCTAGCATACCATTCCAAAGACAACTGACTTACCAATGAAGGTGAATATCTGTGTCACAGGATATTCAATCTGGGTCAGTCACCCAGGATCCAATCTGGGTCAGTCACCCAGACCAGGGTATTTGTCTTCCAAGCTTTTAGGCTCATGCTGGAGACTCTCTTCAAGGAACTTCTCTCTAGGAGCTGTGACTAATGTCAGATTCTTGATGTTCACTCTCTTTGTAATCAGTTCTGTAATTTAGTAGATTGTAAAAAAAATGCTTTCCTCACAAAACACAATTGTACCTTTTTTCTTTCAGAGTGAGGAACCTGCACCTTTTAGAAATTGCTTAAGTAGTTCACCAAGTGGCTCACCAGCCAAGCTATTGGTAAGGGATGCTCGGACTTGTAGTTCACAAACTTCTAGAGGGAGGAGCTAAGTCAGCTCAGATGGTTGATTGCTTACAAATCCTGAGGTTGGCAATCAGTTTCTGACTGCTGTGAATTAGAGAACACCATAGTAGAGAACAGTGAATGGTACCAGAGGTGGTATTCAGCTGGTTCGCACCTATTCAGGGAAACCTGTAGCAAGAATTTGGCATGGGTCAACCAACCGGTAGCAACATCTGGTTGGCCACGTCCCCAACCCGGTCGCCCAGTTTCCGCTCACTTGCTTGCCCCGCCCACCCAATGCTTGCTCGCCCCAGTTTAAAGGAGGGCTGCTCCCCTGCCCTAGCCATGCATTTTCAAGCAGCCACTTGAAAACACATGACTGTGGGCGGAGCAGCGGTCTGTTAACCTGCAAAACTGCTCCAAGGCTGGATTCTCCATGGACACTAGAAGTATCGCTTCCACTTGTGAGTAAAGTGTCTGGAGTGAGAGGGAATGAAGGCTGGGGCGGGCTGGGTGGGTGGGTGAAAGAAATCCATCCACAGAGAAGTTTGAATGAGCTGTACAAATGCGTGTTCGTTAACTTTCAAAACTTCCCCAATGCTGGATTCATTTCCCCTTGTGAGTAAAGTGGCTGGAGTGAGAGGGAATGAAGGCTGACGTGTGTGTTTGTGTGTGAGAGAGAGAGAGAGAAGAAAGAAAGAGGAAGGGAGAGAAAGAAAGAAAAAGAAATAGGGAGAGAGTGTGTGTGGTGTGTGTGTGAGAGAGAGAGAGAGAGAGAGAAAGGAAAGGAGAGAAAGACAAAGAAAGAAAAAGAAAAGAAATAGAAAGGGAGAGAGAGAGAGAGAGAGAAAACTCTGTGCTATTATTTTAATTGTTCCATTATTTATCATGTGTTAATATTTTACACTGTCCCTACACCTAGAGTGATTCTATTGCCTTTCTTTTGCTTAGGGCTTCCACATATTTTTCAGGGTTTACATGCATTCAATGTCTATAGTCCAGAGCCTAAATACATGTGTGTTTAAAGGGACTTTGGAGCTCTTCTAGTCAGGCAGGAAAACTGAGGATGCCAAACTCTGAGTAGAGGTCCTGGGAAAGGTGTCAGAATAACAGAATAACAGTTAGAAGGGACTTTGGGGGGAACCCTATACCATTTCAGAGAAATGGCTGCCAGTCTTTTCTTAAAAACTTCCAGTGATTGAGCACCCAGAACTTCAGGAGACAAGCAGGTCCACTGGTTAATTGTTCTCCCTGTCAGAAAGTTTCTCCTTAGTTTTAGATTGCTTCTCTCTTTGTTCAGTTTCCATCCATTGCTTCTTGTTTGCCTTCTGGTGCTTTGGAAAATACATTCTCCTCCCCCCCCCTCCAGCTTTCTTTCTGGCAGCCCCTTAAAAGCCTGTTGCCTATCACCCTCGTGGGCAAAGCATGTGAGCCATTTCCTCCTTTCAGTGGTCCATGAAAATACATCTATAGTATGTAGATAATAAAGTCAAAAAAAGGTGAATGACATTTTTACAGAACTATAGATAAGTTGACGCTGGGTGTGACAAGGAATGACTGGGAAGGGAGGGGCCAGGTGAGGCAGCCCTTGACGTGAGTGACATTAAGTTGGGTACACCCACTCAGTCACATGACCACCAAGCCATGACCACCAAACCATGTCTACGCAGTCACATGGCCACCAAGCCACACTCACCCAATCACATGACCACCAAGCCATGCCTACAGTCACATGACCACCAAGCCACACCCACCAAATAAGCCACACCCACAGAACCAATAGTAAAAACTTTTGAATTCCACCACTGAACGGTAGGGATGTTTATCTCTTGGCTACCAACTAGTATTCGTATGGATATTTGCAGATAAGATGTAGCTGCAGCAAAATAGTGTTGAAGAGTTAGAGGTAGAGAAAGGATTGTACTATGGCAGGGGTTTCAAACTTGCAACGACACGTCGTGTGATGTATTTCAACTTTTTCTCCCTTTGCTAAACCAGGGGAGGGGGGGGTGTGGCCAGTGCATGAAGCATTCCAGTCTGCAGGCTGCAAGTTTGACATCCTTGTGCTATGGGGATTTGTGTGGGAGCTTTAACTATCCTAAGAATGTTACCTGTGGAAAGGAAGTGAGGGGCCACTGTGAAGAGAATTGCCTACATGCATGAAAATGCAAGAGCTGACTCCTTTCAGTTGCTTTTTCATTACAATTTCTAAATCAGGGATGGGCTAGTCCATTTCTAGTCACCTATGAAGGAATCAAACAACACAGTTAAAAAGGACAAGATGGCTGCACCCAACATGTCTTGCAAAACATGGGTCATGCATCAGGGCCAGACAGATGGGATAGATAGACCCACAGTATACCTGTCTGACCAACTGGAGCCAAGCAGGTTATTATCCCCAACCATGTTGCCCAACACCTTTTCCTTCAATTGCCATGAATTGTCTGAACAGCAAGTCTTGAGCTGGGGTAAGAGAGGGGAAACCCCACCTTCTAGCACTTAAAGCCATTTTCAGACTGTCTCAGCTGTACTTGGACAATGCAATATAGGAAGTTGCATTTCTATTTGGATGGGAATCTCCAGGGAATCCTAGAACTTTGGGCTGAGTAAGGGAGACAAAAAAACATCTAAAAGGAAATATTGGTCAACCACTGACACATGTCACAAAAATTAATGGAATCATGCATCTATCTGCTCACCAGAGGACCTGGGTTATATATATGGAATTTGATCAAGCACCAGAAGACATTAATTAAATTGCCATCCTTCTAATAGATAAAACTCCAAAAGCAAATGCTGTTTGAAATTTAATTAGTAAGCTTGATAGATGTTCCAACCAATTAATGCATTCAAGATTAATGCTCTTGTCTCTTAATTTACATGCTCTTTGCACAGTTTTACCACCTGACTTGCTCAAGGTCATATGGGACAGCCAATAGACTATAATTCCACTCTAGATAAACTTTATAGAAGTATTGACAGAAATGATTTAAAAAAAAAAAAGTGCCTAAGACAAGTCATTGTGCCTTGAAAGATCTATGTACGTCATAAGTCCAGGAATAAAACTATCCCTAGATCAAAATCTCTATTAGGAATGCTCTCCTGATATCCCTAAAGACTTTTGCTCTTTTCTTTGTGCACATCTGCAGCAGTGGTGGGATTCAAATATTTTTACCACCGGTTCAGTGGGTGTGGCTTGGGCGCACTTTGTGCATGTGCATACACTTTGCGGGCACATGCGCACCAAATGCGCACTTTGCGCAGATGCAGAGGTGTTCGCCCAGGTGCAGAGGCATTCTAATTCACCTCCTGCAAGCCTGCACAATCCCGGTTGCTTCATCAGCTGCTGCGCAAAGCAACTGTGCTTCAAATTCAGAGGATAAAGGCAGGAGTGGGATTCTACCAGTTCACATCTATTCACTAGAACCGGTTGTTAACATTTTAAGCAGTTCAGAGAACCGGTTGTTAGAAGAAATTACTGACCTAATCCTGTAAGGAAGGCAGGAAGGAAACCTGGTGTTGCTTCCAGAAACTGCCTCTCCGTTAAGCTTTTTACATTCTTGGCAGGACTAGACTTCCTGTCTCTGGAACTTCTCTGCAGTTTTTTTTTCCTCCTTTGCTGGTACTTTGTGTGGAGTGACCATTCAAAGTTATAATGGCACTGAAAAAAGTGACTTATGACCATTTTTCACACTTATGACTGTTGCAGTATCCCCACAGTCATGAGAGACCAGTCAAGGAGATGTGTGCCTCTATGTGACTGATATTGAGTTGGCCATGCCCAGCCAATAACATGACCACCAAGCCACACCCACCCAGTCACATGACCACCAAGCCATACCCACCACTTAAGCCACACCCACAGAATCAGTTGTTAAAAATTTTGAATCCCACCCCTGGATAAAAGTGAGTATGGGAGCCCAGACAGGTGGGTGGGCCTAACAGCCGAGCAGCAGAGAGATCTGGTTTGATCTCCACTGCTCATTGCTGCTACCAGCTCAGCAGAATCGGGCTGAACTGGTAGAATACCACCACTGATCTGCAGATTGAGCTCTTCTGTTTTAGCACAACAGTATACCAGTCTATATCTTCAAAAAAATATCTTCAAATACAGTCGTGGCAAACATAAGTGTAAAATCTCAACTCCACATTAACTTCAGAAATGCCCTAAGGCAGGGGTCACCAACTTTTTGGACCTCAATATGTTTCTAATATAACTTTTGGTAGCAATGTGGATGTTTTTAAACAAATAGGATTGAGAGAATACTTAAAATGACAGCAAAGCCAAGCTTTTAATAACATGTTAGCTGCAATGATTTGTTTTTACTTTTAGTAGACAAATTTACAATATTTTATCTAAAAAAAACTGTGGAGAAAAAGTATAAATAATTCATCAAGAGCTACGTGCTTGTTGGTTATTGTTTTCGTCTGCAGCTTCTGAATAGCAGCTTCAGAATTCCCTTCCTTCAAATAACCCTAAAAACTCAGTCCTCCTATAGCTGTCATTGCAGGTAACTGGATACCCAGATCTATATTTGAGGAATGTAAAAAAGATACTGTATGTTGGCACTGGGATCTTTATGGATTTTTAACTTGATTTAGGAATTGCAGAGCTTTGCAGAGATATTTTCATATATTTGTTTCTTTGTGTTCTTGTCCTTGGATTTGCCCTATCAATAGTGTGGCAGCCTAGGATGAGAATTTCCTGTTATCTGGGTTGAGGGTAAAAGGCTGATGTCTTAAGTATGATGAATAGAAGAAATTGGCTCTGAAATGATCGAGGGAATTAGAAAGTTTTAGTTTGTTTGAAAATCCTGTCCTTGCAATTAATTATACTGAAACAGTGAAAGGCAGAGAAATATGATGCTAAGTGAGTTGTTGAAAAAAATAGCTATTTAGAAGTCCCACTAATCAGATTACCCACAAATATCAGAATCAGATTGCTCTGACACCTTAACTTCCACATTGTGCTGGTTTGTTCAATAACAAAAACCCACATATAGTATAATCTTATTACTTAGTAGGATGGGCTCAGTCTGATCCAGGTCTTGTTTTTAATACTTAATAAAATTTTAAAATACTGTAGATTTCAGTGCAGGGTGGGATGGAATATCTGTAGTCCACAGCAGGAGTCTGCAACCTTTTGTGCCTTAAGGACCACCAAACTCATAATTTTAAATCCCAGGGACTAGAGACCCTGGGAAAATCCCCCAAAAATGTATGCAGGAAAATTCCCCATCCTGTTTTCCTACTGATTGATCATTCTTTATTTGGGATCGCAGGATACTTTCTCCAGCTCTGTTCTCGGGGGGGGGGGGGGAGAGAGACTTTTGGCTTCATGCAAGGAAAGCAGCAGAAGTCTTTCTTTCTCTCCCCCAAACTCCACCAGAAATGAGTCTTTGTGAGACTTGTCGCTCTGGCTCAGTCTCTTGGAGCAGGATGCCTTGCAGGATCCCAAGGACTCACTTCTGGTGGAGTTTGGGGAAGAGATAGAAAGACTTCTGCTGCTTTCCTTGTGTGCAACCAAAAGCATAAGAAGAAAGAAGCAGCCCAGTGGCAAGGCGAGGCGCGTGGAGTAAGTGGGGCAAGTTTCCCCCCCTCCCCTTACTACTAAGTGTCGTTTGCAATGCAAGCGACACAAGCCTTGTGTTCCTGTGTGGGCGGCGCAGCTTTCTGTTCCTGCGCAGCCTGGATTAATTGCTTTGGGGGGTGCTTTGGGGGCGACATTTCTCTGCAGACCACCAAAATTTTCTCGCGGACCACCAGTGGTTCGCGGACCACCAGTGGTTCCCGGCCCACTGGTTGGCGACCACTGATCCACAGAGCTTCAAGTGTTCTTACCAGCAAACTCATCTGCTTTGATGGCAGACAAACATTCTGTAACAGGTCATTACCTACCAGCTACTTTTTGAGAAGGAAAGTATTCGGCATTTTAGGTATCTTCCATGTTTGGCATTTTAGGTATGATGACCAGCTAAAAAACATGTGTCACTTATCCCAATTTTAGTAATGCTTATCATATTTGCTTTTTATCAGAAGACATGGGGGGAAATACTTCCTCAATACTTGTTGGACAGTTAGTCCCTTAAGAAATTAAGCTTCTGTTAATAGTTTTTATTTAATCTAAAAAGCAGTAAGGGAAGTCCATGTATTTATTTTGCAGTTGTAAAAGGCATAGAACTGTACTAAAGTAAAATGACAAAGCTATGCTAGTTTTCAGTTTAACTTTGAAATAAGTTAAACAATATTCTAGTAAGATCTCTTTTTTCAAATAAGATAAATAATATTCTAGTGCTTAACATAACAGAAAATAACAGAACAACAGAGTTGGAAGGACCTTGAAGATCTTCTCGTCCAGCGGTCACCAATTGGTGGGCCGTGAGAAAATTTTGGTGGGCCGCAGAGAAATCTCACCCCCAGAGCACCCCCCGCCAAAGCAATTAATCCAGGCTGCGCAGAAACACAAGGCTGTGCTATCCACATGGCCCGTGGGAACCTTCCATGCCCACTCACTCCTTACCCAGCAAACTTGCCTGTTTAAATTGCTATTTTTCCTTTTTCTGACCATAATCTGTTCTGCTGTGCTGGGAGATTTAGATTAGCTAGGAAGCAGGAAATGGTTGGATTTCTTGCTTTCTAGCCAGTCTTTAGATCTTCGGTTCTGCTTTTAAGCACAGCCGAACCTCCCTTAGGACTGAACTTTCTATTATTCAGTGCAGACTCATGGCAAGCAAATTTTATGTGACAGATTGAGCTCGCCAATGGCAGATAGATAGAACACTGAATGAATCTGTGCGCAACTCAATCTGCTTGCTTGCTTTGCCTGATTTTTGGTAAAAGTTGCTTTTTTATAAAAATTCAATATTTATATAAATATTTATAAGATTTACATACAAGGCATGCCCAGCCAGTCACATGACCACCAAGCCACACCCACAAATTAGGCCATGCCCACAGAATTGGTTAATGATCCCTGGGATTTAAAATTATGAGTTTGGTGGTCCCTGAGGTCCAAAAGGTTGGCGACCCCTGTTCTAGTCCAACCCCCTGTTCAAGTAGGAGACCCTATATCATTGCAGACAAATGGCTGTCCAATCTCTTCTAAAAAATCTCCAGTGTCAGAGACCCACAACTTTTGGAGGAAGCTGTTCCCCTGGTTAATTGTTCATTGTCAGGAAATTTCTCCTGAGTTTTATGTTTATGATTTTATGTTTATAGTTTTATGTTTTATGATTAGTTGCTTCCACTGCTTTTTGTCTTGCCTTCAGATGCTTTGGGGAGTAGGATTGACTACTTCTTGACTCCTCACTCCTAATCCTGCAACTATTCTTCAAATATTTAGCCTTCAACCCCCTAATTATTTGTGTTGCTCTTCTCTGCACTGTTTCTAGCTTCTCAACATCTTTTTATACCATGGTGACTTTTGGTACTACTACCAAAAGTAGTAGTAACACTTCACATGACCTTGATTCTATTCCTCTCTTAATGTACTCTAGGACTTCCTTGGCTTTTTTGGTGTTGGCAGCACTCTGCTGGCTCATATTTAAGTGTTTGTTCACTAGGACTCCTAGATCCCTCTTGCAGTCACTGCCATTGAGCTGGTACCACTTATTCTGTACCTCTACATTTGGTTTTTCTTGTCTAAGTGTAAAACCTTTCCTCACCGTTGAATTTCATCCTGTTAGATAGGGCTTAGTTAGCCTCTCTTCTGGGGTGTAAGTATTCCTCCCTTACGTACCTATAGACTAGAGATGGTAATAGTCAGCAGTTATTCAATCAGCATTTACATGAAGTGACAAAAAGTTCCTTGACACATTTCAACGCATTTATCACACTGCTGCTTTGATAAACCCAAATTTCTTGGTTTCCACACCCAAGGGCACTAGAGGGCAGTGTGGCAACATAAATGATTATATTGCACATTGCTCAACTTGGGTGGCATGCACTGATTTCCACATTCAGGGCAGATTAAACCTGGAGAGGTGTTAGTGGCAAATCCTTCAGATAACTGAGAAAAATAGTGCAGTATGAGGTGAGGATAATTGCACACAAAGGGATCTAATGCTAATGTGCCAGAGAATTATATTTAGCTGCCAATTCCTGATAGCCGTGCTAAAATCTTTCAGAGATATTAGAATCAGCTGACCACCTATTGAAAATCTGGTAGATCAGAATCATTCTGATTTAGACAATGGAAAAGTCCATTTCTTTCAAACCAAACTTTATTATCTTAACTACTATTTCTCCAGTGCTGGGGATCAGCTGATTTGTGAGTTGGAAACTGGCAATTAAAATCTTCGATTTTCTCTACCATTCAAACCAAACATCTGGTTCCTATGTTTGGAAAAGTGTCAGTAAAGAGAGAGAGAACTTGGTTTTTCACTTGTGTGGATTATCCTAGACAACTAAGTTCTCGGTAGGACTTGAGACCTGGCACCTTTGAAAGCAGTGGCTCTCCTTTCTTAAACAGGTATCAGCTGCCTGGGAATGATGTCTCATCAATCTGATAAAAGCAGCAGCAGACAATCATTCTGATGATTGTCTCATATTCAAAACAATCAGAATTCAATATTACAATGCAAGCTGTCTTCAGCAGATGGAGTATAGAACTGCATCCAGAGAACAGATATATGTGAGAGTAATGTAGGTTCCCAAGTGGACCTGGACTGTTGAGCCTTTCCTTGCACAAAGGACCTCTCAGTCTTTTGACTACCCACCACTGTAGACTTAAAAGTGATGCAGTGTTTTGTGGTCATAGCCTGGACTACGCTGTTTCATGCAACAGTATTGGAATTCTTGCAATTCATGGACTTTCAGGTCTCCATAGATTCATTCTAAATCCTCGTGGATCCAAAAGGATAATTAGAAAATTAGAACAACTTACAAGTTCTTATCCTAGTGTTGCATTTAAAAGATTGGGTTTTCTGCCAAACTGTAATGTTTAATATGAGCAAAAAGGGAATTGTTACATGGGAAGTATAATATACATATGAAAATAGAACCATCTGTCATAGAAGAAAAAAAATCAAACTTTGTGATACTAAATAAATTACCAGGTAAATTCTCTTCAAAATTTATTACTGGTACACTATTGGATTTTAGCTTTTGCAGAAAGATAAATGGGAGCAAAAGAAAAACTCACAACAAAATGCAATAAAACTTTTTATTCTCTTATACATAAGATATTAATTATTTTGAAAGCAAACATACAAGAAACAAAATTATTGTTAAATGTCCATGTGCTAGTTGCTAACAATAGGTTTTTCTGAAAGATATGTTCAGTCTTAGAATCATTGATTTGAAAGTTTCTTATCTACTGGAAGCTCTTGTCAGTTGTGTATATTATGCTAGGGATGCAAATATATTTTAGCCATCTAAATTTTATATTTTTTGAAATCCCACTGTATCCCACTGGTTTTTTTTTAATGTTTTGTCCTTTATATCTTTCTTCTTCTATTTGAACTCAAGATGGTGTACATGGGGTGGGCCATAAAGTATTTCAGATTCAGTTCCAAAAAAGTAGCTTGGAGCACATGGAAGTGCCAATTGAGTATCTTATCTACAATTCTTTAAAGAAATTTGATTTTTCTTGGACCCTGTTGTCTAGAACTGTCATATGATACAGGGAAAAATATAACTCCTTTAATTATGTTCATGTCCCCAGAAGCACTTTTAGTGAAGTGAATTTGAAGCACTAAATAACACTAGTACATAGAACTTCACTTTTAACAATTACTTTGTGAAATAAGTTGAAAACTAAAGATCTGCCCATTCATCAAATCTGCTTCTGTGGGTCCCCAAGTCTTTATCTAACATCTTTACTATAGCCTATAACAACACACTGAAACAGTCAGAGGACTCATTGGTATAGTGGTAGAGGAAAGTAAGGAAGAGTCATGCAAACTGAAAATGTTTTGTTTATCTAATGAACTCTGCAGCTCAGTAGGGCTGATTCAGTGACTTACTTAGAATACATAAAATGTAGGTCAATGTAGATAAGTTTAATATAGCACAATAAAGTGAACCCAAACCAGAACTATAATCAATCACAACAAATATTCGAATTGAACATATTTATTATGTTTATTAAATAAGCATATGCAGTTTGTTATCCATACAAAGGTCTAAAAAATCATTAACTGACTTATTCCCTTATGCTGCTGTGAAACTATAAGCCACTGATACTGTTTGTGGTAAGGAAGCTGTACAGTTCTGGATTCCCCAAAAGTCAAGCAAAAAGAGCTAATCAGTTTTAGGTTTTGTTTGCATGCTGGAGTTAATTTTATAGCTCATTTATATTAATAAACCTATCCCAGTTTACTTCCAACACTAGCAACTGTGAGAAGCCAATTAAATTAATATCAATTTCTTACAGCTGGGATTTGTCTCAGACTTCATATGAATTTATTTGTGCTGATTAAATAAGAACATGCTAAATTTAATTTTAATTTCAGTAATTTCATGTGCCCCTCCTCAATAGTAACCCAGGTAGAAGCACATTACAGTCAGTTGAACGTGCTTCTGTCATGGGATTAAGAACTCAGTCATCGTAATTACAGATACAGAACTTCACAAAGAGTTAATTTATAGTTGTAATTAATCTTAGTCTCAGATGGAGTAATGGTTAACATTAGATAAATTAATTCAAATTTTTGTTGTTTAATACCAGGATGGGTGATACTCAGCTTCTCCTTGCCTACAATGGCAAGAATAAAGAAAAACCATTTGAATTTTTTATATTATCAGACCTTGATTACAAAAATTACAACAACTATCGTACTATATAATATAAATAGATATAGATTTTAAAAACATTAAATCCTTGCTGCCATCTGCTGTTCATTAGACTTCGCAACCCAAGCCTGGTCATCATAAAACCACATGGAGAAACAGAGATCTTCTTAAATTTATTTCTTTAACCATATATAGATAGACATAAGCATGCCAGCTACCCTAAATCAAGAAAACAGTTTATTCTTTCTATAATCTTGTTTCTTTTAATTTCCTATTGTCAAGTTATAAAGTATTGAATGCTACTTGGACTGTTCACTTAAATTAATTCAGTCCAGGAAATCTACAGCTGCAAATATTTTAAATGTTCAATATTAAACATATTAGAGAATATAATGAACTATGTTCTAAATTTCAGAAGTTACTATTCTCCTGAAGATGTATTTATGGAAACACATCAACATGACTTCTTGTGTAATTTTTTTTGTGTAAACATGGAAATCATAGACATATTATTTAAATATCCTAAAAGAATTGTATATCTTTTATTCATCTCAAAAGTGAAGAAAGTAAGGTTTTTGGCTCAAGATATAGGTTTCTGGACAGAAGTAAGTTTAAGCCCAGTGATTTCAAATAGCTAAGCATTGCCTGAATGTGGGCCATATTTATTTCAGGAATGCAAATTGTGTCATCACTGCTCTTCTAAGGGGAATTGATATTTGAAATACCTAGAAATACCTAGATTATATTTACAGCTGTACAATACTAATATATATTTCTAAACATATTATAACCCATCACATTAGGAGTAATTGGGGTTAGGGTTAGTTTACAAACCAACATCTTTTATTGCTTTTCCTGATATTTACATTTTACTACCATTGTTCAATAACTTCTCAACGCTGGGCTTAAAAGTTTTTTTTTATGTTCCTATGTGCCAACTTCTATCCAGATTACAGGCGGTAATCAGCTGGGAAGCATTTTTACAAAGTCCTATTAAAATGATAAAAATCTTCATTTCAAAAATTAGTGGATTTCTGAGTAGCTTTGCTATGTAAAACAGTTTATTACATTGTTAGACACTTCTTTGTGTATTGCATAGGAATGAACCTACCTAGTCAGCCACATATCTTCAGCTATGCAAGAGATATTTCACACTTTTACCTGTTGCATGGAAAGCTAAACAATGTGATTCCCTGCATGTGTATATACTGACACACACAAATATAATTTTTTGAGGCAAAACCAGTGGACATGTTGTGGTTTCATGTTTTCTGCAGGTAAAATGACAAAACAGTTACTTCTAAGTCATCCTGAAAAAATGAATTTTTCTAAGATTAAAACACCATCAATGGTTTTATTAATAACAAAACCAAAACCTAACACCAAATAAGAACGAAGTAAACACGAGAAATAATACCACCCTTCTCCATAGTGGGTAACTATAGCCATATCTAATAAATAAGGTTTATTTCCTACATTACTTTTCTCTTACCTGTACCCCACTATACTCACAAGTATAGAGGGAAAGGTCCATACTCAAGACCTGCACAAAAGAAAGAAAATTTTTAACAAAACTTTTTAATTATGTATATGTTGATAGGTGGATTGCTTGAAAAAAATGTGAATAAAAGGATGGATGAGGATAAAACTACCTTGGGATAGTTTTACACTCTGATACAAAGGATCTCATAAACAAGAAACCAACTTCCATATAAAATCAATCCAGAAATTGGAGTACTGATTACAATAATAGTGGGACTGCCCAAATTATTGAACTTCCCCCAAAGAAATGCATATAGAGAGCCTGGCAGGGGGAAACTTTATTAAACATTTTCTTTGTCAAATTCACATACAAAATTCATTGTAATGTGACAAGCCACATCATTCCAGCCCCCAGAGGTGATCATTTCTACACAGTCCTCCTCATCATAAGCATTATTTGGTTCACCGGTGCTCCACTTGTTGAAGATCTGCATAGGGGATCGGTCAGAGTAGACAAAGCTGCCTTCCTTCTCAAGGTCATTAATGCCAATGAAAACTCGGCTGAGGCCAGCTTGATTGATGTAAGAAGCAATGAGATTATTGGTGGCTTCATCCTTGGGCATGCTCAGTGTCCCTCCTCTTCCTTGGCAGTAGAGTTGGGCATCCACATACCGCTTCTGTTCTTTCACCAGCAGGTATGTCTTATTATCTGTCTCACGCACACCAGCAACAGCTGCGGGGGAGGGCAGTGCTGAAAAGTGACCACTTGCATTTCTATAAACTTACTTAATGCATTCCATATAAGACAGACACAGCTGACCAACTAAAAAGCAAGCCAGGTTCTTCGGAAAGCAATTCCTTTTATTTAGGAGGGGGAATATATTTCCATAAACATTCCTACCTTTTTTAATGAACTTCAGTTCTGTTGTCAGCAGGGTCACTTGATTATCCATTTTACCAATGGCTGTTCGTAGCTGGCCACATTCACAAGGAATACCTAAAGTATAAGGGCAGTCTAAAGGCCTACTTCATGGAACATTCTTTTTCCATTAAGCCCAACCCAATTTTGACAAATGGCCCATAAACCAGATATAAGTGCATTACAATAATACTCTTTCTTCGGTGTTCACCAACAGCCAGTCCTGAAAGTCATATAAATTCATATTTTGATTGTTCTGCTTTGGCTTCAAGTGCTCATCTTCTCTACACAGGCTTCCCCATGGAGAAGACCCAGTGGTGGGATTCAATTTTTTTTTACTACCGGTTCTGTAGGCGTTGCTTGGTGGGTGTGGTAGAGAAAGGTTACTGCAAAATCTCCATTCACGCCCCACCCCACTAACCTGCTTTCCAGCTCCGTTCTCCTGTGCAGGGCAACCAAAGAAGACCCAGCCAATCAGCTGGGACTCAGGCAGAGAATAGATGGGGGCAGGGCCCATCAGAGGTGGTATTCGCCAGTTCTCCAAACTACTCAAAATTTCCTCTACCGGTTCTCTAGAACGGGTCAGAACCTGCTGAATACCACTTCTGAGAAGACCCATGGGAATAACTTTTTTTTTTTCCTGAACAGAGAACTCTTAACTGTATTTAAGCAGGGCTTTTCTGTTCTGATGCAACATGACCACATTAAAGATAGATTGTTCTCATTGAGATTCCTTCCTGTAATTTCCTGTATAATAGGAATATATGGTGAAAACAAGACACTAGTTCAATTGTACAGGTATTCCTCGATTTACAACAGTTCATCTAGTGACATTCCAAGTTAGATCAGCACTGATAAAAATGACTTATGATCATTTTTCACACAACCATTGCAGCTTCCCCATGGTCACGTGATCAAAATTCAGATGCTTGACAACTGACTCATATTTATGATGGTCATAGTGTCCCAATGTCATGTCATCACCTTTTGCAACTTTCTGAGATGCAAAATCAATGGGGAAGCCAGATTCACTTAACTGTGGTACTATCTTAAAAACTGCAGTGATTCACTTAACAACTGTGGCAAGAAAGGTCACTTAACAAATGTCTCACTTAGCAACATTAATCTTGGGCTCAGTTGTGGTTGTAAGTCAAGGACTACCTGTATCAGTGAACATAGGAGGAGGACTTGCACAAGTGTAGAAATTACACAGTCCTAACATGCCCTGTCATACTTTCTTAAGCCTATTTTTAAGACACTAACATTGTTCACTTAACTCCAGAGTTTTATTAAATTGCAAAATGGATTTTGAGAGTTAGTCAGCCAGTTCTGTTATTATTTACCTGGATCTCCATTAGGACCAGGTGGACCTATATCTCCATTATCTCCTTTTTGTCCTAAGAAAAAAGACAATTGAACTTATCAGCAAATGAGATTTTATCCAATATCAATACATTATTAAGCTTAGATATTACCTTTACCATACATAACTGGGAAAATAATGTCAAATGAAATCAAATGTAACATACACATAAATGTGTTTCAAAATCAAAATAATATAATTTTATTGAATTACATTGTTTATTTCTTGAAGAAAATACATTCCTGCAACTAAGGAATAAAATGTAAGATGTTTCAGGATTTCGGGGAGGTCTTCCACTGTCATGGCAGCGGCACCAACAGCCCTGCCCAGAAGGAGGCCATGTGGCCACTGCTGGGCCACTTCTTCTGCAGCTGCTTGCCGCCGCTCACATGCGACGTCCCTGGCCTCCATTTCACCATCAGAGACTTTCAGGAAAGGCCTCTGCTGCCAAGAAACGAGTTCTGATGCATACGTCAATCCAGACCTTGTTTCTTTGCTGCACAGGCCTTTCCCAAAGGCCTTCAACAGTGAAATAGAGGCTGGGGGCAGCACGCACAAACAGTGGCTAGCTGCCTCAGAAGAAGTGGGCCAGCAAGGCGAGGCAGGTGTCATGGTGTGCGAGGTCTGGTTGCAACTGCCCAAAAGTAAGTGGGTGTGGGACACATAGGGCAGCTCCAACCCACTCCCCCACCATAGCTTGATTTTTACCCATGCACTTCGCCTCAGCCTGTGCAACCAGGTGCAACGGTTAAACTTAATATATTGCTCAAAGTTTAATACAGAATGAAGAAAAATATACCTTTTGAGCCTAAGGGACCAACTTTTCCATGTCGCCCCATGCTACCTTTTTGCCCTTTGTCTCCCACTTCTCCTATAATATAAAAAAATCAAAGGCAAATAAAGACTTCTGTTTTTATGAACTTCTAACACCCTATCTGTCTACATTATAGCATGTCTTAATTAAAACTAAATCTAGTTAAACCTGAAAGGAACAGAATGTGCAAGAGCAAAAAGAGGATAAAAAGGAAAGGGAGAATGTGTGTTGAAAGAATTACTTCCAGTTAACCATGGTCCACATGGAAAGTGCATCATATTTGCTTGGAGTATACACGCTAAAGAGAAAAGTAACACAATAATGATAATTCAAAGAAAATCGTGCACACCAGCATGTGTTTATTTAAAAAAAAAAGCTCCAGATAAAAAGAATCCATCTTTATTATTGGCTTGTGTCATTTTCTTAGAGCTTAAAGCTTCAGAGACAACAAATTAGAATTGGAAACAATGCTGATTTTGGAAAATTTTACTCAAGAGATGTTTCTCCCAGTCTTTTCTATCCTTCCAATCTGGTCAGGCTGGATGGGCATGTTTTGTATCCCACTGCCTAAGGAATGCCAGCTGGGCCCTTCAGAAGATAGGACTTTTTTGCTGTAGCACCTGAGCTATGGAACATTCTCACTATGGAAATAAGGCTAAATATGGAATTGCAGTTTATCAAACACAAAAAATGAAGAGCTTTTCCAGATCACTGCGTGATTCTTAACTCTTTAATTCTTTCAAGCAGTAATTTTTCATCTTCCAGAAACAATTATTATTTGGGGCAAGATCTGGTATCTTTCCCAATAATGAGGTTGCTGTTGCAATCAGGGTGAGGTTCTGCTCAGCAACTTTGGGTCGTTTTGGGCTGCTATTAGCTTGTCCACTCCCCCCCCCCCCCAATTACTGGGAACACTTTCCTAATTCTGGGCACCAAAAGAGGAGGAACAGATCTAAATGTTTCAGTATTTTGTATTTTCCACTGCAAAACTCAATCAACACAATATATAGTAATTCTCAAATAAACCATTCCACATACAATGCTAATTTGAATAAATCAAAAAAAATTAAATTGAGTTTAATTAGGTATAAACCTATGCAACTGTGACATTACAAAAATATACACAAATAGTATATTCTCCATTTACTATTAAGCAATATTAATCCAATGCTTAATCCATTTTTAAAATAAGATTTACCTTTTTCCCCTGGAGGTCCAACTCGCCCAGGACGGCCTGGAGCACCTTTTTCCCCCTTTTCTCCATTTTCCCCTATTATGTAATAAAACATAAGGTAAAATGAAACAAATTATTCAAAATTCAGTGATATTATGTTCAGAATTCAATTTTTGTTATGAAAATGACAGCATCATTAATATTGTTTGTCCTGTTTATGTATGCAGTGTTCTTCTCATCACTTCATTATCTCTCTCAATTTTTACATTTAGAAGGTGTTGTTGTTGTTTTTTTTAAAAAAAGGAAAACAGAAAAAATAGGTGTTTTACTACAGAACTTCAAACTTTATAGACAATGGGAACATAATGGGTTTCAAAAAGCAAGTCTAAGAGAAAGTTATATACAAATTTCAACTAATAGAAAGGGGAAGTAGTTTGGCTTTTGGTTTGGTCTGAAGAAACTAGATGGCAAAAAGAAATCCAAGTTCTCTGTCCCTCTTTCCTGCTACCTTGTGATTGTCCAGGTTTTTCCCACGAAGGATGCAATTATATTTGATCTGACTATTGATTGCATTATTCCACAGCCAGAACATTCATTATATTTTCTCCTCTAAGGAGAAGATTATATTTAGTTAGATACCTCAAGGACCTACATCATTACTGAGCTGGTAGCTATTATTTTGTTTCAGATAATAAGCCACTCTTTCCAAACATGTTTTTTCAGGGGTAAGCAATACCACTACTAAAGGATCACAGGATGACCATCATGCATATCACTCATGTAGACAAGGTTATTGTAATTACAGTAATAACAGCTGATTATTACTGATCAGATCCTCTGCATTTACTCAGTGCCTGTTCTGTTAATTTTTTCTTTAAAAATGTTAAGATATCAGGTTCCTTGACTTAAAATACAGTATAGAACAAGGAGTATAACATCACACAACAAAACAGTGAAGGTCCTTGAAATACTGTACCTTCAGATATACGAATTAAATCTAATCTTCTCCTCAGGAGTGACAATATAAGGAATATACTGGGTATAGAGTGCAGTTGTCAAGGTCACTTTTGGCAAGTAACCAGTAGCAAGTCTACCTAAGGTTATTGTCTGAGGTAAGAATGTATTATCCTTCAGCGAAAAGTTCAACACTGTTAATGTGAGTGCCTCCTTCACCTTACTGAGAATAGCTGGAAGCAATAGCAAGTGTAGAAGTGTAGTTAAAAGCAAGGAAGGAATAGTAGGGTACAGCTACTCTCTCCCATCACTACACATTTATTGCCAGGAACAACAGTATCTATCATGCTACCTAGATTTTAGTAATAGCATCTCAGACATATGGTCATTTCAGATGACATGGCTCCTTGGTTTAACATCTTAGCCCTCTCAGAAGCTGCTTCTAACATCTCCCAGAAGAAATATGATTGGTCTGCAGTACTAAGACTCAAATTGCATAGAAGTCAAGGGCACACTGGATTTCAGCCAACAGATGAAAGACTCTATATTTCATTAGTGTATATCTAAGCCAGGGAGATATCTCCCCTGACAGTTTAGCTCAGACACTGATGACTTTTTAGAGATTTTACATTAGCTGCAGACTTCGTAGGTAGGTCATTTTGTGCTTCACTGCATTTCTGCATCCATCTCCTTCGCCATTATGACTACAGCTTCTAATTAGAGAGATTGTGCTGAAGCATGAACAAATTTGTTTTTTTCCTTCAGGCTTTCATATTTTTAGTTTTATATCTCAGTGTTCCCATTTCCTTGATAAAAGAGCAATTATTATTAGAACTCTAGAATCATGCCTAATTGTTGGCCTTGGTACGTCATATTTTAGCAGACTGGGTTTTTTTTTTTTTTTTTTTTGCAAAACACTGCCAATTGTTCGGGCAGACTGAGCAAAGCTGTGCAGTTTTTCTCATCGTAAAGTTTCAGTTTTGCAGATCAAGAGGGGAATGAAGATCCACTACTTCCAGTTTGATTTCCAAAGAAGGGGTCAAAATGCAAAGACTGGGCCAATAAGAAATAGCATATGAAACTGCATTACCAAGCAGACACATACAAACACCCCTATTTAATAATATTGTCCACTTTTTTTCTTCCATAAGGAGCCATATTCTCTTTTGGACACTGAGAAAGATCAAGACAAGAGGGGTGTGCAGAAATCAGTGCTTTTCACTGAGGAAGAGACATTCCAGAAAGCCAAGCAAGCAATCTGGAAAAGTGTCCAAGGACAGACTGCTGGAGCGGGTGAGAATCACCTATGTTTCTTCCTCCTCCTCCCTTCATATCTGTTGTGAATCAATAAATACTTAATAAAGATTATTAAGAGCTTGAAGCAAAGTGCAGGGTTCTGGCCCTGCACTTCTAATTGGCCGATAATAGCGACATCGGATTGGTCCATTCAGGAGAATCTGATTGGCTATTAACGAGCCTCTCCCATTGGTTAATAGAACTAGTGCTCCCCGTGTTTCATTGGTTAAATAAGTTAAGAGTTGCCTATATAAAGGGGCCCATTGCGGCCATTGATTTTGAGTTGTTTTCACATGTAAATAAAGAGTTTGAAGTTCACTCTTCACTGGCTCGTCTCCATCCTTTGCGCCCATGCTCAGAACTTAACACTGGCGACGAGGGTGGGATGTGGAGACATCAGAGCTTACTGAACGACGAAGAACTATAACCGAGCACGTGGCTAAAACGCACCAACAGTGGAACCATATCCGGCAGCATCATACCACCCGCTCCATTCGACCCGGCACAAGAAGACTGGGACTCATATATGGATCACTTCCAGATGTTTCTGGAGACCAACAATTTGAAGGATGCCACTACCGGAAAGAAACGAGCGGTATTCCTAACTCATTGGGCCAACCGTATTCAAGATGGCCAAGGCACTAGCAAAACCGGCAGAAGTAAAGTCTGTAGACTGGGACGTCCTCGAACCCCTGCTGAGGGCTCACGATGCACCGACCGTGCCAACGCTCGTTAGAAGGCATGAATTTTATCAGAGAAGTCAGCGGAAGGGCGAAAGTGTTGCTGATTTCATAGCGGATCTCCGGAATCTGGGAGGCCTATGCAAGTTTGCCGACCTAGAAGAAGCCCTAAGAGACCGAATAGTTCTGGGGTTAGATGCACCAGGCACTCAAAGTAAACTAATGGCGAAGGGCAACATTAGCCTTAAAGATGCCATAGCTGAAGCTACTGCAGCAGAAGCAACCAGGAAGTCGGCTGCCCAAATGCGCCACACCCACGCCCCATTTCGACAACACGCCTGTGAAATTTCACCTCAGTCAGAGGGACAGCTTAAACAGCCCACCACGAGGACCTCGAATCATCGTCAGAAAGCGATGAAGAAGAGGTCCATCAACTTCGGTCCGAACAAGACCAATGCCAGAAATCGCAGTACCAATGCGCCGGGTGTGGAGCAAGCCACCCCCGGTCAGAATGCAAATTCCTCGACGCACTCTGCCATGTGTGCGGGAAAAGAGGCCATATCGGACGGGTCTGTAGAAGCAAGCTAGGACCCAGCCAGTCCGCGAGGGGGGCTAACTATCACCAACCGACGGGAAGTCATCCCGTGAAGTGAGAACCCGTGAACCACCAATGGAACAACCATTCCTACAGAAACAAAACCCTAAACCACCCAATGAAGCGAGAAGAGGCTCACCAAATGATCACGATCGGTCATGCCTCATCTCTTGATGCCAAAAAGTTCCAAGTGAAAGTGGCCATTGAGAACCAGCCCTGCCTGATGGAAGTCGATTCAGGATCATCCCTCTCGATAGTTTCCTGGAAGACCCTCAAGCAGCTCATCCCCACTATCCGGAGGCCAGATTCCAAAGACTCATACTCAAGGACTATCAAGGAAATCGAATCCCGGTCGTTGGATCCAGCCGAGTCCGGGTATCGTTTAAGAACCATACAACATTCCTACCCCTGACTGTAATCGACAGGGATCAGCCTAGTCTGTTAGGCCTCCAATGGTTCGCTCCACTTGGAATTGAAGTGACCGGCATTCACCGAACCTGCAGCAGCGATTGGGAAGAAGACCTCGTCCACGAATTCCAGGATGTCTTCGCAGAAAAATTAGGCGAGTACCAGGGGACCCCGATATCATTTAACCTCAATCCCGAAATAGCTCCCATCCGCCTTAAGCCTCGTTGAGTTCCATTTGCCCTTAAACCAAAATTGACGAGCAGCTTGATAAATTAATAGCCCAGGGTGTGCTAGAACCAACCGATCACTCTCCCTGGAAAACCCCAATCGTAACACCCATCAAGCTGGATGAATCGATAAGAATTTGTGGGGACTACAGAGCCACCCTGAACCACGCCCTTCAACAAAACGCTTACCCAGTACCGGTGATGCAACACCTCCTCCATTCCCTGGGGGGCGGAAAAGTCTTCGCTAAACTAGACTTGGCCCAGACATACCAACAACTGCCTGTTGACAAAAAAAACGGCAGAGTCCCAAACGATCGTTACGCACCGAGGTGCGTTTAAATGTAACCGACTCCAGTTCGGAGTGAGCATAGCCCCGGGAATCTTTCAAAGCTTGATGGAAAGGCTATTACAGGGGATAAAAGGTGTTGTCCCATATTTTGATGATGTGTTGATTGCTGCCCAAACTCGGAAAATACTAAAGGAACACCTGAGGTTGGTTCTCCAGAGATTTAAAGACTCAGGTCTCAAAATTAAAAAAAACAAGTGTCATTTATGTACGGATCGTGTAGAATTTTTGGGATATTTAATTGATAGTCAAGGCATTCACCCCACCGATAACAAACTTAGGGCAATCAAGAACGCCCCAAAACCCCGGAACAAAGCCGACCTCCAGGCTTTTCTGGGCCTTATCAATTTCTATAACGTTTTCCTACCTCACAAAGCAATTGTAGCTGAACCCCTACATCGTTTATTGGACAAAAAAGCAACCTGGGTATGGGGACACAGAGAAGAACAGGCATTTCGACATGTGAAAAGTTGATGTTGTTTTGATGCAGTATAACGAGACTTTGCCTTTAACGATCACATGTGATGCATCCCCTTTCGGAGTGGGCGCCATTTTAAGCCACGTTTTGCCAAACGGTAGTGAAGACCCTGTTGCCTATTTCTCAAAGACGTTATCAAAAGCAGAACGCAATTACAGTTCAAATTGAAAAGGAGGCCCTTGCTATTGTGTCCACGGTTAAGAGATTTCATGAATATGTGTATGGCCGAGCCTTTACCATAGTGACTGACCACAAACCTTTGCTGGGAATAATAGTGGGAGATAAGCCAACACCGTATGTATTATCTCCCAGAATGACTCGCTGGTCAGAATTCTTGGCGGCATATAATTACAAATTGCAACATCGCCTGGGGAAGGCTATTCCCCATGCCGATGCATTGAGCCGTGCACCACTTCCGGAGACCATTGATGACCCCACTCCGACGATTACAACACTGCAGATCGAGACACTTCGAACACCGCCATTAACAGCCTGAGACATTGCGATGGAAATGAAACGCGACTCCATTTTAGCACGAGTCCTCAGTTGGGTCGAGCGGGGATGGCCATTGGACCAGATACCTGACGACTACGCCCCATTCAAGAATCGACAAATGGAACTATTTTCCCAGAAGGGTTGCATTATCTGGGGTGATAGAGTTGTCGTCCCAGAGTAGTTGCAACCAGCGATATTAAGGACCTTGCATGATGGCCATCCCGGCATCGTGCGTATGAAAGCCCTCGCACGAAGGCTACGCGTGGTGGCCGGGTATCGACAAGCAGATCGAGACATGGGTAAAAGCTTGTCACAAATGCCAGGAAGTAAGCAACACCCCTCCAAAAGCAACCCCGACTGAATGGGAAACACCAAGGGGACCATGGTCCCGTATTCATCTGGACTTTGTGGGACCTACCAAGGGACACACATTTTTATTAACTGTGGATGCCTACTCGAACTGGCTTGAAATCCATGAGATGAGGAATACAACAACCGAATCAGTCATCAGGAAACTAGACAGACTGTTTGCAACACACGGATTACCAGATGTTCTGGTATCCGACAACGGGCCCCAATTTACCGCGCTGTCCTTTGAACAGTACCTGGCGGACTGCGTTATTCGCCATGCGCTGACTTCGCCAGTGCATCCTGCGGCCAACAGAAGGGCCGAGCGCATGGTACAATTCATCAAGAAAACCTTGCATAAAATGGACTATGGTGATATAGAAGACAAGATTAACTGGATACTCCTTTAGCAGCATATCACTCCGCACAGCGTCACCAATAAAACTCCCGCCGAATTGCTAATGGGATGGAAGCTCCGTTCCCACCTCAACCGTCTGCATCCATCATATGAACCTGAAAAACCACATGGCTCCAGCGGGAAATGTCGTAATTTCCAGGTAGGCGACTTGGTTTTTGCTAGGAACTTTTCGGGCGATCCGTTGTGGGTCGAGGCAACTGCAGTCCAAGTAACCGGCCCTAGATCGTACCGCATGAAATGTCGCAACGATAGAATATGGAAGCGCCATATTGATCAGCTGCGTTCAAGGCTACAGTCGGGGATCTCTGAAGCCCCTGATTTCCAAACTGAGGGGGGATGAGATACCGAGGAAGCTGAATTTGAAGCTACAGAAAGTTTAAGCAGAAGTAACGACCGCTCTGAGGCAACACGTGAAGGATCTGGAATGGGGGTGATCTTGCCTCAAGGAGATGCCGAGAACATTAGCGGCAACGAAAATTCAAATACGGAATGGGAGGCACCCTCTTCACCAGAGAACGTCCTACCCCAACAAGACTGTAGCCAAATACTGGGAGAACAACGCAAATCAAATAGACAATGAAAACAACCTGCCTACCTCAAAGACTATGTGACCGCACCCCTTAAATGGAACCCGGGGGGAAGGGGTGTTGTGAATCAATAAATACTTAATAAAGATTATTAAGAGCTTGAAGCAAAGTGCAGGGTTCTGGCCCTGCACTTCTAATTGGCCGATAATAGCGACATCGGATTGGTCCGTTCAGGAGAATCTGATTGGCTATTAACGAGCCTCTCCCATTGGTTAATAGAGCTAGCGCTCCCCGTGTTTCATTGGTTAAATAAGTTAAGAGTTGCCTATATAAAGAGGCCCATTGCGGCCATTGATTTTGAGCTGTTTTCACATGTAAATAAAGAGTTTGAAGTTCACTGTTCACTGGCTCGTCTCCATCCTTTGCGCCCATGCTCAGAATTTAACAATATCCCTCCCCCGTTGTCAGGGCAATCCACCTGCCAATCGAACAGCAGTATTGGTGTGAGGCAAGAGAGAGAAAAGACATGATGGCTGCCTGAGAGCTCTGTAGCCATAGGCTAAATAAACAGAACCAAAGCCCAGGAGTCAAAGTAAAAGGGGGAACATAAGTTAGACAGCACACATGAGAAGATGCAACAGGAAAGTAGGCAGCAGCTGAGAAAGGTGGAAAGAAACATATCTTTCTTTCCACCTTTCTCAGCTGCTCATACTGGCATGAAGTTAAACACTCTATGAGATATTTTCCTCAGACGGAGCAAATATTTGCAAAAATAGGAAAAGAATGAAGAAGCCCCATCAGGAACAAAAAGCGGGAAAGATTAAGAAAAAAAAATGACTTCTTTGGGTGAGAGATAGAAAGCAGAAATCAAAAAAAGATTGAACTCTGCAGAAAAAAAGTAGAACTCTAAAGAGAGTGAAAAGGACATACATACATACACACACAGAGAGAGAGAGAGAGAGAGAGAGAGATTCAGACAACAGAAATAGAGAGGTCAGCAATAAATGAAGATATTGGAGATATAGAAAGATTTGAAAATTTTAAGCTTTCTTTTTGAAAAATAAATCTCTTCAATTAATTGTCCATGGGAATTCGCGATCCTGAATGATTCCTGTTGCGCTAGCTGTCTTGGTGCCTCCGATCCTGATGGGTCTGGAGGATAAGGCTGCCCCATAGAGGCAGCCGAAGATAGGGAGGATCCGGCCTCTCCGGATTTGGGGGTGTCACAGACCCCCTCCTCACCCAGCATAACCTCCTTTTCTCAAGGCGGTGGAGCGGTGGTCAGTAATGGCTGCCACAAAGAAGCCAGCAGCTGGACAAGATTGTGCTGGAGGAAGAAGGAGAAAGAAGAATCAGGAGAAGTAAAAGTGCTGGCTGAGCCGGGAAAATAACAACTCTTAAATACCCTGGAAACTGAACTGCTTGAATTGCCTGAAAGATACATTGTATCCCTAAGAAGATTGGAAAGCCGTGGAGAAAGCTGTCAAGGGGAAGCTTTTTTTTTTCTTCACTCTCCCACCCCATAGAAATAGCAGACGGAGATCTGGAAAATTTGGGCACCGAAGGTAACTCAATTTGAAAGCTAAAGCCAAGGGATAAAGGATTCCTGGACATTGGATTTAACAACTTAAGAAATTGGAAAACCCGTATTGGAGGTATGGATTTCTGAACATTTAAAGGAAAATTGTTGTAAGTGGGAAGGGAGAGGAAAAAAAAAATATTGGAGCAGAATTTGAAAAAGGAGGAGATTGCCTAAAACTTTAAAGAAAGATATATCTTAATTGGAACCTTTTGATTAAACAGTAATCCCAGAAAGAGAAAGAGAAGAAAGAAAAAAGTGACTTTGGAACTTTTTGGAATTATTCTTGATTAAAAATACTTGGGTGGTTGTTTTGGAAAAAGTTTTTCTCTTCATGATGGCATTGCTTGTGGATGAACTAAAAATTGAATATAAAAAATATATAAAAAAAACCAAGATGGAAAAGATACTTTGGGCACTCTTTTTCAATTTCTAGAAATGGTGGTATGCACTTTAGTCCATGAGCCATGACCTGAATTTTCACATATTGGTACCACCCGAGGTGACTAATAATCTTAGGTGTTTTTGGCTTCTTTTATGTCTCTAGTTTATGTTTTGATGTGATAGCCCTTGTTAACTCGTAGCTTAATCGAGGTTATCACTCTTAGAATAGATGCACCCTATGTACACGGAAAGAAAGGGTGAACACATACTTTGACAATATTCTCTATTCTGAACATCACCACGTTTATGCTAATGACCAAATATACTATCCAAAATATCTCCAGAACCCTTTCATTGTTAGTATGCATGAACAGTCTAGTCATGGGCGTCCGGAGGGAGGGTGGGGGGCAAGGGGGGTCATTTGCCACCCCCCCCACGTGGAAAACATCAGCTTCATCTCTTCTTATCCTTGGCAGCTGTAGGTCTGGATGATGGAAGTCAGTGTCATGCTGACCTACCATGTTCCTCAGTTGCCTCAAGTATCTACTGCGGTACTCAGATGTCAGATAGTACCTTGCCACAGCTCCACCTTTCAGGCTGAAGCCCTTGGTGCCTCCTGGTGTCTGCGTGTCTTTGTTAACCGTCTCCTCAATTGTCTGGTCCACAGGTATCCGCCCAAATGGGTTCTGACTCCCAATCTGGACAGAAAAACCTCCCTGCATGAAGTGGGCATGCACTTCAGGGTGTTCTATTGGCAGTCGAGACATTTTGGCATAGTAGTAGGTCAAGAAGCGGGCACAGTTCACCTTGTCATAGGCAAAGCACCATGGGATCATCTGCCTGATTGCTGCCAGGTGAAGCATCCAGTTGCCCTCTCTGGATGCTCGGATCAGGCACAGCATGATCTCTGCCATGTCCAAGTAGGACATCCAGAATGCAGAGAGGTTATCTGCATTTCTGAGAGACTCCAGGTAGACTTTAAACAGCTTTATTGTGTGCACACATGACTCGTTATTAAGCAGGTCTTGCAGTGCAGCCTGAGAGACACCGTCGTGGAAGCTGGCAATCTTCTTCAGGGTTTCATCAAGGTGGTGAATGTCTCTTGCATGGTGTTCCTCCAGCCATCGGAGGAATCCTTTCCAGGCAAGCCTCAATAGTGCTTCATAAACCAGCTTGTGACATCTTACTGCTCTGTTGTACTTACGACCATCCATCACACCATTCACTGAGCCTTCTGCAATGACACCAGCTTCAACACAGAGATCCCTGAGCCCTGCATCTTGAAATCGCTTCCCTATGATGGAGAGCATATTGCAGATTGTGTGGAAGTCTCCCATCCTGACGACGATGCTGTTGAACTTGTCATGTTTCCATACTATCTCAACAGCCTTCGCATAAAGCGCCTGGTCAAAGACACAGACAATCTGGTTCAGCTGAAGGGCCTGCATGATGTGTAGGGTCCGCTCCAGCACTTCATTGACCGTGGACATGTCTGTTGCAGGAGCATTGATAGTGGGCAGGTAGCCCACAATGTCTTGGTTCACCGTGACATCATTGCGGACCATGATGTTGAACCCAGTCCAGCTGCTGACAGTCTGGTTCTCAGGGTCTGACAGTCGAGTCAGTAACCAGATAAAATTCTTCATCTTGGCTTCGTGGACCTCCTTCATGCTGTCAACATCTACAGTCTCGGTCTTTGGAGGCTGGGCTCGCTTACCAACATTGTAGGTTGGTAACATTGTTGGGGCTGGACTGATGCTCCTTTTCTTGGACTTGCTGACAGATGGGAAGAGATTCTGTGGCTTGGGGCCTGCAATCTTGGGCTGGACAGCAATGCCATTGACTCTGTGAGAAGTACCTTCTCCGCTGAGTGTCTCCTCAAGTCGGTCAATGTTATCCCATGCCAGGGTTGTGAACACACCTTGGCAGATGTCTGCTGGCAGTGGGATGTCTTCCTGTGCACGCTCCAGCTTCTGAATGCACAGTGCTGTATCGATCTCCTCAATCTGTGAATAAGAAATGCAGTGGCCCAGGCGATTGAGTGTGCGTACAAGTTCTGTATTGCCTGTCAAGGTCTTCACAGCAAATGACAAAAGTACGTGCTTGGATGGCTTTGTCTTGCCACATGTGACAGCAAATATCAGATCACTGGCAAGAGAAGTGGCAAGCCTTTGGACTCTGTCAGAAGGATCTGCACACTCACACTCTCCAGTGAGCACGGTATACAGGAATTCAGTGACAGATTCAGGAATGACATTCTGCTCTGTGTCAGGGGGCCATGTCTGGCTTACATCTTGCTTCTTAATCTGATTCCTCAGCTGCATTGCTGCTTTGGCTAGGACATCCCCAGAGTTGGCAGCCCTTGCTTCGTGGAGTTCTTTCCCTAGTCTGTAGGCATGCTTGACAAGCTCATCAAATGACAAGCTCTCTGGATATATGAGAAGCTTCCCTTTCTCATCAGAAACGAAGCAAAGCGATCCTCCTATCTCACTTTCAAGTTTACGACGGACATGTTTCTTGGTTGATGGTCTGATCTGAGAAATTCCGCGAGAGTGCATGGCTTTCTCAAGTCTAGCTGTCAGATCTGTCATAGGCAGCACCTCAGGGTTGAGAATGAGTTCATTCCTGATATATAGGAATAGCTCTTCGTAGGATTGTTTCTCGGCTTCCTCGTATACTGCCTGCTCAGACTGCTCCTGCTCATCGCATGCACCAGAACTGGTGGATGCCCCTTCCTTTGTATACACTTTGTAGCACGACTTGTGGTAGTGCCCCTCTGCGGCAACAAGGTCTCTGCTTAACAACGCGAGGATTCGCTGGTCCATTTTTTGGGTTGCTGCACTGCGGATTCTGTCATCTGCACGTAACTCAACACACTGGATGATAGGTTCCCTTGTCTGTCTTCCTTTCAGGTACTTGCTTGACTTGCAGCAGAAGATGCATGTCTTGTCATACACTCTTGATGTACTCGGTGCATCCCTAGATGATCTTCTGACACCATGGACACCAGTCTGTTCTTCTGCACTCGGCCTGTCTTTAGAAAGGATGGAGTCGAGAGTCTTCTTCATGGTAAAGATGCTGCGACATTTGCGATGATACTGGATCTGCGGTATTTGGCCTTCTTCCAAGTCTTTTGCAATGTCCAGAAGTGGAGCATGTCTAATCTCTGCTGCTCTTAGCAGTGT
The DNA here is from genome assembly GCA_033807585.1 of Hydrophis major. Lineage (NCBI taxonomy): Eukaryota > Metazoa > Chordata > Lepidosauria > Squamata > Elapidae > Hydrophis > Hydrophis major. The sequence goes on from CM066328.1 coordinate 264,619,507, forward strand.
CTTCCATGAGTCCAAGTCTTTTAGTAACACGAAGGTAGACGTGTCTTCACCAGAACAGTGAATAATGCAGCCTGGCCGCACTCCTTTCTTTGGCAATGCAGTGGCCTTGTCTCCACTTGAATCCATCATGTGGGCCTTAGTAGTTTGTCACAATATAACAGAGAACTGCAATTATTCAACAGTAGTCCGCATTGAGAAATTGAGTTCAAAACTCTTTGTAACGATGTTGGAAGAGAAAAAAAAAACATATTAGCAATTTACGAAATACATTTTAATTTGCTATGATGCTCTACATTTACCACAAAAAGTCTCTGCACATGATTTTAATAAATTATCAACATCAATTAGGTTTAATTCTAATGATTTACAGCTTCATTTCGCAAATATATGTGTTATCATGTGATATCACAAGGCCGCTATTCAGTCAAATTGATGGTTTCTTAAAAAACATACAAAGCTACATATCTGAAAAGGCTATCACATCTTAATGTACTTGGTATGGACCCATAAACATTTTAGTACCATTAAGATTTGGTCACCCAAGATGGTACCGATATCTGGCCTGGCCCATGGACTATTATGAAAAATTGACTACGCAGCAGGACGACTGGGACAAAGAAGAAGAAGAAGCCATCTTTGATGAACAATGGGTTTTTGGGGGGGGAGGAGAAAGAGGAAAAGAAAAAGGAGATTTTAAGGTTTGAAAAAACAATCAAAAAAGAGAAAAATGAGATGAAAGGTGGATACAAGGTTAGAAAACAACAGAAGAGGGGTAAGCAGAAGAAGAAAAGGGAGGAGGAGAGACAAAGGGGTAAAAAGGGCAAGGAGAAAAATAAACAAGAGAGAAAGGAGGGGATGAGAAGTCTTAATGGTGGGAAGCAAGATTTAAAGAAACAAAACTCATTTAGAGACAATGGGTAAATCTAAATGAAAAAGGGATTCTGGAAGGTACATAAGATTGTGTTTTTTATATGTGTATTTAGAGTAAAATGTTTAAGATATAAAGGAGTATCAATATATATGATTAGCTTTTTAATGGTATTGATAGTGGTTTTATGTGCTTTTATTTTGCTATTGTAGTGTTTTTGCTTTTTTCATAAAATTTATTGTGTAATTTTAGAATGTACTAAACAGAATCCCAATATAAAGTAAGTGTTATATTAAGTATTATTAAGTTAGGGGAAAGAGTCAAAGGTGTCACTCCAATCAGTGTATAGGAGAAGTATATTTAAAGAGAAAAGATGAATGGATAGCTGGAAATAGAACAGACAAAGAATGATAAGTACTATGAATTGAATTGAGATAAGATAAATAAAATAAAACTAAGAAAGATAAAAGAGGGAAGAAGCTATATAGAAAATTGAAAATGGTAATAAGATATGGAATGATATATAAAGTAAATATGATTTTTGAATTTGTGTCTGTGCGAAGAGTTTTAACCCGGGATCAAGCAGCTTTCAGAAAAGATGTTTTATGTTTTTTATGTTTTATGTTTTGTATGTTTGTGTATTGTTTTTAAAAGGCAATAAAATTTTAATTAGCAAGAAATATAATTTGGATAATAGAATGAAAAGGAGAAGTTAGGATAAGATATGAAGTTGAACAGATAACGTAAACATATATATTACAATTTGGAACTATTTTGTATGTTCTATTGGTTTTCTTAGAAAAGATCTTTTATGTTATTATGCCTTCATTGTTTGTGTATTGTTTTGTAAAATTAATAAAATTTGTCTTAATAAAGAGAATTTTAAGCTTTCTTTTTGAAAAATAAGTCTCTTCAATTAATTGTCCATGTTTCCAGCACTTTGTATTTATTAGAAATTCATTAATATAGTTATTGGTAGTTTAAAAAAAAAGTGTCCATGCTTTCCCATCATATATACAACACTTCAACGGAAAGAGGTGAAGAAAACAATGGCTACATTCATATCTTATTCAAACCCAGGTCTTGTGGAACAAGAGATGCTGGGTTCAGATTATGAATAAGCACAACATGGCTTATAGGCTGAACTCATTTTTTATTTATTTACTCATTAAACAAATGTATATCACCACCCAACTCAAACACAGGTAACCCTGGCACCCATACATTAGTCCAGATTGTTAAAGATATTCTGTTAAATAAACCAGACTCAATTTTACAACTGAGAAAAGCAACTATATTCCATTAGTCAATTTCTGCTTTATTTTCTTCCTTTTTCCGTATTCCAAGCTTTCTTACAATAATAAAAGACTGCTTATTCAGCTCAGGATTTAAGGTTATTGTAGCCTTACAATATCTGTATGAGAAAGTTAGGAAACTAAATCCTAACTTAGTTTATTTGTAAATCATACCAATGCTTTCTCTGTTTCCCCACACAACTATCACTCATAAAACTTCATCGGCCTTAATTTTTCATGTTTAACAGCTTTTTTCTTCTGCATAATTGCTCAGTCCCTAGTTCACAAGTATTGTAGGACAAATATTATTATTTTTAAATTTTATTACATCTCCTTTTTTAGTTACTCAAGGCGGCAAACATATCCAATACTTCTTCCTTCTATTTTTCCCAACAGCCCTGTGAGGTGGGTTGAGATGAGAGTGACTTGAATGACCCAAAGTCACCCAGACAGCTTTCATGCCTAAAGCAAGACTAGAACTCACAATTTCCTAGTTTCTAGGCCAACACTTTCAGTATTAGACCAACTGGCACTTGAGGAGAAATCTTTATAAGAAAAGAAGAGAGAATGCATATCAGCAAAAAAGAATGTATATTAGAGAAATAATCTACAATTATTTAATAATAGAGATGTACATAAAATAGAAAATATATTGTGTTTAACATTTAGAACAAAGTAACCCTCCGCAAATTGTTCCATTAGGATGTTTCAAGTTGGCTGTGTTCTGCAGATAAAAACTTGAAACAGCTTGAGCAGAAGAGCATTTTTCCCCCTAGGTCTCCTGAATTAGTTGGATGGGAGACAATAGTGATTACTACATAATACACAAATGGCAAAAATCTGATATAAACTATTCTTTTGAAAAGTTTAAAAAATAAGTATGGTATCCATAGGAAACGCAGCAGTTTTCTCACCCAATGAAATATTTAAATCAGAAGCAAGCATCCCATCCCACTTCTCAAGCATAGAATAAGCAGAGGTCTTTTCAATTACTTTAAATAAACTCTAGGTCAATCAGTTTTTTTTTTTTTTCATGAGTGCAAAAAAAATGCTGGTACTTTTTAATTGCGTGAATAACTCTAAAATAACAAAATGCAAGAAACAGGCACGGCCATTTTAACTTGGAATGTTTTGGATATCTTATTATAATTACACTGCTTGGATTCAATTCAAGGGTACATTTTGGAGACAGGGAGCTATTTCTAGAAACACTGACCCAACTATGATTCCATTTTTAGGGTGAATTCATGAAGATGTCTTTGAAGCAGTAAGAGGCACCACAGCACTTTAAACAAAATTTTATTGTGGCGTGACTTTCTTCAGAAAACTAATTTATTTCATCCAATTCATTGAGCAAATACAATAATAGAGTATACAATGGAGAATAAGCTCACTAAACAGTTAACAAGAATACAAAGATTACATCCTGACATTATCAAAAGAAAATACTCCCCCCCAATCTACATTAATGGAATACAGTGAAGTGAAAAAGTGACAAAGACTACGTAACTCCAACTTGGGGCAACTGTTGTAGCAGTCATTCAGCTATATTTGTGTTGATAAGAGATTTGATGATTTTACTAATTCCAGTAGTCCCTATAATATTTCAATAATTATCTCAAAATCAGAGGCAATATACCACACATGACAGTTTTCTCTAAAATCTTTGGTCAAAAGAAGAAGAATAAAAAGCTTATTCCCAAATGGTTTCTATTTCTTCCAGAATTAACCATCAAATGTATGTGAAGGTGTCAGGTTGTCCTTCATTTTTATTTTTTATCGTAAGGCCTCCCCAACTTCATTGCAACAGAACTACCATTTGCTTAAACTGTTGGCGATTCTTATTTTCATGATAAAGAGCCCAGCCCTGTTGATGACTACATATAAAATTATGAGCCATGGTGGTGCAGTAGTAAGAGTGCAGTACTACAGGCGACTTCTGCAGGCTGCCAGCTGCCCACAATTTGGCAGTTCAAATTTCACCAGGCTCAAGGTTGACTCAGCCTTCCATCCTTCTGAGGTGGGGTAAAATGAGGACCCAAAGTGTAGTGCTGACTCTGTAAAACCACTCAAAGAAGCTCTGTAAAGCACTGTAAAGCAGTATACAAATCTAAGTACTATTGCTATTGCTATTGATCAAGCTATTAAGATAATCCAAATAAGTTAGTAATATTTTTCAGAGTTTTGACAATTCTAAACACAGAATATGACTAAAGTAGAGAAGAGCAAATCACTTATAACCAAGCATACCATTTCCAAAATATCTACTCTATCTAACCTTGCCCCTCTGAAATATAAATGATTAAGTAATTGCAGTCACAGAATGGGTCAAAAATGGCAACAAACCAGCTAATATGTATAAAATAAGAACATGAAATAAGAGAAATAAGGCATGTTATTGTCCTCCAAATTCTACATTCTGTTTATGCAAATTAGACTCATTCTCTTGTAAAATATTTGTCCGTTTTTTGTTGATGTATAGCAGGGGTGTCTAACTCAACTCGCAGCCGGCGGGTCAGATGCATCACGCACTGGCCATGCCCACACTATTTTAGTGAAGGGAGGGAAGTCACAATATATCATGTGATGACAACATGACAATGTGAGTTTGACACCCCTGGTGTACAGGTATCAGTATGTTCTTAGAAAATGAAATAGTATAAGTGAGGAACTAAAAGTAGAGAAGCAGAAAATGTTTTCAGGGCCTGTATCCAAGAAAATTAGAAAGATATACTTAGTTTAGCAAATAAGATTTGTGTGGCTGTTTATTGGGAATTCTGTGGAAGGATTGTTTATGACCATCCAAAGCCCTCTATGGTTGTTTGCTTAAGCGGCAACTCAAATGACTGTTTCATTATTATAGGCCAATTGGTCCAGACAAGGAAAAGCTTAAGAGAAAAATTGGCCTATTTCACTAAGAGAATGCAATCCCACTTACAATTACTAAAATGCCATCAGATCAATAAAAATGAAAAAGGAATGTCTGATTATTTGTGGGAAGAGAGATGCATATTACCTTTGAGGCCTGGAACCAGAATCTGAACAGAGCAGGATTCCTCTGCAATATGCTGAGCATATCCAGATCTTGGAAGAGACAGGAATGCAAGGCTAATTACAGAGACAAAGAAAACCAGATCACTCTTCATAATGAGCTTGTCCCTTACTCCTAAAGGGAGGAAAAATGAATAAACCATTAACAGGGATTCTAAATATTTTGGACAGTTCTATTGTGTTCACTATCTTCTAAGGACATAATAAACTTTACAGCATATTTATAGATATCTTTAATATATGATAGCTTGTTAAGTTGCAAAGTTTTTGGTAATATATTTTATTGGGAAGGGACACTCAGGTTTAATAGAGTGAGAGTCTGCAACACAAATATATTTTCCCCTAGATCATAATGTATATTTAAGCCAACAGAAAAGAGTTTGGCTTGGTATGCTTGTTCAAAATCTGCAGAAAAAAAGGAATGGCCCTTCATACACACTCACAAAAAAAGGTTGGAAAGAAAAACCTAATTTAGTGGATGATGAGAGTGATCTACATAAAGGTTCCCTGGGGAAGTCATGAACACAATTCCACACTGCTAAAAAAATTCAGTTGAAGGAAAAACAAGAATCTTTGGGAAAAATCCCAAGTCCAAATGAAATGATGGGAAAATGTATAAAATTGCCTTTTCCTGCAGTTTTAAGTCAACTAAGAGAAAGAATAAAGACTAAGATCTTGTTTCCGAATGAAGCAAAAACACCTTTGCCTAGAGTTGTGCAAGAAAAAATGGCAACGCATTCCTCAGTTTTCAGTTACTTCTATCAATCTTGATTAGTTCCCCTAGCAGATCTATTATTCATCTTAATTTCTGCTCAAATACTTTATGTGTGAGTTAGGGTATACATAACAGTATAAATATACCATTCTAATAATAATTTGATTTGTACAATATGCTTAAATACAAACTAACCACAATTTGGTACATTAGCTGAAGCTTGTAATTAATATGTTGAGTGCATTTCATTAATTTATGATTAAATGTCTTTCTTGTAAACCAAGAAAGCTTTGTTAAAAAGGATCTAATTAAGCTGCTGTGAAACATATTATATAGATTCAGCAAGCTCACATTTATTGTAAAAGAACCCTTTGATATTAAAAATAAAATAAACCAGCATGGGGTAGCTGACAAGGGTAAGAAGCAACTCTTCCTCCTTTTTGAATATTGCTTTTTTTTTTTTTAATTAATTACTGCTTAATCTCTTCATTCTTTTCTCAGGTTAGTGTATCAATTAGTTTCAGAGCAGCTTGGCTTTTCCTGACATCAACCTTTCGTATGTATTGAACCAGCCATCATAGTCTATGCAACACATCAGGAGGGTTGTGGAAATACATGGTTGTACCTATCAGAACTGACCTATTCAGTTAGTCTCCAAATATAAACAGATATTTGTAGACATACAGTTCTATATAGTCAGGAAATCAGAATCTACCTGTGTTTTGGACAGTGGCATGAAATACTTAATATAAGTATTGCGATTTTGCTTTAATAAATTTATGTATTTAATAAATAAATCTGTAGGAGGATGATATAAAAAGGATATGGAAATAAACAAAGAGTTCTATTTTCTCTGTAACTTATTCCTCTCCACACTATTTGTTCTTTTGTGAACTAAAAAGAGTTCTGGAGGTGGGAAATATATAATTCATTGTACAAATTTGTTTGCCTTAGAGGGAAAACAGTCAGACAATTCTCAATGCCTACAGAAACAGTTGCACTATTTTAAATACATCCTTTTGTATGATCATTTGTTTTCTTATTTTTTCTTGCTTTTCTTCATCTCCATATCATTTTCCTACTTTGCCAACCCATTTATTTGCTTTTTTCATTATTTTCAAAGCTCTTTCATCTTCTGTTTTTGTTTTTTAGATTTAGACGTCCTATTTTGTTCCTTTTCCTTGAAATATACTTATTTGGAAATAGCACTTAATTTTAGCTAACTGTACCAAAACATTGGTCCACATCTTTTTTCCCAAACCAGGGTGATCTATTCCAAAAATTGGTTAGCAATCATAATATAGTACAATAAACTTGCTTGTGAGAACACAAGGGTATCTCACACTCAATCCTGAGTGATCACAAAGTACAGTCACAAACTTGAGGTCAGGGTTCAAAGTTAGAGACTATAAATTATAGCCTGGTTGGAAGTGATAATTTTATGGTTTGCCTACTTGGAGGACTGATTTAGGGAAGGATGCTCCAGATCTCTAGCAGCTGCTTGAATGGAAAAATTAAATTTGGACTACTGTATTTCATATTCTTCAACCAACACTTTATAGTCCATATTCTATACTCCTTAGCATTGTGGGCACACATGAGAGGAAAGAATCAGAGCTGAACTTTTCAATTCCAGATATTGTACAAGTTGTGAAGATAATGCTTTGTGCTTTTGTAGCATTTTATTTGCTGCTTAAATAAAAAAAAAACCTCGCTGTTCTCCTTAAGCTTTCTGCAACACACTCTGTACCAAGAAACAACTCATTTATAATAGAACAGCACAAAATAAAAAATATACTCCTATGCAATCCTGAACACATATAAAAATCAATTTCAGATGTTCAATAACTTTTTCAATGTATATATATACATTACGCGACCTGCTCTCTTTTAAGCCAGGCTTTTGGCTGGCACAACCATCTTAGCATTACCTACCTTAGATTTGCTGAGAGAAGAGGCGCTGTAGCTGAGCTGCTGACTGAAAGGGCACTGCACCACAGATGGACCTCATTGCTACTATTTACAAAAGTCCGATAGGTTTTAATTTGAAGTGGGCTCAACTGCTGCTCTTCGACCATCCAGCAAATCAGGCCCAACCGTTTGCAAGCGTTATCTATAAACAGCTTCCTGTTTGAAACAGCTCAGCTGTCCAGCAGGACGTTAATTAGGAGCAAAATGTGTGGGAACAAGGCAACAACCCATGATATAAACGGCTGCTTTTGGCAGGGTGCATTTTTGGGAATGCAGGACACTTCTCTTTTTGTCTCTCTCGCCTTCCCATGAAAAGAAGCCCCTTCGTTAACTCTTTCATGCCTAGTGTCAGATAGCTGCCATGTGAATAGGATCCTAGGAGAGCAAAGGTCTTCCTTAGTGCCTTGCTTGGGTTGGGAGCATGGATATTCATTATATACAGATATTTTTAAACCCAATAACATACCTATTCTAAACTGGCGCAGTCCTGGATACCAGGACCTCCTTCTGCAGGAAATGTGGATGGTTTTAGTGTTCATTTCTGAAAACGTCACTGTCCCTCAACAGCCTGCAAGATAAAGTCTCAGAAAAGTGCCCCTAGTCTGAAATAACTACGTTAGAAAACAAGAGCTGAATCCCCACTATTCCCCACTCCAAAGCAACATCAGACTGGGACAGAAAGACACTTTCTTGATATTTTATGCTTCTCCAGGGTAGGCAATCTGAAATTTCTGCATATTTTCTCAAATCCCTGTTGAACATTACTGAAAAATAGTGTGCTTTCTTCCAATATTGAAACAGGAAAATTTCCACAACTATTACCTGTCCTAAAATAGGCTTAAACAGTTTTTTTAAAAATTGTCAAAGCCCACTAAGGACCGCCCCCCCCCCCCGAATTTTGCTCCAAATCATAGCAATATCATTTCCACTGTGGATCCTACAATCCCAACTGTTTATGGAAACATCCACCAAAAAATTGCCAGTCTACCTTAATATTACTTACATCAAACAAGTGTCCTCTAAATTTACTGAAATAAGGCACAAAAATCCTATCTAAAATTTATAAAGATTTTTGAATTAAACATCTAAATTAGACATTCTTGTTCATCCCTGTTTTTATCTTAAACCCACATGGCAAAACTTCCCCTTACAATTTATACAATTGTGAATGTGAACAATGAATGGCATGCCACAGCAGACTTGTAGCACCTAGTTGACCTTGGCTGATTTTGAAAAAGCAAAGAAAGACCAGGTTATTTTGATGGCAGGCCACTAGGGAATTCCAGAGCTACAGCTTACTCTTGAGAAATTTATAAAAAATTGTAGAAGAAAACATTGGAAATTTTCTTCATGAAGAAAACTGACAATTGTGACCATGCATTCACCTGTACTTGTCTTCCACTCAAGGGAATCTTGGCATTTAGTAATTTCATCTATCCCAGTACAGATTAAGACAGTCAACAGCTAGTTTCAAGTTCACTATTTCTAAACATGAATTTAGTTCATGTAGCTTTGTCATTCCCCTGCAGGGGTGTCAAACTGGTGGCCCACAGGCCAGATGTGTCACACACAGGCCATGCCAACACCAGCTCTGCAAAGGCAAAAGTTGCAATATTGAGTGACATCGTTAGGTGACATCGTGACATGCTGAGTTTGACACCTGTGCCTTAATACATGTTCAAAAAAAGAGTAAGTGTGGTTATTTTTTGTAAAGGGTATATAGTACCAGAGCAAATGAATATACAGGTGAAACTCAAAAAATTAATATGTTGTGCAAAAGTTCATTTATTTCAGGAATGCAACTTAAAAGGTGAAGCTAATATATGAGATAGACTCATTACATGCAAAGCAAGATAGTTCAAGCCATGATTTGTCATAATTGTGATGATTATGGCTTACAGCTCATGAAAACTCCAAATCCACAATCTCAGAAAATTAGAATATTACATGCAATCAATAAAACAAGGATTGTACATAGAACAACATTGGACCTCTGAAAAGTATAAGCATGCATATGTACTCAGTACTTGGTTGGGGCCCCTTTTGCAGCAATTACTGACTCAATGTGCCGTGGCATGGAAGCTATCAGCCTGTGGCACTGCTGAGGTGTTATGGAAGACCAGGATGCTTCAATAGCAGCCTTCAGCTCTTTTGCATTTTTCAGTCTCATGTCTCTCATCTTTCTCTTGGCAATGCCCCATTCTCCGTGGGGTTCGGGTCAGGCGAGTTTGCTGGCCAATCAAGCACACTAATCCCACGGTCATTGAACCAGGTTTTGGTGGTTTTGGCAGTGTGGGCAGGTCCTGCTGGAAAATGAAGTCAGCATCCCCATAAAGCTCATCTGCGTAAGGAAGCATGAAGTACTCCAAAATCTCCTGGTAGACGGCTGCATTGACCCTGGACTTAATGAAGCACAGTGGACCAACACCAGCAGATGACATGGCTCCCCAAATCAACACAGACTGTGGAAACTTCACACTGGACTTCACATATCTTGCAGTGTGTGCCTCTCCATTCTTGCTCCAGACTCTGGGTCCTTAGTTTCCAAATGAGATGCAAAAGTTGCTCTCATCAGAAAAGAGGACTTTGGACCACTGAGCAACAGGCCAGTTCTGTTTTTCTTTAACCCAGGTAAGATGCTTCTGACATTGTTGTTCAGGAGCGGCTTGACAAGAGGCATACAATATTTGAAGCCCATGTCCAGGATCTGTCTGTGTGTAGTAGCTCTTGATGCACTGACTCCAGCCTCAGTCCATTCCTTGTGAAAGTCTCCAACACTTTTGAATGGCCTTTTCCTGACAATCCTCTCCAGGCTGCGGTCATCCCTGCTGCTTATGCACCTTTTTCTTCCACACTTTTCCCTTCCACATAACTTTCTTTTAATGTGCTTTGATACAGCACTTTGGGAACATCCAACCTCTTTTGCAATTACCTTTTGAGGCTTTCCCTCCTTATGGAGGGTGTCAATGATGGTTTTCTGCACAACTGTCAGGTCAGCAGTCTTTCCCATGATTGTGATTCCTACTGAACCAGACTGAAAGACCATTTAAAGGCTCAGGAACCCTTTGCAGGTGTTATGACTTAACTAGCTGATTAGAGTGATAACAGATAACAGATAATCAGAGTTGGAAGGGATTTGTAGGTCATCTACTCCAACCCACTGCCCAAGCAGGAGACCCTACACCATTTCTGACAGATGGGAGTCCAATCTCTTCTTGAAAGTCTCAAGTGATGATGTTCTCACAACTTCCAAGGGCAAGCTGTTCCATTGGTTTATTGTTCTCACTGTCAGAAAGTTTCTCTTTATTTCCAGGTTAAATTTCTTCTTGTTCGGTTTCCAGTGGGAAACTTTGTGGGACACTTTGAGCCTAGAATATTGAACCTTTTCATAATATTATAATTTTCTGAGATTGTGGATCTGGGGTTTTCATGAGCTGTAAGCCATAATCATCTCAATTATGACATATCATGGCTTGAACTATCTTGCTTTGCATGTAATGAGTCTATCTCATATATTAGGTTTTTTTAAGTAGCACTACTGAAATAAATGAACTTTTACACGATATTCTAATTTTTTGAGTTTCACCTATAGAGGCACAGCAAACCCACATGCTCACCTACTACTGAAAATGAAGGAGACCCCCCCTTTTTGCCTGTCCCTCAGGAAATCTTTTGATTTTCATTATTCCTGAATACTTAATGAAAGGTCTTATTGGACCTCATCTTTTAGCAGCTAATTATTTCTGGAGACTAAGGAAAAAAACTGCAGCCAAACCAGGTAGAAGCTGCTTTGGGACTGATGATGTCCACAGATTGTGTTGATACTGCAGATGATTTTCATTAGAAATAACAGAATATGAATGTCTATATTAATCATTTGCACCTGAACTATTCCAAGAATCCACTTTGGCAATGATTTGTTTTCTAATAAATAGAAATTACTTCAGCCATAGAGGCAGAGGACACTCTGTATGAATTCAAAATATGCCAGAAATTAGAGAAGTTGACTTAGAACATGAACAAGTTCAACTAGCATTTTAATTTTCCACTGTAAAATACTTGCAGAATTATCTTCTGCAGACACATTATGGAGTAGAGATGAAACATGTAATGAAACAAAGCCTTCCAATTAACATTAAGATTTTTTAAAAAAATGTTAGGTGAAAAATAATTAGAAAGTTTATGGCATACATTGGCCTGTGATTAAAAAAAATGTAGAGAATACTGTAATGGGCAAATTGAAGAAAGCACTACAGCATCATTTTTGGTAGGGAAAATGCTTTTAAACAGAATGTTCAGAATGTTTTAAATACAGATATGGCTAGAATGTTGAAACTTCAATTACTTAAAATCTACTAAGTGAAAACGAAATTGTAGCAGTTCTGAAAAAAATCCATGACAACTACCTCTGTAAAATATAAAAGCAACTAGGCATTGCATTCAATCCACCACTCCTATGTAAAGAAAAACTTTTAATAAGCAATTAAAGCAAAGGATTTGACAAAATACAGGTTTAAGAAAAACATAGGCAAGATAGAATTGGACTTAAGAGTATTTTTGTTTCATAGATTGAGCCAAATGAAGGCATACTGAGTATAAAAATTCCATGGCTCAAGAATTCAATTTTTTATGTAGATTCTTGATTTCATGCCTTGAGGTTTTTATAAAAATGGTAAGGTCAAGTGAATACTATGTAACAGACTCTTGGGTTCTATGCTGTTCCCAGCAGAGCAATTAAAACCCCAGGCAGAAAACAGACTTCCCACAATGCCATCAAGAATTTTGTCTGTAGCATTATTAAGATTATGCTACTATAATCACAGTAACACTGTTAACAATCCAATGAAGTGGCAAAATTTTGCCCATTTTATAATTCTCATTTTAAAACAATCACTTTAATGGGGAAAAATATTGTGATGCTTTTTATATGTTGCTCACACATCTCTCATGATGTTCCCAGCAGTTCCCATGAAGTCTAAAAATCAGCTGACTGAGCTTGCAGTTTCTTTTGGCAATGGTTCTGGGAACGAAGACAAGTTCACTTTGCAGTGTATCTTTCCTTTCCCTTTTTAAACCTCCATATGCACCCATACACAAATGTAGTTCTTTTGATTACTCAGGGAGGTCAAATAGGATAAAAAATAGACCAAAATAATTTGCAATTATGAGAATTTAAATGCAGGCTTACTTAGTTCACATTCTTCCAAACAGTAACAAAGCCATCACAAGCATCAATTTTTATGTTTCTATCCACAATTGACAGATACTTTATAGCAATAAAGCCCTATAAATAAAACTCTCAACATTCATTAAAATGCTGTGAACATTTTGTTATGAGGACTGCATACTCTGTGAACTTTGAGTGAATAGGCACTGAAGCCTTTTATTAACCTTTCACTACCCCAAATTAAGTTTAAAGAATCTAATGTTGATGGGTGAGGATTTCTCAAAACATTAAATATAAATCCAGAAACAAACATGACCTAAGAGGCAACTGAATTGTGCATAAGGGATTGGTAGAGCTACTTATTCTTTAGTGTCTATCTTTTGAACCTGAAGAATTCAGCTTGCTTAATATTTCAAAACCATGAGTCTTTTTTTTAAATAAGATAACATCTCACTACATATTCTCAAAAAAGCTCTTTGAAAATTAGGTGAATAGGTTACTATACTGAGTGATTTCTTTGCCTTCGCTAGGAGTTTTGAACTGTATCATCTATTGGTGATGTAGTGAATCCTGTTGTGTGCAGAGGATTACACTTGAATGACATCTTAACTCCCTTCAACTCTATTTCATTTAAAGAAATAGAACAAAGCAGGTGTCATTTTTACTAACATCACTGAGTTGATGGAATACATATATGATGAGCTTTGTTCCCCTCAAGTGCAGAATATATAACATAACCTGTAAGTCAGCTTTTAGGTATTTTCAAACAAAAAAAAGTTTGAGAAACTTTTTCTGTACACCTTAAATCAGGGGTCTGCAATTCCCAAGCAACGGATTGTTTGGAATTGGGCTGTACAAGCAGCAGGTGAGTGCACAGCTCCATTTGTGTGTGGCTGCATACGCACCACTTGGTGGATGGAAGATTGAAGTTTTACACTTTTCAGGAAAATTAATTCAAAAACTTGCTTATTGTCAATCACTCTTTCAAATTTTAAGAATGTTCACATGATTAATCTGTGAAAATGTACCTATAACCCCAAAAGATCATTGAAGCATTAAATGTATCAGGTTGTTTTACTCCAAGTTGCTTTAGTATTCTTCTAATGCAGGACATTAAAACATTTGGCACAGGCCAAGTAATTTAGAAATATGTTTAAGTGACATTTATTGGTGGCAAACCAAGACATGATGAATTTGTTAAATTTTCCGGTCCTTTCATTACAAAATCCTGGAATATTAATTTTCAATATTCAGATGTGTGCTTTAATTTTCAGTATAATTTAACCATGTTACTTCTACTTTTGGGATACTTAAAATTAAAAGATAGGTTTTTGATTTTTATGGTAAGTATCATAATTCTCTGGCTACCTTGTCACTCAATGGGAAAAAATCAAACCCAGAATTTTATTATTCAATAGGTGCCACAATATAATGATGGCACAATAGAAGTAATTCTAATCATGACTTTCAGTTATGTACTTTGACCAGCTATAAATTTCTTACCGATTGTTAAGCCTGTGTTCCCCAACGAGTGTTAAGGAGACAAGCTAAACAGAATGTGCAGCATTAGTCAGATAGGCACACAGATAAATGAGTGAGATAAGCTTGTATGTTTGTTAACATACAGTAAAAATAACAGATAGGCTTGTGCTATTAAAAATATAGTTTATTCCATTTAGAGTTTATAGCATAGTCAAAATAACAGTCATGTATCGTTTTAGTCTATCCTTTCAAGAATATTCAATTAGCAAAGTCCGTGTAGAATATCCAATGTCAGTTCACTTACAAATAAATCAGTCCTTTCTCTCTCCCGTTCCAGTAGGGGAAAAACACAGTCTTGAATCCATCCAGTAATTAGAGATCATTAAGCCAGAGAGAGCAAGCTGCTGTGCCTTGCTTCCTTTTATGGTGCTTTTACAACCACTCCCTTAATTACATTCCTACAGTTAAAGTTGCAGACACTTTAACTAACAAACCATGATTACATATTTATTATTTTACCTAAACCAGTTAGGGTAAACAATCTCCCCTTTTAGGTAATAATAATAATATAATTATTTACACTTTTAAATTATAGTAGTGACAACTTTCTTTAAACTTGACTACTCCTTGAGCTTTTGTAAATTGGTCTGCAATGTTTTCTTCTGTCATGCAGTATTCCAATTTAATTAGCCCATTCTTTAAATCAGTATGCTTTGATCTAGTTTTTACAGCTATATTAGTAGCCAACTTTATGGCTGCTAGGTTGTCCTCGTACACAATAATGGAATCTTTAACAGTTATACCCATGTCTAATAATAACTGTTTGTACAAAATTAAGTCAGTGCATAGTAATGACAGACATGAAAATTCTGCTTCCATCGTGGACAAGCTGATATGCTGTTGTCTGATTGACCTCCACCCTATTAGTGTCTTACCAAATAATATAGCCATCCCAGAAGTTGATTTTCTAGTGTTTATGTCAGTTGCAAAACTTGCATCTGCATAGGCACTAAGACTCAAATCACCCTTTGGTTCTATATACAATGCATGGTTCATTGTTCCTTTAAGATATCTTAAAATTCTCTTTAATGATTGCCAATGACATTGATGTGCATCTGAATTAAAACGTGCCAGCTGATTAACACTATAAGCTATATCTGGCCTAGACCAATTGCTTATATATGATAAGCTACCAATCAAAGATTGATATATGGACTTATCAAATTTGGGACTTTGATCATTAGTTTGGCAAACTTCCTGACTCATTGGAGTCTTTGCCGGTTTACAAAGTTCCATTTTATACGTTTTAATTAATTGGCAAATTTTATCTTCTTGAGGTATCTTAAAACCATTTTTTGTTTTGTTAATTGTCAATCCTAGATACTTTTTAATTTCACCTAAATACTTTAATTTTATCTTTTTAGCTAATAATGATATAATCTCATTAGCTTCATTATTAGTCTTAGTTATCAAAGCAATATCATCTGTAAATAATAACAATGACACAGTTCCATTATTTTCTCTTTGAAACACACATGGATCTGCTAAACCAGATTTAAAACCTATATTGTTTAATTCTTTCACAATATATTGGTTCCACTCAAAGCCAGATTGTTTCAACCCGTAAAGACTGTTTTTGAGTTTCCAACAATCATTACTATTTACTTTATTGTCTTTTATAACAACTGGCTTTTGTAAATGTATAGTGTGCTGCAATGGTGCATGCAAATAAGCAGTTTCTACATCGAAATGGTTAATGATATAGTTTTTCTTAGCTGCCCACACTAAAGCTGCTCTCAAAGATGTTGCTTTAAGACTTGGTGCGAAAACTTCATCGTAATCAGATGCAGTTTGATTAAATCCTTGAGCTACCAACCTAGCTTTATGGGTAACAGTCCCATCATTTCCAGTTTTTACTTTAAATATCCATTTGCACCCAATGGATTTTTCTCCTGGAGGTAATTTAGCATCTTCATATACTTTCATTACCTTTAATGAATTTAGTTCTTTTTCCATTGCCTTTTGCCAATTCTCCTGATCCTTAGCAGGATACATCCTAAGTTCATCTATACTAGTTGGAACTTTAGTTACTTGGCAAACTATACTTGCTTGATACCTATCAGGTGGTCTAGTTACATGTGCAGTACGTCTAGGTATTACAGGACTTACAGGTGGACGTTCATTTATTAACTGTTCTTGATTATCTAATTCTTCCTGATCAATTGTTTCCTCTTGTTCTGGTCCTATTTGCTCTTCGTGGACTTCTTTAATTGGACTCTTCTTATAACTAGTCTGATCTTTTTGCCTTTTGTAGGGTTCAATAATTACTTTGTTATTTAAATCTTGCTCTAATCTATTCCATCCTACATGTTCTAGGAATTTAGCACTAGAACTGGTGTAAACTCTAGATGTACCTGGTTCCCAGAATCTATAAGATCTGTGATTAGATTCATATCCCACAAAAAATAATCTTTTAGCTCTATGCTGTCCTTTGTGTCTGAGTTGTGAAGGGATATGCACCCATGCTGGTGCTCCAAATGTGTGCATGTAACTTAAATCAGGTTTTGTACCATGGCACAGTGTGAATGTTAATTCACCTGTTGTTGAATTAACAATATTATTCAATATATGATTACCACACATTATTGCTTCTCCCCATAAATTGTCAGGTAATCCTGAATCAGACAACACAGTACGTGCCATTGATTGTAGTGTTTGGCCTCATCTCTCTATAAAGGCATTATGTTGTGGCCTATATGGTGCAGACTTTTTATGTTGAATACCTAACATTTTAAGTCTATTCTGGAATTTATTATTTGTAAATTCCGCACCATTATCTGTTATAAGAGTTACTAATTTTTTTTGTTTTTCTTTCTGCAAATTTAATCCAATTAAAGAGATTTAGATACGTTTCAGTTTTGTTCTTCATTAAATAGCAGAACCCGTATCTAGAATAGTGGTCCATTATACTTAATATGTATCGAGCACCTCCTACACTTGGTTTTTTCGGACCGATTAAATCGGCAAATACTACTTCTAAAGGCTCTTTGGTAGTAAATCCATCAACTCTTTTAGCCAGTATGACCTTGTTTTTGCTTTGATTACAAGCAAAACATTGCAAATACTTATTACAAGGTTTCAAACTTATTCCATTAGATAATTGAACAGTTCTCTTAAGCATTTTAAAATTTAAATGCCCTAGCCATCGATGTAACAAGTGAATACATTCATCATGAGGTTTCTTATTATCATAAACCGTGTTAGCCACCTCTAAACCATTATAATTTAACACATATAATTCACCTCTTAAAGATGCAGTAATTTTCTTATCTTCTTTCTCAATTATGCAGTTATCTCCTTTAAAGGTAACTACATATCCAAGTTTAACCAAAATTCTAACTGAAATTAAATTAAACTTAAGTTGTGGTACATATAACATTTTTACATTCTCTTTTATGAAAGAACAATATGCTATACCTTGACCTTCAGCTTTCAGTTTCCAGCCATTGGCTAACGATATCTGCTGTGTACTCTTGGACATTTTAATAAAATTTTTGTTATCATTTGTTATACAGTGGGATGCTCCACTGTCAACCACCCATAAATTATTTTTTATAGCTCTGTTAATATAAATTTTTATTTATCTTTTGATGACTTTTAGTATTCTGGCCAGCATTCTGGAGCTTTGCATTTTTACAAAATCTTGCCAAATGTCCTCTTCCTCCACAATTAAAACACTTTTTAATTGCGTATGCAGTAGGAGATTCATTATTTTCTTTTTGAGGTTGCTCCCTCCTTAACTGATATCTTTCAAGTCTTCTTCTTGCCTCTTCAATCAATCTGCCAGTTATATCAGTTAAAGGTAGACTTTCCTTAGGCAAAATTTCAAGGGAAGTGAGGTAGTTATCATAACTTACGTCTAGTGATGATAGAATTATGTAGACTTGGTGTAGTTCAGAGAAAATAAGTTCTTTCTCATGCAGTTCTTGAAAAATGTTTTTCATAGAATTCAAATGACTCAGCATATCACCATTCGTCTGGAGATGCGTCCTGCAAAGCGTAATATTTATGTGAGCACCGTTATCTCGGACATAAATCCTCTTCAGCTTCTGCCAACACCCGTTTGCTCTCCGCGGATATGAACAAGTTGCTGGTCAGTTAGTGTTAGTCCTATTATGCAAAAAGCTTGTTCATTCTTCTGCTTAAAGTCTTTTATCTTTTGTCTATCTTCCTCAATCTCTGGATCCCATTCCTCTATGTTTGGTGGGTTTTCTATTATGTTCCACAGACCTCTTCATAGAAGTAGACTACCTTTCATAGACCATGATACATAGTTTGTTCCATCCAGCTTGGATATGAGGGACAAACTTTGTAGATTGACTTGTGCCATGTTTTCTTTATATGGATATAAAACTATAATTAATAAAACACAGCTGTCTGTTTACTGTAATGTATAACAACACAAACTCTCACTTTTACATAAATCTGTTTTATCCTAGTTAAACTGACTTTGCAGCCTCTGGGCCCATAACCAGTGTTAAGCCTGTGTTCCCCAATGAGGGTTAAGGAGACAAGCTAAACAGAATGTGCAGCGTTAGTCAGATAGGCATACAGATAAATGAGTGAGATAAGTTTGTTTGTTAACATACAGTAAAAATAACAGATACGCTTGTGCTATCAAAAATATAGTTTATTCCATTTAGAATTTATAGCATAGTCAAAATAACAGTCCATTCGTCATGTATCGTTTTAGTCTATCCTTTCAGGAATATTTAATTAGCAAAGTCCATGTAGAAAATCCAATGTCAGTTCACTTACAAATAAATCAGTCCTTTCTCTCTCCCATTCCAGTAGGGGAAAAACGCAGTCTTGAATCCATCCAGTAATTAGAGATCATTAAGCCAGAGAGAGCAAGCTGCCGTGCCTTGCTTCTTTTTATGGTGCTTTTACAACCACTCCCTTAATTACATTCCTACAGTTAAAGTTGCAGACACTTTAACTAACAAACCATGATTACATATTTATTATTTTACCTAAACCAGTTAGGGTAAACAATGTTATCCCTAACACCGATGTCATCTTTTAATCACACAATCAAATGTATAGAAATTTCAGTTTCATACTTTTTTTAAAAAAAAAGCACATTAAAAATATGAAGAATTAATTTTATTAATTCATATATAGTTTTTGCATTTTACAGCTGAAATTCTGGAAACTCAAACACAACATCTTTGCCCGTCAGCTTCTTGTAAACACCAGAAAATGTTTCAACCTGCAAACAGAATAATGAAACATCAGCAAAAATGGGAAGCATACAATATTAGTGATACTTTACATTAAAGAAAGAAAACTACCGGAAAGGATATGTCAAGTCTGAAATTAAACATATATATATGGTATTACCATATACACTTTTAAAAAAAATTATGACCACGCCCTACAATACTCTAAGATTAATTTATACATCACTGAACATTTATAGGAACAACACATTTGGCACAAGGCCTAAGCTATGGGAGGTGGCAGCACAGAATCAATATTGACTATAGAAATCACATTGTTGAACCTGGCTGGTACTTAAAATGATAAACCACCAAAAAGCCTCCGGGATGTCAGCTACACCATGAAATAAAGTATGGTAACTAATAAATACAAAGCAGAAATAGCAAGGTACTTCTGTAATTTGCCAAGAAAATAAAATGTGTCCAGGTATTCACTAAGAATCAAGCTTGAAGTTGTCGCTAGTATTTTATATTATATTTAATATTAATATTTTCAATAAAGAAGCCATTGAGAGTTGACAATTCAAGCTGATAACCAAAAATAGTTCATTTATTGTATCTCAGAATATTAACAACAATCTGATACACAAAGTCAGGATTTGAAGACATGACCAAGCAGAACTTCCGCATCAATTCAAGTTTCATCCTATGAATAACTGTTGTAGAATTTCTATGACCTAACTGGGGGAATGTGTACTATGAATAGCAATTAAAATAGAGACCACGTACAGACCTCACTAAGCAAATATGACAGATTATGTATAGAGGATGTTTATTATTTGTGGTAGTCAATTCTAAAAAGTCGCTGTGAACGAATTAGGAAATATTGAAACTTCAGCTAGAAGTGTGGCATCAAATATTACATTTTGCAACTACAGATACATTTTGCAAGTAAGCAAATACACAAATATGAAATCCATGAATAAGAATTGACATTAATTTATAAAGGGTCATTACACAAGTAACATAAATTAAATAAACATAAATTAAGCCATTTAGATGATCATTACAGAAATTATGTCAAATCTAAATTCCAGTATGAAAATTCTCAAAAGGAAACAGCCTGAATCCGGTTACTACTAAAACAAGGAATAGATAAAAACTCTTTATCTCCTGCCCAAGAGAACTGTGTCTAGTAATTCGTGTGGATTTTTTTTTTTTTGGGGGGGGGGGGGGGGGGAGAAATACAAAAACTATTATTAAAAAAATTATTAGATGTTTATGGATAATTGTCCACCATTTACTTTGGTTTTGGCCTAACCCACCAATATTAGTTGCAATCTGCCTGACATGAAGTCCATTAAAATGAAATACAATAAACTGTGGTTTTACTGTATACCTAAGTCTTTTTTTTTTTTTCCCTAATCCAGGGATAATTCCGAAAAACTCTAGATTTTTTTTTCCCTTCCAGATTTTGTTATGCTGCTGCTGCTGCTGGTGGTGTTTCAGTAAGTAAATCGTGTAAACTAAAAGCATTTTGAGTATTTGGACACATTCTAAATGAAATATTGGACAGTTTCAAAGTTTAATGACAGTTTCAAAGTTATGATGGCCTTCAAAAAAGTGATTTGTAACCTGTACATGTGACTATGGCACCTCCACACTCACGATCATGTTTTGTCACATGCCAATTGGGGAAGCTGGATTTGCTTAATTATTGAATTTGGTTAATCATCATAACAATTTCGTAAAATCTGGTCTAACTCAACAGAAATTTCAGTCACAATTGGTGTTGTAAATTGAAGGCTACTGGTAGGCCTGCTTCAAGGCTAAGCTAATGGAAGTTTGGAAGAAGTTTGACAGAAAATTAAAACATTTTAGAATTTTTCAGAAGGATTTGTTCCCATCTCATCGGATTCCACATATCTGGGTAACACAGGCCATGTTTCTCTATTCTTTATCTAGCCTAAATAATGCTTTGTGTCCCAATTTTTGACCAAAAGGAAAAAAAAAAACCAAAAAGCCAACATTTGCAAACCTTGCAGGTACCCTATTTCAATAGTTCCAAGAAAGTTGGACCAAGTTTACATTATTCTCTGTCCTTTGATCATTTATCTAATTTTCAAATGTATCAGCTTCATCAAATGATCTACTGCAGTCTACTTTATGCATTTATCTAAAGTTTATTTGAGTAAAAGCAAACTCCTCCAACTTTTTCTTACCTTGTGTTCAACATTGTTCTGTTGCGCTTTGTCTAAATGGACCTTTATAAGCCGGCTGCCATCTAGTTTTACACGGATTCTCTTGCCCACAATTTCACTGGGGAAAACCAAGTCTTCAAGAATGGCATCGTGCACTGCAGTAAGTGTACGGCTAAACAGAAGAGAATCAAAATATTTGCTACAGTGCCTTCAAATTTTATACAACTTCCACTAAGGCAATGGTGGCCAACCTTTCCACCTTGGTGGCCTGGCCGGGCATGGGCGTGTGTGTGGCATGAGTGGCGGGTTCATGGGCACACAGATGGAGCTTTGCACGTGAATAGAGGTCCCTTGTGTGCGAAGCTTCACTTGCGCTCAAGCATGTAGCTCTACTCACAGAAGCAGAGGGTATAAGGGTCCATATCACTTGTGCAAGTGGAGTTTCTCACACACTTACCCATCATTTGCAGGGCCCAGTTTGAAACGGGCCATGGCCTGGTAGTGGTTCACAGCCCAGGGGTTGGGGAACCCCTGTGCTAAGGAATCATTTAGTTTTAAATTAAAACTGGTTATTTATGGGGAGTATTTTAAATCAGACATTCTGCTTCCAAAACAACACTGTATTACCTAAACAATAAGATTAAATTTAAATTTTTAAGTAGCAACTACATTTTAGTGAAACGATTGGCTATTGTTGCCCATTTATCACTGTAACAAAGTAGACTGTACTAAGCAAAGCATGGAAGGCAATTATATTTTTTTCTCAGTTAGCCTTGCTTGGTATGTGCATTCAAAAAAATGCAATGAAATTACCAATGGAGTCTCCAGGATCAGAATCCAAATGGCTAAATTTACATAGAGTAATAAAGTATAACCCCGGAAAATATTAGCTTAAAATGCATGAAGTCTCTTGGATCAAATAGGGCTATTTCCATCCTGAGTGACTAAAAAACCCTAAAGTAACTATGTTGCTAAAACTGAGCTTAGGCTCAAGGCTAAGTATCTTACTAATAAACTTGTCTTATAAACAATGCAACAAGCCATTAACCTTAGTTCAGACAAGACTATTATTGGAAAGAACCAGATGCAAAATACACATTTGCACTGCTACTAAAGAGAAGGCCCTAAGAGCAAAATGATACATCCCTGTTTGATTAGACATAATGTTCAAGTCAGCCTTTTCAATACAATATACTGTACTTGGAAACTTTGCAACTTTCTGTAATATCCATACTATGTTAACAATATAAAAGGCAAAAATGGTACCTATAAGCCAAAATAACAATTTCTCAGAACACCCAATGAATTGAACTTTATCTGTCTTGTGATTTCCAGGACTGTCTGTCCATCTAATTTATGTAAGCTGGCCATTTCAAAAGTGATTCTGGTCAGTATTCAACAAAATTACAGAATTTACTTGATTACTATTCGTATTGTCCCCAACCAGACTGAGAATAGCTGATTCTGGAAGCTCATCTACAGTGTCAGAGAGGCACAATATTTTCTCCATCTCAGCTTTACTCCAAATTATGTAAAAATCATACAGGCTATGGAATTCTGGGACTTGAAGTCTAAACATCTTTTAAAGTTGCTACGGTTGAGAAACACTGGCACAGAGTGCAAGAAAAGAATGTTGCATCTAATAATTCTAAGTACAGCTTTGCTTTTTAACATGATCAAATAAATTCTGCAAGATTTTAATGTTTCTCAACTAAGACCTACTATGTTTTCAGATGGTTTCAGACATTGTTTAAAAATTACTCTGGGAGATTGCCAAATGTTGTTTGCCAACCCAGTCTAAGGTATAACTTAACAAACCAATTACACAACAATCTGCTTTTGTTCATTCCTGTTTTTCCATACCAATTTGCTCTAGAGCAGGGGTGTAAAACTCACGTTGTCACGTCAGTGTCACTGACGCATTGGGACTTTTCCCCCCTTACGGTAAACCGGCGAGGGGGGAGCATGTGACAAATTCAGTCTGGGGGCGTGAGTTTGATACCCCTGCTCTAGAGAGTTATCCAACTAAATATAAGAGCAATTTCTGATAGCAGTTTCCATTCCTTCAAGGCAATAAAAATGGATAATTTTCAAAATAATTTTATGCTCAGGTAGACATATTCATCTACCGGTAGCCTTCAACTTACAACTATAATGGCGCCTCCGATTTCTATTCTATCTCATGACCGTTGAAGTCGAGGCATCGTGACTAACCTAATGTTTTGACTTTTTTACAACAGTCACTAGGCAAATGTCACCATCATTAAGCAAACCCATTGTCCGTAATGGACTTTTTTTTGCTGGAAACTAAATAAATGTCAGTTTCTGGCCAAGCCTCCCCCCCCAAATAAATCAGTCACATGACCATTGGATGAAACAAATGGTTGTAGCTAAGATGCGATCACGTGACTGCTAGGAAGTTGAGAACTACCTGTAATCCATTACTTTTCATTCCAAATCTTGACAACAGATTTCTATTGGCTTAGGCAGATACCTTTATCATTATTTAGGATCTTTATGCAAATTATTATACATTAGACCTAACATTTTCCTGCATGCAAACCATGTGGTATAATCTATTATAGACCATTCATACTGAGATCAAATAAATAACCAAATAAACTCATACACTTGCCATTAAATGTCTCAAACTTCCAAGCATTAAATCACATTAACTTATAAATCGCATGGAAAGATTTGAACATGGTTGTATCAAAATATTTTTATTTCTTTTCAAAACATTACCTCCTGGGACGCTTCTGCTTATTTTTTGTGCGGCTTTTTCTTGTTGGCTTGGGTAAAATTCTTCTCTGTTAAAATAAGATAACAGCGTACCTATAAGTTTACTTTACTTTGTTGTCATTGCACCTCATCCAATGAAATTAAATGATGTTTCTTATACAGTGTAGACAGGCAACTTTTACAGCAAATTAGCTTTTGGGGAGCCTAAAACAGGCTTTCAGTACAATACAAGGCACAAATAAACTGGAAGAACCAGCACTGAGTAATCATATACTGTAGATTACACATTTCATAAGTGAACTGATCACCATCATAACACTCATTTTCAGTCTGTAAACGCCAAAGTTTTAAATATTTATGATAAACACCCACCTGGGCAATGAAAACCACGTGTTTTCCACTGAATTTTTTCTCCAGCTCACGAACTAGCCGCACCTGAATCTTCTGAAAAGATTTCAGCTGAGGAACTGGTACAAAAATGATGATTGCTTTTCTACCACCACCCACTTCAATCTCCTAAGCAAAAAAACAGAACTGAGGATGAACATGATTTACATTTTAAAAGTACAAAACTAGCAATTTGACTTCCATAAACACAAAAGATCCAATCTTAATTTTTAGAATTTCTATGGGCAAAAATGTAATCTGGCAGTCCCATCTCTTCTTGCACACTAAATTCTGAGAAATTCCTATGGAAAGATCTGGACAGAACTTTTGAATGCATCACTTTTCAAATCCAACATAATGAAAACAATCATTTTACATTCTTGGTTTTGTAGCAAGGAAATTGCATTTATCAATACCTAGTTAACTCCTTTTTTATGAACCTGTAATCCCTTAATTCGGAGTAGAGTTGGGTCAACTGGATGGAGCTGAATGATTACTGGCTCAATGCCCTTCCTGACGACACATGGAGTTCGCAGATTTATTTTTTGCGCCCTAGAAAAGAAACATCTACTGCTACCTAGGATTGTATCAATACCTACCATAGTACAAAATAAACTAGTTTTAGGTTTTTGAAAGCATTTAAATTGACACGTGCACCTTAAATGTGCAAGTCTTCAAGTTGTTGATGTAAAAATTACACAGTAAGAAAATAAGCTGATTCAGCTAACATATCTGATTTCCACACAAGATTTTTTTAAATGTAGGCATGTAACCAATTATACTGATTGCAAGTCAAAGTGTTATAAATATCTTCTATAATTTTATGACTGCAGTTATACACCCAAGGAGTTTTAAGAACACAAAGAAGACTTCTCTTAAAGCAGCTTTTTATTTTGAAGAAATAACTTTCTGTATCAACAAAACTCCATACTCTATTGAGGCTAACTCATATGAGAATTATTTCACAGAACTCCTATACAGGTAGTCCTTGACTTACAACAGTTCATTTACTGACTGTCCAAAGTTACAGTGGCACTGAAAAAAGTGAGTTATGACCATCTTTCACACATGATGTTTGCAGCATCTCCATGGTCACAATTTACATTTGGATGCTTGACAACTGACTCACATTTATGGCTGTTCCAGTGTTCTGGGATCATTCATCACCTTTTACAACTTTCTGACAAGAAAAGTCAATACGGAAGCCAGATTCACTTAACAATTGTGTTATTAATTCAACTGCAGGGATTCACTTAACAAATGTGGCAAGAAATATCATAAAATGGAGTAAAACTCACTTAACAAATGTCTCACTTAGCAACATAAATTTTGGGCTCAATTGTGGTCTCATGTTGAAGACTACGTGGATTGGAGTTTATACAAGGCTACAGCAATTTCTAGGTTTCAATGATAAAAGTAAATCAATGGCATGGATGGAGAAACTATAAAATCAAACACTAGGCATTATATCTGGGTATACTAGATTATTGTTCTCCTCCATTCCCCTCAATTGTCTGGGACCTTTGGGGTCCATGCATACAAAATATATAATCCCAACGAAGCTTACATATTACCTTTGCTGCTGTAATATTCAGTTCTCTCAGCTGAGCCTTTAAGTCAGAATTCATCTCCAACTCCAAGAGAGCCTTTAAGAGAAGATTATTATTAGATTTATAACTTGTCTTTCTGCTTTGGATGCTTTACTTTTCACAAATTATTATATAATCATGGCATTTTGATTAAAGTACTTAGATAAACTACACATTCAGCTGAAATGTCTGGAAGCTATTAGCCCAGGCTCCTCTTAAATACATTGAAATACATAAGGCGACTTCCATTTCTATTATAGATATTTCAACCACAGAATCTTGCTAAATTTTACAACTGCATGTTCATTTAGGCTACACAAATCATAAATAATTTACAAATCCTTAATTCTAAGCAGCTCATTAGTCACGTTTTAAAACTGCTCTTATTTCCTTCAGCCTAAAACGTTCAACAAAAAGGGCACATACCTGGGAGATGCCAGATTCAAATTCATCTGGCTTTTCGCCATTGGGCTTCACAATCTTTGCGCTCGAACTGAACATGGCCTTTCTACAATCAAAAACAAAACAAAACCCTTAGTACAGAATAAAAAATATCCTTCTCAAAAGTTAAGGAAAAGCAATGTTGGCTGTGTGGGATTAATTTTTTAACTAAACCTACAGATTGAAATCTACAACATAAATGAATGTATAGAAATACTATACAAAGCAGTGATGCATTTATTAAGGATCTAGTAAAAGAAAATCTAAGTTCAACCATCTGCTTGACAATAATTTTTGAAGTGCAGTTTCCATATAGTAAAAGCTTACAAAAGTAGCCTACCTCATAAGGATATGGTACATGACCAATATAAGTTGCAAAGTGCCCTTATTTACACACAGCCCTTTACACACACATTTATATCACCGTGCTGGATTAATAGAACCTTCTCAGAACAGTTACTACAAAACATTCCACACCAAGGAGGTACTCAATAACATCTTTTCCAAATACCCTTTAAAAATCAAATTGGTACCCTGGTCAAGATGAACCAAAATAAAATGATTATGACTCTAGGTGGTCCCAAAGAGGCTTTTTAAAAAGGCACGTGGATTTTTTTTCCTGAAGATATTTTACTTCTCAGCCAAGAAGCTTCTTCAGTTCAGAAGCTTCTTGGATGAGAAGCAAAAGGTCTTCAAGAAAAAACAAAGTCCGGTTAGAAAAAGCCTCTTTGGGACAACCACGAGTCTCTAGACAGACTCTAAATAATACACATAAATGCTACAGAATCTTTCTAAAGAATGGAATAGAATTTGCCATGTAGAAAAAAAAATCTTACAGTGATCCGGTTGTGTTATTCAGTATATGGGAAATGCAAGCTGGGAAAAATGGCAATTAACCTCGTGTTAAATTCAAGGGCCTTTAAGCAAAGTTGGCTGATTTGCATCAGCATCTCACCAGAACACACATGCCGAAGCTTAGTAAGTTCATCCACCATGTGCCATCCAAGAGAGCAAGAGGACCCACTGAGTAAATGTCTTTAGGAAAGAATGGGGGTGGGGGGAGGAAAAACAGCTCATTTTGCAGAAAACTACACTGCAGAAGGCAATCTTGCCTCCACCTGACTAACGCTTCTGGGATCCCCACGAAGGCTGAATTAACAAGCTCACTAGTGTTAACAAATGCACGAACCCGGAAGCCTTGGCAGATATGAGATCTACTGAGTCCAAAGTACCATT
This sequence comes from Hydrophis major, assembly GCA_033807585.1. Taxonomy (NCBI): domain Eukaryota; kingdom Metazoa; phylum Chordata; class Lepidosauria; order Squamata; family Elapidae; genus Hydrophis; species Hydrophis major. Next base: position 264,647,874 of record CM066328.1, read on the forward strand.
AAAATGCAAAATCGGGTATTTTATGCTGCTTCCTCCCTTCTGCCCGGGTGTTCTCCCCCCCCCCCAGCGTCCCCTCCACCCAAGAAGACCAAGCTCCTTTCCTGCCGCCAGCAGCCATCGGCAACTAAGGAAGGGCAAATCGGATGCATCCCGGGACGCTCGGCCTAGAAAAGCAGATTTCCACCAACAGGGCACCGTATCGTTAGACCCTCCGAGGAAAAAAAAACACACCATCGCCTCCCGCCAGGCCCAAATCACTCATACCCACCACTTTCGGCGCCGGCCTAGAAAAAAGGAAGAGCTCTCGCGAGAACACCGCTCATCCCCGGTATGGGGATGCTTGACTCCGCCCTCTTACTCTCCGAAAGGGTCAATGGGAAGTCTAGAAATGCAGGTTTCCGCCTTCGTGAAGTAAACTCCGGGCAGAAACTGCGAGTTTTCCCGGGAAAAGTCACGGCTGTGTTCGCTTTTTTTATTTATTTATTTTGATTTGTCAATCGCTTACAGGATAATAGGTAAAAGTATATACATAGTTATGAATACATGAAATGGGTACATATAAGAAAAATAAAAGAAACAATAGGACAGGGACGGTAGGCACGTTGGTGCGCTTATGCACGCCCCCTACAGACCTCTTAGGAAGGGGGTGAGGTCAATAGTCGACAGTCTAAGGTTACAGTTTTTGGGGTTTGGGGAAGAAACCACAGAGTCAGGTAGAGTATTCCAGACATTGAGACATCTTGTTGCTGAAGTCGTATTTCCTGCAATCAAGTTTGGTGCGGTTTACCTTGAATTTGTATCTATTGTTTGCTCTTGTATTGTTATGGTTGAAGCTGAAGTATTCATTTGCAGGTAGGGCATTGCAATGTATGGTTTTATATACTATACTTAGTTCAGACGAAGATGGCGTAATTCAAGATTTTCTAGGTCTAGAATTTCACGTCTGGTGGCATAAGGTATTCTGCAAGGAGTAGAGGAGCGGAGAACTCTTCTTTTGAAATATTTCTGAACTTTTTCAATCATGCTAATATCAGATACATGATATGGGTTCCAGACATCAGAGCTGTATTCAAGTATAAGTCTAGCAAATGTTTTATATGCTCTAGTTAGTAGTGTGATATTACCAGACAAGAAGCTATGTAGGATTAGATTAACAACTCTTAATGCCTTTTTGGCTATGTAGTTACAGTGGGCTCTAGCACTTGGGTCATATGAGATGAGTACTCCAAGGTCCTTGACAAAGTTTGGATCCTCAACAAAGTCTTGACTATTTAGCTTGTATTTTATTTTCTGATTTATTCTGCCAATATGAAAGACAGAGCATTTATTTGTTGAGATTTGAAGTTGCCATTTGTTTGACCATTCTGATACATAGTCAAGATCTTTTTGAAGGGTAGCAGTATTGTCGGTGGTGTTGAATAGCTTTACATCATCAGCGAAGAGAATGCAGTTGCTCTTGATATGATCACAGAGGTCATTTATGTAGAGTATGAAGAGAGTTGATCCTAGAACACTGCCTTGGGGGACACCACTATTGACAGGTGCAGAATTTGATAGGACACTCCCAATTTTGACCCATTTTGACTCCCAATTTTTTTTTTTTTTGAAAGAAAATTTTATTAATTTTCTACAAACAGACAAAACAAACAAAACATTAAAACATACACCTCTCATATTTACATGCAGTGTGTCAGTTGGTTCATCATTTTTGTTCATTCATTTTGTAGTCCCAGTTACAATTATGTTACATAACAACTCATATTATCAATCCAAACTTATATATCCTATAATCACTAAACAAACAAAAAAAATTTTTTTTGACTATACTTTTAATCATTCATGCTTTATGAGCTAACAATACTTTAACCAAATTATTCAACTAATCATATAATCATACCAGATCAATCCTAAAAAAAAAAAACCCTTATAAATATAATATCGATTAACAAAATAATAGCAAAATAACAGGATAAAGATATTTCTTACTATCTAAAATATTCTATTATCGTATTTTATCATCTAGCCATTTATAAAAAAGATCCCAAATTTCATAGAATTGTTTATCCTCTTGCTCTCTAATTTCAAATGTCAATCTACTCATCTCAGCACATTCCAATATTTTCTTAATAATTTCTTCCTGTAATGGTATTTTCTCATTCTTCCAGTTTTTAGCAAATACAATCCTGGCCGCTGTTAATACATTTACAATCAGATATTTCAAATCTTTACTATATATATCAGGTAAAATTCCCAATAAGAAGATCTCTGGTTTCAAGTCTATATGTTTCTTTGTCATTTTTTCCAACCACATGCGAATTATAGTCCAATATTTTCTAGCGTCCTCACAAGTCCACCACATATGGTAATACGAGCCGGGTATCTGATGACATTTCCAGCATTTTTCAGATTTATTCTTGAACATTCTTGCTATTCTTCTCGGAGGAAAGTGCCACCTGTAAAACATCTTATACAAATTTTCTTTATATGCTGTTGACATTGTCATTTTATAATTTTGAGACCACAATTTCTGCCATTTCTCTAAATCAATCCCATATCCAAAATTCTTCCCCCAAACAATCATAGTTTCTTTGACTTGTTCTTCCTCTAATTTCATTCCCAGTAAATAACCATATAATTTTTTAATCACTTTCTCATCAGTACCCATCAAGATCTTATCTAAATCAGTCTGCTTATCATAAAATCCCTCCGTTTTAGAATCTTCATCATACCTTGAATGTATTTGTGCATATGAAAACCAATTCATCCTTATACCTTGTTCCTCTAAATTTTGGATCGATTTAAGTTCACCCTTTTCATCCAAAAGTTCCCCATATCTAACTGTTTGTTCCTTCTTGTAGATTATAGGATAGGAAAATGCTTCAATGGTCGATAACCAAACTGGAATTTTCAAATAACATGGTCTTTTTATCTTCTCCCAATTTAACCACAAAGACTCCCGTACATAATGTCTTCTAAAATAACCCTGTGTTTTAGTTCCCTTATACCATAAAAAAGCATGCCAACCCAACAGCAAATCATGCCCTTCTAATGTCAACAACCTATGTTTCCTTAATGTTATCCATTCTTTGACCCACATCAAACTTGCAGCTTGATAATACAATTCCCAATTAGGCAAACCAAAACCTCCTCTAATTCTAGCATCTTGCAAAAGCTTTAGCTTTATTCTTGCTTTTTTACCTTGCCATATAAACTTCAACATGATTTTATTTAAATCTTCAAAATAGTCTTTTCCAAGCCTAATTGGTATTGTTTGAAACAAAAATAAAATTCTAGGTAAAATATTCATCTTAATTGTTGAAATTCTCCCTATTAATGACAATTGCAAGTTTTCCCACTTCTTCAAATCTGTAGTTATCTGTTGTTTAAGTTTAATATAATTATTCTCCTTTAATGTGCTACATCTTGTTGTCAAATATATCCCCAGATACTTAACCTTATTTGTAACTTGAATTTTCAAAAGATCTGCCAGTTCTTCTCTCTGTCTCAATAGCATATTCTTTGTCAAAATCTTTGTTTTATCTTTATTTTCAAACCAGCCACCTCTCCATAAGTCTCTATCTTTTCCAATAACTTTGGAGCTGTTTCTAGCGGGTCTTCCGACTCCCAATTTTTTTAAGGAGGGGGGCGAGGATCGGTTTTAAGGTGGTTGTCATATACACAAATACTGTTATGTTATTTTATTTTTCAATTGCTTACAAGATAATAGGTATAAGTATAAACATAGTTATAAATACATGGATACATATAAGAAAAATAAAAAACACTAGGACAGGGACGGTAGGCACGTTGATGTGCTTATGCACGCCCTTTTCAAATATATGGCAGCTGTGCCTTTATTAGAAAATGGGTTGGAGCCCATTAAATAGTTTGTATGAAAGTGTATTGTCCCTGGGGTGGGATGGGGATTATTATTTCATTATTTTAATTATTTTTGTAAGGTTTTTATATCGTGTAAGCTGCCATGTGCAATATAAATTTTCTAAAACAAATAAATTAGCCTCTTCAAAGTCACAACATAGCATGCAAACTTAAGATATTTATGTTTGCTATTAGGCAGGGCAAAAAGAAAAATTGATGCACGGGGAAAATTGGAGCATTTGTTTGGAACTGGAAGGCTAAAATAGAATGTGAGAAAAACCTTTCCTTTCCCTTTGAGCCTGGCAACTATGTGGCTTAGTGCCTGATGTTTTATTGGCAAGATTTTAAGAAGTGGTTTCCTCTTGCTTTCTTCCTAAGATTGGGAAAAAGATGACTGGGCTAAAGTCACCCATTTAGCTTAATTCCTCAGTCAGAACTCAAACTATCTCCCCAGTTTCTAGGAGCCTTAATCCCTACAGGTATATTCAAATCTTAGTCCATCAACTGCTAAGAGAGCTTACTGTTTGCATTGTATTCTAACACTACTGAGGGGGGGGGGGAAACCCAGCCTTTTTTAAAATTAAAAAAAATACAGTTTTATAAATGGTTTTTTTCTTTCAAATTTGTTTAGTTGAGAACAAACACATAAGATGAATGAGTAGGAAAACCAAATTTCACAACAATAAAGATTATGTTAATAGAATTAAATTGCTAGGCTTTTAGGTGTTATCTGAGCTTGGTTTTCTTCTTGCAGGCATTTTATTACCAGTTAGTAACATCTGATAGGACAAGCTGTTTTGTATATACCCCACTTCCCAGTGACAAAGCACCAGAAATGAAATGTCTGCAAGAACCAAGCTCTGAACACCTGAGGTTCATTCTGACCTTTTTATTTTTTGAATGCTACCTCAACTTATTTTGTGTTCTGTGCTTTTTAAATTATTTATATTGCTTTAAATGTTTTGCTTGGATGAGATGGGCAACTACATGAATGGAATACAACAAATCAATATTACTATAATATTACTATAAGCAGCTCTTGCATGGAAATATTAGATTGCTTGTCAGCTTTCAGAGGTACTGAGTTTAAATTGAAGTTCAAAAGTTGGTTTCTAAGTTTAATAATTCTTTTCCATCAATTTGCTAAGAACTATGGACAGGAAGGACCAAATAAGTCAACTTGCCTAGGAAACAATAGGGATTATGTGAAAGAGTTGCAAATAGCACCAAATGACACTATCCAGTATTCCAGAACACTTTATTTGGAGTCCTACATAATTGTTGGCTGTCTTGCATTTCCCTTTCCCAGTAAATTTTATATGTATGTATTCATTTTAGAAAGGAATTTCTCATTAAAACTTTCCCGTGTGAAAGACTGCCAAACAAATTGTACATAGCTTCACAGGATGTTATCATCTTTACTTGGGGTTTTTTGAAAAAAAAAGTATGGAAGGGAGTTTTAATTTGCTCGTCAATTTGTAACAGGTGGTTTACAACATTTGTCACAAATTACAGAAGATACCAAGTTGCTCAGTCAGATACTACTCAAGGATAGTTAAGAACGAAACCGAATAGTGCAGCCTAAGCCTTGTAAATAAATCCTGCTTCTTAAAATTGAATTCACTTAATTCTTGTAATTTCAATTTAAATCGATTATGTAAAAAAAAAAAATCACCGGTCTTGGTCAACTATTCCTATTGCAGCTCAAAAGTGAGTGGTCTGAATTTAATGGGGATCAAATGGTTATCATTTTGCTCTCCGAACAACGAACATCCGAGTCACTTCCCCGGTTCCAAAACAAACGCGAAAAATTCGCGCATGCGTCAAAGGAAAGCTCGCTTGACCCTTGTTTCCAAGGCAGAAACTGGAAGAAAACGCGGTTGGCGCATGTGCACAAACCACTTTCGGTCTTGACTGTGTCTGTCTTTGGCGAGGTCATAGAGACGGGAGAGCGCGTGTTTCCGGTTTCCGCTTGAAGGCTTCTTTCGTAGCGCCTTCGGGGTGAGACGGCAAACTCAGCCGATGCCCTATTTGCGGTCACGTGAGATCGGCTTGAAAACCGGAAGTGCTGCCTCGCCCGTTTGTGTTTGTCTCTCCGTTTCTCGGTCCCGCAGTTGCTTTGAGGGCTCTCGGTTGCCTCGTCATTCCAGAAGCATAGACTCTGGGTTTCTGTCGGCTCTCGAGAGTGAGACCGGGCAGGAGGCGGCAGTTGCAGCGGCGCAGATGGGAGGGAGCGGGAGGAGGCAGGGCTAGTTGCTATGTGGCGCCGGATGCTATCTCTGCTCGTTCATCCATTTTTGCCCACCAATTCAGGAGCCCTCGGTATCGGCGGTGGCATGTTCTACGCGGTACGGAGAGGTAGGAGAATTGGAGTGTACGCCACTTGGTGAGTACCTACCCATCTTTCTCATCTCTTGAAAGCCAGAATCCTTAGGCTGGAAGCCTTTACTCACTTCTCCCCCCCTCCCCCCCCCCCCGCTCCTTTCAACAGCCCTGTTATTTGGATAATCAGAAGTACGAGTTCAGCCCGTCGAGGGATTAGAGGAGACCGCCTTGAATCTGGGCCTTCTCTTAAAAGCTCCTGAAACTCTCTACATGTTTTTCAGCCTATTTGTCCTTGGTTTTATTATCCTGTACCGTCTGCCAGATGGTAATAGTTCAAAAAAAGGGTTCCCAGGATGAGATGGATCTTTGAAAATGTTTTGAACTTTCTTAACTTCAGCAGGAGCTTTTATAAAGCTCTTCCAAAGAGGGGAGAGGGCAACCCATGATCTTCTGGGCAATGACATTAACCCTCTGGAGTGTTGTCCTATCTGCCACTGTGCAATTGGCAAACCATACAGAGGTGCAGTATGTTAAAATGCTCTCTGTGGTGCAGCGGTAGAAGGTCACCAGCAGTTTTTCATTCAGTTGTTGTTTCTTGAGAAGTCTCAGGTAAAGTAAGGTAGTGTAAAAGTCAAGAGTAGCTGTATTCTAGGACATGTATATTTGCCTTCATTCAGGATTATGAAATAAATTGTGTGTGTTTGTGTGTATATGTTTTGGGACTGTGAAAATCTCATCCTATAGATGAGAAATAGCCAAGTTGAATTCATGAATATACCATATGTGTAGAGAGATTGCAAGACCTAAGTCACTTAGGTGAGATGGGCAGTGTAAAAATTTAATAACACTCACAGATTTGTATTGTGGAAGGGGAGAAGGGACTTGGGCTGATAAGCAGTGAACTTCAAAAGTAAGATATTGTCTTCTAAGGTTTCCCTTCTCTCTATCATATTCCTTTTTTCAACTGAATGACATGTTACTTTCTAGTATACAAAGTAACTTGAAATATAAAATAGATTAAGCGAATCTACAGAAGAAATTTCTCCAATTCTATTTTCATTTCACACAGTTTTTAAAAAAATCTTAAAGTCAATTTTAAAAACTAAAAGAAATGTCAGAAGCTAAGATGTTCCATTTAGTGAATTCATAGTATTGTAATATAAACAATATGCTGACTATATTTTGACAGGAGTGAATGTAAAGAACAAGTTAATAAATATCAGTATGCCAGCTACAAGAAGTTTGGAACAGAGAAAGAAGCTTTGGCTTTTATAAATGAAGAATCAACAAATTCATCAATTTCTTCAACAGGTATACTATGCAACTTTCTAAATTTGAATAGCAGAAATATAGAAACAGCTTTCTGATGATTAAATATAGTATGCTAGATCTAGTGAAAAGTAAGTAGAATGAGCTGTATATTCAAATGAAATTCACAACTCCAATAGTCCCAAAGGTGCTTTTTTCAAGAGACAATTGGACTTTCTGGTTTTTCTTTGAAGATATTTTGCTTCTCATTCAAGGAGCTTCTTCAGCTCTGAAGATGATTTTTGGATGGGAACTGAAATGTCTTCAAAGAAAAACCAGAAAGTCCAATTGCCTCTTGAAAAACAGAACCTTTGGGACAACCATGACATGGATGACTGAGAATCTCCTAGACATTCACAAATCCAATGAACTGGTTATAAATCCAGAAAATAATTTCAGCTGTATTTACTTCTTGATGTAGGCAGTCTGGTTGTTATTTTAAATCAAAATTATTATTGTAATCATTAATGTGTCTTAAAGTTACTTTGCTTTTTAAAATAGAATTAATGGGTGAAACTTTATAACAAAAATTAAAAAGTTATAGCTGAAATAAGGGTTTTCCAATCATGCTTGCTTTTTAATAGCTAAAGTGGTCTGACCAATATAATGCTATAGTGATAATTTTCTTCTGCATGAGAAGATAGAAATTGAGTATTATAGCAATGGTGTTGAAGAAATGTTACAGTTGTTATGTAGGGTTCAGCTTAACTCAGTTAGAGGGAAGGAGGGAAAAATTGATCCATGTTTATTGTGTTTGGCATAAGAAGAATATTTGTCAGGCTGTAATGTTTCTGTTATTGCACCATATACCAATAAAGCTCAAGCAGTTTATATGGTCCCTGTTTCCTAAACTGGTTACCTCATAGGGCTGACAGTAGGCTCACCAAACACTGCACTTTTTGAGAAAACAATCAGGCAGAAAAATCTGACAAATCTATATTTTCAGATTTTTTATTTAGTAGAGAAGGTTCTTCTATCTCCGACACCAAAGATAGGCAATAAGAATTTAACAAATATCCCACTACTCTAAAATCTGGACCTTTTGTAATGAAGTTTATATTATGTTTGTTAGTAATATGCAAAATCTGAACAATGTAAAAGAATCTGAGAAATAACCATAGCAAGAAAGATATGCAACCATCTATCTGCAGCCCTCCCTAAGAAAATTGGATGAAAACAGATGGGTGCTGGATTCTGCTAAATTGAGCAATAGTTTCTTAAGGAAAGCCTGGGCCACTATCTCCTTCAAAGTTGGTATAACCAGTTCCTCTCACGTGAATCACTGTTGTATGGACCCAACCATGCGCCATTTTTGGTGGGGGAAGCTTGTCCAACCAGGAGGCATAGGTCAAAAACACAAGTGATCACACAGTCTCGAGGATATGTCTACTCTTTCAGAACAGACAGGTTCAAATTCTTCCCAGATAATAGGGCTAGACAATGTCATAAACATCTCTCTGGGATCTGCACAGCTGCCATTCACCTCAGAGTGATTCCAAATTATTTTTTCCAGAAGATGCATAGAAAAATCCTTACAGTGGCCTTGCAGATATCTTTAGTCCCTCCATACACAGCAGTGATTGAATTGGTAAGATACTGGCTGGTAACCTATCGATGCAGAAGAGTAATTACCATGACGTAAATCCTTCACAAAGCTGCTTTCTCTTCCTTGGTCAGGTTCACTCTTTGGCTTTCAGCAATAGCAATCTTAACATCTCTACCACCATTTCATCTCTCAAAGCTCCTCCAAAAACCAAGGGGAGTCTAGGCTCTATGAGCAGCAAAAATAGTTTCATATAAATAATCTTTAAAAGCGTCAATGCATTTTAGCTTCCATAATGATTGGAATTTCCAGCCATTTGTACAGCATGTTCTGTTTAGCTGATCTAAAATACCCCAAAATACGGTCTTGGGTAAAATGAATAAAATGTGTTCTCTTTTTACCAGACAATTGCAATAATATCAGTTCAGTGTTAAAAGGTAAATTAAGTATGATTCTAGTGATGAAGTTGCTTGCAGTATCTGCAATGCTGCTTTCTGATGTTAGTGTTCAAATAATTTTTGGTAGTCAAATCCTATCTTTTAGTTACAGGTTAGGCATGGAAAATCCTGCGTATTTTTTTTTCTATTAGATATGAATATTATCTGTGTTACCTTTGGATTAATAAATTGATAAAGAGAAAGGATTATCTCTTAATACTGTACATGGGAGTTATTTTTCACCATTTTAAAAAGAGGGTTTTTTAAAATTTGATGAGACTTGCACAAATATTAGACAAGGAAAGTCTCACATGACAAGATCTTTGGATGTACGAGTTAAACTGATTAAAATGTTTATATGAACTCCAGTGATGTTCTTCAATATGAACGTTACATTTTCAATATAATATTTGTATATTCTTTTTTTCTCTAAGGCTTTGGTGAAAAGCAGGACAGTCAAAGCTTTAACAAGGCTACATCTGAGTCAAGTTATATGAGATCATACAAAAGACCATATGAAGATGTTTCAGAGAAGAAATATATATATAAGCGTGTAAAATATACAGATGTTCCTTATACTCCTCCAGCAAATAAGAATGAATTCATGTATATGGGTAACTCCTCTCTTTCTGCAACTTGTTATAGTGCCTTTGAATCTGTTTTGTATTGTTTTTTTTTCCTCTTGAAAAACTGTATATCCTTAACTCTTATAGAAGTTTGGTACTATTGTCTTGCATCTATGCCAAATAACTATAAGGGATAACAAGAATTTGGGGTTTGAGTGTTGCAATTTCTATATCTAAAATGTATACTAGGGAAGATAGGAAAAAAATAATGCTAGCAAACTAGCAACCAAGCAAATAAGGGGCAAAATTCGCTTAACTATTGGGAATGTGTGATGAAATGTAGTCTGGACTCCCAGGAGGAAGGAGCTACATTCCAGAGGGCCAAGAGGCAATGAAGTTCAAATAGTTTGGTTGGACTTCTCAGAGTATGCCTTTAATTGTGTAAGTAGTTGCTTTAGTTTGGCAATATTGATGTCAGGCCCACAAGAACCAAGGAAGATATGTAGAATTATTTCTAAGTAGTTTCCTTTATTGCTCCTCACCATAAACAGAACTTCTAGGGTCCCCTTTCCCCCAACAAACTAAACTTTGCTGCCTTTTGGCGCTCTGGAATGCAGCCCCTCCCTTGTGGCAATTCAGACTATGGAATTGGAGCAAAATGAAAAGTTTGGACGAAGAAAGCAGAGGTGGGTATTCAGCAGGTTCTGACCAGTTCTGGAGAACCAGTAGCGGAAATTTTGAGTAGTTTGAAGAACCAGCAAATACTACCATCTATTCTCTGCCTCCCGAGTCCCAGTTGATTGGCTGGGTCTTCTTTGCTGCCTTGCACAGGAGAACAGAGCTGGAAAGAAGGTTAATGGGGTGGGGAGGAATGGAGATTTTGCAGTATCCTTTCCCAGCCATGCCCACAGAACCGGTACGGTAGTAAAAAAAAAAAAATTTGAATCCCACCACTGGAAGAGAGGAAGGAATAGACTTTGAAATAGATTTGAGGGGAAGGAATTTTATCCAATTACAAATTTACAAATTTGTAGTGGAGGGAAGTTATCCAAAGCTGAATTATGCATTTCTTCTACTTTAGCAGGCATGACACAAACCATAAGGGAGAGGAACCCCCTGAGCTAGTTTTCTAGGCCAGGTCTATGACATCTCGAGTCTGCCATCTTGCCAGTGCCATCTCAGAGTGGGACAGCACCTTGGGAAAAACTTGCTTTGCGACAACTTGCGCGCCACTGTGGCACCTCCCTTCGCAGAAGGTAGCTGTCAGCCATGGCATTGCAATGGGCCACATCTTCGGATCCAGGTCCGGCCTCCCATGGGTGTGGCTGATCAGTCAGTTCAGAGTGTGTCTGCTTGGCACAGCTATCTACAGTTGCTGCCTGCATGCGAAAGACACATCCTGCCTGCCAGAGAGGCCCTTTGCCTGAGCCACGTTTGGCTATTTTTTTCCCTGTGGGCCTTTGCAGGAGGGTGGCATCCATGCCAGTCTCATCCATGCAGACCTCTCCTTCAGTGTGCTGCACTGGACTGTGACTGTTTCCAGGGGAGAGAAGCCAAGCAGCGGCAGCTTCAGTTGTCTGGCAACTGAATGACTGCCACTTAGCCCAATTTTTATGGAGGTGGGTTTGCCCTCTGAAAGCTTCCTCCCCTCACTTTCCAGCACCTCACCCCCACCCCCCAACAGACAGCTGTGCGTAGTGGACACTCTCTAACCTGACCAGACAACTGCACCCACGGGATGCCAGATTCAAGAGATATGCTGTGGTTGATGATCACCTCCCGTGAAGGGAGATGCTATGAGGAGAATAGCAAATTGTCCCAGGGTGAATTTCCCATGGCAATTTTATCATGTTGAGATGGCTGTGACAAGATGGTGGCAAGGAGTTGTCCCATTTCATTCCAGGCCTGCCTTCTCCATTTGCAGATGAAGACATTTGTAACTTCCATTTTCCTTCTTGCATAATACAGTCTAAGGTAGGGGTGGCCAACCTTTTGGACCTCAGGGACCACCCAAACTCATAGTTTTAAATCCTGTGGACCACTAATATGAATTTTGACTGACGGTGGCTTCCTGATGTTGGTGGGAAAGTCGGTCCCATATTCCAGAGCTGTAATAGTCACAGGACTGGCCCCTTGGTCATCCCAGAGCAGCTGCTCCTCCACCTGGGTGCACTGACCTGCCATAGACTGGAGGAGCTGCTCTGGGATGACCAAAGGGCTAGTCCTGTGATTACTACAGCTCTGGAATATGGGACCGACTTTCCCACCCTGGGGCAGATTTCCCTCTCCCGCTGTTGGTCTTATCTTCCAGTTCCACTCGCGTGGCTCTACTAAAGGTAAGGTTTGTGCTTGGCCGAAGGATGTGGGGGCCAGTGGGTGGGCAGGCCATGTGGGCGGCACAGCCTTATGTTCTTGCAGAGCCTGGATTAATTGCTTTGCGGGGGACATTTCTCTGAGGACCACCAAAATTTTCTTACAGACCACCAATGGTCCCCGGCCCACTGGTTGGTGACTACTGGTCTAAGGGATCAGAGGGGGACAGTTTCCATCCTAGAGTCAGGCAAGCATTCCAGAGGCTGAGATTACCAGCCTGGGCTTTGTCCTTCAATCAAGCTACTTTTGCAGGAGCTATGATCATCTTCCTAGGCGCTTTTCCCTCTATAATGCCCCAGTTTCAGCTTAATGTTTGTGGAATGCCTGAACGGATGGATGTATACTGTGTGATGCCGTTCTTCATGGCATCTCAACCAAATTTGTGAGGATCTGAGGATAAGAGTGAATGGACCTCTGGAATGAAGAGCTGCTGATTTCTCTTCCATTAAAGATGGGATTGATCCTCTTAACCATGGAGTTCTGCTACTGGATTTAAGCAAATAATCATTATTTTCTGTGTCTGATCCTCTCACTTCTTCTCTCCTAGTTCCTTAGCATGCTTTCCAGACCATGGCCTAATATGTTTTTGCTATAGAAATGATCTTACCAAGAATCAGTGATTTTCACTGACTTTCCTACCTCTTATCATTTAAAGGTTTTACTCCTGAAATCTTCCTGTGGCTTCTACATAAGGCACTTTGTAAAGTGCTGTTCAGTTTCTATCCTACAAAATAGGATAGAAATTTCTTATTGCTTCAGTCTGATAGATTCTGGGACTAATGACCCTATCATCTTGAAGCAGGCTATTTGTGGTTTTTTTTTTTTCCTTAATTCTGTAGGAATTTAAATAAATCCGGCATCTACGGCTGAAGGCAATTCTGTTTCATCATTTGAAGTTGTGGCTTCCTTTACTTCCTCTCATCTGGTATAGGAGACTAGGAAAAAAAAAAGATTGGCATACTCTATAAATGATTTTTGCCATTGTTTCATCTCAAGTTTTTTGAGGTACTGAGTGTTTACTATAATCATTCTGGAATCAATCCACCTTCTTGAGCTTGCTGTGAATCTCAGCCTGCTCTTGTTACAGCAAAATCATAGTCCTTTCCACTAGAGTGCAGACATTGCTAACAATGCTCCTCTGAGAATTTAGCTACGGGATCCATTCCCTCTTCCTTTTGCATTGCAAACTTTAGCTAAAGTTATACTCAGCAGGATGTTTTTTTTTCAACAGTGTGAGATGTGCTGAGTGTCAGTTCCTACTCGATTGAAACCATGTTGCTTAGTCCTAGCTGCAGTTATTATCCTCCAGTGTTTGAAATGGAAGTATGAAGATACTTTTCCTTCGGGGGGGGGGAGGAATCTCTGTTCTCTTGATGAGACTTCCTCCCCCCCCCCTCTTTTCTAAGGATAGTGATAGGTATTTGATCTTGCCTGCTGTTGTGAGGATACTGCAGCCTGAGATACCTTCCTCCACATACAAAAAAATATCCCTGGTAGTTCCAATAAGTCTGTTTCCCCCAGAATTTATCAGCTAGAGATTTCAATTTTGGCTTCCGTTGTATAGTATGCTTAAGATGATACAAAAGTTAGAGTTTTGTTAAAACTGATGAAATATTATATATCGTACTCTGAAATCATTTTATCATCTGTATTTAAATGCGGTTTCCAGAAACAATCTATTATAATTGTTTAGGAAATTTGATATTGTCTTGTAATGTTTTAATGCAAATCTGCCTTTCTAGGAGATTATATAGTTGTTTACACGGATGGATGTTGTTCAAGTAATGGACGCCAGGAGGCACGTGCTGGAACAGGTGTATATTGGGGGCCTGGTCATCCTCTGTGAGTAAGCTTTTTTTTTTCTTTATATCTGCTAGGAGAAGTTTTTTGCAGGCATCATGTCATCTCCACTATAGCTTTACAAACATATCATGCATGATGAACTCTAAAACAGAGAAATGGCTGTAATGTTTAGATGGAGAGGCTAAGAAGATGTTTGAACAACCCTTTTAATATTTGATTCATGGCTGGTCATTGTGAAACTTTGAGTCAAATTGGCAGTGCAGTTTTCAGAGCAGAGAAGCTCTATCAAGTGACCCCTGTCCAAAGCAGACCCTGGCCACACCTGCTTTTGAAATGCAAACTTTGTCATGCAAAGTATAACATATCCCTCAAACCAATAGAAACTCTGCATACCTGCTCTTAGCAGTTGGCGTTCATTTAATAAGTGGGCACAATTGGCTGCAGATCGTGCCATGTGTACAACCATTTTGCTTATGCCCAGATTATTAGTATGTAAGTGAAGTGAGTACAGGTAGTTCTCGTTTAATGACTACTTATTCACTTTAAAGTGCATGACTGTTTGAAGTTACAACAGTGGTGAATTAGGGAACGTACAGCCAATTCCAAAAGTTGTAGCCATCACAGCACCCCTACAATAATTTGATCACATTTCTGAGGGTCGCAGTGTCCCGATAGGAAAGGTTGCCTTTTCCAGTCTTCCCACAAGCAAAGTAAATAGGGAAGCCTGCAGAAGGTTGTAAGCCATGATCATGTGACATGTCACTTAATGATTGCATACAATTTACTTAACCATAGCCACTGAAATTATAAGTTGGCACATCCACATGATTTTTCAATCTATGACTGCATCACTTAACAATGAAGTTGCCAGCCCCAATTACCATTGTTAAGAGAGGACTATCTGTATTGAAGTAATTTTATATATATTAGTCTAGGACGCTGTTTCTACTGCACTTCTTGTTGTATAAAATCACACTTTGACTTAATGCCCTTTTCAATAATTTTGCTGTATGTTGTCTTCCACAGAAATAAAAGTGAAAGACTTCATGGACGGCAGACAAATCAAAGGGCTGAAATAAATGTAAGCAATAACTGAATTAATGTTAAACTTGTGCAATAAGCCCATTCAAATTATTTAACTTTGCTAGGAATATGGTCTTGACATTTGTTTATCTACAAAGGATTGATCTGCCCTACTATAAAATGGAAAACCTCACTATTCATGTCTACTGTATAGGCAGTCTTCATTTAATGACCATTCATTCAGTAAATGTTTATAGAATCACGATGGTATTGAATGAGTACAATGGCATTAACCATTGTCACATTGTCATGTGATCAAAATTGTTACATTGTCTCTGGTCATGTGATCAAAATTTAGGCACTTAGCAGCTAGCCTACATTTCCAATCATTGCAGTGTCCTGTGGTCACATGATCACTATTCGAGACTTCCTGGCTGGCCTCCAATGAAATCAACAGCCTGGCAGGAAGCCACAAGGCAGAAGTTCCTGCTTAACCACCAGAGAGTCCTCACTTTGTTATTGAAGCATTTCCTGCCAAACCTCAATATTTTGCTTTTATGCCAATCAGAAGTGTATAGTCCCATTTTGGCTTTAAGGGATCTGAATGGTGCAGATAATTGTGGTCTATTTACTCTGGTTTGGCGGTAATTTTTGCCAAAAACTAAAACTCAAAAGTGGATGTGTTCCTCTTAGATTTAGATTTCTGGTTAACTTTCAGGACCATTAATTAGGGCTTATTTCTGAACTATCTGGTTAAGATCCAAGTTTGGGGTAGGATGTTTATTCAGAGTGTTAATCTTGCTCTCAAACTTGTATCTACTATTGCTGGATAAAATTATTGATAGGGTTTTGCAGTGTGATGCAGCTTTTATGGAAGATACCCAATCTTAAATTTTCCACTGACTGGTAGTTCTTCAAATGTTGTAATCATGTCTGAAGACAGAACAAGAGATATGTATACAGTCTTTTACTGATTATGCTAAAAGCTCCAGCTTGTAGTCTGAGAATATTGCTTAAATCTTCTCTCGCCATATTTAATATCCATGAGAGGTTTCCAAGAAAAAGGAGCTGAAAGCAAGTATGATCATGGTAAGCTTTATGAAAGGCAAACATTTAGAGCAGGGGTCCCCAACTACCAGTCCCCGGACCGGTACCGGTCTGTGGAACAATTTCTACCGGGCCACCGGTTTGCTGGGCGCCGCCATCTTGTTTTGATGAAAAAGTGCTTCCGGTGAGCTTTTCCGGGTAGAAAGCGGCATTTGGGTGCTGAAAGAATCCTCACGCCTTAGTTTCATTGGGGGGGGGGCGGCTTCAAACAAAACTAAGGCGTAAGGATTCTTTCAGCACGCATGGCAAGGCGAGCCGAGCGACCGTCCCAAAGCCCATCGACACAGGTACAAAAGAGGAGTTGAAGGTGGCGGGGAGAAGCGGGGGACGGCTGGCTGGCCGATCGCTCAGCTCACCTTGCCATGCGTGCTGATGCCAGTACTGGCCGCGGATGTTTTTGTGATGCTGGTACCGGGCCACGGATGATTTTGTAATGCCGGTACCGGGCTGCAGCACAAAAAAGTTTGGGGGCCACTGATTTAGAGGACTAAACAGGCAAGGCTCCCTCGGATAAACATTGGTAGTTATGTATGCAGTGTTCTGGCATGTGCATGTCATGGGATAGGTTTGGAAAGCTTTTATACCCATCACACTGAGCATGAATCCTGGGTATCAAACAGACTCGGTTAGAACTATGAGAAACTAGCATCAGCCTGTGAAAGGCCTTTCCTGTGAACGTCTCAGTATTTCTGCACCTGATATTACTGCTCAGGGATATTCTCAAATCATGCTGTGCTCTAGTCTACATCTACTGTTTTTCATACTAAAAGTTCAGTATAGTGTTAGCTTGGTTGTGTTAATACCCAACTAGTATGACCAGTGAAGTTGTCTTTGGAGACATTCGAGCTGTCCGTGAGGACAAGTAATTTAATTTGATTAATGAAATATTTTCCATTGGGCAGCTGCCTTTGAAATGTATCAAGCAATTTCATCTGGATGAGAATGTCATGCCCAGACAATGTCATTGTCTGGGGCTCAGTGCCAAATAGTACAAGGTATCTTCGTAGGCAAAATTCAGAAGGGTTGGTTTTCTCCTATAAAATCAAACACAATATGGGATTGGGCTGTTTGAAAGAACACATTCCAGGCTTTAAGGGTACTGGAAATCCTTCTGTCCTGCCACGTAAGTGATATAGTAGATAAGCACATAAGAAAGGACGTTTTCAGTGGCTTCTCTCAGAAATTAGAGGCTAGAGGGGCCTCGGTGATTCTGCCTCATTATGATTGTGCAGGATGTTAGGAATAACAAGGATACCTAACTTAGTTTGGGTAAAATAATATATATAAACTATGATTGTAAGTTTTTAGTGTGTGTCACTTTAAAACTGCAAAGCATGTAATTTTGGGTGCGGCTGTAAAACCGCCATAAGAGGGAGCAAGAGAGCTTACTGTATTGTTGGCTTACTGAATTGCTTGCTGACAATGATGGATTGATGGTTCCCTGCTGCTGCTTTTGCTGAAGGAAGAAAGGGGGTTTGAACTTCTTTATATCTCAACTGTGAGAAGATTTATTACTGGACTGATATTTGTAAGTTTACTGACCTCTTTTTCGACACTGGACTTTGCAACTGAATAATCCCAGGACGGACTGAACTAGTGTATGATATATGGACTGTTTGACTATGCTAAAACTCTTACTGGAATAAACTATTTAACTAGCACAGTGTATCTGTTTTACTGAATGTAAGCTACAAAAACGTTTATCTCACATATTTGCCTGACTGACTGACTGCTGTGCAGATTCTGCTTGGGTGTATCCCCAACACAGGGCCTCGGTGATTCTGCCTCATTATGATTGTGCAGTGCTTCAGAGTCAAAGGAAGAAAAAAGAGTATGGATATACAAATAGAGAGCACTTGTTTGCAACACCTTAAATCAGTGGCATCTTTTCCTGGCATCGCATACGTGGCCTTTCACAGCTGTTTAAAAGAGTTGCAAACAAGTGTTTCTAGATCTCCTTTTCACTTCAGATCTAAAATGTTACCTTCCTTTTTCCACAGGTGTTCAAATAATGATTTTATTCAGGTAGGCCAATTTTACCGCGGAATGGATCAGTTTTAATGTTTTGAGCGTGATTTAGTCCACTGATGAATTGAAATAAAACTACAATTTCTGAACTCAGAGGAATTGTAATAGTCAGATGAACATTCATTTCATGCATCTCCAGAAAGAAAATTCATGTCTAGTTACACCTAAGGGTGCAAAAGCCAATGAAATATTTATAAGAAAACTCAGTAAATGTTATGGTAGATAGTCAAACATGGCTTACATCCTCAGTTCAACCCTGAACTACAAACTTTCTCTTGTATCAGTATGGTTTACATCCTTCAGAGGGAACTTGCACATTTCTGTAGATAAAGTGTCTTGTACTGCAATTGAATCGCAGCAATTTTGTGGGTTATGGTCCTAAAACTGAAATCAGTATTTATTCAGCTTCTTTTCTCCTGAAGTATGTTCTTTAAATGTTTTCTTCAGGCAGCTTGCAAGGCAATAGAACAAGCAAAGCATCAAAATATCACAAAACTGGCAATCTATACGGACAGCAAATTCACCATTAATGGTAAGTGTTTTAGTCACTGAGAAATGAAATAGCCACCTAAAATGGTAACAGATTAGAGAAGGCATGCATTCTCTTGTCGTACCAGACATGGTCAACATCCATTGAACTATTTTTTTCTGTAATTAAAAATGTTTGAAAATATTTTTCCTTTGCTTTTTATTTATTTTTAAAGCATATGAATATAAATACAAAAGAAAGAATATATAATATTCCTCCAAGGAGCTGGGGTCTGAAATGTAATATGCTATGATGAAATTTTCTGTGTGATGTCATACTGAGAGAGCCCTTGTTGCGTGTCTTTTTATATTTGGACAAAGGTGGTGGCCTATGTATAAAACCTCTGAAATCCCTTGAGCATGTTCCAATGAGCATGTTCCATGGCCTCCTTTACATGTATTTAAACATGCAGCTCTTCTTCCTGTACAAAAGAAAACAGCCAAATGAGATGGCAGATACTAGTAAAATATTGCGGTATCTGCCATCCCGCATCTGATGGGCGGCTCATGAAAGGGAGCGAAGGGAAGAGAAACGACAGGAAGCGAAGTTTCCTCTTGATGAGCGTGCCCCGAATGTCTTGGCACACGCTCTTTTATTGTGCTTTTTTACAAGAAAATGATTTAATCAAAAAGCTCAAGTCAAACATGGTAATCTCATCAGGATGTGCATGTTTACAAAGCTGCATACCGGACAGATTATTTACAATGTGGATAAGCTTATTAACAAACGTCTATCTCCTTGTCTCTTGTACGTGCCTTGCAAAGGTCACTGAAGAGACAGAAGTTAATGATTACACGTGAATGATACAATGTTGCAAATGCATGAATGATACATAGTTGCAATGATACATAGTTGCAAACACATGAATGATACATAGTTACAACAAAATATGAAACAGAATATATAGTTAATATAAGTATTTCCAGGACATTGAATATGCTGATAAGCAAATACATGATATTCTATAAATGTAGCATTAAATTTTGACCACGCAAAGTAGAGTTAATCAGCCTTTCCATTGTGTAGGTCAGCAGTCCCCAAACTTGGCAACTTTAAGACTTGTGGACTTCCAACTCCCAGAATTATCCAGCCAGCTGTGGGAGAAGTCCACAAGTCTTAATGTTGCCAAGTTTGGAGACCTCTGGTGTAGATAGAGAGGTAGCTCATAAACAGAAAACAAATATGTATTGTCAATATCATAAAACAATTATAAAAGAATCATTTTTGGCTACTCCCTGTTATTTATTTCTTCATGTAATGTTAATACCACATTTTTATATAGATAAGAAATATAGCCATATCTTTAAAGATATGTAGTGCTGCATCTAAGACAGATTTCTGAATATTACACTAAAATGGAACAAGCCTATATCATATATGCAAGCATCTCCTTCATTTTATTATATTTTGCATAATGAATTTGACAGACAATTGTTTTAAAGCATTCTTTTAGGTGACTAATAAAAATGAAAAAAATCCTTTGCTGAATTATCTTAATATTGTAAAAAACATTATTGCTAAAGACCATTAATCAAAACCAAATTCAAGTACTGTTTGCGATTGAGGAATCAGGTGCTATGCTGTTGATGTATTTAGTCCAAATTGTAAAATTGAGAGGTTTTGATTGAGTATACTACTATTTTACAATTTTAGACAGCCCAAATTCCTTTTTGCAACAGTTCAGATCATTTAAGAATTTGATTGGCAGTATTATGTTCACATTAGTCCTTGAGTTCAGAACAGAGAGATTGATTTATAGTTTCCAGACTGGAGTTACACCTAAATTTAAGTTTATTGTGTGAATAAAAGTACAAATTATATTTCTATTGTAAAGCTTTTTATGGACTTCTTCATCTGGCCATCAGATTTTAAGCTGGACTTGAGGGAGTTTTCACTTTTTTTTACTTCTGTCTTCAACTGTATGTATTATTTTGTCATTTCCTAAAGTATAATCTATTTAAACACTATTTATAAATGTGTATTTTAATTTAATTAACAGTAGCAAATACTATTTGTCAGGGTATATGCATTGTTGACAGTAGAATTGGGATGGATGGAGGCTACAGCTATTATTTCTCCTTTCTCTCTCTTGCTCCGCCCTACTTCCCACCATCACCACCATCATGGCATGAGATTTGCCAGGCATTATTACCTCTTAGGATTTATCATCTTTTAATTTGCCTTCATTCAGTTCTACTCTACAGTCCAACATTCAGTAACATACTGAATTGCTCAGGTTGGAGATCAGATTATCACTGGAGCCTCAGAAAATTGATGAAAACGTAGCTAATGGTAACTAAGTAAATCAATTAATTGCTTCAGCTTTTGGAAGCAGAGGGTAGCAATGAGTTGATAAAGAAATTGTCTGAATAAACTTTTATTTGGAGTCGGGGATTGAATAACTGCAGCGAGATATCCAGATGTCAGGTTTGATATTAGCAATTATGTTCTGACTCGCAAAAGCAATTGACCTCAAACTAAATGATAGAGGATCACAAATCAAGTAGAATGCCTATTATTTGTCTGAATTGCAATTACAAACTGGCCTAAGCCAATATTGCAATTACAAATTATCTTGAGCCAATAATAGGGACTATTTACCAAACAACTTTGGTTTATCAAATTGTTAGCCTCTTGGATCAGCTCAGTTACATGGGATTGTTTCAGATGGAGAGGCAGAGGAGAATTTCAGCAGATAGTCCTATAAGTTCTGGAGCAGGCATCCAAATTACAGTCTCATAGTAGCAATCACATTTTTTGACAGGGGTGACAAGTTGGATCCCAAACTGGAAGAATAACGGTTGGAAAACCAGTGCAGGAAAAGAAGTAACAAACAGAGAAGATTTTGAAAGGCTTGCTAAGCTTTCAGAAGGGATGGACATCCAGTGGGTAAGGGATGTTTTTCTAAAAATTGACTGAATTTTTAAAGAAATTCACAGATT
The DNA here is from genome assembly GCA_033807585.1 of Hydrophis major. Classification (NCBI taxonomy): domain Eukaryota; kingdom Metazoa; phylum Chordata; class Lepidosauria; order Squamata; family Elapidae; genus Hydrophis; species Hydrophis major. The sequence goes on from CM066328.1 coordinate 264,669,737, forward strand.
GCCGATTAAAGTAGCTATGATCAATAGCAACATGTAAAATGAGTTATGTCAACCCAAATGAAAGAGATTTATTTGAAATCGGCTGTACCGAGCTATACAATATATTCCTTTGGACTGTCTGATATAAATGCTGCACCATTAAGGCATAGAGGAAGATAAGTGAATATTGCAGCTAGTTGTAGAACACACATTGTTATATGTCTGGAGTAATTAATTTGGACTCTTGTTATCAACAGATGCATGTTCCTGGTCATGCTGGCTTTCCTGGAAATGAAGCAGCTGATCGATTAGCAAAAGAAGGAGCTGGAAAATCATCATGTTAGCATTTTATAATGCAAATGCTCCACTTAGTGATAAGAATAAAGATTACACTTGTTTTAAGTTCATATTTGTTGTCTCCATATGCTTTAGAATAAATGAGACAAATATTTTGCTTAAATGGTGAAGAATGTAAATGCTTTTTATGTACCCTATGTTGTTGTTCTCAATCTGTGTCCAAGAGTTGAATTTTGCATCATATTAGTTATGTAAAAAAGCAAATTGGAAAGACTTAAAAATACAGGAAGTACAATACAAAACCAAATTATTAAATCATCATAATCTTACCCAATATGGTACAAACTCTGAATGTAAGACCAATGTTCACAGTATATTCAGGTATTTTGGAGCAGATTACTTTGTTATTTATATAAATGATTATTGGTGCTGGCATACCTAGTATACAATGCTGGCACAATAAACATGTTTCCTACTTATGGTTTCATTTTTTACATCCATATTCCACAATTTATCAAGGAGTTTAAAGTGAGTTAACATGGACATTGCAACTTTTTATCCCCACCCTGAAAAAACTCTACTTAGTGAGGTAAATGGGCGCTGATTTACCTCCAATCACACTATGATTTTCTGTAGCTGAGGATAGATTTGAATTTAAATCAACCAGGTCCAAGTCCAGAATCTTAAAACACACTGGGTGTGTTTTATAATTTATTTACTGTACTTATATCCTTTTTCCTCCAAAGTTCACAGTGTTCCCTTCTGACAGGAAGCAATCTACATAGGAAGATAGCATCTATTCGTATAATAATCAATTAAAGCCTGTAGAGTTGGAACATATGTCTATTATGTCTTCTACGTAGTTGGGAAAGGCAAGACAAGATTTGGTGCTGTATTTGAGCTGCTTTACAACATTCAAGAAAACTAGGTCACTTTTCACCCATCTGCCTTCAGTGCACATGTTTAAGATCTTATAATGGAGATTTTTTGTTGACCTGCCCAAGGAGATTCAAAGTTTGTACTTGTAATGTAAATGTATAAAATATTTGCATCAAAATGTATTTATTTCAGAAGAACAGTAATCAATTTGAGAAATGTTTCAGCCTATCATTGCATGAATACATATCCTTTTTAAAACCATAATCCATCTTTTGGTGCAAGATACTATAAAGTTCTGTCTTGGATATGTTGTGGCTTTAATAAGCCAACATTTTTAAATTAAATATGTATTGATTCTCCAGGATTGTAAAACAAGGTTGCTATACTCTGGTCCTTGTACAAAACAGATCATCGCATGCCATAGACTTTATGGGAATATAATACATAATTTCATCACAGAGCGTTTAAAAATAAGTTATATACCTCCTTATGAGACAATTTGTCAAGATTTGATAGATTCCCTTGATTTTGTTCTGAAAGGAATGAAAAAATACACACTGAAATGCCGTATCCCTGCAATAGCAAACAGTCATTCTGAATAGTTCAGCATGTTTCTCAAGGATCTGAGAAACTGATGGGGACACGTTTTCTAGTTTCACTTAGTTATATAAATATTGAGTAAATGTTTAGAAAGTGAAATTAGAAACCTGTGACGCATAGCTAACTGAACAATAGGCAGATTTTATAAGGAAAATTAAATTAAAATTAAATATTATTAAATAAGAGTAGAACTAGACTGCAAGTAGGTTGAAGCAATCTGCTCTTGTAACATGCCTTGCAATTTGACTTTGATGGTGAACTGGTTCTCTTAAGATTATTAATGACCTCTCACAACCAGACCTCTTTCATATCCCCTTCATCAATCAGAGTGTACTTCTGTTGATGGGTCTCTCCTTGAACTTAAAAGGCCAAAAGTCCTTTGCTTGATCTCCCCAAGAAGGGATAGTACAGAATTTACAACAGATGTTTTCATGCATGGTTGCCCTCCCTTCTAGTTCCTCTTCTGCTGAGAACAGGGCTTGTTTTCCAGGAGGGAGGATTTTCAAACTGGGAGCAAAAGAAATACCACCATTAATGGAATAGTCTTAAATTGATTAGTTATGATAGATTGCAGGGATTATTTTCCTCAGGCATTTGCAAAGCAACACTTCTTTTTACTCACTTCCCTTTATTTTCTTAGGAATTGGAAAGGGTAGGAGTAAAGTATTAGCCTCTCTTCTTATTTCAACTAATATCACATAAGCTTAGTGTTGAGAAAACTCAAGTTCATAATAAGCATTTCATAGTACTTTACAAACTTGAGCAAGACAACTGGTCAGATGAGGGTGCAAATCGTGAGAAAAAACTTAGAAATTTAGCTTTAATTGTGGCAGATAGGTTGGTATTCCATTTCTGTAAGCACTCATCTCACCTTCATGACTGGGTAGCTTACAATTAAACCATCAACAGTACCAAAATAAACAAGAACATGAAGTAACTTTACAAACAATACAAAGTTGAAAACAATTTAAACATTTTTTTAAAAAACTATACAATGGAGTCACCAGGAGAGTACATTCAAGAATCATACAAGTAGTCCTCACTTAATAGCTGCCTTATGTAGCATGTAGCATCAAAGGTATGATGGGGCTGAAAAAGTAATTTTACTACTGGTCCTCATACTGTCGGAGCAGCGTCCTTAAAGTCATGTGGTGGAGATTCAAACGGTATGTAAAACCGGTAGGTGTTTATGATTGGTGTGGCATTCCGCAGACAATCACCATTTACACACTTCACAGCAAGCTTCCAGCAAGCAGAATCAACGGACAAATTGGCAGTAAAAATCACAACTGTGATCAATGGTTTTAGTGGCTCTACCAGAAGTGAAATTTTGACACCCCACCCCTTACCAGTCACAGATCTTACTTAATGACAACCAGTATATCACAGGATGGAGTTGCTGGTTGGTCTCAATGGTGATTAAACAAGGACGATCAATAGAATTTTGAACAGTTCAACTATTGCTCAAAATTACGAAGCAGGCGAACAAGGAGGACTTGTGATGGCACAGCAAAATTGCAAGCATCACAGCATCTCCATGGTCAATGATTGCAACCCAGGTGCCTGGCTCAGGATTATAATGTGCAGTGAACTACAGTCACATGATCACCATTTGCAACCTTCCTTGCCAGCTTCCCACAAGCAAAGCCAATGGGGAACCCAGCAGGGATATCACAAGACACTCCAAGAAGTTGCCCCTCCCCACTTTTTTGTTCAAGGACCCTCACTACAGAATATGAAACCACAGGCATCTCATATTCCACAGCATTCTCTGCCTGTTTGCACTCCTCAGCACCTGCTCTCAGCTCTTGCTGGCCCACAGGCACTTCCCAACACCACGCTGCCAGACAACCCATGGGCTCCTCAAGGCCTACTTGTGCTCCCCAGGACCTATCTCAACCAACTGCACTCTTTAGTGCCTGCCTATGTCAACCCCACCCTCCAGTATTTGCATACCCTCGATGCTACTTACCTGGAACTCCCACCTCTTCCAGCTTAATGACCTGTGTGGTCCTGGGGTTACGACATCTTTGCTTACTAGCTGCAGCTCTGCCTCTTCTCCAGACCTTGCAACTGCTGGTCGTCTGTGCTGACTGGCAGCAGATGCTCCTCTTCTCCAGACTGCACAACCAGGGGTGGGTTTTTACCGGTTCTGTCCACCTCTGTGGAACCAGTAGCTCTGAAGAGCAGCAGACACAGAATCGTTTCTATGTCTGCTGATGTTTTTGCATACCCACCTTCCCGGGCTTTTACTTGACCTTTATTTCCTGATTTTTTTTCAACTTCAGCTGCCATGCGAGGCACAGCTGCAGTTAAAAAAGCAGGAAAAAAGGGCTTTTTGAAAGGCCGCTTCTCTGCACGCAGCATGCTGATGATGATTTACAGGCCCGCGCCAGCAGCGTGCAGGGAAGCACATTGTAAATCACCGAACCTCCTAAATGACTGAACTGGTAGTTAACCCTGTCGGATCCCACCCCTGTGCACAACCAGCTGTTTGTCTGGCCGGTCTCTCCTGGATTCCCCTGATGTTCCCAGGACTGCTTTGCCTCAAGCCTCTGAGTCTGTCATGGAGCTTTCCATGTCCCCTGATGCTCCCCATAGTCCCTCTCAAATGTCTCCAGAATCACCCCTTCTTCACTGTCTGAGCCGGCACCCAAGGGAGCCATCACAGACAGGTCTTCAAGTTCTTCTGGAAGGCCAGCAAGATAAGAGGGAAGGTTGTTCTTTAGATAGATGTTCTAGAGGTGGATCTATCAGCAGTCTTTATCCTTCTGGATCTCATCAGATGACACTCTCCAGTTGTACCCACCCCAAGACTTTTGCTGAACCTGACTGGATGGGTAGATGTCCCTGGAAAGAGGCGGTCCTTTAAATAATCCAGCCCCATGCCATGTTGCTGCTTATTTTAGTCTAGAAATCTTCCTTCTGCTGCCCCTTTATCTTGGGGGCGGGGGAGGGATTTCCAAAAAGACAAAACATCACTGGTCTGAGTATTAGACAATATGGTTGAGTCCATACAAAGCTTATGTTGATTTGTCAGTGAGTCTGGTTTTACCCTAGTGAAGTTTATGTGTGTTTCCTTTTTTTAAATGTTTCATGATATTTTAAAATATTTAGTAACCTTAAGATTTTGAGATGGATAGTCATGTAGTGGAGAAATAAATCAATAAAATGATAGATCTAATTGTGAGATAAAATGGTAGATCTAATTGTGAGATTCCAGCTCAGTCCCCTTCTATTCCTAATGCCTATTAAAAGAGGCGGAGTTTCAATCAGGTGTCTGCAGTCAATTAATTTGCCTTCTTTTATGGATGCCATCTGGGCTTCTGTTTCCAAACTGAATCCACCTGGCCCTCCATGATGTAACTCATTCAACACATATTCTTCCTATTTCTCCCACCACACTAATCCTGTGAGGTGAGTTGGACTGTGAGAGAGTGATGGGCAAGAGAGTCACGCAGCCAGCTTTCAAGACAGAACTAGAAGTCATGGTCTCCTGCTTTCTAGCCTGATGCCTTAACAAAAAGATCAAAGTGGATTTTGTATGTAAACATTGACATACAAAGCTCCCGTCCACTCCTTTTAGAGTAGGGTTGCTTTCGTGTCACTTGTGGCATGCTGGAGTTCTAAACAAAAGAACGCTGAGGGTTTTATAGGTGAGATATGTTGATTGTGAATAGACCATATTTAGTCCACTTTGCTTCACTCCAAGTAAAAATTAATATTCCCTCAGATTATACAATTTTAGTTATACTGTATAATTTAACTAGTACTTACATTTCATTTTTATTTTATTCCGAATTTAATAGGAATTCTTTATGTACCTCCAAGCTTGGAAAAATCATTGCAAACATGATTGGCTATTGATCAAAATATTTTTAAAATGTTTATATTTGTTGTGAGTCGCTCAGAGTTCTTTAAGATAAGCAGCTATGCAAATCTTTTAAATAAGTAAATAAATATTTGGACTCACTTGCTACTCAGTGTGTTATGATCAGGATGGATGCATTAATCTTTCAGATGAGAAAGCGTTCTTTTTTTTTTAGCGTACATAAAAACTTCAGTTTTCTTTTTGCCAATAAAAGATTTTTTTTTTTTACTGTTATCCCATACCTTCCATATCACTAAATAACTCAGCAAATGGAGCCCCGGAAAGTGCTAAAAACAGTGTATATTTTTAGGGGATTCATTCAAAGGTTTACATTTTTTAAAAGGCCACTGAATTTTTGATTACTGTTTTCCTTTGCATGGGAAAAAATATAAACAATTGTAAAACTTCAACACAGTCTATTTTAAGAGCAACTAATGTTGACTTCAAATATTGATTGAAGTACCCAGAAAGTAGTAAGGTTGTGAAATGGGGCAAACTCGCAACATGACTCACTTAGCCACAGAAATTTTGGACTCCATTTTGGTCATAAGTCGAAGACTACCTGTAGTATAAGTGAAATCTGATCAACACCGAATAGAAATGTGTTATGTTTGGAGGATGGGCGAGAAAGAATGGAGACGAGCCGGTGAAACGGCGAACTTCAGCTCTTTATTTACATGGTGTGACAGCTCAAACTTGATGGCTGCTATAGCCTTCCTTATATAGGCAACTAATCAACTATTCAACCAATGAAAACCCAGGAGCGCTAGCTCTGTCAACCAATGAGAATGGCTCGTTAATGGCCAATCAGATACTCCTGAACGGACCAATTTGATCTTGCCATTTAACAGCCAATCAGAAGTGCAGGGCCAGAACCCTGCACTTGACTTCAAGCTCTTGATAACTTTATTACACAATTATTCATTCACAACACCCCCCCGGGGTCCGTTTACGGGGTGCGGTTACGTAGTCCTTAAGGTAGGACGGTTGTTTTATTAGTCTATTTGATTTTCGTTGTGCACCCGGTACTGGGCTGCATTCTTGTTGAGGTAGGGCGTTGTTGGGCAAAAGGGGTGTCTCCGACTCTGAGTTTGAGTTTTCATTGTCACCAACATCTTCGGTATCACCATGAGGTGAGCTTACTCCCATCCCTGATTCCTTTTCACGTATTTCCGTTCTGCTATCGTTACTTTCAAAAAGGTTTTCTGCTAATTGAAGTTCATCTTCCTCTGCATCTCCCCCCCCCTCAGTTTGGTCGTTAGGGGACTCGGAGATCCCTGACTGCAGCCTGGATCGTAGTTGATCAATATGGCGCTTCCATAGTCTATCATCTCGGCATTGCATGAGGTATGATCTAGGGCCTGTTACATGGACTACAGTCGCTTCAACCCACAATTGATCGCCCAATAAGTTTTTAGCGAATACCAAGTTGCCTACCTGGAAGGTACGACATCACCCGCTGGATCCATGTTGTTTCTCCGGTTCGTAGGCTGGGTGTAACCGGTCAAGGTGGGAATGGAGCTTTTATCCCATTAGCAACTCGGCGGGCATTTTGTTGGTGACGCTGTGCAGAGTAATATGCTGTAAAAAGAGGATTCGGTTTATTTTTTCTTTGATGTTGTCATAATCCATTTTTTATAGTGTCTTCTTGACGAATTGTACCATGCGCTCGGCCCTTCCGTTGGCCGCAGGATGTGCAGGCGAAGTCAGCGCATGTCGAATAACATGGTCTGCCAGGTACTGTTCAAAACACAGCGCGGTAAATTGGGGCCCGTTGTCAGATACCAGAACGTCTGGTAATCCATGGGTTGCAAACAGTCTGTCCAGTTCCTTAATGACTGCTTCGGTTGTTATGTTCTACATTCGGTGGGGTTCGAGTAGGCGTCCACGATTAACAAGAATGTGTGGCCTTTGGTAGGCTCTGCAAAGTCCAGATGGATATGGGACCAGGGTCCTCACGGCGTTTCCCATTCGGTTGGGATTGCCTTTGGTGGGGCGTTGCTTACTTCTTGGCATTTATGACAAGCTTTGACCCAAGTCTCGATTTGCTTGTCAATGCCTGGCCACCACGCGTAGCTTCGTGCAAGGGCTTTCATGCGCATGATGCCAGGGTGGCCATCGTGCAAGGTTCTCAGTACTGCCCATTGGAGTCGCTCTGGGACAACGACTCTATTGCCCCAGATGATTCAGCCCTTCTGTGAAAACAACTCTGTTTGTCGATTTTTGAATGGGACGAAGTCATCAGGTACTTGGTCCAATGGCCATCCACGTTCCACCCAACTGAGGACTCGTGCTAAGGCGGGGTCGCGTTTTGTTTCTCTCGCGATATCTCGGGCTGTTAATGGTGGTGTAGTGAGCGTCTCGATCTGCAATGTAGTCACTGTAGGCGCTGGGTTGTTGATAGTCTCTGGAAGTGATGCTCGGCTCAATGCGTCGGTGTGGGGAATGGCCTTCCCCGGGTGGTATTACAACCGATAATTTTAAGCAGCCAAGAACTCTGACCAGCGAGTCATTCTGGGAGATAATATATAGGGGGTTGGCTTGTCTCCCGCTATTATCCCCAGCAAAGGTTTGTGGTCAGTCACTATTAAAAACCCGGCCGTACACGTACTCATGAAATCTTTTAACAGCAGACACAATTGCAAGGGCTTCTTTATCAATCTGGCTATAATTTCGCTCAGTTTTTGAAAGTGTCTTTGAAAAATATGCAACGGGTGCTTCGCTACCGTTAGGCAAAACGTGGCTCAAAATGGCGCCCACTCCGAAAGGCGATGCATCACACGTGATCGTTAACGGCAAAGTCTCATTGTACTGCATAAGTACAGCGTCAGAAGTCAGTAGTTTTTTCACATTTCGAAATGCCTGCTCTTCTCTATGTCCCCATACCCAAATTGCTTTTTTGTCCAATAAGCGATGTAGGGGTTCCGCGACAGTTGCTTTGTGCGGCAAGAATATGTTATAGAAATTGATAAGGCCCAGAAATGCTTGATAAGGCCCAGAAACGCCGCTTTGTGAGGCAAAAATACGTTATAGAAATTGATAAGGCCCAGAAACGCCTGGAGGTTGACCTTATTCTGGGGTCTGGGAGCGTTTTTTATTGCTCTCAATTTGCTATCGGTAGGGTGAATGCCCTGACTGTCAATTAAATACCCTAAAAATTCGACACGATCTGTACACAATTTACACTTATTTTTCTTCACTTTAAGACCTGCATCTTTGAACTTCTGGAGGACCAATTTTAGGCGATCCCGTAAATTTTTTTCAGTAGGGACAGCGATTAACACATCATCAAAGTAAGGGACAATGCCTTTAATCCCTTGTAATAGTCTTTCCATCAAGCTCTGAAAGATCCCCGGGGCTATGCTCACTCTGAACTGGAGTCGTGTACACTTAAAGGCACCTCGGTGCGTCACGATCGTCTGCGTCTGTGCCGTCTTTTCATCTACTGGCAGTTGCTGATAGGCCTGAGCTAAGTCTAGTTTAGCGAAGACTTTTCCGCCCCCCAGGGAATGGAGGAGGTGCTGCACTACCGGTACCGGATATGCATTTTGCTGCAGGGCGTGGTTCAGGGTGGCTCAGTAGTCCCCACAAATTCTTATTGATCCATCCGGCTTTATGGGTGTTACGATTGGGGTCTCCCAGGGAGAGTGATCGGTTGGCTCTAACACCCCTTGGGCTATTAACTTATCAAGCTGCTCGTCAATTTTTGGTTTTAAGGCGAATGGAACCCGACAAGGCTTAAGGCAGATGGGAGCTATTTTTGGATTAAGGTTAAATGATATCGGGGTCCCCTTGTACTCGCCTAGTTTTTCTGCAAGACGTCCCTGAATTCTTGGACGATGTCCTCCTCCCAGTCACTGCTGCCGATTCGGTTAATGCCTGCCACTTCAATGCCAAGTGGCGCGAACCATTGGAGGCCTAACAGGCTAGGCCGATCCTTGTCGATCACAGTCAGAGGTAAGTACGCTGTACGGTTTTTGAACGAGACCCAGACTCGACTGGATCCGACGACTGGAATTCGATTCCCCTGATAGTCTTTAAGTATGAGTCTTTGGAAACGGAGGTCTTGTCGCCAGATAGTAGGGATGAGTTGCTTGAGGGTCTTCCAGGAAACCATCGAGAGGGATGATCCTGAGTCGATTTCCATTTGGCAGGGCTGATTTTCGATGGCCACTTTAACTGGGATTTTCTTGGCATCCAAGAAGGAGGCGTGACCAATAGTGATAGTTTGGTGAGCCTCTTCTCGCTTCGTGGGGCGGTTTAGAGCTCTGTTTCTGTAGGAGTGGTTCAATGGTTCTCGCCTTACAGGACGGTTTCCTGTCGGTTGGCGATAGTTAGCCCTCTTTGAGGTCTGGCTGGGTCCTAGGAGACTTCTACAGACCCGTCCGATGTGGCCTCATTTCCCGCACTCGTGGCAGAGCGCATCGCGGAATTTGCATTCGGACCTGGGGTGGCTGGCCCCACAGCCAGCGCACAGGTGTTGGGACTTCGGCTAATGGTCCCGATTGGACCGCAGTCAATGGACCTCTTCTTCATTGCTGTCTGACGACAAAGAGAGGTCCTCATGGTGGGCCGTTAACAACTGCCCTTCTGACTTGGGTGAAAGTTCGCTGGTCGGTTGGTGAACCGGGGCGTGGCTGCGGCGCATTCGGACAGCTGACTTCTTGGTTGCTTCCGCTGCTGTAGCTTCAGCGATGGCATCTTTGAGACTGATGTCGACCTTCGCCATCAGCTTACTCTGCGTGTGCAGTGACTCTAAACCCAGAATTACCCGGTCTCTCAGGGCTTCTTCAAGGTCGGCAAAAATCACATAGGGCTCCCAGATTTCAAAGATCTGTGACAAAATCTGCAACGCTCTCTCCTTTCCTCTGGTAAAATTCATGGCGCCTCACAAGGGTTGGCACAGTCGGTGCATAGTGGGCTCTCAGTAGGGATTCGAGGACATCCCAGTCCATAGACTTTACTTCTGCTGGTTTCGCTAGTGCCTTAGCCATCTTGAATACAGTTGGCCCGCAATGCGTTAGGAATACCGCCCGTTTCTTCCCGGTCGTGGCATCCTTCAAATTGTTGGTTTCCAAGAACATTTGGAAACGATCCATGTAGGAGTCCCAGTCTTCTTGAGCTGGGTTGAATGGAGCGGGTGGTATGACGCCGCTGGACATGTTTCCGCCGTTGTGTATTCAGCCACGTGCTCGGTTCTCTTCTTCGTGGTTCAGTTAGCTCTGACGTCTCCACATCCCATCTTCGTCGCCAGTGTTAAGTTTGGAGCATGGGCGAGAAAGAATGGAGACGAGCCGGTGAAACGGTGAACTTCAGCTCTTTATTTACATGGTGTGACAGCTCAAACTTGATGGCTGCTATAGCCTTCCTTATATAGGCAACTAATTAACTATTCAACCAATGAAAACCCAGGAGCGCTAGCTCCGTCAACCAATGAGAACAGCTCGTTAATGGCCAATCAGATTCTCCTGAACGGACCAATCTGATCTTGCCATTTAACAGCCAATCAGAAGTGCAGGGCCAGAACCCTGCACTTGACTTCAAGCTCTTGATAACTTTATTACACAATTATTCATTCACAACAAAATGAATTATTACTTCTCTTGATCTTAAACCTGTATCTGTTCCAACTTTTCCTCCTATAAAGTGTTCTACCAACCTGATCTACCAAATGATGGGACAGAGCATAGTGCTTCTGCTTTATAGCCCCTGATATAGCCAAGAAAGGAAGGAGAGCCCATGGCTTAGAGCAGTGGTGGCTAACCTTTTTGGGCTCCCATGCCAGCACCCAGAAGTCAATATGCACAGGGGCCCCCAACACCCCCCGCACATGCGCACCAGATACCTGACAATCAGCTGTTGGGCAGGCAGCATGTGTGCATGTACACTGGGGCTCTCCCAGGCGACCTCTTGCGTGCTGGCAGAAGTGGCTCTTCATGCCACTTCTGGCACGCATGCCATAGGTTCGCCATCACAGGCTTAGAGGTTAATACATCTATCTAATATGCAAATTGCCTGGGTTCAAATCCCAGAAGGGTATGGCTAGCTGATGAGAGCTAAACAGCTTGAAATACTGGTCTCCCTTTATTTCTTTGTTGGTAAAATGTATTTCCCCTATAGTTTGCAACCATTTTTGGACAGATATATATGGGAGCTGTAGGGAAAAGGAGGAAACCCATTCCACCAAAATCTCCATTTCATTCAAGAGTAGGCATTATGGGTGTCGTGTCCGCAAAAATACGATCAGAGTCGGTGACTTTCATTCAAAGCTCTTTATTAACAATGGGAGAACCGAACCAGCGAAAGGCAAAAAGCCCGCGGCTTTTATACCTTTCGCAGCGGCGGCCGCGGCCAATGGCAGCGATTCAAGTCTCCCGCTCTTGGTTTGCACCAATCGCGGGAGACTTCAATCGGGCCAATCAGCGCGGCTCGCCTGGCCAATCAGAAATCCCCGCGCCTTAGCCAATCAAGGCTCGGGGATTTCGAGTATACCAATTCAAGACATAACACCCCTCCCCTCTTGGTATGGTCCATCACGTGGTGTAGTCACGCAGGTAGGCGGGGCTCCGTCGAGTCCTAGTTGACCTGCGCAACTCACTTGCTTGCTGTAGCTCGGCCGGAGCGGTCATCTTTTTGGCTGCTCCTGCCTCTGTGCGAACCGGCTGGATGATCGGGCCGGTTCTTTCGCCGTGGCTCCCGCCTGGGCCTACCGGGTCGGTTGAGTCACGGATTTCGCCGCTCCCGCTTGGCTTCTCCGCGTCGGTAGAGCTGGCCAGACTGCTCTTCTCCGGCGGGGACTCGCGATGGCTGTGTTCCGGTGAGTATTTCTGTTTTATTTTTTCCTGCGATTGTCTTTCCGGGTATTCCCTCCCCCCTTGGTTCGTGTCTTGGGGGTTGAGGTCAGTCGCTGTTCGTGACCTGAGCTGGTCGATATGTCGCTTCCAGGCTCGCCCGTCGATGGTTTGGAGCCGGTACGACCGTGGACCAGTGACTTGAGTTATGACGGCTGGGATCCACAGGGGGTCCCCCGTCATGTTTTTCGCATAGACTAGGTCACCTGGGTTAAATGTCCGGTACCTGGAGCTGGAGTCTGGGGGCCGCTCCGGGTTATAAGTCGGGTGCAGTCTGTCGAGTGGGGACCTCAGCTTTCTGCCCATCAGAAGCTCTGCAGGACTCTTGTTGGTTGTAGTATTGGGAGTGATGTGCTGTATGAAGAGCAGTCGGTTGATTTTGTCGCTGATCTCCCCGTGGTCCATTTTCCGGAGGGTCTTTTTCGTAAACTGGACCATCCGTTCCGCCCTACCGTTCGCCGCCGGATGCTCCGGTGCTGTTAATGCGTGGCGGATACCCCTTTCTGCCAGGAACCGTTCAAAGTCGATGGAAGTGAACTGGGGCCCGTTGTCCGAGACGACGACGTCTGGGAGGCCGTGTGTGGAAAACAGTTTACACAGTTCTTTTACGACGGCCTCTGTGGTAGTGGACTTCATGTCGCTAACTTCTAACCAATTGGAGTACGCGTCAACCGTGATCAAAAAAGTATGTCCATTTGTGGGGCCAGCAAAGTCAAGATGGATTCTGGACCAGGGCCCCCGTGGTGTTTCCCAGTCCCGGATAGGTGCTGCGGGTGGGCTGGATCTGGTCTCCTGGCACCGGTGGCATTTGGTGACCCATGCCTCAATTTGTTTGTCCATTCCTGGCCACCAAGCATAGCTTCTGGCCAGGGCTTTAGTCCTGACGATGCCAGGATGACCCTCATGTAGCATCTCCAAGACCCTTTCTTGCAATCTGTCCGGAATTACCACCCGGTCACCCCATAGGATACACCCTCTCAGTAGTGAAAGTTCAGTCTGGCGCTGGCGGAATGTTTTAAAAGTCTCGTCATTGTCTTTTTCCGGCCAGCCTTTTTCTAACCAGTGTAAGATTCGTGCCAGGCGCCTGTCCTTAATGGTTTCTCTGGCAATGTCAGATGCGGTAATAGGTAAGCTCTCGATACTTAGGGTGTTTGTTGTTGGTGCTGGGTCAGGTTCAGTGTCAGGTAGAGGCGAGCGGCTTAAAGCGTCCGCGTGTGAAATTTTCTTACCTGGCTTGTGTAGCAGTTCGTAACTGTAGGCTGCCAGGAACTCAGACCATCTTGTCATCCGGGGTGACAAGATGTTTGGCGTGGCTCGGTTTCCGGCGAGGATGCCCAGCAATGGCTTGTGATCCGTCACGATGGTGAACGGGCGGCCATACAGGTATTCGTGAAAACGTTTAACGGCGGCAACTATTGCCAAAGCTTCTTTGTCCAGCTGGCTATAGTTCCGCTCCGGTTTGGTCAGAGTCCTGGAGAAAAAAGCGATGGGTGCTTCTCTCTGGTCTGGGAGGGTGTGGCTGAGGACAGCGCCGACGCCGAAGGGTGATGCGTCGCAAGTGACAGCTAAGGGCAAGGTCTCACTGAATTGCATCAGGACAGCGTCGGAGGTGAGGAGGTCTTTGGTTCTTTGAAAAGCGGCTTGTTCTCGTCTCCCCCAAGTCCAGGCTGCCCTCTTGTCTAGGAGTCTATGTAAAGGCTCCGCCGCCGTTGCCTTTTGAGGTAGGAAAACATTATAAAAATTTAGTAAGCCTAGGAACGCTTGTAGTTCCGTTTTGGACTTTGGGGTGGGGGCTTCCTTGATGGCTTTTACTTTTTTAGTCGTAGGGTGAATGCCATGCTGGTCTAGGAGATAGCCCAAAAACTCTACTTGCTTTGTACATAGTTTGTATTTTTCTCGTTTGACTTTAAGTCCTGTTTCTTTAAATTTTGTTAAGACTTGTCTGAGTCTGTTTTCTAATTCGGCTTCGTTTGGCGCCGCTACTAATACGTCATCAAAATAGGGCACCACCCCCTTGATGCCCTGTAGCAAACGTTCCATCAGGCTTTGAAAGATGCCTGGTGCTACGCTGACTCCAAATTGGAGCCGGTTACACTTGAAAGCCCCCCGATGGGTCACTATTGTTTGGGCTTCCGCCGTTTTCTCGTCCACAGGTAGCTGCTGATATGCCTGGGCGAGGTCGAGCTTGGCAAAGACTTTGCCCCCTCCTAGTGAGTGCAGTAAATGTTGCACTACTGGGACTGGGTAGGCGCTTTGTTGTAACGCGCAATTTAGGGTGGCCTTATAGTCCCCGCAGATTCTCACGGACCCGTCTGGCTTTACTGGGGTCACTATAGGGGTTTCCCATCTGGCATGGTCTATCGGCTGCAATACCCCTTGTTTGACGAGCTTGTCGAGCTGCTCGTCGATTTTAGGTCTTAATGCAAATGGTACCCTTCTAGGTTTAAGCCGCTTAGGGGGAACCCTTGGGTCTAGGTCAAACGAGATAAGGGGCCCCTGGTACTTGCCCAAGCCTCCATCGAAGACCTCCTGGAACTCCTGGGCTAGCCGCTGTTCCCAAGCTTCGATGGTGACTTGGTTGACACCTGTCAGCGCGATGTTAAGCGGGGCGAACCATTGTAAACCCAGTAGGCTTGGGCGGTCGCGATCGACGATTGTAAGTGGCAGTTGTTCGGTGTGGCCTTTGTAAGTTATATTAAAGTTCTTGGTGCCCACTACGGGAACGCGATTCCCTTGGTAGTCTTTAATGATGACTTTTTGGGCATGCACGTTTCTCTTTTGCAGTGTAGGCACCAGTCTTTTGATTTCGCGCCATGCAATCATGGAAAGGTAGGACCCGGAGTCCACTTCCATTTTGCATGGCTGGCCTTCGATATGTACTTCTACATGTACCTTTCTGGCGCCGTCGGAGATGGCGTGGCCGATGGTCACCGTCTGGTGGGTTTCTTCTTTTCGCCGACCGTCACCGCTTCTTTGAGATCGTTGAGTGCGGTCCCACCGACCGTCTGGCTGACGCTCTTTGGTTCTGGGCGGGGAGTTTTCTCTCCGTCTGTCATGCTGTTCCCATTTGGGCGGGCTGCGGGTCTTCTTTTGGCGGCAAACTCGGGCGATGTGACCCCGTTGTTCACAATGCCTACAGATAGAGTCAAAAAATCGGCATTCTGACCTGGGGTGATCGCCGCCGCACCCGGCACAGTTGGTCCTCGACCTGCGACCTTTTCGGCTTCGTTGATCGCCGCGTCCCGTCTGCACTCGGTGTATGTCCTCCTCGTCTTCTGACGTGCTGGAGTTTGATTGGTATTCACCGTAGTGTGCGGTTGCTTTGTTTCTTGTGTCGGCCGACCTTGCCGGGTTGTTGTTTCCGCCCTTCGCGTCAGATCTTCGCATGCTGTCTGCCGACGTGCGGGTCGCTTCAGCGGCTGCGGCTGCTGTAAGGGCATCGGCTAGGCTGATGTCGCCCTTGGCCATAAGTCGGCTCTGGAGTGTAGGATTCCATAAACCGAGTACGAAGCGGTCTCTTATGAGACTGTTCAGACCTTTGAACTCACAGAGTCCTCCTAGGCGCCGTAGTTCTGCGACGAAGTCGCTCAATTTTTCGTCTGGTTTCTGGTTTCGGCGGTAGAACTCGTTGCGCCGTATCAGGATGGGGACTTCGGGGGCGTAATGGCGCCGCAATATGGGTTCAAGGACGTCCCAGTCCATGGCGGTGGTGTCTGCCGGTTTGGCCAAGGCTTTGGCCATCTGGAAAACCTCTGGTCCACAGTGCGTAAGAAAGACGGCGCGTTTTAGCGGGGCCGGGGCGTCCTTCATTCCGGCGCATTCCAGGTACATCCGGAACCGATCCGAGTATGATTCCCAATCCTCGGTGGCGGGGTTGAACGGGGCGGGCGGTGCTATCTTCGCCATCTCTGCGCTGGAGCTGGTTCTTGGGTGGACACGGGGTTCGGTTCAGGGGCGAGATCCCACCCTCGTCGCCAGTGTCGTGTCCGCAAAAATACGATCAGAGTCGGTGACTTTCATTCAAAGCTCTTTATTAACAATGGGAGAACCGAACCAGCGAAAGGCAAAAAGCCCGTGGCTTTTATACCTTTCGCAGCGGCGGCCGCGGCCAATGGCAGCGATTCAAGTCTCCCGCTCTTGGTTTGCACCAATCGCGGGAGACTTCAATCGGGCCAATCAGCGCGGCTCGCCTGGCCAATCAGAAATCCCCGCGCCTTAGCCAATCAAGGCTCGGGGATTTCGAGTATACCAATTCAAGACATAACAATGGGCAATCACCTATTCACCTGTTAACTCTCAGGCGCATGATATCATGAGCTTTAGACCTAAAAAGCTGGTGCCATGATAAATGCATCGATTTTCAAAGAGCTGTTGTAAGATTCTGGCTTTTCTGAAAGCTAAATTTCAAATAATATTTGTATTTCTAAAACTCTTGACCTAAAAGTCTTACTCCTGCACTATTTAACTTTCTTCGTTTGAACTATGGGACTAGAAGAAAAATCAGATAGCCCAGTGCTGACAGCTGTTGCTCAGCTACTCAATCCCATCTTCTAGCTAGAGCTGAACCATTTAACAAAGTCTTCCATTACCTGTCCCTTTAGAACTCACTTTCTCTCTGCCTATCTGTCTTTTCCAGACAGCCTACTGGCCTGCTTAGCTTAGAAGAAATTCCTTCAGTTTCGCCTAGAGGGACTAAGGGGGTATTGAGAGCAGCATCTGACTCAAAATTGATTTGCTGGGGCACTTCGTGAGGTGCATTTCCTGCAGTCCTGGGAGCTGGAGAAAATGCAGGCCTAGAGGCATCCGTGAGAGCAGGCAAGTTTAGAAAAATCCTGCTGATTGCTTCTGATCCTGCCCTGTGTCGGTTTTTGGATGCACCAGCAAACCAAAAACCATTTGATAGTTGGCAAGCTGTGCTTGGCATATGCTTGGAAATACACAAGCAAGAGGGGAGCTAAATTAAAAATAATTGAGAGAGAAGCAAACACAACCAAGATGCAACATTTGGTGTTTCCTCAGGCTCCAGCTGTGCGCGGTGTCTGTCTGGAATGTAATGTTCACGGCAAAGCGTGTATCTATAGCTTGAGCCTTAAGCACAATAAATTCTGAGGGTTCTGCACATGCTCAATTTCTTCCCTGCTAGACAAAAAGGCAATAATGCTTCCCAAATTTTCCTCTACAAAGAGACCCAAGATGACAACAAGCTTTCTGCTTGGCTGCTTATTTGAAGTGGAATCCAAGAGACACAAATACTGACATACACCATTTTCCTCATTGAAGCCATATGATCTGATGTGGGCACAACAATGGCGCTGCAAACTATTGGAAAGACAAGCGGACGACGGACTGTAGGATGACCAAATGCTAGCTGGGAGAGACCTGGAGAACGATGCCTTTCATGGTCAGGTCTGGAACTGAAAAGACTGTTGGGTATATAACTGTGCCCAGTTCTACTTGCTTTATTCCGAATGTTGTTGTTTTTTAATTATAGGTAGTTCTCAGGTTACATTTCATTTAGCGGCCGTTCAAAGTTACAACGGCATCGAAAAAAGGTGATTTTTATGACCATTATTCACACTTATGACCACTGCAACACCCCCATGGTCACAGGATTAAAAATCCAGGTGCTTGGCAATTGGCTCATTGTTGTGATGGCTGCAGTGTCCCGGGGTCATACAATGACTTTTTGTGCTCTTCTGCCAAACAAGGTCAATGGGGAAGCCGGATTCACTTAACAACAGAGTTACTACCTTAATGACTGCAGGGGTTCACTTACCAACAGTGACCCGAGAGGTCGTAAAATGGGGCAAAATTCACTTAACAACCGTCTCGCTTAGCAACATAAATGCTAGGCTCAATTGTGATCGTAAGTTGAGGACCACCAGTACCCAAGGAACCCATGAGCTCAGAGGTCTCCAAACTTGGCGACTTTCAGACTTGTGGACTTCAACTCCCAGAATTCTCCAATTCTCCGGCTGGAGAATTCTGGGAGTTGAAGTCCACAAGTCTGAAAGTCTCCCAGTTTGCTCAAAAGAAGTCATCTGCAGGGGGGCAACATTCCCACCCCGTCCCTCCCCTCCTGCAGCAGACATCACAAAGCAAAGGCCGAACAACAGAACTCGCGATGGTGCTTCGCCTGTTGCGAATGCCTGGGCTCTGCCCTCTCCTCCAAAACCCCTGACGGGGGTGGGGTGGGGGGGAGGGGGAGTCGGCACTCCCGTAGCAAGCTTTTGGCTTTCCTTTCCCGCCCTTGGAAGCTAAATCGCCCCGGGTTCAGCTTAGCAGTCCCGGCGGAGGCGGCGCATCAACTCCAGGCCAGGAAAAACCGGGCCCGACGTCCTTGCGGCTGGCGAGGGGCGTGCCGGGGCGGCGTCTCTTTCGGCCCCGGTCGAAAGCGGCGCTAGAGGCGGGAGCGGAGGTTCGGTGGCAGGGGGACGATGGTGGAGGCTTGGTACATGGACGATTCCTGGGAGGACCCCCGGAAGCCGCATCGCCCACAGCCGCATCGCCCTGTCAGCTTAGAACAGCTGAGCCGGCTCGGCGTCTTTTACTGGAAAGTAGGCAGAGGAGGAGGAGGAGGAGGGAGGCCGGGCCTCGTCCGAGACTTGCCAAAGGCTGCCCGGGATCTGGCGCGGAAGCCCGAGGCAAACGCGACTGGCTTGTGTTCCGTGGCGGGGATGGCTTCTCCGGCATTGCTTGGGAAGGCCGAGCCCTGAATCCCCCCTTAGCGGCGGAGCACATTGGCCGCCCTCACGCAGCGCCCTTTATTCTTGAGTTAACCGGGGCTTGCTAAAGCCTTGGAGAGGCTGTGGGGAAAAATGGACTTTCTTTCTTTCTTTCTTCCTTCCTTCCTTCCTTTCTCTCTCTCTCTCTCCCTGCCTCCCTCCTTGACCTACACATGCGCCCGTGCGCACGCTTCTTTTCTCGTTGGTCTTTCCCACTGATTTTTAAAAATTTGGTGTAGCGTTTCTTTTATGCCTTTTCCCCGAAAAAATGCATTAAAATAAGCGATACAATTATGGCGATAATACAGGGGAAACTGACAGCTCCTGCAAGTTCTTTTTTAAGGGCTGGCATTTGCTTTAGTGACAAAACAGGATCATATTTTCACATTTTAAATTATGCTTTGGATTGCCCCTCTTCTATGTTTATCCCCTTGATTTATATTAAAAAGGACCTGCAGTTACCTTATTTTCTAGGTTTCACAACACTTGAACTAACAGAACAGACTAAGGTGTGAACATGCACACAGCCACACAAAACACACACTATCTAACCAAATTTATACTGTGCAGTATTGCCAGTTCAGTCGCTTGCTGGCCTGGTGAAGCTTATTGCGTGAGTCTGGCCTCTTGGCCTTTCCGAGTCTAATTTATCCAACAGGATCATTGCTGTAGTTCTCTGGGACATTAGTGGGTCATGAAAGAAAATTTGCAAAACAAATATAATTACGGTATTAATAACAGTATTCATTAGCATCCCTGGTCATATCTGCTGACATCTTAACAGCTGACAAATTTATCATGGTCCAAGCTTTCATATATTAAAATTCACCTCTGCAGGTCCATTTTGTGTTCTGTTTAGTTGATCAGAAGAATACCATGCATTACTGATTGATACCAATAAGCTATAAAAGCAACAGATGTATGCAAATTACAAACAGTGATTCTTCCATAAATGCAAAATACTCCCCCTCCCTAATTCCACACAAAAAAAGGCAGTACAATGCATCCTTCCCCTTGCCCTGATTGACTGTTTGAGCTGGGATTGATGAGAACTGTACAACTGAACTGGAAGGGAATTGCTCAGGGAAGGCTTGATTGGACCTCATTTAATTGCAAATCATTTTACTTGGAAGAGGCACAAGGTTTGTTCCCTGTTGTCATGAAACTATAAAATCCATCGGTTCCTTGGACTTCTTCCTGTTGCTGTAGGACAGGTTCCTGTCTTGTGAGGCAGAGGGCAGGATTTAAAAAACAACAACATACAGGATAGTCTACATTAGTAATGCTGGAACCTAATTTTAGTTTTCCCCGGAGGCTAAAAAAAATACAAAAGCCAGATTGGGTGACTTAACTGAGGGGTTGCAGATTCTGTACCTTCAGCTCATTTTTCCTGTTTTGCATGGCTGCTGGTGAGGGACCAGCTGCTACAAAATATATTCTTACTATGTGGCAGATAGGTTGCTCATACTCAGGTTGGACTCCAATCAGAGAGGTCCTGTTGAAACATTCGGGAATGAGGAATAGCATATTGTTGGGTCCGTGTGGCATCAATTTATCTGAGGGAAAGGCTGGCAGGAAGTTTTGGTATGCCCTTTCTTCAAGAAGACATCACTGGGCCCAATGGCCTTGGACAACTATCATCTGGTTTCCAGGCTTCCCTATTTTTAGGAAATGTGAAGATGGTGATTAGGCTTTAACTTGAGAGGGCGCTGGAATAAACAGATTGCAGTAGAACCTCTGGTCACGAATGCTTCTGAGCCACGACCAAATCTGGCTCCGACCAAAAAATCCACATTTTTGTTTTTTCACGGCCAATTTCCCCTTCCATGCCATTTATTTTTGTAAGTGCCAAATTTCCAAAATTAGGTTCGGGTCACGACCAAATCAGATTGCGAACAAAGTTATGGAACGAATTACAGTTGTGACCAGAGGTTCTATTGTATTTAGACTCATTTCAGTCGGCTTTTAGACGGGTTTAATGCAAAGACAGTTTTGGTTATGTTCGTGGATGGTCTGTGGTGAAGCTGGGATTGAAGTGGTGTGGCCGTCTTTTTGCTCCTTGATCTCTCAGCAGTTTTTGATACCTCTGATAACTGGGATTGGACTTTTCATTTCTAAGTGATGCGATCATAAAGGGGAACATCACATGACCATTTATTTATTTAGCTAATGGCATTTGTTAGCCAGGGATCACCGAGGTGGCTGCCTGCCTCTGTGAAAGTAATTTTTTCAGGCGGAAAAAAGAAAGGTATCTACCTGCAGAATGCCTGAATGCCAGTAGGCATTTAGGGGAGACTCCTTTCTTGTCCCTATGCGGTTTATTCGCTCATGGGAATTGAGGCCCCAAGCTGCTGACCTCAGTGGTGTGCAAGCCCAGTGTCTTATCACGTGAGCCACTTGAGTTACACAACATGGTTCCCATTGCCTTTGTTTAAGTGAAATTTGTGGGCTGTTAAACAAGGATCTCCTCACAAGTTGTGGCTTACGACAAGCAAAGTCATTGGGGATGCTCTTAGGAAGTTGCGAATCCTGGACAGCTCACAAGCAGGCCGGCAGGTGGGAAAATGGCTGTGGTGGCCAAGTGAATATATTCAGGAAGGAATCGAAGCGTCACTTTGCTGATTTTTATGTTCCTTTGCCATCTTCTGCTGTTGCTGATGAGGTGCACCCAAGCCTGACCCTTTGTGAAACAGTTGTTGACCAGGGGAGACCCTCAAGAAGGTCGTTGTGTGACCTTTGAGAAAGTCCTTATGCAGCCTTTTGAAGGGCCAGCTTGGTCACACAACATCAGCAGCAGGAGGAAGATGGCAAAGGTCACCTGGAGGTGGCAGAATGAGTGGTCATTAAATAAGGACTATCTGCATGCTTGGTATTACATCATATAATGATGTAATGAATTTTAGTACTCAGTTCCTCAGGCATGTTTAGTAAATCCAATCCATGACATTTACTCATTATGTTCATTATGTAATAATTATACAGAACATCACAGGGACCATTTCTAGTTGGCTTGGTGATTGCATTTTTTTTTCGTTTCAAGATGAGATTGTGGAAGAAAATGTTAATGATATACTTGCAGTCAGTACCAGTTTTTATTTTTGCTGATTGTATAGAATTCCATCTTTACTTGTAGAATATATAGTTAGTTTGAAATTGATGATCCTCCAATTATGATCATGTGTGGAATTATCTTTTACTTTGTTGAAAAGAAGGTATTTGTTCTGAATACTGAATTTTCTTGGCAAAAATCTGTTAGTTTGTCTCCTGCTTGGTTTTGTATACCCAATGCCAACTGTTCTTATTATTGCTGGTGTAGTGCTTTAGTGTATTGTTAATTTATCTTTTTTAGGTGTGGGGTCAAACAGATGTTGCAAGTTGGCTTACAACTAATCATATCAGCTGTATCTGTGGTTGGAGCATAAATGTGGATCACTGAAATGTTGAATGGCTTCTCTTGGAGTTGAGAACATTCTATTGTTTAGTCATGCTTAAAGATAAACTAACATTACTATATTACTTACTACATTGACTTTGGCACCCTTTTGGTAAGAAGGACACCTAGTCATTTTTTCCTGTGATTTCTACAGTAGAAGATCTGTTGTTCCTCCTTTTATTTGGTCCTTTTGATATGACTTATTTACAGTGGATGACCTTTTTCTGAGATTGTAGCCTCTGAGCAGTATTATTTTTGGTATCATTGCAGTATGCAAGGCTCTTTATGACTCCAATTATGAAGTCTGTGAAGGACTGTTTTCCTAGTCATTCATCAACAATTTGTATTTTTTTTAGGTAGAATTGGCTAATTTAACAGGTAGACCTTAAAAACAAATATCTTAAAAAGCAAAAATCCAAAATCTCCTGCACCTTTGTTTTGGTTGTTACTTTATTGTACAGCTAAAAAAGTAGAAAGTTATTACTTTATAATAGCTTTCCTCAGCCTGATTCCCTTTGGATGTGTTGGATTTCAGCTACAGTGATAGAAGGTCATTATGTTTTGGGATTATGGGAATTGAAATCAACACATCTAGAAAACAGGAAAACTGCATTAGAAAAGCCAGGGCAATCTGTTGGTGACCTGGGCAAGATAGATGCATTTGTACTTTTCTCAGCTTGATATTGCCACTCCTTCCTTTGAAATAGAGTTATTACATTTAGAAGGAGGGCAAATACAGGTACTGTTAATATGGACCTGAGCAGTGTCAAAAATGGATAAATTTGCTAGGAAAGTCCTATTTGTCTTGTCAGGATTTAAACTTAATTTCATTTGTTTGCTTGATTCATGCTGCTTTCAGTACCAAGACTAATTTTGTTGTTTTGGAAATCTGCCCTCTTGGTGATAGCAAGCTGCCTTGAAAATCCAGGGAAGGATTTAAGCAAGGGTTTAAAATTCTTGAGGTAGGTGTTTTCCCTTCTCTAGAAAACTTAATGATGACATTACAAGGCTGGCTTTCTCATAATCATCATTTTTGAAGAATCAACATGATCTAGAAAATAAGAATATTATTGCTAATCTCTGAAAATGCTTTATCCTTTAAATAATCAATCCTGATTATCCTTGATCCATGTATCTATTTAGATTCATATTTCAATTGTGGGATTGTTCTGACAGCAAAGTGTATCCATCCATTCATATTATACTGATGGGTTTGGTTTTTTTTGCAGAATTGTGGGATAATATATCAGTACATGAATGCTTACCAAATCAGGAAAACTGATGCTCTGTATGACTTGGAAGTGTCCGTGCATGCATCTATAATTAGTTATTTATCTGAAGGAAATATTAATTTGAAGATTAGGACAATTTTGCTTTACTGAATTGGTATTTGTGCTTTGTAACCACAAGAGTTCCAAAAGGATGTAAAACACTTGGTTATCTAAACTGAGTATTCCACCTTTTTTTTTCTTGACCACTATTTTTTTTCTTTTTGACAAATGATTCATAGCTTCTTAAAGACACAGGACTGCATGTGAAATCTTTGAAAAGTGAATAGATGTAAACTATTATGATTGCAAAATCTTGTTGTGCTGAGCCTTAGGTGACCCAATTTTCAATTGTGTGTGAAGCATAATCATATTTAAACAAGTCATATTTTTGTAGCCTTATTTCTTCCTCAATTCAGCATGAAAAAAATGCCTTAGAGAGATCTTAATTTCCTTGTACACCAGAATGCCAGTTATCTTGTTTTGAATAAGTGAACCAAGACAGTCCTTTTTTCCCCCATTTTTTAGCTGGATGCTGACAATTATGAGACTGACCCAGAATTAGCAAAAATTCGTAAGGAGAAGAACTATTCTTGGATGGATATAATAACAATAAGCAGAGATATGCTGCCAAATTATGAAGAGAAGGTAATAACTACAGCTTTGTTTGAGCTTTGGGAGGATTGTAAAGACTGGAAATTACCGCTAGAGTGTGTGCCAGTTTTAAAAGTTTCTACTCTGCTGTGTGAGCAGTGAATTTCCTTTGTTTAAGAAGTATGTTCTGCTTCATATCTTCTGTAAGAAGAATATGTGAGTGTATAAGTGTAGATATCTTTTATCTGCTTTCTAATTTTTATAACAATGTTCTGGTAACTTAACAGCCAGAGAATTCTGTCATGTGAATTTATTGATAGAATGCACCACTTTTAAATAAATATATATTTTTCTAATGCCTGGTGAAATGACACATGTTTAATTTATACTGCTTCTGTTAAAGTTACTCTCTCAAAATAGTGGTTGAGTTAACAGATAATGCTGGGGCTAAGCTATAAATACGCTTATTAGGCTTAGAATATTATTGTGGTTTATTTAATAAGCAATGGCTAAGCAAAGGAAATGGCATGGAAAAGGAATGTTCAAATGAACTGGGGACTAAGCAAAGTAGTTTTCCTGACATAAGTGTGTGTACAGTGTACCAAGCTTCCAAAGGAAATGGAAATAAAAAGCGTGAGATTTTTAGAGTGATCATTCAGGAAGAGAGATTTCTCTTTAATTTTCTTAGGTGGTTGTCAAGGCAATGCATTTGAAGTGCTATGAATATTTTAGTAGATAGCTGGAGAAAATTAAGAATACCTGATCTATTTCTTGATTCATTTTAGGT
Organism: Hydrophis major; assembly: GCA_033807585.1. Classification (NCBI taxonomy): domain Eukaryota; kingdom Metazoa; phylum Chordata; class Lepidosauria; order Squamata; family Elapidae; genus Hydrophis; species Hydrophis major. The sequence goes on from CM066328.1 coordinate 264,695,021, forward strand.
ATATCATCACTTGTAGTTGGCATTAATTTTTAAAAATTATCCTTAGAAAGACAAAATACTTCTGTCGTTAAGTTTTTTTATTTACTAGATTTAGACATTCTTCTAGCAGTAATAGGGTGGATGGTAATAACCTGGCTTCTGAAAAATAGTTAGGCCACTGAAGGATTCATTGTCAGAAACCTGTCAAAAGGAGATAGATACATAGATGCAAAAGGAGATAGATACGTAGATGCAAAAACAAAATAAATAAATGAAGCTTTGCATTGGCTACAACCTCTGAAATCTGATCCTTCCTAATGTCCTAGAGATAGAAGATTTAATTCTGTCACACTTTTATTTATTCTTATTACTGGTAACAGATATCGGACTACGTAATAGAAAATATAGAAATTAATTAGTTCTTCAGCAAAGGGTTGATAAATTTCATGAAAGATGGAGCCTGCCATTTCAAAACTGACATTGCAAAAGATTATCTGTGAAGTTTAAATACTAGATGTTGCCCATGCTCAGAATTAAAGGGTAAGGATTGTTTTTGTAGTTCCTTTTCTTGGTTTATATTAATAAACTTCTTATGGCACTTAGGAGAAAGAAAAAGCCTGAGTAGGAAGGGAGGCAGGCAGGCAGGAAGAAAACAATAGTATTCCTTTGGGATATATCCATAGCCACTGAATCTACTAATTTATTTATAGCAAGAATTCAGCTGTCCCCACATTGGTTGGTGCTCTCTGATTGTGAAAAAACAACAACAATATTCTGGCTAAGAGTTGTGTTTTCAGCACATCTGGAAGAAATCCAGTCAGAGAACACTGCATTTTGAGTGTAGATCTAGTGACTGGGTTTATACAACATATTAACCTTCAACATATTAACAACATAGCCAGTCTGATCTGGTGATTAAGATGCCAGATTAGAAAGCAAGAAATCATGAGTTCAAGTCCTTCCTTAGCCATGAAAACTAGCTGGTTGATCTTGGGCCAATCACTCACACTCAGCCCAACTCATCATGTCACAGAATTGTTGTTGTGGGGAAAATAGAAGGAGGAAGATGTGTTTGCTGCCTTGAATTATCTGTAAAAATAATAAAGATGGAATGTGTATGTATATGTGTGTGTGTGTGTGTGCGTGCGTGCGTATGTATGTATATGTATGTATATATATATATATATATATATATATATATATATATATATATATATATATATATATGCATATGCATATATATGTGTGTGTGTGTGTTTTTATATATATATATGTGTGTGTGTGTGTGTGTGAATAAAAGTTTAAATCATGGCTTGTGGACTAAGCCACAATGGCTTGATTCATATTTTGTGTTAAACAATGGCATTGTTAAATGCAGCTTTTTTGAATAAGTGACTAATAGAAGTTATATGTCACCAGAGGTGGGTATTCAGCAGGTTCTGACCAGTTCTGGAGAATCGATAGCAGAAATTTTGAGTAGTTTGGAGAACTGACAAATACCATCTCTGACTGGCCCCACCCCCATCTATTCTTTGCCTCCTGAGTCCCAGCTGATCGGCTGCATGTTCTTTTGTTGCCTTCTGCAGGAGAACGGAGCTGGAAAGCAGGTTACTGGGGTGGGGAGGGAATGGGATTTTGCAATAACTTCCCCTGGAGTGGGGAAGGAATGGAGATTTTACAGTATCCTTCCTCTGCCACGCCCACCAAGCCATGCCCACAGAACTAGTGGTAAATTTTTTTGAATCCCACCACTGCATGTCACCCTAAACCAAAACAAACATTACATTAATAGTTTAATTCAGTCAATCAATGTAAATTTGGCCACTGAATTCCTTAAAGATTTCCTGAGTGCTCCTGAAGAATTATCACCAAATTACAGGTAGTCCTCGACTTACAACCATTTATTTAATGACCACTTGAAGTTACAGTGGTACTGAAAGAAATGACTTACGATCAGTCCTCCTATCTACTGATCATCGCAGCCTCCTCATGCTCACATGATCAGAAATTAGGTGCTTGGTAATTGGCATCTGTTTATGATAGTTGTAGTATCCTGGCCATTATCCCAGTCAGGCTTCTGACAAGCAAAGTCCATGGGAGAAGCTGGATTCACTTTATGACTGCGTGATTCACTTAACAACTGTATTGATTTGTTAACGACTGTGACAAAAACATCATAAAACTGGATGCAACTCACTTAATAACTGCCTTACTTAGCAATGGAAATTCTGGCCCCAATTGTAAGTCAAGAACTACCTGTCCTATCATGCATTATACGGGGTCTGGCCTTGAAGACTGTGTTGAAGCACCAATTAAAAGAAAGCAGCAGCTATAATCGTTAAGGGGAACTTAGTTGAATAGATCAACATACTTTTGTCTTAAACAAGTGAAAATAGTACTTGGTTTTTCTGAGCATGGTTTGAGGTTTTACTTCTTTGTTTTAATTGAATCTAAAGCCCTGAACACCTCTCCAAGTCAAACAAAGTGCAAAATAATGGCACCACAGTTTTGTCTGGATTGAGTTTTGGTTTATTTCCTCCCATCTGTTTTATTATTGATTAGGCTTAGCAGTTCCTCAGCTTCGCTGAATCTGATAATAAGGAGAATAAACAACTGATGGAAGGAATGGAATAAGACGTACGATCTCAGAGGTAGCAAATCTCTCCAAAGTCAAAGACTGCATGTGAAAAGAGTCTTGATTGTCTGTGGAGAAAGAGAAGTAGGAACTAGAATGGTCTTCCTGTCAGAGCTATCCTCTAAGGAAGATCCTGGAATTGAATCCTCTGTTCAGTGCAGTAATACCATGCATCCGGATGGCTTTCCAACCCATCCCATATCAAGGGGTGTCAGCTTTCTCAGCCTGACACCTTTGCTATGTGGATTCTACTCCTTGAATGTTCAGCCTGATTCCAGCAAGAAATTCTGAGAAATGAAATCTGTAGATCCACAGCAGACTCAAAATTGACTTAGTCTTCCATCCCTCCGAGTTTGATAAAATGAGGACCCAGATTGGTGGGGACGATATGCTGACATAAGTGCTATTGCTATTTCCCAACCTAGGCAACTTTTAAGATGTGTGGATTTGAACCAGGGGTGGGCTTCAAAAAATTTAGCAATGGGTTCTCTGCCTGGTTGCTCAGTGGGCATGGCCATGGTGGGCGTGGCCCAGTCGGCCTCCTGCACCATGATTTGTGGGAGGGCTTTTTTGCCCTCCCCAGGCTCTGCAGGCTTTCTTCAAGCCTCTGAGAGAGCAAAAACAGCCTCCCAGGGCTCTGGAGGCTCTCTGGAAGCCAGAAAAGGGCCTATTTCCGGCCTTCCCGAACTTTTGGGAGGCCCGTTTTTCACCCTCCCCAAGCCTCAGTGCGCGCCTTTCGGGCGCGCATCCAAAATGGGCCACGTGGGGACTCCTGTGAGGGGTGGGGGTGGGGTGGGCAGGGTGTGGGATTTGGGGGTTCTCCAAACTGTGCAGAATCTTAGCTAGAGGATCTCCCAAACCCGTGCAAACCCCCAGCAGCCCATCCCTGATTTCAACTCCCAGAATTCTTAGCAATGGCTGTACTGACTAGGGAATTCTGGGACATGAAGTCCACACATCACAAAGTTGTTTAGGTTTATAAGCACTGGTTTGGATCTAGGTTGGGAAAGTTGAAGCACATAGTGTCTATAAAATACTTTAGTACCTGAGGTAGAAAATCCTGGGATTGTTTGCATCTTGTCAACCCTCCCGGGTAAACCAGTCAGGAAATACAACCAGATGAGCTAAATCTACTTTATTGTAAGGGTACATTAACAGAATCTTATAAGTCTGAAATCTTCTGCCAACACTTTTAACTAATCCATTAGATTGGGTCTTCCCTAATTTTCTTTCTCTGACCATTAAGCAACTGAGGGCTTCCTTTCTCTTGTCTGATTATTTCCAGGGAAGCATGTCTTCCCTTTGTCCCTCAAGGTCATTTCTCACATGCCAATACACAACCTAAAACAATATATGGAATAGCTGCTGAGTAGCTGTGACACTTCAAATCAACAGCTTGAGACCAGCCTAATGGAAGGACGAATCCTCCTCAGGGAGCCTCCATTAATATAATAGCAGAGAGGAGAATTTTCATTCAAATAGGTTTGTATCAGTCAATTTGATATTGCCATGTGTTAGAAAAAAAGATGCTGAAAGATCACCCTTATTCAGTCTGGTGTCTTCTAAGTCCTTTAGAAACTGCTATTTAGAACCCACAACCTCTAAAATCAAAAATTGGAAATCTTAGATGCCCTAATCCTAATGTATCTAGGTAATACTACATTGAACCCAGGTAGCTGACAGTATGATCTGTTTGAGGGAATGGCGGGGTGGGGGGGTTATGAAATTTGTGAGATTTTTTTTAATGAAAGGTACATTTGAAAAACAATGCCATCTAGAGAGAGATATGGCTTCATCTCCCCATAGATGACAACCTATTTAGTAGGACTGTTCAAGCAATTTAGAAGGGTGCTTCACTCATTGAAATAAGCCCTCCCAAGTTGCCAGCTTGCACAGTTTAGACTAGCATGCTGCCATCTGGTCAAGGAAGAACAAAGAGCTTAAATTCTATGCTGGGCATAGAGCAGGGAAAGAATTACAGCCAACATGCTCATTTGCTTTTATGTAATTCTTGTTATCTGCAACAACTAGACTGGCATTTCAATACATAGCATTTAGATTGAACGTTACAAACAGCTGGTCTCAAATTGAGGCTGATGGAATGTTAAGGATTACTAGCAATGTGCTTTTAAAATGTTTCCCAACTAGATGTTCAAAGGTCAGAAGTCCTTCATCTGCTGTAAGTGTGCCGATCTACTTTGTATAATTGCTGCAAGGATAATTCTGAGAGAGCTTCAGACTCTTACCTTATAAACATTGAACAGCTGCCTATTAACAGAAGTTTGAGCATTTTGGAAGTAGCACCTTACAGTCTGTGTAGCATGCAGTATGCTATGTGTTCGTAAGAGACCTGCTCCACGAAAATGCTTCCTATTCGGTTCCTTCCCTCTCCTAGATAAAAATATTTTATGAAGAGCACTTACACCTGGATGATGAGATTCGCTACATCCTGGAAGGAAGTGGATATTTTGATGTTCGTGATAAAGACGATAAGTGGATCCGGATTGCTATGGAGAAGGGCGACATGATCACACTTCCTGCTGGCATCTATCACCGATTTTCACTGGATGAATCTGTATGAAACAGGTTTAAAATAAAATAAATAAAATAAAATAAAATAAAATCCACATAGAGTTGAGGCAGATGCAGACCAGCATATAAAAACATAGCCCTCATATACTTCGGCTATGAATCACTAATGTAGAAATGTGTGGTTAGAATCTTGAAGGAGCATCTATAATTTCATACCCCATTTTAACAATTTTAGCATCTTACTGATGGGAAATCATTGATTTAGTATTGGTGAGATACCTTGCTTGAAATCATAGCCCCGTGTTGAAAACTTTCTTGACTTCCAAGCAACTCTCTGGGCTTAGAAATCAATTCCTAAGGTTCAGAGAAGGATAGTATTTGAGCACATATGCTTTCTTGGCTCTGAACTGCTATCTTTATAGATAAATGGAGCACTTGTGTCTCCAGCCTTGTCATAAAATCCATCTTTAGTAAGGGATTGGTGTTACCATAGCAACTATCCATTGGAGCCTCAGGAGATCTGCTCTGCTTTTTCTGTTGTTTGGCTTGTTGTATGGGATACAAAGCATTCTGAACAGAAGGTTGAAGAAGCTAATATTTTGCTGTGTCTCTATCCTGAGTCGCCGTGGATTGAAGACCAGTGGATTGTGGGATCCTTTTGTTGGTTTTATTACATAGGGAAAATATGCATAAGGCTGTTTTTTCTGAATCCCAGGTTTTGTGTTAGCCACTGTGCTGCAATGAATGTGTTTTATTTTATTAAGATTGCTAGGCATTCTATTCCATTCCATTTCAAAACCTTAAACCTGCCCCCCTCCACAATGCCTCCTAAATAATACAATGCAAACACACAATTCTGACTTTTAAAAATGTCTGAATCCAACATAACTTGCTATTTCTAACGTCTCTGATATTATATTGTTTAATAACTCAAACACACAGTGGCCTACCTAATTTTTTAAAAGTCTTAATTTAAATATTAAGCAGCTGTTGCTAAAATGCAGCTACTGATGGGGCTAACATTTAAAAATATAAATCAATAATTCTGTGGTAATATCAAAGCTAACATGGTTATAACATGAGCTGTCGATCACAAGCAAGAGACTACATTCAATTTTAGCTCGTGATGAAATGAGCTATTTCTTATCCAGAGCTCCTGCTGAGAAAGAAATGAGAGAAAAAAAGAAAGAATGTAAGAAAGAAATTATTTATTTTCTTCACTGAAAGATAAAAGGTTGTGGTCTGAAAGCTTCTTTCCCTTTCTGAAATGAAGCTCTCCATTTTTTCTAGATAAGTAGGTTAGAGATACTGACTAGGGTGAAACTAATGTTAACAGCTCAGGCTGGCCTAGGACTTTGTCCCTGGTACTCCAATTTCAAATCTGCTTCCTGATTGCAGTTCAGTATAGTATGTGAACTAAGCCATCCTTTGCCCAGTTACTTCCTGTATTCTCACAATAGCAAAACTAGCAAACTGGTTTTAGAGTAGCCTATTGCATCGTGATTTGTAGAAAGAAAAAGAGTATGAATTCCAGTCTTGGTTGGATTGTCACAAAGATATAGCTTAAGAAGCCATAAAGACTTTCAACATTTATGCAATTAATGGCATGCTTGCCTTTGTGAATTGAGGGTTCAAACTTAACAGCATTTATGCAGAAGTAGATGGCCTCTTGAATTCTTTGCGACTTAAAGCTAAGATTACCGGGTTTGGGTTTCAAAAATTGCATGACAACTGGATGGCTGCCATAAGTTAGCTCCCTGCAATTATTTCCTGACATTTGTAGGTTACCTGGATTTTCTTAGTCCAGATTTGGTACTCCTATTTTACACTCCAATAAGGGGATACTGAATAACAATTTGTGAGTTATTCCATGGACACTTTTCTACATCAGGGTAATAGTCTATGATCCTCCAGGTGTTGAGTCACAACTTCCAGGTGTGTCCAGTGCTTTCTAACCCTGTAGACTAAGGAATATCATACACAAAGCAGTAGTTTCTCTTAAATGGCCATAGTTTTCCTGTTCCCATGCTTTGAAGAACCACATCACACCAACTTTTGCTTGAGATTGTATGCGCGAAAAGCACCAGCTGTTCAACTTCAGTTTTTTCCAGACTCAGGAACAAGGCCAATAAAATGATAGAACTCTAAATCTGCCAAATGTCCAAAGAACTTCTTTCCCTTATGGGACTTTGAATATATTGACTCTGGTACCTGGCTGAGTTGAAGTGATTTATATCACTATTATTTCTTTCACAATGTCAATATTACAAACCAGGAAAAGAAAATCAGACTATGAGTTTTAGCTATATTTTTAAAAGTCTGGATATGTTCTAAGGCTTGAGTAAAACCACTCTGATTTTGTTCTTAAGTATTATATTTGCTACTGCTTTTTTAAAAAAATTAAAAATAAAAATCTCTTAGTGTTTGCAGAAAAACCACCCAAAGACCATTTTGTCCTTAATTCTTTCAGCCTTTTGATAGTTTGAGCCACATTTTTTTAATGAAAGTGAATTCTTATATACTGAGTGAGAATTCTTGTGTTTCTCCCCTCAGAATTATGTCAAGGCAATGAGACTGTTTGTTGGAGAACCAGTGTGGATTGCTTATAACAGACCAGCTGACCACTTTCTTGCTCGAGCACAGTACCAACAGTTTTTGTCACAAATGGTACAATAAACCAGTAGGACATGAGGCATGGAACACCTGCAACATCTGTAACATTAAAATGGCAAAGTGGTTATGCTGACAGCATCTGCAGGTGATAAATCTTTGATTTCCCCTCTCTCAAATATGAATTTTTAATATCAAATGTTGTCCTTGGATGAATGGATTTTTACTTACAATAGTGATTTATGTAGTTTGCAAATCTCAGTTGAGAATATCAATCCTTGTTCCTCTTACAAGTAATACTTACCTGATTCATTCCTGCATTAACTGAAAGCATTATTATTTTTGATTGTTGCTTTAATGTGGTAATGATAATAAAATAATATTCTATCTTTTAATTGTCCTTGGCCTTTTTAAGGAAACTTGTTGGGTGCTTATATCACCTACTTAGGGATTCATCTGTATAAGATGCATATATAAATGCTCCCACTGCATGCTTGGGTTTGCAATCACTGTATAAATGGAAATATACAAGGGATCATGAAAATCCAGGTATGACGTATGAAATGTATTTTCGGTTTGTCAGTCCTACAAACAAATTGGATAGACATAGCTTTATCAGCTATAATAAACAAAACCCAATCAGTCAATTCTGTGGCGTTTAGTGGAACTTAAATCCACAAAATAGCCTAACTGGATGTGATGGATATGGCTGTATTTCCACATGGATTAATTCTTGCTTAAGTGAACTATATTTACTGAATTAACTGAGTTACCAAAATTTGCCCAACTGGCTGAATAAAATAACTTTGCTGACTGTGTTTGTAAATGAGCCGCTAACCAGCCAACAGTGTTTTAACCTAATGCGTGAGCCTGGTTGATATACGAAGATATCCTATGTCCGTGATGGCGAACCTATGGCACACGTGCCACAGGTGGCATGCAGAGCCATTTGTGCTGGCACACGAGCTGCAGGCAAATTTACCCCATTGCGCAAGTGTGTGCCTCACAGCTAATTTGAGGCCTTTTTTGGCCTCCCAGAGGCTTGAGGAAAACCTTTGCAGGGCAAAAAATAAACCCGTTTCATCACTTCTGGTATTTCTGGAAATACAGGAAGTGACAAAACAGGCCTATTGTTCAGCCTGCAAAGGCTTTCCTCAAGCCTCTTGGAGGCCAAAAAAGGCCTCAAAGGGGCAGAAAATCACCTGGGAGGTGCAGTGCAGGTAAGAGGGCAGCGGCTGTGGCGGAGATTGCATGTGCAGGAGCAGGGGGCGCGCACATTGCCTTCTGGGTGCTGGCACATGAGCACGCAAGCAAAAGCATGCACACAAATTTTGGCACAGGAGCCCAAAAAGGTTAGCAACCGCTGTCCTATGTTGTTTTATAAAATACGTAGCAGCTGCGGAGGAACTCTGATGCTACAGAAGAATTATGATAAAAGTTAATCAAAACATTAATTGCCTAAAAATGAAAGTCATCTCTTAAGATTATATTGAATTAAAAGTAATATATTTCCATTTTCAGTTATTTAAAAAGTTGTTAGGCTTAAGATGTTTGGGGTGGGGCTGAAGCTGCTTTTCTGTGCTAGGGCTGATGCTTTGGAGCAGACTCCTTTCTGGTAAAGATTACTGTAGGCCAGTGTTTCTTAATCTCGGGAACTTTTAAGATGTATGGATTCAAGCCCATATATCTTAAGGTTGCTGAGATTTGGGAAAGAGTGGATTAAACCAAAACACTCTCTGTTTTTCAGAAATACTTAAAAAAGACTTGAACTCTTGAACATTCTCCTAGGCTTATATATGACATCATCTTTTTTCTGTTCCAATGGCTTCTTTTAGGTTTAGTGCATAGGTATTTTAATTTGTTTTATGATCTATACAAGATGCCAAGATTCCTTTGATTGTGACAGGGTTTTAAAAATGTAATAACCGAGCCTGAAATCATGGTTGCATTTACACAGTTTACTTATCTATAGCTAACCAACTTATATATACCTGACCACATTTCTTGGATTTATTTTGTTATATTTATGTTGCCTATCTTGACAAGACAACTCTATCTAGCCAGCTTATTTGTACAACATGCTGAACTATACGGGTTGGATTCGCTTAGCTAGGCTAAAATGCAGGGTTTTTGTTTTTTTTTTGTAGTTCCAAATTGTGTGAATATAACCAAATACATAATATCAACAGTATTTTGTTTTAATTTTCAAATGATCTAGGCCTCTTTTCTGTAAGCCCGCTGAAATGCAGATATTTTCTTATTGATGCATTCATTAATTGCCCAGTTCTACAGGATTGACAAATCCCTGATTTAGATTCTTCTCACTCTCCCTATTGCAGTAGTTTCTAAAAGTCAATACATCTCTATGGACAGAGAGATGCTGCTGAACTAAATGAGAAAATGCACAAGTAACCATACAGATGAGTGAATCATTGGTGCTTCAGCGGAGCAACAAGTGGGAGCTATATTTCTGCTTACCTGCCTTCTAAGAAGGCTGCTAGTGTGTTCCATTAGTTCCATGTCTGTTAGGCATGTAAAATGCAGCATTTGATTAAAAAAAAAAGAGCATGAATATATTACCAAATATATATTACTGCAGCGCCTTCAAAATTAGATACTAGCCTTAAAGCAATCATCTTTTTTCTTGCAATTATGTAGCTCCTTTAAAGAGTTCCAATATTCTTCGCTTTTATGGAAAAGCAATCACTGCCCTGACTTGGAGTCTGTTTCAATCTACGAAAAATGCTAAGGTTTTACACTGGAAATTCCTGAGCTTGGTGAAGAATGACATCTGAAATGGCTGGAATTAGACTATGAAATTCAAAATACCTACTAGAGGGCAGCAAAAAGCTAAGTTACTTGTATTGTTACTTTACTGCCACCTAGTGGTGTTTTACAACCCAGATCTCATAAATCCAGCAGCTTTTTAGTTAATTTACAGCCAAATTGTGTGGAAACTCCTACCAAAAGCCCAGTCTCTTGAAATGTTGCACAAAAGCTATGGCATTAAAAAGGAAACACTTGTCTACTACTGCAATCATGAACAAGCCAGGCCTCATTTAAATTTTAAAAATGGTGTCCTCTTCCCTGGAATGAACCCAGCTTGCTTTCACCTTGATTTCCATGGCAATCAGAGGAAACATGTTTCCTCTTGAAAGAGACTTTTTTTTTGTTGGATTTGCAGCACCTCCATTCCTGGTCTCTAAACTTAACTGTGGCCTTTGTAGGTTATGATGCACCTTAAAATACTGTGTATGAATTTAAACATACATCTGGTAATTTATTTTAAAATGGAATCCTTTTAGTTTCTATATATCTGTTATGCTCTTAATTGATAGTTCTCCATGGAGATTACAACAGAACTAAAAGGGTAAAAACAGCAGAATGAGAAATGTTTTTAGTTGGTGAATTTTTACTTGTCACATAACTGTGAAAGATACAAGATTGTGGACAGCAGAAGGCTTTTCAAAAACAAAAACCAGCTGGCTGACCGAAAAAAAAAAAACCCAGGCAGGACTGCATGCAATCAAGTCCTGTCCTTTTGCAGCCACACTGGCACATCCAAAGTGCGGCTGTTTCATTGTGCCTGAGCCTCTGTCCATGTTTTTGTTATTTTCCCATTTTGCTTACTTCTTGGGAGGAAAAAAATGGTTGTCCATGATGAATAGCCCTTTAAAAACCAGAAGAGCACTTGAAGACCTTGGGAAATTGAGACTGCTGACTGGTTTGAAGAGGTAAAGATTGGTGCTCTTAATTAGGCAAGCAAAGAGGCGCTGTTTACTTTGGTTTGACAGCCGCTGCGTCTGCCCACTCTCAATCAAGAAGCAGCTTGAAACCCCCAGGACATTTGCTTGTTCTTTTAAATTCCAGAATTAAAAATTTAGCATCTACGAAAGGGCTGGTGCCTACTAGGGCATGGAGCGGTGGTGTGGTGCCAGTTGTCTGTGAAGCCCATCTGCTAAGTTCCTGCTGTTCCAGCCCTTGGCACACTCTGTCTGGTCCGACAGAAATCCTCTCTTGGCTGTCAGGCAGAGATTTCAATGCAGAAATATTTTTTTTTTCCTGAGAGCAAAACAGCATCAGGCCCTTGTGCTCTGGATGAAAATCAGCTATTCTTTTATGGACGGTTGCCATTGTTGCTCTCTTTTGCTGATCCTAAGTCTTGGGATTATATAGGAACATTTCTGATAGGTTGAAGTTGAAATAATGAGTCAAGAGGAGTATTTGGGAGTGGGATGCTTCCCTTGACATTCCTATATACTGGGCAAATTAGAACACTGTCTTTAGAGGATTTTTTTTTAAAAAATGGAATAGATAAGCTGATATACTTGATATTTTGGCTATGTCCCCTACTACTTCTTGCTGCTGGTCACTGGATTAGCTGAGTATGAAGAGTCCAAATTCTCTGTCAATTTTGTCTCCTATTCCCTGCCTCTACCAAATCTCCCAGCAGCACTTGAATGCTTCAACTTAAAAAATGAAGAACTTAAAAAGTGTTTAAGAACTATTGGCATAAGAACCACAAAATTCTACAAAATCATGAAGTGACTTAGCAGTATACAAGAACCAGGAACTGAGTTTGTACATCACATGAAGCTATGTGATTTGTATTGCTTGGATTTAGAGTGCAGTGCGACTCTAGCTATTAAGTTCTTCAAATCATGGTTTACAGCAAAGCATATTATGTGAACCCAGCTAATCATAGTTTATTGCAATCCATTTCCTACTGACCAGTGTTGAGCAACATGTAATAAAGCAAGTTGCTTTACTTGCAGTGACTGCAAAGATGTCGACAGATAACTTCTATTGTTGGGGGGAGGATAAATTGAGCCAGTAAGGATTGTATTTTATACGGATTTTTATTCAAATCTATGGTTGCAAATAAATGGATTAACTATCTAATTTACTGCAATAAAACATGCTCACACAAATGAAAGTTTAGCATAACATGAACTACAGCAGAAATCTAAGATGATAAATATACAGTATATGCCATCCAACTTCAGCAACTCTGTGCAGTTTACAATTAAAACATTTAAAAACACAAAAACAGTACAAAAGAACAATAATGGTAAAGAGAATAAATCCAGAGAAAGCAGAAAGCAAGCATTAGCCATTCTTTCCAAAAGCTGGGTGAAGAGCCAAGTTCAGGTGCTTCAGGCACTAGCGATGCCCACCCCATTTTAGCAAAGGGGAAAAAAGTCCGAATATGTCACAATTCCACTGTGAGGACATGAGTTTGACACCCCTGATCTATATCTATCATTTCATCCATCCATCCAAATACTCCTACTTCCTTCTTCCTTTTCTTCCTCTTCCTCCTCTACCTCCACCAGGCAAATGGGGTACAAGTATATTCAATCAATGACAACGAATAAATAACCCAAAGATTATCTTTGAACTCTCTAAAGTAAGCTTTATTGTTTTCTGGGTAACAACATTTTAACTTTGTTTTCTTCTGGGATATATTTTTAAACTCTGCTTTTTAACGTACAAAGCTGGGGCATCCTCCAGCCCTGTTTTCGAGCTTTTCGAGATCAGCCATTGAGCTAAATTAACAGTGGCTTCCCTCTGCTTCCTCGGGCCAGGTTGCAAAGGCCCATCGTAGCCCGGCTTGCCTCTGGGGGTGGGGGTGGGTCACACGGGAAGGGATGCTACTCCTCACACTCTCCAGATGCAAGACGACGAGATTCTGCCTGCCCTTTGAATCGCACGCGCAGCGGCGACAGGAGCAGCGAAAGGCAGGCAGAAGCCCGAGAGAGCGCCCCTTGGGTCGCGCGCGCCTTCCCTAAAGAGGCGGACCGGCTCGCGGGGCAGCCCCTTTGGGAGGGGCTCGGGAAAGCCTGAGTTGGGGGAAGATACCTCTGTGTGATGGCTGCCTGGGCAAATTGGCGGGAAACCGACTGAGAAATGAAACCCCTCCCCCTCCCAACCCCCTGACAACCAATAAGTCACCCTTTTTTTTTTTTTTTTTGCTGCTTTTACAATCGCACCTGAGTTCTCTCCCTCCCTCTTTTCCTTTCATCCCAGCTGGAAGATGGCTCGTGTTTCCCCCACCCCCTCCCGCTCCCAAACTCGGCAACCAAGAGCTTATCCGCCAGCGAGAGCCGGGCCATGTCGCCCTCTTCCCTTTTGTACCGGGATCCTCTCGAGAGCTCGTTTTTCCCCGCCCTGCCGCCTCTGCTCCACAGGAGCCGAACGTCAGCTGGGCTCGGGAGCCCCTTTGCAGCTCGCCTGGCTGGCAACCCTTTCCACTTCCCCTGCCGCCTGGTTTGAATGGCAGCTCTCTTGTTTTAATAGATCCCTTATTTTAATTTGGCTTTTCAAGCAGCGGCAGGCTTTTAATGCTGCCGGAGAGGCAGCTTCCTCATTTTCACCTCTAAAGCAGGTCAATTCGTCGCCTATTCAGTCACCCGTCACAGTAACCTTTGGAATTATCCAGGGCTCTCTGGCGCGCAGCGTGTGAGGAGCATAGCAATAAGAGCAGCGCACCTGCTGACATGCTCTGCCAGCACTTAATGCATTATAGATACATCCAGGCAGACAAATCTGTAGACCATACTCAGCGTGCGTCTTTCTCTGTGGATGCACGTGTGCAACTATGTGGGAATGTGCTCACAGATGGGCCAGAATGATGGGCAAAAAAGAGGAAATAGAGCAACCTTTAACACGTTGAAGGGAGTCGAGATAGCAATAATAATAAGGCCCGTTATCCCTCTTTCAAATGTGCAGAAGAGAATTTCTGTGTTTCAACACCATTCGGGTCTGCTCCATTCTTCTCAAGTGAATGGATGCTTACCTTAACCTTACTGTATTGAAGTCCTGGATGAATCACATTGCCCTTGGCCTGTGATTGGTTTGTTGTTTTTTCCTTAGTGTGTTGTAGTTGTAGTTATATATTTGAAAAATGTATACAGTCATTTACATTACAAAAAATAATCCCAGGTGGCTAACAAACAAATGAAAACAGAAGCTTATGATATGCCAGCTAATGATTGTAAAGTACCCAGAGTGATGCGAGCCCCCGTTATTCAACAAATCATAACCGGGAAAGCTATGACTGGATGTGATATGTGAATCCAGTTTCTATCTACCTCTTTCATCTGAACAAGCTATCCCTTTCTTCAAATAATTAGCTTCTTGAGCTTACTTGGTAATAAATTAATGGACCACATCCCAGGTGAAATAAATAGGCTTCTGCTCACCCAACAGAATGCATTGTTCTCTCTGTGTGTGTGTTTCTTAATTTCTCCTGGAACAATCTTCATAGCTGATTTTAGGGGCAAGTGGCCTAGGGGGGCTTGTTCAGAGATAAAATTATTTTTGCTTGCAAATGCTGTTTATTCAATTTGACAAAACTCCTTAACTTTCAGGGAAAAATTTGGACAGAAAATTAATGAGTGAATTATGAACAGATTCTTTCTTTAGATGAATCCGTTCTGCCATGAATACAATCTGGCCCTCTATTCTGATATGCTTGGGTAAATCCTGATGCATTTTGGTCACAAGAGCAAAGGAAAGCTAGTATTAATATTTAGGTATACTTCCTTAATTGGGTAAAGTTACAGGGCAAAATGGCAGTTTTCCATCCTGAGCAGGCCAGGTTGAAACAGGCAAAAGAGGATGTGTCCCATAATTCTTCTCAAAACGATTTGGGACAGTTTGTGGGGGTCAAATGGGTGCACTGTTTTAGAGACAGCCCCCCCCCCAAAAAAAAACAACCCACAAAACCCTAGACTGGAGTCTGTCTTTATAATTTCCTAATTTATTGCAACCTTTTCCATTCATCACCCCACCGTCCTCCAATTCTATACACACAATCACTACATTCTGGATGTCTTTAGAACAAAAGCCATCAGGAAAAATTATCTTATATAGGTCGCTATTAACAGGAAAAAAGCCCATCTGAATAATTTTGATGGTTGGTATACACTATAATCTGGCAGTAACTTCAAGATGAATTTGATGGTAGATTAACAGGAAGTCCTGAGGGTGATATACAGACCAGTGTATAAATTCCTATATTGCAACAATTTTACCATGTATTTATAATTTTACTATTTTTCATAATTAAAGAGCTTTTTTATTGCACTTGCTGGAGGAACATTTACAGACTAGCCGAGGTCTATATACAGCTTCTGAAATGAGCTTTTGTAAAAAATATGGATGAGCTTATCCTAACTTGAGGCATTGCGTGTTGAAGCTGTCACCCTCTTTGACAGCTACAGCTTCAAGTAGAGCCTGTTTCTTTTGCATGCTGCGAGAAGACTCAAGTTCGTACATGGTTGTCAAATTGAAGAGAACGCTCTCATGGAGGTAGTGTTTTGGATCCTGCTGAACCATCCCTTCCAGCTGACGGAGGGAATCCTTCAGTTTTCCCAGATAAAGAAGACAAACAGCAGCATTGTTGTTAGCCTAGGGAAAATAGATATATTAGGTTTCTTTATGAAATCCAAAGGAACCACTCTAGAGAACATGCAGCACACTTTAAATAGTTTTATTTTTTTAAAAAATAAAAAATCCAAGCCTTGATTTTGGGACTTGGATGCTTTCTTTGTTGCTAGAGTTCCAACCATTACAACAGGGCTTGTTTACAGAGTTCAAGATGGATATGAGGAACATCACAATTTAAACTGGTTCCCCAACTGGATGCCCTCCACTGACTAGCTGAGAATTCTGGGAATTTATATTTCAATCCATATGGAGGGTTCCAGATTGGAGAAGATTGAACTGTATATTACTTTGCATCATTTCAGTGAAGTTCACTAAACAAATTCTGATTGTGCTAAGTACTGATACTTACTATTACTTCAATGTGTACAATTCTCAACTTACGACCGGCTGTTCAAAGCTAAGGCAGACCCTTAAATGCTACTTGTGATGTGGTCCCAAATTATGGCAGCTGCAGTGTCTTTGCAGTTGTTTGTCCTTACAACCAACTGCAAGGATGCTGCAATGTCCCTCTACTTCCCGCCATCTCCCACACAGAGTCCCTGCAGGCCTTGAGTGTGGTCCACACTTCACCATGCTGCACACACCTCTCCTCACCCCAAATCATCCATCAGGCACCTTTAGAAGATCTCCGGAGCTCGGGTTAGGGAAGAAGATCAAGCTGCTCCATTGCTAGGCTGCATGGCATGATTTTGAAGTGATCGCCATTTTCTGAGCAGCCACACAATTCAAAGTGGCTGCCCTGAAAATTGCAGCTACTTTCAGGACCATACCACACTGTCCAGCAACAGGGAGGCTCACTTTCCTTCCCTAACATAAGTTCTGCAGCATTCTGCAGTGTTCTGGAGCTTGTGTCAGGGAAGCATGGTAAGCAATTCCATTGCTGCCCCCCATGGTGCAACTCTGGAAACGACCACCATTTTTTGAGAAGCTATAATTCAATGTGGCCAGAGGAGTGGGAACTGGAGTATGGCGTACCTCGGGGTGGGAGAGGCCTTGGGAGGGCTGGGACAGGACCTATGCTAGGTCTCCCAAGGCCTGCCTCAGGGCTCCTGAGGCACCCCATGCTTCTCTTAACAACCACATCAGGAAGAACAGGGATGGAGTATTGTAAGTAAGGTGATCCACATGCGCACTTCCCTTAATGGTTATTATGACCCATGGCAGCCTCCATTATGGTCGTTGGTCAAAGTCTACCTGTATATCCATACAGTATTACAAATCAAACACTAAAGGATAATTTACTTTTAAAGCTTACAAGCCATGGCTATTTTAACATTAAGGTTTCTTACCACAGAATTGGATGGATCAATCTTCAAAATTTCTGTGAAATATTTGTGAGCTTCTGCAAAGTTATTCTGACCAAGATGCAGAAATGCTCTAAAATATAGTAAGAGTAAGGAGAGAGAATGTTTGTATTCTTTCAGAACATGACTCAGTTATAGAAGGAAACTACATTCTTTTCTTTCATAGATATGGATGTTCCCTCAGTTGATCTTCATAAATTAATCTTGGATCTAAATTATAACTTAGATGTTAGATTAAACAATGCAACATGAAGTACAGTATTGAATTCCAACTTATCGGAGTTCTTCAGCAGTTTCTGTTTCCTATATATATT
The DNA here is from genome assembly GCA_033807585.1 of Hydrophis major. NCBI lineage: Eukaryota > Metazoa > Chordata > Lepidosauria > Squamata > Elapidae > Hydrophis > Hydrophis major. The sequence goes on from CM066328.1 coordinate 264,712,849, forward strand.
TTCCAATATGTATGTAGTCTTCACAATTTTAGATAAGCATTTAAAACATATTAAATGAATACACTTTAATAACTATTTATTTTGTTCACAAACAAAAAGTGGATCCATGGAAGCTTCCAAAGGTTCGTGAGTTTAGCTAGTTTCTTTGATGTTGTATTCCAAGTGCAATCACCTATACTTATTGGAAGTGCTCCCAATAATGCTGTACAACTTTTCAGAAACTAGGAACAGAGGGAGAGAGGACTCAAAGTGAGGAAGGCCTCTTCCTCTAGTATGCGTCAAATTTATCTAGTATGTATGACATTTTGCTGAGCATAACTCTAGATCCAATACATTCAATGTTCCATGAGTTAAATGGTTCTTCTTAGTAATTATGGCTAAGTCTGCACTGCCACATTAATCTGTAAAGCTGATATAGAAATAAATTTGCAAATAGTGGTCAAGAAGAAAACTTGTAATAAGGTATTTTTTTCAGGGTTACATATGTGATACAAATCTCATAGACTAGTAGGTGCCAATCAGCTTTTCTTCTGGCAGCTGAGGTTACATAAAAGATAAATGAAGAGAAAGGGGTATTCGCTAGGGCCTCTTAATATTTGTAGTACATACTTTGCAAAATCATGTATAATATTAATTTGGCATTTATGTCTCCCACCTGTTCATTAAAACCATAATTTGGTTCTTCAGTCCATCCAATTTCTGAGCCACTTTTTCAACATCTTGAAAATACTTTTCGGCCATTTTAATGTCTCCAATCTGGATAGCACATGAATGGTTAATAACAGTTACTTTAATTACCAAAGCACAAGAGAGGCTCATCAATAGGTAGATCTTCACAAATATATTACTTTCAATACCAGGAGCAAAAGAAGAGAAAAATGTAACCTACAGCAAATATAAATACCAATTCTAACCCATCAATACATAGCTAAAATTAGTGGTTTGGGTCAATATTGATTTTAGTTAACACACACACACATGCTCTCAAAGTGTGACAATGTGCAGATACCAGTAGCAACAGTGGAATATACTGATTCTCAGACCTATTTAGCTCTTGACTCACTCCAATTATATTAAATCTGAAATAGAAATTCTTTAGAAATAGCTCAGTAATGTTCAAGAAAATATCGCAGAGAACCAAAACTCAGATAAATGTGTTCAGTTTTTAAAATAAATTTGTTCTGACACAGAAGTGTCATGATGTATAGTTATTTAGCCCTTTTTATTTTCCAGTTAAGGCACATTGTACCTACAGTATCTTGTTCCCAGTGCTGATAAAACAACCTTCCAGTTCTTATTCCAGGCATTTTATATAAAAGTTTATCGGTGGCCTTTGAAAGCCAATCCATTCCTTCATTTATGAACACACTACTCTGAACTAAAAGCGGTTCTGATATTGCTACAAGAAGAGCCATTTTCTACTAGACACAGGGAAGATCAGTTGCTTCTCAAGTTCAGCAATATGAGAAAGGTTTGATGTCTGTCTGGCCAAAAGGCAGCAAGAACAAATCCACACGAAATGTCCAATTCAAATGGTATGCATCTGTGTGCATTCTAAATTTTCCATAGATAAAGTGAGGTGGTGATTTTCCTTCCTTCAAACATCTAGATCTCAGTAGCTAATATATAGATGGATCAAGTTCTCTCAAAGGAAAGCAGGTGGAGTTTTAATTATCGTTGGCTCAGGGTCAGAAAGAGAGCAGGAAAATAATTCCAATTTCCAGCACACTTTATTGTATGCAGTGAAAACAGGATATAAAAAGTGGCTCATTATGGGCTTCAGTTTTATTTGATTTATTTGATTATTGGGCTTATTGCTCAAAGGAAAACAGCTTCTTGGTTATTTATTAAGGACTGCTGAGGACTTTGGGCAGTGCTAAACAGGCAGGAAAGTCAAGTCTTTCCAAGTTTCCGGAAGCATGATTCTTGGGCTACATTCAGTTGAACACTTTAACTTTTGTATCTAGTCTCAAGATCTGATTGCTTTGGGAATATTACAAGAGGAGACTGTATCTGAATCTGTCTGCAGATTCCTTGGTCCTCCAGAAGAAAGTTCTGTGCAGATGCACTTATCTCCTTTTGAATTTTCTGAATATTTCTGTATTTTTGCCGCTGTTTTTCTCTTTGGGCCCTACTGACAAGAAGAGTGAATGAAAAATAGCAGCATATTTAATGCCTTTTTGGGGGAGTCATCTATCATAGATTTTACCAATCTAAAAAAGCTTCATTCCCCCTTAGATTTTCATATTGGTACTTAGACATAGACTTTGACCTGGCCATCCCAAATCCTGAATTTGTTCTTCATCTATTCTCTTACATTCCTTGTTTAACAACCATAATTGGGACCAGCAACTCTGTGTAACATGGCTGCTAAGTGAGACACCACCACAACTTGTGATTTTACTGCCAGCTCTTCCTTTGACTCTGCTTGTTGGAAGTTGGCTGTGTGAAGTATGCAACTGGTGATCATGTGACTGGGATGCTGTGACCGTCATTAATGCCTGGTGGTTGCGAGTCACATGACTGCAGGAATGCTCTAATGGTTATAAGTGCAATGACTAGCTGTAAAGTTGCAGCAGTGTCATAATATTGAATGATCACTAAACAAGGCGGTCATTAAGTGAGGTCTACCTGTATAGTCTTGCCTGCATATTTGAAATTACTTTCTCCCTACTATGCCCACTTGCACCATGGAGCAGTATATAAGACTAATTGCTCTTGCTAAGAGCTATTACTACTTGCAGTTTTCTTTTTAACTGATGAGAAGATGGCCTGATATCCACCTGTAAAATACTGCGATACAAGGCAGAATTTATGATTCCTTTAGTGATGGCAAGTTAAGATAAAGAATCCCAAATCATGGCACTATCACTTAGTGCTTAATAGCTGGAATGAGAATCTTATTAGGAATGTAGTATTTGGTTTCTATCTGATATAGTTCTACTTTTGATTCAGCTGCCCATGGAACATTCCTTAAGAAGGTCAGAGGATTACATCCAGGAACTTTTTAACAAATCTGAATGAGCATCGATATTCTCTTGTGAGCCATGATTTTGGCCTTCTATTCTTCCATCAACTATTTTTACTGTTTTGGATTCTGGAACAGCCAAGGTAAGGATGGCCTGAATATCCCTGTTAGTTATTCTGGAGTTCTTTGTGATTCCTTTTGTGGAGCCCAACATTTTAGAACTGATTTTGTAATCTTTTCCAGGTGATAGGCATCAACTACAATATTTTGTAAGAAAGATGTTCGAAATATCTTTTCATTGAGACATATATTTCACTGTAACATCTGCACTGTGAGAACTTCACTGTGATGATGAGAGCTAATATTATGATATGTAGTGCAGAACAGGTCCACACCAACCCTGGCTGTCTAATAAAGTACATACTGTGCACACCTAGCCCTAGTTAGTCCTTTAACTGAACATGGGTGATGACCTTTTTATACTGGCATATCACTTGTTGGATGAAATAAGTGAAATGTGCACTAGTTGTCAAATTGTTTAGGGTAAACCTGGAGAATCATCACTGTCAAGAACTTATTTGGCAGTTGGCACCTACAAGAGAGGCTCTTGCATGGCCTTTTATCAGGCACAAATAAGACAGCCTTCCCTTCCCTTGCTCCCAAGCTATGGGATGTGTTCCCTGAGAGGATGAACTTAGGCCCCCATTCTCAAATAATTAAAAAATTAGTTAAAAACGGGGGTTTTCAACCAAGTTTTTAACAGTTACTTGATTTCATGCTAGTTTGATTTACATTTTTAATTTTTAGCGTTGACTTTTGTGTAAGAAAACTCAAAAGTACATACAGTTCAGATTAGAAGGGCAAGATATAAATCTAACCAGCCAACCGACTAACCAGCCAACTGACTAACCATTTCCTCTCTCCCTCCCAATTTCACAATTTTGCAGCTTTTCTTGGGCTTCTCGGACTGCATGCAGACATGGCCTCCTGGCAAATAAGAGGGGGCTTCTGTGATGCCATGATTCCAGACCCTTTTGTAAAGCCACAGGCTTTTCAAGTGCTATTGTTCAAGGTTATGTAAGCAAGCCAATGGATTTTTGGGGCTTTGTCTTCAGTTCTATTGCACTGGAAGGAAAAGGTCCCACTCTGGCAGTAAAAACCACTAATTCAAGAATGTCCAATAATCTCTCTTCCCCCTCAAGGCCTCAGATAAGAGCAAGAACTGTGAGGAAGACTGGAGTCTCTTCAGAGCCTGTTAACACTGTTCTATGAATTGGAGAGACAGATTGTTCCTCGGAGGCATCAGGCAGTCTCCTTGAATCGTACCCAAGGTTGGGAATCTTGCCTTTCAGCAAACCAGCCTCTGATGGCTCTTAGTAGAGAAAGAGCGGAGTTGGAAATCTCATCTTTTTTATTTGATGGATTGCAAGTCCATATGGCAATGTAAGAGGATACAAGCTGTTTTTCCAAGAATGATTTGATAAATGTTTTAATATTCTGCCTGCGACAGGCTATTTTCAGTGTGAATCACCTAATGATAATATTCTTTTAATCAAAAAAGACTGGGTTAGATTGCTTCTTTAAAAAGAGTCATTTCTTTCAGCTGACTCCCTGCAATTGTCCTGATCCAAATGCTACAGATGCCTTTGGTGCACTTGCTATCTAACCCAGGCTGGATTTCATTCTTTATGGTTTGAGAGCAGGACACTTGGAAGACAACTTTCCTCTGCCTGGAACTCCTCAGCCTCAAGATCTCCTTCTGAATTTCCTGCTCAAGAACCTTCAGAGGAGGACTTTCTCATAGATCATATCTATCACTTATCTTAGTATCATTGTGATGCCAGGCCAAGTTCCTGTTCTGACCAAGGCTTCCTAGACTATAACTACACACACATTTTAAAAACAAGACATTTTATTGCAGTGCTGGGAATTGTTTTCATTCCCAGCCGGAATGAATGTCAGTCCCTAGAGATAATCATCCACCTTTCTTTTCTGTGAAGTGCTGCCAATAACAGAAGTATCAAATGAACTAGAAAGAAAAAAAAAACTAACTGAAGTACAAAGAGCTTCAAGAATGAATCTGAACCGAATGAACGACTTTGCTTCCTGCAAAGGTTTTGTCATCTTTGCCTGTCCTTTATACCTTATGGGAGGGGCAATCACCTCCCAGCCTTACTCCCAAGTCACCCCTTTTGTTTTAGCTGCTCTCGTCTTCTAGCAGCTCTGCGCACATGCGCATTGGGAATAGGCTCCCAATGGGTCCTCTGCCTTGCTGCTGCCAGACTCCAAAGGCTCTGGAGGCAGCACCCCACTCCCAGATGGTCCTTGTCCCATCTCTGCATCGGATGCAGGACCCTCGTCCAAGTCCTCTCCAGACTCCCTGACTGATCTCCGTTGTTCCCCACTGTCCAATTCTGCTGCCGTCTGCACCGGCTGCCATCGAACCACAACAGTTCCTTTTTATTTTTCAAAGGCTTTAGTGTGGGGGTGTCAAACCTGCATTGTCACAGTGTCGTCCCGTAATGTATCGGGACTTCTCCCCCCTTTGCTAAACTGGGCAGGGGCAGGGACAGCAAAGGATGCATTCAGCTCATGGGCCATGAGTTTAACACCCCTGCTTTAATGCTTCATTCCAAAGTTATCCTTCATAACAGTTTTACAAACAGCTTTTATTACTAATGTATTCTGAGTGAGTTAATTTCTAATTGTCAGCCACCTCTCAGAATTTATTTCAAGCTATCTAATACATATTATTCAGAATCAAATATTAAACTCTTCAATTTAGTTATCAAAGTGAGGAAACTCTGAAATATTGTATAAAAATATCTTGGGCCTTCTTGGGAGTCTCCAGTTGTGAAGAAAATGGGTTGTCCCATTTCATCTTCTACAAAGTGACTCAATTTCAGTGAAAACGTCTTGGGGGTTTATGGTCTGATTCAGTGTTACTCCATTTGTAACTGACTGATTCGGTGAACTGTCAACAGCAAGCTAAATATGGCCAATGTAAGGAGGGAAATTAAACATCCCTTCTTGTGTTTGTTATTGTGCTGCAAACAGAAATTTTATTTTGGTATTAAAGTCGCAGGGGAAGAAAACAAGAGAAGCACAGATTTCATGCTGAAGACAAATGCAGCATTGATCTTTTTAAAAGCACCAGTGCCACAGGAAATCAACAAATAATTTTTTCTATCAAAAAAGTTTACTACGTTACAGAAATGGAAGCAGGCAGAGTGAGACAAGCCCCTCAGGCAACTTATTGTTAGTATTTGCTTGTTACTGTACTTTTATATCAGGAATGGAAGAAATGTTAAGGAGTTTCTTCCTTTATGCGAAAATAATTTGACCGGCTGTGTGAACTGCACACTTTGCCTTGATTAGATGATGTGGCTAGGGCTGCATGTTTCTAAGAGGGCAAAAGGGTCCTTTTCTTTCTCAAGGACCACTATAGAGAATTCGGCATTGCAATTTGGGGAATGAAAAGTTACTTTCATGAATTCCATAGAAAATGTGGACTATTTATTACACCCCGTTCATCTTTCAGTACCTGTGTGTTTATAACTGAGTGGAAAATGTCAAATACCCTGCATCTTTTACGGAATAGGGAACAGCTAGTCTGCAAAACAATGCTCACCAGATAATTCAATGAGTTTACGGAGTCTATTGTTTCAACTATTATGTTTTCATGCAATAATAACTGTCAGAATACTCCTTACATTTAAGTTGTAGATATTCTGGAATAGCAAGAAGTTAGGTGGACAAACCTAGGACATTCTCCCTGATCTGTTAGAGCATTCACCTCATATTTCATTCTAGACTTATTTAGTACTGATACAGTCATCCACTTTACATCTTTCATCTTTGTCATTATTTTTGTTTCAAAGAATGACACAATTCACACATCCAACTATCTAAAATTAGGGCACTTAAAAACCTTTCCTTATGTTAATACTAATGTAATGGGGCTCAGCAGGGATTTCACATGGCGTTATTCAGAATCAGGTACATACCTGCAGGAAAATCCTTCCAATTCCACTCAACAGCTGAGGCTCCTGCTCTGGGCAATATTTCATGACGGTGTGATAGGTCTCCACAGCAAGCACATAGTCCTAAGGGGTAAAGCAAGCACAAAGGGGGAGGGAGGCAAAGTCAACATTTATTCTTCTGTGCTCCATATACCTTAAAGTGAGAGAAGCTGCAGACATGCATGATAAAACAGATGGAAGTAGAAATCTTCAAAGTGGGAAGGACATTGTGCCTGAAAATATGACAAGATTTCCTATTTTCTTGGCACGTAGCAGAGGGAGCGGATACACAAGATGAGAGAGCCCCATGTGGGAGCGATGTTTCACTGCTTCTATTGCAGGAACACAGCACATAGGACAAAACAGCCCCAAAGTCGAATCAAATTCAGGGAAGCTTCAGCAAGCAACAATTTTATATCTGCCAGGATCACAATAAGCATCCTTTGGATCTTTCCTTCCTCTCTCCCTCTCTCACAAAGACACACACACACTTGTACACACAGGCACACAGGCACAAATTGTTTCTTACCATTCTGCATGGGAAGAAAACCTCTTGTGTGGTGCCAACTGCTCTGTCGGCCAGATTTCCAATGCTCTGAAAATTATTCATGCTGGGAAAATGGCCACAGCTTATGTGTTGCTTCATGAGGGAGCCATCGCTATAGCTAAATGAAGGGAATTTCAAATGAGTTCAGCGGAGCCGGGATGGGGGTTCAGTCCCCATCTTTTGATTACTGTTCAATGTTTCTGAAGAAGGGTTTTTAAAAAGGGGGGAAATTAGAAATGTTTATTTTTTCATCATATACAAGCTTCCTGATGGAAATATCTTGGTCTCCATTTAGATGGACATCTCCAAAAATTCAGTTAAAAAAAAAAAAAGAACAAAAATCAGTTCAGTGCAGGAAAATTAATTCTGCAAATGTGTTTTCAATATAAGAGCACCAATGAGGAAGCGGTATAATTGGGCTCCTATTCTTTCATTTTTATTTAGTGTGTTTCTAGTCGGACAAGTTCCTAAAATGCAGGCTGTGTTAGAATAAAACACCACAAAACAGGCACTGATGAGAAATTAAAAACTAAATATCCTGAATGGGAGCAAATACAGAGAAATTCTATTATAGAAAGGATTTCATAGTTCTGTACGCAGGCTTGGAGGTAACAATACCAGTGTGCCTCACCTGTTCCCTCCCTCCCTCTTGCCCCTCTCCCTCACACACTTCAGTTATTCACAAAATTGTATTACACTCTGGAAAGTCCAAATTCAGGTGTGGATTTCTGGTTAGCTGTAGTCATAACAGACCTGGGAGGGGAGGGGAAGCTTCAAATGCATTCTTGAGACACAGAAACTCCATATGCAGTAAGGTGCCTCCTGCCATCTGTTCCTCTCTCCACATTTCTCCAACAGAGATGCCACCAGATGCAAAGCCCTAACACCTACTCTGCTTTCAAGCAGACTCGCTAACTTTTCCACCGAAGCACCGAATACAGGGATGCTCCAACTGGGGGTGGAGGGGAGGGAGAGTATGAATTGTATTTGGGCAAGTCAATTAATGAAAATTACAAGTACAATCAGAATTTATTTCTTTATCTTAACCCTCCTTTACTGTATAAATAACTCAAGGCAGTGAACAGACATAATACTCATTCCTCCTCCTATTTTCCCCACAACAATCCTGTGAGGTGGGTTGTGCCTGGCTCAGAGTAATCCAGGCTAATGTCCGTCTTTTAAAAACAGGATAAAGGCAACACCAAAGCTTTCTTTAAAATCCAATTACAGTATTGATTGCCAGTCTTAAGGCCAATAACATTTTTTATTTGCCCACCCCTGCCTTCCTTACAGCTTGCAGAGTGGCAAGAGCCATTCTGTAGCCAGCAATTCCGCTGTAACATAATCGTATACAGATTAATGTTCTATGTCTCCTTTATATTAGAAAGGTGAATCTAAATTAAAAGGAAGTAGTTAAGCACTGGCCTTATGTTTTACTAGAAGAGATCAAGTCTCCTGTTTTAATTGGTTGATAACAAAGGCAAAGAGAGGTGGAAGGAGAACAAAATGGTTAGATGGCGACGAAAATTCATCTTTTGCTCTGGAGATCTCCTATTTCAGTATTCAAACCCATGCAATTTGTTCACGCAATTGTTTTCCAAGTCTACACCACCATTATGACCAATGTGGAGTATATTTTTATAGAGTTATGAGCTAATTTTTTTATTTATGAATGTGATTATAGACAATTAATAGCTTTTCTCATTTTAAGCTATAAGCCCTTTCATGTAAAATAAGCATAATCTCATTTCTGCATAACTCTCCATTTCATGAAACCATGCTGTTGTCTTCGCTCTCTGCGTCTATTTAAGTTATATGCTTCTGTTATACAGGTAGTCCTCATTTAGTGACTGCAATTGGTGCAGGAAATAGTCACTAAGTGAACGATGTGTCTCTGTGTATGTGTGTGTGTGTGTGTGTGAGACAGAGATGCTTCAAAGATTGATGGTTGCTGTCATCTCATTCAGCTAAAGTCCTTTCATACAATGTCCTGTATTAAAAAATTAACACAATTCTTCCACATAGACTAGTGTCTAAACTTCTGGACCTTGGGTTTTCTAATTCAATCTCCCTTTGGATTATAGATTTCCTGTCTGGCGGCTCACAGAGGGTCAGATTACATAATCATTCCTCTTCAGCCCTTATTCTTAACATTGGTACACCACAGGGTTGCGTTTGCATGTTGAGTCCCTTACTCTATACTCTTTATGTGCATTACTGCATTCCCACTCATACTAGTAATACTACTACTAAATTTGCAAATGATACAACAGTGGTGGGAATTATCTCCGTGGGGGGGTATGAGTCTGCCTACCGAAATGAGGTGGACCGGTTGCTTTCGTGGTGTGGAGACAATAACTTGGTCCTCAACACCAATAAGACCAAGCAGCTTATAGTGGATTATAGAAGGAACAGATCAGACATCCAGCCCTTGCTTATCAATGGAGACCGAGTAGAGCAAGTGGCCAGTTTTAAGCTTCTAGGTGTTACCCTAAAAGAGGACCTGACCTGGGGTGCCCACATTGCAGTCCTGGTCAAAAGAGCCCAGCAGAGATTATACTACCTGAGGCTTCTCAGGAAACAACAACTGAATGGAAAACTGCTGGTGACCTTCTACCGCTGCACCATAGACAGGATCTTAACATACTGCACCTCTGTATGGTTTGCCAATTGCACAGTGGCAGATAGGACAACACTCCAGAGGGTTAATGTCATTGCCCAGAAGATCATGAGTTGCCCTCTCCTCTCTTTGGAAGAGCTTTATAGCTCCCGCTGCCTTAAGAAAGTTCAAAACATTCTCAAAGATCCATCTCATCCTGGGAACTCTTTTTTTTTACCATCTGGCAGATGGTACAGAATAATAAAAACAAGGACAAATAGGCTGAAAAACAGCTTCTATCCCAAGGAAGTAGCTCTTTTGGATTCTGTATCGTGCAGTGTTCGTGTGGTGTCGGGGGTTTCTGGTTCAATGTGTGAAGGGTGAAGGATGGATGTTTGTCTTTATTTTCATGGTCATGATGTGCACTGAAGATGGTGTTTGATTTTGTTATATGAGGTGCAATGACAATAAAGTAAAGTAAACTAAACGGTGCCTGTCCCATTTTCCCCCTGTTTTGTCTCCTTGCAGGGCAGAGAAATTACTTAAACAAACTATCTCCTTTTGAGCTGCTATGCTTCCCAGGGCAGTGCTAACTTTAAATTAATCTGAGCTCTATGAACTTAAATTAGAACCTTCCAGACAGTTCACACAGAAACTGACCAGATCATAACTAATTTCACACAGAAGGCTATTGTTGTCATAAATGTGTGCATTGATTGTAAAATTAATTTTTTATTACCATTTCTTACTGTTGCATTTGTAAATGGACACTATCTGAGTAGTTGCTAAATGAGGATTACCTGTATTAGAGTTCATAATTAATCAGTAGAAGATAATATATTTTGATTCAAGCAAAATATCTGGTCAAGCACCAAATATTGAACAACTAGTTAAATGTTAGCTGAATAGCATGTCAATTAATTGACCATATAACTACCTTGAAAATCATACTCATGGTGTCTCCATCAATGGCTTTTATTATCAGAGATTAGCTAGAGATATTATATGGGGTGGCACAAGTCTCAAGTCCTCTTAGTGCTAAGAATTGGAAAAATTATGATTACATTTCAGATTGCACAAAATTGAGTCTGATAGCTAAACACCACAGGTGAGAAATAAAACTCAAAACAATCTTAGTAGGTTTAAGAAATGGGCTGAAAATAACCAAATGAAGTCTAGCAGACAAATCAGTAGTTCTTCGTTTAAGAAAGGAGAATCAAACTTATAGGCCAACAGGACAATACTTGGCTTGATAATATTACATATAAAAATATTTTTGAACAATAATTGACTGCAGGGAATGAATCAAAATGTGCTTGCAAAACAGACCCGATTTTAGGTGGTGTCAACTAAAAAACATAACTTTCAAATCGTGATGGGGAATTGCACAGCTTTCTTCTTTGATCAGACTCTACTTCAAATACAGTGTCCAGCTCTGGCCACCATGTCTGATGAAGGAATCAAACGACGGGGGAGAAGGGCTAACAAAGATGATAGGAGGAAGCAGCTGAATAGCTTTTGCTTTGAAGGGAAGGCATCTGAGGAAGGGGATATGATAGCATCCTTCAAATATGTGAAAGGATGTCATGCAGAAGTCCAACCCATTTTCTTTTCTTCTAGAGTTTAAGACACAGAGTGATTGATGGATTTGCATTCCTGGAAAGCAGATTCTGACCAACAGAAAGAAAGAAAAAGTCCTATATCAGTAAGAGCGGCTTGACATCTAAACCCACAGAGGTTGAGAAACCAATGGCCTAAATCAGGGGTCTCCAACCTTGGCAACTTTAAGCCTGGCGGGCTTCAACTCCCAGAATTCCCCAGCCAACTGACTGAGGAATTCTGGGAGTTGAAGTCCGCCAGGCTTAAAGTTGCCGAGATTGGAGACACCTGCCCTAAATGACTCCTACCAATGCAGATCAGTGTCCAATTAATCAGATATGCATCCTTCACTCATTGTATTCCTTATTCTTAGTAATCTACTTGCATTTTTTGTTAGAAAGAAATTGATTTCCCAATTCATGATAATGCAATTATATGCTATGTCTTTTGGGGAGGGGAAGGGAAGGAGGGCTGTCACTAGATGGCAGCATAGTGCATTTTACAGCAATTCTAGAAGAAATCTAATTTATTCATGACAGTTAAATTATAGCTGATAACTAAATGACTTCTTTGGAAGAAATATGGAATATAAAAACTGCACCACATTCTTGTAAATATATACTCCTAATTATTGGTACTTGTCTGATTTCAAGTCTTATTGGCATGAAAATACTGTTTTATAGAATTCTAGACACCGTTAATGTTAATTAACATTAACTTGATTATCAAGCTATTTTTAAAATGTAAAAAAAAAATGCAAGCAAATATTTTCCGCCGTTATATAGGGCCTATGATTTATGCAGAAAACATTAATTTTTAGAGAAGTGCATCTTGTATTGTTGTAAGTAACTTTGCAAACTACATCACATTATTAGACAGTTATAATTTACAAAAACTTTTCAACCAACTGAATAGATTCCTTAAGAATAAGGAATGGAGACTCCTTTTCTCCCCAACATCCACACCCTTCAGATGTGATCTGAATTTGATCTAGAGCAGAGCTGGTCAAACTCTGCAGCATCATGGCGGTGTCACAGCGGCATCATGTGATATATCCAGAATTTTTTTCCCCTTCGCTAAACCAGGCGTGGGTTGTGGCCAGTGTGTGACACATCCAGCTTGTGGGCCGGGAGTTTGACAGCCCTGACCTAGAGAGTGGCAGTTGCAGAAGAACTGATGGGAAATCAGGAGGGAGAAGTCTACATATTAGATACTTGATTCAGGGAAAGGATAGTATATTCCAGTAGGTACTCAGCATCAGTAGTAGTAACAGAGGCAGGTCCCATTTCATATGACACCAAAGCAACAGCTACAAATCGTATTTCCACTGGGCTTATGTTTCCTACCATGATGAAGATACATTTGCAGAGAACTTACAATATTGAAAGTACCTTTACTGGAACTTCAGATGATGTTGGAATATTGCCAACCCATCTCCCCTCAGTCCCTCACATTTACTCTTCTGAAGTTAAAGAAATGTTTTGTGAGCTGTCAAAGGGAATGTGAAAGGCCTAAATAAAACAACAAGGGTACACTTCCCTGAATTCTGTCGATGCCTCAACTTTCAATTTATAGTACTCTTTTGAATGTACCAGGTGAACTTTGTACTTGGTGGAAAGACTGAGTAGAAAGTAATTCCAAGTTGTGAAATGCAATCAGCGATATCTAAAAAAAGTTGTAGGGAAACTAAAAAAAAAAGCTTAACCACTTGAACATTACGTAAACAAAGCAGAAATCTAGATTCATAAAATGGTTTTAGAATTCTGTGTTTAGAGATGTCTTTTTTTATTTAAGTCAAGATTGCATTTGGATACAAAGGTTAGGCTGTGGTGATGGAACAAGCAAACAAACAAAACAAAAAAATTCTACATAGGGGGAAAAACATGTCCAGCTGCTACTAAAGAGAGATGCTATAAGAAAATTAAATACAAAGAAAAAGAACTTATTCTGAAATCTGTGCATTTCAGAGCAACTTTTTTCACACCTTAAAATTCCTAATTCCAACTATTCAAGGAAACCTTTTTGTTGAAAATTGTCCCTTCCGAATGTACTTTGCTAAAGCATCTTTTATCAATATATACTATCTAATCTCTCCAACTATCTATTCTCCAAATTAGTTGGGATGGTATCTCCCAAGATTCCTAAACAGCTGAAAATTCCAGGGCCTGTAACTCAACCCTATTTGCAGGGAGAAGCGGGTGACCTTTGAAATACCATTGTTGGGGCCAATATGCAGACTGTGTAAAATGTTTAGAGAGGGCTGTAAAGCACTGTGAAGCGGTATATAAGTCTAAGTACTATTGCTATGTTTGTCAAACATAATAGAATTTTATCCAAAGATATATAGTAACTACTCCTCTGTGATGGATACTATAGATCTGAAGACTACTGATAGGTTTAGACAACTTGCTGAAGAGAGCAAGGTCTATTTTGTGGCTACCAGAGTATGAAAATTTTCATAGTTTATTGTTAGAAATAATAGTGCATTCCAAGTAAAATGTTCCAATATTTGCATTAAAATAGAAACATGAGGCTACTAGCCATAAAATTCTACTGAAAAATAGTTTTTGACCTATCAATTATTGGTTTGAAATGCAGCTTAAGGAAACAATTCCATGCAGCAAACTGTGGACAACAACATGGCCAATTTGTTGCGCCCAACTCGCTATGGCGAAGTTGCCAAGGGACAACTTGTCACAGCCAACTCACTGCGGGACAACTTGTGGGACAATTCAAAAAATCCATTATTTAAAATAATTTAAAAATTATTTTAATTTTTGCCATTCCTATTTCATTTTGTCTCTCTTTTGGCATCTTTTCCTTACTGATTCTCTCTTTTGGCATCTTTTCATTAATATCTTCAATATTAGTATAATTCTTGACCTGCAGTGAATAGTCTCATGGCGAGTTAGCCATGGCAAGTTGGCCGCAGCAAGTTGTCCCAGATATGGGAAATGACTGTGAATGCACTTCCCAGAGATGCATTTTTTTCTTTTTTGCAATTTGCAATGATATGCTTGAATACACTAGAAATATATGCAGAATTCCTCTTCATAAATAATTTGTTACTCTGTGTAAACTCCATAGCACAGTAGCAATCACTTTGTTATATGCTTCTCAACATACAAAATAGATTACAGCTAAGCTCAAAGATCACAAAGGCCTACTGCATAGTGCTCTTTCTAAGTGATAGTATGTCATCTGGTAATTATATTACTGTTTGCATACACGAGCCATCTTATCAATTGCCAATTAAACGTGTGCAAGAAGAAACCCAAACAATAAGATTTGCAAAATTATATTAGCTAAATACAGTATTTTTATACTTCTTGTGATTGCTGCTAATCTTGGAGTATACTGACAGCATAAAACCGTTATAAAGAAATAAATCTGTATATGGTATTTTAGATTCAGCTCCTCAAAGATCTTCTGAATGTGCATGTAGTCCTCTCTGCAACTCTTTAAAGTAGCTACATCTTTTCCCAAGATTGTGAGCCAGACAAAGATCCAGATGCTTGAAAGAGATGTAGAAAAAGACTATGTCTGTTCTTTCAAGCAGCTTTTTGGACTCAAATCTGAAGTGCTGAACAGTCCTAGAATTTCATCTTCCCACTGTTCTGTGGAGGAAATCTGCATAAATTGACAGATGGGAAGAAAAATGCTTCTCTGAACTGATTCGAAAGCCTCAACTCCCTCCAGGCAAGAATCAGAAATGCAGCAGAGAAAAGGAAGCAAAGGCTGACAGCATGCTCATTCATCTATATCTTGGAGGAAATTCACAACAAATCAAGTTTATTCTTCCAAAATGACACTAGCCATGCAAAAGGGAACTGAAAAGCAGGGAAGATTCTGAATGGTAGCACTGGTCAAATGCAGCTTTTTTTTCTTTAGCTACTCCCCCAAGAAAAGTCTCATTATGAATTTTTGAGCTGGTCCGTAGTCCTTTATTAAATTAAGACACTAACCTTAGTAGGGCATCTGAACAAATTAAATGAGGGGATATTAATTCACTTGGAGACTAATTTTTACTCCTGCAAGAGAAACTATGAACATTCACAGAGATTTCAGTTGACGTTTACTCAACCTCATAGAGACTCTATAGATTGCAGAATGACCCGGTTTAGCTTGGGACTTGACAATGGAGACCAGTGCTATTACCACAGAGAGAAGTAAAAAGAAAAGAAAAAGGAAACGGTCTGGAGATTTGGGGCGAAACTGAGTTGGGAAACAGTCCTTGTGTATATTATCTGTTGTCCTTGTTGTATTATTAGCAACCAAACATTTCTGTGCTTTGGAGCATTTCTAAAACAGGAAAGGTATTGCTGCACTTTCTTTTCCAATGGCAACAGAAAGGAAATGGAGATGCATGATATGTACATATTAGGCTCCACCACATCTGAACCTGAAATCAATGACAGCATGAATGTCTGCAGCACAAACGATATTAGAACACAATTTGAATAACGGGTGCCACTAGTTTTAGGGATGTGATGATCCTGCTACAGTTTGAATCAATGTGTTCCTGATTCGAAACCTTTTCTTATAAGTTGGCTTCTACCTCTTGCCAACAAATACACAAAAGCCAAACAAAACTGTGGCAGCCTGGAAATCCAGCCGTTTTGTGTTGCCTCCGAAATGATTTCGGCAGGAACTTCCAGTTATGCCCCATATGACCGCAAATGGCAATCTACCTTCTCTTCAGCCTCTCTTGACATTCTACTCGAGTATATATGGTAAATCTGCAGCAAGAGCACCCACCTACCTTCATCATTAGCAGGCAGTTTGCCGTGGAGTACATCACCCGGCCCAGACGTGACCTCCACAGCTGAACAGAGGCTGTAAAATGAGAGCAGCTTGTGAATGTGCACAAATAAATTAGAAGCTCTTTCCCTAGCCATCAATTATCGGTCATATGTATTCCAACTGAAATGATTTCGCCTCGTTAACATCACTACATTTTGAGCACAGTGTTTCTAACATTCTGCCATGTTGCTCTGAAAAACCTGCACCCACTCAGTAGAGAGAGAGAGAGAGAGAGAGGCTTGACTGGGGGAAAGGAACAGACTGTCTGAATAAATGAAGCATAATATAAAGCTGGGAAACAACCTCTCTACTTTGAGCTCTGGAAATTCGGCAAGGAAGCAATCATTTAAGAGAACAAAAGGCAGGGAGGAAGACAGAGAGAGAGGGGGAGGGACGAAGAGAGGGAGAGAGACAGAGAGAAGGCATACACTTTCATTAATTAGGACTATTGATGAGCAATCATCTGATTTAAGCCATTAAATGTACACCCTTCTGCTTCCCTTACTGTCTGATGCTGAAAAATCAAAACAAAAAACATGACTTTGTTTTGGCAAGCAGCACGAGAGTTTCAGGACTTTCTTGGTCTGGGGGATCTTGCATTGACTTATCGGGCTTAGGAGCCTGGAAAAATCTGCCAAGCTTCTCTGCCACTCCTACGCTACTGAAGCTCCTGGGGTTTCAAGGCTGCTGCCTGTAGCACCAGCCAATTTCTCACTCCCTTAGTTTAGAGGCTAGCTCCTCATGTGAGAGAACACATGGCCCAGCTTAAAGGCATCAGGGGTTGCACTGCCAGGAAAAGGTGTTTATTATGTTGCAAAATGAACACTATGATAAAAGGGATTTTAACACGGCCAAGATTCCAATTCTTAGGTGCCCTTAGGAAATTCCATTGATTTCAGTGAAATTTGCTTTTTAAAATTAATATACAGAATCAGATCACAAATCTGACTTCTTTCAGAGTTGGTAATGATATAATAATATAATATAATCTTATAATAATAATTATAAGATTATTATAATAATCTTATTATAATGACCTTGGTCTTGTCTGTTTTCATGGTATTGGACTGAAAAAAGGGCTGTGGAAAAAAATAGTTAGAACTGCAGTGAAACAAGCAGCACTTTTTTTTTGGCCTGATGTGGAATATTTTGTTATTTGCTTTACAAACCTTTTTTATATATGTTATCCAAGACTAGCAGAAATGTATTTATTCTGATTGATTCAAAAGTACACTTTACCTTTAGAGCTCATGTAAACATGGACAATTTTGAAAATATATTCTCCAATGATAAGCAACAATTTCAAACACTACAATGTCTTCTGCCCAATCACACTGCAAAACAAACAAACAAACTGCAAACCAATAGAAATGCAGACCTCTGCTCCTGCCTCTACAGAAGTCACCAAGATTAACACTGGTGGGAGTTGCATAAAGGAAGTACAAAGCATATTTTTTAGCACAGCAAACCTTTAGGATGTGTGATAATAATTGGAAAAGCTCTGTGTCATCACAAATTAGTAAAATGTATGATAAAAATGTAAAAGCAAGAAATAATATATTGTTTGGTTCTAATTGAAAAAAACTGCCATTCTTATATAAGAACAAGAAATACAATTTGCAGTTCTTAATTTAGGTTGTGTTTTTGTATATTTGTCCAACCCTCTTCTGTATTTTTTTTTTAAATGTGGGGATGAGAGAGGAAGGAAGGAAAGAAGAAAGGAAGGAAGGAAGGAAGGAAGGAAGGAAGGAAGGAAGGAAGGGGGAGGGAGGGAAAGCTGGCAAGAAAATGGTGCAATGCTAAATCTTTTTCTTACCACTGAACTGAGAATGAGATGCATCTCTCTCTCTCTCTCTCTCTCTCTCTCTCCTTCCTTCCCTCCCTCCCTCCCTCTCTTTTACTGAGGAAAGGCAATGCTACAAGCTGGTTTCTACAATACCTACTCAGGCCAGCAATAGGGACATTATGCTGCAGATCTAATCCCATTAAAAATGAGGCTGTTTTCAGTCATAGTTCGCAAAACAAAAACATCTTTCAGTGAAATTCACAAAAAACATAGACAAAAAGTTCCCTGTAGTTCAGAAGTGCAACTGAGCCCCTTGCAGGGAGAAGATCTGATTGTCCTTCTCAGGGAGAGATGCCATCAGTCCTTACAAGTGTCCTCCGGGCAACATTAGGCAGACAGACAGCTGTAATGCCGCTGCACTCCAAGCGCATAACAGCCACTCACAGATGCTTAAAGCTCTGTCTCTCTCTCTCTCCCTGGCTTCCGCTAGCTGCCTTTCATCCCTGGCCATGCCAAGCTCTGCTCAACTTAGCAAAGCAGCTGTGGCGAAGGAGAGCGTGAACAGAGAACAGAAACAGGAGCATCTCAAACAAAGGACAAGGGCCAACGGATGGCTTTCCTTCCAGGGCTGACTTCTAGGTGACTTGGGCTGCATGACCCATAACTCTAATCAATGGGAGGTTGCAGGAATACAGTCTGCTATAGAGAGAGGGGAAGGAGGGCCTAAAGCTCAGGGAGCAGTCAGAAAATACTCCAAGCAAGTTTGGGTAGAAATAGTGAAGTGGTGAGATGGGAGAGACTCCAGATTTAATTATCTCCCTTTTGCCAAGAAGACTTGGTAGCCTTGTGGGAATGTTAGACTGTAGATAGCTCACTACTCTTTAAAACTGTAGCAAGCTTTATCTAGCTGACTGCTGTTTTTATCTCAAATTCTGTGTCTCGGAGCCTTGCTCCCTTCTCCAATTTCAGATAGATAGCAGCTAGCTGCAATTATTTGGTGAACATGGCAATTGTCAGAATCACTCTCCTAATAACTGGCTCATATATTCTAGAAGGGTAGAAGAGGGTAATTTCTACTTTAGGGCCTTTTAGCACTGCTGCAGCATTGCTATTTTGTAAACCATACAAGGTGGAAATAAAACTGTCATTCCATACAACTCTTATTATGGAAGTCTACTCTACATAAAAATCTCAAGATAATTGTATATTGTGCCAAGATATATTTGCTCATTTAAAAAAAACCACTGCAACTATGCATATATTTACCCAAGAGTAAACCCCACAGAGTTTACTGAGACTTTCTTTGGCATAGATGTGCTATAGTGGATGGTGCTATCAACCACATTTGAGATGATGAGATCCATTTCCCTAGCAAGACTTTATAGGATTGTAGCTCTCAGTCAGCAAAGGTCACCCTGTCTTAAGCTGCTTTCAAAATATCTGGTCACCACAGTCCCATCATCAGTGTATTCATCACCTACATTTCCACCCCCACCTTATTAATGCTATTGCACTCTGCTGGTAAAATAAAAGAAGCATATTTCCAATTGCTGCTAATCCCAAAGCAATTCCAGGTTGCTAGTTAAGTGATACTTTTTATTCTTTCCAAATAGTTTCTATCGGCAAATGATTTTCATAATAAGATATAAGGTGTTTTAATTGTGGAGCAGGTACATTTTGAAGTCCTTCATCTCTCTTTCTTTTATTGCAGTTAACTTTTATCTTATGTTTTATGCTGCTTGTAAGTCAGACTTTTACAGTGGTTTCAGTTTTAAATTTGGGGCTAGCCTACTGCTGTGCCAGAATGGTTTTTACTTCATCCTGATTGGTTGGGAGTCTTGGTCTGTGTTTATTGGTCTTGGAGTTTGCTGTGTTCTGCTTGATTGGTGTTTCTAATATCTTCTGTCTGTTTTGTGGCTTTGTGTGTGTGTGTGTGTGTGTTGATTGGCTGGCAACATTGTGTTCCTGTATTGGAGGCTTTTAGTGCAGCTTGGCTCCGAGTAAATGGACGGCTATCATTTGTTAGGAATCTAGGTTTCATCTGGGTGCCTGGCTGGGGTGTGTTTGAGCTGGAGGTATCAGGGGGGATCTGTTTGTGCCCAGGTGTTTGCCTGGCTTGTGGTGTGGAGATTTTTTTGTTTGTGAGTGCAGGCTTCCAAATAATTGACAGTCTGGTGACAGACAGGTCTGACCTGACAGAGAGGTCTTTTTTCAGAGAAGCCATAGAGATTGAAAAAAGACCAGAAAGCATGAATAGATGATTCCACCAAACTGTCAATTATTTGGAAGCCTGCACTCACAAACAAAAAAAAATCTCCACACCACAAGCCAGGCAAACACCTGGGCACAAACAGATCCCCCCTGATACCTCCAGCTCAAACACACCCCAACCAGGCACCCAGATGAAACCTAGCTTCCTAACAAATGATAGCCATCCATTTACTTGGAGCCAAGCTGCACTAAAAGCCTCCAATACAGGAACACAATGTTGCCAGCCAATCAAGACAAAAAAGCCACAAAACAGACAGAAGATATTAGAAACATCAATCAAGCAGAACACAGCAAACTCCAAGACCAAAAAACACAGATCAAGACTCCCAACCAATCAGGATGAAGAAAAAACCATTCTGGCACAGCAGTAGGCTAGCCCCAAATTTAAAACTGAAACCACTGTAAAAGTCTGACTCACAGACGAACACAATACAGAAGCCCAATGATGGCAGAGGAGATTCTGCCGAAACGTTGCTACAACTTTAAAAGCACAACTATAATGACATGGGAAAATACCTGAACAAAGCTGAATACCATATATATATATTAGATAGATAGATAGATAGATAGATAATCTGGTGAGTCATTGATCATAATTCAATAAATTTAAGCTTCAATCTTGCCAACCAGCTGTAATGTTGGAAAAAATTATGTAACGGGGTTTGATACTCTGATCAGTCATCACTATGTCTCTGAAAACAAAACAGAATTGGACCCAATTTGGTGCGGGAGGAGAAGAAAAAACAAGCTCTAAAATGGCAAATGGAAGGACAAGCCCTAAAATGGGACCTGGTTCAGCTATGGACTAAAGAAAAGAAAAAAATTAGAAAAATTCCTCCAAATAATTTGGGAAAGAGCAGTAATTTGGAAAATCACTATCTGCTCCATTCTCCTCCCTCCTAATTACATGACCCATTGTGGTAACAAGATAAGCGAGAGCAGAAAAACATCCTCATACACTTTTACTGTTTTACATGGGGGGGGGGGGGGGAGGTGCTTGTTGACACCAGGCACTCAACTAATGAGCTGACCATAAAAACCTCACTTCCTGCAGTCTAAGCATGAGGAATAGCTGTCCAGAATACAAGTGGGGAATCTCACTATAACTCCTTTATCCAGAAAGATTGCACAAGCCAAAATGATTGCACAATTGGGCAATACAGTTAACTAAATCACTAGATACTAAATTGACAGCTTTAAAAAAAAGCAGAGGAAAGAGCTATAAAGAGGAAAGAGGAAATGAAAGAAGTTAAGAAGATGGAAAGCTCTGTAAAACAAGTGTCTGGCGATGTAAAATGAATTAATGACAAAGTGGAAATTCTGAAAAGGAAGTAAGAATTTATAGATAGGGAGTTGGAAAGAAAGCTAGATAATGTGGCTGTTTTGGAATTAAGAAAGAAGAAACTTTATTTGAGATTTATAACACTTCCATAGTATTCTAGTGAAGATATTAGGAGAAAAGGTTATTAAATCTTTTGCAAACTTCTTGGACTGGATAGAGGAAAATTCAGGGGCAGAAATTGATAAAATAGATAAATTAAATTCAAGGTTTGCAAGAATAAGAAATGTTCTAAAGGATGTCTTGGTGCCCTTTGTCAGGAAGAAGACAAGAGATCAAGTTTTCAAGCAGCATTTTAATACAAGACTGAAGATAATACATATGTGTTTGTACTTAAAGAAATTCCAGTTAGTATTTTGAGTGAGAAAAGAGTAGTCTTTTCTGACTGATAGATTAGGAAAGAATTCCATTTCAATGGGACAAAACAGAAGGTTTGATTTTTACTTTTAAACAGCAGAGGTTTCAACTGAAGCATAATGAAAAATAAAACACACTGATTTTCTTAGATGCAGAAAAGGCTTTTGACAATTTGAACTGGGCTTTTTTTTCCAAAGTTTTGAAAGATATGCACTTTGGAGAGAATTTTATAAATTGCTAAGATCAATTTATATTTCACAGAAAACACAAATAACTATTAATAGAAATTTAACGAAACGTGATACAAAAAAAGAAAAATACAGGGATGTTCAATCTCTCCTCTCTTGTTTATTTTGGTTCCTTTAAAGAAAATTGAAACATTAAAGGAAAAACTAATAGAATCTGGTACATCAGCAGTTTGTAAAATCAACATACCGTATATACTCGAGTATAAGCCAAGTTTTTCAGCACATTTTTTGTGCTGAAAAAAAACCCCTCGGCTTATACTCGAGTCAGATTCCTCTCTGAAAAAAAAATGGTGTGGAGCTCCGAAGCTGGGTAGCTGCTTCCCTGCTTCCGTGTTTCCTTTGCAACTTTTAAGCATGGGGGTAATCGGAAGCAGAAAAGTTCTTGCTTGAGGATATATTGTTTTTTCTTTTTTTAACTGTTTTTTTGGGGAGGAAGACCCACCGCCATGTGAGAATGCTCAGACATGAAATCTATCCAACCGAAAATAAGTGTGTGTGTGTGTGTGTGGGGGGATTTTAACAGAGGGAAGATGTAGGGAGAAGGCAAAAGCGACAGAAGATCCTTCAGGGGAAACTGAGGGGGAGATTCACCCTTGGTCCAGATGAGCCCCCTTCCCCTTTCTCTAGGCTGAGAAAACAACGCGAGCCGAGGTTGCTTCGGCTCCACTCAGCTTCATTTCCTCAGCTCCAGCTGATTTCAGTCCACTCGGGAGGAGGGGGAGGAGGAGGTGGTGGTAGCTCGCTAGCGTTGTTTTCTGAGCTCTAGGCTGAGAAAGCAACGCGAGCCGAGGTCGCTCCACTCAGCTTCATTTCCTCAGCTCCAGCTGCTTTCAGTCCACTCGGGAGGAGGGGGAGGAGGAGGTGGTGGTGGCAGCTTGCGTTGTTTTCTGATAGTGAGATCATTTCCCAAATTAATTGATTCACTAACCCAAAAGAAGAAGATGTTGATGACAGTGGGAGGCAGGAGTCACTCTCTCCCTTGCAAGAAAAAACCAAGAGCCGTTCTTATGATATCTCTCTCTCTCCCCCCCCCCCAATAAAGTCAAGCCCTTTCCAGCACGCACGCGCGATCCGCCCCCGCCGCTTTGCACCTTGCAAATGCAAAAACCCTGGGGTTTTGCATTTGCAAGGTGCAAAGGGGCGGTGGTGGATCGCGTGCGCGTGCTGGAAAGGGCTTGACTTTATTGGGGGGGGGGAGAGAGAGAGAGAGAGAGAGATATCATAAGAACGGCTCTTGGTTTTTTCTTGCAAGGGAGAGAGTGATTCCTGCCTCCCACTGTCATCATCATCATCTTTTGGGTTAGTGAATCAATTAAACCTTTCACGATAGTGAGATCGTTTCCCAAATTTCCCTTAAATCAGGGAAGAAATCAGAAACAAACCTTTGGGCTGAGAATAAGCCTGTTCCTATGATGCCATTTTTGTTCACTGCAGTGTGAAAAGTGTGAAAAAACACACTTCTTTTTCTTCATCTTCTTGTTCCCTATTTACTGGTCTCTTTCAAAGAGGAAATTGTGAACATCAAACTTATTCTCAACTGTCCTAGTGAAAGTTTTTATTGGTATCTATTTTTATTTTTGAAATTTACCAGTAGCTGCTGCATTTCCCACCTTCGGCTTATACTCGAGTCAATAAGTTTTCTCAGTTTTTTGTGGTTAAATTAGGCGCCTCGGCTTATATTCGGGTCGACTTATACTCGAGTATATACGGTACATGAGACAAAAAATATTATTTATATAATTTGTATCCTGCCTTTATTATTTTTATAAATAACTCAAGGTAGCAAACATACACAATACTCCTTCCTACTCCTATTTTCCTCACAGTAACCCTGAGAGGTGGGTTGGGTTGAGAGAGTGAGTGACTGACTCAAGGTCACCCATCTGTCTTTTATGGCATTGGTGGGACTTGAATTCACAGTCCCCTGCTTTCTAGCCTAGTGGGCACAACCACTAAACTTAAGTGGCTAAGAAAATTGGCAAAAAAAAAACCCAGAAAAATAAAAGAATTGATGAATAAAATGGGTTTAAAATTGAGAAGTAAAATATTTGGGAATAATTGTATGTTATTTCAAAATAACTATTAAATGGAGAGAAGTTAAAAACACATGTTAAAATGAAAGAAAATACAATTGTCATTGTTGGATAGAATTTCTGTGATAAAAATGGATGTCTTGCCTAGAATGTTTTGGACAATACCTGTTTTCATAATTGTGCACCATTTACACAGTGGCAAAAGGTTACTTCTACATTTGTGTGATAGGGCAAAAAAACTATAAGTTAATTATAAGGTGTTATAAGATGCAAAGGAAAAAGGAGGAGCGTGTCTACGCTATTTAAAATTGTATTTTGCAGTTTGCAGCTTGGTTTGGATGAAAGAGTGAGCATCGCTGAGAAACAGAAGGCTGTTAGGAGTTAGAAGAACACCATCTGAGATTGGGTTGGCAAGGATATGTGTAGTATAAATAAAGTTAAGGCTAATGTGGATTTTAAAATGTAGACATGCTACATTGAGAATATGGGATAGATACAAACCCAAGTGTGTCCCAAAACACTTTGCAGCTCTCAGCACAAGAAGCATTTATGGATGAGAAATTATTGACAAACATAAATGGCTAACCTATTGTGAGACATTAGACTGAGTCCAAAAGCATGTCACATAGCAAGGCAAGCTAAGAGTCTTAGAACATGAACTGAGCAATACTTTGCAGACTTTCAAATATAGCATTAAAATATCTGGGGGAAAGAACAGGAGAAAAGTGAAGAAGACTATTAGAATGCTTTTCCCTATCCCCCTTTCCCTCTCCCTTTTTGAAGAGTTTTGTTCTGTCTTTTTAAATTTCTTTATAATTGTATTTTCACTTCAGACTTTGTTCTAATGTAAAGTTGATGTGTATATTTGTTTTTGCTATTTTTGTTGTGTATTTTACCTAATAAACAAAAAATAAAACCAGGAAAAAAATAACAAGCATTAACTTGTCAGAAGACACCTTTTGGTTTAAACAAGATCCTCCAATTCCAGGAAGAACTTTTGTGAGATAATACGCTAGACTTTTTAAAAGACTGAGCACTGTTTTGGCTCATTTTTTATAATCTACTATCATGTTTTTTTCTAATAAAAAACCTGTCACTCTAAAACAACACCCATTTTCTTTTTCCAAAATATGAAGGGACGAACTGATTTAATCATTATAATAATTTAATAAAATTAAAACAATAAAATTAAAAGACAAAATTTAGCAGAGTACAAGCGCATGGCTTCAAAGCTAAAGAAACGACAATAGCACTGCTTCTGAGCAATCTTGTAAGAGCTTATAAGTGTTTCTGAGCAAGTGATACAAACACCCTGTCTGTGGAAAAAAAGTTTTAAGAGCATACCTACCTTGCCTGCTGTCCTGTGTAATGTTGGTCATGCTTCCATCTTCTGCTAAGCCATGTTCCAAATTGTCCAAAATCTGCAGTGAATAGACAACTAATGCTCATTTTTAAAACTCTAGTGAGGAAATTGAATTCATATTGTAATGACAAAGAAATAAACAGAGACTAGTATAGATCCATTTCAAGCTATTTAGCTCTCATCAGCTTATTTGGGTAGACCAGGTTGCCCTGATAGACCGGTTTCACTGGAAAAACACTTTAGTGAGGAAATAATGCCCACACTAAACTCAAACAGCAGCATTTATCACATTCAGGAAATCAAAAAAGAGACACAAGGGCATGTTATAGAATGGATCTATCAGCATAAGTAGGATTAATCAGAGTGAAAACGTGAGGATTTCTGTATTGCAATGCAGGCAATCCCTGCGTTAAAAATGAGTTACAGCTTCTCTTTAACTTAAATTTGTACTTAAGTTGTAACTTGTGCTTGCGTATAGACTGTCTATTACTCAAAATGGTGGACCACGTTCTCCTTTGAGCCAATGAACCACTTAATGTTTTCATAAACAGCTGAAACTATACAGGCTTTATATTTTATATATTTATATTAAAAATGTGCAGCTTCAATGTTCATGAACACATTGTGGGGTGTCAGCAGTTCATTGACAGGAGAAAGAGAATACTGCCATTTTTAGTAATAGACAGCTTGTTCATAAGTACAAGTTGTTCTTAAGTTGGACGTTCTTAACCCAGGGACCGCTGTATTTAATTCCAGGATGGAAATATATGCACGATGTATATGCTTTTAAACCAAGGATCAAAAACTGTGTATTTTTTAAAAAAAGAAATGGTTCGTTTATGGAATAATAAGCCAGTAGATTAACAGAGTTACGCTAATCTGTTTTGATTTATAAACTTGTGAATTAACAAAACAAAGTACTGTCTAGTGGCATTGGCTCTCTGTTGAAGAATTTTCTTAGCCCGCATGGAACTGGAGGAACATGGAGATTTCAGAATGCTTGTCTAAGAGGCGGCATTTAGCTTGGAGGATCACAACTTGTTGCAAGCTTGAATAAAAGCACTGTACTTGGACTACTTAGATGATTCCAAAACATCGTCCAGAGGCGAGGAAGCATAGTTCATTCTTAAGCCTACCTCCCATAAGCATTGAGGAGACAACAGAATACAGTAAGTGCCTTTTGAACTTCAAGATGCTACCAGCTATGCCTATTGTAAATGGTTCTCCAAGACTGACTGGAGGTGGCAGCAGTGATACTTCTGGAATTCAAAGCTTCTGATAGTTTATTAACTTCTACACTCCCCCCCCCCCCCCACGCCAATTAGTGATTAGTTGTCCAAGCAAGCTGGTTATTTTATCATCTTCAGGAGTGCAACCTGCACAACCACATCATTTCAAATAGATAAGAAGGAGCAGTTGGCAGAAATTCAACGTGGCTACTTGCATCTCAATCCATTTCTTGACCCCAATCGAATTCTCATTTTTAATGCACAACACAAGTTATGGCCAAGTTATTATGCATCTGCCACTGCATGCCATTGGCTCAGGAGAAGATGGGAGGAGATCAGAGAAGCAACTATTTAGCAAGCTAATGTAAGGGAATATAGCTATTAGATAGCAGCAGTGCTGATTTCAACTTTCAATTACTGATATCAGTGATTTTCTTTTTATCAAGGATGAGATGGCGAACAGCCTTCTTTGATGGGGGAGGCAACAGTAAATCAAGAAGCTCAGAAGAAACAGAAAAGGGCTGAAGAGAGAGCAGAGCAATTCTAATATTAAAATTAAAAAGTGGACTCTTTGGGATGTTTTTCATGTTCAGGATAGGTTGGAGCAGCAATACCAAAAGGTGTTGCTTACTAAACAGGGCAGAAATATATACCTCAAAATTCAGTAGCAGGTTTTCTTCTAGGTAAACATCAAAAATGGGCAGCTTCCTTAAGGACATACTCCTTTGACAAGGGCATTTTTGGCTTGTTAATCTTTTGTATGTAAATATAAATAAATGATTGAACAACTGTTTTGAAAATCCTGAAATATAAATAGCGAATACTCCATGAATCAAGCTTCTTGCTGGCTATATACAATGCCTAGTACTTCTGCCTTTTAAGTATCAAGAGTTTGGAATTTGCGGTTGTGGACAAACACAAAGGAACACTTTTCAGTCACACGTTTAAGAAAGGAGAGAAGTTCCATCTAAAGGAAAAGTATCTTGTCTTATTCCTCCACATTCTTCCCAGTCTAAATGCCCATTTTTTGGAGTATAGTTCAAACAACTCTGAAACCAAGCATTCTACTTTGTTAGAGGCAAATGCAACTCTTATAACATCATTCTTCCCTTTATCTGTTTTCAAAGATAAACACAGACAATGTAACCCTATGTAGTCTGGGGTTGCCAGCTAGGCAATTATATCTATATGTCCATGTCTATGTATCAAGTATCTATCTTCTTTTAAAGAACAATATGAAGCCTAATGGTAGCCAGGTACACTTGGGAAGAGAAAACACTGCCTTTAAGGCTCCCCTTCAATCATGATATTGAGGGGTGATGGGCATAACTTAGAAGATAATAAGAGCTATCTAAGCCAGTCGTCATGACCAGCCCTATCGTCAATGAATTTCTCTGACTTTTAGTGATTTCATGAACATAGACACAATTAGATGTGTCCAACTTTGAGCCAGGAGAGACTCTGCTTAGCTTTTTGAGATCAACCAAGTTGGGCCTGGTTCTGCCTGGTTTCTGTTTAAAATCTCCTCACTGCAGTGGCCATCACTACATCTGACAGAAATCAATTCTGAAGTCATGCACTATACAGAACAATGCTTTTGTTCATTGATCCTGGATCTGCTCATGTTTAGCTTCAATATAGAACCTGAACTTCTAACACTGTGCAAAGGGGGAAAAAAATCTTCTGTATATCTACTTTTCCACACCACACATGATTTTAAATGCCTCTTCCATATCATCCCATCCATTATTTTTCTCAAATGGGAACTCCCCAAATCTGGTTTTTTTTTTTTTAATGTGATTGGTCTTTTCTACATTTACATCTATAGTAACTTTTCAAAAATGCAGCAATAAGAAAGTGAAAGCACAGAGTGTGTTCCTTTTGTTTATGCTTAAAAACTCAAGGTTTATTTAAAAAGTACATTACAGGTGTCCTTGTAATGGACAAACAAGAAAAATGCATGGCATAATGAAGAAGAAATATTTACTGTGTTCCTCATGTCCACTGTAAAGCTGGGTGACTGGATAATCCATAAAACTATTAAATGCAGAGAATAAAATTACTTCGCCACACCACTGTCTAAAATCTTTGGCAAAAGAAGAAGAAAATAGAGACAGAGGAAGTTGCAGGCAGGAGCTCTGAAGGTTAATAAGCAGAATGTTTCCTCAGTCCTGGTAGCTGACATTAATTGAAGATGCCTTCTGTTCACACTGCACTTATTTTACCAAAGAGCTCTGGCCCTTGCCACAATAATGTGCAACCAGTTGCTCTGTGTACAAAACTTGTTTTCTTTATGGGGAAAATGCAATCTAACAATGCTTCAAACTGGTGGAAGTAGAAAAGGAAGAGATAATTTTTTTCCTAAATTTTCCCTTGCCATTCTCATACTACTGTATTCATTCTTCTGGAACATCCCCACAATTCTAGAATAGATTTGGATGTCAGAAGAAAGAGGATTTAATGTTGCTACCCCTGTTACTTACCCATGAATTAGAATCCAATCAAGAGTCCCCTCAACTAAAATCAATGAATTAAATGAAGTGTTTACCCTGACTCCTTGGGTGCGTTTCTTCAAATGTTTTTCTCTAGCTAGTAATACTATGGATTTGGCAAATTTAGGGGGTTCATTCTTAGCTAAACCAAAATTTCTTCAACACTGCAAAGCTTGCTTTATAAATCTTCTGATTAAAACAAAAGCCACATGCAGCAAGATAAAGATTGCGCCCAAGCCATCTATCTCTAATAAAAGATAGGTGTCCATTCTATTCTGTTGCCCCAAATGCTCTCATATCTGAAGTCATCATTGTGGAATACTCTGTCCAAAGAAGACTGAATGGGATTTATTAAAGTACTGCTTATAATTTAATTAGCTAATAATAATATAAGGCACTGAATTTCTGTGCCAATCTCTCTGATTTGCCAAGATGACTGATACTGCTGCTTCCAATTAAGAGCACTGCATAATTCTTTCTTTCTAGGCAAGTTCATTCAACTTAACTAAGTATATAGTGCTATCAAAGGATCATCTTCATGTTATTTTATTTTAGATAAATATGATACCAGCAAAAGGCTTGCTTCTGTTCAAAGAAGGCAGTCTAAAATTCAACAGCAGTGATTCTTTGTTTTTTATTGGGAAAGAATGTAACAACATGAGACAGAAGGGAGGGATATGGTCCTATATAGGTCTTTCTGGAAGGAGTCCTACACAAGGGAGGTGGCATTTGCCAATCCTCAAAGAGAAGCAGTGCCTCCTCTTTTTAAAAAGTATTTAACAATCAAACATTAAAATTTGTTGCTTGATTAAGCAACTAAAAGGTGCTCCTGATTAAAGCATTTTAAGGTAATTAACCAACTCACTAAATGACTAAACACTACAGCTGTAATTCAAGTATATGCAATCTAGATTGTCTTACCATTGGCTTGATAATCTTACAGAAAGTACCAATTATACTTCAAATGATTAAGCTGACTATGCCTCTTTAGTGTGGCAGGGAAAAGGACGATCTAATATATGCTCCACAGACGATTTTAAACCAACTGCTGTTCACCCAAAGACTGTTCTTTTGGAAGCAGGAACTATGTGCCACAATAATCCCTGGAAGGCCAAAATCAATTCATAGTTTCTGACTTTACGTTTCTTTCTTCCACTCTTCAACATCTCTGCAGCTGCTAGACTATACTCTAGCCCAATACCAGTCTTTAAGTAATCCCAGCTAGATTTAAGAATACATTTTTCACAAAAATGAATTGGAGAGAAAAAAACAACAACATCTAAGCTTCAGCTCTGGCTAGCTAGAACACAATCCCCTACTAAGCTGGCTCTCCAGGACAAAAATATATTGATCCATGTTAGGAAGAGCAGTGGTCCAAATGAAAGTAAAACACCCAAATCCCCAAGTGGCTGTACTGAAGGCTATGCAATACTTTTTTCTTCCCCCAGAGATAATTGTCCAGGTAAAGCCTATAGCTAAATACTTAATAGAAAGGATGCACATATTTTCTCCTAAATCTACAGGCAAAGCTTCACATTTTATGAGACAAAAATGGATGCTAAGAAAACTTTGAAGAAAAGAATGGAAAGGATATGCTACAAGTTTGTACTAGTACTGTGATGGCAAACCAATGGTACACATGCTGGAAGTGGCATGCAGAGCCACTTCTGCCGACATGCAAGAGGTCTCCCGGAAGAACCCCACTGCGCATGTGCACGCATGCCACTGCCCGACAGCTGATTGTTGGGTATCTGGTGCGCATGCGCAGGGGGGGACAAGAGAGCATGGAAGATGCGTGGCATGCAGGGGATCGCACACACACGCACAGAGATGCATAGCACGTGAGGGGGCATGCGCAGGGGGTCTGTGTGTGGGGGTCCCAGCACGAATTGCCTTCTGGGTGCTGACACACAAGCATGTGCACAATTTTTGGCACGGGAGCCAAAAAAGGTTAGTCACCATTGTTCTAGCATATAAACAGATTTAAAATATAAAATGCAAAGTATATTCTTCAGAAAGCAACCGTTTTAGCATACACTGGCACAAAGTGTATCCCAAAGAAGTGGAAAAAACTGAATATATAATTGGTAAAAACATTAAAGTCAACAGAGTACTTTTTCTGTATGCCCCCCCCCCCAAAAAAAAGGTCATCAAGACATCTGGATTGCAAGGCACTATGAGAACTAAAGCAGCATAAATTAGAATAAGGAGATTGCAGAGAAACCAAATATATTGAATGAATATGTTTATATACACAGCATTATTCTTGTGAAAGATGTAGGATAAATACTCATGCTTTGCACAATGATTGCTGTGGGATGATATATGAAATCAACAAAAGGAAAAGCAAAGACAAATGTCTAGTGCTTATAGATAAGCATCAGCAAATCATCTGCGAAGTCTAACTGAGGATAATAAGCTTTTACAAGGGTTCAGCAGACTGAACTTGCTTACTTGATTCTCTGATGATGAGAAGAAATGATGCGGCTTCTGTACCATCCTTTCTAATCATCCCTATCTTCTAATGAGATCACTAATAATAAAGGCTGAAACCTTCTGGAAGGCAGGAAGCTATGATTCTCAAGCCAGACAGCACTTTATATAAACATGCAAAGAAAGAGAGGTGAAATATTTGTTGATTTGGGAAGGCAGGAAGAAAAACCTTAGGATTTAAATCCCGGAGCAATACATACATACATACATACATACATACATACATACATATAGAGAGGGGGGGGGAGGGCACACAAGCCTTGACTGTTGTGAACTGCAATAGATATAGATATAGATATAACTTCATTCTTCATTGAGTGCATTGAATGCATCTTCATTCTGCATTGAAATTCTTTATCTAGCCATATTACTGTGAAATGCCTGCTCTTAGAGAGCTGCAAAATATGGAGCAGCATTTCCAATGAGCTGGGATTTATTTTCATGCTCGGGAGTGAAGTCTGACACTAATTTAGGGTGAGAAAAAACAATCTTAATGACACAATGGCATCAAGGATACATTCTCAGGCCACATCAATCCCATCTTCATCCCCCAAAACAGAAGGCCAGAGAGAGACATCATTTCTATGGAGATTCTCAGTCATCCAGGTCATGATTGTCCCAAAAGTGCTTTTCAAAAAGACAACTAGATTTGGGGTTTTTTCCCCCTCTGAAACATTTCTTTTCTCATCCCAAGAGTTGACATTCTGGACAGAGGGGACCACTGGTTTGAAAGAGGGATCAAAGAGGCCAACTATGTTAAAATTGAACAAATGGGAAGGGCATACCACCACCTATCTCCTGTTTCCAATGCAGTTCTTTCAGCAATCGCAAGAAGGTTCCACACACAACTGCACTCTGTTTCAGTGACCCTAAGGGTACAGATACATCTCCAAGTGCCCTCAATTACTCTTCAGAGTGCTAACAACCAGATGACGGCAAAGAATATAAATCCTTCCATTCCCCCACCATTTAGTCAGAAATGAAGAAGCTTCTTAGATGAGAACTGAAATGTTTTCAAGGGGAAAAAAAAACCCTAGGAAAGCCCAGTTGCCTTTTAAAAGCACCACTGGGACAAAGAGGCAATAGATTGCAGACTCATGTTCTGGACAGGGAGATGGTCTGTTCATGCCTCCAAATCTAAGCGGGGTAACCAATGGCCTCCTCTCCACTTGGTTCTAGTGGGTAGAATTATTTAATTGCAGTGATGGTCTTCCTCCTATCTGTGATTGAGGAGAGAGAAAGGCCCAACGTAAGATTAAACTAACAGGGAAGGCCTTTGCCAGGTCTCTTCTGTCTGAGCAAAATGGACAGAATCTGACTTTCATAACCAACTGCCATGAGGGGAAAATGAAACTGAAAAAGATGTTCTGTATATTTATAAGAATATATCTGCCAACAGCTGTAGCACCCAGATCTTGAGATAGCTCTGAAACCCACAACAACAGGTTCAGAGAAGATTCACTAAATAGCCTTTGTTGCTAGGGCTGTTGCAAGCAGCAGCTCTCCTAAAGAGAAAAGTCCTCCAACGTGGCCTCAGGAACTGCTCTCTTGATTTTCCTGTGCCTGATTTTTTTACAGAACACATTTGGTCAGCTTCATTTTCTCTTCTTCTCTCTCTGCCAACTCCCATACCAGCTAGAATAACAAGGACATACAGAAATACAGTATGTTTTCTTTTTCCCGTGCCTAGCGTGTCACTCTTTAAAAATTAAACACTCTCTCTGAATTCTCTTGTGAGATTGCTCCTCACAATTAAAAAAAAAGTCTCTCTCACACACAAAAATAAAACCAATGAGCAAAGCTTCCTTGTAAATGTTCAGCATTCTTCTACCAACATCACCTTAATAATTAGAAAAGCATCCCTGAAGGCCACTGAATAGATCCCTGAACTCCTGAATAAAATAAAAGCTCTGCTGTTTTCTTCCACAGCAGAGTGTAGTAGTCTTCTTCCCAACAGAGGAAAAGCTGGGGAGAAAAGCTCAGAAGACATTCTCACAGCACCTTATTTGCAGCATCCTAATATTATGTTTCTTGTAATTTGGTGAAAAAAAAAAGTTGATTTGCCGATGTCCAATTCTAATTTCTTTTCCTCAAAGGAGGAAGAAATGAGAGTAGGAGGCCTCTAGGAATGGGAAGCCACTCTTATTTCCACCCTCAACATAACCCCTAAATCCACACACACACACACACACACACACACACACACACACAGACACAAACCCATCTCAGATCTTTTTGCTATTTTTTTTTAAATTTCAGTCACATAATAAGGAAGAGAACAGATTGGAAGATTTAAGAGGTGAAATTGAGAGTGGTTTGTCTCTCAAAGTTTCCCTCTCTCATGGACGCTATGATCAATTTGAAAACCCTAGCAAAAAATCTGCCCCATCCCTCCACTTTCAACATCGCTGTTTCTGTGATAGCACCTCAACCATTGGTTGGGCAAAAAAGCTATACACACATGCAAACGTGCACATAAACACACACCCGGGAAGCTTCCCAACTTTCTCCTCCAGAAATCCAGTCTGAAAAAAGTACAGCAGCCCTCCATTACTTAGCCTAGAACAAACCACTAATTTAATCCCAAAGAAGCAAAGAAATAGCGGACTGGCCTAGGATAAAAGGATTGCGAGTCCCCAAATAGTCCCTTCCGAGTCCCTAAATAGTAAAAATCATCAGCCAGAAAGGGAAGGACCACTCATGCTTCCAATAACAAGGATAGGTAGTCTTCGAGTAACAACCATTCCTTTAATGGCTGTTTAAAGTTACCGCAATGAAAAAGTGACCTATAGCCGTTTTTCACACTTACAACCATTGCAGCATCCCCGTGATCATGCAATCAAAAATTTGGAGGCTTGGCAACTGGCATGTATTTATGACAGTTGCAATGTCCCATGATCATGTGATCATTTTTATGACCTTCTGATGAGCAAAGCCAATTTCACCTAACCACCTTGTTGCTAATGTAACAACTGCAATGATTCACTTAGCAATTGTGGCAAGAAAGGTCGCAAAATGGGACAAAACTCACCTAGCAACTGTCTTGCTTAGCAATGAAAATTACGGGCGCAACTGTGGTCAATGACTAGCTGTAGTTGAATTTGAAAGTACTCTGAAGAGAAATGCTAATGATCACCTAGAACATTCTATATGCCTTAGAACTGGTGTAGCTTGGAGATGTCCAGTTTGGTTGAAATCTGCCTCTCCGATGTGTGCAGAAAGACAATCCCCTTTGTGTCCTCTTTCGTCAGATGTGCTAATAAATGGGGGTCCTCAGCAGGGATTGTTCTTTCTGCACACATTGGAGAGGCAGATTTCAACCAAACTGAACAATCTCCAAGCTACCCCGCTTCTAAGGCATACAGAATGCTCTAGATGATCATTAGCATCCTAAACTGTACTCAGTATCCAGTAACTGGCATTCTGTGCAGTTCCTGTAGCGATGATAACACACAGCAGCAATGTGTGTGATACATAAGCATATATACAGCTGCATTTTGTTGTAGCTGAAGTTCCTTTAAGGGCAGCCTCAATGTACAAGTGATTGTCTTCACTGCCCCCACTCTGAGAAAGGCCACTCCTAGTGCTGTACTAGCTGTACAGGTCTTTCACTTGCTCCCAAAGCAGGAGCCGTGAGATCAGGAGAACCCCAAACCTAAGAACGTGCTCCTCAAGGAAGAACATAACCATATCCAAAGGCAAAGTTGATATAAACCTGAAACTGGCAGATTTCTGAATTAAGAACTCTCCCATCTTGGGTTGAATCTATATCTCTTCACCAGGATTTAACAACCTCCAGGATTTCTCCCATTTGGTTTAGGGCAGAGATGTATAACTAGGCCTCATCTTCATATTGATGTCACTTTATCCAAATCAAAGGATAACTTTATCTAATGGTTTTCCTATAAGGAAAAGATGAAATATTTGGGAGGAGGGGGTTGTCTTTTAATATATTAAAACATCAATGGAAGATTAAAGAAATGTCCATGATGTGGATACAGAGGGTGCTAGAAACTCAGAATCACTCAGTGAAATTTACTGTTTGCCATTCTATGTATGGTCCAGAAATCAGGTGAAAACAAAATAGAATCACCAGCACTTATATTCTGGTTATCAGTCATGCTGCAAAGGAAAAGCGTTATCACAAGAAGCTAGAAAAGACAGCTCCCTTTAGGCTTTCCCCCAAACGTTGCAAGTACCATTGCATCATATTTCCACATGTATAGTTGAAATTTGATGTTTGTTCCGAGCAAGGTCATAAATCAAGCTTTGCCAATCTGGGCTCCAGAATTTAATTCCCAGAATTCCTCAGTCAACACTTCCAACCATTGAGAATTCTAAGAGTTTAGTCTTAAACATCTGCTTTACCTTAAATATTTCATGGGCTATATAAAGAAACATTTACCTTTGTGCAGATTGTTTTCATATTGTGTAGTCTATCAAGTGACTCCTGAGGACTTCCAAGATACTGTTGAAGTTCTGCATGCAAAATTCTCATGGAAAATGGAACCATGGACCCTAAAATAATAAAATATGTAGTTACTATTTCCCAGCCAACACAATTTTTTTTAAAATAAAGTTTTATTGAGTTTTAACAAACAAATAAAACATCTTATTTGAGTACAGCATCGTTCCGAGTTATCACATTTCCATACAGACACAATTTCATATGCCTATTCATCTTATGTATTCAACTTCATATCTTATTACTCTTTTTCCAACTTCTCACTATTTCTCCTTTTACTTCTCTCAATTTTCTTTTATGGTTATCGCATTTTCTTATTCAATTGTATTTCTTTTACCTAAATTTCTGTATCTTTTTATTCATTGTACTTATACTTTTGTCTGTCTTGTTTACAATTTCATATGTTCTCTTCCAATATTCTTAAGAAGAAAAATTCCCCCTATGATTGCCAATCGAAGTGCAACACCTTTAAATCTTATTGTTATTATCATATGAAATCTCACTAAACATTGAATTTGTGCATTCTAAAATTATAACATTCAAATTTCTAATATCTATTTTATATCATGTAGATCTCATCATTCAGACTCTGCTTGGTACTTCCCCTTGAAAATGTAAAAAGAAAAATTCTAAAAACATAGCAAAAACAATATATATATATATATATATGGATCTTTGGTTGTTCGGGTTTTCTCCCACGTAAGATTGGAAGTATCTAGGCAACGTTCTCATTCATCATCTTCAGGCTTGGTCTTCAGCTCTGTGCTTCTCAGAGTGAAGACCAAGAGTGAAGACTTCTCAGAGTGAAGACCAAGCACAGAGCTGAAGACCAAGCCTGAAGATGATGAATGAGACTTCATCGAAACGTTGCCTAGATACTTCCAATCTTACGCGGGAGAAAACCCAAATAACCAAAGATCCACATACAAATATTTGCGAGAACCTCAGAAAACAAATATATATGTATGTATGTATGCATGTATGTGTGTGTGTGTGTGTGTGTGTATATATATATATATATATATATATATATATATATATATATATATATATACACACACACACACACACACACACACACACACACACACACATATATATACACATACATATATATAAACACACACACACACACATTAGTAAACAAAATAGTTATTCAAAATCATTCTAGTACTGGTATGAACCTTGTAAATCTTTCACATTTCTTTTCAATATCTATCAATCTTTGAGAACAATTGAAATGTTTCCCTCCCTTCTTCATTATTACTTAACTGTTAATAAGCATACCATTGGATAGTCATACAGTTTTATCTAAAACATTATTTATTATTAATAAGCAAAATAATTATTCAAATTCATTCTAATAACTGGTATAAATTCCCTCATAAATTTTTCACATTTCTTTTCAATATTTTATCAATCTTTAGAAACAATTGCAATGTTTCCCTCTCTTCTTTATTATTATTAGTTGTAAATAAACATACCATTACAGTTTTACCTCATAGATTATTTACTTATTTCATTTCTAACTCATCACAGTATTCTACTGTCACAACACTATCTTTTGTACCTTTGCAGAATCCTCACTTTTAACTAAATTTAACCATTGTCTCTGTGTTTTCTAGCTGAGGAAATACCTTTAATCTTAGTACGTTTCCCCTTTTTCTTTATTTCCTGTTTTTGTCCCTCATAAATTCTTTCCCTTTCTATCTTTCCCCCTTTTTCTCATTTCTTTTTTATACCCTTCTCTCTCTAATTTTCCCTTCTGTAGTTTTCTTTTCTGCTTCTCCTTGCTATTATACTTCTGTTTCAGACTATTTTTCTTTTTGGCTGTTCCCTTTGATCTCAAACTTTTAACTCCTTTCCCCCTTTCCCCTCTTATTACCACACTTTGCATTATTTGATCATTTAAAATGGCTTCTTCTTTGTCCCGCCCTTCTTTTTGCTCTTGAAGCTTTTCCTTTTGCTTTTCATAGTTCAGGATCTCCATTTCAAAAAATTCAAATACGAAGCCAAAGGATCTTCCTCTCCTTTCTGTATCTTCTTGCTGTTTTTTAAGACTCATCTTCAATTCCTCCAGGAGTGATGGTATTTTAAACACTTTTGAACAACCACCCAATTGACTTTAAGTAAAACCAGAAAAAGAAAAAAA
Source organism: Hydrophis major (assembly GCA_033807585.1). Classification (NCBI taxonomy): domain Eukaryota; kingdom Metazoa; phylum Chordata; class Lepidosauria; order Squamata; family Elapidae; genus Hydrophis; species Hydrophis major. The sequence continues at coordinate 264,751,615 of CM066328.1, forward strand.
AAACCAATGCCAAAAACTTTTTTATCACCAAATGATCATCACCAAATGATCCCAGACCATCCCTTCTTGTTTCTTTCCTTTCCTTTTCCTTTCCATGGGTTACTGTATCTTTTAATAAGATTTCAGTTACAATGTCTTTTCAAAGTTTCACTGTTAATCCTTTTTATTATTCCAGGTGGCACTCCATTTTTCCATTATTCCAAGTCCCACCCTTTTGCCTCCACTCTTCTCCTTTTTAGGGCTTTAAAAAGACCAAGAAAAAAATCTTTATTCTCCTTTTGACACTTAGATTTCAGCTTAAGGTTGCCTTTTAGTGTCAAAATAGATTAATATAAATTTCTTTCCATACCATTTGTAATTGTCAATATAAAGGAAAAAAAGGGTTTTTAACCTCCTTTTCTCTCTCCTTTGCCGTTTAAAGATCTTCTTTCAGAACTATCCCTCTCGGTACTTTTAGATTCAGGGTACCTTGCTTAGATGTTCTCTGTTGTTTAGCCTGGTCTGTCCTGCTTTCCTCTTTGTCTTTCTCCTGCACAATCTTATCCAGTCGGGTTCTTTTTTAAGGTGGCCATTTATGACCACCGCTGCAACCACCTTCTGGGAAGGCAGTTTAGACCAGCCAAGGAGGAGAGATACAGCTCCCCTCCACTTGGCTAGGAATCTCCCCCCTCTTCACTACCTCTACAGGGTGGCTTCAGCCCCGAATCCAAAGGATCGGGACGCTAAAGTGGCAAGCACAGATCGAAATTGCGCACGATCGCAAATTTCAGTCTGTTGCTGAAGAGATCCAAACCAGAAGTCCCACAACGAGATTCAAGATGCTCGTTGTCACAATTTCTTTATAATGGCAATTAGAGAGAATCTCTGTTTTAATCAGCATGAATTAGGGCAGAATTATTGCATTGAGATTATTCATCAGGTCTTTTTTGTGGCTGAATGCTAGACTAGGGAAAGGCAGTGAATATAATTTGATTTCAGCAAAGCTCTTGATAAAGTTCAACATGTCATTCTTCCTGACAAGCTATCATAGCGTGATTTGAATGACACTACAGTAAGGTGGTTCACAACTGCTACCTAACTGCACACAGAGAGTCAGAATTAATGATACACTATGTTGAGTTGGAAAGTTGTAACTAGTAAGGTTCTGTAAGGATCAATTCTGAGGCTCAGAAGATCATAATGAGTTGCTCCTTATTAGCTTTCTGGGTGACATAAAATTGGGAGGTCTGGCCAACATTCCAGCACGGCAGTCTAATCTAATGGGATGGAAGACTGGACTGAGAGGGATAAAATGTCCTTTAACAGGGAGAATTGAAAACTACCACACTTCTGAAAAATACAGGACACATATACAAGACGGGGGACTCATGGCATGGTCAGTGACAAGTAGAACATGAGTCAGAACTGTAAGACAGTTGCTATAAGGGCTGTTGTTACCTGGTGCTGAATTAGCAGGCAGAGGTTGTATCAAAGTCACAAAATGCCATTATTCCTCTCTATTCAGTACTGATGAAACTACACATTGTACATACAAGTCTGACAGGTAGAAAGGGTTCAGAAAAGTGCAAACAATGGTAGTATATATAGGGGCTTTTGAAGACATGCCTTATGAAGGTGTACCAAACACATGATATTCATGTTCCATTCTGATTTCATGAATGCAAAGCAAAATATACAGTAGTTCTAAATTTCACATATACATGGAATTTGGACTTCCAGTTCTTGTAATCTATATCAGTGTTCCTCAATCTTTATGGCTTGGTGGCCCAGCCCAGGGGCAGGGAAGAGGGGAACTGGATTGTGCAAGCGGCAGGGTGGCATGCACACATGCAACTCAATTTGCACAAGTTGAGCTCTACTCATGCGCCAGCCCATCACTCATGTAAGTTGAGCTGTGCACGCATATGCGCTGGCCCACCACACGAATCTATATTAACTTCCAGAACTATTAAACTCTTGAAATGTATAAGATTCATTACCAATAAGGTTCATAATTCTTTAGAAACAAAGATAATTTCAGCAATTATGATTTTTTTCACATCCTTTTCCATTATTTATTTTATTTTTTCTTGCAGAAAGCTTTTGTAACCAAAATATAAACCCCGAGGCTTAAAATCAAGCAAAAAAATTCCTTCATCCAGCTAAAGATCAAGGTTTTAATATCACACATGTAATAAGCTACACATTATTAACTTTGTATTTAGTAAGACTATGGCCTTAGAATATTTATAACAGAGCGTAATTGGATTTACTTACAAGTATGTATATTTTGGAATATTCTAAATGCCACAGCTATTTTAAAATGTACTGGAGCTTTGATATTTAGGCTAAATCTAATCACCTACTGACCTCTAATCAATGCTGACTGCTTTCCAATTCAATTTTATTCTGGCAAGGATAGTTAAAGGAGAGGACTGTTTTTGGCTCCACTCTTCCTCAAAGTATAACTGAAATCCCTTCAGAATGATAAAATGCAGGTCACCTTCAGAGGCTCTCCTCTGGATATCCCTGCCAAGTGGTTAGGCAGGTAGACTACAAGGTAGAGACTCTTCTCACTTATTGAAAAGTCTTTTTAATTGACTGTTTTTAACAGTGCTTATTTCATTTATTTTTTTATGATTTTTTAAACAGATTGTTGTAAACCATTCAGGGTATTTGATAATAAATAGAAAATCATTACCACTTTCTACTGCCTTTTTATTCCTTTATTTAATTCTGTTAAACTCAAGTATTTGTAAGGTGTCTATTGGAGTTGTTGTGAGTCACATTGTCCAACTAATAATCAAATATGAACGTAATACCAAAGTGAATGTACTGTATTTTTTTTTTAAAAAAGAATATCACTTGAATTACTTGAAGTACATTTCCCTTAATTATGTTTCAGAAACCAGACAATCAAGATTCAATCTTGGCCGGGATACTGAGACAGCACTGATCCCACAGACTGATAGCATCAGGCAGGCTAATCTATTTTTCAGTGGTCTGCAATAGTGTCACTCATGGCATTTTTCTGTCTGGGCTCACTTAGATGAGAGCGAGAGGCCCAGAGTTATGATGGATCTCCTACTTTCCCTGGTGCCAGTTCCAGGATGGACAGAGAGAAACTGAGCTGGAGGCTCCCACTGTATGGGGTGTCTAAGGGATCTACTATCTACTTCTCCCCACTCTTATTTTACATCTACACGGAGATTCACCTTGTACACCAATTGCACTACTTTCCAGACTGGTTCATCTTGCTCATATTGACCAATATCTTAGTCATTTCCAGTTTAAGTTACCAGGATGCACTCCACATGGGGCTGCCCTTGAAAAGCATTTGGAAGCTAGAGCTGGTCTAAAACGCAACAGCAGCAGATAAATTAGGTGTTTCTTGTTATGGCTGCATAACTGCACTGTTTTGCAAGCTGCACTGGCTCCCTGTAGGCTTGTGGGTGAGATTCAAGATGCTCGTTGCCACCTATAAAGACTTCCATAGCAAACAGCCAGGCTATTTGTGGGGTTACTTTTCTCCCCTTGTCTCTGCTTGCCCCACCAGATCTAGCAGGAAGGGCATGCTCCGTATTCTTTCCATTAAACAAGGCCATGTTGTTGGATTCTGGAATTTTTATTGCCTTTTCTATGGCAGTGCCCTATGGAATAGGATCCCTCCTGAGATTAGGATGGCCCCAATCGTATTAGCCTTTCATAAGGAACGAAAGACCAGGCTGTTCCCTCAGGCATTTGGGCCATGTAGTTAGGCGAGCTCTGATGGTTAATGTTGGTTAATGTTATTCTTTATGAATTGGATTGTGTTTGTGACCTCAGATTGAGTTGGGTTCTGTTAAACTGTTATTATTATCTTTAATCTGCATGTTACCCTGTGATGATTTCCTGGACGCTTCCCCAGAAACCTCTCCAGATTTCACGACTGGAGAAAAATGAACCAGTTCCAGGCATGTCAGGAGGGGAGTTGGTCAATGGCTCCAAGCAACTGTCTGAGAATGATTTGACTAAAGCACAGCTGTAGCAGGACAGCCCTAAGGCTTCAAGTGGGGAAAGCATGCGGCTGTAGCCAGTCAGTGATGAGGAAGAGGAATGGCCTTCTGTACCTTATCCAAAAACACGTAAGGCAGAAAAAAGATAGGAGCAGCAAAGATTACTCGCGAGGAGGCAGACTTGCCCTTCTTGATTGGCTACACCAATAGCTGGCAATTTAGCACAGCAGACAGAACTCTCTAATGGCTTTTCTCTCCAAAACAGAAAATGAGCTTCTTTCTATGCCATCAGATCTGCATTGTCCATTTACTTTGTATTTCTCTACCCACAAGCATCTTTTCTTAAACCACTAGTGAATAAAAAGTTTCAATCTACAGTATGCCACAGATTTAAAAAACACACCAAAAAGACAGTGTTAATCCTGATACTGGTTATTAAACAAAGTTAATGATCCTATATGCTACTTCATGGCAGGCCAACTCATTAATACAAAGGTTATCATGCAATGGAAATCCATAACCCCATCACAAAGATATAGCACCAGAGCTAACCTCAAAGCTTCATTTTAAAGTGGTGAATAAAAGTTGGCAGCCGAGCTGTACTACAGTCAATCTCTGACAAAATGAAGCTATTACTTAGCCCATTTTCACTTCTTAGGGTTGAGGTAAGGCATACTGTTTTCTACTGCAAGCAGAGCAGCAGCTCTGGTTGATACAGGAAAAGCAGTGATCTTCCTCAGTAATACCCAGGGATACCTCTGGGAGGAGTCTGAATGTGTTCTAAATAGTAAAGGAACATAAGCATCTCTACTTTTGAGTTTGGAAAATGTATCATTTCTCACTCTAATTACATCCTAATTAGGTGAAATGACAATAAGGGCTCCTTATGTTCAACATTCTTGGAAAATATAGTTAAAATTCAAAAGATAGCGATGGTTATTATTTTATATGAAAAGGGACATCTTTGTCAGTTGTATCATAACAGAAAGACAATCATTCTTTTTTTTTTCTGTTAAAAAAGACCATTTCATACTAAAAATATACATCTCTCACATTAAAAAACACAAATAAGGTTATCAAAATTTAAACAGAGACAGAATATGACAGAATAGAAAGAAAGCCATTCCCCTTAATCGGCTGTGTGTGCTGTCTGCCACACTTTTTGAAAAACTTCTCCTGAGGATGGAGAGCAAATGAAATTCATATTTGCAAAGAAGATGTAGGCTTTTATCAACGAGAGTTAATGTTTACAAATCGCTGAAAGCGTGTCCGTCCATAACTGCATTTAAATATTTACATATATTTCTTTGTATTTCAGTTTGTTTGTCAGAAATTAGAGAATTAAAGAAATTAGTTGGCAATTGGAAACAATTTCATCATTGTGAAACCTCATGCATCAATCTTTTAGATTTTAATTGAGAACAATAATAAACATACTACAATGCCTTCGCTATTGTGGTGCTTGCCCTCTGGAAGAATATTTGGCTTTGGCTCCCACCCTGAGGGGATTCTAGAAATCTTTAAAAACTTGGATGTTTTACCAGGTCTTCAAGTAAGGTGCAGTGGAGTTCCTGTTGTTTGTGCTTTTTGTGGGAGTATTTGGTCTGCATAGATTATTTCTCTTTCTTTCTTTCTTTCTTTCTTTCTTTCTTTCTTTCTTTCTTTCTTTCTTTCTTCTTCTTCTTCTTCTTCTTCTTCTTCTTCTTCTTCTTCTTCTTCTTCTTCTTCTTCTTCTTCTGTTCTTCTTCTTCTTCTTCTTCTTCTTCTTCTTCTTCTTCTTCTTCTTCTTCTTCTTCTTCTTCTTCTTCTTCTTCTTCTTCTTCTTCTTCCTCCCCCTCCTCCTCCTCCTCCTCCTCAAGTGTTAGCTGCCCATAATCATTCTGGATAGCCTTTAAACAACCCTCCCCCAATCTGTGAGGTAAAGCTTTGGGAGTACTAGGGTAAGTAACAGTTTCATCAAAGTTTTGGAAGGTACATGGTTGTGTGCTACTATCATGGAGTCTGCAAGGTGCTTGGATGCATGTGTGTGAGTCTGAGAGAAAGATAGTGTCTAGTCAGGTTTAAGAACATAAAGACCTCTAGAAGGGGATCAGCTGGGTTTCAAGGACAGCACATAAGGCTAAGGAGGCAGAAAGGCCATGCAGTAATAGGACACTTCCTCTTGCTTCATATCAATAAAGACTCATCAACTTTACTGACAAAAAACAATCAAGTGACAGTATCATGGGAAGTGCTGACTCTGAAGTCTTAACAGATTTAAGAGAACACTCAATCAGAATATAAGTTGAAACTGGAAAATTTGATTTGTTTCCTCTGTGACAGCACACAATTCTTCTGCTAAGGTGTTTCTTTCAGCTTCCTCTGATTGAGAATTAAGGAGCTAGAGTTTTTCCTGTAGAAAACAAAAATCTACAAAGAAGGTTTTTGTTAGATCCCAAATGATTAAAAGATATTGTTTAAACAGGATTATTATTTTTGAGCATCTTAATCTATAGAAATATAGCTAAAATCCAAAGTATGTGTATGTGTATGCATGTATGCATGTGTATGTATGTGTGTATGTATATGTATGTACATATACATATACATATACATATACATATATATATATATATATATGGCATTCAGCTTAGTTCGGGTATTTTCCCACATCATAATAGTTGTGCTTTTAAAGTTGTAGCAACGTTTCAGCAACTTTAAGCAATTTCAGCAACTTTAAAAGCACAACTATTATGACGTGGCAAAATACTAAGCTGAATGCCATACATGTAAGTACCCGCGAAAACTTAAGAATATATATATATATATATATATATATATCTTTGGTTATTCAGGTTTTCTCCCGCGTAAGATTGGAAGGGAGAAAACCCGAATAACCAAAGATCCACATACAAATACCCGCGAGAACCTCAGAAAACAAATATATATATATATATGTCTGGCATTCAGCTTTGTTCGGGTATTTTCCCACGTCATAGTAGTGGTGCTTTTAAAGTTGTAGCAACGTTTCAGCAGAATCTCATCTGCCATCATCAGGCTTCTGTATGGTGTTTGTCTGTGAGTCAGACTTTTACAGTGGTTTCAGATTTAAATTTGGGGCAGCCTATTGCTGTGTCAGAATGGTTTTTTCTTCCTCCTGATTGGTTGAGAGTCTTGGTCTGTGTTTATTGATCTTGGAGTTTGCTGTGTTCTGCTACTAATATCTTCTGTCTGTTTTTTTTTGGGGGGGGGCTCTTTTTGTATCTTGATTGGCTGGCAACATTGTGTTACTTTATTGGAGGCCTTTAGTGCAGCTTGGCTTCGGGTAAATGGACGGCTATCATTAGTTAGGAAGCTGGGTTTCATCTGGGTGCCTGGTTGGGGTGTGTGTGTATATATATATGTATATATGGTATTCAGTTTTGTTCGGGTATTTTCCCTCGTCATTATAGTTGTGCTTTTAAAATTGTAGCAACGTTTCAGCAGAATCTCATTTGCCATCATCAGACTTCTGGCATATGAGATTCTGCCGAAACATTGCTACAACTTTAAAAGCACAACTACTATGACGTGGGAAAATACCCGAACTAAGCTGAATGCCATATATATATATTTTCTTAAGTTTTTGCGGGTACTTACATGTATGGCATTCAGCTTTGTTCGGGTATTTTCCCACATCATTGTAGTTGTGCATTTAAAGTTGTAGCAACGTTTCAGCAGAATCTCATCTGCCATCATCAGACTTCTGGCAGATGAGATTCTGCTGAAATGTTGCTACAACTTTAAAAGCACAATTACAATGACGTGGGAAAATACCCGAACAAAGCTGAATGATATATATATATATATATATATATATATATATATATATATATATATATATATATATATATATATATATATCCCAACAACTAAGACTAACCTGAACACAGTCAAGCCCCCACCTGAACAGAACACACCCCCAGCCAATCAGAACACAGCCAACCCCCCAACCAATCAGATCACAGCCAGGCCCTCAACCAATGAGAACACACCCCAGCCAATCAGAACACAGCCAAGCCTCCACCCAGTCAAGCCGCACTCCCACTGGCAGTTAAAAGAAAAAACAGCTGCAAGCTCACATTACTCCTAGAAGCACAAAGCTGAAGACACAAGCCTGAAGATGACGAATTAGATTTCATCAAAACGTCGCCAAAATGCTTCCAATTTTACATGGGAGAAAACCCGAATAACCAAAGATCCAGATACAAATACCTGCGAAAACCTCAGAAAACAAATATTGCACCTCTACGGGGAGGAAACCCACCATTTGACCAGGACTTATGAAAAACTTGAAGTCCAAAGAGTTTCCATTTTATGTGACCTCGCATTCCTATGCAACTGCCCAGATCAAAATTTAATCCCCATAAGCTTCCAATTGAAATTCCACACCAACACAGCAGCCACCAAACACATTCTAAAAAGAACAGAATTGGCCCTAATCAGAAATGAACTTCACAGAAAAAGATTCCTCCTAGATCAAATCAACAAAGATCTCCTCACACTTCATCTCAGACTCAGCAACAAGATTCACCCCATATTTCGGGACAAATCCAAACAACTTGCTGTTTGGAGAGCCGAAACACAGACCACCCTCAAGACAGACACGCACACCAACAAACTCAGAAAACTACAACAACGCCAGAAACAAACTCCTCCCACCTCACATCCACACATGAAACAAACAGTGCACAACATCTCAAACAAGATCCTCACCGAAGCCGAAACCAATGTCCTTTTGAAAGGATTCAACTTTGCTGTCGCTCCCAAACACATCCCCACAGAAACCATTATATGTGGAATTGAAATCAGCCTGACCAAAACCAACCCTGATGATGCTAACAGAATCAGAGTCGAAATCACCAACATTCTCTGCATCTGCAAACCACCCAAAAGCAACTTATCCAAAGAAGAACAAACTGCACTACTTAACCCGAAAGAAGACACCAGCATAATAATTTTACCAGCAGACAAGGGCAACCAGACAGTGGTTATGAACTCATCTGACTACCAAACCAAGTTAACCAACCTACTCCAAAACCCCACATAGAAACCCCTAAACACAGACCCTACCACCTACCTAGAAAAAACCACCAGATCCAAAATAAAAGCCTCCCCCATCAGCGAAGAAATCCAGCAAAAAATCATACCCAGAGAGAAATCATCCAGATGCCCTAAGCTCTATGGTCTCCCCAAGATACACAAAGAAGGAACCCCACTTAGACCAATAGTCAGCTCCTTACGCTCACCTCTACAAAACCTAGCCAAATTTCTCGCCAAACAACTACAGCCCTATGCAGAATCCATCAACTCACACATAAGAAACTCACTCCAGTTCATTGAGATCATAAAGAAACAAAACTTATAGCCCAGCGACCTACTAGTGAGCTTCGATGTCATATCCCTCTTCACCCAAGTGCCTATAAAAGAAGCCTTGACAGCTATGCAAAACAAATACAACCCCCGCCCCCCCAAGCACATCCTAGATCTGACCAACCACTGCCTATCCAATACATACTTCACTTACAATGGAGAAAAATACAAACAAATAGAAGGAGCACCCATGGGATCACCCCTCTCACCTGTTATCACAAACCTCTACATGGAACACTTTGAAACACAAGCTCTAGAAAAATATGATCACAAACCCAAACTCTGGCTCAGATACGTAGATGATACCTTCATAATCTGGCCACACGGGAAAGAAAAACTGAACAACTTCCTCACATACCTCAACAGCCTACACCCAAAAATACAATTCAGCATGGAAACAGAAGCTAACAATCAACTTCCCTTCCTAGATGTCTTAGTATACAAAAATCCAGCGGCTCCCTAGGACACACCATCTACCAGAAGAAAACACATACAAACCGCTATCTACACACACTCTCACACCACCACCCAGAACAGATCAATTCTGTAGTCGAGACACTCATCTCCAGAACAAAATGCTTAGCCAACGAACAACACCTAAAAACCGAACTACACACTCTCACTAATGTACTAACAGCCAATGGATTCCAAAGAAAGATTACCCACCTAATCCAAAAACAAACCCCAACCAAAATCCAAGAAAGAGAACAAGAGAACAGCAAAGCCCTCCTCCCTATAAAAGGCACAACAGACAATATCAGCAAGTTCCTCCAAAAACACAACATTAAGACAGCATTCTGCACAAACAGAAAAATATCCACCATCCTAAGAAACCCTAAAGACAGAATTGAGTTAGAAAACCAAGGAGTATATGAAATCCCATGCACCGTCTGCCCCACACATACATCGGACAAACCAACAGAAGAATTAGTGCATGCATTGAAGAACACAAGAACTCAGTCAAAAAAGAAGAACCGACCTCTTCCCTGGTCCAGCACCTCAAAGCCACAGGACATGAGATTGACTTTAAAAATACCAGAACTATCGCCAAAACTCAACACTTCAACAACAGAATAATTAGAGAAGCCATAGAGATAGAAAAACGCCCACACAGCATGAATAAATGAGATGATACCTCCCACCTATAAGCCATTTGGAAACCTGCCCTCATTAACAAACGAGTACCTAACATGAAGAATGACACCAGACCCACACCCATGAAGGCCACACAAGATACTACCACCCACACTTCCACGTAGAAAGCAGATTCACACCCACACAGATGATGAAACACGACCACGAATCAGAAACTGTACCGAAGCTGGGGAGAAGGCGGAGCTTCGTTCCGGCGATACAGCTGCGATCTCGGGGCTCTGAGATTGTAGCCGATATTTTCGCCCCTGGTCGGTCCTAACGGACCTAAACCGTCCCGTAGAGACGGTGATCGTGAAGGGCATTGTTCCAGGATCCCAGAGATATCGCAAAATCTCTGGTTTGATTCGGAAGAAGCCCTTTTGCTGGCGGCGGAGAGGCAGCCTCCATAGCTGCTGAAGTCGGGACAGCTCCGGAAAGAAAGTGATTGGAGTGAAGTGTGTCGGCTGGGTGAGAAAAACTTTTTTGTGCTGTAAATTCGCTAAGGTTGGAAAGTTCATCCGATATAAAGAAGAAAGCTGTGAGATTTTTTTTTGACTGAAATTGTTTTGAGCGGCGTTTTTTTTAAAGTGATGTCAAATTGAGGCTTGGGTTTTTTTTTCTCTTTTCTTTATACTTTTTGGGAAAGATTTTACTGTGACTTTGTAGGTAACCGGATTGAATTTTCTCTTATATATATTTTTATGCTCCCTTTGATTTTATGCTTCCTTTGATTTTTTAACTTTCTTTAGGATAGAGGCTCCCTTTGGCTATTTTTTCTTTTTTTTCCATATATATTATTCCTTTTTTCTGGCGGGCGGGGAGAAGGAGCATTAAGAAACTTTGTAACACTGCCAACTAGAGGCTTGAAAGTATCTTTATGTGAATTGGAGAGAATTGCAAAAAGACCTCATCTCAAGGACTTTTTAATGTGATAAGATAGAGGGAGAGCACAGCAAAATATTATTGCAGGTGCTTTCCTGGACTGTTATCAACAATACTTGAGGTTTGGCTTTGAAGCTGCTGGAGAAGAGAGTCAAAACAAGAGCCTTGGATAAATAACAAAGTGCAGTGTGTTTTCTTATATATACCCCAATCGCTAGCCTTCTTCTAAATTTTAATTTTAGTAATATTTTTATTTTTGCCTTTTATTTTAAAGGGAAAGCCTCAGAGTTTTTTCTTCTTTATTTTTCTTTTCTTTTTTATTGGGACTTTTTTGCTTTTCATATTTATGTTTTTGGACTACTTTGTTGTTGAGGTTGTTTTTTTTTTTGTTTTTTTTTGGATTATTGAGACTTTTTAATTGGATTAAGGTGTGAAGAATCTGAAGGAACTTTTTGTTTTTTTTTTGTTTTTTCTCTTTTTGCTTTTTCTTTTTTGCTTTTTCTTTTGCTCTTAATCAATATTATTATTTTTGGATGTGTTTGTTTTCTCCTTTTTATTTTTTCCTTTTTTATGGTGGACTATCTCGTAATTGGATTAGGGTCTAGAAGAACCTGAAGATCTTTCTTCTTCCTTTTTTCCTGTTTCTTCTTTGGTTTCGTGTTTTTTACTATGGGAGTTCTCCATTTTGGATTATAATTGGCTGCTCTACCAGTTGGATTAAAAGTCAAGAAGAATTTGAAGTTTTGGAAACATTGAAATGAGCAGGAAACCAATACCATCTGGCATTTCTGCTTCTACCTCTGCTTCCCCACCAGTTGGAGGACAACGTTTAATTCAGACAATGTTGAAGCAAGATAAGGAACAAGAAAAAATAACTTTACAGATGATTATGCAAGGAATCCAAGATCTCAAGACAAAATCAGATATCATTGAACAAAGAACAGGAAATATTGAACAAAGAACAGAAAATATTGAACAAAGAATAGAAAAGATTGAACAAAGAGCAGAAAATATTGAACAAAGAGCAGAAAATATTGAACAAAGAATAGAGAAGACTGATGAAAAAGTGGAAAATATTAAACAAATAATGGTTAAGTATGAGGAGAGATTCCAAAAAATTGAGGAAGAAGGGAAACAAAGAGAGAAGAAGATTGGAAATATTGACAGCAGACTAACAGCGGTTGAACAAGAAAAAGGTGGGATGTTGAGGTGGGAGATGGAAAGGTCAGAATTTTACCTCAGATTTCAAAATATAGAAGAGGAAAAAGGAGAAAATTTGGCAGCGGTAATGATAGAAATTTTGGCAGATGTTTTGGAAATTACAGAGGAAAAGATGATGGATGGAATAGATGAGATATATCGAGTCTATACAAGATATGCGATGAGAAATAAATTACCCAGGGAAGTCCATATTAGATTTACTAAAAAATCCATTAAAACGCAAATATTACAAGTAGTAAGAGAGAAAACACTGAAATACAAGGGTAAAGAGGTTGTGGTTTTAAAACAAATACCCAGAAGAGTGAGAGAGATGAGAAGAGAATATCGATTTCTGACCAAAATACTATTGGAAAATGAAGTGAATTATAGATGGCTGATTCCAGAAGGACTAGTGTTTGGGTGGCAAGAGCAAAGATATAGAATTGATTCAATTGAGAAAGCAGAACTTTTTCATGCAGAATTCTTTGGAGGAAGAAGAGAGGAAGCAGAGAAAGAGGCTTTATCAATTGAGTTTCAAGATGAACAACTGGAGACTGAAAAAGAGAAAGGAGCAGCAGGGGGACAGATGGATAATAAAGAACAGCGTGAAGTGAGATCCACGAGAGCTGTTAGACCTAAATATAAAGCATAATCATGGAGGAAAAAAAACTGATTACAATGAATATAAATGGACTTAATTCAGCTGTTAAAAGAAGGAAAACTTTTCATAAATTAGAGAAATTAAAATTTGATATAATTTGTTTACAAGAAGTTCACATTAAAAAACAACATGAACAATTGTTATTACAGCCAAAATTAGGGAAAATATTTACCTCTTTGACTCAATGTAAGAAAAGAGGTGTGGTTTTATACATTAAAGAGGCTATTCCAGCAAAATTGATTTACACGGATGAAGATGGAAGAGTATTAATGGTAGAAATAATGGACAATAATATAAAAATACTCTTGATTGCAATTTATGCTCCGAATGATAAACAAGAAGAGTTTTATAAAAAGCTACATATGAAAATAATTGGACTGGACTATGTTAATATAATTATGATGAGAGATTTTAATGGAATTGTGGACAATAAACTGGACTATATAGCAACAACAACAAAGCAAAATAGAAAGGCTCTCCCAAGGTCCTTTTTTAAAATGACAGATGAATTAACTTTAAAAGATATTTGGAGAGAAAGAAATGTTAAAGCTAAACAATATACTTTTTATTCAAATAGACATTTATCATGGTCCAGATTAGATATGATTTGGATCTCAGCAGAACTAATATCTAATATTAAAGAAACAAATATTGAAACAAGTACCTGGGCAGATCATAGCCCAATGACAATTAAATGGAAGGGACAAAAAAAAAGATCGAGATGGACATTAAATAATACTATTTTAAAGGAGAAAGATTTTACACAATGGATGGAGAAGGAATTGGCTTTTTTCTTCAGAGAAAATAAAAAAGAAGATACTTCAACGCAAAATGTGTGGGACACAATGAAGGCATACGCTAGAGGTTTGATAATAGATTATACAAGAAAAAAGAATATTAGGAAAAGGCAAGCTTCTAAGGCCTTGGAAGATGAGTATAAAATTCTTGAAAAAGAATTACAGAAAATGCCACAGAAAAAGGATATTAAATTGAAGCTGGATGTAATCAAACATAAAATGGAATTAATAGAGAAAGAAGAACTGGCACAGAAAATTAGAAACTCTAAACAGAATTATTTTGAAGATGCAAATAAACCAGGTAGATGGCTAGCATATAAATTGAGAAAAGAGAAGGAATCAAGAAAAATATTGAAGTTAATAGATGAACAAGGCCAAGTTTGTTATGGGAATAAGGAGAAAAAAGAAATTATTCGAGATTTTTATGGGCAATTATATAAACAGGAAAATATTGACGAAGAAAAAGTCAAACAGTATTTACAGGAAGCTAATTTACCAAAGATACCTAAAGAGACTGAAGAAATGCTAGAAAGCAATATAACAATGATGGAACTAATTGAAGCATTTAAGAGACAAAATAATGGGAAAGCTCCGGGTCCAGATGGGCTTCCAGTAGAATTTTATAAAACATTTCAAGAATTATTGAGCATCCCATTGTTAGAAGTTATGAATGAAGTTATGTTAAAAAAGATGATACCTAAAACATGGTCAGAGGCTTATATTACACTCATACCAAAGGAAGAGACTGACCCATTGCAAATTAAGAATTATAGACCTATTTCTTTATTGAATGCAGACTATAAAATCTTTGCTTCAATCTTAGCAGAAAGACTTAAAAAATATTTAAATAATTTTATTCACTCAGATCAAAATGGATTTCTGCCAAAGAGACAAATTAGAGACAATATGAGAGTAATCCTGGACACCTTGGAATACTATGAGGCTCATCCTGAAAAGCAAATGGCTTTGATATTCCTAGATGCTCAAAAAGCATTTGATAACGTGAACTGGAGATTTATGTTATTATTATTGGAGCAGATGGGTTTCGCTAAAAAATTTATTCAAGCAATAGAAGCTATATATAATAAACAGACAGCAAGGGTAATGATGGAGGGGGAACTTACAGATTTTATTAATATAAGGAAAGGCACAAGACAAGGATGCCCCCTATCTCCTTTGCTATTTGTGTTGACCTTGGAAGTGTTGAATAGAAATATTAGGGATGATAAAAGCATAAAAGGAATGAAAATTAAGAAGGAAGAATTTAAGCTACAAGCTTTTGCTGATGACTTAGCTTTTATTTTGGAAGATCCGCTAAAAACAGCTCCAAAGTTACTGGAAAGGATAGAGGCATATGGAGAGGTGGCTGGTTTGAAAATAAATAAAGACAAAACAAAGATTTTGACAAAGAATATGCTATTGAGACAGAGAGAAGAATTGGCAGATCTTTTGAAAATTCAAGTTACAAATAAGGTTAAGTATCTGGGGATATATTTGACAACAAGATGTAGCACATTAAAGGAGAATAATTATATTAAATTTAAACAACAGATAACTACAGATTTAAAGAAGTGGGAAAACTTGCAATTGTCATTAATAGGGAGAATTTCAACAATTAAGATAAATATCTTACCTAGAATTTTATTTTTGTTTCAAACAATACCAATTAGGCTTGGAAAAGACTATTTTGAAGATTTAAATAAAATTATGTTGAAGTTTATATGGCAAGGTAAAAAAGCGAGAATAAAGCTAAAGCTTTTGCAAGATGCTAGAATTAGAGGAGGTTTTGGTCTGCCTAATTGGGAATTGTATTATCAAGCTGCAAGTTTGATGTGGGTCAAAGAATGGATAACATTAAGGAAACATAGGTTGTTGACATTAGAAGGGCATGACTTGCTGTTGGGTTGGCATGCTTTTTTATGGTATAAGGGAACTAAAACACAGGGTTATTTTAGAAGACATTATGTACGGGAGTCTTTGTGGTTAAATTGGGAGAAGATAAAAAGACAATGTTATTTGAAAATTCCAGTTTGGTTATCGACCATTGAAGCATTTTCCTATCCTATAATCTACAAGAAGGAACAAACAGTTAGATATGGGGAACTTTTGGATGAAAAGGGTGAACTTAAATCGATCCAAAACTTAGAGGAACAAGGTATAAGGATGAATTGGTTTTCATATGCACAAATACACTCAAGGTATGATGAAGATTCTAAAACGGAGGGATTTTATGATAAACAGACTGATTTAGATAAGATCTTGATGGGTACTGATGAGAAGGTGATTAAAAAACTATATGGTTATTTACTGGGAATGAAATTAGAGGAAGAACAAGTCAAAGAAACTATGATTGTTTGGGGGAAGAATTTTGGATATGGGATTGATTTAGAGAAATGGCAGAAATTGTGGTCTCAAAATTATAAAATGACAATGTCAACAGCATATAAAGAAAACTTGTATAAGATGTTTTACAGGTGGCACTTTCCTCCGACAAGAATAGCAAGAATGTTCAAGAACAAATCTGAAAAATGCTGGAAATGTCATCAGATACCCGGCTCGTATTACCATATGTGTTGGACTTGTGAGGATGCTAGAAAATATTGGACTATAATTCGCATGTGGTTGGAAAAAATGATAAAGAAACATATAGATTTGAAACCAGAGATCTTCTTATTGGGAATTTTACCTGATATATATAGTAAAGATTTGAAATACCTGATTGTAAATGTATTAACAGCGGCCAGGATTGTATTTGCTAAAAATTGGAAGAATGAGAAAATACCATTACAGGAAGAAATTATTAAGAAAATATTGGAATGTGCTGAGATGAGCAGATTGACATTTGAAATTAGAGAGCAAGAGGATAAACAATTTTACGAAATTTGGGATCTTTTTTATAAATGGCTAGATGATAAAATACGATAATAGAATATTTAGAATGCTAGATAGTAAGGAATATCTTTATTTTGCTATTATTTTGCTATTTGATATTATATTTATAAAGGATTTTTTAGGATTGATTTGATATGACTAGATGATTTGTTATAGAGTAAACTGGTTTAAAGTATTGTTAGCTCATTAAGCATGAATGATTAAAAATATAGTCAAAAACTTCTTTTTTTAGTGATATTAGGATATATAAGTTTGGATTGACAATATGAGTTGTTATGTAATATAATTGTAATTGAGACTACAGAATGAATGCACAAAAATGATGAACCAACTGACACACTGGATGTACATATAAGAGTCTATGTTTTTATGTTTTGTTTGTCTTGTTTGTTTGTAGAAAATTAATAAAAACTTTTTCAAAAAAAAAAAAAGAAACTGTACCGAAGCTGCATCACTACCTGCTTCAAACCCTTCCGACCAATACATGAAGTGAACTGACGCCCAACATGAAGATGTGGCACGACCATGAATGCGAAGCCAAACAGGATCACAGCTCACCAGCTCAAATCCCCCGACAACGAAGACTAACCTGAACACAGCCAAGCCCCCACCTGAACAGAACACACCCCCAGCCAATCAGAACACAGCCACCCCCACAACCAATCAGATCACAGCCATGCCCCCAACCAATGAGAACGCACCCCCAGCCAATCAGAACACAGCCAAGCCCCCATTCAGTCAAGCCGCACTCCCACTGGCAGTTAAAAGAAAAAACAGCTGCAAGCTCACATTACTCCTAGAAGCACAAAGCCAAAGACACAAGCCTGAAGATGACGAATGAGATTTCATCAAAACATCACCAAAATACTTACAATTTTACGCGGGAGAAAACCCGAATAACCAAAGATCCACACACACACACACACACACACACACATATATATATATATATATATATATATATATATATATATATATATATATATATATATATACATACATACATATGCATTTAAAATAGTTAAACATTAAATGAAGAGAAGAATCATCTCTTTACCCAGCAATAAAATCAAAGGTTATACATGTAGTACCTAAACCTTCAATCCTTTATGAATCTTAAAGTAAACAGAAGCAAATTTTACAACACAGGTATCAACTGTTAATAAGGATAAATGGACAAAATCTGAGAGTCAACACAAAGTCAGCCTTGTGACCTTGGGCCAGTCACACTCTCAGCCCTAGAAAGAAAAGCAATGGTAAGTCACTGCCAAAATCTTTCCAAGAAAACTGTAGTGACTACTCAAGGCAGTTTCCAGGAACCAAGACCGACTCAAAGGCACTATCCTATACACAAGTGTAGTACACAAAAGTGTACTACAATAATTTTCTAGAATGCATATAGTAGTTTCTTTACCACTTCCGGTGCTTTTATTATCTCTTTGAAGTGGAATTAGCTATCCATAATTAATAAATAGCAGGAGGATTTTATACCTTTTGCTTCATTTGCATCTCCAAATATGTCTTCCCTTCTTCACATGTGAAATATAAGAGAGCAAAAATGGGTTTGACTGGCAAATTATATGGGTGTAACTTAAGAAATACCATCATTCTTGTCTGTAAAGCATCATGAACACTATTCCTCACTGCATTGAAAGAGTAGTGAAATCTTTCACATGCTCATATATAGGCAAGAAATTCCTTCAGTTATCATGCACTATTATCATTTTTACACAAAATACAAATAAGCTACCAATTGACCTTGAGGACCTACTAATTTACCACAGAAACTGCAGCTATTGTTACTGATGCCACCTCCCTTCCAATCTTGATGCTTGATTATGATGGCATTGGTAGCAGCATTCATCAAGAATGAATACAGAACCAGTCAGCTGTTAGTAAGATTGACACATGCTCCAAAAGAAACAGGAAAAAAGCACTGAATAGGTAAAAGTGGAATGCTTGGCATGATGCAAACAGCAACATTCTTAAACAAAGGAAAAACAAAGACAAAAGGGGGTGGGGAACCCCTATATTTTATTCTATTTTCTGTTTTTGTCCGATTTCCCTTCAGTTGCAGTCCTGAGAGGTTTCAGCTAACAAATATAGCCTCTATCCTAAAGAAAAAATTGCTTGCACCAGTTATGGCCACCAGCAGCAATAAACAGCAAACCAATTGCTTTTGTAGCAGACAAGTCAAGTTATTAAGAGCTATTAAGAATTAGAGGGCCAGAAACAAGATGTATGTTGGGAAAGAGAAATGACCAGGAGAAAAAATTTATCCTATCCCATGCTGATTATACAACAAAAAGAAACTAAAAGAGTATCATAAACAGAATAGACTAGAATGGAGTGTAATAGGGATAGGGTGGCGTGGCATAGATTAGAATAGAATTCTTTATTTGCCAAATGTGATAGGACACACAAAGAATTTGCCTCCGGTGCATAAACTCTCAGTGCACATACAAGTAACTCTCAGGATATTCCATCTTCCTGTATTAAAATAATCAAAAACATCAGCAGTGTGGTAGGCATCTGGGCTACATTATTTGTATTTTTATTTTGTGGATTAGTTTAGTATAATTATTTTTTTTAAAGAAAAATAGTGATACTAATTGGAAGTTTGGTGGGAAACATTCTAGTTTAGAAGAACTTTTTAAAAAGGCCAGAAAGAGTTTTAATTAAAAGGATCTCCCCCTCCCTTACATTTTACATAGATTTTTAGCAGCAAATATAGTATGATGGTAGGGTGCTGCTGCTCCCACTAGAGGGAAACCCAATGCATTTTTCAAACATGCCTATGGTAAACAGGGAGAACAAAAAAATTGCTGCCTTATCTGGTCTTTGATCTGCTATTTTTTTCCAAAATAGTGTTGGTTTTCACATTTTTGGAAACACATATAAAAGAAAATAGGTAAAAGGGGGCAAGAATATGAAGTGAGCAAGAAGCGTTTTGAAGCAAAAAAGGATTTTTTTTTCAAGATTTTGTAACAGATAAGACAAGCATGCAATGGCATAGTTCTTAAAATCAAATGTATCGATGCATCAATCATGTTCCAAGTTCACAAGAGCCATATTTTAAAAACTGGCTTCTGTTAAATTCCCCTCCTTTTAAAATTTATTTCTATATTTGCAGCAAATTGTTAAGCCTAAAGCCAAGGATGATCTAACTGAATTACGAACAGATGTCAGAGAGAACAGAGAATTAGCTATTTCCTAGATCCTGCAGGCAAGCACTTCTCAAAACTAAAAGAATGCTGTTTGTAATCCCCATGCCTACCTACCTTTTAGACTTTCTTTAGGGAAAAGAAATAACTACATCCTCCTGTTTCACTCTTTTTTCTTCAAAACAAAGATTGGACATAGACTATACAGCTGACATTCACACAGAATTTCAGCTTTGAAGCAAGAGAGCCCGCCTTGCTTGTTTAGCTGTGCAGAAGTAAATAATACACCCATCCCTTTTCAGTAACCTCTTGCCTTAAACCACACAGTTAGGGGCTGGCCAGCAGGCTGTTTGGCTGTCAAAAAGGAACAGAGGCTGGAACATCGAAGAAGCAGACTGGCATCACTGTTTCTGCATTCTTCATTATTAGTTGCAGGTTTGGTCTCTGAGCTGATGTATAATACCTTAAATGCAGTGGATACTTTCTCAGAAATTCAGTACAATTCATTCATTCAGTACAATTGAGGAGATGGCATCAGACAAAGGAAAACAGAGATTTAAGGAATTTTAGCATTACTAAGGTTCAATTTTTCCAGCTGTATATTTCAATGCAATTTACATATAATCCCACAAGCTCTCTATTTTGTAAATTCTCGAATACTGTTCTTGAAAATGGTGGTGACACAAGTTCTCTTAAACACAGATTTGGCAAATGCCAAAAGATATGGGACTATCTTGATGGGCACACCTGATTTTAAAATAACTGAGGCACAACACCTGATTTTAAAAAAGATGGATTAGGGCATGATTGCAAGCTTGACACCTTTGTTCAATTCATTTGAAAATCAACTATTTACTAGGACGCTAGATTCTCTGCCCTGTATACTGCAACACTACTAGGTGAGAACAGAGATAAAACTTCCAACCCAACAATTCTACCTTTGTTTATTCACGTAACCATGTTAAGAAGTTGTATAATTTTATATTTTTGAGAACAGAACAGTAGAAAAAAGTTCTACTGCTCATCATTTAAAACCATATTTAATACCACCTTGGGTACATAAGTTGCGATCACAATTTCTGGAGCCATGCATTTTAAAACCATGGAGTCAATTCACACTTTTCTTCAACCACAAATATCACAAAGAAACCACTTTGTGAGTGGAATTCTATCTCTTCAAACAAGGGTAAAGATATAGGCCCCGCCATCTTGCCCCTTCCCCTTGCCCCTTAAGTTTTAAGGGAAGAATCAGAAGACGCATGATTTTAAAAGATCAGGCCATGTGTCATGCGGTGATCAAACAGAATAATAGCTCATGAATTTAAAATCCTAGGGCTTTTTGAAATCTTAGCACAGCAATTTTTGACAGAAAAAAGAGAGCAGAGGGAGACAGTGAAAGCAGGAACAGTACTATTAGTTCTTTTTTCCTTTGGCAAAATCATTGACCGACTGTTCTAATTAACTTCTACTTTTTGCTGAAGCGATCATCAGAGTACCCACTAAGTGGTAACTATCTACCAAAATTGAGCTCAAAAAAACCAGTTTCATGACTGAAACAGTTGTCTAGGCCAGGCAATCAAGAGAGCTCTGTTTAGGCCTGTGCAGATCTTGCCCGGCACTTTGCCTGCCCCTCCGGACCTCCATTTTGGCCTACAAAGTGCAGAATAAATGTTGCAGAGCGCCTCTGCAGTTGTTTGTAAGGGTGAACAACTTCCGTGGTGCTGTAAGATCTGTAGTTTCAGGACTTGTTTGTAAACATTAGGGGGTCAGTGGTGGTATTCAACCGGTTCTGCCTGGTTCTGGCGAGCCAGTAGGAGTGATGAGCTGTGGAGACCGAACCTATTTCTCCACCACTCATCTGCAATATAAAACTCACATTTCACCACTCATCTGCAATATAAAACTCACTTGCATATCAGCAATTTGGTACAGTGGAGCAGTGACTTCTTACTCTCCAAAGCACATACTCATTTTCACATCAGTGGCAAAAGGTATTTGTCACAAAGAAATGAGTAGATAAGAATGCATACCAATTCGTATAGATCCACCACATGAAATATCCTATCTGCAGTAGATTATATACATGCATTGGATGATATTTGCTCCTATCAGCAAGTTTTTGCACACACTTTGGAGCTTTAATATGTAGATTAAAAAACAGGTTTCTAAGAAGCCAGGTTTATTCAGTTTACTCATAAAGAAAATTAGCTTAATCTTAGTTAATTAAAGGAGATATGAGAACATTAGGATTCAAGGGCAGCTAAGGTAAAATACATTTGGTGTGTTAGTAAAATGAATAGGACAGTTGGGCAGCTGAGATGCATTTAGAGTTGGCACATACAAAAGAAAAAATCCGTTCAGAGAGGGGGGAAAATTAAAAGATAGATATTTAATAAGTCTACATATACAGATGCTAAACAACAGCTACATAATCCCTGGATATTCATAAGATTCTAGGTTGAAGTGTACATGCTGCTCCAAAAAGAAATATACTGTGTTTAATTCAATGAATATTTTGAATTGATCTAAATTGCACACATGAATTAAATGAAATATATTTTTATACCACTTTCATAGCCGTTATTTATCTGCATCTTGACATATTTGATTGCAAAGTGCATTTTAATTGCCTAATTCTTTTTTCTATTGTGAATCAAAATGAGATAAATAAATCAAAAAGATTTTACATTTATGTTTATTATATGGAAAAATGAAAAGAAAATTAAGCAACCATCAGCATATTATCAAGGATGATGATTACTGCACAGTAGCTAAAGTATCTTCTTGCTTTATGTTTGTTTTTTAAATTAAAATTAGCTGCTTAATGACACCAATTCAGATGTCTTTTGCTATTCTTTTTCCAAGGCACATTCTCAAGTATATCCTCTGCATCTCTCAGGTCATGAGTATAAAATAATCTAGAAACACAGAGAAATTGTAGTGGCCTCTTTTGCATAAAGGCTAGATGTATATACATACCCATTGTCTCTTGGATTTGATTACAATTCTACTTGCTAATTTACTATTGTTCAGGAATCCATAAATCTAGATGCTGCTGTATGTTTGATCATGGATTACTAACTAAAACTTAACTTAAAAAATGTTAATCTTCCAAACCACAAATGAACAAATACACAAAGGCTGGTTGATGCCCGACACTTTCTCAATCATGTCTATCTAATATTTTACCTAGACCACTATGCAATATAGCATCATTTGACCTACAAATGCAATGCACCTGTTCATTAACACTGCTGTAATTACGTGCTCAGATGACATCTTCACTACACGTAGTTCTTGACTTACAACACAACAGGGACCAGAAAATTCATCGTTAAGAGAGACAATCATCAAGTGAGGCACTTTACCAGTGCACCCAATTTTATCACCTTTTTTTTTTTTGCCATGATCATGAAGCGAATCACCATAATCATTAAGTGAGACATCCTGTGACCACAACATGTGATCTTCCCTATTGGCTTCTCCACTGAATTTATGGTTGTGACCAGAGGTTCTACTGTAGTACAAACTGTGCTTTCTTCATTTCATTGGTTTATTATTTTCATCCATGGCAGTGTTTTTCCAAGATACCTTAAATCATAACTAAGCAAGTCATGTTATGTTAAATTGTGAATGAAACTCTGCCTTTAGAATCATAATTAAGCTTATATTTAAGGCTCTCGAAGCATGTGTGACTAATAATAACAACATTTGCTGAACTTGTATGCTGCTAATTCTCAATGATTCTGAGTAGTTTTCACATAATATAAAGATGTAATACTTAGAAAAAAAATTGGATTTGTAAATTTAGTCATTCTTTTCTGTCCTAATTTGCAGCCAACTTTTATTACACACTCAGACATAATTCTGAACAATAGAAGAATTAAAAATAACATGAACCAATAAAAAGCACAGCCTATGCAGAGGCAGATATTTACAGATTAATTGAGTTGGAAGGGATCTTGTAAGTCATCTAGTCCAACCCACCCACCCACCCCACCCAAGCAGACCCTACACCATTTTTGATAGATAGATAGTCCAGTCTCTTCTTGAAAGCTTCCAGTGATGAAGCTCCCAAAACTTCTGAGTATTAACTGTGGTTTATTTATCTTAACCACAGTCATTACCTGCCTCTGCATAGGCTACGCTTTTTATTAAAGTCTGCTCATATGTTGCTGACCACAGAATTGCTATTTAACCATTATAAAATATTTGTGATGATTTATTATGCACAGACCTCATACCCAGGGATAAGTGTAATATAAACACATTTATGGGAAAATGTTAAAGGTGCTAATGTAATATTAAACTATATATTCAAACTTTGGGATTTGACTGTTTATTAGGAATTGTAGCTCTATTGAGCATGTGGGATGGCTAAAAGAGAAATTGGAAATGTGATATTTTCCCAGATTTCAAGGAATGACTGTCGGAAATATGTAATCTCTCATTTCAGAAAAGGCAATATTTCCTACTAATCAAAAGATGCAGCAACATGTATTGCTATTGCAAAAATATTGTGGTATTTTTCAGTTGTAATGTTTATATTATAGTAGTGCATTCATTATTAAACCTGTGACTATTGATAAGAAAGAAAACAATACAAGATCCAAAAGAAACAGTTACCGTATATACTCGAGTATAAGTCGAGTTTTTCAGCCCATTTTTTGTGCTGAAAAAACCGCCCTCGACTTATACTCGAGTCAGCCGCTAAGGCACCATGCCTAGCCTGTGCTGGCGTGGCTGCAACCGATCGCGCCTCCAGGGCAGCATCGCCGCCGCGGCTGTCTACCTGCTGAGGGCCTCACAGGCGACCCCAAGCGGCCTCTCCTTCCCCATTAACGGGCGCCTGGGGCCCCCGCGAGCTCCTGCGTTGCGCGCTTCCAGCTTCGCCAACAAACTGCCAGGCTCAGGCAGCCTCCTCCGCCCCCTACCCTAGCAGCGAAGAGCTGCTCCGGGGGCTCCCGCCACGGCGCAGCCAGGCACTTTGTCTCGCTGCCCCCGGAGCAGCTTTTCGCTGCTAGGGGAGGGGGCGGAGGAGGCTGCCTGAGCCTGCGGTTTGTTGGCGAAGCTGGAAGCACGCCCGTTAATGGGGAAGGAGAGCCCACACCTCCGAAAGTCTTTTCACTGTTGAGGACTGAACAGGAGAACCGCAAACGCCGCACTCCCCAGGAAAGGGTGGCCCTCTTCCTCTCGGCGGCTCCCGCCACGGTGCAGCCAGACACTTTGTCTCGCTGCCCCCGGAGCAGCTCTTCGCTGCTAGGGGAGGGGGCGGAGGAGGCTGCCTGAGCCTGGCGGTTTCTTGGCGAAGTTGGAAGCGCGCCCGTTAATGGGGAAGGAGAGCCTGCAGCTCCGAAAGTCTTTTCACCGTTGGGGACTGAACAGGAGAACCGCAAACGCCGCACTCCCCAGGAAACAAACTGCTAGGCTCAGGCAGCCTCCTCCGCCCCCCCCCCCCAGCAGCGAAGAGCTGCTCCGGGGGCAGCGAGACAAAGTGCCTGGCTGCGCCGTGGCGTGAGCCCCCGGAGCAGCTCTTCGCTGCTGAGGGGGGGAGGCTGCCTGAGCCTGGCGACCCCAAGTGGCCTCTTCTTCCCCATTAACGGGCGCCCGGGGTCCCCGCGAGCTCCTGTGTTGCGCGCTTCCAGCTTCGCAAAGAAACTGCCAGGCTCAGCCAGCCTCCCCCACCCCCTAGCCTAGCAGCGAAGAGCTGCTTCGGGGGCAGCGAGACAAAGTGCCTGGCTGCGCCGTGGCGGGAGCCCCCGGAGCAGCTCTTCGCTGCTGGGGGGGGGAGGCTGCCTGAGCCTGGCGACCCCAAGCGGCCTCTCCTTCCCCATTAACGGGCGCCCGGGGCCCCCGCGAGCTCCTGCGTTGCGCGCTTCCAGCTTCACCAACAAACGGAGCTGCAAATCTGGTAATCGCTTGCGGAGCCTCGGCACGAACCCCCTTTCCCCCCCCCGCACTCCTCTGGCAGCAGCAGGCGGAGAAAGCCCCACTTCCCCCTGGCTTTGATGGCACGCGTGAGTTGGCTTCCCACTCTTTTTTTTTTAACTCTCCTCCTCCTCTCCTCTCCCCTTGTTGTCTGGTCTTCCCTAAGGAAACTCGAGGGCTCACACTTCCAGGTGTTTCTCCCTGTCTTTCTCCCTGTCAATGATCTTTTCTTCCCTTCCTTTCTCTCAGCCCCATCCTCCTTCACCTTTGTCACCACAATCCTGAACAGATGAAGTTTGTACTTCTCAAGAAAGGTTGGATGTTCCTTTTGAGGAGGGAACCTAGTGTGACATCTGTATGTTGACCTACTATTGAGCCATGGCATGTGTGCACATGCAATGGAGGCATGAGGGAGAGCTGTGAAAGAGATGGTGGCTCTCCAAAACAGGATGTACATGCAGCACATACACATGCTTTTTTCTTGCAAGGGAGAGAGTAACTCTGTTTGTGCATACAGATGATGATGAGGAATCCAGTTTTGAAGGATTTTAACTCTTGTGTTTTAGCTTGGTTGCTGATTGAGCTAAGGTTTTTGTACTTTTAAAGTTATTGTTGATACCATATTGGTTTTGTTGGCTCTCTTTTCCACTTACAGAGCTAGTTTACTGTTTTTCTTTGAAATAAATATTCAAAAACATTTAACCTACTGATGCCTCAATTCATGTAATTTTATTGGTATCTATTTTTATTTTTGAAATTTACCAGTAGCTGCTGCATTTCCCACCCTCGACTTATACTCGAGTCAATAAGTTTTCCCAGTTTTTTGTGGTAAAATTGGGTGCCTCGACTTATATTCGGGTCGACTTATACTCGAGTATATACGGTAATAGGAACAAACATATAAACAGTTTTACCTTTGCGTCCTGGATATACATGAGGATAATATTCATAATACAAATCAGGCTGGTCTAGGTTTCTAAATGGTTCAAATTCCATTTCAGCATTTTGGTACAGACTCAGTTTCACCAGGAGCGCTAGTCTCACAAACCAAATCTAAAAAGGAAAAAAAAGTTTAAAGTTATTACTGTAACACAAAAATATATTATCAGGGTGTTTTTTCAGCTTTGAAAAACAAATACCTGTGATACTAATACAGTATATCTAAAGGTTATTTTTCATGTGTGCATGTGAGTTCAGCAAACTCATTTTTTCCAGAAATGTTCCTCATGAGCTGAATTTTTTTCTTGACTTTTGAGCTCATTTGCAAATGAATTACCTTATGTGGTTGGATAGTACTCTGTGCATAATCTGACTATACAGAATTAATATGTTGACATTATCTGAAGACAGATATGGATCATTCCTATCCTCAATTATTCACCTTAACTACCTGTCATAAGAGGTTCAAAATGCAAATAAATTACTGGGTCTTTCAAACGGTTAGTTTACTAGCAAAACACTTTTCTATCTTTTGGTCCTTAATATTTCTAATGTAGATATTGCAATTGTTTATAAAGAAATATTTGCAAGACGTTTGCAGCACTCTTGAAAGCATTTGTTAATTATTAATTCATCTTAAAATCTAACCAAAAATTCAATTGTTTTCTCACTCTGGTCATCCTATGTGTTTCTATGCTAGAACAAGTAAAGGCAATATCTATTTTTCCCAAGCACCAAAGTAAAATGAACTGTTTACATGAGAAATGTCAGTCTTGTTTTTTAATTCATAACTGCAAGAATTATTTATCACTCCTCTGAAATAATCTTAAGAAAGGTTGGGGAATACCTGGGGGGAGGGGGAAACTGGAGGTATCCAGTGTGTCTCTGACATTTCTGGGTAGATCCTTAATGTGGAACCAATTGCCCATTCCCACACACGTTTAAGATGTGCATGTTTAACATGCATCCTAACTTTTGCCTGACCTACAGGCAAACATACCTGAAGCGAGTCTGTTGTGTGACTGGTGGGTAGTCCACTTTTGCCACAGCCTTGACCATGGGCTGTCAGAAGTCGTCCACACAGATCAACTGCTGCTCTCCAGTTTTTTGTGCTCTGGAGTGAAAGGCAAAGAATAGGCTAAGTAACAATTTAGCAGCTAAAAACTTGAAGCTGCTTATTGTGCTTGAAGCAGCTACAACTAGCCATTAGTAATAATGACAAGGTCACTAAAGCTGGCCAGTAGGAAGCAGGATGTCATTTGTCAAAGCTACTTGTATAATTAGGCAAGAAGCAAAGCCAGGCATGACTCACAATTTACAATTAGAAGATTGCTGGTATAAAAGGGTACATAATTTATTATGAAGTACCACAGACTGCTCATTCAGAAATAGTTATCAGTTTTTAACCCTTAAAGAATATGTTTTTGCCATTGCAAAATAATCCTATCTATAGCCTCTAAGTAGCATTGTTATTTTATTTTCCCCTCTTGGAATCAAGTCATTTTCCTATTCGTTTTAATAAATTATCATCATACAGGTAATTCAGTAAGCTGTGCTTGAAAATTCAGCTGTGTGGAATCTCACATTTTAATAAATATAAATACTTGAAGTTTTCAGCATCTATTTATTCAACCAGAAAGCATTCAGTAGATGTTTAACAGAAATAATATGCATTTTATATTTAAAACTTAAGCAATCTGCATAATAAAAAGATGATGGATACTTTAAAGTCACAAATACTGCCAGCAGAAGAAACAACTTATTTTTCCCTGATTCAAAGCTTAGAAAGATTTGTATTTGTATTGTGCTTCTAGTCAAAGCTATGGCAGTAAAGAGGATTATTTGTTACAATGTTTGAACACCAAGGTAAACGAGAATTCTTTAAAAATTTAGCTTATCATGAACAAGCAGGGATGCAAACTGCCTGACCGCTCTTGCTTGGCACTTGCCAAGAGAAGCTGAACAAACCTGGACGACAATAAGTAACCATGCCTTCTTTCAGTCCTAACAAGCCAGAGTCACAAACCAAGGACGAAATGTAACTTATGACACCAGATTGCTAGAAAAATCACACTGCATTTCACAACTGAGCGTATTTACCTAAAACATTACGCCATCTGTCCATGTTTCTTTGAGCTGGAGAATATGTGTGGAATTTATGTAGTGGACACTCTGGTAAACGAGTCTCAAGCGGCAATGTCCTAACTCACAAAATAGCTCTGCTGAATGTCATAGCAAGTTATGATATAGTGATCTACCCAAGCGCAACCCAACCACTCTTCCTATGGGGTCTCCCTATAAACCTCATTTACCTTTTCCCTTCTTTTTGACTAGTTGCATGAGCCTCCAGTAAAGCATTGGGGCATAGCTGCTACCCACCACTGAATTGTAGAATAACCACGGTTAAGGAAAGGAATGCAAAATGTGCCTGGACACTATTTAACCCCCAGGTGTATTCAGACAATTCCTTTAGCTCTTGCCAGACTTCCTGCCCTAATTAGCTATTTTTTTTTCCAAATAGAGAAATTAATGAGCTGATGAATTGCAAACATCACCTTTATTCCCAAGAGCCTCTGGGCTCCAAATGCAACTTATAAACATTATATATGCTTTGTTTGGAAATGTCAGTCCTTGTCTAGAAAACGAACAAAGGCAAATAGGATGTTAAGGAGCATTGCAGGCAAGGTGGTAGGGGCTAAAATCAAGTAGCATCAAGATTTTATATACCCCACGGCAGCTATTTAGCTTGCAGAAAAAAAAATTATACTTCTAATTAATTTTCAGATCTGCCCAATATGTCATAAAGTTTAAGATCCGCATACTTATTATGGGACAAACCAAGTCTACCTACAGAATTCAGGATAACTGATGCCTGAATGCTTAATTAGTGCCCAATATAGAGAGTACGGATACGGCTGTGCAAAAGTCTGGGCTCTACTCCCAAAAGGATACTTTTTTTTAAATAAAAAAATTATTTGGGTTTTCACAAAACATAATACAAGTAAAATTTCTTTTTTTGAGAATAGCATGGTCCCAGGTTATCACTTCTCCATACTGACACAAATTCAATTTCATATTCATCTTTGTGTTCTATTCCATATCTTATTACTATTTTAATATTTTCTCAGTAATTTTTCCCTTCCCTTAGTTTTCTCAATCTTACATATGATTATCTCATTCCTTTCTAAATTCAATTGTATATATCTTTTTCTAAGTTTCAATACATTTCTAGTCATCATATTTATACTTTTATCTGTCCTGTTTCAATTTCATATTTTCTTTTCTCATTAAACAAAATTTTCCCCTGTAGTTCTTATTGGAGTATGACACCTTTGTATCTTTTAATTTTTATCCATTCAACTCTTATTTAAACTTCAATTTATGCCTTTACAATTATAACATTCAATATAACACATAACTTCTAGTCGAACTCTGCTTGGTACATTCTTAAAATATGCATTAAATTCTTAAAGAGAAAATATATATACTGTATAACAATAATAAATAAAATACTTATTCTATTCCAATTCAACTCTATCATTAATGTTAGTTATAATCTTTAACATCTTTAACATTCTTTTTCAATAGGACATCATACTTTTAGGAACACTTATAATATTTCCATAATTTTTTCATGTTTCTTTCATGTTCCTCTTCACTTAAATTTTTATAACACATTTATAATAATTAAAATGTTCCCTTCCTTTTCTAATTTCATCTTCTCATTCTCTTTCATTTATTTATTAAACATTACATTACAATGAGTATTTTATCTATCATTTTAATCACACTTATTTCATTTTTTCAAAGTTCATTTCTATTTCTAATATAACAATACTGTATTATGTACCCTTGCAGAATCTCCCTTTCAATTAAGTTTTCACCCATTATCTTTGTGTTTTGTACATTTTCCCTGTTTCTCTATGTCCTGATTCTGTCCTTTATAATTTCTTTTACTTTCCCTCTTCTCCCTCTTCTTCTCCCTTCCCTTTTTGACACCTTCTCTCTCTAATTCTGATTCTCTCTTCTGTAATCCTCTCTTCTGTTTCTTCCTAATGTTATAATTACTTTTCAAACTATTCTTTTTTGGGGTTGTTTTTTCGAATCTTAATTTTTTCACTCTCTTTCCCCCCTTTCCTTTCTTTTCCCCACATAGAAATACTTGGTCATTGAAGATGGCTTCTTCTTTGTCCCGCCCTTCTTGTTCTACAGGCATTTCTTGTTGTTTCTCATAGTTCAGGATCTCCATTTCTAAAAACTGAAATACGAAGTCAAAAGAACCTCTTCCTTCTTGTGCATCTTCTTTCTGTTTTTTAAGTTCTATTAAGTCTTCCAAGAGTAATACCATTTTAAAAACTTTTAAACAACCACCCGATTAATTTTAGACCTTTAGATCCAATAGCCAAGAATCACCAAGTAATCCAAATAATCCAAAGCTGTTTCTTCTTGCTTCTTTTTTCCACTTTCTCTTCCTGGGGTTCTCTTATCTTGTTACAAAGTTTCAATTAAAATGTATCTTTTAGGAATCTTGTTAAAGTTTCACTGTTAATTCCTTTCACTTCCAGGTGGTCTCCTCCGTTTTCCAGATCCCACCCTTTTCTTTTTTTTCTTCTTTTAAAAGTTTTTGAGAATCCAGAAAATTTTATTATCCCTTTGACATTTTATTTTCAGCTTAATTACTTGTTAATGTCAAAGTGGATTTTTGCTGATTTCTTACTTCAGTCTCTTAGTTGTCAATATAGAGAAGAAAAGAAAAAAAACCAAATCCTTTCCTTTCCCTCTCTCATTCGCAGCTTCAAAGTCTTCTTTGGGAACAATGTTGTTCTTTATAATTCAAATTCCAGGGTACCTTGTATTGTTGTTTTTCCAGTTCAACCCGGTCAGCCAAAAACTTTCTATCTTCCTCCTGCACATTCTTTTCCGGTCGAGTTCTTCTTTGAGGTGGCCATTTCTGACCACTGCTGCAACCGCCTTCAGGAAAGGGAGTAATGGCCAGCTGGGGAGGAGAGATGCTGCTCTCCTCGACCCTGCTGGCAGTCTTCCCCCTCTTCCCCACCTCTACAGGGTGGCTTAACCCCAAAACCAGCTGGGGTGCTCCAGCGGTGAGCAGATTGAAACTGTGCACAATCCCAAATTTCGGTCTGTCGCTGAAGAAGCTCAAACCCGAAGCCCCCCCTCCCAAAAGGATACTTGAAGGCACAAACCCTGTACCTTTGTGTAACTCTTCGAGTTACTGCATCTTTTTCCTGGGATGGGTCAGAAAAAACTTCAAATTATAATAGAAGAAGAGTACAGAGCCTTACTTAGCTTTGATGTTATGTCTTGGCTTTATAAATCATTATTGAGGAAATCATGAATTATCTGAGCATGGTCGTTTTTAAAAACTCTGTAATATTCCTTAAATTTTGAAAGATCCTATGAATTATTGTTCTAACAAGAATACTAAAAAAAATCTTATGATACCTCAAGGATATCATATTTATTTTCATATAGCTTTTATAAACCGCATGATACATGTTCTTTATTAAAAGCACAACTAGAGATGTAGGAAAAAATGCAGGATCAAGAAATATTTTCAAATGAGAGCCCCTTTCTTAACTAAGAGTTAGCATCTATATTCTACATTACAGGTTTCAAACTCAAGCTCAGTGTCCTTTAACAAAGTATACATTAACCAAAGGCCTGCAAAAATATCAAAATCAGATAAGAATCACAACTACATGCTAAACCTGCTTTATTGCCAAGTCACATTGACCGAATCTTTACAAATCTGAAAATACAATCCTCCTCCTCCCACCCCATCCCCACACATCGTTTAAAGCATGAGAAATTAGGAGGGATCCCTTCTGAACATCTTGCACTACCCATTATCCTTTTGCCAGTTATGCTGTCTCTTATCTGACTTGTTTCTTGGCAGTTACTCTTTGCTCAGTCTCCCAAGGTCTTTCCCTATCCCATTACATCTTGCTACTAATAAATCTTGCAATATGGTCTTTAATCAATGAGTATTTATCCCCTTCATTAAAATTCTTATTTCACTGTTATGCATTGTTATACTTCCTCGTATTTTAAAGTTTATTTCAAAGCAAAAATATAGATTGAAAATATATTACTTTTAAACCAGACAATTAATTGATTCATAGCAATAAATAAGATCCCAATGTTTAATATTTAAGTACACAGTACACATTATCTTCATATACAACACGAGACCGTTCCACTTTTCTCTTCCTATTACCAATGAAAAGCTGATAGCAGCTTGCCTACAAATAGTTAATGATCACTAGTGTGAAGTGGAAGCCAAGGTAATCCTGGGTCACAGTTCTGCCATTACAATTAGAAAAATGTGCTATTATCACATTTTTGAAACTTTTGCTCAGATACAGGCACAAAAACATCTTGCTTAGTTTTATGGGATCACAACCAGAAGACTCAGAATTGTGGGAACTGACATCTGTTCTTTGATGCATGACAGATGTATATATGTAATAAAGGTTAAATAGTTCAGGTGTTACAGCAGAACAGTACAGCAGCAATAACAAATCAATACATGTCTGATTTCAAATATACATTCACATTTTTTTTATTACTGTTACGAAATTTCTGTGACCATCTGGATACTCCTCCAAAGGGAATTATTGAATACTACTCAAATATCCCCTAGGCAAAACCAAGATTTAAAAACTTATTGTTCTGAAAGAAATATTAGAATGGCAAGTCTGTTTCTTTAACATTTATTGAGTTTTACAACTTTTCTTGTCACAGTTGTTAAGTGAACAATTGCATTTGATAATTTAGTAACATGGATGTTAAATGAATCTAGATTCCCCATTGACTTTGTTTGTCAGAAGATTGCAAAAGCTGATCATACGACCTAGGGGCACTGCAATCGTCATAAATATGAACCAGTTGCCAAGCATCTGAATTTTGATCATGGGACCATGGGGATGCTGCAACAGTTGTAAGTGTGAAAACTGGTATTAAGTCACTTTTCTCAGTGCTCTTGTAACTTTGAATGGTCACTAAATGAACTGTTGTAAGTTGAGGACTGCCTGTACTTACTGTGCAATAGATAATCATAAAATATTAACAGCAATATTCCTAACAAGTTGCAATAACATCAAAATGAGATCATGCATATCATGATATCATTCCAATATGACATTATATGATGCCATGGCATCTAACACTAATGTGTAACTCATGTCATCTGCATGCTGACTTCATAATGCACATGTCATTACTTGCTATCCTCTGAACTCCAAAAACATGTCAATGACCTCTAAATATTTTCAAAACAACTGCCCAAAGCAACTGCAGTGAAATCAGTGGTCAGGGTAAAGATATATACCAAAATAAAGTACTGTGTATTAGTTTGGTATAAAATGCCTAGAAACCAAGCTTGCTTGTTTCAAATATTATCTACTATATAAGCTCAGATGTATATATATTCTCAGGTTTACTTGTTGCGCCAGAGTTGGGGACAGAAAAACATGAACTATCAAAGATTTTTGAAGTTAGGTTGTTCATGCTGAACATGAAGTTAGAACATAGGCAATGGAGAAATACAACGTAAGATTGCAAATCAGTTCAGAATAGAGATTACAATAAGAAAACATTTCATGAGTTTTATTAACCAAGTATAATTTAACTTCAGGAATAAAAATATTACTTAAATCAGGAGAATTTTTTAAAAATGGAAACATCTCAGCTATAAAAAAATAAATGAATATGCACAAGAGGCCCACAGTTTACTATGTTTGACAATGTACAGAAATTCCATGTAAAAACTAGATGCTCCACTACGAGAAAGAATATGATTTTCCCCCAGAGGGAATCTTTAACTGTACATGTGGCACCATTAAAATGATTAAAATGTCCTCTTCCATTTTGGATGACATTCTTTTCTAATATAAATTATTTGGATAGAACACATTGACATCACTTTAAAAAAAAGGCCAGTAACCCCTTCTTAGGCTAATTTTTCCCAATCTTATTCTTTTACATGTATAAAATAATACAATATTGCAGTTAAGGAGCCACATGTGATTTTTTGCAAATTGTCTTCTACTATATATCATGACTTTCCCTTGGTTTCTTCCCCATTGATCCATATATTTTTCCCAAGACCAATCAGGGAGCGGACAGAAGGATGATGGATGAAGAGGAGGAATATTTCCATTGGTAAATATTCTTCCATTAGCAACACAGCCAAAAAATTAACCTTAACTGTTTTTCTTACATGTTTTCTCAGATTATCATTTGCCCAAAATTATAAAACTGTAGTCATAGCCATTCATTTAAAGGTAAGGAAAGAATAAGAGTCCCCAAGGATTTTAGTCCACTAGTCGTAGCCAACTATAGGGGGTGGGTGGGTGCTGATCTCCGTTTCTCTTCTTTCTCTTCTAAAGGGCAGACTAAAATATAATAACCTTTTAAAAAAATTGTAACTTACAAAATGGTGGCTAACAATTGTGCTAAAAAAGCTGATGTGATGAAATGATTAAGGCCCTGTATTAGAATCAGTAAAATCCAGGTTCTAACCTATACTCAGCCACAGAAGCTAACTGGGTAGCTGGGCTAGTTACGCTCAGTTCAAATTCTTACACGTTCTTATTGTGGTGAAAATTAGAAGAATGTGTAACTCCTTAGGGTCACAACTGAAACGTGGGGTCATAGATGATAGATGGAGAGAGGAGAGAGGAGGGAGAGAGAGAGGGAGAGGGAGAAGGGGGGGAGTTTAAGAATACTTATTTCAAATCTAAAATATTAAAATTGTAGTCAGTATTGAAAATATTCAATATATAGCCATTAGGTGTGCTGCATGGATCTTATAGCCTTCTGAAATGAAAAACATAGTTTTTCAGAACTCTATTACCCTGTTTCCCTGAAAATATGACCTATCCTGAAAGTAACTCCTAGCTTGATTTTTACATGTGCACCCAATATAAAACCTACCCTCAAAATAAGCTGTAATTATGATCTGCCCACTCCAGAGTAGACAGGTAACAATTAAGCTAGGGTGGGGATGGGGTGGTGGAGGAGCTGCCCTATTACTTACCTTTGGACAGTTGCACAGGCCTTGCACACTCTGACACCTGCCTTGCCAGCCCATTTCTTCTGCAGCCGGCAAGACTGGCAAGACTTTCCTGAAGGCCTCTGTAGCTGATAACAAAGCCTCACATCGATCTGGAACTTTGTTATCAGCTGCAGAGGCCTTCAGGAAAGCCTTGCCAGCCACAGTAGTTCTTGAAGGCCTCTGACAGCAAAAAGGAGGCCAGGAGGCAACTCATGTAAGTGAGGTTAGTCAGTGGATGACATCACCGAAAATAAGATCTGGTGCCTTTTTTGGTGGCAAAAATATATAAGATGGGGTCTTATTTTCGGGGAAACACTGTATTAAACACATTTGAATATAAAGCAAGTACAGTACAGGCAGGTCCTGGGTTGATCGGCATTTATTAATCACTCTGGAATTAATAAGAAATATTAATTTATTAATTAATATTAATTAATTAAGAAATATTTGTGAAAAATGGATTTAAAAGTTAATTTTAAGGATCTCAGTCATAACTGATGTTTCAGAAGAGAATCAAATATTACTGGATAAGACTGAAACTAATTTAAATGTGGATTTTCAAATGACAAGCTTCAAACATGATAAGGAAAATGATGAAATACCAGTTGATGTTTTTAATAACTAAAAAGTATAATACAAATAATGAATCCGAAGAGGACTTGGATAACTTTTTTCTTAGATTTACAAAAGTGATTTATTAATTAAATTTTGTGAGCATCTAAAAGGAACATATGTGCCAAATTTCAAGTTTGGAGGCTTTACTGTTCTGGAGATTTTGTGATGATGTGTGAGTGGTATTTCGCTTTTATACATACATACATACATACATACATACATACATACGTACGTACGTACGTACGTACGTACGTACGTACATACATACATATATATTTCTTAAGTTTTCGAGGGTACTTACATGTACCCTTCCAATTTTGAGCCTCAGTAAAGTAAGGGATTGCCTCCATCCACCTACCTGCCTCTCCCCATCTCTGCCCTTTGGCCATTCTCCCCCCCCCTGCCTGCAGGACATCAAGCAGTCCCAGAACTGTGTGGCTCTGGGGCTGCTTGCCATGTGCCAGAAAGCCTCAGTTGCCCTAGCCCACGCCAGCAAGTGCAAGCAACACAGCAGCCTTCTCTCTCAGTTCCTTGCAATGATCTTCCATCTCTTCTGTCCAGCCATGATGCTACCTGGAGTTCCAGTTTCTCTGGCAAATGCTTCCTACACATAAGTGCCCAGCCTTCCCCAGCAGCAAGGCACCTGTGAACCCCAGCAAACATTCATTCACCCATCTGCCTTCTTCCCCAGGTTCCCTCACATCGATCTTTCACCTTTGTTGTCTTCAGAACGCTATGCTGTCTTGATAAAGTTATGCTCCCTTCTGCAAACCACACTGTCTTTTCAAAGACTTTCCAGAGACAACACATATTTACAAAGGCAGTGCTGTCTTCATAACGCCTTTGGGAAGACAGTGCAGCCTCATGAAGACAATGCAGCTTTACGAAGGCTGTGTAGACTTCAGGGAGCCTTTGAAAAGACAGTGCAGCTTTATGAAGCCAACACGGCTTTACAAAGGCTCGGAGAGCTATGCGCAGGGAACATTTTCCAGAGAATCTGGGTTTGAAGAAACAAAAGACAGCAAAGGTAGCAAGGCCCAAAGCACTGGAACAAAAGGTGAAAAGTCAGTGCAGGGATCTGAGAGAGAAGGCAACTGGGTGAATGAATGCATGTGGGCACTTGCTGGGATAGCTGAGGCTTCCCAAGGCATGGCAACCAATCTCAAACCTGCTTGCACCCAGAGTTTGAGATGGGCAGCTACATAAATTGAATAAATAACAAATTGAAAATTACCTGTATTTGCACAAAAAATCAGGAAAGGCCCTTGGCGTGGCCTAATAAACTTTGCAAATGATGTAGCTGCCTCAAGCAGCAGGTTCACAGAGGTCTTTGCTCTTTTTATGAGGCTACCATTCTAAAAACCTGGTGTATGGTCCTGGACATTATCTCTCACAGCCACTATTTTATTAAAGGGAAAACCTTTCAAGCAGCCTTCTTGTAATGCCTGAAACACAATCATAAAATTCTGCATGTGCCCATTTTCTAAATCTGAAAATACAGATCCCGAACTGAATTACTTTTATGACATTTTAAAAAGACTAAACAAGACCTTTAGACTGTAACTATCCACAAAGAATCATAACTCAAAAAGAAATGCCATATTACTTACAATCAATTGCTTTAAGCCCTGAAAAGACTGCTCCACAGAGTTGGTATTGAGAACTTGTCTTTTCATTGCCTCCTGTTCACTAAGGAAGCGGAGCATTAAATCTTTAACTGCATCACCCTAATGGGGAAAAAGAACATAATATATAGCAAATATTATACATGGTATGTATTCAAGATATTCCACCTCAGTAAAAGTGTTTTGTATGCTTGGTCATACAATCTATTTCTGTGAAAGGAAATTTTTAGAGACCATTACCTTGAAAATCGAAAAACATTGTTTTAAGTAGGATACTTATCACCTTTATGTTCTCTAACACAGCTTATTACCTCACACTGGGTTTAGATTCTCTATACTAATTCCTTTAAATTTCTTCAATTAATATTATTTGGACTAGGTTTAGCTGATTTCACTAAAAGATACTGAGAAGACACAGTAGAATTCTAGAACACCACAATTCTGCTCAAACCTTACTTTGTAGCTAATAATAGTTACAGGGACCAAGGTGGCCAAAATAACAGTAGCCAATTGATCTTTTGGAGAGTGATGGGATTCTTCATTCCATAAGGAAATAATGGCATAGGTCCTGACTGAAGACCTCATCTGTCTTTCTAGTTTGATCTCAGCATGTTCTTATTTGCCTTTTCTGAGGGCCAAAATAAAAAGATTAATTACATAGTACTACTCCTGAGTGTGAGGTCTCTCTTCTCTACAGGATGCAATCTATATCAGAGCATGCTGTGAGGGGAAGGAACATAAATCATTTGGCCCTGCTGGGTTTTCAATCCAGATTTGGCCCCTGTGGTTTTCACTGCAAAAAAAAAGGTTCCTCAAAATAAAAAAGAACATTTTAGGCATTGACCCTGCAATCTAAACTTGGACCACAGCAAGTGGGGATAGGGTTAAATCCATCCTAGGAACCTAATCTGTATTAGATCCTTCCCATCTGTGGCCATCTGTGAAGGAGAACTGTACAGACACTAGGTCATTTCTAGGAAGTGTGGAAAGAAAATTTATTTCATTCAGGTTGTACATGGAAATTTTCTCAGTGCCCTTCCTGATGAACTAGTCTTAAATTGCTTAAATGCTTAAATTGATTTTTCTGGTCTTTTGGTATTGTTATCCATCCAGTTGTGTTACAGTATGATAACATCCCCCCACCTCAGAGTTTGTGGGCCAATGACTTACTCCTCCCAATAGGCTGCCAAGTACTTGATGGCAGATGCTGTAATGGCTGGATAGGGTTGTGTGTTGTTAGATGAGTAGGAGTTTGCTGGTGTGAATGTACAGTACATCGAGGGGGGATGGACACTTTGTTGAGAGGCAAGAAGCAGGATGGATGTGGGAGAGGTGATGGGGAGGGAGAAGCATAGAAACCAGGATCGGCATGAAGTGATGTGGTGGATTCAGGACAATGGGATGTACTCAAGTGATATCAGATTGGCTGGCTGAAACATCCTAACCCAATCCCTGGAGGTTGTGCAGGTCTGGATGAGGAGGAACAAGCTCTGTCTCAGTCCTGAGAAGACAAAGTAGCTTCATTTTTTTGGCCTCCTAGTTCCAGAGACATTCCATCTTTAGTTTTTAATGGGGTTGCACTTCCAAATGAGATGAACATGAAATATAGGGTTTCTCTTGCACTCACAGCTCCTGCTCAAAAAGGAGGTGGCAGTTACAGCCAAAATTACATCTGATACATTAATGAGTTGGTACCTGGATCGGAGAAGTTTCAGATATTCACTCACATCTTGATCAACTCATGATTGACTGTCAGCCCCACTAGAGGAACCAGGCAGGAAACATAACTAGATGAACTAATTCTACTTTCTTGTAAGGCTACATTAACAGAATCTTGCAAGTCTGAAAGTACAGTGTCTGACAAGTCTGAAAGTAAACTTCCTGCCAACCACTTTTAATTGCCTGATGCATTAATGTGGATCCATCCCAAGTTTTGTTCTCTGACTGCTAAGCCAATGGAGCTTGCTATCTCTCTTCTATGATTGTTCCCCAAGGACATCTAATTTTTTAAAAAGTTTGCTTTATTATAAGCTGTCGAGAATAGCCATGCAATCAGGTGGACTCAAAATTGGAATATTAAATTAAATATTTTTTATTGTGAGATGTGTTACTAGTAGGCATGGTAAAAGCAGCTGATCTATTTTATGAAGAGTATTGGGAGCTCAACCCTTATACTGCCAACTTAAACATTTACAATTACAAGCATTATTTGTTTATAATTATAACAAGACCATTGTTTCTCTTTGTCTGAAACCTATTTGAACTGTTTTCCTGAAATTGGCACCTCATGATTACAATCACAATAAATTTCATAATACTATGTTCCAAAGCAAAATAATGATTCCTTCAAAAAAGAAAACATATTTTAAGTAAAGATAGCTCAAAATATCTCACACTGGTTTCTACAAACTTTAAGACATTTCATCCCCTCGGTGTTTCTCAGGTTTAGTGTTTTTGCAAATTTCATCCCACTTTGGTGAACAAAAACACCACACAACTGTTTGAATTTTTACTTGCTATATTGTTTAACAATCTTGCTCCTTTATTGATCCACACACAACTACTTGCCAAGCAGCTCCAGATTGGATGGGCGCTAGAGACTCGTAATTGTTATCCATCTTGAACATTATTTTTAATGGAAAGGTGGAACATAAGCAACATGTAAAAGCAGATACTAAACGCTCTATGTTTGAATTTATTAGATAAGATTTCAAGTGACCAAAAGCAACAGAGGATTCTCACCTGAATATTGTCAAATTTTAATCCCGGCATGGTCACATTCTCGTCTATGAAAATATTATTATATGGCTGGGTAGCTACTGAAATCAACACACTCCTAGTTGCATCACTAGGAAGCCATGCATCATTTCTTCTGTCTACCTCACTCATGTTCAGCACAGAGGCAAAAGGGTCATCGCCAACTTGAAAAACAGCTTGAATCTGGGAAAATGGCTTTGGAGACTGAGATATTTCTGGAGAAGACACCGATTTCCCAGGTTCTGATCTTCCATTTTTAAGACCATACTTATGGTTAGCAGAGTCATGCAATTCCCCAACTGTTACAAGAGAAGACATTTGTTCAGGTACGGATGTGCTTGCATTGGGGTTACTGACCGAAATAAACGATGATGTAGTAAAGGAATCAAAAAAATCAGAAGCTAATGTGTTATTACTAATGGCTTCCCCAAAAAATTTGCTTAGGCTTGGGCTAGGCTGTACCACCTGTGGATGAATTTTCATGGGAGTCTCACTTACAGCCCCAAGGCTGGGTGACTTCACCATTTGAGGCTCAAAGCCATCGTGTAGAAACTGTTGCTGACCAGTTGTTTGATTT
The DNA here is from genome assembly GCA_033807585.1 of Hydrophis major. Lineage (NCBI taxonomy): Eukaryota > Metazoa > Chordata > Lepidosauria > Squamata > Elapidae > Hydrophis > Hydrophis major. The sequence continues at coordinate 264,793,230 of CM066328.1, forward strand.
CCCTGGCTAAAGATTGTACAGATAGGAATAGGTTCTGAATCAATTGGTGATTTAATGACAACCGGAGTAGAAATGATTTCCTCTGGTTTGCTTTCATCAACCATGGTTGATGGAGACTTTAAAAGTTTGTCACATTCTGCTTCCAGTTCATTTTTTGCTGACGTCTGAATCAGATTTTCATTTAAAGAGGACTGATAATCAATTCTCGAATCAGAAATACTTTTGGCAGTAGCTTCAAGTTTTGTGTCCTTCTCATTTCTAATGACTTTATGTCTCTCTAAAAGCTCCTCTCCTTCTATTGCTTCGGTATCATTTGCTTCAATTTGTTTTACTATTTCCTGCAGGCAGCCAAGATCACCAGTATCATCTTCACTATTATTTGGAGAATCAGATATTACAACGCTCTCCATCATGTGCTCACTGAGTTTGTCTATGAAGTTACTGGAATCTTCTGCAATGTTTTCATTTTCTTCAGATGCAGATTCATCTCCTCCCAGATCAATGGTTTCTTCGTGGAACAGAAGTTCCTCAGAAGTCTGCTGCTGGATATCACAAATGTCAGTCATTGCGTTTGATGTCTTTACTCCAATGTCTTCAATACTGCTTTCTTGTTTTTCCATAGTTCTTCTACGTAAAAAAAGAAATTGCTATTGATCAGTACTAGATATAGGATGATTTATGCATAAAGCAACAATATATACAGCCACTACAATAATTAAGAACACTCTTCAAGATATGAAACACTTTATTAATATCTTGCTAACCCCTTCCCTTTTTCCTTAGCATGGAAGTAATGATTCTCATGGTTGAAATACTGGGGTATCTTAACAATGAGCTCTTGACAAGCCAAAATATAGGATAGAACCAGCTGTGGCCCTTGGTCTCCATGACCACTCATTTTTCCACTTGGGAAAGTATATTGTGATGCAAGGCCCTTTAACTTACCTATATACTCTATTCTACTTTGTTGGCTTGCAATGTCACAAATTCAGACTTGGACAATACAGTCTCTACCTTCAATGCATAGACTGACTATCTTTCTGCAAGAAGAGCTGATTGGAATGTTCTCTAGTGGAATTCCCATCTATCTCTGTATTCAGAAAAAGGGGAAGGCAGACTGCCAGTTCCCCAATTCAGATGCAGACGGACAAAATAGCATTACAGCTCTGAGTGAGAAGGAATAGAAGAAGAAATTAGAACTTCAAGTAGACAAGAAGGGAAATCCTGCATGAGAAAGCTTGGATAGAAAACACTAAATTGAATGGAGTTAAGAAGGGAAATCTTAGTATACTAAACCTTCTGTCACTTAGACAGCACATTAGGACTTCAATTATTTCTTTGTTTGTTTCCCTCTTCCCAACTCTTTTGCAGATTCAGTAGGTGAAACAACAATCAGACAAGAATCAGAAAGAACAAAAAGCCATTATTTAACTTGAAATATAAATATAATAAATCCAGGCACAATAAAAAATTTAAATGACAATTCTGATTAACAGCTGAATTTAAGCAGACTATGTTAAAAACACACTGTGTGTCTATCCATCACACTATTCCATCTCAGGGTAAGCAATGTTATGCAGTGTACGGTAAAGGAGTAAGAACAGTAGGAAAAAGAAATTAAATGCACATGATACACCCACCCAGAGAAAGATGGAGGGAGGGAGGGAGGGAGGGAGGGAGGGAGGGAGGGAGAGAGAGAGAGAGAGAGAGAGAGAGAGAGAACCAAGTCTAATTTATAAGAACCTCATTCACTATTTTTTGAAGTTTTCATATGCAATAGTTGTCGGTAAAGATTTCCATGGATATTAACCTTTGTCATCCATCATGGCTTTGACAAACTGAGAGGTTCATATTACGGTTTCTAAAAACACAAGTACTAAACTGTATTAGCAAATTTATAGAAGTCCTATCAGTACCACATGTAGAATACCCTACTAATTATGAGAAAAGTGCCAGTCACTTTTGGACCATTTTCACAATGCATCATAAACAAAATGGTCATCACCAGGTAGTCCATATTGACTTAATATTGTCCATTGCATCATCGATAGAAAGTAAGTAGAGGCCATATAAAACTTTATTAAAATAGAAAATAGAAATGGTCAACATTTCTGAACCACGCCAACACCCTTCATTTTACCTCTGTCACATTCAGTATTCTCTGCTATTTGACACATTGGTCCAGGTTACCTGAGGAACTGTCTCACCCCAATGGGATTGACCTACTCTACCCATCACAGCAAAAGGGGCATACTATGGACCTCACTGGTCAACGAGTTCTGTCTGGCAGGATTCAAGTGAAGAGCCTTTTCTATTATGCCTCCCATCCACTGGAACATTGTGGTCCCCAAGTTGAGATCCGCACCCACTCTTTTGGCCTTCCAAAAGAGCTTGAAAACTGGGCTTTGCCAATTGGCTTGGGGCCCCAATGGGGGCATGTTGTACTGGAGGTGGTTAATGGATTGGGATAAATTCCACTTCTACCCCATGTGCATCTTTTTCCCTTCCTTGCTTTCTTGTTCATTTTAAGTAAATTTTAACATTAATATTCAATAGTCTATAGACTCTATATAGAGTCTATAGGGATTCTCAGTCATCCAGGTCATAGTTGTCCCAAAGGTTGTTTTTCAAGGGGCAACTGGACTTTCTTGTTTTTCTTTGAAGACATTTTGCTTCAAGAAGCTTCTTGGATGAGAAGCGAAATATCTTCAAAGAAAAACAAGTAAGTTCCACTTGCCTCTTGAAAAAGCACCTTTGGGATGATTAATCTTTATCATTTTAATATTAATGTTTTGTTTTGTTTTACTTGTAAACCATCTAAACTGTTGGTGAGATTGGTATCATATGTATTTAATAAAAAAAATAAAATTTTGACAGGTTTGCCACGAACACAACTGAAACTTAGTATTACTTCAAGCATATTTATGTTTTTCAATGCAAATCAGGAAGTCTAGTTCAGAGACTATCTTGCAAACCAGCATCCCCCTACAGTTTGATATACATGCAGTGTATTGATTCACCCTTTGAATATATGTTAAAAGCAGCTGTTGAAATGTATGCAGGAACAATTAATACATTTTAACAAGATACATCTTTATGATGAAATTAGAAACAAGAGTGCTTCTGCAGACTACCAAAGAACAAAATTAGGAATGAACATTATATCTGACCTTTGCCATATTTTTATTTTTTGAAGAATGGATGTGCAAATTAAACATACCTTTTACATTTGCTTTGGCAAAGTATCACTTTCCTCAGGCATATCACTTTAACTATGTCTCAGGGACCCATCTGTAAAATGGAGCATTTATTATTTTTCTAAGGCTACTTCTGTAATTATCAAGAGGCAAAGAAATTAAATGAATCATGAAGATTTGTCTATCAATCATATAGTGTCTGTGATTGACACATAGTTTTATAGAAAACGTGAACACAATTAGCATTAAGACACATTCATTTTGAAGCAACCCTTCTGAGCCAGGAATTGCAGTACTCCTATCCACTTTTGAACCTATTTCCTTAGAATTGTTTCTCAGCTGCAGATACTTGCATTTTTCATGACTGATTTCCTACCCTGTAACTTCCAAAAACACCACCATCAACCAAATAATTGCACGATCCTGTACCTATTTGGAAAAAGGATAGTTTTTTTTTTTTTTTTTTACAATGTCTAGATTTTATGTATCGGTTTATTCTGTGTTTGCATAAGCAGCTCCATTCAAACCTGAGTGACACAGCTTCCACTTAAAGAGTGGAGTGGAATAATAACCCATCCCATCTCATCTGCTGGTGAATATCCTTATTATATAAGCCACCTTAAATGACCAAAAGAATAGGAAAGAAAAGCGATAGAGGAGGATATTCCCTCACCTATCCCGCGCTTTACTTCCAATGACAGCGGCAACGACGTCCCATCTAAACTACTGCAGAAAAACCGAATGTGTAAGGGGGAACGTCTTCGCCTAGTGCGCCTGCGCGTCCAGCTTTCCTTCCCTATCGACTCAGTTTCGCCTCCTTTACGTAAATGAGCGTCTTTGGCGCACCACTCCTTTCCCCGGAAGTGAAAGAAGTACGGTGGCCGAAGTGGGCCCAAGGTGTTTTGTTGTAGATTCGCCTTCTTTCTCATTCGAAAGAGGGGTGGGATGGCGGGGAAGAGCTGAAACGCGGCGGCGGGGTTTCCCATCGCGATAGTGTTTGTGCCGGGGCTGTGGGTGGTGGAAAAAGGTGGCAGGAGTTGGCGCTGCTGCAGCCATGGAAGATGATGCTCCCGTGATTTATGGGCTGGAATTTCAGGTAAACGAGAAAACAATGGATTGGGATTTTTTTTTAATGGAAGAGGGAGCTGTTCATCATAATAGAAATTATTTTTTTTCTAGATTTTTTCGTTTTTTGCCCCCAGCAATTGTTTAGGAATTGGACCGGGAATGGGCATACAACTTTCAGTTATGGATACATATAGGACGGCTTCGGTGCAAGCCTCTTTCAACGCAACCAATTTTACAGAGTTGCTGTTCTGAAAGAAATTATTGCAAGGAATGCTTTGCAAATTGCCTAAAAGGAAAAGTGTGTAAATTGCCTAAAAGGAAAAGTGGCTGTTAGATATGACCAATACATAAATAAGACAATTTACAGAAGGCAAGTACCTGTCACCTGTAAATATAATGAAATTTATGGATTCGTTAATGTGCTAAAGCTGTGAAATACATTTCATTAAAGAATATATGTCCAATTTCTCTTTCTATGTAGAGGTATTCCAAATGAAAAGACCTGTATTTTAAATCAAAAGTGTCCTGTGAATTTTAAACAAGTCTTGTTATTCACGAATAACATAACTTTTCATAAAGTTGGGATAGATTTCTGCAGATTTTTCTGCATCCCCTTCTCTAATTTGGCCTGTGGCAGAAACAGTGGGATATTTTTAGTGTTTTGCACTTTTGGAATAATTAGTGTGTATTATTAAGTCAGATTATATGATTTAGAGTTTGAAATAGTCTGGAAAAATTAGCTGAAATCTTTCTCACAATGATATAAAGCCACCAAAATTACTTTGAAAATTATCTAGAGAAGATGCCTCCGAAAACAAGATTATTTTTAGCTGCATAAAAGTGCACAGTGAAATAAGCCTACTGATAACTAATTGCCACCAAAGACAATTCATCCCATAGTTTATTGCTGGCTTTCACTTAAGCTTCTTAAAATAAAGTGAAAATAAATATGAGAGTTACTTTCATAAGGACAGACAATTAGATCTCCAGAGTAAGGAATTGTGTTGCTTTATGCACCTGATTTCCTTTAATAGAAAAAACTGGCCAAACAATTCTGTCTTGATACTGGAAATTTTTTGACACTTCATTACCATGACAAATATTTGTACAATACAGATTGCCTTGAATTGTAGCTAACATTATCTTGGAGGAACCTTTGGTTCCACTGAGATTAAACCTATTACAGAATTGAGTATATTTCTGTCCTGGTTAAAGTACAGTTTGGATATAGGCAGTCCTCAACTTACAACAGCAAGTGGGAATATCTGTTATTAAGTGATGTGGTCATAAAATGAGGGTGTGCGAGAGGCACCAGTCGGGAAGGAATTCCAAACACTATTCATAACCACCATTCAGTGCCATTGTAACTTCAAATGATTGATGGACAGATGGCTGAGGACAGTCTGCGTAATGTAGGCCTGTAATCCTAAAGTATTAAATCCTGCAACTCAAAGTTACCTGCTAGGGCTGAGCAAATCATTTTGAAGGAGAGATTCTTCGAGCCCACTATAATCTTCAACTCACAAGTTACAATGGTATTGAAAAAAGTGACATGACCATTGTCCAGAGTTATGACCTTTACAGAATCTCCACCATCATGTGATCAAAATTCACTTGCTTAGCAACTGGCTCATATTGATGGCCACTACAGTGTCCCAAACTCATGTGATCACTTTTCACAACCTTCTGACAAGCAAAGTCAATGGGGTGACCAGATTCACTTAACAACTGAGTTAGTAACTTACCAACTGCAGTGATTCACTTAACAACTGTGACAGGAAAGGTCGTAAAATGGGGCAAAACTCACTTAACAAATGTCTCACTTAACAACAGAAATTTTGGGCTCAATTGTGGTCATAAGTCGAGGACTACCTGTATTGTATTTGGATCTCTCAGGCAGTTATCTCTCTTGAAGGTTTGGCCCCAGCCAGTTCTGCGGTCTTTTCCTGGCCTTCTGAGTGTGCATATGCCTATCCAGAAGATGTTTATGCCAAGATTGCCCTTAAAGCACAGCAGTCCTGAACATCTTCCTAAAGGAACTCATAATTGCTTCCACTTTGCAAGCATATGGCTATAAAAATGCCTCTAGTTTTATCTGTCTTCGTAAGAACTTCTGTGGCTACATTCCAAAGCTGCCTTCTGTGAAAGAAGTCCCACTGAAATAAACTGATGCATCTTTTGAATAAATACAATTAATGTTGGGTTTTTATTTAGAAATCAGTAATGTCTATATCTCTCTATCTTTGGTTTAAAGAAATAGGCTGACTTACAAGTTATAAGGAAACAAAAATGACTTATTTACCTAAGTTTTAAATCTCTTCAGCATTGAATAGCTGTATTAATCACTCTGTTCTCAATTATAGTCTTCCCTAACGTTTAAATTAGCAAACACAACTATTCAGGAACTAGCTTAGGTGTCTTACTATAACTCTTATATCTATACTCTTTGTTTTAAACAAAGCACTTTATCTGTAGCAGTATGCTAGTGATTCAAAGGTGCATTTATATTGTACTTCATGGTGAATGGTTATACCGCAGGTAAAGCAATTGAAATGTCTTGGAAATGGTGAATGGATTTTATTTTTGCAGGCATACATTTTACTAGCTATATAAATTTCAATGGGAATAAGATTAATTTGGATTGAATCCTATTCTGTATGTTCTTCAGTAAAACTTAAGGTGTTTTTTTAAAAATACATCTGATTGGTATTTTTGGTCAAAAAGTAACATTAACATTTCACTAACATTAAATCTTCTCCTTAAATTGCCCTTTCTGCAAAATATTTAACTTTGAACATCTGTGTAGTTGCTCTCATTTTCATGCACATTTCCCATAAATGAAAGTAGAATACATTCTGAAAATGGCTTTTATACTTTTTAGCCATAAATCAGGATTTTGTGCCAAAAAATAGAAAATAACCCATTTGGAATACAAACATATGAAATATATTTTTAAAGTGTGTTATAATGAATGATGTCATGTACTTTTCAAGTCACTGAAATGTGCTGGGTATGACTCCATTTGTATTTTTCATAATTTTTTAGGCACGAGCACTGACCCCACAAACTGCAGAAACAGATGCAATACGATTTCTTGTTGGAACTCAATCTCTTAAATATGATAACCAGGTAAACTTGCATAAATCTTGCATGAATGTAGAAACAGAATTGCTTTTAAAGCCTTTAACTGAATAATAATTTTTCCTCCCAAATTTTAAACAGAACTTTTGTTTATAAAATTAGGTGTTGTGTGTTTTGGGAGACTAAAAAATCCTGTTTGTGATAACAGTTAATACTATTGCAATTAAGACTTGTCTATATAAATAATGTGATTTAGTAAGAACTGGAAACAAAGAGAGACATTAAAGGACATGATTGGAACTTAGTAGATAGTCAGAAGTATAGTGTTAAAAAATAACTTGGAGGAACAGTCATATTAACTTGAATAATTGGATTGCTTTAGAAAGCATCTTTTTTCAAGTTCGGCCAGAACCTGAAAAAGTCATTTATCTTTATTAGCAGAGATATGCAGTCTCATACTGTCTGAAACACTTTTTCCAAACTGTTTTCGAATGGTGTCTAGTCTTCATAGTATTATTTCCAAGGGGTGTACAATATGTCTCACGTTAAAGGAAAGGAAAAGGAAAAGCAAGATAGTCCATGGGTAGAATTAGGAATTATTTCATATCAAGTCTTCATGACACTGAGCCAAAGTGACTCAGTCACGAAGACGACTGCAAGCCTGATGATATATAACATAACTAAATAATTTAAAGCACTTTTAAAAAAAGCAAACGAACAGTAATAGTTCACTCTTTAATGATTCCACAGTTTATAAAGTGGCCCGGCGTTTCAGAAACAAAAAATATCAAGCAATTGCTGGCATTCACAACACTGTGTCTGGCCTCAGAGTAAGGGCTCACTGGATGCAATTTTTTTTTTAATTGATATATAAAACTCAGACAGGCAAAGTGAATATTTGTCCAAGTAATTTCATAGGTTTAAAAAAGCTGAGCAGGCTCTTTGCTCCATTTTGGTTGTTGCAAGGTCTTGGTATCCACTCTCAAAGTAGGGTATTTCATAATAACAAGGAAATGAAATAGATACTATATTATGTCATATTGCTGTTGGATGTTAAAGGGAAAACCAGAGATGAGGTGCTGTGATATGTGATAGCCTTATGCCTTAGATCAAGGATCCCCAATCTCCAGGCCATCAATTGGTACCAGTCCATGGCCTCTTAGTAACTGGGCCACACAGCTGGAGGTGAGCGGCAGCAGGTGACCGAGTGAAACCAAAACCATTCCCCTCCCCCCTCAGTCCATAGAAGACTTGTCTTCTACAAAACCGGTCCCTAGTGCCAAAAAGGTTGGGGGGAACCACTGCCTGAGATAATGTGTTTACTTCTTCCCAGTGACTGGTTATAGATCTACAGTACTTGAATCAGCCATGTTTGTATGTTAGCAGATAGTTATGCGCCTCAGTTCCTAAAGTTATTCTGAGCTGTCAAAGGGTCCTAAAATATTGCTGTGATTCAGACTTCCTGGCTGTATCTCAGCATTCTACCAATATTTTCTCTTTTTCCTGCTCCTGCTTCCCCTCTTATGTGTATCAGCATTAATAATTGAGGTGTAGGGCACTTTCCCTGGATGCTAATGAGCAGATAGGGTTAATGGCCTTTGGCAGTGCTTGAAGCGATCAGCTATGGAGTCGGTGATAAATCTATAAGAAGTGTCAGGAGCCTCTATCATGACTGCTTATAATTTAACAGAACTGATCTCTCTCAGCCTAGGTCAGGCAATGGTGGATCTTTGTACATTTCATGGCAGATGGCGGCTTGACATCTAGGTTGCAATTCAGCTCTCAGGCGAAGAGCTATTGTGGGTGGAATCCCTTGAAGGAATCTTAACTCATAAAGCTTTGGGTTGGGGAGGGGAGTGAATTTCAACTGCATTGTGCTCATTAATATTCAGCTATCATAAGCAAGCTAGTGAAAATGGAGAGTGGAGGGGATAATCAAGGAGAATCCCACAGCATCTTCTGCTTTAATGCTATCCATGGAGTGCTTGTCAGAGAAATAAAGCGTTTTGTGAGGTATTCGGCTATATAATTAAAGGGAAAAAAAAAGAATTGTCAAGACTTTCAATCCTGTCTCCCTCCATGGAATAAAATGACGTTCTTTGCTTGTTTATTTTATGGCTTGAGATAACTGAACCCGGGTATGGGGAGGAATTAAATGTCTTATGATATTGTGCTGTATTGTTATAATACACTTACAATATCTGCAACTTTCCATGGAATACAAGTTTGTTTTTTTCAAAATCTATTGTACTCCTCCTACTCTGGAGGGAATGCAGTATTGCACCTCTGCCAAGAATAATTTTTATCACCTGGTCCAGAGCTGTTTTGATTTTAGTCTTTCATGGGAACTCAGGAATTCGGTGTCTTTTTTGTGAAGACTTTGTAAGAGTAGTTGGACAAAATTCTTTAGGAACTAGTTCAGGTGGCTGCCTTTAAAAAGTCTGTCATTTTACACAGCCCTGTCTTTCCATCCCTCACCTTTCATCCAGACCTTACTACTTGTCCTTCCACTTTAACAAGGATGAAGGAAAAGTCATTCGTCGAGGGTCAAAGAGAAAGTGTGTTACAGGAAATACTTAAAATCTTACTATTTTGACTTCAGCTACCAAATTTTATTAAGGAATTGGGCCAAAAGAAAAGGATTTAGTACATTTATTAATGTCTGATGCACTTCTTTTTAGCTCTGTCCCTGAGAGCAGACTAATAAGGCTTCTTTTCTTATCCTGCTCTTCTGTCAGGATTTCAGAAAAGAAAACAAGTTTATGAATAGTAGATCATTGAATATTAAAGGCCTCTTTGAATAGGTGGATTTTTTTTCTAAGTGCATCTGAACATGAAAGGAGAAGGATATATGCTTTCTCTGAGACAGCCATATCAGAACTTTGGTGTCACTATAAAAAATTTCTAATGCATTTAAATCTCTAAAGCAGGGGCCAGAATTCAGAAATTATTTCTAGGTGCAAGCTTGTACATGTGGGAGGAAAAGGTAGACAGGTCTAGATGAAATGTTCATGGAAGAATTGTTCAAAATATATTGGTAGGATTTTTGGAGTAGATAAGTAAAGGCAATAACAACAGCAGAAAGACTTAAATTTTTTTAAAAGATAAGCCATGGAGCTGGAAAGGTGCTTAGGGAGAAACGAGAATTTAATTTATACTAAAAAGAACTGTGCACTTAATTACTGAATATAAATTTCTAGGCTGAACACTTGTTGATTAGCTTGACTTGCTCAATTTGTGTCCCAGCTTAAGGTGAACCAGACATTAGAATGAAATGAACCCAATATCTAAGAGAATGGGATAGACTACTAACCAAAGTCTTCATCAAGCTAAGAAACAAACACTGAGGAAGATATGGAGAAAAGAGGTGGCGACAAGGCAACACTAGACCCGAAACCTCAAACTTTAGATATTGTTTCAATAATTCTGAGCTAGAGATTTTAAACCCTGAAGCTCTGGAGCCCTATCTAGAGTTTAGAGGTAGATGATCAACTGTATTCTTAAAGAATCCTTTTTACAAGGGTAACTGTTACTGATGAACAGTGATTTTACTTCCATGTATATCTTCTGTGTTTGGCCTTTATGCTCCTCTCCCAAATGACTGCCTGAATCTGTATCTATAGCTTTCCCACACACAATCCTTGACCTACTGTGCCTATCTTGTACAAGCTTGAGCCCAGAAATAATTTCTGAGTTCTGGCCCCTGCTCCATATTTAGAGATTTGATGGACTACATGCATTAGGAAGTTTTTATACAGTAGTTTAATTCATAAGTTAGGATGGCCTTTGAAAGGATACTCTATGGCCTGTAAACTACTTCTAGCCATCGTAAAATGTTATACTGCTTCCCCTCCCCACCCCAATCACCTGGTTGTCATCTGGCTGGTTGGCAACCTGTTTGTACTTACAACCAATTGCCAAGTGATTGTAAGTGATCACCATTTGCAATCTTCTCTGCTGGCTGCCCTAGAAAGTCAATGGGTAATCCATCCAGGAAGGTTGCAAGTTGCTGCCACCTATCAAGGGGACTCTTAAGGGCTGTGCTGAAAGAACTGCCTAGCGAAGGGATCTGAATTCCTTTGATGGGGGCAGAAAAATACATCCAATTGAGGCATTCCCCCTGCACACGGAGTGGAGTGAACTTCAGTGGGGTGGAGAAACTGGGCTCAGATCCTGAAGATCTTGAATTTCATTCCTTCACCTCACTGAAGCCCTTCCCTTCTGTGCATAGAGGGGAGCTTACATCCTTTTGCAGGCTGCTCTTTCAACCAGATAAGAGGGAGACAAAACCAGGAATTTCAGCTTTTGAGTAGAGGTATCTCCTTTCTCTGAAGTCAGCATGGGCTTCAACCTCTGGGATCATGTCCATTCAAATGGTAGGCATATTTTGAAAGCAAAATAAACAAAATAATTCCATGTGAAATAAAGGCTGAAAATATTACTTGTACCAGCAATCTGATCAAAAACATTCTCATAAGAAATGAGATATCTGGCTTTCATTCTACAGAATGTTGCTGCTAGACCAAAGAGGGAAGCTTATCAAATATCCCCTTTAATTCTTTTCATATCTCCTCCCTAAAATGGGTGTGGATAATAATAAATAATAATTATGGTTCATCCCATAAGTCAGCCAGAAGTTTAGACCGGGTTTGGCATTTTTATCCACCTCTCCCAAGGACCTAGGATAGGCAGATGTTGATATTATCTGTAACATGTCTAATACCATTGAACATTTGCCTACCCTGGGTCCTCGGGAAGGACTCTCGGTGGACAAAACTGTCAAATCCATCTAAACATCTGGCTGACTATGCAACCAACAAAAAGTCCTCCGGAATGTATGACACACTATATTTAATAATGCTTGTCCTTAAGGTCTGATGCAGTTCTGAATCATCTTGCCAGGGGGAGGAAAGCAGCTGTGTCTGACTTTGAGGGACCCGAGATAGGGCAGAAGGCACTTCTAGTTTATGTGCTGAATGACCCTCTTTATATGGTTAGTAGGGGCACATAATACATGTTGGTAGAGCAAATTGAATTTTGATTTGTAGCTCACCTTTAGGGAATCAATTTCACTGCCAAGGAGACTGCTTTATAATTTCAACATGAGGCTTCTTGTTTTCTAAAGAAGGCGGTGAGAGCTATCAGAGGAAGCAACCGGTTTGATAGTCTGCTGTGCTACATTGTTTCAGCAGAGAAGTTGTTGAAGCTGTGTTTCTTTTGATAACCACTGGCATTTTTGTTTTTACGGACATGCTGCATAGTTAGATACTGAGCAACAATTTTAGGATTTCCATCTGTTTCTCAATGCTGGTCCTGACTTCTAGCTTGCTTCTGTCCTAAATTGCCTCCTATATTATGTGCATGAGTAGAAGAAGGACATGAAATGAGGGGTTTGTCTCAGAATAGTAAATTGTATAAACACATCTCCAGTAGCCCAGGTATTTCAAGACTTCTATTGGACAAGAAGATACTGGCTAGAGAAAATATTGTTTCTTTCTGTATTTTTTCCCTAAATTACCGAAAGTACTTGTATATCTAAGACAAACTGTAATAGGCCATGTAATATAATAGGTGGACTAATAAAAAAAAATGTGCTGAAGCTTGCTTTGCTTTCTGTTTTTAGAGAGCTATGTATTGTTCATTGTTGTTAATATAAATTATATATTTTAACTGTTTTTTTTATTTTTTATTTTTGCATTTTATTGGCAAGCTGATGAAACACATTCCTTGCATGACAAAGAAAAGGTCTGGGTAAAGTTATTAAAAATTTCCATTAATTTATTGAGCAACAGCAGGCTAGATTTATTTAGTTACTGAATTTGTACCCGTCCAGTCAGAAAATAGGTCTTAAGAGAACTAACTATAAGAAGAATATTTTTTAAAAAAAATAAAATACCTTTGAAAGCAAATCAGTACAGCAGTACTGATTATATAAGTTATTATAATAACTTACATAAATTATTTTGCTAATTCAACATTCCAAATGTCTCTCTGAAAAAAATAAAATATTTTCACTTGCTGGTATAGTGACAAGATATAGAGAATGACTGGACACCTTTGGCAGGGAGTCCAACATTTTCAGGCCACTATACTTTCAAACACTCACATTCCTGATGAGTATACAGAGTATCTGTTTACACTTGGATAGAGAGAAACTTCCGTTGAAAATCTTTAAAAGTTTTAGGTATTGGTTTATTAATGGTAAATTCCAAAATTTGACAGAGCCACTCCTGGTGATTTTCTATGTATGTTAAATTGCAAAGGGCAGAAGAGTCCAAGGGCTGTCATATTGAATTCCAGCATCATATTCTGAAATTGCTTATCTGAGAAGAAGTGAGCTAACTTAAAATTGTTCTCAATGCCACATCCCATAGAAGTGGCTTAGGTGGATGACAGAGTGGATGGTATCCAAGTCATTGTGAAGCCAACAATCTAATTTTAAATGTACATCATCCAGAGAGGCCACTAAAACACTCTCCAGAAGCTAGTTTCAAATGGATCTAGATAAGCCATATAATCCACAGTACCTAGATTAGGTTATAGAACAGTGAGGGCTAACTTTTTTGTCATCTCATGCTGAAAGTGCGCACGCATGCTTGCCTGCACCCATAATGCAATGCACACGTAACCCCCCCCATTCCCCTTGCCCCCCTGCCCATGCGCACGCGTCTCCCGCATGCGCCCCCCATGCGTGGCAGATACTCGGAAATCAGATGGCTGGCGGAAGGCACATGCACATGTGCAGGTGGAACTGAGCTAAGGCAACGGCTCACGTGCCCGCAGAGATGGTTCTGCCTGCCACTGTTATAGAATGAATGAGCTGGAAGGGACCTTGGAGGTCTTATAGTCCAGCACCCTGCTCAAGCAGGAGAACTTGTACTATTTCAGATAGATACAGATAATTTCAGATAAGTGGCTGTCTAGAATCTTCTTAAAAACCTCCAGTGATGGAGCACCCATGATTTTTCAAAGCAAACTGTTCCACTGGTTAATAGAGTTGGGGTATTTCCCCAAAATCAAGCACTTTATTCAAGAATGAAATATTAAGAGTCTGGTTGGTTAGCATCTATCTAGCGTAGTGAAGTACAGAAGGGTTTTTTTCTTGTTTATTTAACAAAGTAATCACTACAAAGTTTGGTTCTCATCACTCCAAAATGAAAAATACTTCATCATAACCAGATAGTAGGAAGCCAAGTTATTAAGGCTGTACAGAGGTCACAGAAAATGAAATGGCTGACCATATGCATGAGGTAATTTTAAAAAATGGGTTTTTCATGCTCACTCTTTCATTATGAAGCACATCTTTTGAAGATTTTGCACACTTCTAAAAGTTATATCCAGTGAACAGATATTATCTACTACCTTTTATTGGTCAATGACCGAAATAAAGTTCTGTCTATTAAGTATAATCAAAACTCTAGTCTGCATACCATGTTTCCCCGATAATAAGACCAACCGTATTTTCTTTTGGGGCCCATAATAAGCACAGGTCTTATCCTCTTACCCTAGGATCACGGCAGCCAGGTCTCCCACACTCTGATACCTGTGACACTGCTCCCTGACTTCTGCCGCTCACAGATGGTTGCAACCAGATTCCATGTGCATCACGAGCAACGGCACTAGCACGATGAGCCATATGGCATCTGATTGCGAGTGGCCACAGAATAAGGCAGGCAGCGGCATGACAGGTGTTGGGGCATGGGAGGCCTGGCTACAGTGGTTCTAAGGTAAACGGGTGCAGGGTGTGTGGGACAGCTCCAACCCCCACCCCTAGCCATATTTACAGATATTTCTTGCCCCACCTCATACAACCAAACGGTAGGATGGAGTGGGCGGGGTCTTAACGGGGTTATTTTTGGGATAGGGCTTATATTAGGCACACATAGGAAATCAAGCTAGGGCTTATTTTCAGGATAGGTCTTACTTTTGGGGAAACACAGTAGATTAAAAAAAAGATATTTCTGCATCTTGCACGAGTAGTTACTTATAAGTGGCTTATATCTTCCTGTAGATCTAAGTGTAATTGGTTTTGACTATTTAAAATCAAGTTGATTTGTAAATACAATTTGAATTTAAAAATGGCTTGCTATGATCACCATCATAACATTTAGTAAACCAGTTACCCTTTCAACTGCTGATGAATTAAAGCTACCAGCAGTCTGAGCCAATACTGTGCAGGCAATGATGAGAGTTACTTTAAACTTCCCTTCAACAGTATCAGGAAAGCCTCAGTTTCCCCTCCTGTGATGTGACTAGTTCCTCTTTGTATGAATCACCCAGTTCATTTCATTGCAACTAGCTCTTTTGAAAATCAGGGAGCGTTATTTTCTGCTTAAAAAGGAAAAGGGATTCATAATATTTCCAACTGCGTGAAACATTTCCATGTTCTAGGAGCCAGTCAAGATCATTTTCATATTCTAATAGTGCAGCAGTTACTTCTTACCAGGAAAGGCTGTTAAGAACCTTATCTTTGTGAGAAGCATCATGTTTAGAGCTTCCAAAAGAAAAAAGGCAAGGCAACAAGATAGTAAACAGAATGAGCTGTCAGGGAAAGGGTAAGTTCTTCCTCTCCAAGTATGAAAATTGGTTTGAATTATGATCATTTATTCCTAACAACTGTCTTCAGTAATAAAAGACTAACTGGATTATGGAAAATATGTGTTGCAGCCTCTTTAATTTTATCAAGTAATCTTGAATATCTGAAAGGTTAGTGTTCATGTTTTAAAGGGCATAGAAATTTATATAAAGGGTTAGTTGAAATACTTAATATTCATATAAGTTATAGATGTTTTTTATTATTTTATCTATTTAGCCTGAAGTTGAAATGTTCAGAATATAATGGTATCAGTCCAGGAACTTACTTTGTTTTAATGATAAGTACAATGTTTCTTCATTAAATAAAACTCATGCTGTGTTTCTCTGTCTTGAAACTACCTTTAAATTAAAATAAACATTTATTGTTCTTGTTTTCAATTTACAGATTCACATCATTGATTTTGATGATGAAAATAATATTATAAACAAAAATGTTCTTCTGCACCAAGTTGGTGAAATTTGGAACATAAGTGCCAGTCCAGCAGATAAAGGTGTATTTGCAACCTGTTATAATAAAAGTAAGTGTAATTTTCTTGCTATTATTATTATTTCCATGAGAAATTGGTAGCTGGTTAGTTGGTAGCATGTGTACAATTTCTAACTGTCCTATTTTATAAATGCTTCTAACATTTGAAATTAAACCATCCTTTTAAAGCATACAGTTGAAGGAAAAAAATAGAAGTTCCAATAATTCTAAAAACATAAAACTTGGGAGTGAAATATATCCATAATTTAGAATAGAATAACAAAGTTGGAAAGACCTTGGAGGTCTTCAAGTCCAACCCCCTGCTTAGGCAGGAAACCCTATACCATTTCAGGCAAATGGCTATCCAATCTCTTCTTAAAAGCTTCCCATGTTGGAGCATTCACAATGCCTGGAGGCAAGTTGTTCCACTGATTAATTGTTCTAGCTGTCAGGAAATTTCTCCTTAGTTCTAGGTTGCTTCTCACCTTGATTAGTTTCCATCCATTGTTTCTCATCCTGCAGTCAGGTGCTTTGGAGAATAGGTTGACTCCAGTGGTTTGATTCAATTTTTTTTACTACTGGTTCTGTGGGCATGGCTTGGTGGGCGTGGCAGGGGAAGGATACTCTAAAACCTCCAGTCAGCGGTGGTATTTTTGAACGACTCAACATTTCCGCTACCGGTTCTCCAGAACTGGTCAGAACCTGCTGAATACTACTTCTGGTTGACTCCCTCTTCATATTCTCTCCTATATAAGCAATTACATATGTCTAGACAGGGAGAGAACATCCTCAAGGGAGTGCATGAATCATCAATGAGTTTTCTGTATCAATCATTTATATACTGATAAGTGCAATAGTGGAATCCTGTTTCTATCCTCAGCACATTCTTTCTACCTATTTTCCTGGCCAAGAGAAGGTTAGACAGGGAAAATAAAGGTTTGTGCTTATTCCCCTGTTTTTAAAATGCATTCTATAGCAGCAGTCCCCAACCATTCTGGATCTGGACTGGGAGTGGCAGTGGCAGTGGTGGCAGGGGGAAAGTGGGGATAGTTTCGTGAGTGCTCTCCGCTTCCACAAATGGAGCTTTGTGTGCGCTCACCCATCGCTTGGTGGCCCGGTTCCCAACAGGTTGTGGCTCGGTACTGGGCCACAGACTGGGGTTGGGGATTCCTGTGCTATGGTAACATTGTGTTAGGGATAACATTGTTTACCCTAACTGGTTTAGGTAAAATAATAAATATGTTATCATGGTTTGTCAGTTAAAGTGTCTGCAACTTTAACTGTAGGAATGTAATTAAGGGAGTGGTTGTGAAAGCACCATAAAAGAAGCAAGGCACGGCAGCTTGCTCTCTCTGGTTTGATGATCCCTAATTACTGGATAGACTGAAGACTGCATTTTTCCCCTACTGGAAAAGGAGAGAGAAAGGACTGATTTGTAAGTGAACTGACATTGGATATTCTACAAGGACTTTGCTAACTGAATATCCTTGAATGGACTGACTAAAATGATACATGACTAATGGACTGTAATTTTGACTATGCTATAAACTCTAAATGGAATAAACTATATTTTGATAGCACAAGCGTATCTGTTATTTTTACTGTATGTTAACAAACATACAAGCTTATCTCACTCATTTATCTGTATGCCTATCTGACTAACGCTGCACATTCTGTTTTGCTTGTCTCCTTAACCCTGGTTGGGGAACACAGGCTTAACACTGGTTATGGGCCCAGAGGCTGCAAAGTCAGTTTAACTAGGATAAAACAGATTTATGTAAAAAGTGAGAGTTTGTGTTGTTACACATTACAGTAAATAGACAGCTGTGTTTTATTAATTATAGTTTTATATCCATATAAGAAAACATGGCACAAGTCAATCTACAAAGTTTGTCCCTTATATCCAAGCTGGATGGGACAAACTATGTATCATGGTCTATGAAATGTAGTCTACTTCTATGAAGAGAAGGTCTGTGGAACATAATTGAAAATCCACCAAACGTAGAGGAATGGGATCCAGAGATTGAGGAAGATAGACAAAAGAGAGAAGAATTTAAGCAAAAAAATGAACAAGCTATTTGCATAATAGGATTAACACTGTCTGACCAGCAACTTGTTCATATCCACGGAGAGCAAACAGCTGTTGGGTGTTGGCAGAAGTTGAAGAGGATTTATGTCCGAGATAACGTTGGTGCTCACATAAATCTTACACGAAAGCTTTTCAGGATGCACCTCCAGACGAATGGTGATATGCTGAGTCATTTGAAAACTATGCAAAGCATTTTTCAAGAACTGCACGAGAAAGAGCTTATTTTCTCTGAACTACACCAAGTCTACATAATTCTATCTTCACTTGACGTAAATTATGATAACTACATCACTTCCCTTGAAGTTTTGCCTAAGGAAAGTCTCACTTTAACTGATATCACTGGCAGATTGATTGAAGAGGCCAGAAGAAGACTTGAAAGAGATCAGTTAAGGAGGGAGCATCCTCAAAAAGAAGATAATGAATCTCCTACTGCATACGCAATTAAAAAGTGTTTTAATTGTGGAGGAAGAGGACATTTGGCAAGATTTTGTAAAAAAGCAAAGCGCCAGAACGCTGGCCAGAATACTAAAAGTCATCAAAAGATAAATAAAAATTTAGAGTTAGCCATGTATATTAACGGAGCTGTAAAAAATAATTTATGGGTGGTTGACAGTGGAGCATCCCACTGTATAACAAATGATAACAGAAATTTTTTTAAAATGTCCCAGAGTACACAGCAGATATCGTTAGCCAATGGCTGGAAACTGAAAGCTAAAGGTCAAGGCATAGCATATTGTTCTTTTATAAAAGAGAATGTAAAAATGTTATATGTACCACAACTTAAGTTTAATTTAATTTCAGTTAGAATTTTGGTTAAACTAGGATATGTAGTTACTTTTAAAGGAGATAACTGCATAATTGAAAAAGAAGATAAGAAAATTACTGCATCTTTAAGAGGTGAATTATATGTGTTAAATGATAATGGTTTAGAGGTGGCTAACACGGTTTATGATAATAAGAAACCTCATGATGAATGTATTCACTTGTTACACCGAAGGCTAGGGCATTTAAATTTTAAAATGCTTAAGAAAACTGTTGAACTATCTCAAGGAATAAGTTTAAAACCTTGTAATAAGTATTTGCAATGTTATGCTTGGAATCAAAGCCAAGCCAAGGTCATACCGGCTAATAGAGTTGATGGATTTACGACCAAAGAGCCTTTAGAAGTAGTATTTGCCGATTTAATAGGTCCGAAGAAACCAAGTGTAGGAGGAGCTCGATACATACTTAGTATAATGGACCACTATTCTAAATATGGGTTTTGCTATTTAATGAAAAGCAAAACTGAAACGTATCTAAATCTCTTTAATTGGATTAAATTTGCTGAAAGGAAAACTAAAAAGAAATTAGTAACTCTTATAACAGATAATGGTACGGAATTTACAAATAATAAATTCCAGAATAGACTTAGAATGTTAGGTATTCAACATAAAAAGTCTGCACCATATAGGCCACAACATAATGCCTTTATAGAGAGACGAGGCCAAACACTACAGTCAATGGCACGTACTATGATGTCTGATTCAGGATTACCTGACAATTTATGGGGAGAAGCAATAATGTGTGGTAATCATATATTAAATAATGTTGTTAATTCAACAACAGGTGAATTACCATTCACACTGCGGCATGGTACAAAACCGGATTTAAGTTACATGCACAAATTTGGAGCACCAGCATGGGTGCATATCCCTTCACAACTCAGACACAAAGGACATCATACAGCTAAAAGATTATTTTTTGTAGGATATAAATCTAATCATAGATCTTATAGATTCTGGGAACCAGGTACATCTAGAGTTTACACCAGTGCTAATGCTAAATTCCTAGAACATGTAGGATGGAATAGATTAGAGCAAGATTTAAATAACGAAGTAATTATTGAACCCTACAAAAGGCAGAAAGAACAGACTAGTTATAAGAAGAGTCCAATTAAAGAAGAAGTCCACGAAGAACAAATAGGATCAGAACAAGAGGAAACAGTTGATCAGGAAGAGTTAGATAATCAAGAAGAGTAAATAAATGAAAGTCCACCTGTAAGTCCTGTAATACCTAGACGTACTACACGTGTAACTAGACCACCTGATAGGTATCAAGCAAGTATAGTTTGCCAAGTAACTAAAGTTCCAACTAGTGTAGATGAACTTAGGATGTATCCTGCTAAGGATCAGGAGAATTGGCAAAAGGCAATGGAAAAAGAACTAAATTCATTAAAGGTAATGAAAGTATATGAAGATGCTAAATTACCTCCAGGAGAAAAATCCATTGGGTGCAAATGGATATTTAAAATAAAAACTGGAAATGATGGGACTGTTACCCATAAAGCTAGGTTGGTAGCTCAAGGATTTAATCAAACTGCATCTGATTACGATGACGTTTTTGCACCATGTCTTAAAGCAACATCTTTGAGAGCAGCTTTAGTGTGGGCAGCTAAGAAAAACTATATCATTAACCATTTAGATGTAGAAACTGCTTATTTGCATGCACCATTGCAGCACACTATATATTTGAAAAAGCCAGTTATTATAAAAGACAATAAAGTAAATAGTAATGATTGTTGGAAACTCAAAAAGAGTCTTTACGGGTTGAAACAATCTGGCTTTGAGTGGAACCAATATATTGTGAAAGAGTTAAACAATATAGGTTTTAAATCTGGTTTAGCAGATCCATGTGCGTTTAAAAGAGAAAATAATGGAACGGTGTCATTATTGTTATTATTTACAGATGATATTGCTTTGATAACTAAGACTAATAATGAAGCTAATGAGATTATATCATTATTAGCCAAAAAGATAAAATTAAAGCATTTAGGTGAAATTAAAAAGTATCTAGGATTGACAATTAACAAAACAAAAAATGGATTTAAGATATCTCAAGAAGATAAAATTTGCCAATTAATTAAAACGTATAAAATGGAACTTTGTAAACCGGCAAAGACTCCAATGAGTCAGGAAGTTTGCCAAACTGATGATCAAAGTCCCAAATTTGATAAGTCCATATATCAATCTTGATTGGTAGCTTATCATATATCAGCAATTGGTCAAGGCCTGAGATAGCTTATAGTGTTAATCAGCTGGCACGTTTTAATTCAGATCCACATCAATGTCATTGGCAATCGTTAAAGAGAATTTTAAGATATCTTAAAGGAACAATGAACCATGCATTGTATATAGAACCAAAGGGTGATTTGAGTCTTAGTGCCTATGCAGATGCAAGTTTTGCAACTGACATAAACACTAGAAAATCAACCTCTGGGATGGCTATATTATTTGGTAAGACACTAATAGGATGGAGGTCAATCAGACAACAGCATATTAGCCTGTCCACGATGGAAGCAGAATTTTCTTGTCTGTCATTACTATGCACTGACTTAATTTTGTACAAACAGTTATTATTCGACATGGGTGTAACTGTTAAAGATTCCATTATTGTGTACGAGGACAACCAGGCAGCCATAAAGTTAGCTACTAATATTGCTGTAAAAACTAGATCAAAGCATACTGATTTAAGATTCTTAAATGTTAGAGTATCTGTAAAGAATGGGCTAATTAAATTGGAATACTGCATGACGGAAGAAAACATTGCAGACCAATTTACAAAAGCTCAAGGAGTAATTAAGTTTAAAGAGAGTTGTAACAAATATAATTTAAAAGTGTAAATAGTTATTATTATTATTTAACCTAAAAGGGGAGAATGTTTAGGGATAACATTGTTTACCCTAACTGGTTTAGGTAAAATAATAAATATGTTATCATGGTTTGTCAGTTAAAGTGTCTGCAACTTTAACTGTAGGAATGTAATTAAGGGAGTGGTTGTGAAAGCACCATAAAAGAAGCAAGGCACGGCAGCTTGCTCTCTCTGGTTTGATGATCCCTAATTACTGGATAGACTGAAGACTGCATTTTTCCCCTACTGGAAAAGGAGAGAGAAAGGACTGATTTGTAAGTGAACTGACATTGGATATTCTACAAGGACTTTGCTAACTGAATATCCTTGAATGGACTGACTAAAATGATACATGACTAATGGACTGTAATTTTGACTATGCTATAAACTCTAAATGGAATAAACTATATTTTGATAGCACAAGCGTATCTGTTATTTTTACTGTATGTTAACAAACATACAAGCTTATCTCACTCATTTATCTTTATGCCTATCTGACTAATGCTGCACATTCTGTTTTGCTTGTCTCCTTAACCCTGGTTGGGGAACACAGGCTTAACACATTGGATATCCAATTTCTTCCTATCTTTTGAATATGAGTACTCAGTCACATAATAAAACTGTTTAACTGAACTCAACTCCCGAGGAACACATGTACACAGCTTCAGATTGACCAAGTAACCATCGCCAAGGTTTAATATTATATCTGGGGAAAAACAAGTCTTGCTTGATTCTGAGTGAGTAGAACTGTGGAAAGTCATATTCCTCCTTTAAAGCTGCCAGATCATTATAACTTGAATTGCACTAAATCTTCTTGCTTCGAGAAGGTGGAAAGGCAGAAAGGATAATATATCATTCTGGAACCTGAGTAGTTGGCAAAATTGAAATAATGAAGAACTGACAGAGCACTGAGCAGAGATTAAATACAACCCATGGATATCCTTCATTATTTAATTTTCACAGATCTCATTAAAAACTTGGGAGCTTGGAGAATGCTATGGACTTAGGGGTAAACTGCTAATTTATAACCATTACCCTCCACCTGAATGAAACAAACAGAAAATTGAAAAGACATCAAGTTCTTCTACTGTCTTATAACTAATGTTCATAGAATTGAAAAAGTAATTTAAGTTTTGATAGGATGTAATCCCTGTCAAAATTGCATCATATATAATCATTAGTAAGGATACTGCTTTGTGGAAATTTAGATATGGAGTCCAGAAAGTGGCCCCTTTCTCTGTAGCTAATTTCCCAGTGGAATAAACTACATAAAGCACTCTGAGAATTGAGGATAAAACCCATGCCAAATTTCATTGGGTTGTTTTTTTTATCATCCTTGTCTACTTAACTCTTCTGCAGTATGATTTGTGTATAAAACAAACACAAACAGAAAAATTACTGTGGTTACTATAAAATCACTAGGTGAAACTTTCCATGATGTCTATGGACTAAATTTCCTCTCCTAGAAAAGCAGATTCTGGGGACTTCAAGAAACTTTATACAGTAAAGTATGTTTCAATTTTAAAAGCTCTTTGGAATTGTGTCATAATTTTTGGATGAAACTCCCATCTGACTTCTGGATCCATTTAAGGTTGGAGAAAAGACTTCAGAAAAGGCAAAGTGTAGTTGTAGTACCCTGTTTCTCCAACAATACAGCCTCCCCCAATAGGAAGTCCCAGCATGTTTTATAGGCATGAAATGAAATTAAGCCCCTCCCCCCAAATTAAGGCCTATATTAAAACATGAGAAATGGGAGGGAATGGTGGGGGGGGGCTTGCCGTAAGGAAGTACTTTTGTGGCACACCTGGATATGGTGCTGCCTGCATTGACCCCAATATGAAGTGCCCCACCAACGCCGAGGTCAACATCCAAGCCATCGGTGCCCGCCTGAAGATGCAAGGGGGGGGAATTAAGTCACCCCTGAAAAGACGGCCTAGCCATTTTTTCAGGGCTCAAAAAAAAAAAAAGACCCAGCCTTATTATATGAGAAACACGGTACTATGTTCTATACATATCAGCTCCTCCCCTGCCCTCCCCTCCCTTCTTGTCTGCCCTTCCCTCAAATTCGGGAAGATTTAACATAATACACAGCAAAATAATGTTCCATTTGTATTTCTTTTCCTTTCAATTACACTCATCATAACAATGGTCTGTTTTGCCTTCTGTTAAACCAATTATCTTTGTATCTCTCGCTTTAAGAAATGTTCGTGTTTGGGTGACTTTGGCAATTCACTCTCTCTTAGCCTGAACCTCCTCACAGGGTTCTTATGGGAAAAACAAGAGGAGGAAGGAACATTAGGTATGTTTACCAACTTGAGTTATTATAAAAATAAAATAAAGATGGGATATAAATAAATAGATAAAATATATTACATATGTATGCATGATGTTAGCTTGATGAACCATGTTATTCCAAAGATTCTAGAAAATATTTAAAGTTGACCATGGAACAAGTCACAGTATAACAACAAGAAACAGTAAAACTCAACGGTAACAAATCAAGGGCAAGATATTACTTTTTCTCTCATAAACATTAAATAGTTTTTTTTCTTCTTTTCTTTCATGGTAGTGTTAAATGTCTGAATATGTAATTTCATTACATATTGGTATAAAATTATTTGCACTGAGACATTTTGATTGTTAATACAAGAAAATAGTTTACATAATATAAAATGTTATCAGCTTATAAAATGGGATGATTTATGTTCATTTTTAAGTATATTTATTTAACTTTTTCAGTTTCTAAGGAAGATTATGTCACATTAGGATATAATCTCAGTAAGATTTGCTTTATATGAGATGGGGGGACATTTATATTTAATTTATTAATTAAATTAAAAACTAAGAAAGAAAACATTGTTTACCCTGAAGCATGTTAGGTGTTAATAAATATGTTCTTTCTGAAAATGCTATTTTTTTGTAATCACTTGTGACATCATATGTGGTAGTTACTCCTTAGCAAGACCTCTAGAAAGTGCCCAGACCATGAAGATGCTGGTAATCTTCCCCACAGAAATTCAGAGGTTCCCCCTGATTCTGCTCATTTTGATCCTTCTTTTTGTCTTCTCTCAGTTCTTCAAAAAAACTTGGCTCGGGAGTGATAAGGCTTGGCCAGGCCTGCTCAACAAAATAAAACAACTTCCCCACTCATCTTGGATAAGCTATTATAATCCCTCTAATAGTCAGAGAATGGAGGCTAGGAATGTGTGGAGGCTTTTTCTCCCATTGGTTTCTGATCTAATTATATTCTCCTGAAGCTATTGTTGGTCTCTCTTGGGTCAAAACATGAGTGTTTTTTTCTCTACTATCCCAATTAGGAGATAATAGCAGCTTGAAGAGTGGGATTTTGATTTCAAAAATAGGAAAAGTTGTCCCACTTCCCATCCTTCTTCTGTTCTCTCCACTGTGATCTAACTGCTGAATCAGTATATAATAATTGTTCAGATATGGTTATGTGGGCAAGTGGATCATGAATGGATATAGGTAAATAAATGTGTTTATTTAAATAAGATGTAAAGTTTTAAAAATAACAAAAATTTAAAACTGATCTCTGTCAGTGTTTACAATGCTTGTTATATAAAAGTCATCATAAACCACAATTTATCCTTTTTTAAAACCATCTTTAAGATCCACTAGCACAGGGGTGTCAGGCTGGATTTCATTGAGGGCTGCATCAGAGTTTTGTTTGACCTCAGGGGACCTGGTAGGTGTGGCCAGGGTGGGCCTGGCTAGTTCAACATCACTCATGTTGGGAGCACCTGTGGTGGCCCAGGCAGGGCTGGGGGATCCTCCTGCAGCCCTCTGCCAGCCAAAATGGAGCTTGGGAGCGACAGCCTCCTGCAGGCCTTCATTTTTGCTTGTAGAAGCACTGCAGGCCAGTTGTTTGCTATTTCCACAGGCCAGATCTAAGCACCCCATGGGCCGAATCTGGCCCGCGGATCTTGAGTTTGACACCCCTGAACTAGCATAATGATGTTTGGTCTGATAAGTTTTCCAAAATAGCGTAGGGAATTTTCTACCATAAGGATATTTTAAACAAATTTCATAGCCCTGTAACTTGAAATTCTGGAATACTATACAAAAGAGGTAATAAGGTTAACTTTGATAATAAAAAATATAAGTTAAAAACTCAATAAATGTTATAATAGAAAAAAAGAACATGTGCTGTGATGCTTTTCAGGGTCAATGCTATCCAGGAATTAAAATTCCAGCCTATCTAGAGCTACCATACTTGGGAAGATGTAACGTGTAATTTGAAAAATCTCTATTGCAGATTATATGTCCAAAAGTAGAGCATGCTGAGAGAGATGGACTGATCAATAGCCTGATTCCCCCCCAAAAGTTTTGTTTTTATTGAAGTTGAAGATCTTTCAACGTTCTTGAAATTAAAATTATACTTTTTGGGTGGGAAAATTTGCTTTAACCAAGTGTTCTGTGGAGATTCTAGGACTTTCTTTTGTTTTTTGTTGAGGACGTTTCATATCTCATCCAAGAAGCTTTTTCAGAACTGAAGAATTCTTGGATTAGAAGCAAAATGTCTTCAAGAAAAAATAAAGTCCAGTTGTCTCTTGAAAAAGTATCTTTGGGACTTTAGCCAAGTTACAAACAGATTAATTGAATTACTGATTAAATTACCATTTTAATAATTTGAAATACTAAAACTTCTTCAAGTGAGAGATACAAAGATTATTGGTTTAACATAAGGCAAAACAGACTTGTTGTGATGAGTTTAATTGAAAGGAAAATAAACACAAGTGGAACATTATTTTGCTGTGCTTTATGCTAAATTCTCCAGAATTTGAGGAGTTAAGTATTAAATTAGTCTTCTCTAACCTGGTTAGTTTTCCTCCAGTGTGTTTGCTCACACTACCTAAATACCTAGGAAATGCAGTTAAACATTTGGAAATCCCCAGGTTGGAGAATCTTGTCATGGAACAATTTTCTACAGAGTGTATAAAATAACTGTAGATTTTGACAAATAAAACCCATCTAAGAAAAAATTATTTTGCATATGATTCTAAGCATGGCAGATAATACAGGATTGTATAAGATAGTTACTTTCACTTATTGCCTCTTGTAAATTCTAGATTATAATTTTCCACATGAAACAAAAACAATTATAATGATCAAACATTATAGACTGAAAATATTCTGAGAAAGTACAATTGGATTATTCCCTCAAATTCAAACCTAAGATTCTTCTATTCCATTGACCATAATTCAGTGAGGGAAACACTACTGTGCCTGATCTCAGCTCCCAATTTCATCAAACAGGGATCATCTGAGTCTTTAGCCGGAAACCCCAGAAATGATGCCTATTCTTATAGATAATATGGAACTGTAGTAGGACTCCATGTAAATCAGCCTCCCATATTCCTACAATACTGTTTGATCCAACAGAGACATAAGGGGCACAATAAAGACGCTTTCACAAGAAATCTGCCACATGCTAAGCCTCTGCCACTTTTGAAGGTAGGACAGTTTCATAAGGTCTGACACTGGTAGCTGCAGAAATGGCGATTTATCACATCAACTTGACAGTTTTGGAAATTAAATCTTCTCCTCCCCTCCCCTCCGCTTTTCACCTCTTCCTTCTGTGGAAAATCCTTGGAGGGCAGAGACTGGCACTTCCACCTGCCCTCTCCTTTGGGCTGAAAGCCTTTGTCCCCAAGAGAGCGAGCAGCTGGCACGATCGCGATGTAAGTTACACCTCTCTGCTTCAGCATCACTGGCTCAATGTGCAGTGTAGCAGAATTAATAATACTTTGGGGATCTCACATTTGCATTACCTGACTTTATGGAAAGGGGGAAGAGGAAGAAATGTGCAGTCTGGCATTTCATTAAGGTTTCTGCGCACACATTCGGCAACTTTAATATGGCTGCCCTTGCCTGTCCTGTTTAGACTTAAAAAGGCTGTATTCTAATGCTTTATGGAAAGGCAGCAGGAAGAGGACTAGGGTCATCTTTGCCACCCACAAGGGTGGGCAGGTGGAAGTCACGAGGGGCGCTTCAGTTCGATTGAAGAAGAGACGATCCACCATGGAGCTTCAATACACCCTGCCTCGCATAAAACAAAGTGAGGAGTGAGGAGGGGAAGTGGCAAGATGATTCAAAAGGCATCTGCTATAAACATTTCAAACCCATGTCTGCAGTAAATAGCTCAGTTCAGAGTTCTTCCCTCTGAAAAGTGAGGTTTTGCTGCAAAGTAGACTTTCCGTAATACGTGCTTTTCAAAGGAGGAGAAGGAGGAGCGCTGATTTCCTGCGGGGCCTTCTTACACAATAGCAAGCCTGGATGTGACGATGGAAACTGCCACAAGGGGGCAAAGTCCTGTAATTGTAGGCGATGCTCTCTTTGTTTCGGTGAACTGGCTGCTTTGCAGTAGCGTTCAGAGGATGAGGAAAGGTTTGGTGGCAGATAACCTGTCACGAGAGGTCATGATATACCCCTTTGGTTCTGTTTTACTTTACAAATAGGCAGGCCCTGTTGCTTTCTCTATTGTCAGATTTCACAACTTCAGTATGAAGGATATAATGCTGTGTTGTCTAACATACCCCTCCTTCATACATCTACAACAGCCCCCCCCCTCACTGCCAGGTTGCCTGAGTGACAGTGAAGGGGTAAATTTTCTTTGCTGTTGACGCTGTGAGGCAAATACAACCTAGGCACAATAATTTAGGGACTGACTCCAATGAAAAAGAAAGTATATTGTTAACTAAAAAGGCAGCATTAGCAGCACTGATTGCTGGATGTGTGAGAAATACAGCAAATTCCAAACTGGACTTTGTTTTTGGTTTTTTTTTTTTTGGCTGTTAACAATACTGTATATACTCACTAGTAGGCCAAGAATTTTAGGTGACAAAATGAACCAAAAAATCAGGTTTGGATTATCCGCAGATGGATTTATCTGTAGTTATATATGGTAATAATCTTTTTTAAGTATCTGTATTTGCCTAGGTGTATAGTCATGACTACTTGATCTTGGAAGCGTCTTTGGACATCGTTAGCTCCCTTGGCTAGGAAACAGATGAGCATCGCCCTCTAGTAGTCCAGTGGTGGGATTCAAATTTTTTTACTAGCAGTTCTGTGGGCATGGCTTGGTGGGTGTAGCAGGGGAAGGATATTATAAAATCTCCAGTCAGAGGTATATTTGCCAGTTCTCTGAACTACTCAAAATTTCCGCTACCGGTTCTCCAGAACTGGTCAAAACCTGCTGAATACCCACCTCTGCTAGAGTCAGGCATGATTGATCAGGGGAAACTTTTACCTTTCGCCTTTTAATTTTTATATACAGTATGTGAACCAGTTTGGTTAAGGCATCAGGCTAGATCCAGGCCCAGAATTATAGTTCCACCTTAGGCTCTAAGCCAGTTGGGGTGACAATGGGCCGATCACTGTCTCTCAGCCCTAGGAAGGAAAAAATAAAATGGATAAAAAGCGTTACTATAGTTTTAAAGTGATTTCTGCTCTCATTCCGCCTCTACTGCTGGAGAATATTTTGATTATATAGCTGGCCAACAGTTCCTTGTCTTCTACGCTTGCTGGTAGCTCTCTTTTACTTATATTTCCTACCTGCAGCATTACAGTGGGTTGGAGAAGGTTGGAGATGCCATCCAGAAGATGATTACTATAACTCAACAGCCTTTCTTATTGACTCTTCTCTTGGGACAGGCTGGTGGCAACAGTTTGATGCTCTTTTTTCAGGAAGCCAACTCAGCATGTCTCTCACCAGCCTGTCTCTTTGAAAAAACTATTGCAGTTTGGTGGGGTGATGTTGCCCAGAGTGAAACAATTTTAGGGAACAGTCTTTAAATTTTTTTAATGAATTGTATGCAGTTCACAAATTTTTATGGAAAAGAACTGAAAGTATTGAAAACAAATATGAGCAAACAATTATGGCATGGCTATCAATCAATCAGTTGCATAAAACACAACTATAGGTTGTCCTCAACCAGTTGCTTAGCATTCATTTAAAGTTGTGTCTGTCCTGAAAAAGCAGATTTGCAACCTGGATCTGATTATCACAGTCAACCCTGGGTCACATAAGTACAATTCAGTTGGCAACACAACTGCATTTACAGTTTTTGGCAAAAACCCACCATAATGAACAATGAACTTGCTTAACAATTGCGGTGTTCTCATTTACAACCACTGCATTGTCAAGCAACAGGAAAATCAGGAGAGCCAGACAGTTCAAATGGGTGTAAAGACTTATTATAAGGTTAAGCTCTCTACAAGAATCTGAACTACTAATTGCCAATGGAAATTAACGGGAGATAAGAGTAGAAGGAATTCAAGATGGGCTGGACTTAGATCTCTTGTGGGCACAAAGGGACTCATGATGACACGTTTGATCCCTCCCTTGGGCTCAGCCTGTTCATCTCCTACATACATTTGCTTAAAAACATCGTAAAATTGGGTGAGTCATGGCTGCAAAGCTTGTGCCCCTATAGTCTATTCTCACCTTCCAGTGTAGTTCTCTTCTAAATCGCATATTTGCTCTGTTGAGTCATTCTGGGTTTGGATGGAACAAACAGCTGAAGAAGGGGAGCATCAACAAGCACAGTCCTACTTCTACCTGTGATGTCTCCCTTGGAAGACTCCTCTGATTATGTCTTGGAGGCCAACTCAAGGGAGGATGAGCTCATTTCTGTGACATCAGGAACTGGGTTAATTAATGACTCTGAACTGCCAACTGAAAGAGATTTATGGGCGGCTTTGGCTGGGGGCAATTTGCAGATCAGTGAAGAGGAGGGGCTGCCTTCTGTGTTGGATCTGAGAACATGTAGAGCAGAGAAAAGATAAGAGCAAAGGAGATCTACCAGATTACTTGGGAGAAGTGCCCCCCCCTCCCATTTTGATGGGCTGCACCAGAAAGCTATTTATCACGGCAGGCAGAGGGAGGCGTTGCTAGGAACTATGTGTTTGGTTTCTGGCTGGCTGTTTGTTCATGCTTCCTCTCCTGCCTTGGAGAGACTGAACTTCTCTTGCCAAGTGAGCTCACATGGATGTATTTTCAGTCTTGCCTAGTGGCTTTAAGTTTGTCTGGTGGACTTGTTGGAGCAACTTTCTATTGTTTTCTGGAGTATTGGCCATTGCCTTGTAGACTAATCTTGGCCTGTTTGTGGCTGAATTTATTTGGGTTAGGGTGAGACAGTTCTGAGGCTGGGTGAAGGGAACATCTAGGGAACATTAATAAACTCTCTAAAACACACTTACATGTGTGTTTGAGTGAGTGGGGCATCACACCACTACATTTTGCAAAGCAAAACTCTTACAGCAGAGAGTTTCTTGCACCCCTGTCGGCTTCCCACATGACATAAAATTGGCTTGTTGACAGGGAAACTGCCGAGTGAGCTGGCCTAGATACTAATGGCTGTCTGCTAAGGGAGCTTGTTTTAGCATGTGGAAATCGATGGGGATGATGTTAGAGAAGAAGCAAAGATTATATGTTCTTCTCCTTAGAGCCATTTGGATCATCCAGAGAGAGTGGGAGTTTTGCTTCAGTCTGCGTCGTTGAAGGCTGAGCTTAATTATTGAGGAACGCTCCGCCCTCCATCACGTGGCTCCCTTGCATTTCCCAGTTTATGCTCAGCCTTCATGAGAGTGGGCTGTGTATTTCCCACTCCTTGGCCGATTCAAGAACTTCCTACTTCAGCAGAATTCCTTATTTCTTCAGGTTTGCTTATTGTTTGCCTCGTTCTTCCTTAGCCTCTGTGCATTTGGATTAGTGGCTTAGCAGGGGAGCGCGTTTTTCGCCCCCAGGGGGGATAAGGAGCAGGCGGCTTTCGCGCTCCGGCACCAATCCCTCCCCCCCCAATTTGGACCTTCTTCTTGCTGTCTCTCCACACCGCACTCGTAGCGGCTTCATTCGATCACTCTGATAAGCGCAGCTGGTGCTTCCCCCCACCGTAAACGCCAATCGCCCCAGAAAGGGGCGAAAATTTACTTGACTACCTCTCTCGGCCTCTAGACGTGCTGGAGAGGCTTATATTTGCTCTGAGCAGCCCATTGATAAGGGATCGTGGGCGGCTGCCATTTTGGGCGCCACCGCGTGTCGGGTGCCATTTTTAAAGGCCTCATTGGGCTGCGAAGAGGCTAGATCTAGTCACAGGCCTTCCAGCCTGTGAGAGCTACTGTGCATTCAGGATATTTGGCAACTTGTTGGCTTTCTGCAGCACGCTCAGGGCAGGAAACTTCAGCCTATCCCTCCCGGTTGTTGCCTGGGAGCTCCAGCTGCCAGAGGCCTCATTCTAGCCTCAGGCGTTTCATTTGGCGAATTGGAGATATTTAACAGCAACCTCTGGGGCCACTCCCTCCTGGGAGCACCGAACAGGTTCCCGAGTTAAATATTTGTCAAAATAATAACAATAACAACAACAACAACAACAACAATAATAATAATAATAATAATATCAATATTAATAAATAGATAAATACTTAATTATTATATCTATATATATATTTCATCAATATATGATTATAACTCGTTATCAATACTAATTGGATTAGATACCTTAATTGTACGCATATGTATATGTAATAATAATTTTAACAATAATAAGGTTATAGATTGTATACATCTAAATTCCAAAAGGGGGCACGGGCCAGCTGAAAGGACACCCGGCCTTGTTGTAGGTCGAACCCTTGGCGAGCCAACCACCTTTAGATTTGTATACAGTCCTTTCTTCCATAATGGCAGATGACAAGTCCGCTAAAGGCCCTTCTTTGAAGGCCAGATCTAAATCCTACCACCTGCGCAGACAGGCTAAGGAAGTCTCTAAAGAACCTTCCAAGGCTTCTCAGAGGGATGCCCTAAGACATCATAGGGCACTGGAGAAAGAATTTGACAGGTGATCTAGAGAGGCACAACCGGTGCCTCCAGCCCTCCCACCCTCCATTCCTTCTACCTCCAGACATCCCCCCCTCCTCCAGATTGCTCTTCCTTCTCCAGGCGCAGCTCATCCCAGGGATACCAGATCTCCGGACCAACGACCAGATGGACGCCCGAAGCTACATTCACACCCACGGCCGCTGGTCTGCGCCAGAAGGAGGCCACCACAGTTGAGATCCCTGCTTATATGCAGGCATGGATGGAGCGGGCTATCCACCAGGGGATTGCAGAGGGCCTTCAACAGATGTTCAGGTCCGGTCCCCCCTCGATGGCACCCGAACACGACTCGCCATCAGTCAGGTCCTCGCCTAGATCAGACCTTCCTCATGGTCAGGTACCTTTACAGGGGGACAGTCCTCTCCCAGAAAGGGAACTGGAGGAGGCCATAGAGGACCTGGATTGGTTCAGGGAGGAGGAGGAATTTGAATGGGGGTCTATTCATCAAGGGGAGCCCCTATCGGAGATAGATCCTATGGAAGGGGGCATGTCCGAGGATGAGGGTCTCACTCCCGATCAACCTACCTTTGTGGGTCTGTTCAAGCCACAGATGTTTAAATCGCTTCTATTTAAAGCCAAGAACATATCTGGCCTGTCCGTACAGTCCCCCTCGGCTCTCTCTTCTCCAGCGGAGGGACGCCATTTTTAGACAGCCCGTGGTTGAAGCGGAGGTTATTCCAGCCCTGCCCATATTTCACGACCTAGTCTCAAACCAGTTGGACTCTACAAGGGCCCCTCCTGCCCCATCCAGCCAGGAAAAGAGGTTCTTCAACCTCGAGTCGAGCTTCTGCAACCTGCTAAACACTCTTGAGGTAGACGAGCCCATCATTGGCTTAGCATCCTCTTCCTCCCCCAGTGATCCCCTGGAGGCTCTGAAACCCGAGGACAAGAGGTCTGAACTGGCTTTACGTAGGGCTCATCAAGCTGACACCTGGGCCATTAGATCGGCCACAGCCGCTTCCTTCTTCACCAGGTCTTCGATCCTGTGGCTCCGCCAACTGAAACAGCATGTTCCCCCCTCTAACACAAGGGCACATCAGGACATCGCAAAGTTGACGGCCGCGGCAGAATTCTCGGCCGATGCCACCTACCATGCGGTTAAGTTCTCCGCCCGAGCAATAACCTCTCATGTTATAGCTTGCCGCCTGCTCTGGCTCAAACACTGGCAGGCGGACATAAAAAACAAGGTTAAGTTGGCCACTGCCCCCATTAAGGGGGACAAACTATTTGGCACCGCCCTGGAGCCATTGCTATCTGAAACCCGGAGCAAGAAAAAATTTCTTCCTCCCCTTTTTCGGAGGCCAGAGTCAAGAACCCCTCAGCCTTTTCGGAGAGGTTCCTCCCGACCTTTCTACCAGTCACCTTTCCCGCCCAGGTATGCGAGACTCCCCCTCCTTCCGGCCATTCCAGCCCCAGGATAGAGCCGATCCGAGCAACAGGAACAGGAGGGGCGGCAGCTACAGGCGTCCCTTCAGGAGTCCAGGAGGAAAGCTCTTCCGGTGCACCAGATAGATCCTGTCCCTCCCTTCCCATCGGCGGACGCCTCAAGCATTTCGCCAACCGATGGGACTCCTCCACCTCCGATGCCTGGGTCCGGGATACCATCAGACTCGGTCTCGCGCTTGAATTCCAGCACGCCCCCCCTGATTTTTTTATGGCATCCCCCCCTCGAGGGATCCCACCAAACGCAATTTAATGGATTCAGCTATCCATCATCTCCTCAACATATAGGTCATACAACCTGTCCCACCATCCCAGTGGGGACAGGGGTTTTACTCCCACCTCTTCGTGGTCCCCAAATCCTCAGGTGGATGGAGGGCTATTCTAGACCTGAAACGCCTTAACCGTTACCTGATCTACCACAGGTTCAAGATGCACACCCTACAGTCCATTCTACTAGGCATCAGGCGGGGGACTGGCTATCCTCT
Source organism: Hydrophis major (assembly GCA_033807585.1). Classification (NCBI taxonomy): domain Eukaryota; kingdom Metazoa; phylum Chordata; class Lepidosauria; order Squamata; family Elapidae; genus Hydrophis; species Hydrophis major. Next base: position 264,828,211 of record CM066328.1, read on the forward strand.
ATAGACCTTTCAGAGGCATATCTTCACATCCCGATCCGGCCCTCCCATTCCAAATTCCTCAGGTTCTGCTACAACCACCGCCACTTCCAATATGTGGCCCTTCCCTTTGGGTTGGCCTCTGCCCCGAGGACCTTCACCAAGGTCCTCGCAGCTCTGGCGGCCCATCTCAGGGACCTCCCGGTTCGTCTCCACTGTTACCTGGATGACATCCTCATCCTGTCTCACTCCAGACTCCAAGCAGAGAAGGATATCAGAGCTACTCTCTCTGCCCTCCACGAACATGGGTTCCTAGTAAACTGGCAAAAGAGCCAACTGTTACCATCTACACGGATCACCCACTTGGGGTCCATCATTGACTCAGTTCAAGGAAAGGTTTTCCTTTCCTCGGAAAGATTCCTTAGCATCCAGGAAACCGTCAAATATATCAGACGGTCAAGAAAGGTAACACTTTTAGAATTGTCTAAATTACTAGGTAAACTGGTCTCATGTATCTCCATTGTTCCCTGGGCCTGTTTACACACCAGATCCCTACAGTGGTTCCTGCTCCATTCCAAAGGACCGGCAGAAGCAATTCAAAGGCCATGGTCAAGGTGCCTTCACAGGTCCTCACGTCTCTCCTCTGGTGGACCAGTCCCGCCATCAACAAGGGACAGTGCTTCAAGGAGCCCCAACGCCTCATCATCACCGCAGACGCCAGCCTATCCAGATGGGGCGATCACATCCACTTGCTCTCGACACAGGGCAGATGGTCACAGGTAGAACGGGCATGCAGTATAAATTGGTTGGAACTCCGTGCCATCCACCTGGCCCTGCGCTCCTTCCTCCCTCAGGTACGCGGGTGGCATGTCCTTATACTCACGGACAGCGTCACCGCCAAGGCTCACGTCAACCAACAAGGGGGCACCCAGTCCTTGATGAGAGAGGCTGAGCGTCTCTGCCATTGAGCGGAGCGCAATCTTCTCTCCCTCAAAGCCAAACACATCTCAGGGGACTCAAACACCCAAGCGGATTGGCTGAGCAGGACTACAGTGGACCAGTCCGAGTGGCGCATCCACCCGTCACTGTTCAGGGAGGTGACATGATGTTTGGTCTCCCATCAGTAGACCTCTTCGCATCCCCCATCAACACACAACTCCCCAGGTTTTTCTCGAGGTACCCCTCCCACGGGGCCGAGAATCACAACGCCCTCCATTGCCCCTGGCCAACAGGGCTTCTATATGCATTCCCTCCATTAGCCCTGGTCCCCAGAGTCCTCCAGAAGCTCATCTCCGAGAAAGCAGAGCTGATTCTAGTGGCACCCTTCTGGCCCAGACGCCCATGGTTTGCAGACCTCCGCAACTTATCGGTAGCCCCTCCCTGGAAAATCCCCCCGAACAGGATATCCCTTTCTCAGGGGCCCCTCCAACACCCAGATCCTCAGTGGCTCCAGTTAGCCGTTTGGAGGTTGAGCGGGAACCTCTAAGAAAGGAGCAGTTTTCTGACCAGGTCATTAATACCATTTTAGCCATCAGGCAGCCCTCAACAACCCGAATATACAATGCCACTTGGAATAGTTTCTGCAAGTGGTGCCATAGTTTCCAGGTCAACCCGCTTTCACCTTCCATCGCTCAAGTGTTGGAATTCCTCCAAGAGGGTCTGAGAAAAGGTCTTTCCCCGAACACCCTGAGGCATCAGGTCGCAGCCCTCTCAACTGTCATTGTTTGTGACAATCTGGGTTCCCTTTCCCTCCACCCTCGCATTAGGGCATTCCTCAGAGGAGCCACTAACTTGTGTCCCCCAACCGTACACCGATACCCTACCTGGAACCTCAATAAGGTCCTTGTGTCCCTTACTAAACATTCCTTTGAGCCTCTCAGGGAATCCTCACTCCAATTCCTCACATTCAGAGTTGTTCCTGGTGGCCATTACTTCGGCTCGCCGAATATTGGAGATAGCAGCCTTGTCGGTGAGGAAGGACCTTTGCATCTTCCATACCGACCGGGTGGTTCTCCGGCTGGACCCCACCTTCTTGCCCAAGGTCAACTCAGCCTTCCACAGGGCACAGGAACTCACACTTCCGAACTTCTGTCCCAATCCCTCGTGGGAAGAGGAGAAGCTTTGGCACACCCTGGACGTGAGACGGGCCCTCCGCATTTACATTAAGCGCACCCAGCCCTTCAGGAGGTCCGAATCCCTATTCCTTTCCTTTCAACCCAAATCATTAGGCCACAAAGTGTCCCCTTCAACTATAGGTCGCTGGATTAGAGCTACTATCTCCAAAGCTTATTTGTCTCAGGCTCTGCCAGTACCCAGCGGAATAACAGCACATTCCACCAGAAGTACAGCCACTTCGGCAGCTTGGGCCACCCAAGCTCCAATTGCTGATATTTGTCGGGCGGCCACCTGGGCCTCCCCATCTCCCTTCATTAGACACTATAAGATCGACATATTTGCCTTGGCAGAGGCTTCGTTTGGTAGACGAGTCCTCCAGCGAGTTCTCAAGTGGAGACTACCGGACCACAGGGAGACCCTTCCATAGGACAGCCAAGCTTTGGTATGTCCCACTCTCTGGATGCTCCGAATGGCTCTAAGGAGAATGGGCCTTGGTCCTTACCTGACACGCCATTTCTCTTGAGCTGTGAGGACCATCCAGCCCCACCCTTAGTATTTCACCGTCTGGTGGGGTCTTGTTTCGGCCAAGGAACCTTGTAGCATAGTAGGATGAGAGCACAATCTTCTCTTCACTCTCGACTTCGCATAAACTGGGGAATGCAAGGGAGCCACATGATGGAGGGCAGAGCGTTCCTCAGTAATTAAGCTCAGCCTTCAACGACACAGACTGAAGCACCTCCCACTCTCTGGATGATCCTCACAGCTCCAGAGAAATGGCGTGTCAGGTAAGGACCAACGCCCATTCTCCTTCCTCATGTCCATTGCACTCTTAGCAAGAAAACACAGGGTTATTGACAGACATGCCAGTGGAATATGAGGTGGATTGTTTGGGGGAATTGCAGCTTGAAAGGGAATTGCCACTGAGAGACTGTTCTTTTACAGTGATTAGTTAATTTTACAGAACAGTGGATGTTGGAAAGTAGGAATCATTTTTCTTAGGAATAATATGGATTATTTTCCAGAAATCTTTCCAGCTTCCATTGCTGCTATTCGTCAAAATTTTCTGAATTGTGAAATCTTTTTTTTAAGAAACCGTGATTGGTTCTACAGCATAATGAGCAGAATTTGCTTAAAATGATTTTATAAATTGACACATATTACTGGAATAATGTTGCTTTCAGGAATACAGTGACAGCAACACTGTGCTTTTTTAAATATTGGTATGAGCCATCTTGCGTGTCAAATGAGCAAGAAGTAAGAATGTGGCTGAGGGATCTCTGGCTGTCCAAATGCAAATCGTATCAGACTCAGCTAGGATCCTAGAAGTTGTAAATCGGCAGTATTTTGAAGGCCAGATATAAATGGGATTTCTGAAGATTAATTTTCTGTTATAACTTCAGGTAAAAATAAAAAAGGGGCAGAATAAGAATAAGAATATAAAGGGAGGATATAAATTGTACTATTTTTTATGATGAAAAATTGTAATTGAGAAAATTTTGACACATTTTGGACTGGTACATTGCTTGGCCCTTAGTAATTAATCATTCACCAGCTTCTGTCTTTTGCTTTGCTTTTCAACCACTGTACTTTAAAACTGGGAAGTAAAGATCTTAATTGTGTGAAAAAATTCACTCTGACATTTATGTTTTCTCTGCAGGTGTTGAAATATATGAAGGATAGGTTACATGTTCCTAATTTTCTGAAAATTGTATTCCAGGGTAGCGGTCTTTCCAGACTGGAAAGGGAGGACTGGTAGTTCTATGCGAGCAGCAGCTAAGCATGTATGCGCATGCATCTCCATTTGCGCAAATGGTGGGTACATGCACCTGCCACACAAATGGAGCTGTGCGCGTCTGTTCACTCATCCACCTCTTCCGCGGCCCAGTTCTGAATAGGCTGAGGCCTGGTAGTGGGCTGTGGCCTGTGGGTTGGGAATCCCTCTTTTAGGGAATTGCACAGAGATTACGGAAAGAGTATCTGGGTTCCAAGTGACAAAATCCATATCAAGCAAAAGTCTAAGGCAGGAATAGCTTTATTGGAAATATCATATTGGCACAGATCTGGTGAAAACTGACTCTGAAGACTCCCACAGTTTTCACCTAATTAAAAGTAAAAGTTTTTCTACTTTCTCAAAACAGTCACATGGTCCAATCATAATGCGGTCTGGCAACTGGGTAGCATCACTCCGCCTTCCTCCAACCAGGTGTGAGAATGTCCTTGGTTCCCAAGGGAAAATATTTTGTTTTGGTTACAGAATCCCCTCTATCTCAACTCCCCCCTCCCTGTCCCTCAGCTCCACTGTGGCAACACTGAAGTGGCCAAAATGGCTTCAGTCAGTTCAGCTTCAGGGTTGACAAAGAGTTTATAGATGACACAATATTAGTACCGAAATACAAGTGAATACAAATACAATATGAACCTACAGAGATTACTTCAAAGCACTTCTTAGTCATTAAAAGTAATGCTATGTAAATATTAAGAATGACACTGTTGACAGATTCTACTATTTTTTGATCAGGCAATGCCTCCTTCTAAAATTAGTTCTAGTTGTGCCTAATTCATTAGTAAATTCAGTGGGCCTTTTAAACCAGACATAGATTGTAAATACGTGGCAGGAAGAATGAAAAGCTGAAAAGCTAGTAAAAAACGTGTGTAAAGTCACCCTTGCTTCTGAGCACTCTTCTATTTAAACAAGCAAAGTAGGCTTCATCCTGATTAATAAGAGTAATAAATCCTTCTGTTTTGTCTGTGGCAAGAAGGAAGCATTTTAGACTAGCGGCTTGCTCCTGTCATACAGGGAACATTAATGGGCACCAGCTGGGCTGTAGCTCGAGCTGCTGCATAACTTTAACTTTGCACAGCAAGAGCTGCTGTGGCAATGGTGCAAAAGTACCTCCTGTACAGATTCAGAAGTACACTTCAATTGTGGTTCCCAGGGCAACCGTGTAATGGCAGCCAGCTGGTTTTGTACCACCTGAGCGCATCAAAGAGCAAGGCCTCAGCTCAGCCCATTCCAGCATTGAGCTCTGCAGATGCCAGTTTCAGGTTGAGTTTAGCACACTCCAAAGTCATGGGCTGATGCTACCGTGTTCCCTTTTGTTCATCACCATGTAGGACTTTCTGCAAAACAAAAAACTAGGATGACTTTTCTGTTCACGTGCAGATGAAAGCCCTGCTAGACTTGCCCTTCAATTTTTGCCTTCATTTCACATGCACCACCTGACTCTGGAGATCTGCATATACAACACTTGCATTTGGTATTAAATATTCAAATGATGTTTTATAACTTGTACAATTAATGAAGGTATTTAAAAAGAGACCGCTGTAATCTGCACAAGAGTAAATAATAGAAATAATTATGGGGACATTTCTTTAGTGTGCAGCGTAAATCACAGATATGTTTGCAGTTTAGTTATGGCCTGTTTATTATTAACTAGTGCTTAAACAACATGCCCTTTTTACCAAATAGGTAGCTGCTGATGTCTGATCCTGCTCAGAATTCTCAGGGATTGAGCTAAAGAAAGCTAGTTGTTGGACAAGGGGAAAAAATAGTCTAATCTGTTTATATTTCTGGTCTCTGTTCATCATTTTCCCCTTCTTTGTAGCTTGAAGAGCCTAGGGGACCTCTCGAAGCCATCTGTTCTCTATTTCTGTCCTCTGGATGTCAGTCTATAAAATCATCTTTTTTTAAAAAAAAAAAATTGTCTTCTTACCATCTACCATCTTTTTAGTAAAAAGCCTATCAAATATGGGGCTGTACGTTCAGGGTAGTTACTTATACTTGTTTTCTGTGGAGCAGCCAGCTACTCAAACATTGCATTATTAGACGTTGTCTGAATCATCTCATCTTCTTCTTGGATAAGTGAGGGTAGCAAAGGAATGGCATATGACCAAGAATATGGGCAGATGGGAGGTCAGTATAGAACTACGGAAGACAAGGGATCCACAGAGACCTCCTTTATTTTTCCTCCTACAGAAACGTATTATGACCTAACATTGTCTTTATTTTGTGGGTACCAACTCTTGAGCCTCTCTTTAAGGAGTATGCTTGTGCTTTTCTTATTTATATTTATGCACCAGGTAAGAATCTATTCATGTTTGACTCTTTATTAATTTAGCCTTTTTCTCTCCTCTCTTCCCCCTTTATTGATCAATCAATAATGAATAACTTAAACTATATCAGTGCTAACCAGTTAGAAGCATAAACATTAACAGCTTCGTGAGGTAAGGGGATAATTTCTGGAAAAAATTGCTTTAAGTGCATTGGATGGATTTGGGATGGGAATTTTTAAAATAGACACCTCTGATTTGATTAAGGCTTTACAGACTAATTAAGTTGGTGGCTCATTGGTAATTAGTGTAGCCTTTTTCTACATTGGTGTTAGGTGGTCCCATTTGGTGCTCTCATTTAACTGGGCAGCTGCCTTTTGCAAGAGTGAGAAGTTGTTCAAGGGTAATCCCAGGTAGTGTGCATTGGAGAGGTCCAGTCCTAAGCTTATTAGGGAATGTGTCACTGAAGCTAGAATAGACTAAAAATTATAGCTGAAACTGGATATAGGCCATCTACACACACACACATGCATACACACGTACACAATGTGTCCTGTATTTTGGGTGTAAAGATGAGAATGTATCACAGCCTCTCACAAGTAAAGGAGAACTGTTTGCTAGACTCTAAGTTTGCAAGGTGTGAAACCTGATACCTTCCTACTCAACATATTGTCTCATGCTTGTAAATATATACAATCTTGATATAATTAGCAGTCATTGTACTATGAAAGTGAGAGATCTGTCTAGCCAGTCTCCAATTAATTTTCTTTAGCAGGGCATTCTTCCATATCCAGAAACCCAAGTTAGCCTTTCTTCTGTTCACAATAGATGAGAAGGCCTTTGTTCAGCTCTCTTATGTTACATTAAGTCTTAATCCCAGATATTCACCAGTACCACAGGGCTGTATGACTCTCTTCTTAGAAGGGAAAGAATCTTTTTGGCTCCTAAAATCTACTTGCAAATCTTACCATTAACTTTATAATTAATATCTCAAAAGCAGAGATAGAATGTTCTCCCTGGGATATACCAGGGAAGAAGGAGAAAGAGAGGATGAGGAAGGAGAAGGACAGGAAAGGAAGAAAAGTGAGTGACAGAAAGAAAAGGAAAGTGAGACTAAGGAAGGAAGGTCAATGAGTCAGTGAACGAGAGAAAGAAAAGAAAAGTAAGACAGAGAGGAAAAGGAAGAAAGAAAAGAAAAAAGAAAAGAAAAGAGCTATTAGGAGTTTCTTACCACTTTTCCCCCCCAGGAACCTCAAAATGACAGAAGTATATAAAGAACATTCTTCAAGGAATAGTTAGCTTGTCTTCTGCTAAACTGCCATGTCTTCTGCTAAGCGATGGTTTCTCTCCTGTTTCCCCTTCCCCCCATAAATAGGCAAGTCATCCATGCTAGTAATTTTTGTAAATGCATGGACTTCAGGCTCCCTAAATTTCAGATCTTTCCCAGCTGAAAAAGTGCTCAGAATATAAGAAGTGTTTTTACCATATGCTGCTGGGTATCATGTACCAGGTTTCATTCTTCAGTTAAGTAATATAGGGAAGCTACTATGAAAAAAAGCCATTAATTTTGCCTCAGTGGGTAAATAAATTGAACTGCATTAATGATTTTTAGACATTTATCTATATATGTAGAGCATAAGAATGATATATGTTTTCTATCCCCTTCCTCCACTTTTCTTCATGCCTTTATTTCCTATCTTGTAGAGAACCATGACTTGACTGCCATCTGACCTTTCCCCCCCTAAATTCTTTTAATTAAAAGAACACAATGGGAATCTTCCAGAAGGATAACCATATTGAAATGCCAGCTTCCAGCATTGACATTTCAAGTAATATCTCTGGGGGCCACGTATTCTTCAGGGTATTCTGGGGAAAAAAAGCAAAAAACAAAACAAAACAAAAAGAAGAAAAGATCCCAAAATAGTGTGTTACTGCAGCTCAGTGATTTGTTTGGAAGAGTGCCCAGAAAATAAAAGTAAAAATTATGTAGGCTATTAAGAAACCTAGGGGTGGAGGGGGATGGTGCAGAAATCTGTGAAGAGGAGTCTCATCTATCTACCCTCTGATAAATGGTATTTTATGACTGGCCATAAGTTAACAATAGCCTTGAGTTTGAAAAGCTCAGGAGACTTCTATCTAGGATTTTTTTTTTGAATTTTGTCTGGAAGGAATTGAAATGTGGGAGGTGGGGTGTGGGGGAAGCAGAATATAAAAGTACCAAGCTAAAAATCTAGCTCTCTGCAAAAGACATGGTTCAGAAGCTACCCATGCAGGTTAAAGATGACCCAGGAAAGCCAGAGATGGAGATCTTAAAATTATGCCTGTGTTATTAAGCAGAAAAATGGTAATCTCAGCAAATCGCTGTACTCTCCTGTATTAATTGAAATAGCCGTACAGAAAACAGCGTTGGGAAAGTCCTTCCAATGACTTGTATCAGTTGCTGTCACCTCGGCTATTTACGCAGCTTGCTGGCTTTGTAGGCTATCAGGGTTTTTTTTTTTTTTCCCTCCCTCTCTCCTATGTGCTCTATTTGTTAGAATGAAGTTCTGTAGGATTCTTTAAATGTTTTTACATGGCCGATGAGCAGTGCTTTGCTTATGATTGCAAAAATGCTAGGGCTTTCTCTCTCTCTCTCTCTTTCTCTCTCTCTCCCAGAAACCCCACTCCCCTGCCTCCCCCTACTGTGATCTGTTGACATTATCCTCTGTTCCTTAGCTTCAGACAGCAAAGTCATGACATGTGCGGCTGTTTGGAGGATGCCGAAGGAATTGGAATCAGGCAATCATGAATCCCCTGATGATTCATCAAGCAATGCTCAAATCCTGGAGCTACTCTGTCACCTTGACAACACAGCCCATGGCAATATGGCCGGGTAGGACTCTGCATATTTTATACTCCCAAGGAAAAAAAAAAAAAAGAATGAAGGGCAGACTGTTTCTATTAAATCTGAACTTTGTACATTGAAATATACATGCCTTACGTTATGGTTATTTTACTGTTTATCTGAGACGGGATCAGGAATTAAAAGCAATAGTCCTTCAAATATTTAATACGCTGTTTAACTGTTTTTGGATAATTCACTAATTCTACAATACTGTGTATTTCAACATGCACATTTTTCATTGCACACAACTAATATAATAATAGCTCAGTGGCTGGATGGAATTTCACTTAGAAAAGTCTGAATCCGTGTTCTGGTTGCTTCCCCTCACTTGTGCTACCTTCTCCATCTCTACTCTATTGGGTCATGGTGTTCCTTGAAATTCTTCCTTTATTTTATGCTGTACTTTGTAACAAAATAAGGAAATGAGTTTTTTCTTCTTCTTTAGGCTTTTCCTATTATTTCTTTCGTTGTTATCTAGTGAGATGGCTCTTCTTTGTGCTGCTTGTATACTGATACAGATAAGGGGTCCCCTATACGAGAGATGATTTAATTTCACTCTCTCTATGTGTTCTGATCATCCAACTGAGCAATTGAATCCTAGATAGGGATGGAAATATTTTACTTGACATGCCTTTTTTCCATTTGATTTAGCTAGGTTCAGTATTATTTAAATTCTTGACTACATATTGATTGATCCCTGTTTCTGCATTTTAAGAAAAAAAATATTTCCAGAGAATTCAGTGACTATTAAACTAGGTGGAACTACATGGTTTCATTAACTTATAGTTTCATTCATTAAAACTTGTATCTACCGTGTTTCTCATATAATAAGGCTGGGTCTTAATTTTTTTTTGAGCCCTGAAAAAATGGCTAGGCCGTCTTTTCGGGGGTGACTTAATTCCACCCCCCTTGCATCTTCGGGCGGGCAGCGATGGCTTGAATGTTGACCTCGGCGTTGGTGGGGCACTTTATATTGGGGTCAATGCAGGCAGCACCATATCCGGGTGTGCCACAAAAGTACTTCCTAACGGCAAGCCCCCCCCACTATTTCCCCCCATTTCTCATGTTTTAATATAGGCCTTAATTTGGGGGGGAGGGGCTTAATTTCATTTCATGCCTATAAAACATGCTGGGACTTCCTATTGGGGGAGGCCGTATTGTTGGAGAAACAGGTTATAGAAAAATGTATACTTTAAATTTCAATAATTTCAGGGTTTTTTTCCCTTTAAAAAGCTGCAGCAGGAGTCACATGGATCCCAAACACATGGATCCAAATCCAATTTTTTGGGATGCCCGGTTTCTGCGTCATGCAATCTATGCTCAGGATATTTTTGTCAGCTTTTTGTACATTTTATGAAACAAAGTTATTGCGCAGTACAACTCTGGACTGCCTGCTAAATAATCTCATAACCTTGGTTCCTCTCCTTGTGTTGGCCAAATCCCTGCTGACATAATTGGTCCTGTGGACCTACTGTTGTCTGTAACCTGGCTGGTTGTTTTGTTTTCTGTCTCAGGCTTTCTGCTCAAACACTAACCTCTCAGATCATGGGAAGCCGGTGTTAGCATATTTAGCAGCTGGTAATCACTCTCTCCCTCTCTCTACCATGGGCCTCTTTAATGAATCACCTTCCTTAAGTAGTCTCCGGGGTACTCCTTCCAATCAGATTCTTCAGTGGGCCTCTACTACAGCAGCCTTTTGATGAGCTACACATTCCCTACAATGATTGTGCAAGGTCTTTTCAGTGGCCTCACCTAATGATAACATGACTTTTCTGGGGCCTCACCTGCTGAACTGCTTCTGGCCTCCATCTTGGTCTTTTGATATGTTCTTCAAAGACCTGCTACCACTTGACTGCCCTAGGTCTGCTGCTTCATCTCCATTTAGGTTATTCTGGCTTTCCCACTGCTTTATCAGTATCTGCTACAGCTGCTATAGCTTCAGAAAGGCTTTAGTTGGGCAATCTTTCCCTCCTGGTCTTAGCTGCTTGGCTTCTAGCATTGCAGCTCAAAGAAAAACCCTTTCTGGCTCTCTTGATAAGAAACTTCCATGTGACACTCCAGCCAGCTCCAAACTCCAAGAAATGCTCCCCAGACCCTCTTTCACATCTCTCAGCTACACATCCCTTCTCCACACAGCTGGACCATAAATTCTTGCTTTTATCTACATAGCTCCATCAGTGTACTAATCTAAAAGCAACAGGGAAGAGAGAGGCCGCAAGGCATTTCTTTCCACTGCTGAGCCAGACCCTGCCTTTGACGGACAAGTACAGCAAGCATGCTATGTCAAAACAGGAATTATTTACTAGTTCAGATCCTAATAGGTACATGTCCCTCCTGCGCTGGTAAGCTACATTTATATGTAGGCAAGTGTGTATCTGTGTGTATGGGTACGCAGAGCCACACACGCAATTTTATAAGGTTTGAGCATTTATATTTTAATAAACCAAATGCTTTGAGAATCAAAAGAAAAGTTTCCTTACTATATAGACATGTTGGAAACCATGTTTAGCAATAGGCAATAAAATAATATGCATTTGGGGTTTTTTTATATAAAAGGGACCTGAAAAGCAAACGTCATTCCACTTCGGAAAATATTGGCCCTGCATTCCTTAAGGTATTGGAGCAGAAGAGACAGCACTCAAAGATCTTTTAAGAATTAAGGTGCTGATGAGAATCTTCAGGATATTATATTTATGTATTTATTATAAGAGCCGTGGTGGGGGGGTGCAGTGGCTGGAATGAGGAATTTCAGACTAACTCTGAAATTCCACCACCAGGAATTCAATCCTGACCGGCTCAAGGTTGACTCAGCCTTCTGTCCTTCTGAGATCGGTTAAATGAGGACCGAGATTGTTGGGGAAAATATGATGACTCTGTAAATTGCTTAGAGAGGGCTGTAAAGCACTGTGAAGCGGTATGTAAGTTTAAGTGCTATTGCTGTCGCTTAATACCTATAGGTCCCTAGGTGGCTTACAAGTTAAAGACATATATTTAGAATTAAGATCAAAGCATCTCTGAGTCTAGGTTTTCAGAACCAAATCTAGGATAACCTACCTTGCCTGATTTTTTTTTCTATTAATATCACCCTGTAACAAGTCAGAAGCTCTAGCCAATATCTTGAAAGTTATCCAATAACCTATTATTAAATTTCAGTCCACTTTCTTTCTACTTTTGAGTTTATGCATAAATTATCTGTATTAAAAGATCTTGAGTATCTTGTGTTCAGGGATTATGAATAGAAAAAAATGTTGCCTATTCTTTCTAATGTTCCCTTACTCCGTCATTTTTTGTAAGAGTTAAGTAATCCAACAAGATTTGGTTAGTAGAATAATGGTTATATTGTACCCACCCTATTAGCAGTGAAGTGGCATGTCATTGTTTATTTAATTAACTGAAACTCTAGAATTGGGAGAAGCAGCTAGATTTCTTCCCTGATTAATTCAGAAGCAGATACAGGACTTCTGGTTCCCTTGCCTACATAATAGCGACCAAGTCCTGCCAGTTCTTCTGAGAACTCTTAAAGGAAAGGAGTCTTCCTGATAACGATATCCACAACTCTAATTAAATGACATTTAATGCCATACAGTACTTTTGCTAAGTGTGTAACCAAAACTGCAAAAGAAGTCACTGATAGAAGGCTCAGGAAAATCCTATGGCTCAGTGAAGTACAAAATAACTTTAGAAATAAGTATTTTCAAGAGTCATGACATGGGAACAGAAGGTGAGTGGAAATGAAAGGAAATAGAAGGGGTATTTTTTTTGTGGGGAAGCGTATAATAGTTGGCTGTGACTCTTAACAGGAGCATTTCACACTGAAGGCCCTATTTATAGTTGTACTGTATTGGATTTTTTCAAACAAATTGAACAATTTGGACCTAAAATCAATCGTGGATGGTACAGTGTTTATAATAAAACTTGTGTGGAAGGAATTGGCATATCATATTTTGATATTTGTTTGGGGTAGGGGGTTGGTCAATTGAGCAAACATTGAATTCAAACTAATTCAAAGTTTAAAAAGAATATTTTCTAATAACCATTTGGCAAACTAGATAGATATCAAATTTAAATGGATCATGTATGACTCTGAAACCAATTTAGAATAAGTCTGCTTCCATCAAGGGGTTGCCATTCAGCACCCTGAAAAAATTAAAAAGCATCGTATGAGATAATTTGACCAACCCCTTACCCCAAATAAATCTTCCCAACATTGTGATAGCATTTTGAAGATTTTATTTTGACTTGGTGAATATGGTTGTTAGCAGGCATGCAACTCAGCTATAAGACAGCTAATCAAGTGGTCTAATGAGTATGGTAGCTTAGTGAATGTGTCCTAGATTTGAGCTAATTATAAGAGTTGTAAATACTGTACAAACAAAGCCAATGCTTTGTCGCTATAGTAGTTGTATTTGAACGTTGCCGGTTCTCTGACTGACAGAAACATCCTGGTTTGTTTGCTATATTTTTCTCAGACAACCCATCTGTAGTTTTTAATTCTTCCAATATGGCTGGCATTTTCTGGTTGTTTAACTTGAACTTCTAAAACAGTGGTTCCCAAAGTCGGTGGTACCGCCCCCTGGGGAGTGGTGGGATGCCTTAGGGGGGCACCAAGAGACAAGGGGGCTGGCAGGGGGACGCTAAGAGGCGACAGGGGGGCGTTCGAGGCACCGGCCCTGCAGGTTCATCCATTGACTAGCACTGCTCCAGAGCCGGTGCCTCCAGTATGGAAGCGGTGGCACGTTACATGCTGCCATGGCTGCATTCGATGCACCACCACCCTGCCACCTCTTAGCGCCCCTCTGCTGGCCCCCTTGGGGACGCTAAGAGGCGACAGGGGGGGGCATTCGAGGCACCAGTCCTGCAGGTTCACCCATTGACTGTAGCACTGCTCTGGAGCCAGCACTTCCAATGCGGAAGCGGTGGCACGTTATGTGCCACCGCGGCAGCGTTCAATGCACCATCCCCCTGCCACCTCTTAGTGTCCCCAAGGGGGCCAGCAGAGGGACGCTAAGAGGTGGCAGGGGGGCGTTTGAGGCGCCAGCCAGTCCTGCAGGTTCATCTGTTGAGGTGCTGGCTCCGGAAAGATGCTACAGTCAATGGGTAAACCTTCAGGGCTGGCACCTTGAACACCCTCCTGCCACCTCTTAGCATCCCCAAGAGGGCCAGCAGAAGGGCACTAAGAGGCGGCAGGGGGGCGGCGCGTCAAACACAGCCGTGGCGGCATGTAACGTGCCACCGCTTCTGCATTGGAAGCAGAGCAGTGCTCGTCAATGGGTGAAACTGCAGGGCCAGCAGCGCCTCGAATGCCCCCCTGCTGCCTCTTAACCCCCCTCTGCCGGCCCCCTTGGGGACGCTAAGAGGCGGCGGGGGCATTCGAGGCGACGGCCCTGCAGGTTCATCCATTGACTGTAGTAATGCTCCAGAACCAGTGCCTTGAATGCGGCAGCACGTTGGGAAAAGCCGCTGCCACCGCTTTCCCAATGTGCCACCGTTGTCGCATTCTGTCTGTCTGTCCGTCCGTCCATCCATCCATCCATCCATCCGAAAGGTCTGTCCGTTTGCCTGCCTGCCTTCCTGCCTACCTGCCTGCCTGTCTGTCTATCTTTGTCTATATCTCTATCTCTGTCTATCCATCCATCCATGTTCGAAGCACCAGCCCCGCAAGCACATTAGGAAAGTAGAGCAAAGCCAGTCTGAGAGGGAGGGAGGGATGGAGGGAGGGAAGGAAGGAGAGAGGGAGGGAGAGAGAGAGAGAGAGAGACCTGATGCATCAGATTGAATGAGGCCTAGTTTAGACTGAGGCCCTTTTCCACATTGAAACCTCTTTAGCTTCTATTAAAGGTTTTGTGGACGAAACATGGTCAAGACTATCAGGAAGCTCTCACATTTTGTTGAGGCTTTAAACAGGATCCATTGGACCAGATCTCCACCCTAAAAATTACTTTTCCCCAATGTATTACAGTGCCAATTCTGAAGAAGGCTAAATCAAAATGTACTGGTAAATTACAAGGAGAACAAACAAACACACACATACACACCCTTCTAACCCTGCTGGAGCAGGTGATTGGACTAGAATAGATATCTCATTATCTTTCTCCTCCTTCCCTCCCTCCTTCTTTATTTCTTTTTCTTTCTGTCCCTTTCCATCCCCCCCTTTCTTTGTCCCTTTTTCTTTCTTTCCCTTTTCTCTTTCTTTTCTTCCTCTCTTCCTCTCTTTCTTTTCTCTCTTTCCCTCTCTCAGGCTCATCCTGGAGACCACTAATATGAATTTTGACTGACGGTGGCTTTCTGGCGTTGGTGGGAGAGAGAGAGAGGTCTGATCCAACTCTCTCTCTCCCTCTCTCACACATACACAGGCAGGGGTGGGATTTAGACCCCTAATCTGAAGCTGTCAAAACTCCCAAAACTGGTCAAGTAGCTCTGGGGAGGCCAGTCATAAATTAGAACACTTGCTAAACAACCGGTCATTAAGTGAGGATCACTTGTATTTTGTTTGCCAGCCACCTGGCCACGCCCACCCAGTCACATGACCAGCAAGCCATGCCCACCCAGTCTGTGACCAGCAAACCACACCCTCAAATTAGGCCACACCCACAGAAATTTGAATCTGACCCCTGGGTGGGGGGCACCAAGGATGAGTTTGTAGCACCAAGGGGGCCGTGGACCGAAAAAGTTTGGGAACCACTGTTCTAAAACATTTCATGCCCTCTAGTGGTAGTGAAGGGTAGCAATCTCTTACAATGCCATGTTTAAAAAAGCATTTTATCTTCGTATAAGCTCTTGGTCTTGGATTAATTTACATCATTATCCTTGTATTTTTTCCTTTCTCCCATTCTTCATTTTATTCTCTACTAGGCCTCTTCGTTTCTTTTGGAGTGAATGCTTCCTTCCTTCAGATCCTTTCCATCTTTTTTATCTTCTGACTTTTTCTCTCTCTTGGCTTAACTTTTTGTTTATGTGTTCCCAGACGTTTGGGGGATTTTTCTCTTTTTCTTTCACTCCAGTCATGATTCCAGATCAATTATGCCTTAAATTTGAAACAAAAATATTGTGCCTTCCCTTCATCCAATCTGATCTTCTGTGTCTTTTATTTCATCACAACTTGTTAAACAATTAATGAATGCTAATACAGCAACGATTAAAAGTTTGTGAACCCTTCTGAATGTTTGGTACTTCTGCATAAATATGGCCTAAAATATCCTCTCTTCTCTACACAAGTCTTCAAACTATATAAAGAGAAACCAGTTAAACAATTGAGTAAAAAACACATTTGTTCATTTATTTATTGGGAAAAATGATTCAGAGCTACATATTTTTGTGTGGGAAAAGTATGTGAATTTCTAAGATTCTCAGTTTAATTGAAGGAGAAATTAGAGTCAAGTGTTTCAATCAATGGGATGATAAGCAGGTCTGAATGTGAGATGTCCTGTTTAATTTCAGAAACAGAATTCTGGGTATTCACAATCAAAATCTGATCTTCACAACAAAGATATGTAGAAGGGTTTCATGGCTAAAACAAAAATTTCTCAAGACCTCGAAAACAATGGTTGGTGCTGGAAAAGGTTACAATTTTTTTTCAAAAGAGTTTGGACTTCTTCACTGTCAGGCAGATCATGTACAAATGGAAGCAATTCAATACCATTGTTATCCACCCCAGGCATGGTTGGCCAACCAAGATCACATCAAGAGCAAGGCGTGTAATACTTTGAGAACTCTCAAAGAACCCCAGAGTAATAACTACAGAACTAACATCTCTCTTGTATCGACAAATGTCAGTAATCAAGACACCAGGTGAACATTGAACAAAAATGGTATGCTTGTTAGGGTTTCCAGGAGAAAGCCACTATTTCCCGAAAAAGAACATTGCTACCTGTCAGTTTGCAAAAAAAAACACGTGGATAAGCCAGAAGGTTATTTGAAGATTGTTTTATGGACAGATGAAATAGACGTTTTTGGCTTGAATTAAAAGTGTCATGTTTGGTGAAAGTCAAAGAGTGCTTTCTAGAACAAAAATGTTATGCCATCTGTGAAACATGTGGTAGGAGCATCATAGTTTGACCCCTGCTGTGCTGCCTCTAGAGTAGGATGGCTTGTCTTTTTTGGTGGAATTATGAATGGTACCAGAAAATTCTGCAGGAAAATATCCAGGTGTTTATTCATGAACTGAAGCTCCAGAGAAAGTATGTTATACAATAAGTTAGGGACCCAAAATAGACAAGTAATAGGATCAAAGAATGGTTGAAACAGAAGAAAGTTAACATTTTGGAATGGCCAACTCGAAGTCCTGACCTTAATCCTGTAGAAATGTTGTGGAGGGAAATGGAACAGAAAGTTCCCGCAAGGAACCTCACCAACAATCTCAAGTTGAAGCTGAGAAATGGGCTAAAATTCACCCAAACTGACATTCAGAACTGATAAAAAATTATCAGAAACAATTAATCACAGTTCTTACTGCCAAAGGGGGTGCGCCCCCCGCCACACCAGTTATTGAAAGCAAAGTTCCAAAGCTACTTTTGCCAGGCAAAATATTTAGTTTTGAATCATTTTCCTCATTAAATAAATGAACAATTCTTACAACTAATTTGTGTCATTGGGTTTGTCAGAATTGAACCGCTTTGCTTCTTTCAAACTTTAATGCTTTTCAACTTACCAATGAACTGGGGGGCGGGGGAGGTGAGGGGAGGGGAAAATGGGATGTAGAGACTGCATGCGGAGATTGGGAGAGATTGGAAGCTATCAAGGTCACAGCTTCAGGTGCTGGAGAAAGAGATGGACTGTTCCCATAACAAAAGAATGTTTCATAATTGGAAAATGTGATCACCCAGAGGTAGGGAGAAGGGGAAGTTATTGTTTAACCAGGCAAGCATTTGCACTGGAAAAACAGAGGTGGTTTTATTTCTTCAGTATCAACATGGTTTATCCAATAAATTTTTACTTTTGGGAATTCAGTTTTCCCAAGAGTGTTTCCTTGTTTTGGGTTTGCTAATTGGACCATTGACAGGAGGGTTTTTTTTAGCAATAGTGATAGCACTTAGACTTAAATACCACCTCATAATGCTTGACAGCTCTCTGTAAGCAGTTTAGAGAGTCAGCATAATGTCCCCAATAATCTGGGTCCTCATTTTACCGACCTCAGAAGGATGGAAGGCTGAGTCAACCTTGACCCAATCAGGATCAAACTCCGGGCAGTGGGCAGAGTTAGCCTGCAATACTGCATTCTAGCGACTATGCCACCATGACTCTTTATCTTGTTTTGCGGTTTTTGTAAGAAACAGATCATGTTTTAGGTCATAGTTATGTAGCAATATATTGAACATTCAAAAGTATTCACAATTTTCAAAGCATCTTTCCAAATGAGGTTTTTCCAAACTCTCGTCTTCCTTAGAATTAAGGATGACCTTTAAAACAGATGCTTCTTTACTTCAATCAGGGAGCATCTGCTGAGACCTTGGGGCCACTTACGGGTCCCAGAAACCTTAAATATGTCTCCCATAGCCCCTTCAAGACGTTCATTAAATTGGAGTGCAATGTAAATTAACTCCAATTTAGTTTTTATGTTAGCGCCATCTAAATCAAATTAAATCCAAGCAAGTCTTTATTATGGTCATAGACCAGCACAGCTCCATCTATCAGTCCATTTATAGTCCCCAACCTACCATTCAAATATGGCTTTTTGCCTAGAAGAAAATCCAGAAAAATCTGATCTAAATAGGCAGGAAATGTTTCCCCCTCCTGTTTAACATCAAAACCCTAATTTGGGTTTTGTTCCTTTGCTTACCTCACTGAGCATTTTTCAAGAAAGACCAGTGTAAGAATTTTGAAATAAATCAGAATTATGATAAGCCAGAGTCTAACAATGGGCTCTGACTGAGTACCGGATACTATTAATGAATGTGACTATCAATTTTCTTCAAATGAGACCTAAACAATGGACCTCTGTCATCAAGAGCTTTTTTCCTTCTCAGCATTTGGTGATTTGACACAGAGGGAAATCAATTCCATTCAGTAGTTCAAATCTTAACTTAGTAGGGAAAATAAGATACTAAAAATAAACTTTGAGATGACTGGCTTTTTTTTTTTTTTGCAAAGCCACAATGGTTAGAATGAATCAGATCCTCTTTTTGTATTGAGTTTAGGCTCTCTCAAATCCGTTGCATAAAGTTATTGCTGTGACATTAAAATGAAGTGAGATTGAGAATCGTATAAGTATTACCATTAGCTTTATAGAATATAAGTGTAATTTGAAGGTGTTCATTTCAAGTTCAACTTGGTGACAGCATTAATAAATAAATATTTTTAAAAGAACCTTTAAAACATTTTTCACCTTTATTTTGCTAACTTAAAATGTGACAGCATATTCATGTTCTTGCTGTACAGAATAATAACAAAAGAAGACAATTACCTTATGTCTTCTTAGATTAAAAGTGAGCCAGAAATAACATGGGAATATTTTGAACTTCTCTGAGTTAACATTGATGTGTTTTGTGCTTATAGGGTTGAATGGGAACCAATGGGAGATGGGAAAAAGCTGATTTCGCTGGCCGATAATCACCTCCTTCTATGGGATTTGCAACAAAGTTCAACCAAGGCTGTGGTAAGGAGGGTATTCCATTGACATGGAGCATAATATTTGACATATTTGCCTATATGAATGTGTTTTTTATTAAAATAGATGGCTAATATTTTTAGACATTATAAGAGTTCAGGTCTGTCAAAAGAGTGATAAATAGTTTCAAAAATTGTGAGAATCTGTTTTGGGTTTTTATGGTTGAAAAGCTGCACCTTGTTCCTAGCAGCAGTGGAACAATCGCAGATGGAAAGTTTTCCTTGTGAGAGGAAATCTCTGTGCCTACCTTCCACACTGCTTGTTGGTCATCCAGAAAGCTTTCTAAGCTTTCTGGTTGCCAATGTTACATGAGCTTCTTCCATTAGTTACTCCCTCTCTCCCTTACCAACTGTTGGCCAATTCCCCTTCTAGAGTAAAATCTGCTTGCATGCAGCGATCAACATTCTTGTCTGATTGAAGTGTCAGAATGTTACAGACATGCTTGCACTTCCTGTCTTTCCTTTGATCCCTCAGGCTTCTTTGTCTTGTCTTGGTTTAAAGTTCTTTGAATGTTAATTAGGCTTTTGCTGTCCCAGGCAGGTTCTTTTGCTCATAATCTCAAAGTTACCATATTTCTCAATTCCAATCTGTATCAAATATAACTATTACCTTTGGGATGTTCTCTAGTCTGTCATAAGTCATGGCGCTTAATGGAAAGAGAATTTTTCTCTGAACCTCAAGATCTTTGGCTTTAACATGTACTCCACTTGAATTCAGTCACAGAAATTGATCACTGGCACATGCTTTCATTAGCTGTGCCATTCCTTCAAATTAAAGGATTCAAATTAACTCGTTCACTTCATTTATAGTTGCCTGGACAATTTCTCTGTAAGTGAAGGCTCTGTGTGTGTATTATGCACTAAAGGAAAAAAAAAAAGATTTGCTCCAGGTTTGATGTCCTGGAATGCTGACTTCTGTGCTTAAGTGACTATGCAAATTAAGATTATTTCCATACATTTGTCTCTTGTGCATAATTGATGGTTTGCTGATTATGAAGATGGATAATAAAGCCTGTAGTTGAGCTGTCTATGTTTTGAGATTCTATGATGCTCCCCCTATCTCCAGGTATAAAGTATCACCCAAGGTTATTGACACAGACACAAACATTTTTAAAAGAAATTACAAAACTGTGACTGATGTGCAGGATGTGGAATAATAATTTGGATCCTAACATCCATGACCAAGATCCTCTCATACAATGAAC
The DNA here is from genome assembly GCA_033807585.1 of Hydrophis major. Classification (NCBI taxonomy): domain Eukaryota; kingdom Metazoa; phylum Chordata; class Lepidosauria; order Squamata; family Elapidae; genus Hydrophis; species Hydrophis major. The sequence continues at coordinate 264,849,043 of CM066328.1, forward strand.
TGTTGTGTTTCTACTGTTTCTCATTACAAATCCTTCATGAAGGTTAAGGATTCTTGATAGCATTTTTTGGGGCTTTGCAGCATCAAGGAATCACAAAATGAGCAAAAGTGAAGAGGAAGAGGAAATTGGTGAAAAATTATATTTCTTTCCTTGTGTGAAATGAAGAGATTCCTGATTCTATCCAGCAGTGTTCAGTCCAACACCAAATTTGGGGTTTTCAGTTGAAAGTCACCCTTCTTTATACATGATGTCAGGCATTACAACCTTAATATTTAAACTTCGCTCACCTCAGTATTTTGTTTTTCAAAATAGATTGATTGAATTTTGAATTGAATTTTTGCTTCATAGTATATGTACGTTGTTAGGATCCACTGAGCACTATCGTAGCAGTCCAACTTTTGTTCTGCATTGCTGTAAATTTTTGTGTATTGCAGAGGCTGGAGAACATCTTCCCTTCCTGTAGCTCTCATTTTATGGTCATTCTTCTGTCTTCTTTCTTTATGGATATAATAAAATCCAATGTAGGTTTGAATATTTGTATGGTGATACAGATGGGGAGATAGAAAAATTTAGAGATTAGGGATTAGTTTTTATTTTAGGCGCCACATCATTATTTCTGAGGGCATTATGGTTTGTGGTTAATGAGCTATTTGGGCTTCCTATTAACACTCACCCCTGTATTCCATCCCTTACAAAAGTATTAAGGGCTACTTATTTGCATCATTTCCTTGATTCACTACTGCCATCATCCCACCACAAATAGCTGGAGTCACCTTGGCCAATGGAAAGTTGCTCGTTCCTGTCTCCCACTCCTGTATTGCAGGCAGATCTATCTAAAGCAGGGGTCTTCAAACTTGACCGCTTTTAAGACTTCTTGACTTCCCAGAATTCCTCTTCCAGACAGGTTTGCTCAGGAATTCTGGGAGTTGAAGTCCACAAGTCTTAAACTTGCCAAGTTTGAAGGCCCTTGATCTACAAATACTGAGCCAAGAGGTAGTCTTTTCCTCCACAGTCCACTTTAAGGACATTTCTATATAGTAATCTTGTTCCTGACCTTCTCCTTTTGTTTTGTTTTTGTTTCTTGCCTTAAAATAACATTGCTTTTAAAAAACTAGTTTTTAAAAATAAACTGTTGTTTATTTTTAGTATGGTAACATTGCCGATGTTATGGTAGGCAGTGATAACATATCTAGTCCAAAGTATTTCAAACAGTATTTGCTATGTTCAAGTATGATAGTTACAAACTATCAGCTGCTATCATGGTCACGTGATCAAAATTCAGACACTGGGCAACTGACCCATATTCATGAGGGTTGCAGCATATCCTGGGGTCATGTGATCACCTTTTACAACTTTCTGACAAGCAAAGTCAATGGGGAGCCCAGATTCACTTAATAGCTGTGTTACTAACTAATTTCACAACTGCAGTGATTCACTTAACAACTGTGGCAAGAAAAGTCATAAAATGAGCCAAAACTCACTTAACAAATTTTTCATTTAGCAACAGAAATTCTGGACTCAATGTGGTCGTAAGACAGGGACTATCTGTACAGGATTCAACAAGGCAAGGTGAAGCTATGTAGACCTTGAATACATTCTGTGTATGCCCATTGCCCACATACTTGCATGCACATTATTCAGAATAATACTGTGAATTGGTGATGAGTAGAAATGGAAAATATTATTCAATGTTAAGAAGTTAGCACTGTGGCTTAGAGTGCAGAAATTTCAAGCATTTTAAATGTTGCATTTTAAATCAACTCTTTCATGGAAAGCACATGCAAGCACATTACCTGGAAGGCCAAATGCCCAGGTAAAACTGTTAGAAGATAAGAGTATACAGATTTTTAATTCCATATTCTCACATTCTGTTTAAAAAAATGTTGGTGGTTCAGGTGCTGGCAAACATTAGACAAAAAGTAATCCAACAATCAAGCTCACAGTATCTGGCTCCATTGTAGATAATTGTTTCTATTTGTCTAATGAATATAATGAATTATTTCATAATTATATTTCATAATTCAGGCTTATCATCAAAAAGTTTGCTGTGTTAAGGAAGCAGTTTGAGCTACACCCTGGGCATGTATAATCTCTCAGTCTAGAGAGAGAAAAATACTGAAAGAAATACTGAAATACTGAAAAGTTTTGTGTGGAATTTTGACCCTACAAAACAGATTCTGCCAAAAAAAACAACAACATTTAGGGACATCTCCTTTCCTCTCTGCACACTGATGGAATTCCAAATCTCATTCCCACAGTCTAAATAGGTTCTCCACTGAGAAGGACAATAAGTTACTCCACATCTAATATTTGAATGGTTTGATTTTTTAAAAAAAAATCAATATGACCAAATATTTGGGACCAAAGTTGTTGTTTTTAGAGCATAATTGTCAGACCTTTTTTCACTTTTTAGTCCTGCAGCAATTAACAAAAAGAAAAAGCAGAAAGCGATATTTCTGGATAGTCCTTCAGCGTAGGCAGGGGTAGACTGCTGGGGGTTCACAGGAGTTTGTGAGATCTTCTAGCTAAGATTCTGCACAGTTCGGAGAACCCCCAAATCCCACTCCTGGCTGGCCCCATCCACCCTATCCTGCTCTTCCCAGGAATCCCCACGCAGCCCATTTTGCATGCAGGTAAGTGCAGAGTGTGTGCGGAGGCTTGGGGAGGCTTGGGGAGGGCAAAAAAACGGGCCTCCCAGAAATTCAGGAAGACTGGAAACGTGTCCGTTTCTGGCTTCCAGAGAGCCTCCAGAGCCCTGGGGAGGCCGTTTCACTCTCCCAGAGGCTCAAGGAAAGTCTCCAGAGCCCGGGGAGAGCAGAAATGCTCCCCCTCATCGTAGTGCAGGAGGCTGAGTAGGCCACGCCCACCATGGCCACACCCACCCAGCAATCGAGCAGAGAACCCCTTGCTAAAATTTTTGAAGCCCACCCCTGAGGCATATGCATATAAGCAGGTAATTGTACCAAACAGACAACTGCACAGTTTGCGTGAAGTTAGCGATGAATTTTAGACTGGAACTGTAATCCAACATAAGAATAATTCTGTGATTTTTTTTTTAGAGCCAGGTTGCTCTGTGTGTTATTACCTTTAAGTTGCTGTTGCTGTTATTGCTTGGATTAACCTTGTATTAGAGATGCTGATTTGGGTTGTTTTTTTTTTGTTTTTTTTTTTGATGCACAGTTGTCAAATTCAGTGACCTTGGAAGGAAAAGGACAGCTGAAGTTTACCTCGGGGAAATGGAGTCCTCATCATAACTGTAGCCAGATTGCCACAGCCAATGACACAGCCATTCGAGGATGGGATATACGCACCATGAAGTAAAAAGCATGGTTCTTTGTATTCTTGAAACAAAACACCAACCAGACAAGTTACCCTGATGTTTCTGGCTAGATCCTCCTGTTTCAGTTTAAAAAAAAGTGGGGGCAGCAGTAATGGTTACTGTAGTACCGGTAGCTGTTCCAGGCCTGGCATATTTGTAATAACTAACTTGTCACATTTTCACCTGCCACTGCTTTTGTAATAACTAACCTGTCACATGTTCCCCTTATTCTTACATCTAATGAGATGCGTCCCTTCCTCTCTGGCTGAAGTAAATAAATAAATCTCCCATTAGATAAAATGAAATAGATTACCCTGAGCAAGTTTTTTTCTAAAATGTCATTTGAAGTCAGCTGATATGGTTCAGAACAGATCAACACAACCTTACCTTTTGGATCTGGATTTAAACACTGGCTGACTCTGATGCCCTGTTTCCTTTTTAGAAGTTCTACTCTCCTTCCTTTTTAAAAAAAATAATGAAGGAAAAATACCCCTTCCATTTCTATTTGATTTTGATGCTGTAAGAGAAACACACCAGGCATTTCCATTCTGTTAACAGCTAGCTTCTTGGTACACATTTATTTAAGGTTGGGGTTGCAACATGTCATAATTTTGAATGCTAGCAAAGCTAATACTTCAGTATAAGAAATATAGGACTCCTTTCCTGGTCGAGTTGTGATTTTGATAAGCAGAGGAGTGATGTTGTGCACATCTGTTGCCATGACAACAGAAGTCTGTGCCAGCTTTTTAAAGATACAGCTTATCCCCTTAGCACACAGTAATTTATCACTAGCCTTGGAAGACGGATGTCTTGTAATAACTTCTCCTGCCTTAAAGGGGAGATGCCTTTAAATTCAGTTTTATGTCTCCAGCATGCTTGTGGGGAGGAGTATATTTCCATTGTTTCCAATTATGCTTCTTGATAGAACATCCCCCCCTCCCCCTCAGTTCAATTAGGAAATGCTAAAAATGTTTAAAGTGCTTTGTGTTTTTCAGTCCCTCTCCCTTTTTGTTTTCTGCAAGAGCATGTGTGTGTGTGTGTGTGTGTGTGTGTGGTGGGTCATTATTAAACAAAATTGTTAGCCAATCCGTGACATCTTCTTATCTTGTGTTTTCTCTCTCCCGCCCTGGCTTTGTTGGCAGCCTGTTTAGCAATTGACTAGACTTTCTTTTATCCCTTCACGTCTTGGGTCACAAGATCTTGAAGAGAGGTTGTGCAAGAGATGGTTTTCCTAGACTCCAAGGTGGTCATTCTCCTGTGCTGGAGCCACTTGGAAACAGGCCTTTCAGCCACATTTTCCTCATCTCCCCCAGAAGATGAATTCTGCTTCGGTCTCCAGATAAAGACTGCTCCATGCTCTCAAGCTTTTGTTATGCATGTATTTCTTCGTACTGTTTTGCAGCCCTTCATTCAAGCAGACATAAATGGCTTACCAAATGGCTCTATGCTAACTAATATATGTGAAGCAAGGACAAAAAGACCACATATCTGTGGGTGTAGATACATGCATACATACCAACACATGCCCACACACAGATGTATAAATATATTAAAGATATTTAACAACAACAATAATGGCAATAAAACACTCAATCACACGTTAGCTCAATATTAATTGGCCTGCAGATATCTTGGGCCTATGCCATGTAGAATTTTAAAGGCTATTATCAGTACTTTGAATTGCACTTGGAAATAAACCGGCAGCCAAATCCATCTATCTGCCAGCTTTCTGGCTGCCTTTTTGTCTGTCTGCTTGTCCGTCCATCCATCCATCCATTTCTCTATCATCTATTCTCTACCTACCTACTGCTTCAGTCAAGGTGATTCTACCAGTATATAAAATAATAATAATATCATGAATAATAAAATTAATAATATATAATCCCTGTTGTTGCAGAGGAGAGTGCCCTCCAATGCAACTTCTGAAGTACTGGTATTATGTGACAATATCAGGTTAGTCTTGTACAATATAAATTTGCAGGGCAGCCTTCAGCGATAGTCCTATATATATATATAATAAATTAGAGTAGGCCAATTTTCCAACCCAAATATGTAGTGTAAGTATTTTTAGATTATCTTTGGTAATATTTTAGCCTCCACTGCTTTTAATTGGTTTCTGTTATTAATTGCTTGGGTTTAAAAAATTAATTCATTTTATTGTGGTATGCTTGATTAGATTTGCACATTGTTAGAATCCTAAAATCATAGAGCTGGAACTTGACAGAATTTACTCCCTCTCACTGCAAGAATCCAATTAAAATCAGGTGGTTAACTAGCCTTTGCTCAATGTAAAGGAGCCAACCTCCTCTTTGATTAACTGCTTCCATTGTTGACCTGTTCTTGCTGTTAGGAAGTTTTTTTCTAACATTCATGGAAACCAGCCTTACTGTACATGAAATGAGAAATTCCATATTTTGCATCCTGAAATTAAAAAGAATAGATTTTTTTCTGTTCTTCCATGGGATAGCCTTTCAAGTATTTGAAGAGGGCTGTTGTACTCCTTCCTGCTTTTGTTGCTGGATGCCAGAAGAACGAACCAAGTTTGCAATAAAGTGAGAATGAAACAGCATGTTCACTTTGAGTCGGTGCCAGCAAGAAGCTTTTGTAACCGGCATCCAACCTGCTGCAAATTTAGTGTGATGCACATCTGAATTTCATCATTGGCATTGTGACATGCACATATGGCAATCTCAGTCTATTCATTAGTTCTTTTCCCCCCATTTTCCCACATGGAAGAGGGACTTTGGCATGGATACAAGTTCTCAGGGATGCTGCCAGTATGGTAAAGACAAGAAACTAGTGAATAGCTATTTTCCCCTACCTACTGCCCTATAGCAATAGAGAGAAGAGTGATGGACACAGTAGCGTGTATCTAGGTGTCAGAAGCTCTGAGTTCATATAATGGGAGGTCCCATATTGTTTGCTCATAGTAAAGGGTCTTTTTCCAGACTTTCAGTTCAGACGATAGTTTTAAAGGAGTGAAACAGTGATGCTAAGTTCTTGCCACCAGAACAGATGCAACAAATCATTCCTTAATGATCATTCCTTAAATGGACATAGATAAATTTGCAGTGCAAACATGCCCCCCCCCCTGCTTTTTTCATTAGCAGCCTACCTAGCGTTCACTATAGATGTTTTTATTCTTGATGAATCTTTTTTTTTGTTTCTCATACAGCCAAATATATTGTATAGAAAATGCTCATGGACAGCTGGTGCGGGACCTAGATTTTAATCCCAACAAACAGTACTATCTAGCTAGTTGTGGAGATGACTGCAAGGTGAAATTCTGGGACACCAGAAACGTCAACGAGGCAGTGAAGACACTAGAAGAACATTCCCACTGGTAAAGTTGAATTTATTTGGCAGTTTTCTAAAATTCCATTTTTATTGTCCGGTACTCCAAAACTTTCAGGAAGGTTCATCTTGGATTACAAATCTTCATCTTTTTCTCAGCACAGCAAATATTTTATATAGCTTATATACTTTAAAAATTTCCAAGAACCTGTTTGGTATAATGATTAAGGCATCAGGCTAGAAACCAATGAAACTTGAGTTTTAGTTCTACCTTAAGCACAAAGCCAGTTGGGTATCTTTTGGCCAGTTAGCATCTCAGCCCTAGGATGGAGTCAATGGCAAATCACTTCTGGAAAACCTTGCCAAAAAAACTTAATTAGGTAGTCTCTAAGAATAAGACTATTAAAAGGAAGAAAAAGAAACACTTTGAAAGCTAACAAATGCTTATTAGGAAGATATTGCCCATACTGAAAAGTACTTTTAAGTAGAGCTTAATTATTTCTTTTTGTGGAAGTTTAACCTAGAAAGACTTTTGTACAAGAGATATAATGTTCATGTTTCACAATTCTTTTTCAGAACAATATATGTTGGAAAACAATCCTGAACTTTGAAGTCACTTAGTACAAGATGCAGCTTCTTAACATCTTTTCTTATTGATAGATTATTAATTTATTACAGGTGCCAAACATCTGAAGACATTGACATGATATGTAAACTTAAAAACACAATTAATAATGCTAATTCACTATTAATGGACTCTTACTGTTCCCTCTAAGGTTCTGGGGATAATTTGGATTGAATTAATAAATTATTTAGAATATATTACTTATATTTTTGTTTTACTACAGGGAAAATGTTACATATTCCTTATATATTCATGCAAACATTGGAAATACAATGTTTTAATGATTTTTAGTTTAACAATATTAACGTTTCTGCCTTAAAGGAAATTACATGTATAGGTACTAAACCATGTGCAGACTTAAGTCTAGGCCAAGCCTGTCACACTGGCGGCCCACGGACCAGATGTGTCATGCACAGGCCACACCTACTCCGGCAAGGCAAAAAATATTGTGATACGTCACAATACGTCACGTGACATGATCGAGTTTGATACCCGTGGTCTAGGTAGTTCCATACCAGGTCTGCATAATAATTCAAATGGAAAGAAACTAGACCACTGCTCCAGTTGACAGCTTAGTCAATTTGTTTCTACCTCAGTTGTATTTAAAAACACAATAAAACAAGTCATTTGCTTACTTGGTTGTGTTTCTTCCCGTTACTGAGATTGGCAGGTTTGAAGATGCTCATTAGATTGTCTTAAAATCGTTTTTGAGGGTGTGGGAAACTCAGGTAATGGTCAGAGGTCCCCACCCTCAAAAATTTAGAACTTACCCTGACAGCAAACCTTGTCGATTATATATGATAGAATTTTAGAAACCCAAATGGAAAGTAGTTTGTATCAGGATCCTAGGGCTTATTCGTGTTCTCAGGAAAGGTAAATCTGATAGTCTTGTGACATGCTGTCTATCCAAAACCAAAGGAATGTCTTCTTCAGCCTGGTAGCATGTATTAAGTTGAATCCAATGTAGTTCTTTCATGAATAAACATCCCACCATCCAGTGTAGTGTAATGGTTAAGGTATTTGAATAAGACCGTCAATTTCTGGGGGGATGTGGAGATGTGACAGCGAGAGTTTACATGAGCTTTTGAGTCTTAAACTATATTTACATTCTTTTGGAACATAAGCTCTAAAGCTGATTGCTTATTAAACTTTATCTTGGGTTGCTCAGAGTAAAAGTAATGAAAAGCCTTGAAAATTAGCTGAAAATCCCTGGAAATAAACTTAGTGATGGTACCGCATTAGCTTCTCTAATGGTACACATGTGATATTCCACTTTCAGGTATTCTGGATCTAACCCATTACACACTGCTCAAAAAAATAAAGGGAACACAAAAATAAGACATCCTAGATCTGAAGAAATGAAATATTCTTATTAAATACTATGTTCATTCCATAGTTGAATGTGCTGACAACAAAATCACACAAAAATTATCAATGGAAATCTAATTTAGCAACCCATGGAGGTCTAGATTTAGAGTTATACTCAAAATTAAAGTGGAAAAAAACACTACAGGCTGATCCAACTTTGATGTTATGTCCTTAAAACAAGTCAAAATGAGGCTCAGTAGTGTGTGTGGCCTCCACGTGCCTGTATTACCTCCTTATAACACCTGGGCATGCTCCTGATGAAGTGGCGGATGATCTCCTGAGGGGTCTCCTTCCACACCTGTACTAAAGCATCCCCCAACTCCTGGACAGTCTGGTGCAATGAGGCATTGGTGGATGGAGCGAGACATGATATCCCAGATGTGCTCAATTGGATTCAGGTCTGGGGAACAGGCGGGCCAGTCCATAGCATCAATACTTTCGTCTTGCAGGAACTGCTGACACACTCCAGCCACATGAGGTCTAGCATTGTCTTGCATTAGGAGGAACCTAGGGCCAACCGCACCAGCATATGGTCTCACAAGGGGTTTGAGGATCTCATCTCGGTACCTAATGGCAGTCAGGCTACCTCTGGCGAGCACGTGGAGGGCTGTGCGGCCCCTCTAAAGAAATGCTACCCCACACCATTATTGACCCACTGCCAAACCGGTCATGCTGGAGGATGTTGCAGACAGCAGAACATTCTCCACGGCATCTCCAGACCCTGTCACGTCTGTCATATGTGCTCAGTGTGAACCTGCTTTCATCTGTGAAGAGCACAGGGCACCAGTGGTGAATTTGCCAATCTTGGTGTTCTCTGGCAAATGCCAAACGTCCTGCACGGTGTTGGGCTGTAAGCACAACCCCCACCTGTGGATGTCGGGCCCTCATACCACCCTCATGGAGTCTGTTTCTGACCATTTGAGCAGCCACATGCACATTTGTGGCCTCCTGGAGTTCATTTTTCAGAGCTCTGGCAGTGTTTCTCCTGTCCCTCCTTGCACAAAGGCGGAGGTAGCAGTCCTGATGCTGGGTTGTTGCCCTCCTACGGCTTCCTCCATGTTTTCTGATGTACTGGCCTGTCTCCTGGTAGCACCTCCATGCTCTGGACACTATGCTGACAGACACAGCAAACCTTCTTGCCACAGCTCGCATTGATATGCCATCCTGGATGAGCTACATTACCTGAGCCACTTGTGTGGATTGTAGACTCCGTCTCATGCTACCACTAGAGTGAAAGCACCGCCAACATTCAAAAGTGACTAAACCATCAGCCAGAAAGCATAGGAACTGAGAAGTGGTCTGTCGTCACCACCTGCAGAACCACTCCTTCATTGGGGATGTCTTGCTAACTGCCTATGCTTTCCACCTGTTGTCTTATTCCATTTGTATGACAGCATGTGAAATTGATTGTCAATCAGTGTTGCTACCTAAGTGGACAGTTTGATTTCACAGAAGTGTGATTGACTTGGAGTTACATTGTGTTGTTTAAGTGTTCCCTTTATTTTTTTTTTGAGCAGTTTATATGCTCTCTAGATTTGATCAGCCCAGTCAGCTTGCTTCTTGGCAAATAATTGTTTTATTGCAGTCATTGATCGTTGTTCACAATATGAGCTTTGATAGCTTGAGATATCTTCAGCATATTTAGTTGCAACATGCAATAGGAAGTATTAAAGGGACCGATGTTCATCATCATTGTCATCGTCATTTTTTTTTTTTAGGGTTTGGAATGTGCGTTATAATCATTCCCATGATCAGTTAGTACTTACTGGCAGCAGTGACAGCAGAGTCATTCTTTCCAATATGGTATCAATTTCTTCTGAGCCTTTCGGACACTTGGTAGACGATGATGAATTTAGTGATCAAGAAGACCGTCAACAAGATGACAAGTAAGAACCTATCTGCTTTTAATACACTTGCTAAAGATGTCTATAAGTTCTACTTACATCTTACATCTTCTCTACTAATTTTAGGGTATTTATGCACTTATTGGTAAGTAGATCAATGTATTTGAAATAATTACATTTTGTAAGGCAGTGGAACTGGCACTTATCCTATTTTTAATGACTGGTCTTTATATCACACATGTTGAGGCTACAAGATCAGATACTTGGATCCAAAACTCATGGAAAGGTGTTTTTTTTTTTAAAGCCTTCCATAAGTTCATATCTAATACAGATGGAGGAAATTTTTGATTCCCCCAGAATGATTTCCTGGTGCTTGCCTCCTTATTGATTTCCGTAGCTACTTTATAACGTTGAACCACATAGTTTAAATTTGTTCAGCTTTAAGTTTAAGAATTGCTTGAAAAATTGTCATTTATTTATCATTCCTAGAGTCCGCTACCTGTATCAAATTTCTAATGTCCTCTTGCATTTTTAATTAACTGGGATCTACTACAACAGGGTCCCCAATCCCCAGGCTGCGGTCCATTATTAGGGCATGGCCTGTTTAGAATCGGACTGTGAGAGGCAGCCCACCATGCATACGTAGAGCTCCATTCGCACGAATGGCAGGTCAGCGTATAAATGTGTGTGCACTCCATTATGCAAGCGACAGGCCACCATGCACACAGCTCTACTTGCACAAGTGGCAGGCCAATGCACACATGCATGAGCAGCTCCAGGTGAGCAAAGCTGTCCGTGTGTGCATGCCAGCCTGTCGCTCACATGGCCTGCTTCTCCTCTCCCCTTCTTGCAGCTGGGCTGCCAGGCCGCAAAGTTTGGGGACCTCTGTACTACAATATCCATGTCCTATATTGAATTCTGCACTATATCACTTCTTATACATTTCCTCATAGACTTTATCCTCACTAGTCCCAGAAAAATAATAAGACAACACATTCAGTCATATGTCCTGAAAGATGTGGTAGGCTAGAACCCCGAAAACTCCAGTCTTCAGTTACCTATTACAAAATTCCATTTGTATTGTCTAAATATAACATTTGAGAAATGATAAGACAAATAATACGAACTATAAAAGGAATCTCTTTTTGTATGCATTCACACCATATCCTTCAGGACTCTTGTCAATCATATTTTGCCAGTGGGAGAATTGGATGTGAGCCCTCAAATAACATTTCTGCATCTGTGTGTATCAGGTACCAAGAGTGCAATTCATTTCATCTTAAATTTCTCTAAATGTCATATAGAAGAGGAAAAATAGTGACCACAATAATATTATATGATTAGATCTGGGTGTCATTTCCCAAACATTGAATCTTTCAAGGTGCAGAAAAGATTTTGATAGTGAAAGTTGAGGAGACGTCCCCAATGTATCTTTAGGACCAACCACTTCAGAAGACCCAACCACGTATGTAATCATCATCCTCTAAAGCAGGGGTTCCCAATCTGGGGTCCTCGCACCCCCTGGGGGTACGAGACGATATTCCAGGGGGCACGAGAAAAGTCCAGGTAAATAATAGGATATTGGCTATATGTTGGCATTTTTATTTATCATGCAATGGATTCACTTTGTTTTCATTTTAGAGTTAAGTATCGTTATTTAGTGGCCGTCACATACATAGCTGAAAAGATTCAATCCTACCATATATTTTGTTAGGGATAACATTGTTTTACCCTAACTGGTTTAGGTAAATAATAATATGTAATCATAGTTTGTAAGTTAAAGTGTCTGCAACTTTAACTGTGGAACAGTAATTAGGGGAGTGGTTGTGAAAGCACTTTAAAAGAAGCAAGGCGACAGCTTGCTCTCTCTCTGGCTTTGATGAAACCTGATTACTGCAAGGACACAAGACTGTATTGCTCGAACGGGAGAGAAAACAAAGGACAGACTTGTAAGTGAATTGACATAGGGTATTCAACACGGACTTTGCTAATTGAATATCCCTGAATGGACTGACTAAATGATACATGACTATTGGACTGTTATTTTGACTATGCTATGAACTCATAATGGAATAAACTATATATTTGATAGCACAAGCGTATCTGTCATTTTTACTGTATGTTAATAAACATACAAGCTTAGCTCACTCATTTATCTGTGTGCCTATCTGACTAAGCTGCACATTCTGTTTAGCTTGTCTCCCTAACCCTGGTTGGGGAAACCAGGCTTAACACTGGTTATGGGCCCAGAGGCTGCAAAGTCAGTTTAACTAGGATAAAACAGATTTATGTAAAAGTGAGAGTTTGTGTTGTTATACATTACAGTAACAGACAGCTGTGTTTTATTAATTATAGTTTTATATCCATATAAGAAAACATGGCACAAGTCAATCAACAAAGTTTGTCCCTTATATCCAAGTTGGATGGAACAAACTATGTATCATGGTCTATGAAATGTAGTCTGCTTCTACGAAGAGAAGGTTTGTGGAACATAATTGAAAATCCACCAAACGTAGAAGAATGGGATCCAGAGGATGATGAAGATAAATTAAAGATAGAAGAATTTATGCATAAAAATGAACAAGCAATTTGCATTATTGCTTTAACCTTAACTGATATGCAGCTTGTTTATATCCACGGAGAGAAATTAGCTGTTGGGTGTTGGCAGAAGCTGAAGAGGATTTATGTTCGAGATAACGTTGGTGCTCACATAAATCTAACACGGAAACTTTTCAGTACACATCTCCATAAGAATGGTGATATGCTGAGTCATTTGAAAACTATGCAAAGCATTTTTCAAGAACTGCATGAGAAAGAGCTTATTTTCTCTGAACTACATCAAGTCTATATAATACTATCTTCCCTCGATGAAACCTATGACAACTACGTAACTTCCCTTGAAATATTGCCAAAGGAAAGCCTAACTTTAACTGATATAACTGGCAGATTGATTGAAGAGGCCAGAAGAAGGCTTGAAAGAGACGAATTAAGGAGGCAGCAACCTCAAAAAGAAGATAATGAAACTCCTACTGCATACGCAATTAAAAAGTGCTTTAATTGTGGAGGAAGAGGACATTTGGCAAGATTTTGTAAAAAAGCAAAGAGCCAGAACGCTTGCCAGAATACTAAAAGTCATCAAAATAAAAATAAAAATTTAGAGTTAGCCATGTATACTAACGAAGCTGTAAAAAATAATTTATGGGTGGTTGATAGTGGAGCATCCCACTGTATAACAAATGATAACAGAAATTTTTTTAAAATGTCCCAGAGTACACAGCAGATATCGTTAGCCAATGGCTGGAAACTGAAAGCTAAAGGTCAAGGTATAGCATATTGTTCTTTTATAAAAGAGAATGTAAAAATGTTATATGTACCACAACTTAAGTTTAATTTAATTTCAGTTAGAATTTTGGTTAAACTAGGATATGTAGTTACATTTAGGGGAGATAACTGCATAATTGAGAAAGAAGATAAGAAAATTACTGCATCTTTAAGAGGTGAATTATATGTGTTAAATGATGATGGTTTAAAGGTGGCTAACACAGTTTATGAAAATAAGAAACCTCATGATGAATGTATTCACTTGTTACATCGAAGGTTAGGGCATTTAAATTTTAAAATGCTTAAGAAAACTGTTGAATTATCTAAGGGAATAAGTTTGAAACCTTGTAATAAGTATTTGCAATGTTCTATCTGCAATCATAGCAAAGCCAGGGTTACACCTGCTAATAGAGTTGATGGATTTACTACCAAAGAACCTTTAGAGGTAGTATTTGCAGATTTAATAGGTCCTAAAAAACCAAGTGTAGGAGGAGCTCGTTACATACTAAGTGTAATGGACCATTATTCTAGATATGGGTTTTGCTATTTAATGAAAAGCAAAACTGAAACATATCAAAATCTCTTTAATTGGATAAAATTTGCAGAAAGGAAAACTAAAAAGAAATTAGTAACTCTTATAACAGATAATGGTACAGAATTTACAAATAATAAATTCCAGAACAGACTAAGAATGTTAGGTATTCAACATAAAATGTCTGCACCATATAGGCCACAAAATAATGCCTTTATAGAGAGAAGAGGCCAAACATTACAATCAATGGCACAAACTATGATGTCTGATTCAGGATTACCTGACAATTTGTGGGGAGAAGCAATAATGTGTGGTAATCATATATTAAATAATGTTGTTAATTCAACAACAGGTGAATTACCATTCACACTGTGGCATGGTACAAAACCTGATTTAAGTTACATGCACACATTTGGAGCACCAGCATGGGTGCATATCCCTACACAACTTAGACACAAAGGACAGCATAGAGCTAAAAGATTATATTTTGTAGGATATACATCTAATCATAGATCTTATAGATTCTGGGAACCAGGTACATGTAGAGTTTACACCAGTGCTACTGCAAAATTCCTAGAACATGTAGGATGGAATAGATTAGAGCAAGATTTAAATAATGAAGTAGTTATTGAACCCTACAAAAGACAGAAAGATCAGACTAGTTATAAGAAGAGTCTAATTAAAGAAGAAGTCCAAGAAGAGCAAATAGGACCAGAACAAGAGGAAACAGTTAATCAGGAAGAGTTAGATAATCAAGAAGAGTTAATAAATGAAAGTCCACCTGTAAGTCCTGTAATACCTAGACGTACTACACGTGTAACTAGACCACCTGATAGGTATCAAGCAAGTATAGTTTGCCAAGTAACTAAAGTTCCAACTAGTGTAGATGAACTTAGGATGTATCCTGCTAAGGATCAGGAGAATTGGCCAAAGGCAATGGAAAAGGAACTAAATTCATTAAAGGTAATGAAAGTTTATGAAGATGCTAAATTACCTCCAGGAGAAAAATCCATTGGGTGCAAATGGATATTTAAAGTAAAAACTGGAAATGATGGGACTGTTACCCATAAGGCTAGGTTAGTAGCTCAAGGATTTAATCAAACTGCATCTGATTACGATGAAGTTTTTGCACCAAGTCTTAAAGCAACATCTTTAAGAGCAGCATTAGTGTGGGCAGCTAAGAAAAACTATGTCATTAACCATTTAGATGTAGAAACTGCTTATCTACATGCACCATTGCAGCACACTATATATTTAAGAAAACCAGTAGGTATAAAAGACAATAAACTAAATAGTAATGATTGTTGGAAACTCAAAAAGAGTATTTACGGGTTGAAACAATCTGGGTTTGAGTGGAACCAATATATTGTGAAAGAGTTAAACAATATAGGTTTTAAATCTGGTTTAGCAGATCCATGTGTGTTTAAAAGAGAAAATAATGGAATGGTGTCATTATTATTATTATTTACAGATGATATTGCTTTGATAACTAAGACTAATAATGAAGCTAATGAGATTATATCATTATTAGCCAAAAAGATAAAATTAAAGCATTTAGGTGAAATTAAAAGGTATCTAGGATTGACAATTAACAAAACAAAAAATGGTTTTAAGATATCTCAAGAAGATAAAATTTGCCAATTAATTAAAACGTTTAAAATGGAACTTTGTAAACCGGCAAAGACTCCAATGAGTCAGGAAATTTGCCAAACTGATGATCAAAGTCCCAAATTTGATAAGTCCATATATCAATCTTTGATTGGTAGCTTATCATATATAAGCAATTGGTCTAGGCCAGATATAGCTTATAGTGTAAATCAGCTGGCACGTTTTAATTCAGATCCACATCAATGTCATTGGCAATCATTAAAGAGAATTTTAAGATATCTTAAAGGAACAATGAACCATGCATTGTATATAGAACCAAAGGGTGATTTGATTCTTAGTGCCTATGCAGATGCAAGTTTTGCAACTGATATAAACACTAGAAAATCAACATCTGGGATGGCTATATTATTTGGTAAAACACTAATAGGGTGGAGGTCAATCAGACAACAGCATATTAGCTTATCCACAATGGAAGCGGAATTTTCATGTCTGTCATTATTATGCACTGACTTAATTTTGTACAAACAGTTATTATTAGACATGGGTATAACTGTAAAAGATTCCATTATTGTGTATAAGGATAATCAAGCAGCTATAAAGTTAGCTACTAGTATTGCTGTTAAAACTAGATCAAAGCATACTGATTTAAGATACTTAAATGTTAGAGAATCTGTAAAGAATGGGCTAATTAAATTGGAATACTGCATGACGGAAGAAAACATTGCAGACCAATTTACAAAAGCTCAAGGAGTAACTAAGTTTAAAGAGAGTTGTAACAAATATGATTTAAAGATGTAAATAGTTATATTTATTATTATTTCCTAAAAGGGGAGAATGTTAGGGATAACATTGTTTTACCCTAACTGGTTTAGGTAAATAATAATATGTAATCATAGTTTGTAAGTTAAAGTGTCTGCAACTTTAACTGTGGAACAGTAATTAGGGGAGTGGTTGTGAAAGCACTTTAAAAGAAGCAAGGTGACAGCTTGCTCTCTCTCTGGCTTTGATGAAACCTGATTACTGCAAGGACACAAGACTGTATTGCTCGAACGGGAGAGAAAACAAAGGACAGACTTGTAAGTGAACTGACATAGGATATTCTGCACGGACTTTGCTAACTGAATATCCCTGAATGGACTGACTAAATGATACATGACTATTGGACTGTTATTTTGACTATGCTATGAACTCATAATGGAATAAACTATATATTTGATAGCACAAGCGTATCTGTCATTTTTACTGTATGTTAATAAACATACAAGCTTAGCTCACTCATTTATCTGTGTGCCTATCTGACTAAGCTGCACATTCTGTTTAGCTTGTCTCCCTAACCCTGGTTGGGGAAACCAGGCTTAACAGATTTAACGCGTTCAGTAGTACCTAAAGTCTACATTTCAGGGGGTGTGAGGTTCAAGTGAAATTTCTTTAGGGGTGCGGGGCGAAAAAAAGGTTGGGAACCACTGCTCTAAAGTCAGAAGATGAGTACCCAGACTCTGTCTTGCCCATCCTCACAGAAAGAATGAGAAATCAAAGGTCTATCAAGAAGCAACTTCTAACCACTTTTTCCTATGGGTTGAGGAGTGACAGAAACTTACCACCCTACAGATCAGGGCAGAAGTAGGATTCAACCAGTATAATAACTGGTTCGGTGAGCGCGTGCTTTGCGTGTGCAGCATTTGAAAATCCTCTTCTGGCAAAGCACTTGGGCCACCACAGGCACGCCAACATCAATGACGTCAAGCTGGCCACGCCCACTCCGGCCCTCAGAGGTTCTCCTCTCCCCTTCTTGCAGCTGGGCTGCCAGGCCGCAAAGTTTGGGGACCTCTGTACTACAATATCCATGTCCTATATCCTAATGCGCCCCTCAATGAAATTTAGTTTGACACCCCTGCTATAGATCATAGTCAACCTCTGTAAGTCTAACTTCCTATTTAAACAAAAACTTTACAGTTGTCCTTATAGAATGAGCTTGAATAAGCAGATCTCACTGAGTAATCCAGGGCTGCATAAGGATTCTAAATTTGAAGAGTGGGTAATAGAAGCAACCAGGATGAAACATTATAACATTATAAAGAGAGCCAGTTTAGCCTAGTGGTTAAGGCACCAGACTAGAAATAAGTAGATGGTAAGTTGTAATCCTACCTTAAACATGAAAGCCAGCTAGGTGACCATGGACCAGTCACTCTCTCTCAGCCTAACAGGGTGGGTTGTGGGGGAAAATAGGACAAGGAAGGAGTATTAGGTATGTTCATCATTTTGAGTTATTTATAAAGATTGGATAAAAAAAATTAAAATTAAAATAAAGAACTAAAGAGATTGATAGGTACGTGGTTAAACATTAATACATAGCAAATTAAGATCAAAATGAATTCCAGACAATGGTCTTTTATAGTTTTTTTTCTTTTGTTAATAGAGGATTACAAGATAGGTCACTTGTAAACATTTCAAATGAGCATTTAATTGCTAAAAGTCCAAGTAAACCATGAAAAGCTAAAAATGAACTCTAGAACCTGGAGGACTGACCAAGAAAATGGCAAGTGTGGTGCATTCTAAATAAGTATTGGAAGTTGAAAGGGGAAAAAACTGCATATACAATGACTAAATACATATATGGTTCCAAAGCATGATATAGCATACTTGATTTTGGTTCAGCATGCCAAACTTAGCCATTCTGGTTTAAAAATTATGGTTATGGGTAGTGTGAACGAGAGCTAATGAAAAATGCTGCATATACTGTGTGGATCCAGCCACTCATTGGATCCAAATTGGTATGACCAGGAAGACCTAAGAATGCAGTGGAACTGACACAAAAACTATTGTATAATTCACTTTCTTTACAGTGTCATTTCCAAAAATACCATACAGTATCCCAGGTGCGATCACACTGAAATTCCCAATTTTAGTTTCACTGCTGCTTCATAACTGGATCAACATTATCCTGGAGCTGTTTTTAAAAAAAATTAAACATGAATTAAGGCAAAATCACAAATAGATGACTGCACCCTTATTATCCTTTCTCTAGCATTTGTCTCCGAAGAGAGATTAGTTTCATTAATCCGCTTGATCCCACTAACTTTCTATTGTGCCCACTAAATCTAAGCCTTTTAATATTACTTGCATTTGTTTATCTGGAAATTTGAGATAGAAAAGATGGTGTTTCTCTGTGCACTTATTGCCATGTCCTTGTCCTAATTTCTGAATCTGCTCAGCAGCCTTATTTGCTGCCTGCTTAACTGCTAATTTGTTGCACAAGCAGTTGATTAAGGGATGAGAGCACTCTCCATATGAGAATGATGAGGCAGGATTTAAGTGATGATAGGAGATGTAAACTTTTAGTCACAATATGGAGAAAGAGGATAGAAAAGTCCCCTGTCCACCCTTATGATAATATATCTTGGGGTCACTCTCCGAAAATTAATCTGGCTACTAATGTGTATTAGGTATGATAGCAGTAACAATAGCACTTAAACTTTTGATTTATTTTATTTATTTAGAAAATTTATATTGCTACCTATTCACATATGGCGACTCAAGGTGGCTTACAGAGTCAACATATTGCCCCTAACAATCTGGGTCCTCATTTACCAACCTCAGAAGGATGGAAGGCTGAGTCAACTTTGAGCCGGTCAGGATCAAACTACCTGGCTGTGAGCAGAATAACTTGTAATACTGCAATCTAACCACTGTGCTACTCATGACTTATATCTCTTCTTCCTTCCCAGCCCCCAGTTCTAAAACACTAGTTTATGAATAACCTTCTAGGAACTCAAGATAGGTCACGGGGTTCTATTATATCTGTTGGTGGTTCCTTGTCTGAAACAGGAATGCTTAAATAGGAGGGTTGTGCAGAAATTTGATATGAAGGTTCAGTTTGAAGGCAGTTCAGTTGAATCTCTTAATCGAATGGTGTCTCCCAATAACAATTTGGATTGAACTGGATGCCCAATAGTCTATTTTCTTGGTCTGCTCCAACAAGACTATTGAAGTCTTCTTGGAAGACACATGTAAAATATGCCTTATCGATTATGGTTCTCTAAGTGAGATGGATGGTAGAATTAAAATGCTCAATAAAGATAGAGAGGATTGATCCACTTCGCATCTGCCATCTAAATATTGTTTAATTGGTTCAGAGTATTATTAAGTACCACCATAGGTAGCAGCTTCTCATGAAAGTACATTAAGCCTGTAATGCTTTTTTCTACTGCTTGAGTGAATTGTTATGACTTCTTAGTGAGAGTCCATTCTTTTTTCAATGCAGAAAAGATTAAAACACGATGATGAGCTTGCTTTAAGAAAAGTTTGTCTGTTCACATTTTTTTTCTTTTGCAATCTTTTGTTTGGAAAGATTCCATTGTTTGCTAACAAAATGCTGATGTTGGTCGCTTTTTGCCTGAAGCTACAGAGATAGGGCATCTGCAGGCTGCGTCTCACAGTTCTGTTTGTCCCTCGGGCTGGCATCTGACTATCGCTTTTGTACACTATGAACTATTTGACTGGAAAAGTCTATTTTCTCTTTAACTTTAAGGAGAAGAATTTGAGGGTTAGTTTGGTGATTTCTGGTGATAATAAAAGTCAGGTTTGTGGGGGAAAAGTGTCTTGTCTATGACTTCTAATTGGAGGTGCTATGGTAAACCCTAAACTCTATTACTATATGCAAACGACCTGAGAAGTTTCAATTTTCAAGAGTGCATGGTGCTTCACATTCATCTTTAAGCTGTGTGTCAAACTCAACATTTTTTGGCTAAAGTTTTAAGTTAAAGATAGTGAATGCTGCATATTGTTCAGATAAAAGATGTAAATACATAGCACTTAGACTTATATACTGCTTCACGGTGCTTCACAGCTCTCTCTAAATCATTTAAAGTCAGCATATTGCCCCCAACAATCCAGGCCCTCATTTTACCCACCTCAGAAGGATGGAGGGCTCAATCCACTTCAGCCCAGTCAGAATTGAATTCCTGGCAGTGGGCAGAATTAGCCTGCAGTACTGCATTCTAACCACTGTGCCACCATGGCTCTTTATAAATAAATATAAAGCAGTTGATTGTCATAGGCCTTAAATTTCATAGTTTTGATCATTCAATATTCCACCCATTTGGGGATGGGAAATTATTTGCAAGATAACAATTTTCAGCCTCCCTACAATATTAATAAAAATTCTCAAGCAAGGCAACATATTAAATTATGAATAAAAGTAGTGCCCATTACATTGGGGAGATTGCTTGTATGTGTATGTAGGAAGACACTTTTTTTGGCCTCAAGAAACTTATGTGTACCCTGTAAATTACCCTTATCTCCTTTCCTTGACAGTTAAACATTTAATTGCACACCTAAGCAGATAAAGTGAAATAGTAACCCCACTGAATAATGCATGTTACTGATAAAGGGGATTTTGAGGTGAGATGAATGAAAGCCACCAGAAGTAACAATTTGAATGAATACTACTGGCAAGCATAATAATAATAGTATAAGCAGTAATTAGAGTTAACTTCAGAAAATCACAAAGACAGCTCTGTCACTAAGATTTTGAAACTTGCTAAGCATTTTGTAGAAAAATACTTCCTAAAATACAGCTTTGCACTATCCATGCTTGCTTTTTAGAAGCAAATGGCTTCCTCTATGTTGCCAGTTTACTTTAATCCCCAAAGGGTAATTCAGCAGAAGACAAAATAACTTAAATTACAAGTACCAAAAGGAAGAAAAAGTGGCATCTCTGATCAGCTTTAGCATGTGCCTCTCCCATGACTAATCTTAACTGGAACATTAGAACACCTCTCCCTCCATGCAAACCTTGGCATGGAGAAAAAGTAATTAATAAACAGTCCATGCTTGTTTATTAAACTCTCATTAACTTAACCTAATTATATAAAGCATAATAGTGTCCTCTGACAATGACATGTGTTACACCAAACATCTTTTTTCCCCCAGAGCAGTGGGGACATTGCCGGTTTTCCTACAAGCCACATTTTTCAATTTTAAAAGGAAATTTGAAAAAGAAAAAAGGAGTAGTGGGAAGATAGATTTTGTTTGCTTTGGGATCCAATTCAAGGTTTTGGTCATTACCTTTAAAATACTGTATGGCAGAGGTCTCCAAACTTGGCAACTTTAAGACTTGTGGACTTCAACTCACAGTTGCCAAGTTTGAGGACTCCTGCTTTAAGGCATGGGTCAGGTTATCTGAGGAGCCATTTCACCTCAATGGAACTAGTCTTCCCCAAAGCTCCTGCTACGGAACCTGTCTGTTAAGAAATATTGGCCAGTGGGGTCAAGAGACGAGTCTTTTCTGCTCTTCTCCAATCCTTTGGAACATTCTATCACTGGAGGTGAGATCGGCTCCTATTCTTTTGGCCTTCCAGAAGGACATTTTGGTTATCTTGGGATCCCAAAGGGGGTACTCACTCCTGGAGGTGGCTGACAGGGTAACAAAACCTCACCCCTGTGCTGTTGGTCTCTTGGTTTTTACATTTTGTACTTGTTTTTCTATTTATCTTTTTGTGGTTTGCAAGCTGCCCAGAATCACATTATTGGGGAGATGGGCGGCATATAAATTTAATAAGTAAGTAAAATACATACAGTTTTCAGGAACAACCCCCCCCCGCCCTCCTCCCACTCTTGACTCTTTTCTCATATTTACATTCATGTCCCCCTTTTTATCTGCAACCTGGCTGATATGTTTTGAAAATTTTACTGATAATGTTCAGTGCTAAGCATCTGAAACTACCATGTGCTCAAGGAATGCAGTTATGGACTTCAGTTTGCAATATGCTCTTGGACAATAAAATATTTTATTGCATAATTTCCTCTGACTTACTAGGCTGGATTGGGGAAAGTTGCAAATGGATTCCCCCCCCACCCCCACCCCTCCAATCTTCACTAACACAGCTTTTGCTGTAAAACATAATTAAGGGATCTCGGGGTGGCAGGGACACAGGTCCATTTTAAAATCTTTCATTTGCTTGTTTGTATCTCATTTTCTTGGATAATTCTTCCTCTCCGGTGTCCATTTTAACAGCACATTTGAGAAGGAATATGACATTTTCCAGCACCTGATAAATCAGAATTGCTTCAATCATTTGCTTTTCTCTTCCCTGCCCTTTTTTTTCTCTTTCGAATTTTAGGATTAAAGAGCCACTTCAGGATAGCATAATAGCTACCTACGAAGAACATGAAGACAGCGTCTATGCTGTGGAATGGTCCTCAGCCGACCCATGGCTATTTGCCTCATTAAGCTATGATGGACGGCTTGTTATTAACAGAGTCCCCAGAGCTCTTAAATACCACATACTGTTATAAATCTATCCTCATTATTATTATTATTTTTGAGCTTCGTTATCTCAATGTTGGCTGATAATTGGAAATACTTTGTTCCTCAAATAAATGTCATAGATAGAAGACCGGCCCTTTTCTTTCTGATGTAAATATTTGGAAATTAAAGATCTAGTGTAAAAATTGCACACACACAGAAACAGAGACCCCTTTGTTAAACAGCAAGGGTGTCACACAGATTACCCCCACAAATATGTGAAGGTGGTATTATTATTATTATTATTATTATTATTATTATTATTATTATTATTATTATTATTATTATTATTATCCAATTTTGTATAACGTGTACTATGCTGTAAGGATGAGTTCAGTTTCAGTGTGAAGCCTGATGGTGTTCAAGCTTATGGAAGAGCAGAGCTTTCCTCTTCCTCCTCCCGAGTCTCTCCAGAGACCTGAGACAATCTATAAAACATGTTTGGAAGGAGGGAGTTAATTGCCTGAAGCGAGGAGGGATTTTGTGCCTCTTGCATGAGGTTCCCTAGTCTAGCAATTTCCTTACTCTGTTGCTCTTCCAGTTGTTCACAGGGTTTCTGTAGATTCCCTCCGTCCTCTGGAGAGCCTTGTGGGATGGGAGTTCACTAGAGATGACTGCATTAGGGAGGAGGAGACGGGAAACATCAGTTTCATGTTCTGAAATAATCCATGTATTTAAAATTGAGGGAGAAAGAAATGAAATTCTATTACCAGTTTGCTCTTACGCCACATTAGTGCATTCCGGCTTCATCAAACATCCTTGTAGCTTGTCAGTAAATAATTCAGGCAAATGGTTAATTATGTATGTAAGATGGGCAACTACCTAAATTTTTTAAATACAGTAAATAAATATTCTGTCTTCAAAACAAACATACATTTCTCTAACCACAGGGGAGGAGTTTCAAAGTTCATGTGGCGGATACAGCCCATGGGGCGCTTCAATCTGACCTGTGGGACCGGTGCCCATAGTGTCCCTGGCAGCCAAAATGGGATGCAGGGAGGGTGTGTGTGCCCCCCCATGCCCCATTTTCGAATTGGACAGTCTCCTACAGCACTCCGCCAGCCAAAATGGGGAGCAGGGGGCTACCCGCGGCCACCTTGCACCCTGTTTTGGCCAGAAAAGTGCTGCAGGAGGCATCTGTTCCATCCCCCCCCCCCAAGAAGCCCGCAAAGGAGAACTACAATGCTGATCCGGCCTCGAAGAAATCCAGTTTGACACTCCTACCATAGAGGAATATTATCTATAGCAGGGGTCCCCAACCCTGTTCCGTGGACCGGCACTGGGCTGCAGCCTGCCAGAAATCAAGCTACGCAAACAAGCGAAGCCCCATCCGCAGGATGCAGGCAGCATGCAAAATCTTTTCCCCTCCAGTCCATGGAAAAACCTCTCAGTGTAAACGGTGCCTGGTGCCCAAAAGATTTGGGGGGGAGCGGCGCTCTCTCTCTACTTTATGGTAAGGATGAAGAACGGTTATTGCCATTTGAAGGCACCAAGTAAAGGATGCTTTGCCAAGTGCAGCAGAACTGGAATTTGCAAAGCTCGGGTACTACAGACTGTATTGTAACTTAATAAAAGGCAGCAGAGGAAAGGAATAGAGATGGGGACAGAGAAAAAAAGGCAAATTGGTAAAGAACTATGGTGTTTACTTCAGGTATTCATGTATCCTTAGAGATTGTCTGCTATCGGAAGAGAATAAAATCTCTTACCAAGAGCTCAACTCCAATGGACTTTTTACCAGGTTAGAGGAGATAGTAGGAGCTGAGAGTCAGGGCATATCTCCAAAGAACTGCAAAAATGTTAACTGGAAAGATACTAAATAAAAATCTGATTCAGTTCTTGCTCCGTTCTCTATTTTTGGGAATGTTGTGAGAACCCTAGCATGCCACTCAGAGGCTGAGTGCTGTCCTCAGCTTAGTGCAGTTGCAAATTATGGATCATGTCCTAAAACTCTGCTCAAAGATTTGGTGGAAGAGGCAGATAATGATTTGCTTTCTCTCCAGTGGTCATAATTCATCTTAAGGATTCAAAAGAAGTATACATCAACAACCACAGTGAGTATAATGACACTCAAGATGGGGGAGGTTGTGAGTTTTAAACAGGTCCAATGGGAATTAAGTAAAAACCAATCTGTTGATTCTCCCTTATTTGCATTTGCTTTTGTTCTTGCTTCTTCTCTCTCCTCTTCCTAAAGAATGGTGATTCCATTCTTTGGACTCTTGTCTGTCCCTTTAACTTATAGTTACGTGTACATTTCTACCTTTACACCTTTTATGTGAAGTCTTCTCTTTTTGAGCAAAGGTTATATGAAGGTTAATACTGTTTTTGCCCCTCCTCAAGACTTTAAGACTATCCTTTCATTTTAAAAAATAAATTACTTGGAGGGGTGGAATTAATATTCTTTTTCTCTTTCTGTGTGTGTGTGAGAGAGAAGTGGGGGAGAAAGGGAGAGAGAAATGCTGGGTTTTGTAAACTGAAAATAATAAATAGATCTCAGCTTTGAAAGAAAGTGAAGATTTGGACCTTGGCCATTACACTACATATCCGAGTTACATCATCAACTTCCCAGGATGTCAAGTGACAAAAGCTGGCACAGTGGTCGCTGTGTGCCCCACAGTGATATATAGCTGCTGTATAAAAGTTTGGGATTAAGTAGAGACTATATACTGCAAGGATTAACAATTTAATGCCCTCCGGGATTGCATATTTTCACAATCCCTTGCTGTTGGCTAGGCTGTCTGATAGGCCCCAGAATACCCAAAGATATTAGCATAACCATGCTTTACTGTAATTAGGAATATATGGTCTGGTTTAGTAGCACGTAAATCAGAGTATTGTTGATCCTACTATTTTCTGTAAACTTTTTGCTACGCAGCTTTCCATGATATACAGGCCTTCCGTAGTAGATCTCTATATTGTATGGGTCAGAAGAGGGTTGAGAAAATACTTACAGACTCCTCACATCCTGGACATAAACTGTTTCAACTGCTCCCTTTAAGACAACACTATAGGGCATTGCATGCCAAAACACCAGATATGGGGACAGTTTTTCCCCTCGTGCCATCTCTGCTGAACACCTAATTTTCACAGTTCTGTCTAATGTCTATGTACATTTACCCATGTTATATAGTTGTATTATTATTTCTTCTCATCTTTTCTACTACCCTTCTTATTAGTATCATTATTATGATGATTATTATCCTTTGTTTTGCATGTACACTGAGAGCTTCTGCACCTTGTGTGTCTAATCACACTTGGGTAATAAAGCTAATCTATTCTACTCTACTCCTTCTCTGTTCTACTGTACTCTAATCTTGCACATGATGTGTACAAGCGTTGCTAATTTTTTTTTTTTTTTTAAGAAATCCAGTATTACTTTGCTGCAAAATTGCTATTGAGAAAACAGGAATTAGTTGAATTGGTCAGAAAATTCAGTGGAATTAAAAACAAGCAGGCATGGAAATTTCCTAGCTTTCTCCAATCCAACCCCTGAAAAAATCCGAGACTTTCTTCTGAAGAGCAGTGTCTTGGCATCTCATAGGCCCATGCATAAGCTGCATAACACATAACACAGGCTTGTTTGATATCTCAGGTTTATTCTTACTGCTGCTTTCTGACTTAATCTAGTTCATGATATGGATATCTGCTACTTGAAAACACACATGCACAGAATGTGAATCACAAAAAAAATCAAATACCCACTCAGTCTCCCTCTAATAAATAATTATTCTTTTAGGACTCCCCCCCCGCCCCCCCTCAGTGCTCAACCAGAACAGGTCAGATGAAGAAGTAAGCTTCCCCAGCTCAAGCCATTTCCTTCCCACCTTTTCAAAATCCTGCAGGATAACTGAATGAGTTCTGAAGTATATGAAAGTTTGGAATGAACTCTTAACATTTGCATGCTGGGAACCTCTTATACTTTATTATGTAACTATATGCTATCAAGTCACTGTCAGTTCCTAGAGACCACATAGATATATTTTCTCCGTGGTGATCTGTCTCTAAGCTAGTTCTTCATGTCTTTCAACAGCACCTTTATTGCCACTGTAACTGTGTCCATCCACGCTGCTGATGGTCAGCTTCTTCAGTTTCCTTCCACCCTTCCCAACCTTAGTGTCAGGGTTCCGGCAATTGCCCTAATTAAATCATGAGCCTCAAGCTAAGCTTCAAAAGAATCCAAAATCTATTAGGAGCAACATGTCAGCACTGACCCATATGAAATCAACTTTGCCACACCTAATTTACAGTCACCTGTGACCTTGTTTCCCCCCTGCCCTTTCAGTGTGTCATAAATCAGATTCTTCAACCAAAGCACATGAAGGAAGGACAGAAGATACTGCTCCTTCAGGTTTTTCCCCTCCAAAGAGCTATGTCCAAAGTAGGAGAATTTGAGCCTGATCATTTGTGCTTTGAGTGTGAACTCTTGAGTTGATTTGTTCAACACGTAACATTTAGTAGAGCCAAAATAGATAATGCTGTGCAGTTTTCTTTCTCTCCCAACCTCGGTAGGTCTTTTCTGAGTTACTTGAGCTTGCTTTGTTGGTGATATAACAAATTGGGAGGGGGGGAAATCCCGATAAGCTGGGGAAAATACTAATAGCCTCAGGAAGGAAGATCAATGAAGATGTTCTCCTTTCTATATTTTTGGCTGTTGCTCTAGTGACTGCTGTGCTTCTGTTTAAAGGATCAGCCTGTGCCTAACCTTTGTATATCTCTTCATAGTAACTGGATCGAAACATATCTAAACTTTATTTTTCATGGGTGTACACAGTTGCCAAAATAGGATGAGACTGCAATCATCACAACAATTTCTAGGATTGGGCAGAAGCAACTGGGGAAAGCTGGATTTAAAAAAATATATTCTTGGCTGACTAATAAGCCAACGCAAAGGAACAACTGATCTAAATTTATAACTCCCATGATATTCTTTTTTTTCCTCCCTCCCCCAATGTCTCTTCAGTAATTAGCATTTCCCCATGGGCTTTTCTTCTGAGTTTTAGTACCTTGTCCATTTCAGAACAGATCAAGGTGACACTTTAGAGCAAATGGTTGGGGCTGCTGTATTGTTTCAGTACGAGAGCTTGGCAAATAAATGCATTTTGAAATAGCGCTTCCCTTTAAACACAAAGCAGTAAACCAATTGTAGGCTTATTTAAGTACATCGGGCATGTAATGCTTGGGTGTCATTGCCAAATGGAAGCTATTGATGCATAGCAGCTTTTTTTGCTGGATTCGAGTGGGATCAGCATGACATTTTTAACAGCTTGAAAAGTTCTATAGGTGGACATAAGGTGGTATTATGGATCCAATATGTGTTATAAATGCAGCTGAGAAACAGAAGTCAGGGAGCCTGAATTAGATTATCATCAGCTCTCAGCCTCTGTTTCAATGGTGGAATCTGATTGCAAATTGGACCTTACAACCTATACCTGCATACCTATATACCATTGCAATAGCTGCTATAGCATTTAGGCTTATATACCGCCCCGTAGCCAGGAATGAGATGCTGGGGGGGTCGCAGGGGTTCAGGAAATCCTCTAGCTAAGATTCTGCACAGTTCAGAGAATCCCCAAATCTCACTACTGATTGGCCCTGCCCCGCCCATCCCATGCAGCCTGTTTTGGATGCAGGTAAGTGCAGGGCATGTGTGGAGGCTTGGGGAGGGTGAAAAACGGGCCTCCCAGAAGTTCGAGAAGGCCAGAAACGGGCCTGTTTCTGGCTTCCAGAGAGCCTCCAGAGCCCAGGGAGAGCAAAATGTCCCCTCACCCTGTGGTGCAGGAGGCTGACTAAGCCACACCCACCATGGCCACACTCACCCAGCAACCGGGGAGAGAACCCATTGCTAAAATTTTTGAAGCCCACCTGCGCCCATAGCGCTTTACAGCCACCATCTGGGTGGTTTACAATGTTTTGCATATTTCCCTGAACAATTTGGGTCCTCATTTTACTGATCTTGGAAGGATGAAAGTCTGAGTCAACCTTCAAACCCATCAGGATCGAACTCCAGGCTGTGGGCAGAGTTTGCCTGCAAAATTGCATTTTAACTACTGGGCCACCAGGGCCCTATGTTAGATCCAGCTAGGTGAGTATGCAATTTCCCATCCTACTGTACACTTCTGCTATTGCCTGGAAGGCATATTATCCTATCACAACAGCAGAATCTTATTTTTACCCATCAGAGCTTTGTAAGGGTCTTTGCCAAGATCTTTCGCATCATCTTGTGATCAGATTCCACCAACCAAATATCTATAGTTAGATGTTATAAACCTAGATGCTGTGTACTACCTCAGAATTTTAATATCAATATGTCTCATTTCTATAGATTAAAATTACCACTGCCTCTAAAGGCTATCATTTTACTTCTACTATACCTATGCATCTTTAAAAAAAAGAAATGTGTGGATTCAGCTAATCATTGGAGATTTGGTCAAAATCCAACATTGATTCATATAGTGTGTTCCCTTTACATGGTTTTGGTCCAGAAGATTGCTTTCTGTAGATCAGGGGTCTCCAACCTTGGCTCCTGGAAGCCTGGCGGACTTCAACTCCCAGAATTCCACAGCCAGCTGGCTGTGGAACTCTGGGAGTTGAAGTCCGCCAGGCTTCCAGGAGCCAAGGTTGGAGACCCCTGCTGTAGATGCTTATGTTCTTTTGGGTTTGCTGCCAATGTTTTGGAAATTAACTGGAAGATAATGGAAGAGAACAGTGTACATTTCCATGAATAGAGAATATTTGATAATACTAGATTAGAAACAGATGCATTCTCCATCAGTGATCTGAAGAATTCACCTTGCTGTAATTGAACAAGTATTTTACTATTGGGAGAGAGGGAAATTTGAACTGTATATAATAATTTATACATTTAATATCCCATTCTTCTATTACTAAATAAGATGACTTAAGGTTAATTTAATTATGTAACTTAATATGAATATAGATGTGTGTGATGGTGAGTCAGTTCCAAATCTGTAATAAATATAAGGAACCTGTGGCAATTCAGACATTCATGAACAATAACTCACAGGACTTTCAATGCACTGAACCAAAAGTATGGGACACTGAGAAGCTATAATTTACAGATATCTAGAAGATTAAATGTCCCCCATCCTTAACAAAATTAAGATCTAATAATGATTTATGGTATTGTATTTTTTTCCTACTACAGCTTCAGAGAACCAGGGCAATATTCCAAAATATTACAACTTAAGCCTTAATATTCCAAAATATTCCAAAATATTTTGGAACTTAATATTCCAAAATATTACAACTTAAGCCTTCTATGAATCAGGCTCAACTGTTTTTTTGTTTTTTGTTTTAATAATTTTTTTTATTAATTTTCCAAATTTTAGAAAATATAAAACAAAACTTTATACATTGTTATCAACATCAAGACATCTTTTGCATTTCCTCACATTTTTCAATATATGTATTTACTTATTCCTTTACCATTACATCTTACTCTTACTATAAATCAATAACTTTTATCCTTACATCTCAATCTTCTCCGTGGTATATTTACATACTTACATATTTTCTCATTCTTTTCCTAATTACCATTTTATTTTATTTTTATTTCCAGACTACTCATACGAGGCATCCCAGGCCCTATAATAAATTTAATCTTCTCTGTCTTTTATTTTCATCGTCAGCATCTCCATCTCTATACAATCTATTATTTTTTTAATAACCATGCCTTCTGGTGGAACCTTTTTTTCCTTCCAGAGTTGTGCATACGAAATCCTTGCAGCTGTTAATATATGTAACATAATATATCTATCTGTTTTATTGCATTTTTGTGTTATTATATCTAATAAAAAAGTTTCCGGATTAAATTCAGTTTCCTGATTCGTGATTTCTTCTATCCATTGTCTAATTGTATTCCAATATTTTTTCACTTTCTGGCATGTCCACCAGGTATGAAAATAAGTGCCTTTTTCTTTTCCACATTTCCAACAATTTGGGTCTGAATTAAACATTTCTGCCAATCTAGCAAGAGGAAGATGCCATCTGTAGAACATTTTGTATTGGTTTTCCTTGTTTGCTGTGGATGTAATTAGTTTGTAATTTGATCCCCACATTCTCTCCCAATTTTCCAGGTCTATATTATGGCCAACATTTTTCGCCCATATTACCATCGTCTCTCTGACCACATCCTCTTCCATTTTAAAATCTAGTAGAAAGTTATATATTCTTTTTTTAAAAAAAACACACACAAATTTTATTGATTTTCAAAGACAATACACAAACAAACAAAACATAAAACATAAAAACAAAACATATTTTCTGAAAGCTATTTGATCCCAGGTTACATTTCTTCATACAGACACAAATTCAAATTCATGTTCATTTTATATACCATTCCATATCTTATTACCATTTTACATTTTCTATATAGCTTCTTCCCTCTTTTAACTTTCTTAATTTTATTTTATTTATCTCATCTCAGTTCAGATCATTATGCTTATTATTCTTTGTCTGTTCTGTTTCCAGCTATCTATTTAACTTTTCTCTTTAAACAAAATTTCTCCTGTACACTAAATGGAGTATGACGCCTTTATCTCTTTCCCCTAAATTTATAACACTTGGTATAGTACATAACTTCCATTGGGATTCTGTTTAGTACATTCTAAAGTTACACATATTTTAAAGAAAAAAGAAAAAAAATTATAAATATGTAATATAATTAAAACAACAATCCATACCAATTCAAATCTATCATTAATATTAATATTCATTTGAAACTTAAACATTTTACACATTATTTTTCAATTAAATATCATACTTTTATGGGAACACTTATAGACTTTCCATAGTTATTTTTCACCCACTTCACATCACTTATATTTTAAAACATTGTATCATTAAAATGTTCCCATTTCTTCCTACTTCAATTCTCTCATTTATTTCATTGCCTTCCTTTTATTCACAAAAATTTCACTAAATTACACTGAATATTTTATCCCACTTTTTAATCACATTTCCAATTTTCTAACATTATTTCTAAGTACAAATATAACAATACAATCTTATGTACCTTTACAGAATCCCTTTTTCAATTAAGTTTTTACCCATTATCTCTAAATGAATCTTGTTTCTTTATATCTTGTTCCACACCATTGAAGTTTCTCATCCCTTCCTTCCTCCCTTGCTTCTTCTTCTCCCTGCCCTTTTTACCCCCTTGTCTCTCCATCTCCCTTTCCCTCTTCTGTTTTCCCCCTTTCTGTTGTTTTCTAACATTATATCCACTTTTCACCTTATTTTTCTCTTTTTTGGCTGTTTTTTTAAATCTTAAAGTCTCCTTTTTCTTTTCCTTCTTTTCCCTTTCTTCCCCAAGTAAAGTTACTTGTTCATCAAAGACGGCTTCTTCTTTGTCCCAATCATCTTGTTGTGCAGTCAGTTTCTCATAGGTGCAAATCGCCATTTCTAAGAATTGAAAAAGAGAGCCAAGAGGGCCCTTCCCTTCTTGTTCCTCTTGTATTTTTGGAATTCAATTTTCAATTCATCCACAAGTGATGCCATTGTAGAAAGAACTTTTTTTTCAAAACAACCACCCAAGTGTTTTTAGTCCTTCAAAAATAGTTTCCAAAAGTCCCAAAGTCGCCAAATAGTCCAAATAAGCTGTTTCCTTTAGCACTTTCTTCTTTCTTCACTTTCTTTCTGGGGTTACTGTTTAGTTACAAAGTTCCAGTTAAAATGTATCTTTTAGAAGTCTTGTTAGTATTTAATGATTCTTTAAAATTCTACGCAATCTCCTCCTTGCTTCCAAATCCTGCTCCAATTCTTTTCCTCTCCCTTCCCACTTACAGCAAAAAATTTTTTTTAAATGTTCAGAAATCCTTATTATCCCTTTGACATTGAGATATCCAGTTTAGTTACCTATTGATGCCAAAGCAGGTTTTTCCGATTTCTCATTCATTTCTATTCATGTCAACGTTAGGAAAGAGAGTGAAAAAAACCCCCAAACTTTCCCTTTTAACTTCCATTCGCTGCTTGTAAGTCTCTGGGAACGATGTATCTTTTGCAAATTTTAAATTCCAGGGTACCTTCATTGTTGCTTTGTCCTGGTCAGCCAAAAAGCTTTCACTTCTTAACTCCTCCTGCACTTTCTTTTCCGGCTGAGCGCTTCTTTGTGGCAGCCATTTCTGACCGCCGCTCTTCCCGCCTTCGGAAAAGGGAGTTTAGCCGGCTAGGGAGGAGAGGTGCGATTTCTCTCGACCCTGCCAGATCCCCCCTGTCTTCACCACCTTCTACGGAGGTGGCTAGCCCTGAAGCCGGATGGCTCAGGGCACTCCAGCAACGAGTGCAGGCAGAAACTGCACACGATTGCGGATTCCTGGCTGACCCGAAGCGCTACAAACTGGAAGTCCGAAAGTTATATATTCTTGAAATCATTTTCTTTTCCATTTCTTGTAGAATTTTATCTAATTAATGCTTTTCCATGCAGAAACCAAATTGTTCTTTGTCCTTCTGATATCTCGCCTGGATTTGCAGGTATGGCCACCAATCAATCTTTATATTTTGTTGCTGTAATTCTTGTCTCATTTTTAATCTTCCTTGTGGGTCTAATAGGTCTTTATAACTCCTCTTTTTTCCCAGATCCATTGCGTTTGGGTATATTTGTGCTTCCATAGTTGACAACCAGTTTGGTATTTTAGTATAATGATTCTTTTTAATCTTATTCCATGTCGAATTAATGAATCTCTAATCATGTGTCTCTGAAAATATGCATGCTGTTTACATTTCCCATCCCTTAGGAAACTATGCCACCTTCTCTGCAAGTTGTGACCCTCTGTTGGACAATACTCTTCTATTTTCCAGGTTGATCCAATCTTTAATCTATACCATAGCTGCAGCCTGATAATACATTTCCCAGGCAGGGAGTCCAAAGCCACACCTTTCTCTTTTGTCCTGTAAAAATTTCATTTTTATCCTAGCTTTTTTCCCATCCCAAACAAATTTACTTATTATTCAATCTAATTCTCTAAAAAATGTTTTATCCAATCTTATTGGTACAGTTTGAAAAAGATATAGTATTTTTGGTAGGGTAGACATTTTAATTGCCACAATTTCCCCCAGTAGTGACAGCTGTAATTTCCCCCACATTTCCAATTCTTTTTTGATTTGTATTATTAATTTATCATAGTTATCTTTTTTAATTGAAGAGCATCTTGCTGTTAACCAAATGCCTAAATATTTTACCTTTTTCACACTTTGCATTCCCAATTTTCCTTCTAATTCTTTTTTTTTTTTTGCTTATCTTTTAAATATTTAGTCAATAATTTTGTTTTGTTTTTATTAATCTTAAGGCCTGCGACCTTGCCAAATTCCTCTATTTCCTTTATTAATTTTACTCCTGTATCCTCTGGATCTTCCAGAAAAAATATTATATCATCGGCAAATGCCTGTACCTTATAATGCTCCTTTTTAATTAAAGCCCCTTTGATTTCTACATTTTCCCTAACGTTTTCCAATAAGTTTTCTAAGGTAAGAATAAAGAGAAGGGGTGACAGTGGGCATCCCTGCCTTACTCCCTTGTTGATCTTAAATGTTTCCGTTCTGTCACCATTCATTATTACACTGGCCGTTTGTGTCATATAAATTGTCGAAATCAATTTAATAAATTTATTGCCAAATTGCATGTTTTTTAATTGTTGTATTATGATCTGCCAATTAACATTGTCAAATGTCTTTTGTGCATCGAGGAAGACCATTGCCAATTGTTTTCCTGGGTTTACTTCATAATTTCTATTATATTCAATACCATTCTAGTATTATTTTTAATTTGTCTATTTGGTAAGAATCCATTTTGGTCGCTCTGAATGATCTGATTAAGGGTTTTTGTAATCTTTCTGCCATTATGGACATAAAAACTCTAACCCTAACCCTAACCTTTCTATGAATCAGGCTCAACTGTTGACTTCATGAATGCATCCATGAAGTTTTCTTTCACTAATATGAACATCGTTTCCTATTCTCTTTCTATTGAATTTATTTTTATTCCCCATTCCCAGTCTTAGACTTTTATGATGGTGTCTCATGGAAGTGTTAACCAGGTTTGAATCTGCTTAGCTTTCTGAGATCAGCTAAGTTTAGTTCACCTCAAAGGAATAACCAAATGAAGTTTTTGGCTGAATTTTGACTTCAAATTGCTTAACTCAGAAACCCATTTTTTTACATATTTGAGTAGCAAGCGGACATATGCAGCCTTATCATTTTGTCCTTTGCATAAGTGAATAAATTATCTAAGAAAGCAAGGTCAGCGAAATAGTAACTATGCATTACATTGACATTGTGAATCACACAGAATTACACAGAAGCCGGTGTTTGTAAAACAACTTTAAAGCTAATTCAAATTGGTTTCTGATTGTGGTTTCTGCTTAAGTAATTTAACATATTCTCTGATCTAAATATAAAAATAGAACATCTCCTTACATAAAGGAAGGAACAAATTCAGACAGTGTGCACAAACTTGACTTGTAGGCATCATGGTTTATTAAGTTAGAAATAATATGAAATTCTTATGAAATCCTAGTTTTCTTGACCATGTCAGTTGTCATGACTTACAAGAATTTTGCCTTGCAAATCATTATTTAGCAAGATATCTGAATTCATGATATTTTTTCTATTACTTTTTCTCCCTGTCATCTTCCTTCCTTCCTTCCTTCCTTCCTTCCTTCCTTCCTTCCTTCCTTCCTTCCTTCCTTCCTTCCTTCCTTCCTTCCTTCCTTCCTTCCTTCCTATATATCTCACTGTCACTAGATACATATACATTTAAGTTTAGAAATACATTAAAAGGAATTTGATGATTAAGCTTTGCATTGGTATTATATCTAATGAGACAACGCTGTATTTTTTGCACTATAAGACACACTTCTCCCCACCAAAAAAGAGTGTGGAAATGTCTGTGCGCCTTATAGAGCAAATGTTGCTGAAGCCCCCCCCCCCCCCCCGGGCCCCGACCTTTTGGCCTCTGCCTCCCAGCAATTTGCCTCCTTGCAGCAAACAGCAAACAGCCTGGTCAGCTTCAGCACAGCCTGATTTAGCACAAGCAGTGATTGGCTGTGTCCCATTTTCGGCCTCCCCATGTCTTGTTTTTGGCCTGTTCCAGGCAGTGGGGATAGCTGCCAGTGGCAGTGATAGGTGACAGCAGCAATCCCCACCACCTGGAATGGGCCAAAAAAGGGACATGCGGAGGCTAAAAATGGGGCATGTGGTGGCCGAAAACGAGATGTGCGGAGGCCGAAAACAGAGAGGCAGAAATTGGGATGCACAGAGGCAGCGATAGGTGGCAGCGATGGGTAACGGTGATCCCCGCAGTCTGGAACAGCTGATCACTGGTACTCCAGGAGGTGGATCCAACTGCCAATCAGCTGCTCGTGCTAAATCAGGCTGTAATGAAACTGACCAGGCTGTTTTCTACAAGGAGGCAAATTGCTGGGAGGCAGAGGCAGATTTTTTTTTCTTGTTTTCCTCCCCCAAAGCTAGGTGCGTCTTATAGTCTGGAGTGTCTTATGGTGCAAAAAATACATGCACAGTTTCATTTTAAACCCTCCTCCTTTCATTTTAGAAATTATTTGGGCATTTCTCATCAGTATTTTGACCATATTTGGAAGGCACTATTTTTCTCTAGTAAGGCTGCTAAGTGCTTGGGATCTAAAAAGAAAAGTTGAATGTACAGGGACATTCACCTAGCATTGGCTGGAACTCCTCAAAACAACCGCATCTTTTCCTAGGGTCATGCATGCACAAGTTGAGCTGTGTGTGCTGGCTCTATGCTCATGTAGCCCAGTTCCCCTCTCCCTCCCAAGCCGGACTGCGAAGCCGCAAAGATTGGAGACAACTGTCTTAAGGCCAAGCAAAGGTTATTGAACAAGGTGGATACGTAAATATCCAAAGGAGAATCTGTTGTCATCAATTTCTTAGAAAAGAATTGTTTCAACTCTACCTGTGCCTCCCTCCCCCTCGTTAATTTCCATTCCCTCCTCTTTTATATAAAGCAGATTTCATATTTGCATTTCACTTTTCGGATGTTTAGTAATTTAATGCAGAATTAATAGAAGAACTTTAGATTGACACCACTGAGGAAATTCAGCATTAGCATTTGGAAGACGAGTTTTTCCACCCCTGTACCATTAACAAGCCCATTACCTATAATTACAAAATGCTTGAAAGCATAGAATGATGTTTTCATTCTACATTAATGTAAAATGAAACAGGAAAGGAAGTGTGGTCTTTTAATATTTATCACTTAATGCAAAGTCTTGTGGAAGTCAGCATGCACATTGATTTGTGTGGCTTATTGTAATGAAAGTTGAACTTGGCGAGGTCTTAAAGTTACCAAATTATTATTATTATTCAGACAAGAAGATTGTACAAATTGATTAGAAAGAACAATGTAGCAGAGTCTCCAAAATAATTCACTGGAACATTTGTAAAAAATTATGTATAGGTAATGAAAAATTGATGGAAACATAGAGTGTAAAAAGTAATCAACATTGAGCAGGTTAAAATAACATGGGATTTCCAAATTCAAACTGGTAAATTCGGACATGTGATACCCAAGATTTAACTGGGGTTGAAAAGAAGGAAGTCTGGACAGTTGAGGTGGCAATACCAGGAGAGAGTGGAATAAATGACAAAGAAGATCACAAAGTATCAAAACCTGAAAATCAAAAATGAAAGATTATGGCATAAAGTGTCCATGATGGTCCCAGTGGGTAGCCTTTACAAAAGCTGCACATTGACAAAATTCCCAAATCACAAAAAACCCAAACCTTTTGTTTGGATCTGCACAGAACTTACACCAATACATTATGACATCCTAGATTCTTGGGAGAAACCCAATGCATATGAAAGT
Organism: Hydrophis major; assembly: GCA_033807585.1. NCBI lineage: Eukaryota > Metazoa > Chordata > Lepidosauria > Squamata > Elapidae > Hydrophis > Hydrophis major. Next base: position 264,887,114 of record CM066328.1, read on the forward strand.
CAACACCAGCTAAAGAATTGGCCCCTGTGGTTTCACATTGTTAAGTATATTTTATAATAAAAATAAAAAAGCCAAAAGCAGTCCGTGCAAACAACTTTAATAATAATTTATGAAATTTGTATGCTGCCTGCTGCCATCACTCCCCCACCACTGTCAACATTCCCATTACATCCAGTCTCCCTTTGTGAAACATGCCTTCTTCAGGCTCTGCTTTCTTCTTCTTGCTTACTTGATCCTCCAGGGCGAGCTCTCCTTTGGACTCCTGTATTCCTTGGTTATCAGTGTTGGGTTTGTATCTCAACTGCAGCCAGTTGTGTTGCTGGTCCTGATGACTGGATGGAATGCATGGCCCCATCTTTCTTTGAGGCAACTGGTTCCAGCCAACTGGAGGCAACCGTGACTAGGGCAGACAGACATGTTAGGGCAGACAGTCAATTATCAAAGCAACTTCAGTGATTCCTTTAACAACTGTGGCAAGAAATGTCATAAAATGACATTTGAACACCTTGCTACATCGAATTTCCTCAAAGAGTAGCCTTTAGATACAGGTACTCCTTGACTTATGACCAAGTGAATAAATTATCCAAAAAAGCAAGGTCAATGAAATAGTAACCACACATCACATTGACATTGTGAATCACACAGAATTACACAGAAGCCGATGTTTGTCAAACAATTTTAAAGCTAGTTAAAATTGGTTTCTGATTGTGGCTTCTGCTTAAGTAATTTAACATATTTCCTGATCTGAATATAAAAAATAGAACATTTCCTTACATAAAGGAAAGAGCAAATTCAGCACAGGATTTCTGTTCTAAGTGAGTCAGTTGTTAAGTGAGTTTTGCCCCATATTATGAACTTTCTTGTCACAATTTGTCTGAAATGCCATTTGCCAGAAATGGTGTAGGGTCTCCCGCTTGGGCGGGAGGTTGGTTTAGATGACCTACAAGGTCCCTTCCAACTCTGATTATCTAACTCTGATTATCTGTTATCTGATACAATTGTTAAGTGAATCACTGCAGTTTTAAAATTGGTAACATGTTGTTAAGTAAATCTGGCCTCCCTATTGACTTCTGTTTCTTTTCTCCATCATTCCCTCCCATATTAAGATTTGCTGGAAATAATGATGGGAGATAGTTGCTTTGTTTGAATCTGCCTCAGCAATCAGCAGCTGGCCAATCACATAAATGCTAGCTTTTATCTTTCCTTTCATGAAAGTATGATTTCCTGTATATCTTAGTCTTGGGTGTGTTCAGAGGTTATGCTAGTTGGCTCATGACACTGTCAAGTTGGGCATTAATATCTGTTAGGGATACACACCCTAGCAGAATGTGCAATGGCAGTCTAGCAGGCAGGCAAATGATGTGAGATAAATGTTGTTGTAGTTTACACTCAGTAAGACAGATACACTGTGCCAGTTAAATAGTTTTTTATTCCAGCAAGAGTTATAGCATAGTCAAAACAGTCCATATGTCATAAACTAGTTCAGTCCATCTAGGGATTAATCAGTTGCAAAGTCCAGTGTTGAAAATAGAGGTCAGTAGACTTACAAATAATCAGTCCAGCAATATATCTCTTTTGTAGTCAGAGATATGAGGAAAATCAAACCCCTTTTCTTCGTGTCAGTAACAGCAGGGAAAACACGCAGTTATCACCATCAATCCATCATTTGTCAGCTATCCAGTAAAAGCCAGCTAACAATGAGCTCTCTTGCTCCCTCTTATGGTGATTTTACAACCGCACCCAAAATACATGTTTTGCAGTTAAAGTGATACTTACACTTAAACTCACTAACATAGTTTATATATTAATTTTTACCCAAACCAAGTTAGGTAACCAATGTTATCCCTAACAATATCTGTGCCTTCCATGCTGCGGGCTGAATTCCTTTTGTTTTAGTGGACCTCAAGGATTAGGCTTCTCCATTGATTAACACAAAAGAAAGCCACCAGCCTGTCCCACAAGAGAGTACTCGATTGTAATCCATTGATGCTTTACCTATCAATTGCCACATTGCTCCTTCACATTTCACCTGCCAGTTTAGTCAGCGAGAGAGAAAACTACTGAAGTGAGGAGAAAATGAGTTCTGGAAAATGAGAAAAAGACAAAAGTAAAAAGGAGACCTACAAATACAGAATAAGAAGAGAATTGGAACTGACAGGACTGGGGAAAGACCAGCTTGGAAAGTGAAAGCATGACATGCCATAAAGGAAAGGATGACAAGGGGGATGTAGTTTAAAAGAGCAAATGAGGAAGGCAGGACAAAATCCTGAGGAAAAAGAAGGATACTTTTTTTCCCCTTACAAAAGGAAAACTAACTGGCTTGCTATGATGCTTCTTGTTATAGTGAAGGAAATCTGAATAAACACCTTTAAAGTATTATGTTTATTTCTTTAAACAAGATTCTGTGGTTTTGGGGATTTGAAGACAGACAAATGGGTGTCTTTTGAAACTCCCATTTTGAAACTGTGCATCCTCTCTAATTACTCAGTTGGGATACAGTTAAAGACTTGATTGGAAGAGTCAAGGAAGAGTTCCATTATGGCCCCTTTGTGGCATGCTTGGAGTTGTACATCCAACAAAGAAATTCTGTGGAAGGAAGAAAGCTAGAGGTCTGGCAATTTGGTCATTCATTAACCACTGTGAATCTCAAATATAATTCATTAAGCCTTTTAATTGGAGTTCCGGAAAGAGGTCCTGTTTGTACTATGAGAAAAGAATAAATTCCTCTGAATTATGAAAAGCATTTAAAAGCCATCGCTAAGTCCTGCCTGTAATAGTAAAATTCAGCTTTGCCCCTTTCTACAATCAGATTCATGCAGGAATAGAGACCATCCTTGTAGCATCTTGCACCCTTTGATGTACCTCTGAAGTTAAAGCTGAGATGTAATTGATGGGGATTAATCAAGAAAGGAAATTTGGCACTTTCTGAATTACTTGTTGAAATCACACTGATAAAATATATAACTGTTGTTGAAAAGGAACTTCCCATATAGCTGATCTCAGAAAACAGAATTACAAGCCTTCAAATAATAAGTTTCTTCAGTTATAATTGTCAAGGACCACTGAAAATCTGGGAACTTCTGCCTGACAAACAGGTAACCTTTTGCTGAGGTAAAGCTGCTTCTTGCTCAGGGTGAAAAGTGTGAATGTCTTCACACATGCATCACTCACTGTTGCAATGGCCAATTTGAGGTACTTCAGTATTTGATTAATTGCATTTCGATGTCCTTAATCTACCTTCAGCTTTTGGTGAGAAAATGTTGAGATGGTAGCTAGACCATGTTCATCAAGATGTAAATGCGGGACAGGTAACTTTCTGTTTATATCTAAGGCAATCCTTGCTGCAATCCAGCAGAAGTCTTAAAACATGAACAAGTCATCCTGTGATTGCCTATAGCAAACTGGTTACTGTTCTGTAATTTGTGCAGAACAGTGCTGCACAATATAAACATTAGGAGAAAACATGGAGAGAAGTTGGAGCTGTCCCTCTAGCATAAACTGACTACAGACTATGCTTAGACAAAGTGTTGGAGAACTCACAAGGATGAACCATGAAATCCTAATCCAGCTACAATGAAGTAGAATGACATGTATTTTTAAACATGTCAGACTCTTATGATAAGATTTTGCTGTGGGTTCTAGAGGATGTATTACAATTTTGTAGTATTTGAGTTCTTCCAAACCCCTTAGACTTAGACTACTTTGGACATGTTCCAGCACATCTTCTCTCCTATACTGGGTCCTGCCCACTACCTAAGATGTTCCTGCCTGTGATAATTATTTGGGGTAGGGTCCTTAAGCACTTGGCTTCACCTATAATTCTTCATGTACTACTACTGAGAACCCAGGGGAAGAAGGTGGAGCCTCCTCGCCAATGGGCGGTAGATCGCAACTCTCTGCGACTATTGTTCGTGCTCTTTCATCGGAGAGCCCTAATTATCCTGATTAGGGGCTGAAACTGCCTTGGAGGGGCAGCAGAGTAAGAGGAAGCAGAAAGCCTGTTTGTGGGGAGCCGCATCTCCCCTCCCCCCCCGGGCTTGGCTTTTTTTCCTCCCAAAGATGACTGCAGCGATGGTCTAAAATGGCCATCCTGAAGAGGATGACTCAGCTTGACTAAGATTTGTGCAGGAGGGAAGAAAGAGGTGGATAACATCTGAACTGGGACAACTGGGAAGTATAACCAAATAAAAGTACCCCGGGATTAAGGTAATATGGAATTTTTAAGAAAAGAAAAGTGAGCTGCGAAATTACAAAGGGACAGAGAAAAAAAAAAGGAAAATATTTTTGACAGCTAAATGGGGCTTCAAACCGGGAAAGGAAGAAGCTGGAATTAAAGATTTAATGAAATTGGACTAAAATAATTTGGGAATAATCGTATAAAATTAAAGCTGGACTTAATATTGCCAAAGAATAATAATAATAAAGTTTATAAATTGGAGACTGGATTGTCTTGGAATATTGAGGTTCGAAAAACCTTCAATAAAAATATAGGGGAAAAAAAGTGAAGACTTCGTATAATGGAGAGTGTCACCTTTTGATAAAAATTTAGTTCAAATAAAAAGGAAAGCATTTTGTTTTTGAATGAACTGGTATAAAATTACAGAAATATTGAAACAAAGTAAGAATTTTAGAAAGTGAAAGCAGAACCAGAATAAAGGAAAAAGCAAGGAAGGAAAGATTGTTTGTGGGACTGACTGATGTTTTTGGTATGAACCCTGAACTGGAATAGCTGAGAACTTTAAAAAATTGAAAGAAAAAAGAAGGAAAGTAAAAGTGGTGTTTTTTTTTTTTTGTGGACTTTGAGGATTATAAAATATAAGAATGATGACATCTCTTTGGGACTTAAAAATGGAACTTAAAAATATGAGAGAATTACTACAGGAAAGAGGTGAATCACTTTGCTCTGTGCTAGAAAAAATGGAAATGGCGATTGAAGAACAAGAAGAAAGATTCTCAGAAGAGCAGGAATTGACTCAAGGAGAAGACATTTTGAATGGACAATTAACACAAAGAACATTACAAAGAAGTGGGGAAAGAAGGAAGGTTAAAAAGTTGAATTTTAAGAAAGCAATTAAAAGAGGAAATAATTGTGAAGTTAGAAAAGGCAGGAAGATTCAGCAGAAAAGGGAAAGGGAAGATATTAAGAAGGAGATAAATTGGAATGAGAAAAGTCATGGGGAAAAAAGAGGGAGGAGAAACAGTAAGACAAGTAAAATGTTGAAAGGAAATTGTTTCTTTACAATTAAAAGAAGGAATACTTGTGAAGTCAGGAAATGTAGAAAGAATGAGAAAAGACATGGGGAAGAGAGCGGGAGGAGACTCGGGTTCGCTCCCTGGACATTGCACCGGAGAAGCAGTAAGAAACAGGCATGTGACAGAAAGAACCACAGAACTAGTAAAATGTTGAAAAGAAATTGCCTTTTCAGAGATAATGGTTGATGAATTAAAAGGGGGATTTCTGTCATATTTGTATGTAAAGATGATGACCCAGAAATATGTTGTCCACCAAAAAGAGATTTTTGTTTTTAATGTGAAAACTGAATGAAGTTTGTTAAAAAAAATTAAAAAAAAAAAAAGAAATATAATTTCAGAGTAACCATTGCATAATAACTGTCATTTAAAAAGAATGCAGGTTCAGTTCATGTGGAAATGGAATGATGATACACGGACAATTTTTGCTCCATCCCATCAGGGTTCTTGTTAGCTTCTACAATAGAGGATGATCAGCACCAGAGAGATTTTTCATGAAGACCCTCCCCAGTTCTGAATTCTGATTTTGAAAGATACTAAATTGAACAGACATCTCTCCCAGAGAGAAGAAACATCCTTTGCACTGGGCCATTGTTCATGGCTAGACCAACACAAGAAGGACGGAAGAGAGCCAGAGTTAGTATGTTTATCACTGTTTTTTTTTTTACTGCAGAGCTTGCATAAAATTAAAGTTGAAAGCTACTGCACGGCTGTCATCTTGCAACACAATTGCTGGGAAATGATGAAAAAGATTTGCATATATCCAGCAGTTTCTGCAATATATATGGCAGCTGATATGTCTAGGCTTCCACCCCCAATTTGTTGTTTCAATGAATCAGGCTAGAAATCAGACCATGAGTTGAAATCTCACCTTAGCCATGAAGGCCCCTGGGTGACTTTGGGTTAGCCATTCTCTCTGAGCCCAATCCACGTCACAAGGTGGTTGTGGTGGGGAAAGTAGAAGGAAGAAGGTGTATTGATTATGTTCACTGCCTTGGATGGTTAGTAAAATAATAAAGGCAGGATACAAATAAATAGATAATTTTCTCTCAACCTTGTTCTTCTCATCTGCAAAATGGAAAGGATGGCATCAATCTTCCAAGAACTCTTGCGGTGATAACAGGTTGATTTCTGTGAAATATTTGGAACATATTACACTAATGATGTTTCAATGTTACAAGAAGAATACAAAACCCAGAAGGTTATAAAACGGTAAACGACTGATTTGTTCCAACCAGAACTTAGTCTATCCTTCTCAGCATTGTTTACAAAAACTGGCAGATTTCCTCAGTTTGCTCTCCTCTGTTGAATGTGTTGGATTACAACTCCCATTGTTCCCATTGTGTATGGCTAAAATCAAGAATTTTAGATATGAGAATCTTCTTCATCTGGAGATATCAAGGACCGAGTCTATGATCTGAGTAACAGTAAAAGTATCTGGGTCTGGCCCAACTTGGCGGTAGCAATCATTTTAATTAGGTTGATCTCCAAAAAGATAAGCAGACTTTGTTAGAAAACTGTAGAGTAGACTAAAATTGAAAGAAGAAAATAATGGAAAATATTTTGTGTTGTATTACCAAGAAAACAGTAGACTTCCAGGAAACTGCCAGGAGTTGAGTTTAATTCAACCACTAAAGCACAATCCCGACCTGCAGATTTTTAAAGAACCCAAATATAATATTGTATTATTTGAAACCAAAATACATCAAATAACCAATGACAACAACAAAGTCCTAGAGATAACCCAACACAATAGAAATGAAAAGGAAAGGCTTCCAAGACAGATATGAATCTTGCATTACTAGAAATTAAGCACACTCACAGATACTGTGCTTTATTAAATAGAGTTCTATTTGATATAATTTTGTTGGCAATGAAATTCCTGCACACCGAAGTTTGTTGCATCTGTCTGACTCTGTATTTAAACCACAAACCATGATTACATATCAGACCTTGGCCTAAATGCAAGACTTGGCCTTGCAATTCCTGTGTTTCCCATCATTGGCGATACTGATTAGGCTTGAAGGTGCAAGAGTGTTACACTGGACACTTGTCTAGGCTCACATCTAAATGAACATATAAAGGACTGGTCCATATGATTGTTATCCCAACAATTACTATGTAACTAGCTGGAGAACCTATGTAGTTATGGGTACAGGCTACCCTGGTTGAACTGTCAAGATGTTTAACAGTAAGGCGAATGGTGCTTTGACCATATTTGCTGCTTCTCAGTCTCATGCAGAGAGAATGCTTGCCACTACTCTAATTCATCTGAGATTGGGTCAGGCTAATACTGTACATCTTAGTTCTTCCCGCATAGACTTGGCAGTTTCTTTTATAATGCAATATGGAGAAACCATCAATGTAATTGGTAAAGAATGGCAGTGTCTGAAAAGTGCCATTTGCTACAATTCAGAGCTTCTGCAATTCATTTATCTAGAGGTCTGGCTTGATGACATATTTTGCTTTGAGACACACAGCACAGGAGGGATGATTGCTTTTTACTGGATTGAGCACTGTAGGTAAAAATTGAAAACTTCTGATGCTCACATAGTTCTTGTTCAAGAAGTAGAGGTCAAATGCTGCCACCCATATTAAATCTCTCATTCGTTTTCTCTCTCTCTCTCTCTCATAGCATAATGACCTATATAATCAGCACAGTGTTATTATCTCGTGTTTATTACAGCCTATTTAAACAGGATAAAAATTCTATGTAGAAATTGCTGCACATGTCCATAGAGTTTGAAATTCTTTAATACATACAGATGACTACTTTTAAAACCACATACGATGCAGCTCTTTATTGTACAGTACTTCAGCAAGTCTCATTTTCAAGCAGGCAGGCACAGAAAGGAACAATCGAAGGCCTCCTTTTAAAAATGAGAAAGGGAAAAAAGGAAATTAAAAAAGAAAGCAAAGCAAATGGAACCAGTTTCGTCGAACGGTAAAGTCATCAGCTTAGATACCGGGTGACTGTGAGTTCTAGTTCCACTTAGCTAGGAAATCCAGATGGATGATTTTGGACCAATCACTTATCCACTTCACAGAGTTGTTGTGCGGAAAATAAGGGGAAGGAGTGTTATGGATGTTTGTCACCTTGAATTATTTATAAAGGTGGGATGAAAATCTAATAATTAAATAAAATCTGTCAATCACATTTTGCTCCTGTCTTACTCAAACTAACATAGGTTGCATCCTATAGATTGCTCACAAAAGGAATGTGTTCAGCAACAAAATAGCTCATTCATTGTATAGAGGTCTACATTAATCTGTGCTATTATTCCATGGTTGTATAGCTAGATTTGTTTGTTCTGGAGATACAGATAAATTCTGTCAAGGCAGAATTTATAGATAAAATAGAGATATGTAGAGATATCATCAAAAATCTTTTTCTAAAAGTAAAGAAAGCAGCTAAGTTCAAGATCAAGTGAGATATTAATACCACTCTATAAAGCCTTAGTAAGACTACACCTAGAATACTGCATCCAATTTTGGTCACCACACTATAAAAAAAGATGTTGAGATTAGAAAAAGTACAGAGAAGAGCAGTCCCCTTATCATCAACCAGGATGATAAGGGGACTAGAGCAGTGGTGGGATTCAAAAATTGTTGCCACCGATTCAGTGGGCATAGTGTGGTGCCCACACTTTGCAGGCACACGCCTGCCAAACACGCCCTTTGCGCAAGCACAGAGGCATTTGTGCAGGCGCAGAAGCATTCTAACTCACCTGCAAGCCTGCACGATGCCAGTCGCTTCAGCAGCTGCCGCACAGCACTATTTTGTGCCACGCAAAGCAGCTGCGTTTTAAATTCTGCCGATAAAAGTGAGTATGGGAGCCCATGTGGGTGGGTGGGCCCAACAGCAGAGCAACAGAGTGCTCCTACCAGCTCTCCAGAACCAGGCAAAACCAGTCAAATACCACCACTGGACTAGAGACTAAAACTTATGAAGAATGGTTGCAGGAACTGGGCATGGCTAGTCTAATGAAGAGAAGGACCAGGGGAGACATGATAGCAGTGCTCCAATATTTGAGGGGCAGCCACAGAGAGGAAGGGGTCAAGATATTTTCCAAGGCACCTGAAGATCAGACAAGGAATAATGGATGGAAACAGAAAAAGGAGAGATTTAACCTAGAAATAAGAATAAATTTTCTGACAATGAGAACAATCAACCAGTGGAACAGCTTGCCTTTGGACATTGTGAGAGTTTCATCTCTGGAAGCTTTCAAGAAGAGATTGGACTGCCATTTTCCAGAAATGGTGTAGGGTCTCCAGCTTGGGCAAGGGGTTGGACTAGATGACCTACAAGGTCCCTTCCAACTCTGTTAATCTTATCAAGTTCTGATTTTCACTCAGTACAAAAGAGGTTTTAAAGGAAAATGCAGACATATGTCTTCTCTTATCCCAGCTCTGGGTATAGTTGTTACAATTTAAGATTCATCTTTGAAACTAGAACAATTTGGACCAGGGGGGTCCAACCTTGGCAACTTTAAAGTCCTGTAAACTTCAAGTCTCAGAATTTCCCAGCCAGGATCAAGATCCTATTTATCTACAGATCCCAGCCAGGGGAATTGTGGGAATTTAAGTCCATAGACCTTAAAGTTGCCAAGGTTGGACACTTGATTTAGACTAAAATCTAAAGAGTTAAATCACAGGGAGATTAATGACTGGAACTGGTATGAGGATGATAAAAAAACAACAAAAACAAACACCAAACCAATAACTGAAGGGCAGAGAAATATTAAATTAAATGATCTCATTCTATAGAGGAAGGTAACATTAGCTGAGACTGAAACACCCTGTAGTGACAAAGTCTTTCCAGTAAATACTGCAACTGGGAATGCCAGCAGCCACTCCCTTGAGTCAAGATGGGAACAATTGTGGTTTCTGGAGACATTTAAGCAACAAGAAATGCATTATAGTTACAAATGTGAAGCCTTGATTATTCTAATTCTAACATTTGACCTCTCCTGCTCCAACAACAGGTCCTTAAAGATAGTAAGTCTGCATTTATTATTAAAAAGCAGGAAATTATTTCCTTTCATCTAGGCAAAGCCAAAGGCTTGGGCTGCCTGGCATTCCTCAGATAATTTTGTCCTTCTCTGCCCTCGGTTCTTGGCAAAGCTATTGTTTGAATTAGGTGGTCAGAAAAGGCTTTCTGGAGCTAACAACTAACCCCCACCCCAAGACAAATTGTCATCACTGTCATTTTTATGTGAAGGAAAAGATACACTGGCACTTCACCTAAGTTCTTCAGAAATCTTGTAGCTTTTGTTGAGAAAATAGCTTTATGGCTGGCAACTGATTTCCATTATTCTACTGTTCAGTTTTCTCCAATGTATTAGTGTGATGATATCTGGGCTGTAAAAATCTAGATGACCCCTAGATGGCAGCATCTTTTGTGTCTTTGCTGCCTTCTAGTAGTTGAGCCCAGTATGGAAACTTTACTTAAATGTTTTTTTTTTTTTAAATAAGATTTATTACAGGATCTATACTGCCAATAAAAACTAGAAAGTATAGAATATAATTTGCGCCCCCTCTAACACCTGCTAAAATGTGCCAAATCATTTATAAGATCCAAGTTGTAATATCCTACGTTTCCAAAAGATGAAATGTGTTGGAACAATTCTGCTAATAATTGAAGTTTACAAAATGAGGAAGAGGGAATTGGTCTTCCATCTCTTTCATTCTCTCTCATTCTCTCTCTCTCTTTCTCTCTCTCTCTCACTCTCACTCTCTCTATCCCTCCCTCCCCCATTCTTTCCCACCAATATATAACATAAAAACCAGTTTGTTGCATCTCAAGTTTCCCATCCTGGTGCCCTCTAGGTTAGATGGATCTACCCCTCCTCAGAATTCTCACCCAGCATGGCCATTGCTTGTAGACCAACACATCTGGAGAACCTAAGATTTGGGAAAGCTTCTGGAATTCATGAATCTACTTCGAATGCCCCCATTAAGATTACAATCACATCAGTTCATTTATTCCATCCTAAGTGAAGAAGATGGGGAAGAGACCCATCGTGTCATTAAACAACATCCCAATTCCTTGCTGTAATTAGATTTTAAAATAAAGCTGTAGGCAATATTTGCAAAAGTGTGACTGATCACGTAACACCATATAAGTTATTGGCACCCAACAGCTATGCGGCTTTTCTTTCCCAAACTATTTTTTTTAAACCCGTCCTCTTTCAAACGGTCCTGTGCACCTGGCAATGGGAAAACACTAATTTTATTTAATTTTTAATCAGAGAGCTTGAAACCACCACTGAGCAATACTTGACAGTTGGAATGCTAATGACCAATCGATTGTGATTACTTGCCTTAAAAGGGCAAGGAACAATGGATTCACACAGAGTTGTGGGATTCTGATTAGTTAAAGTAAAGATTCAAGGCACTAGGCCCTCTTGCCTTGTGAAAACAATGTGGATTTTACGTGTTGGGCTTGCTTTTTTTGATTGTTCCCCCTCAAGAATATTCTCTCAAATATTGTGTTATGCAAATGATTTTTGGGGTGTATGTAGAAAAATGCCCCTTGAAACATTTGGGAAAGCTCAACCACATTGTTCGTTTCAGATTAAAAGATCTAATTTCTCTTTGGTTCCTGTTCTCTTTCCTACTGACAGATGAATACTCTTTCTGCTATTTAACAGTAATTTTTTTATATGCAAACTGGCTACTAGCTCTCTTTAGGCATTTGAACTCATACATTTAGTTTATTATCTTCATGCCATCACATGTATTCTTTTAAAACAGAGAAAACCAAATTAAGACCATTACTTACTTGTGTCAAAAAGAACATTGAGACCATTACTTACTCGTGTCATCACTTTTCAGAGTGATTTGTAAACAGTTGTTTGTTACATTTGCAGTAAGAATGCCCTAGGAATTCGAACAAGACCTGGAACATAAATTAGATAGCTAAATTGCCCACTGTTGCCATGCTAGCATGGTTTTTGAATAAAGTTGCTATTTTATTGTTCTCCTTTTGTGTCACATTATCTAACAGAATTGATATAATTATACTCTAGCCAAGGTGAAGAGCTTGAATACAAGTGAAAAATCCTTCTGCTTTATGCATAAATCTACATCAATGAAATCAGAGACCTTGTCAAGAAAATAGAATCAGTGATGATGGGCTATAAGAAAGTGAGAAAGAATGAACCTAACTTCTAATAGCTTCATTTTCATTTTATTATTCCATTTCTTTATTTCTGCCAGCATTTACAGTATTAACGGAAGAAGAACAGAAAACCTGGGTAGTTGTCTTTTTGGTTTGATTGCTGTGCATATGCCATTCACCTGGGATATTTCTATCTATTATTTTGTTGCCCCACCACCATTTTTTTTAATAGGAATTTTTGGTTTATTCTGAAATGATATGAATGTGAGGCTCCTCTTAAGATGCAAACTGGTGACTGCTTCATGCCTGTACATACAAATTCTCAGATGTTGATGGCTTGGGGCTGAACTGAGTGGATTCCTTGAATAACATTGAGTTTGTTTAAATATAAGATGACAAAGAGCTTTCTCTTTGGAATTGATTCAAGATTGGTTGTTTTATGCATGTGAGTTATTGCTTGTAGCTCTAAATCTAAGATGGCTTCCAGGTATCTTGCTAATTTAAAAAGGCTTTGGTAGATTCAAAGATTAGACCAAAGAGACATTGCTTCCATCCATCGAACAATGATAAACCACCATTTCAGGTTGCATTGCTTTTATTATTCGATCTATTGAGCCAATGTGATATAATATATGATTTTTTGATTCTGAATCTACAGTGTGTTACCAGTGTCCAAGACAATTACTAATTTGGAGTTAGAATTCATAATTGTGGGGAGGGGGAGTACACCTCCAAGTGCTGACTTGTGTGCAGAAATACAATAGCACTGGGATATTTTTAAAACAATTTCTTTGCAACAAGAGAGAGATTGCAAATTAGGGAGGAAAGTGTTCTGGGATTACTGCATCAAGATGACAAGTGACATTCTACTTAAATTGCCACCAGTAGTAAATTAGGCCTATTGAACTCTTTAAAAATGTAATGGGATTACATCAAGAGCTGGATCAAGGGATTTTATTTTATTATAGTATTGAAGATGATGGACAGAAAATAACAGTGTAATTATTCATATAGCTTCACCAATTTGCCAATGTTTTGTGCTGCACAAAAACATAAATTAATTGGTTAATAATCCTATTCCATATTTCTTTGTTAAAAGGGTGATGGGAGGGTTGAAGATCACTTACTGTCTTGATAATATCCTATATTCTGTGATGTACTTTGTACAGTACATAATCAAATTCTGTTCTCATTGTCTCAAAATAGCAAGAAGATACCAGTTTAACAGATAACAGATAATCAGAGTTGGAAGGGATCTTGTAGATCATCTAGTCCAACCCTCCGCCCAAGCAGGAGACCCTACACCATTTCTGACAAATGGCAGGCCAATCTCTTCTTGAAAGTCTCAAGTGATGGCGCTCCCACAACTTCCAAGGGTAAGCTGTTCCGTTGGTTGATTGTTCTCACTGTCAGAAAGTTTCTCCTTATTTCCAGGTTAAATCTCTCCTTGTTCAGTTTCCATCCATTATTCCTTGTCTGGCCTACAGGCGCTTTAGAAAATAGCTTGACCCCTTCCTCCCTATGGCAACCCCTCAAATATTGGAAGACTGCTATCATGTCTCCCCTGGTCCTTCTCTTTACTAGACTAGCCAAGCCCAGTTCTTGCAACCGTTTGATGTATGTTTTAGCTTCCAGTCCCCTAATCATCCTGGTTGCTCTTCTCTGTACTTTTTCTAGAGTCTCAACATCTTTTTTATAATGTGGTGAACAAAACTGGATGCAGTACCCTAGGTGTGGTTTTACTAAGGCTTTATAGAGTGGTATTAGTACTTCCCTTGATCTTGATTTTATCCCTCTGTCAATACAATTTAGGATTGCATTAGCTTTTTTGGCTGCTGCTGCACACTGCTGGCTCATATTTAGCTGGTTGTCCACTAAGACTCCAAGATCCCTCTCACAGTTACTGCTATTGAGCCTGGTTTCACCCAGTCTATTTGTGTACTTTTGTTTTTTCTTGCCTAAGTGTAGGACTTGACTTTTCTCTACATTGAATTTCATTTTGTTAGATATGGCCCAGTGTTCTAGTCTGTCAAGATCCATGTGGATCTTGAGCCTATCTTCTTGGGTGTTAGCTATTCCTGCCAACTTAGTATCATCTGCAAATTTGGTAAGTTCCCCTTCTATTCCCCCATCTAAGTCATTAATGAAGGTATTGAAGAGGATTGGGCCTAAGACAGAACCTTGTGGCACCCCACTGCTTACTTCCCTCCATGTAGACTTAGACCCATTAAGGACTACTCGTTGAGTACTGTTTGCCAGCCAGTTATGAGTCCATCTAGTGGTGGTGCTATCTATTCCACTTTTTTCTAGCTTACTAAGAAGTAGGTTGTGGTCTACTTTGTCGAATGCCTTGCTGAAATCTAAATATATTATGTCCACAGTATTTTGCTGGTCTACTAATTTAGTAACTGTGTTGAAGAATGAAATAAGATTGGTTTGGCATGATCTGTTTTTAACAAACCCATGCTGACTGCTAGTTATTACTTTACTTGTTTCTAGATGTTGGCAGATCTGCTTTTTTATTATCCTTTCCAGTATCTTCCCAGGTATTGATGTTAGGCTGATTGGTCTATAGTTTCCTGGGTCTGTTTTTCCCTCCTTTTTTGAAGATGAGAACCACATCAGGTCTTTTGCAGTTCTCTGGTAGTTCCCTGGTGCTCCAGGATTTTTTGAAATATATGGTGCAGTGGTTCTGAGATGACCTCTGCTAGCTCCTTTAAAACTCTGGGATGTAATCCATCAGGCCCCGGTGATTTGTTTTCATCAAGATCAGACAGGTGTTCTCTTACTATTTTTTTGCTTATTTTAACTTTTATTTCTGGTCTGTCTTTTACAGTTATGTTTTTGGTGGGTTGAGCTATAGATTCTTTTTGCGTGAAGACGGATGCAAAGAATGAGTTAAGCAGTTCTGCTTTCTCTCTGTTGCCTGTTACTTCCTTGCCATCTTCTCTCTTTAGTGGACTGACTGTTTCCTTGATTTTTTTCCTTGTTATTTATATGTTGGAAGAAACTTTTTTTTATTATCTTTGACTTTTGTTGCAAGTCTTTGTTCATTCTGAGTCTTTGCTCTCCTGACTTCATCTTTGCAGATTCTGGCTATCTGCTGATATTCTTCCTTAGTTGTATGTCTTTCTTTCCATTTTTTATACTTGCCCTTTTTTTCTTTCAATTTGCCAGAGAGATCTTTGTGCAGCTATGCTGGTTTCTTCTTGGATTTCTTGTTTTTCTTTCTCAGTGGTATTGTGCTGGTCTGGGCTTCTATGATCACACGTTATTTTCCCAAGATTCTTGAGTTGTTTTCCCCTTTAGGGTTTTCATCCATGGAATCTTTCCCAAGTTCTCTCTGAGTTATTGAAATCAGTTCTTTTAAAATCCAAGATTCTGGTGTCATTATGTTTTGTTGCTTGTGTTTGTGTTATGTTGAATTCTAGTATGACATGGTCACTCTCACCCAAGGTTCTTGAAGTTTCAATTCCCTCTACCACATCTTCTCTGTTTGTAAGAATTAAGTTTACTTGCATATTGATTTATTTTCAGCACTCAAAATATAGTCAAATACAATACACAATATATACAATAAATAAGATTAAACATCCCTGTTAATGGCCTTATGATCATGCATTCAGGTGGAATAACAGTGCATTACAGATAGGAAAACACTTTATGGGGTTTTAGATTCAACTTCATTAGTACAAATGAAAGAGATAAACACATAAATACATGTTATGGAGCAATGCTGAAATATATTCATCTCTACCAGCCACAGAATCATTCCATGTGTATCTTGCATACAACTTACCTATCTATATTTGATTAATCTTCCTTACTAGTTGAGTGTTAATTTCTGTAAAAAGGCAATTGAAACTATATAAGAACCCACATTTGAAATTCATTATAATAAATGGACTAAAGGCAAAGGAACAGTAGGAAGGAGGGATATAATAGCCTGGGTTTGTCCTCTATGTTAAGACACATAAAACCTAATGCAAACTCATGTGGTGATGTATCAGCACCATGGACAGTTCACCTTCAATCTCAAAATAAAAGCCAAGTACCATTCTCTCATCACGAAATATCTAGAACTGTAAAGCCCACAAACTTGAAATTTGGCATGTTCGTTCCTCTTGGCTTCTAGGTGCTCGCTAAGAAAGGATGTTTTGAAATGACCATCAAAGCATTACTATTTCTTAATACAATAATTAACACACTCTGATGCTAAAGGAGTTCTATTCCAGAAAAGAACTCTGTTCCAACTGCCAGTTGCCTTCTATTAACATGCTCTGATGCTAAGGAATGAGACATTCTACTCCCCCTCCCCACCTGAAAAGACCTCTCTTCCAACTGCTAGTTGCCTCAAGATTGCAGAAGAGCAGTAGGTAGCATTCTTCGCCATCATGCTCCATTTCCTGTAGCTGTAAAAGTCAGCAGCAGACATGGTCTTCTTGAGAGGACCTTGGTCTTTGCATCACACTGAGGTCTAGTGATGTAAAAGCCATCTTCTCCACGACAGAACATCAGAGGGTATTGAAGAGCTCAGGAGCAGTCTGGGGCTCCTTACAGTACTAAATGTTGGTACCTCACCAAAATGTCTACGGCTTCCACCGATAGAACTACTTCCAGACTCAAGGCAGTGTGAGCAATATTCCCTTATGTGTTTCAATCACTGACCACCACTGAGCCAATGGATTGTGAACTGGATTTCTCCTGCATAGGCCAATCACAAAGTTTCATCATAGAGCATGAGTATCCAGTTAGTGAGTATATAAAAAAAATACAGCCTATGATCTAAAGTAGGTAAGTAAATCTGCTCTATCAAATGGCACACAACTATGCATAATGCTCAGCAATGCTCCCGGAGATCGTGTATATCCAGCAAAGAAAGCTACAAACATCTGTCTGTTAGAGCAATAGGACTTAGAGTACAGGTAGTCCTTGACTTACAACCACAACTGAGCCCAAAATTTATGTTGCTAAGCAAGACATTTGTTAAATGAACTGGTTTTGTTTCTTCAGTATTAATATGGTATATCCAATAAAGTTTTACTTTTGGGAATTCAAAACTCCTGAGAGTGTTTCCTTCTTTTGTGTTCACTTGTCAGACAGCTGGCACTGTGGCAAGAAAGGACATAAAACAGGGCAAAAATCACTTAACAAATGTCTCACTTAGCAATAGAAATTTTGTGCTCAATTATGGTCATAATTTACTATAGAAGAAAAGACCATCTTTGGGTTGGGGTGGCGGGTTGACTAAGGATGTTATGAACATCAGAAAATTGTGTCTTGGTTTCAATCAGTTTTTCTTCAACCGCTTTTAATATGCAAAACATTGGCAGGCTATGAGTTAGTTTTGATCCTCTCTCCCAGTGCAGTTGCAATGAGAATCTTCTCCCTTCTGGTCTGGGACTTGATAATAACTCTTCTCTTACAGTTACCTTCTTGTTGTGACCTCAGAGTTCCTCTTCCCTTCTCTCATCATAATTCCTTCTACAGGAGGAAGACATGTCAGATGGATACAGCTTTGCATTGGATCCTTCCTATCTCCAAGCATCATTGTTCCTCCTTTGAAAGGCAAAGGCATCAGGCTGGAAAGCTGGAGAATTGGGAGTTCTAGTTCCAACCTACCCCCTTAGGCCCAAAAGCCAGCTGGGTGTCTTTCAGCCAATCAATCTCTCTCAGCCAAATCTGTGTTGCTGTGGAGAAAACAGGAGGAAAAAGGTGGTTGGATATGTTTGCCATCTTGAGTTATTTCTCAAAACAATATAGGCAGTATATAAACGAATGAATGAATGCCAGCGTTTAAAATTATCAGCTGCTTTGTTCTAAAATCATTCTAGTTGCATTAAACTACGGGTGTCAAACTCACCACATCGTGTTGCCTCATGTGGCGTTCTGTGACGTCTTTCCCATTCGTGGAGCTGGGGTGAGTGTGGCCTGCGCATGATGCATTTGGCCCATCAGTTTGACACCCCTGCATTAAACTGATCAATCTTGCTTGACAGAAAAGCACTGATTTGTAACCTACTTCTGTGATTTTAAAACTCTACCCTGGGCCATGCCTCACACATGCTTTTCTACAAGCAGATGGAACGGCCAACTAAGATTAGATCCATGTCTACTGAGTCCATTTTTCCATTCCTACAATGGACAAAAATATGTCTATCACACATCAAACAGGACGTGAATGCAATACCACCCACCTGCAATTGTTTCCCTATCAATTAGCAAAAAGATGCCTGTTGTGCCTGACAAAGAAAGAAGTATATTTTCATCATGGATAGTATCTATTGGTGGTCTAATTTCAATAAATTTCATCTCACTTTAAAAGCATTCAGCTTTATAGGTACTATCACAATTTGTACAAGAAAATAAAATGCAGCAATGCACCATATTAAGTAGTTTTATCCGAGTCAAGACGCCTTCATGGCCACTGAATTGCCCTTGATTCTAAAATGATAAGAAATGGTTTTCTATATTTTTCTCCATTCCATACATACTTTATAAAGTTCAATCATTATCCCCTTCTGCTCACCTTTTTTTTCTTAAATTGCAACCATTGAATTATAACTTTTTTTTCACACATAGATTGTCCTAGCCTTTTGTTCACTCATTTTTGCACCTGGCACCTAGCACAGTGTTTTGGCCAATGTTACTATGATGTTCATTTTTACTAATGGAATATAATATATTCCAAAATAAAAGAATCTGAAACTTGTAGAAAGGAATTAAATGTCCTCTCCCCACAAGTGATTTAGGTAATTTTCACTTTCCACAAATTTCTGTCATGCTAATACTAGCATATTACAGAGTAGGGCAAGTTTTAAAAAACGTACTTTGGGATGGGACCAGTGGTGGTATTCTACTGGATTAGCCTGGTTCTGGCATACCGGTAGTGCTGAAGGTCAGCTGGCAGAGAACCAGTTCGCTCTGAGTCAGATAACGGATAATCAGAGTTGGAAGGGACCTTGTAGATCATCTAGTCCAACCCCCCGCCCAAGCAGGAGACCCTACACCATTTCTGACAAATGGCAGTCCAATCTCTTCTTGAAAGTCTCAAGTGATTGCGCTCCCACAACTGCCGAGGGCAAGCTGTTCCATTGGTTGATTGTTCTCACTGTCAGAAAGTTTCTCCAGGTTAAATCTCTCCTTGTTCAGTTTCCATCCATTATTCCTTGTCTGGCCTAAAGGCACTTTAGAAAATAGCTTGACCTTCTCCTCTCTGTGGCAGCCCCTCAAATATTGGAAGACTGCGATCATGTCTCCCCTGGTCCTTCTCTTTACTAGACTAGCCAAGCCCAGTTCCTGTAACCGTTCTTCGTATGTTTTTAGTCTCCAGTCCCCTAATCATCCTGGTTGCTCTTCTCTGTACTTTTCCTAGAGTCTCAACATCCTTTTTAAAATGTGGTGAACAAAACTGGATGCAGTACTCTAGGTGTGGTCTTACTAAGGCTTTATAAAGTGGCATTAGTACTTCCCTTGATCTTGATTGTAAGAGTCTCTCCGACACTCTGCAGTTGGGCACACCCACCCACTCCTGCTCCTAGGTCCTTTTTAACCTCTCAACTGGCAGAATGGATTGCTGTACTAAATAGCTGAGAGGCGCAGTAACTTAGTTTTTATTGTTTTAACATGTGTGCAAAGTTGCATGAGTTGCGTGACTCACACGTTCCCCCCCCCATGCAGCCATGCCCGCCAAGTCACACCCACAGGACCAGTGGTAGGAACTTTTGAATCCCACCACTGGATGGGACAGCATGCATTCCTAGTCAGCATATGCACTTGTATTCTGCAGTAAAACAGCATTATGGAGTTAAGCCATAGTGACCATAGTGGCATTACCCTTTCACATTCCTTCCTCCCTGCTATTTCAAAGAAATAACAGTAGTCTCAATGAACCAATAATTTGTTTCAGCATAAGGAAGTTATTTATGTTCAAAGATTTGGGGGTTTTATATTCTCTTTTTCATATTTTTCAAAAACTCATTTTCACCGTCCCGTGTTTCGCTTTAAATATCATTTAGTAGAGAGAAATCTCATCTGATCCAGGACAATCAAATCAGACTTTATTTTATGCAAAGTAGGGGAATAAGAAATGTAGTCATGGAGTCTGTTAAGTGTGGAGCATGGGTGTGAAGAATGGAGACGAGCCGGTGAAACAGTGAACTTCAACTCTTTATTTACATGGTGTGACAGCTCAAACTGGATGGCTGCTATAGCCTTCCTTATATAGGCAACTTATTAACTATTCAACCAATAGTGCTAGCTCCGTTGACCAATGATAATGGCTCGTTAACAGCCAGTCAGACTCTCCTGAACGGACCAATCTGATCTCGCCATTTAACAGCCAATCAGAAGTGCAGGGCCAGAACCCTGCACTTGACTTCAAGCTCTAGATAACTTTATTCACAACACCCCTTCCCCCCGGGTTCCGTTTACGGGGCGCGGTAACGTAGTCCTTGAGGTAGGATGGTTGTTTTGTTAGTCTTTTTGATTTTCGTTGTGCACTCGGTATTTGGCTGCACTCTTGTTGAGGTAGGGCGTTGTTTGGTGAAAGGGGTGTCTCTGATTCTGAGTTCGTGTTTTCGTTGTCACCAACATCTTCCGTATCACCCTGAGGTGAACTCACTCCCATCCCTGATTCCTGTTCTCGTGTTTCCGTTCTGCTATCATTCCCTTCAAAAAGGTTTTCTGCTAATTGAAGTTCATCTTCCTCTGTATCTCCCCCCTGCCTCAGTTTGGTTATTAGGGGACTCAGAGATCCCTGACTGCAGCCTTGATCGTAGTTGATCGATATGGCGCTTCCATAGTCTATCATCATGGCATTGTACAAGGTATGATCTTGGGCCGGTTACACGGACCACAGTCGCTTCTACCCAAAATGGGTTGCCCGATAAATTTTTAGCGAACACCAAGTCGCCTACCTGGAAGGTACAGCATCGGCCGCTGGATCCGAGTGGTTCGTACACTGGGTGTAACCGGTCGAGGTGGGAGCGGAGCTTTCGTCCCATTAGCAGCTCAGCGGGAGTTTTGTTGGTGACGCTGTGCGGAATGATATGCTGTAAAAAGAGGATTCGGTTTATCTTTTCTTCGATGTTGTCATAGTCCACTTTCTGTAGTGTTTTCTTGATGAATTGTACCATACGCTCGGCCCTTCCATTGGCCGCAGGATGCGCAGGTGAAGTCAGCGCATGTCGAATACCGCGGTCCGCCAGGTACTGTTCAAAGGACAGCGTGGTAAATTGGGGCCCATTGTCGGATACCAGAAAGTCTGGTAATCCGTGGGTTGCAAACAGTCTTTCTAGTTTCTTAATGACCGCTTCGGTTGTTGCGTTCCTCATTCGGTGGATTTCGAGCCAGTTTGAGTAGGCGTCCACGGTTAACAAGAAGGTGTGGCCTTTGGTCGGCCCAGCAAAATCCAGATGGATACGGGACCAGGGTCCCCGCGGTGTTTCCCATTCGGTTGGCATTGTCTTTGGTGGGGCGTTGCTTACTTCCTGGCATCTATGACAAGCTTTGACCCAAGTCTTGATTTGCTTGTCGATGCCTGGCCACCACGCATAGCTTCGTGCAAGGGCTTTCATGCGCACGATGCCGGGATGGCCATCCTGCAAGGTTCTCAGTACTGCTTGTTGGAGTCGTTCTGGGATAACGACTCTATCGCCCCAGATGATGCAGCCCTTTTGAGAAAACAACTCTGTTTGTCGACTTTTGAATGGTGCGAAGTCGTCTGATACTTGGTCCAATGGCCATCCGCGTTCCACCCAAGTGAGGACTCGTGCTAAGGCAGGGTCGCGTTTTGTTTCTCTTGCGATATCATGGGCAGTTAATGGCGGTGTACAAAGTGCCTCCATCTGCAACGTTGTCACTGTTGGCACGGGGTCGTCAATAGTCTCTGGAAACGGTGCTCGGCTCAATGCGTCGGTGTGGGGAATGGCTTTCCCGGGGCGGTATTGCAGCCGATAATTATAAGCAGCCAAGAATTCTGACCAGCGAGTCATTCTGGGAGATAATATATAGGAGGTTGGCTTATCTCCCGCTATTATTCCCAGCAAAGGTTTGTGGTCAGTCACTATAGTAAAAGCCCAGCCGTACACGTACTCATGAAATCTTTTGACAGCAGACACAATTGCAAGGGCTTCTTTATCAATCTGGCTATAATTTCGCTCAGTTTTCGAAAACGTCTTTGAAAAATAGGCAACAGGGGCTTCGCTACTGTTAGGCAATACATGGCTCAAAATGGCGCCCACTCCGAAAGGCGATGCATCACACGTGATAGTTAACGGCAAGGTCTCATTGTACTGCATTAGTACAGCGTCAGAAGTCAGTAGTTTTTTCACATTACGAAACGCCTGCTCTTCTCTATGGCCCCATACCCAAAGTGCTTTTTTGTCCAGTAAATGATGTAAAGGTTCAGCGATAGTCGCCTTGTGCGGCAGGAATACGTTATAAAAATTGATAAGGCCTAGAAATGCCTGGAGGTCAGCCTTATTCCGGGGTCTGGGAGCATTTTTTATTGCTCTCAATTTGCTATCGGTAGGGTGAATGCCCTGACTATCAATTAGATACCCTAAAAATTCGACACGATCTGCACACAGCTTACACTTTTTTTCTTCTCTTTAAGGCCTGCGTCTTTGAATTTCTGGAGAACCAATCTTAAACGATCCCGTAAAATTTTTGAAGTAGGGGCAGCAATTAACACATCATCAAAGTAGGGGACAATGCCTTAATCCCTTGTAATAGTCTTTCCATCAGGCTCTGAAAGATCCCTGGGGCTACACTCACTCTGAATTGGAGCCGTGTACATTTAAAGGCACCTCGGTGCGTCACGATCGTCTGTGCCTGTGCCGTTTTTTCATCAACCGGCAGTTGCTGATAAGCCTGAGCTAAGTTTAGTTTAGCGAAGACTTTTCCGCCCCCCAGGGAATGGAGGAGGTATTGCACCACCGGATATGGGTTTTGCTGCAGGGCGTGGTTCAGGGTGGCTCAGTAGTCCTCACAAATTCTTATCGAATCATCTGGCTTAATGGGTGTCACAATTGGGGTCTCCCAGGGAGAGTGATCGGTTGGCTCTAACACTCCCTGGGCTATTAACTTATCAAGCTGTTCGTCGATTTTCGGTTTTAGGGCAAATGAAACTCGATGAGGCTTAAGGCGGATGGGAGCTATTTTTGGATTAAGGTTAAATGATATCGGGGTCCCCCTGTACTCGCCTAGCTTCTCTGCGAAGACGTCCCTGAATTCATGGACGAGGTCCTCCTCCCAGTCACTGCCGCCAATTCGGTTAATGCCTGCCACTTCAATGCCGAGTGGCACGAACCATTGGAGGCCTAACAAGCTAGGCCGGTCCTTGTCGATCACAGTCAGGGGTAAGTACGCTGTGCGGTTTTTGAACGAGACCCGGACTCGACTGGATCCTACGACTGGAATCCTATTCCCCTGATAGTCTTTAAGTATGAGTCTTTGGGAACGGAGGTCTTGGCACCGGATAGTAGGGATGAGTTGCTTGAGGGTCTTCCAGGAAACCATCGAGAGAGACGATCCCAAGTCGACTTCCATTTGGCAGGGCTGATTTTCGATGGCCACTTTAATTCGGATTTTCTTGGCATCCAATGAAGAGGCGTGACCGATAGTGAT
Source organism: Hydrophis major (assembly GCA_033807585.1). Lineage (NCBI taxonomy): Eukaryota > Metazoa > Chordata > Lepidosauria > Squamata > Elapidae > Hydrophis > Hydrophis major. The sequence goes on from CM066328.1 coordinate 264,911,118, forward strand.
AGTTTGGTGAGCCTCTTCTCGCTTTGTTGGGCGATTTATAATTCGGTTTCTGTAGGAGTGGTTTACTGGTTCTCATCTTACAGGACGGTTTCCTGTTGATTGGCGATAGTTAGCCCCCTTCGAGTTCTGACTGGGTCCTAGGAGGCTTCTACAGACCTGTCCGATATGGCCTTGTTTCCCGCACTCATGGCAGAGTGCGTCGCGGAATTTGCATTCGGACCGGGAATGGTTGGCCCCACAGCCAGCGCATGGGTGTTGGGACTTCGGGTAATGATCCCGATTGGACTGCAGTCAATGGACCTCTTCTTCGTCACTGTCTGATGACGAAGAGAGGTCCTCGTGGTGGGCTGTCAAAAGCTGTCCTTCTGACTTAGGTGAAATGTCGCCGGTCGGTTGGTGTACCGGAGCGCAGTTGCGGCGCAGTTGGGCAACCGACTTTCTGGTTGCTTCTGCTGCAGTAGCATCAGCGATGGCATCGGCAAGGCTAATGTCACCTCTCGCAATCAGCTTGCTCTGCACGTTTAGTGCATCTAATCCCAGAACTATTCGGTCTCTCAAAGCCTCTTCCAGGTCGGTGAACCCGCAGAGGTCTCCCAAGTTTCGGAGGTCCACAACGAAATCGGCAATGCTCTCTCCTTTCCGTTGGTTTCTTTGGTAGAACTCGTGCCACCTTACGAGCGTTGATATGGTCGGTGCATAGTGGGCCCTCAATAGGGGTTCGGGACATCCCAGTCCATATATTTCACTTCAGCCGGTTTTGCTAGTGCCTTGGCCATCTTGAATACGGTCGGCCCGCAATGTGTTAGGAATACCTCCCGTTTCTTCCCAGTTGTGGCATCCTTCAAATTATTGGTTTCCAAGAACATTTGGAAACGATCCATGAAGGACTCCCAGTCTTCTTGCGCTGGGTCGAATAGACCGGGTGGTATGACGCTGCTGGACATGGTTCCACCATTGTGCGTTTTCAGCCACGTGCTCGGTTATCTTTTCCGTTGTTCAGTCAGCTCTGACGTCTCCACATCCCACCTTCGTCGCCAGTGTTAAGTGTGGAGCATGGGTGCGAAGAATGGAGATGAGCCGGTGAAACAGTGAACTTCAACTCTTTATTTACATGGTGTGACAGCTCAAACTGGATGGCTGCTATAACCTTCCTTATATAGGCAACTTATTAACTATTCAACCAATGAAAACCTAGAAGCGCTAGCTCTGTTGACCAATGATAATGGCTCGTTAATGGCCAATCAGACTCTCCTGAACGGACCAATCTGATCTCGCCATTTAACAGCCAATCAGAAGTGCAGGGCCAGAACCCTGCACTTGACTTCAAGCTCTAGATAACTTTATTACACATTTATTCATTCACAACAGAGACCACTTTTTACTATTGCTTCCTAACAAATAGACATAGCCTGCAACCGTAGTATTCACACCCTTTCTCCCGTGGGATTTTGGGAGATGCTTCCTGCGTGTTATGTAGCAGTTAATCAGTTACAAACCCATGAAAAGAGCACGTGCATCTTCAATAGGAGCCTGGTCCATAACACTTTCTTATCAAGATAAGAGCATAGAGCATGCATCATAAAAACTCGGGACACATCTGCAGTGCCACATCTCAAATGTATTTGCAATCTTCCCTTCTGTCAGTGGTAGCAATACTAATAAAGCTTTAGACACAGGCAAGCTTAATCTGCTTCGAGACAGAAAGCGGTAATTGGAAATAATTAGGTAGCATAGCCTAGATGCAAATTCCATTGAATAGCAGGAGGTCTAAGGCTTTTCAGACAATGGGATTTTATGCAAGGAATAAGTAGTTGGTCTAATTCTTCTTTCCTGCCCTGCCCCATTTAACAATAGCAATATACCACTTCATAGTGCTTTTCACAGCCCTCTCTAAGCAGTTTACAGAGTCAGCCTATTTCTCCCAACAATTTGGGTTCTCAGTTTACCCACCTCCAAAGGTTGGAAGGCTGAGTCAACCTTGAGCCTAATGAGATTCAAACTGCCAAATTTCAGGCAGCTGGCAGTCAGCAGAAGTAGCCTGCAGTACTGCATTCTAACCTCTGTGCCTCCATGGCTCTTTAGGTTCCACTCTACCCATTTAAGTTCCACTCTATCCATTGAAATTCAAACTCTAAAAGCTTATTAATTAATGACTTATTGCATTTTTGGTACCAGGGAGGAGAGGAAGATGTGTTATTCCTCTTTGGATGTTATCTTCTCAGGGTGCTAGATTAACTTGACTGAATCACTTTGATACGATTCCCCTTGACAGAATTGCCTCAAGCTGCAAAATATCTGGGGTCAATTTTGCTGCAGCATGTCAATCATCTTGGCATCATTTCCTGAGCTTGTGAACTTTCCTCAGTTAATTTTGTATCTGTACATAGATAGATAGATTGTCAGCGACTTACCTCAAAAAAAAAAAAAAGATAGCTATTATTTCATCAGAATTATGCCCATACTTCAGAAAGCCCAGGTAGCAAAGATCCACCCTTTAGATGTATGGACTTCAATTCCCAGAATTCTTAGCCAGGGGCAGCCATTGATGGATATTCTGGGATTCAAAAACTAGAATCTAGAAGAAATCAAGTTGAAAAAGGTGTTCTAGCTCAGGGGTCTCAAACCTTGGCCACCTTAAGACCTGTGGACTTCAACTCCCAGAATTCCTCAGTCCGATTTGCTGGCTGAGGAAATCTGGGAGTTGAAGTCCACAAGTCTTAAAGTGGCCAAGGTTGGAGACCCTTGTTCTAGCTGGTTCTGTTTTCTGTGCATTAAGACCTTGTTAACTGAAGTGAGAGAAATTGTATAGTTTAAAATTTGTAACACGTATGGAGGTTGGGGTGAGAGGAACAGGTTTAATTTGGTTTCTCTAAACATGGTCTACATCAGCTATACTATCCTTGTTGTCCTGGATTACCAACTTGATGTTAATTTGATGTTAAATATGCAACTGGTTTATGCAAGATCAGCTCTTAGGTGTGGGTATACATATATTTGAAACACAATATAATTTCCTGCAATAGAAAATTAAATCTTCTAAAGAAGAGATGACTACCATTATCTGTATGCTATTCCAGTTTCAAAATGTTGTTTGTAGATCAGGTTAAGGGAGGGCTTATATGGAGAAAAATATATTCAGTAAAAAAAAAAAAGAAGCCAATCCCTGTCATGGCATGATACAACTAGAAGATTTATAATAGAGGGACTCTGCTTTGGCTACCTGCAACATACATGTAGTACCTTGCTGTGCAAAGCCAGGAATGAAAATTGTATTTTTGGATTTAAACAGTTATATTCCACTCAGGTGTGGGATTCAAAAATCCCAGCAACTGGTTTTCTGCCCCGTTGCTGGGTGGGCATGGCCTTGGTGGGCGTGGCCTACTGGAACTGTTTTTTTGCCTTTCCCAGGGTTTGGAGGCTTCCCTCAGGCCTCTGAGAGGGCAAAAATGGCCTCCCCCAAGGTCTGGAGACCCTCCAGAAGCCAGAAACAGGCCCATTTCCGGACTTCTGGGACTTCCAGGAGGGCCATTTTTTTGCCTTCCCCAGGATCTGGAGGCTTCCCTTGGACCTCTGGGAGGTGAAAACAGCCTCCACCAGGGTCCAGAGGCCCTCTTGAAGTTGTAAACAGGCCCATTTCTGGACTTCTGAAAGGCCCATTTTTCACCCTCCCACAGCCTTTACGCAGACCCTGCACTTACCTGCATCCAAAACAGGCCGCATGGAGACTTCTGGGAGGGGCCAGCCAGTGGGTGTGGCCAGCCAGTCAGTTTAACTGTCAGTTCAGCGAGCCAGGTGTAAATTTAACATCCAGTTCACCCAAACCGGTCTGAACCAGCTGAATCCCACCCCTGATTCCACTAATCCCTCTTCTTCCACTAATATTTCCATATGGAGATGCTAATAATCTTTTGTGTTGTGAATGCATAATACCAATAAAGTTATCATTGAGCTTGAAGTCTAGTGCAGGGTTCTGGCCCTGCACCTCTGATTGGCTGTTAATGGCAGGATCGGATTGGCCCATTCAGGAGCATCCGATTGGCCATTAAAAGGCCATTCCTATTGGTTAACGGAGCTAGCGCTCCAGGTTTGCTATTGGTTAAATAGTTAATGAGTTGCCTATATAAGGAAGGCGATAGCAGCCCTGGAGCTGAGCTGTTACAATATGTAAATAAAGAGTTTGAAGTTCACTGTTTCTACTGGCTCGTCTCCATCATTTGCACCCATGCTCCAAACTTAACACTGGCGACGAGGATGGGATTGGATGACATCAGAGCCAACTAAGCATGTGACTGAAGCGCACAACGGCAAAACCATGTCCGGCGGCGTAATACCACCTGCTCCATTTGATCCAGCTCAAGAGGACTGGGAGTCTTACATGGATCGTTTCCAAATGTTTTTGGAAACGAATAATCTGAAGGATGCCACGGCCGGGAAGAAACGGGCGGTATTCCTGACGCACTGCGGGCCAACGGTATTCAAAATGGCTAAGGCATTAGCGAAACCAGCTGAAGTGAAGGCCATAGACTGGGACGTCCTCAAACCGCTGCTAAGGTCCCACTACGCACCCACCGTTCCAACGCTCGTAAGACGACATGAGTTCTATCAACGGAACTAGCGGAAAGGAGAAAGTGTCGCCGATTTTGTTGCAGACCTCCGGAACTTGGGAGGCCTTTGCAATTTCCCCAACCTGGAAGAGGCTTTGAGAGACAGAGTAGTCCTTGGGCTAGACACTCTAAACGTACAGAGCAAAATAATGGCAAAGGGCGACATCACCCTTAAAGACGCCATAGCTGAAGCTACAGCAGCGGAGGCGACCAAAAAGTCGGCTGCTCAACTACGCCGAAATCGCACTCCAACCCACCAACCAGCCGGCGAGATTTCACCTAATGCAGAAGGGCGACATTCCACGGCCCACCATGAGGACTTTTCTTCATCGTCAGACAGCGACGGAGAAGAGGTCCATCGCCTGCGGTCCGATTGGGAACGACACCCGAAGTCCCAGCAACCATGCGCGGGCTGCGGGGCCAACCATTTTCGCTCTGATTGCAAATTCCATGACACACTCTGCCACGAATGCGGGAAACGAGGCCACATCGGACGGGTCTGCAGAAGCCTCCTCGGACCCAGCCAGACCTCGAAAGGAACCAATCTCCGCCAATCGACAGGGAATCGCCCTGTAAGGCGAGAACCAGTAAACCACTCCTACGGAAACTGACCCGTGAATCGTCTAGCGAGACAAGAAGAGGCTCACCAAACACTCACTATTGGCCATGCCTCTTCATTAGATGTGAACATTGAAAATCGGCCCTGCCAGATGGAAGTAGACTCGGGATCGTCTCTTTCAATGGTTTCATGGAAGACCCTCAAACAACTCATCCCCACTATCCGGTGCCAAGACCTTCAATTCCAACGGCCCGTGCTAAAGGACTACCAGGGGAACCGAATTCCAGTTGCAGGATCCAGTCGAGTCCGGGTTACTTTCAAGAACTGCACGGCGTACTTACCCCTGACGGTGATTGATAAGGATCGGCCTAGCCTGTTGGGCCTACAATGGTTCGCACCACTCGGCATCGAAGTGGCAGGCATTAATCGAATCGGTGGCAGTGACTGGGAGGAAGACCTCGCCCACAAATTCAAGGACGTCTTCGAGGAAAAGCTAGGCGAGTACAAGGGGACCCCAATATCCGTTAGCCTTAATCCAAAGATAGCTCCCATCCGCCTTAAGTCTCGTCGAGTTCCGTTCGCTCTAAAACCAAAAATCGATGAGCAGCTTGATAAGTTGATTGCCCAGGGAGTTTTAAAGCCAACGGACCACTCCCCATGGGAAACGCTGATTGTGACACCCATTAAGCCGGACGGCTCCATTAGAATTTGCGGGGACTACCGAGCCACCCTAAACCACACCCTGCAACAGAACCCATATCCGGTGCCTGTGGTACAGCACCTCCTCCATTCCCTGGGGGGCAGAAAATTCTTCGCTAAACTAGACTTAGCTCAGGCTTATCAGCAATTGCTGGTTGACGAAAAACGGCACAGGCACAGACTATCGTAACACACCGAGGTGCCTTTAAGTGTACGCGGCTTCAATTCGGAGTCAGTGTAGCCCCAGGGATCTTTCAAAGCCTAATGGAGAGACTATTGCAGGGGATCAAAGGCGTTGTCTCCTATTTCGACGATGTGCTTATTGCTGCCCCCACTCAAAAAATCTTGCGGGAACTTTTAAAATTGGTATTACAAAAATTTCAGGAAGCAGGCCTGAAAGTCAAAAAAAAAATAAATGCAAAATGTGTACCGATCATGTTGAATTCTTAGGGTTCCTAATTGACAGTCAGGGTATTCACCCTACTGATAGTAAATTAAGAGCAATAAAGAACGCTCCCAGGCCCCAGAACAAGACCGACCTCCAGGCATTCTTAGGCCTCATCAATTTCGATAATGCATTCTTGCCACACAAGGCGACTGTCGCTGAACTGTTATATCGTCTTTTAGATAAAAAAGCAAGCTGGGTATGGGGTCACAAAGAAGAGCAGGCATTCCGTAATGTAAAAAAACTACTGACTTCGGATGCTGTGCTGATGCAGTACAATGAGACTTTGCCAATAAACATAACCTGTGATGCATTGCCTTTTGGAGTGGGCACCATTTTGAGCCATGTGTTACCTAACGGTAACGAAGCCCCTGTTGCTTACTTCTCAAAGACGCTCTCGAAAACCGAGTGAAATTACAGCCAAATCGATAAGGAAGCCCTGGCGATTGTATCAGCAGTTAAAAGATTTCATGAGTACGTGTACGGCCAGGTTTTCACCATTGTAACTGACCACAAACCATTGCTGGGGATCATCGCTGGGGACAAGCCAACTCCCTACATATTTTCTCCCAGAATGACCCACTGGTCAGAACTCTTGGCTGCCTACAATTATCGGCTACAATATCGTCCCGGTAAAGCCATTCCCCACGCCGACGCACTGAGCCGTATACCGCTCCCTGAAGCTATCAACGATCCTCCACCAACGATGACAGCGTTGCAGATCGAGACACTCCACACGCCGCCATTGACTGCCCGTGACATCGCGAGAGAAACAAAACGCGACCCCATCTTGGCGCGAGTCCTCACGTGGGTGGAACGCGGATGGCCATTGGACCAAGTACCAGATGACTTCGCACCATTCAAAACTTATCAGAGTTGTTCTCGCAGAAGGGCTGTGTCATCTGGGGCGATAGAGTCGTTATCCCAGAACGACTCCAACAGACGCTGCTAAGAACCTTGCACGATGGCTACCCTGGCATCGTGCACATGAAGGGCCTCGCACAAAGCTACGCATGGTGGCCAGGCATTGATAGACAAATCGAATCATGGGTTAAAACTTGCAAGAGATGCCAAGAAGTAAGCAACGCTCCACCAAAGGCAACCCCAACCGAATGGGAGACGCCGCGGGGACCCTGGTCCCGCATCCATCTGGACTTTGCTGGGCCGACCAAAGGCCACACGTTTCTGCTAATCGTCGACGCCTACTTGAATTGGCTCGAGATTCACTGAATGAGCAACACAACCACTGACATCGTCATCAAAAGACTGGAAAGACTTTTTGCAACCCACGGATTACCAGACGTTCTGGTATCCGACAACGGGCCCCAATTTACCGCGCTACCTTTTGAACAGTACTTGGCTGACCGTGGTATTCGACATACGCTCACTTCGCCTGCGCACCTTGCTGCCAACGGTAGGGCTGAGCGCATGGTTCAATTCATCAAAATGACTCTCCAAAAGATCGACTACGACAACATCGACGGAAAAATCAACCGGATCCTTTTCCTGCAGCACATCACACCTCACAGCGTCACCAACAAAACTCCCGCCGAACTGCTAATGGGACAAAAACTCCGTTTCCACCTCAATCGGTTACACCCAGCCTACGAACCTGAAAAGCCACTCAGATCCAGCAGCCGATGCCATACCTTCCAGGTAGGTGATCTCATATTTGCTAAAAACTTATCGGGTGATCCGCTGTGGGTAGAGGTGACCGTAATCCACGTAACCGGCCCAAGATCATACCTTGTTCAGTGCCCTGATGATAGACTTTGGAAGCGTCACATAGATCAGCTACGATTGCGGCTACCACCTCGCACTTCCGAACTCCCTTTTGACCAAACTGAGGGGGGGGGGGAGATACAGAGGAAAGCGAATTACTATTAGAGGGAAACCTTTTCAAAGAGACTGATAATGGAACTGAAACGCAGGAACAGGAACTAGGGACCGGAGTGAATGCACCTCAGGAAATGGCCAGTGATATTGATGACAACGAGAACACGAACTCAGAACCAGAGGCACCCCTACCGCTAAACAACGATCTACCTCAGCAAGAGTGCAGCCAACCGCCAGGCACTTTGCGAAAATCAAAAAGACGAGTTAAACAACCGTGCTACCTTAAGGATTATGTAACCACTCCCCGTGGGCAGAAGCTGGGGAAAAGGGGTGTTGTGAATGCATAATACCAATAAAGTTATCATTGAGCTTGAAGTCTAGTGCAGGTTTCTGGCCCTGCACTTCTGATTGGCTGTTAATGGCAGGATCGGATTGGCCCATTCAGGAGCATCCGATTGGCCATTAACAGGCCATTCCCATTGGTTAAAGGAGCTAGCGCTCCAGGTTTGCTATTGGTTAAATAGTTAATGAGTTGCCTATATAAGTAAGGCTATAGCAGCCCTTGAGCTGAGCTGTCACAATATGTAAATAAAGAGTTTGAAGTTCACTGTTTCTACTGGCTCGTCTTCATCATTCGCATCCATGCTCCAAACTTAACATTTTGTTTCTTTTTTTGTGTAAAGAAAGCTTGTGTTATTTTCTAAGATGAAACTCTAAATTTGCTTTGTGTTAAATCCACTCTTAATGCAATTAGAAAACCTGTATTGGCTGGGATATACAATCAATTTTTCTTCCAAATGATTTTCTCCATTAGCTGTGTACACAGCACAAAATAGCAGGGGAAAAGGTGCAGGATGGTTTCTCCACGCCACGAATAATTTATTGAAGGGGCTTTAGGCTGTCTGTGAAGACATATCCTTTCTAGGGCAACTTTCACAATATGCATAAGCAAAATAGAAACACGAACATCCAAAGGGCACAATCACAAAATGCTAATCAAATCCGGAGGTCATAATTTGAGTATATGTTTAAAATATCAAACTGACATGACTCTAAAACCCATTTAAAAGCCAGGAATATCCAATATATAGAGAGCTTTAGATTAAATCCAATTTAAATCCAATTCAAATATTTCTTTCAATATTCAGTTGATGGTACTGAAAGTTACCAAATGATCCATAAGCACCAACCAGAGTTGTATAAAAATCGTGCCATCCATTCATTCCTCCTAAGTTCATCTTCAAGTGGAAACCAACTGTTTTCCATTTCAGATTTAGGACTGAAGCTGGATAAAACTGGACTCAAATAATTAGTATAAACTGAGAGCAGGCATTTATGTAATTATGTATTTATTTGTATTCTTCCCTTATTATTATATAGAGGTTGGGGACTCCATTCTAGAGAACAGAAGACCTTTAGAGCCAATGTCATCTCTGTGCTAATTTGTTACCTGAATATCCTTCTTCCTGAAATTCCAGCTTTAATCAGAAGTGAGAGAAGAATCAACATTCCTCTTTCTCCTCCCTGTTTGTTGCTTGTGTTTCAGATGAAAAAAACTGAAAGTTTTTTCATCTAAGGAAGGAAGAGTTGTGGAAGATCTTTCCTTTGGCTACTTGCTAAAATAAGCATTTCTCCTCAGGGAAAACATGCTTTGAGACACAAAAATATATTTCCTGTCCTTGAAGGAGCTGTCAACCTTCTGAAGGCCTAGTGCCATTATCAAACAGAAAATATAAACTAAAGTCACCTCAATCCGCTTCTCATTAACTTATATATTAAAATAGAAATAGTTCAAGCAAAGCAGTTTTCAAAATTTGAATTGATTCTGGTATTAGATTTTTCCCCCTCCTGGAAATTTCAAAAAGGGCTATGTATGTTTTCAGAACTGTAAGAAACATCCACATTCTTTGTCTCTGAATAGAAAATGCAACTTGACTTTCCTAATAATTTTCACTAACAAATGAGTTTGGGTTAAATTTTCTGTTTCAGCTGATTTTGAACTGCAGGCCTCACATTCGAGTGAAACTTTTTTTGTATGAAGTGTAATTGAAAATTGTTTGCTTTGCAATACAATAGCATGTTTTCACTTGGGCTTTTTGGGTGCATATGAGGTATAAATCTTGATTGTTGTGGGTTTCATTAAACAAAGATAGAATGAATACAGAATTTGGTTTTAGCAAAATTGCTGTTAACTGAAGAATTGTTTGGCAGGTCTGATACAAATGGCTTTTGTAGACCTGGGATAAATGCCTTCAAGTCCATAGACATGAAATTTATTTTGAAGAGCTGTCAATTATCTTTGAGGAGTTTCAGAGGCTCGAGAAGCTGCCAGAGGGCTGAGAAGAGCAAATATGGCCTCCCACTTAAAGAAAAATTAGGATTTTGGTTGCTTTCTTTTTTTTTTTTTTTACCAGTAAGCCTAACATCAATACCACAAAAAGCAGATGATCAGACAGGTGATTTGTTAGCATTTTGAACACAATGCAATGTTTCATAAGCATGGCTGTGTCAAAATCAGGTCCCGTGAGACAAATTTCACCTCCTTTGACAAGATAACTACTTTAATGGAGAATACTGTGGATGTAATCTATTTCAGTTTCAGCAATGTTTTTGACAAGATTCTATATGACATTCTCACTTGCAAGTTCTTAAAGTGATTCGGATGGCACCACAGGTAGATTCACAACTGACTATTGAACCACATTCAGAAGTTCAACACTGATGAAATTCCGTGAAATGCATAAAATGGAGGGTTAATTAGAATTAATAACGTAGGTCTGTCTTTTACAAGGAATTTGCAAGGAATTTAATATATATCAGAATCCATGAATGAAAAAAAGAAGGTAGCTAATTAACTAATTTCAATGAAGCCCTTTGATTATTTCACTACATCAGAAACAGATGTTCCCTACGAATCTCATGTATGTTGTTGTTAAAACCCGTGTGCCAAGAAATGGGAATAATATTTTTCAGATGCTATTTAATTGTCAGGTTGCTATAGTAATAATGACTTCTTTGAGGTACTACCAGGAGCATAGCAATACAAATTCACAGTGAAGTGATTGGTCAGGGATGTTTGGGTTAGAAAATATAGTAGCCAAAAGGTATCAAGACTAATGAGTCAATCACATGTTTTTGAAATAGTCCTTTGCCATCGATGAATTTTTAGATAAAAGTGATATATCTTAAAATTAAGCCTTTGCACGTTCAGGTTTGACAACAGGGTTTGGCTTATATGCCTTTGTGGGATTTGCCATAATGATTCAGAACAATGATAAAAGTCTGTATAAAGTTCTCCACATCTTTCCAACTGATCAATATGGAAAGGTTGAAAATTTATTTCCATCAATGCAGTCTTCATTGTGCAGGGCAGATTTCCTAAAGGTTTGTTGTGAATAGTTGCCTTCCTTAGGAACTTGTCACCATTTGGAGAGTTCTGATGAGGAAAAAGGCCCTATGATGCTTCCTTTATAAAAATAACAGAAATCTTGACTGTTTTGTAAAGCTATGTTAAAATAAATATAAGACAATAAAATTCTTTTATTGAGGATCAATGGTTGCTAATTACAGAGAGGGCTTTAAATATCCTTCGCTAGAGATCCTCAGACAGAGAGATGAAATTATTATGAAGGATGAAATGTAAAGGATTAAGGCAAGACTTTTCAAACTTTTTCAAGCTGAGGATCCCATTTAAAAAAATTCCTGTGGTCCCTGATCAAGAGGCAAAATATTGATGATAGAACCTTGGCTTTGTTTGCGATGCCCATTTTTTTTTCATAAGATTTTCATGGAACCCTAGAGGGTTTATTCACATATACTTCAAAAATATGGTAACTTTAAGGCTCCTTAAGATTTTTAAACTTTTCAAAACTGCCCAAATGAAAGAAACTTGGAGCCAATAGTATTGCCCCCCTTCAAAATACTCTGAAGTTTATCCTTTTCAATGACTCAATCATCTTTTATATGCTATTTAAAAAAAAAAACACTCATTCTGCAAGGCTTTTAAAACTGCTTCATTTTTCAATGCTGCATTTGGTTGCTCTTTTATAATTACTTTTCATCTTTTGGCAGTCTTGTTTATTTATTGTTGTTTACTATAGTTACATTCCTCTTCTTTGTGCACTGCCCTGGAAACATTTGTCAAAAGACAGCACCAACATCTATTAAACAAAGTGGTTCCCTCTCCACCCCCTCTTGCAGCATCATGCTATATGGGACATAGCTCACTATCATGATGTTAATGATGAGGGAACAGATGGTGCTATCCCGTTCTTGGTTGTTCTGTGTGTCTGTATATACTAAAGATTTTTGCTTTGCTGATTTGATTTAATGATTTCCTTGAGTTGAGGAGGAGGAGGAGGAGGAGGAGGAGGAGGAGGAGGAGGAGGAGGAGGAGGAGGAGGAGGAGGAGAAGAAGAAGAAGAAGAAGAAGAAGAAGAAGAAGAAGAAGAAGAAGAAGAAGAAGAAGAAGAAGAAGAAGAAGAAGAAGAAGAAGAAGAAGAAGAAGAAGAAAAATTGTATGTAAAAGACAGAATCTTTCCTTTAATTGATGAAAATTAAGAGGCTGCCTTGAACTGATTCAGCTTCTTGTGTTATCCACTCAGGATTATTAACCTTCAATAACTTCAATAATAATTATTGGCCAGTAATAACACTTCCAGGTTTTCTAGATATCAATCTGGACCTTTCTCCATCATAAAGATGATGCTCTATCACCAAGAGACCTTCAGTCTCTCCCTCCTACCACTTTAGGTGGTTTTCCAACTGTTGAGAGCCAGTTTGGTATAATAGTGAAGGCAATAGGGTGGAAACTAGGAAACTTTGAAGAGAGCCAGATGATTGTGGGTCAGTTTTTCTTTCAATCCCAGAAAGCATGCAAACCAGTTTTGAAAAACTTTGCTAAGAAAACTTCATGGACTAGTCACAGAAACAAAAACATTCCAGCCATGCAGTAGACTACTGTGTGTACTTTGCATGCAGAAAAATTCAGGCTTAATTCTTCACATTTTACTGGGATTTAAAAGCATCCATTAGCAGATGATGCAAAAGAGAGCTTCCTGAAAGTGTGCAGATATAATGCTAAATGGTACAGCCAGTACTAAAGTGGATTCACAAGCAATCACGCCTGGTTGAATGTAGCTTCCTGTGATGGTTGGTGATTCTGAACCCCCATCAGTTATAGCTCACATTTTATTATATTGCTCCAAAGCTCCAATCCTATGAATAAGCCCACCGATGGATTTAATCATCTCTGGATTAATCGCTCGGGATTAATCTCTCTCTCTCTCTCTCTCTCTGAAGACTGGGATACATCCTGCTTAGCCAAAACTACACAACAACATTCCCATTGTATCTGCAGGAATAACTTGTGGAGCAAAACCATCCCTAGGAATTTCCTGTTTACACGCATGCCACATTGTGCACTTTCACATATCCTATAATTTCTGTGAACATCCTAGGTTAAGAACGGCAACTGTTTTTTCCCCCAAGGAAACCCAATTCTACATCAAGTCCTAAGATAATGTATTAAAAATCTCCTCGGGTGTTGAGGTTGAAGATAAACCTGGGTGGGAGCAAAACCCAGATGTTAGTATGTGTGCAAAGTAGGTAGTCTGCTGTGTGCAACTGGCCAAGTTAATTAGTCTAGTAATGTGGTTTTGTTTGCTTTGCACTTAATAGCAGCATGGCAGATGTCACACACCAAAGTGTCCGTTTTACTGTGGTGCTTTATTTTTGGATGCAGTGACAACAAAGCGAAGCAGCTCGACAGCTGTCAGCAGATGCACTGTTGAGGATCACAAAATACATTTGGAAGAGTATTGCCTCTGAAAAGTCAGACCAATAACTGGCAGCATAGTCAGACTCTTTCAGCTCCATTCTAGGGGATATTTCAAAAAAGTTAGGAAATAATAAATGGCATGGCATAAAACAGAATGGTGTATGAACTGGACTGCAGTCTTGCATTAACCATGAACTCAATAGGTTGCTTTAGATAATGCATTTTCCCTTGATTTGAGCAACCTGATCACTTATATCATTAGGTTTATATGAATTTTGCCCATTGGAAGGACCCTTTCAGTCCTTTGTGGTAGATCAGACTAGAAAAACAAAGTTATACATAAAATCTGAGATGCTTTCTCTAATTCCATGTGTTGTTAAATGAATCATTGCTATTAAGGGAATCATGTGGTCATTTAGTGAATTCCGCTTCTTCCATTGACTTTGCTTGTTGGAAGCTGGTTGACAGTGATCACATGATCCTGGAATATTCCATCCATTGTAAATATATTTCTGTTTCCAACTACCCAAATTTTGATCACATGACTGTGGGGAATGCTTCAATGGTTGTAACTGAGGATTGATTGAAAGTCACTTTTTCAGTGCTGTAACTTTGAATGGTTGTAAGTTGAGGGCTCCTTGTTTGGCTATTAAGTCATGCAAGAAAAGGAGGTAGAGACTTACAGGTAGACCGAAATGTTGAGGCAGATCTACTTATAAAGATTAACTTGCATATCACAATAGGCATATACTTTTTTGGAGGACACAAGATTTCAATCCTATTAATTTGTATTGATACCTTCCTTGAGTTCCCACTCAAAGTCACAGGATTGGTGATAAAAAGAGAACTGGGCAAAATCCATGTAGTCCTCAACTTAACAAGTTTCATTTAGTTATGATAATCAAAAAAGTGACCTACAACTGGTCCTCACACTTATGCCTGTTGCAGGATTTCTAGGGTCCTATGATAAAAATGATGATGCTTCTTAACTGGCATGCATTTACAACAGTCCAGGAGAAGTACAAATGTCCAAAATAGTACCAATCACAGTATTTTGGAAACAAATAAAAAATGGGAGGGAAGTCTCAGGTAACTTGGCCAATAGGGCTGCTGTAATAATTCAAGTGTGACAAAACCAGGTTTTATTATGAACTTTATTGATTAGCCTATAGGCCATATCAAAATACAAGGTTCAAACATGTTACATTATTTTATTCTCTTTTACATATTTATGTATTAAATTATTGTATTTTATCCTATAATTCTTGTATTTTACCCTATTCTTGTTTTAAATTATTTTTATAGGATTTTATTGATAATATGTGTTTGGACAAAACTCAAGAGCTTGGAATTCCTGGTAGTGAGAAACAATTGGGAGACAACTGAGAGCATTAATTAAACACAAATGGCAATCTTTTTATAATATTATTCTGTGATATTACTCTGTGAAAGCCCTTAAACACAGTTATTGGTTTAGATTTACACCCAGGGAGACCCATAACTGACAGTCTTGAAAAAAAAGAGAGAAATCGAAAACAAAGGAATGATCTGACTAAAACCAAATAACCTCTGTTTTATCCACGTTCAGTTTTAGATGGTGGGAGCATATCCTATCCAAAATTTAACCTAGGCAATTGGAAAGAGATGTCTACCCTTCATCATCTAGAGCAGGGATCTCCAAAGTTGGCACCTTTAAGACTTGTGGACTTCAACTATCAGAATTCCCCAACCAATATGGTTGGCTGTGAAATTCTGGGAGCTGATATCCACAGGTCTTAATGTTGCCAAGTTTGGAGACCTCTGATCTCAGGAAGGAATAAGTACAGGTGAAAACTTTTGGTGTAGATATGCTATTTGACTTGGAATATGAAATCAGAAAGCCTGGAAAATAAAAGCAAAAAGAGAATAACATTGAGCCCTAAAGAACTCCTACTGACTACTGGAAAGATAAATTATCTTAAAGAGCCAGTTGGTCTAGTAGTTAAGACACCAGGCTAGAAACCAGGAGACATGAGTTCTAGTTCTGCCTTAGCCATGAAAACCAGCTGGATGACCTTGGGCCAGTCACCCTCTCTCAGCCCAACCCACTCACTGGATGGTTCTTATGGGGAAAATAGGAGGAGGAAGGAATATTGGGTATGTTCATCCTCTTGAGTTCTTAATAAAAATAATAAAGATGGTAGGATACAAATTAAATAATGGAACTATTCCACAAAACTGACAGCACTCTGTAACATAGATGAGACTGAAAATATTAAAGTGCTGTATCTAGACCAGGTATATCAAACTTGCCCCCACCCCAGTTTTAGCAAAGGGGGAAAAAGTCAAAATATGTCACATGACAACATGACATGAGTTTGACATCCCTGATCTAGACCAACAGGGGAACTCAACTATTATGACCATATTTGGTGGTCCAAGGTCTTTAGGATTTGTATCTGGTAAAATGGTCTATTTTAAAAAATGGAAGACAGCTCTAACAGCATTAATAGTGATGATAATAGTTTGCTTTGGCCACCGAAAATCCATGAGCCCTCGAAGATTATCTTACCACAAAATCTGATTGGAAAAGCCCATGAGATAATTCATAGAACAATGAAATGAGAACTGAGAAAAACTATTCTTTTAAGAACTTCAAAGGGAAGAAACCAACATATCTGAGAATTAAGCTTTTTGATCTCAACTCTGTTTAGGTAATCTCTATAAAAATCTCCTTTTTTGTGAATGAAAAACTGCTGGTAACCTTCTATCGCTGCACCATAGAGAGTATTTTAACTTACTGCACCTCTGTATGATTTGCCAATTGCACAGTGGCAGATAGGACAGCACTCCAGAGGGTTAACGTCATTGCCCAGAAGATCACTGGTTGCCCTCTCCCCTCTTTGGAAAAGCTTTATAGCTCCTGCTGCCTTAAGAAAGTTCAAAACATTCTCAAAGATCCATCTCATCCTGGGCACCCCTTTTTTGAACTATTACCATCTGGCAGACGGTACAGGATAATAAAACAAGGACAAATAGAATGAAAAACAGCTTCTATCCCAGGACAGTAACTATATTGAATTCTACTGTATAGTGCAATGTTAATGCAATATCAGGTTTTCAGTTCAATAGTATAGAATGTGAAGGATGCGTGTTTGTGTTTTATTTTTATAGTTATAATGTACACTGAAGATGGCATTTAATTTTGTTGTAGGAGGTGCAATGAGAATAAAATAAACTAAACTAAACAAAAACACTTTTTCTCACCAACATGATCCTTTGACTATGGTGTTGGACTGAGGCAGATCCAGATTCAAATCCTCACTGGGCAGAGGCACTCAAGATTAGGGCTGATAAAACATCAAGGAAAAATCTACTTGTTTGCACAAAACATTTAACTGGATAGAGAGAGATTGGTACAGGGGTGTCAAACTTGTGTTCGTCACGGCGTCATCATGTGATGTATCAGAACTTTCCCCCTCCTTCGCTAAACCTGGTGGGGGCAAGGCTAGCACGTGACGCATCAGGCCCGCGGGCCGCAAGTTTGACACCCCTGGATTAGTACATCAAGGGAACAATTTAAGCAAGACAATTCACCCCCACAAGTCGCCTGGAAGGGATTTGAAGAATCTATCTTCTTCCAATCAACAATGTCATCTGAATTACTTGCTGAAGGATTAGTTGCCCCTTCCGTATGCTGGGAACCACCCTGGCATATGGCATTAGAAGAATCGTATTGACAAGTTTATGGGTGTTGGAAATCAAAAACCCCCATCTTTGCTTTTCTGGCAGGAGATGCAATGAAAAAGCTGGACAGCGTAACTTCTACTTGCAGTTGAAGACATCTGAGGAATGATTGGTTTGTTAGCATTGACAGAACTTGCTTTGATTGACATATTGCTCCCATAAGTCCATGACACCATGAGTGCTAAAGCTAAGATATGCATGAGAACTACCTCTGAAAAATTGAGTATGAAATTGTGTATAAAACTTAGGCAACTTCAAGCATTTAATAAGGCATGTCAATTTAGAAGAAAAACTTCTAGAAGAGCCAAGATGGAGGATAATCTACCTACTGCAGCATCTGGCTTTTCAATCAGCCATTCCTAATGTCAAAAGACACAAATTTCCCACATGTAGAACTGATTCCATAGAGTGAGACAATAACTAATTCTGCAGATGTTGCTAAACTAGACCTCCCACCATTCTGTATAGCATTGTCCCATCTACAGGTAGTTGTAGTTCAGTAACATCAGGGTTGTACAAGTGACCCTGCTATTGATTCAAGAACTTACTGACTCCTTGAACTTTAGGAAAGCTGTGGCAGATGTTCTTGCTCGTATTTCCCACTGGAGTCTGGATGCCCACTGTGGAAAGAGTATGCTGACCTAATGGTTAAGTCTTTGGACTAATCCAACAGGATTCTTTCTTATATCCTTAAAGGAACAGACCCTTCTCTGAGTAAAAATAAATAAAACAAAAGATAAACTCTATTGATGTTTTTTTAAAACGATTCTCCCAGTCTCCCTAATAGAGTTGACTTTCCCAGGTGTGTGTTGTAGATTTCTAATTGCTGCTGCAACCAATAACCTCTGGCTGACCTTTGGTTATATGATCTGGTTGTTTTTCTATACAGAAAGTATTGATTTCTTTGCAAACAGATAATCAGTAAATATAAAGAGTGCCATCTGCTGCTGACATAGGAAAATAATGCTTATGTCGGAAAGATTTGTAAATGCATTCTTGGTTGATTTAAGGCCAGTCTTATTGTATGCTTCAAATAACAGTTCCATTCAAAGAGGGATAAAATATTAAACAAGAGCTTTCCATATCAGTTTGTGAAGCAATAATTTTTCTTGGTGGTGGTGGTGGGGAAGAGATAAACTCTCCTTGACTTATCTCTTTGACTTCTGAAGAGCGGAACATATTTACCACACATGGTGGAAGCTTTGAATGAGCTGCAGTTTCCATCTCTATGTCTAGCATAGCAGTGGCAGCCTTTAAAATCTGTAGGTATCTCCATCTGGATGGAAATAATATGGAACATTTCCAATATTGTAGAAACATTGAGTGAAGAAAGATATTTTGATACATCACTGTTGTGACCAGTGTACCACAATAATTATAGGTACCACACTTAGATATACAATATGCATGGGAAATGGGAAAATTTCATATAGAGTTAGATTTATGCTGGATCTAAATGGCTCTTTGTTTTAAAAACTGTTTGTTTGCTTGTTTTAACCTGTTTCCAGCCTCCAGTTTTATTGAAATCGAGCATGGCCAACTTAGGAAAGCTGCAGTAGGATAGACTGTTCCTGGCTGTGATAATGATATGACAGAGCAGCAAATATCTAATTGTGAAAATGCCATGAAGGTGGATTGCACTGATGCTGGTATTTAGTTTCTGCTGTGCATTGGTTTAAGAAGGGAAGCGGGATGCAGAGATCTATAAATTGCATTGGAAAATTAAATGGGAAATAATTGTGTTTGAATAATCCTACTCTTGTTAGTTATGCAAATATGAATGGAAGGTGTTTTTAGCCACCTTGAATGAGGAAGGGAGGGAGGGAGGGAGGGAGGGAGGAAGGAAGGAAGGAAGGAAGGAAGGAAGGGTTTGCCCTCATTCCCTTAAGAATTCACATTTGTCCCTACCTTCAGAAAGTCAAGACAAGGATAAAACATTCATGGTAGTTGGATACTTCCCCAGTGCATGGTGTTCAGGTCAAGGGATGTAGATCTATATGAAGGGGGGATGGGTGTCATTTGACTGCATGATGAAGTTTTGAAGAGGTTAGTTTGTTAAATTTTTACTGTTAAAATGGATGCTTGTAAGCATTGTATGCCTCACTTGTACTTTGTACAGCAAAAGACGTTTCATTTTTCTAAGAAGCTATGTCCACACCTACTGGAAACCAGAGCAGTCCCGTATTTTGTATTACAATGGCTAGATTGCCCCATATTCCACCTCTTTGCCCATCTTTGCAGAGAGATGTCAAGCCTTCTGAGGTCTCAGAAAGAAAATCTAGTTGGCACTCCTTTTGATGGCAAAATGCTTCAACCCATAGCTGTCATCTCACAGCAATTCCATTTCTGCCTCCCGATGTGGGCCACCTCTCCATGCCTATTGGCAAGAAGAAGGAGAAGGAGAAGGAGAAGGAGAGGAGAAGGAGAAGGAGAAGGAGAAGAACTTTATTGCCATTGTACAAGTACAACGAAACTGTGGATGCACCCCAGCAACTGTTCGCAATACAATAAAACCAAAGCACTTAAAAATGAAGATAAGAAATATAGAGTACTCACATCTCCATTTGCTTTGTTGGCTTGCTTTGTTGGGATTTTATCTCTGCTTTGTGCTTCAAGAACACTGTTATTATGCCCCCCCCCCCAAGAAAATCAATAAGTGTGAATTATGCACTGGGCTAATGCTCATGCTGATCCCTTCAGGTCAGTCAAGAGTATTTTTAGGGGAGGGGTACAAGCACATACAAAATCTCTTTGGTTTTCCTCTTTGAAAGAAACAGGAGTCAGGGGCTTCCTTTTGAGTGAAACGTCTTTTCTGTGCTTTGGGAAAGCCGGATGGCTTGCTTATAACACAACTGTGCAAAATGCACCCACCTCGCGTGCCACTGGCCAAGAAGCTCGCTGCACCACATACTCATTTGAGTGATAAACCCTGTCAGCTTCGATTTACAGCAGCCTGGTTTAATGCAGAGCTTACCAATAATTTGTAGTGATCACTGGATCAATGGAGATTTAGTGCTTTCTATCTGGATGAATGCAGCTAAAGGGTCCAGCTTGCCTTGCTGGATATTTTCCTTCCTCTCATTACCCTCTACCCACAAATAAAGTCTTTCAAATTTCAGCTGAGCTCTGGCAAGGCTATTTGAAAAAAAGAAGAAGGAAAGGAATGAAGACTTATTTGAGTGTTAAGTTAATGCGAATTCTGCTGGGTCCTCTTGTCCTCCTTCCTTTATTATTTCACCAATAGCAGTGAACCATGGCTAATGAAGACTGGAAAGGAGAGGACTGCTGTGACAAGGCTTGTGTGGGTCACGGTGTCCTAAATCTTCCTTCAGGGGCTCTTTCTCCCTCCCCCCAAACTTGAACCAAATTCTCTCTGGCATTTTGAAATACATATCTTTGCATTCTTGACCTTGAAGTGGGAAGCCGCAGCTATTTTTACAAGGAGAAATCTTGCCCAGATACAATCTTGATCAAGATTTGCCATTGTTGTGGCAGTTACATTGCCATTGCAAGTTCTTTTTTGTTTTATGAGATATTTTTCACTTAAGGACCACTTAAATGCAGTTATAGATGGGCACTCATGTATACAATAGAACAAAGAAGAAGTGCATCTTCAACCCCTTTGAAATACCTCACATAGTCTTGTTCTCGGAAGATGACACCCTTTGGGCTGTCACCCTACAACAGTAGAAGTAAACAGGAGAATCCTGGGGCAGAATCAAAACAGTATTTTTCTTCTGCTGTTTGAAGAAGGAAATACATCCCTCATACATTGAAGTTTAACTGTTTATTCACAGAGCAAATGTGAAGAATTCTCTCACATGCCAACTTCAAAATGGAGTTAGTCGTGTTTTGGGGGATGGTACTAGTGGTGGGATTCAAATTTTTTACCACTGGTTCTGTGGGCGTGGCTTGGTGGGCGTGGCAGGGGAGGATACTGTAAAATCTGCAGTCAGAGGTGGTATTTGCTGGTTCTCCAAACTACTCAAAATTTCCGCTACCAATTCTCTAGAACTGGTCAGAACCTGTTGAATATCACTTCTGGATGGTACATCCCATTCTAGACCTGTGTTATGAGTTGACCGTGATTATAGTGTTTATTCTGCCCCTTATGATGTGGGTCCAGAGTATTTGAGGAGTTGACTCACAGCACCAGGATTGGCCCACTTGTTCCAGTGGAAGAGGCCTACTCTGTCTACCAAATAATTTTGGTCAGCAGAGTTCTGGAGAAGAGTTTTTTCTGGTGTGCTCCTGCCCTTTAGAATATTTTCCCAATGGAGATGCGGTTGACCCTCAGCCTCCTGGCTTTCATGAGAAGCCTCAAATACTGGCTCTGGTGGGCATGGCAGGGCTCTGGTGGCTGGCTTCGTCCCCAATAGAGGAACTCTATGCTCGGGTGGCTGATGGAGTAGAAAGAAGATACCCATCCTCCATGTCACTTGTCCTCTTGGTTTTTAGTTTCGTATTTAATCATTTTTTGAAACTTTTTAAAAATCATTCAATAAGCCATCCAGGATCACTGTAACAGGGATATGGGCAGCACAAAAAACAAACAAATGTAAGCTCTTTATCATGTTTTAGTTTGTAATTATGCAACACAGCAAGTATAAGCATGGTTAATTGGATAGAATTATTATATAGAATGGTGGCTTAAGGCCAGGCAGCCATTCTGAGGATTTTATAGCTACAGTAAATCAAGGTATCATCCTTTTCTAACGAGAGTCAGGGGTTGAAAGCTGGAGATTCCTCCTCTCCCGCTGCCAGTCTCTCATTCTTGAGTGTAGAAGTGATCATAGAGTAAGATTTCCTCACTGGGTCTGGGATTCATGATCTCTGCCCCCAAAGCCAGGGGTGGGATTCAAATTTTTTAACAACTGGTTCTGTGGGCGTGGCTTAGTTGGTGGGCATGGCTTGGTGGTCATGTGACTGGATGGACATGACTTGGTGGTCATGTGACTAGCTGGGCATGGCCAACTCAACATCACTCACATCGAGGCACGCATCTCCTCGCCTGATTTCTCGTGACTGTGGGGATGCTGCAACAGTTGTAAGTGTGAAAAATGATCATAAGTCACTTTTTTCAATGGTCACTCCACACAAGCAAGGTACCAGCAAAGGAGGGAAAAAAAACTCCAGAGAAGTTCCAGAGACAGGAAGTCTAGTCCTGCCAAGAATGTAATAAGGGTTAACGGAGAGGCAGTTTCTGTAAGCAACACCAGAATGTTTCCTTCCTGCCTTCCTTACAGGATTAGCCCAATAATTTCTTCTAACAACCGGTTCTCTGAACTGCTTAGAATGTTAACCTGTTCTAGTGAATAGGTGCGAAATGTTAGAATCCTACCCCAAAGCCTTAGAAGAGCTTTGGAGCAGAGAACATTAACTAGCAGAATGAAGTTGGAAGGGCAAATATAGATGGGAAGGAATAAAGGTTTTTTTTAAATTTCTTTTCAGCGTTGTTTTGTTTCCTTGCATTGTTTTACCTTTGATCTTATTTGTTGTTCCTCTATTTGTCTTCCCACCCCTCAATTAATGAGTTTAGCCCTTGTCTGTAGGTCTCTTGTAAACCTTATGTAATCCAACTATGTTATTTAATTTACTGCATATTGTCTTGATAGGGTGTACTAAATCCCACAACTCCTCAATCCTGGCTACCTTGCTGAAAAGGGAAACAGAAGCCATCTATTTAAAAGCTTAGTCCTGGGGAAAGGGGGTCCCTGGTTCTACTTGTTCAGCAATGGTGGGATTCAATTTTTTTTACTACCGGTTCTGTGGGTGTGGCTTAGTGGGCATGGCTTGGTGGCTGTGGCAGGGAAAGGATGCTGTAAAATCTCCATTCCCACCCCACTCCAGGGGAAGGTTACTGCAAAATCTCCATTCCTTCCCCACCCCACTAAATTGCTTCCCAGCTCCGTTCTCCTGTGCAGGGCAACAAAAGAAGACCCAGCTGATCAGCTGGGACTCAGGAGGCAGAGAATAAATGGGGCCAGTTGGAGGTGGTATTTGCCAGTTCTCTGAACTACTCAAAATTTCCACTACTGGTTCTCCAGAACTGGTCAGAACCTGCTGAATACCCACCTCTGGTTGTCAGTCACCACAGCTTAAACTTCGTGGAAGCTACCCAAAGCACATGATGTAGCACAGCAAGAGAATATCCTAGGTATCCTAGGAGGAAGCTATTTTAAACACGAGATTATCCTCTGTCAACATGATGAAAGGGCCACTTTTTAAAATCTTTCTCGCAATTTAAAAGGCAGTATTTCTTTTTCCTACTCTTTCCTTAGCCGTGAAGTTTAAAAGCTGTTAAACCGCTGACATAATTGGCATTTTTTGCCTTTGAGAACCTTCAGCTCCCTATGTAATTCTTACACAAGCACATGCATTCCGGATGGCAATTGGTGGGGTGGGGGTTGAGGCAAATCCCCTTCAAGAACTGGTGGCTGATCTTAATTGTTTGCCTTCGGTGGAACTCTTTCCCCAGGGGAAACAACTACCCCCAGGCACCCTGCAATTCGACTGGAGGGTTTGGATAGTAGAGATCCCAGGAAGGAATCTGTTGGTCTTGTGTTACCTCTCTTTGCTAGATACATAATTTTATGAAGAACTAGTACAACCACTAATCAGCATCCTTCATGTTCCCTATGCCATCTGTCTGACAAACTCACAAGATTTGTTTTTCTTGCCATGTACATCTGAACTAGATGGTGTTGTTTCTCTGTATCATATAAATATATGTGGGTATATGTGGATAACAATTCCTTAAATTAATTAAAATCTCTCTCTCTGTCTGTCTGTCTTTCCATCCATCCAACTTGAAAACATTCCCTTTTAATTTGCACATCATAAATGTGTTTCTGCCTAAAAAGACATCTGTGTATGACTGAATTTTAAAATTTCTACTGGAAATTCTGTAAACCTAACTTACTAGTGAGAACTCATAGGTTGACATCAGGGGTGGGATTCAAATTTTTTAACAACCGGTTCTGTGGGTGTGGCTTAGGTGGTGGGCGTGGCTTGGTGGTCATGTTATTGACTGGGCATGGCCAACTCAATATCACTCGCATTGAGGCACGCATCTCCTCACCTGGCCTCTCGTGCTACAATAGTCGTAAGTGTGAAAAATGGTCATAAGTCACTTTTTTCAGGGCCATTGTAACTTTGAATGGTCACTCCATCCAAGCAAAGTACTAGCAAAGTGGGGGGGGGGGGAACTCTAAAGAAGTTCCTGAGACAGGAAGTCTTAGTCCTGCCAAGAATGTAATAAGGATTAACGGAGAGGCAGTTTCTGTAAGCAACACCAGAATGTTTCCTTCCTGCCTTCCTTACAGGATTAGCCCAGTAATTTCTTCTAACAACCAGTTCTCCAAACTGCTTAAAATGTTAACAACCGGTCCTGGCAAATAGGTGAGAACTGATAGAATCCCACACCTGGTTGACATGTTCCAGATATATTTTTAGGGGGAGGAAATAAGCTCAAAATATTTAGATCCAAAATTTCTTAACCCGGATGATAATGTATGTGTGTGTGTGTGTGTGTGCATGTGTGCAAGGAATTAGAGGTTTTGTCTGCACAGAATGAATATAGATTTCTATATTTGGGGAGCTAATGAGTAGTACATAATATAACTACTCATTAGCCTCCTTTAAAATGTAGAGATTCAATACACTTTGCACACAGAGGCAGCACCAGTAGATTGTAATTAAGCTTATTATGCTAAGGATCTAAGATGGCTACTTCAAATGAGGCATAGATTAGATAATTTAGGTGTCTCCATAAGCTACTAGTTTCATCTTCCAAAATAGACTCCTGCGATCACAGGAATAGCTCCTGTCTTCACATGAGCAAGGCTTTTCCTGAGCCTATCAGCACCCTGCTCCCTCTCCTTAACCTCACCATGTTACTTATTTTAAAGGCAAAGAATGAAAGGAAAGGAAACACCTGCTTTGTTTGCAGAAAGGCTTTATGCCTGGCATTAGGACAGTATGGTCTTGTGGAGACTTTGTGGCTGTAATGTAGCTCAGCAGCCATGGAGTTGGGAGATGGGGATTGAGGGGAGTTCCCACAAATGGAAAACTGGCATGTCTCCAAATTTAAATCCTCAATAGGTCAAATCCTAAGCAGAAATGGTTGCTCTGTAGCAGAGGGTGGCATTCAGCAGGTCCTGACCCGTTCTGGAGAACTGGTAGAGGACATTTTGAGTAGTTTGGAGAACCGGCAAATCCCACCCTCTGACTGGACATTTTACAGTCTTCTTCCCCTGCCACGCCCACCAAGCCATGCCCACAGAACCGGTAGCAGAAAAATTTGAATCCCACCATTGCTCTGTAGCGAAGCCAGAAGAAAATCTCATGGATTGGCCAGTAAGGATGGCAGTATATGGAAGCTGAAGTAATGACACAACCCTGTTTGGAAAGTCTTAGAATGGCACCAGGACCCTATCAAAAAGTTACATTTATGCAGGTTTTCAAAATGTCTAAAATGCATAGCCACATTTCGATTGAAGCCCATGTAGGCATTGGGCCAAGGCACCAAACCTTAGAGAAAAAACTCCTTTCTTCTGAATCTTTCTAAAATATGCAAATCTTTGTCTTTTTATATTGGCACTATCAGTCATTGTGGCCTAGGGACACAGCACTGAAAAAAGTGATTTGTGACTGCTCTTCGCACATATGACCATTGCCGTATCCCCACAGTCATGGGTGTATGGCAACTGACATGTATTTAGGAGGGTTGCAGCAGCATCCTGAGGTCATGTGATCACCATTTGTGACCTTCCCAATCAATTCTGATCAGCAAAGTCAATGAATTTGTTTAATGACAGCAGGATAATGATTGCAAAGTTTCACTTAACGAGCATGGCAGAAAGGTTGCAAAATTGGGTATGATCCAATTAACAATTGCCTTGCTTAGCAACGGAACTTCAACCCAGCTGTGGATGTAAGTTGAAGATTTCCTATATTTCCTATTTTACAAGATTACTGCGATGGGGACCTATTTTATCAACACATCTATCTAGCCTAAATGCTGCTAATAGCACAGTTAGTCCAAAAACAGGTTTGTTTGTTATTTAGTTGGATCAAAAATAATAGAAATGAGTTCAGAGAATTTCCAAAGATGTGGGAATGCCCAATACACTTATGGAGGTAGGATTCTACATGGGGCCTCTGCTATCTTACAGAGGAGTTTGATCATCATCATCATCATCTTTTAACAACCCCATAATCCCTTGCAGGGTGGAGTCAGGGCAACTGAATGGAGCTAGTAGAGTGTTTAAATGGCTGGATGCCCTTCCTATCGCCAATGCGGAATTTTGTTATATATATTCTCAGTGTTCCCACAGACAGAAATATCTGACTCTTCCTAGGATCAAACTCACAGCCTCCTGATTGTGAGGCGAGAGCTCCACCTCTAGGCCACCGCACCACTCTATTCAGTTTACCCATACCAGTTGAATATTAACCCAACTTCTGTCTGTGCTACAAATTATAGGTGTCTTAAAATGAGGACTAATAGATTAAGAAACATTCTTTTCCAAGGCAGTAGTTGTCTTGAATCAAACATCAAGCATTTGTGATTTAGTCCTATTATTATTATTATTATTATTATTATTATTATTATTATTATTATTGTTATTGTTGTTGTTGTTGTTGTTGTTGTTTTAATTTCTAAATACTCTGTAGTAAGATTGTGATGTGGTGTTTGGGGCACTTTGCTGGAGTAGCTTTCAAATTTCATTGTATTTGTGGAATGCAATGACAATAAAGGTATTCTGTTCTATTCTATTCTATTCTATGATATTCTATTCTAAGATATTCTATTCTAAGATATTCTGTTCTATTCTATTCCATTAAGATCTTCTATTCTATTCAGATCTTCTATTCTATGCTATTCTATGCTATTCTATTCTATTCAGATCTTCTATTCTATTCTATTCTATTCTATTCTATTCTATTAAGATATTCTATTCTATTCTATTAAGATATCCTATTCTATTCTATTAAGATATTCTATTCCATTCCATTCCATTCCATTCCATTCCATTCTATTCTATTCTATTCTATTCTATTCTATTCTATTCTATTCTATTCTATTCTATTCTATTCTATTCTATTCTAAATCATTGGTAGAGGATGTAAAAGCTCTCTGCGAAATGGGTAAGAGCTCTTCAAATTCATAGTATGTCTCTGCTTCAAAGACATACTATTTGTGAATTGGCAAGACATTTACCAGAGGCTGTACAACAAGGGTGTCAGCTCAAGGCCTACAGGCTGGATCTGGCTCATGGGGTGCTTAGATCTGGCCTGTGGGCCTGCCCTGGAAACATTAAAGGACCAGCCCTCGGTGCCTCTACCAGTGAAAACAGAGCCCCTAGCCATCCCGAGCTCCATTTGCATCGGCAGAGGGTTGCAGGGGGATGTCGCAGCTGAAAACAGAGCTCGGGAGCCTGTTTTTGCTGGCAGAGCATTTGGGTTTCCATAGGCACTCCTATGACACAAGTGAACTCAAGCTGGCCACACACACCCTGGCCATGCCCTCCCAAAGTCAAACACTACCCTGATGCATCCCTCAATGAAATAAAGTTTGAGATCCCTGCTCTACAACTAGCTGCTAAGAGATGCAGTACTGGGACAGTGCTTGCCTATGTGTGGCATTGCAGACTAAGAAGGGAAATGCTTCAGATGCATCTCCTAAATGGCACAGCTGCTCATTCTAGACATTCTTCTTCCAGGTCCACATTCACAATCGGATAATCCAGAAAGCCTTGTTTTAAGGAAGCCAAGCCAATAAGTTCTCCTGCACAGCATAAGCAAAGCCAATTCTTTCTGATTTCAAATGCCACCGCTCAGTGAAAGGGAGTCTAAAGAGTGGGTCAAAGACAACCAATGATGAGTTATGGCTAATGCTAAGAAGACTTTAGCCAGACATCTATTTGGATAGCTTTGAAAGTCAGGATAAGTAGCATTTTATACCTCCCTCCTTTTGAAAGAATGGAAGGTATTGTAAACAAAGTCCATTCAGAAATGGTCCCTACTAGTTTGAGTTCAGGGCTATATGACTTTTTCCAATCTGTGGCTTATAATTGGTTTTTGGGTGGGGTCAGATTAAATATTAAACTGGATTTGATGTGATTTACAGTTTAGTAACCAATCAGGACACTCAAATAATAACCAATACTCCTTCCCAGCCTTGGACTTTAGTTGCTATCGATTGTCATGATAGAAAGCCATGGGACAGCATGCTGCAATTTCCTTCAAATCATTTCCTAGGAGCACCAAAATAATTACTCCAGTTTTGTGGTGTCTACCCCACAGGAGAGCTAGATGGCATGTTAATTCCTCGGCTTCCCCCTTCCCAATTATTTAGATGTCTTATTTTGAGACTGATTGCCTTTCCCACACGTTTGCCCCAAAAGAATTATATAGACATTTCAAAATCATCTTTTATTTCATCTCCTCCAAGGGAAGGAGCAACACAACCACATTTCCCCCATCACACAGAGCATTTACCTGGAAACCTCATTAAAAGAGAAAGCAGCAACCGCAAGTCCTGAAAGCTTTAGTAGGTTTTCACTTTTGTGTGCTTACAAAGAAATACACAGTTAGCAGCAGACTCCAGGGTTTTCAGTTTGTTGCTGTGTTTTTCACTTCTCCAGCATCTGTGTGCTGTTGGCAGAACCTAATTGCAAGGTCAGACGAAGGTGAGCCCGTGGTCTGTTTACACCATGACATGAAGCGTTGGTGACTGTTTTCTTGAATCCTTGGGCTAGCTTCTTTTATATTTAATGAGTAGGGGATTCAAAGCACCTTCTCGTCCTTTTGGGTCTGTTATCCTCAGTATAATTGGTGGCAGGGAAAGACATTTTCTTTTCTGAGCTTTTATTCATGGCATAGCTGTAGGAGGAAAGGCTGTTACTTCTGTCCCTACAACATAATACTTTACATCCTGCTTGGACAACATTCTTTGTGAGGGGCTGCCTTCCAGGAGAATGTTGAAAAATAGACCAGGCCTTGTTAGGTGCAAACAACCAGACCCACACATGCAGAGTCTGAACTAACTACTTTATTATGTTCTGCCTTCAATACAGGAATCTCCCTGGACTGGCAGTCTTCTCTTGGGAACAAATAGATAAGACTCCAAGGAACTTAGAAGGGTCCATTCTAGCCATTGTGTAGTAACTCCAGGCAAACTCCATGCTCCCTCCTTGTCAGGCTGGGTGCTTCCCAAAAGGTCTAGAAGGTTGAGGCCCAGCTAGAGTATTGACAGAATCCAGCTAGAGAGAGCCTTGGTGACTTTTTGTTAGATCAGCTTTGCAGACTGTTAATTTATCCCTCTGCAAACAAGCCAAAAGGAAGACATACCCTAATGTGTGGGATGCCACCTCAATCATTCTGCTTGATTATTTTCATGAGACCAAAAAAAACCTCTATTTGTGTCAATAGGATTTTATTTACAGTATTTAACTTATTTAAATAATTGCCCATCTCACAAAAGGATACCCTGTGTGGCTTCTAAGCAGAATAACAATTTCCCCCTAAAGCTGTTGCAATCACCAATGATAGCCCTAAGACAAGCAACCTGCCCTTTTGTTGCTCTATTTTTTTTTTCTGTAGCAATCTGCAAAAAAAAAAAAAAAAAAAGAAGAAGCATTTTAAAAGTATATTTCTTAAAAATATTAATGGATTCATTAACTGGGAAGTAAAAGAAGATGGTGATCTAAAGCACAATGCCTGAAAAAGGAGCTTGCTCAATTAACAGACATGGCTTCAGTAATAAATACCTTGCATGGGAATGTTAACCTAAAACGCATGGCTCTTTTCTTTGGGAGAAATCAAATATACAGCAAAAAGTTTCCAGCATCCAGAATACCATTTTCCCCTTAAGAGAACACCCTCCCACATGAACATGAAAAATAAATAAATCTATTGCTGCCTCTGTTAACACTGAGGCAGATATTTCATTTGGGCTTGCATTAGAAAACAAGAACATTGCTGTTGGCAAGACTGGTGTCAGCAGCTGGTACCCTTGAAAACTGCCAGATCTCTAGCACCTTTGGCAGAGCTACTTCTGATGTCTGCCTGTAGTTCTCTCCCCTCCCCCTTTCCTCCTTATTTAACATTCCAGTAGCATCAGGCAGCTGGATCCACCAACTCCCCTGTTTTAATTTTCCACAAGTAATAGTCCTACTGAATTATTACTCTGAGGCAGGGCAGAAAATTAGAATGGTGGTGGAAATTGGCTCCTTTTGACCCACTGGTAAAGGAAAGGCACATCGGAGGACAGACCGAAGTGGACCCTCTCAGATGCTAAAAGATTGATTAGAGATTATATTTATCGCGGCATTGGCTTGGGGTATGGCTCACTGCTTAGGGATGGTTGAGTGGTCTATAACATTATAAATACAATTAGGGATGCAGCATGAGGGCTCTATCTAATGCTTGTTCTAAACTCTTAACTGCCTTCTGCAAGGAAACTACTCAGCAATAGGGCTCTATCTTAGCCTGGAGTGGGCCAATGGAGCAGGAAAGAGAAGGGGGTCAGGAATGGCTCTATCCATTCTTTCTAATTTTCTGTGTTTCTTTTTCTCTTTTTAACACACTTTATTAAAATTTCTACACAAAATATAACATAACAAACAAATAAAGGAAGGGAAAAAATAAGGAAAGATATGAAAGCGTAAAGAAAAAAAAAAAGAATATCTTTCAACTTTCTTTGATAAGTTACAAATGTAAAATACATTAATCTTTTGATCTACAATTCAACAATACCCAGTATTTCTATAGTCATAAACATTCTACTAATCAGGTCTCAAAATTAATACAGTATTTATTTTGGTTTCTAGCAAAAAGTCCAAAAATGGTTTCCATGTAAAGACAAAAATACAATACCTCCTTTCTATCAGAGGTGGTATTCAGCAGGTTCTGATCAGTTCTTGAGAACCGGTAGCGGAAATTTTGAGTAGTTTGGAGAACCGGCAAATCCCACCTCTGACTGGAGATTTTACAGTATCCTTCCCCTGTCACGCCCACCAAGCCACATCCACAGAACTGGTAGTAAAAAAAATTGGAATCCCACCACTGCTTTCTACATATATGATAACTGCAGTTAAGTTGTTGCATGCACAGAGGTGGAAAGATTTGCAGATTCCCACAATAAAAGAATGGATGGTAAAGTTAATGCAGCTGGCTAAGATGGAGAAATTATATGATAGAAAAGAAAAGACCTTATCTAATTTTGTTTCTGTATGGTTTATTTATGTCTGCAATTTTATTCATTTCTGTGATTTATAAGCTGCTCAGTTCCAAAAAGACTTTATGCTTTACAACATCATTCTCCAAACTTTCCGGCTCAGCAGACTGCTGGCAGTGGGGAGAGGGGGAGAGGGGGAGAGGGGATGGTTGCACTCATGTGTGACTCACCCATTCCATTTCCTCCATGACAATGACAACCCTACCTATCGACATTAGAAAGGAGTTCTAAGAGCAACTGTCACCTATTGCAAGGAGAGGATCCATCATAGCTATCGATCCTTCTTGTCCCTTTACCAGAATCGTCAAGTCAACAGGACTCAATAGGGGTTTTCTAAAATGTCTGGAAGTTCTAGACCGGTTTTGGCAACTTTAAGTTGTATGGACTTCATCTCCCAGAATTCCCCAGCCAGCAATTTGAAAAGATATGGGGAGAAGGTGTTACTTTAGACCTGGCTCCCAACCTTGGCAACTTTAAGACATGTGGACTTCAACTCCCAGAATTCCCCAGCCAACATGACTGACGGGAATTCACGGAGTTGAACTCCATGTTTGATGACCCGGGGCTAGGCATGGAAGCAACACAGCCAGAATGAAGGCTTAACTCCCCTTTATTGCTCCAATTTTTCCCCAAAAGTCCCACCATTCACTATAAGTCCAGGAACAAAGCTCTAAACACACACCTCCAATAGTTCCCGGCTGCTATTAGTCCAGAGGAGCAGCGCAGTTCTGAGATCAGGCACAGTTCAAGGAGTTTGGTTCCAAGGTGTCCTTGTCACAGGAAGAGGTTACTGGGACTGCAGCACATCCAGGACTAGAACTGGGTCACTGTGAACTCACACATAGCCAAGCAATGCAAGCAATGCAAAAGGGCAAGACAAGCAAAGTACCCAGATGCTAGTAACAGCACATGAGACTGGAAAAAGGCAACGCTTATTCCCAACAAGTGCACCTCCAACAGCATCACTTTAAATCTCATTCCCCAGGTGAGCCTTGTGAAGAGGGGAGGGGCATCAGAGTCATAGGGACACCATGCGTTGATCCCGCCTCCTCTCCATTCTCCGTGCTTGGGGATTGGGAGAAGGTAATTGCTCCTCACTAGAGCTCCATTGCTCCTCTGCTCCATTGCTTGTCCTCTTTTCTCCTTTTGCTTGGACGTCCTGCACCCTCTCTCTTTTGCTGGCGACCCTTCCCAGGCCTGAGGGACCTGGGACTGTTTCGTCCTGCTCCTCCACAGTTATTCCTCCATCAGCCCTAGCCTCATCTTGTCCTCCTCCTTGGATTCAAGCTCCGATGGGGCCATGATACCACATATCTTAAAATTGCAGAGGTTCAGAAACTCTGATTTACTTACTCTGGCCCCAACATTTCGTAGTACTAGCCTTGAACAACTATAAAATCAACCTTAACCCTTTGAATTTAGGCCTGCAAACAGATCAACAGCCCATCCCATGCAGACGTGCAGCTCAGGAAAATTAGCTATTTTCTGCTCTGCCCCAAGTAGTAAAACACATTGGGCCCATCACAACCATTTCTTCTAAAAAGAAAATGCTTTGTTTGCATTTTCTTTGCATAATTATACAGTCACCTATCCATGAGACAAATTAAAAATGCATGGATGAAATAACTTCTGGGAAAGGTTATGTAGGTTCATAAAGATGTGCTACATTTTCCTAGCAAGATGCCTCACGTGGCATCCCTCAAAAATAACTTCTGCCAACAACAGGAGCCACTGAAACCTATTCTCTTATCATCAATGATTGGTTGCCCATTCTGGAAAATTGGAGGTTTATAGTGACCATCACAGCCAACAGTGACCTGTTTCTTAATACTCCGACCAGTGAGTCATTCTAGGTGATAATATATAGGGGGTTGGCTTGTCTCCCACTATAATCCCCAGCAAAGGTTTGTGGTCGGTAACAATAGTAAAAACTCGTCCATACACATATTCATGAAACCGTTTCACAGCAGATACAACAGCAAGAGCCTCTTTGTTGATTTGACTATAGTTACGTTCAGCCTTTGATAGGGTCCTTGAAAAATAGGCAATAGGGGCTTCACTACCGTTTGGTAACACATGGCTCAAAATGGCTCCTACTCCAAACGGTGATGCGTCACATGTAATTGTTAAGGGCAAAGTCTCGTTATACTGCATTAAAACAGCATCTGAGGTTAATAAGTTTTTCACTTGTTGGAATGCGTGTTCCTCTCGGTGCCCCCAGACCCAGGTTGCTTTTTTGTCGAGAAGTCTATGTAGGGGCTCAGCTACGGTCGCTTTGTGGGGCAGGAAGATGTTGTAAAAATTAATGAGCCCCAGAAAAGCTTGGAGATCAGTCTCATTTCTGGGTCTTGGGGCATTTTTGATTGGTTTTAGTTTAGTGGGGTGAATGCCTTGTTTATCGATTAGGTACCCCAGGAACTCTACTTTATCTGTACACAGTTGACATTTATTTTTTTTAACCTTAAGGCCAGAGTCTTTAAATTTCTGGAGAACCAATTTAAGACGTTTTTCTAGTATTTCTCTATTTGGGGCAGCAATTAAAACATCATCAAAGTATGGTACGACCCCTTTGATCCCTTGCAAGAGTCTCTCCATCAAACTTTGAAAAATCCCTGGGGCTACGCTCACTCCGAATTGGAGTCAGTTGCACTTAAAGGCACCTCGGTGTGTAACGATCGTTTGTGCCTCTGCTGTTTTTTTATCTACAGGCAGTTTTTGGTACGCCTGTGCTAAATCCAATTTAGCGAAGACTTTTCTGCCCCGCAGGGAATGGAGAAGGTGTTGTATCACCGGCACCGGGTAAGCGTTCTGGTGGCCCAGTAGTCCCCACAAATTAAGGGTGGCCCGGTAGTCCCCACAAATCCTTAACGATCCATCCAGTTTGATGGGTGTTACGATTGGGGTTTCCCAACGAGCGTGGTCTGTTGGTTCTAAAACACCCTGGGCTATTAATTTATCAAGCTGCTCATCAATCTTTGGTTTAAGGGCAAAAGGTACCCGACGAGGCTTAAGGCAGATGGGGGCTACTTCAGGGTTAAGGTTAAATGATATCGGGGTCCCCTTGTACTCGCTTGTTTGTCTGTAAAGACGTCCTGGAATTCCTGGAGGAGGGCCTCCTCCCAGTCGTCGCTTCTGGTTTGGTGAATGCCGGCTACCTCGATCCTGAGTGGGGTGAACCATTGAAGGCCTAACAAGCTAGGCCGGTCATGGTCGACGACGGTCAGTGGTAATGATGCAGTACGGTTTTTGAATGATACTTCGACTTGGCTGGATCCAACGACCGGAATTCGGTTCCCTTGATAATCCTTGAGTATGATTCTTTGGGTTCTGAGGTCTTGCCGCCGGACGACAGGGATTAATTGTTTAAGGGTCTTCCAGGAAACCATCGAGAGGGACGATCCTGAATCGACTTCCATCACGCAGGGCTGGTTTTTGATGGCGACCTTTACTCGGATCTTCTTTGCACCCAGTGATGAGGCGTGACCAATTGTAATGATTTGGTGTGCCTCTTCTCGTTTCGTTGAAATGGCCAGTGGTTTATTTCTGTAGGAGTGGTTGTTCCAGTGGTGGTTCAAATGTTCCCGACTCACAGGACGATTCCCTGTGGTCTGGCGGTAGTTGTTTTCCTTCTGAAATGGGCTGGATCCTTGCTTGCTTCTGCAGACCTTTCTGATGTGGCCTCTTTTCCCACAGAAATGGCAGAGTGCGTTGAGGAATTTGCAGTCTGATCGCGGGTGGTTTGCCCCACAACCCGCGTATGGGTGTGGTAGTCTTTGATTCCGCTGGTGGCGTTGGTCACGTTCAGACCGGAGCCGGTTGACCTCTTCCTCATCACTTTCTGATGGTGATTCGAGGTCCTCGTGGTGGGTTGCCGTTGTGTGTATCTCTAGGTGAGGTGAGGTATCGCTGGCGAGTTGACGGAGCGGTGCGTTGGTGCGGCGCATTCAGGCAGCCGATTTCCTGGTTGCTTCTGCTGCAGTGGCGTCAATGATGGCATCTGCAAGGCTGATGTCGCCTTTTGCCATCAGCTTACTCTGCACGTGCGGTGCATCTAATCCCAGAATTATTCGGTCTCTCAGAGCTTCTTCGAGGTTGGCGAACCCACAGAGGCCTCCCAAATTCCACGATAAAAATCTACAAGGCTCTCTCCTTTCTGCTGGTCTCTCTGGTAAAATTCATGTCTTCGGACAAGCGTTGGTACGGTAGGTGCATAGTGGGTCTGTAGGAGGGGCGCGAGGACGTCCCAGTCCATGGTTTTCACTTCAGCCAGTTTAGCCAGTGCCTTGGCCATCTTAAAGATGGCAGGCCCGCAATGAGTCAGGAATACTGCTTGCTTTTTTCCCGTAGTGGCATCCTTCAAGTTGTTGGTCTCCAGAAACATCTGGAACCGGTCCATGTACAAGTCCCAGTCTTCTTGTGCCGGGTCAAATGGAGCGGGTGGTATGGCGCTGCCGGACATGGTTTCTGTTAAGCCTGGTCCCCCAACCAATGTTAAGGAAACATGCTAAACAGAATGTGCAGCGTTAGTCAGTTAGGCAGACAGATAAATGTGTGAGATAAGTTTGTATGTTATTTAACATTCAGTAAAATAAAAATCAGATACGCTTGTGCTATCAAAAATATAGTTTATTCCATTATAATTCATAGCATAGTCAAAAAACAGTCCATTAGTCATGTATCATTTCAGTCAGTCTATTCAGGGATACTCAATTCGCAAAGTCCGTGTTGAATATTCAATGTCAGTTCACTTACAATAAATCAGTCCGTATTATCTCTTCTCACCGTTGAGAAGAATCAACACTCCTTTCTCTCTCCCGTTCCAGTAGGAGAAAAACGCAGTCATCAATCCATCCAGTAATTAGGGATCATTAAGCCAGAGAGCAAGCTGCCGTTGTCTTGCTTCTTTTATGGTGCTTTTACAACCACACCCTTAATTACATTCTTGCAGTTAAAGTTGCACACGCTTTAACCAACAAACCATGATAACTTATTTATTATTTTACCTAAACCAGTTAGGGTAAACAATGTTATCCCTAACAGTTTCCGCTGTCGATGTGCCTTCAGTCACGTGCTCTGTTTGGTGCTCTGTAGTGTTCAGTCAGCTCTGACATCTCCGTATCCCACCTTCGTTGCCAGTGTTAAGTTCTGCGCATGGGTGCAAGGAACGGAGACGAGGCAGTGAACAGTGAACTTCAACTCTTTATTAATCATTCTGAACAGAGCAAAAACCTAGGGCAGCAGCAGCCCTTTTATAGGGCAGGCTGCTGATCTAGTAACCAATGAGAAACATGGAGTGTTAAACCCTTGAACCAATGAGAGTGGCTCGTTAACAGCCAATCAGATTCCCCTGAATGGACCAATCCGTTATCGCTATTATCGGCCAATCAGAAGTGCAGCGTTAGAACCCTACTTTTTCTAAAGGTTTGATAAAACTTTATTTAAGCGTTTTATTAGTTCATAACAGTAGTGATACAGGAAATAATAACCCCAGGTTTATTATAGCTGTTTATCTCCACTCTGGCTAGGAATTCTAGGAATTGCAGTCCCCACACACCAGGAAGGCCTTAGAAGGGTAGCCAAAAGTTTCCACAGCAAATTTTTCAAAGATACATGGTCATCCCCTCCCCCTTTTTTTTTTCTTGGTCAGGCTGAAGGGAGGCATATTTTTGCACTGGGCCCTCTTGCAAACTTGAGAAATGCCACAATTTTATGCAAACAGAAAAACTCAATTTGGGGTGCTGTTAAAAGATGCGTCTCATATGAATTTGGAGATGCCTCCCAGGAGAAGGTTCTGCAACAATAAACTTCAGCAAGCTCTGGAGTCATTTGTCATGCTCAGCAGGAAGAAAACCACATTAAAGGAAGTGCGTGTCCAGGGCTCTCTCACTGCCGATTTGAATTGGGCTATTCTTCAGTTCACTGACTTATGTGACATTAAGGAGACACGAAAGGTCAGTGAAATGATCTGAGAGAAGAAAACAACAACCTCACAGGAAGGAAGCTGGTATTTCTCCCCTCTTTTTCTTAGAGCCAAGAATGGGGTGGA
The DNA here is from genome assembly GCA_033807585.1 of Hydrophis major. Taxonomy (NCBI): domain Eukaryota; kingdom Metazoa; phylum Chordata; class Lepidosauria; order Squamata; family Elapidae; genus Hydrophis; species Hydrophis major. Next base: position 264,949,057 of record CM066328.1, read on the forward strand.
ATTCATGGCATTTGCGTGTCCACGGAGAATGGGAGAATATCAAACATTCTCCTGCTTTTTCTTTAGGTAAGCTATAATCTGATTTTAAAATATTTTTGTCTCCAATCCTTTAATTGCACACTCACAATCACCTTTGAAAATGGTCCTTGTTTTTTTAGGCCTTCCAATCAATTTTGACCTGTTTTCTGGTCAACATTTTCATAAGTGGTTTGTCCTTGCTTTCTTCTTCCTAAGGCTGAGAGAGAGAGAGAGAGAGAGAGACTGGCCCCAAAATCACCCACCTAGCATTGTGCCTAAAACCAGATTAGATTAAGATTTCCTGATCCAATCCAGTGCCCAAGCCACTTATCAAACTGGGTCTCAGATGGAGCAGGGCAGAGTGAGAGATAATGATAGCAACAGCATTTAAGGCTTATTTACAGCTTCACAGTGCTTTACAGCCCTCTCTAAGCTGTTTACAAAGTCAGCCTATTGCCCCCAACAATCTGGGTTCTCATTTTACTAACCTCGGAAGGATGGAAGAAGGCTGAGTCAACCCTGAGCCGGTCAGGATCGAACTCCTGAAGTGAGCAGTGAGTTAGCCTGCAGTACTGCATTCTAACCACTGTGCCACCACAGCTCTTCCATGGACCTAGGACCTGGATAGTGTAAGAGTTTAGTGCTGATTGGAGATTTGAACCTAAGATTACCCATCTGGTAATCTTAGGTTCAAATCCCCAATCAGCACCATCTGAGGCTAAGCCCCTAATTGCTAATTTATCAGCTATAAAACCCATTCAATTAAAGGTGAGTTGGAGAATTGGGAGAACATTGTATTTCATTATTGCCTGGGTACACCTGCTCCATGTTCTCTATCAAGTTATATTTAGATCCCTTTTGCATGCCAAGTGTGGGCGCGGTTCCTGCAGATCTTTGTAAGCTGAGCTGATTAACTGCAGAAGTTGATTGACTGAGCTGTTGCTGCAGAAGAAAAGGCTGAAAAGTATCCTTTCCTCTGGAGTCCTTAGGAGGTGGTAGGACATGGGCAGGGACTTTCACATGCTGCGAATTTACCCTCCCTTCTCCCCAGAAGTAAAGAGTGTCAAAGTGCTATTTTCGCTCTGTTTCTGTGGATCTGAGGGGTAGATCAGTGGTCAGTTCCCTCCCAATAACCAAACCTCTCCCCAATTACCAAGCCAGGCCATTGATAAGATGATCAAGAACTGATGCAAAAACTGACTAGAGCAGGGGTGTCAAACTCAAGGCTTGGGGGCCAAATCTGGCTCACAGGATGCTTAGATCTGACCCATGGGGCCAGCCTGGAAATAGCAAAGGATCTGCCCGTGGTGCCTCTGCCAGTGAAAACATGGCCAAAAATGAGCTCCGTTTTTGCTGGCAGAGGGTTGCAGGAGGCTGTCCCAGCCAAAAATGGAACTCGGGAACCTGTTTTCTCTGGCAGAGTGCTTGGGCCACAGGTACCCCTGACGTGAGTGATGTCGAGCTGGCCACACCCACTCTGGCCATGCCCATCCCGGCCCCTGAGGTCGAACACAAACCTGATGTGGCCCTCAATGAAATCGAGTTCGACACCGCTGGACTAGAGGACTGATTTGTTTGCTCTGCAATCTGCTATCTGGAGAAGCAGGGACTGCTGTGCAGACAGAAAGTGAGGATGCTCATTGCACAGCACAAAGGCAATTGTGTGGTTTGGAGGCTGTGAAGGGTGTTGATGTGGAACTGCCCTTTCTTTCTATTGCCAAATTTGAGTCGGTCTGAAAATGTTTCCTGCCATAGCGCCTTTCAAACCATTTAGGGAAGGCGTTGAAAATATTGACTTTGAGATGGCGTGCTTGTTCCCCTTTGATTTGTCATCTGGTAGCTCCCGAGGTTTCCCACCAGATTTGGTAACAGATTAATTTGTGTGTCCAAATTCCTCAACATCACCTTTAATGTCAACCATCCCCAAGATTGATACCCCAATGTAGTGTGGGTAGGAGTCTTTGGAGACAGAACAATTCATTTGCACAGAATTCCTGAACGGCTCTTCTTAAATTGCCTCTTCCTCTGGAGCAGTTTAAATGCAGTTTATTCATTTAAGAAGTTTACCGTGGGGAAAAACAGAACTCCGCATCCTCCAAGATCTCATTTGCAAAAGGGTTCCGGAGAAAAGGAGAGGACATATGTATGCCATATGCTCCAGCGCTTGGTGTTTTGTTTTGTTTTTCCCTCTGATTTTCCTGCTGTTACGAGAAAAATTGAAAATTGCCTAAAATTAGACCGTATGGGCACATCCAATTGGATACCAGTTGAGTAGTGCAGCTGCTGTAAAGCTCAATGCACCCATTGCATTTTGTGCGTATCGACAGCCTTCAGTCTAGGACTGAGCTGGGGAATGGCAAGTTGTGCACATTTAGGTTACAAGACAGCTGTTCAGTAGCCTGATTTCCTAGCCAACTGTGTGTGCTTTCCTAACCTTTCTTTTGCACTTCCGGAATCACCGGAGACTTTCTTACTGAACCTCAGTAACGCCCATCAAATTGTGGAAGAGCACTTGCATGCCAATTTTTCAGTTAAAAGCCAAAAAATAAAAATAAAAATAAAAATGCAGAAGGCTTGGGATAGGTTTAACGTTATATATATATATGTGTGTGTGTGTGTGTGTGTGTGTGTGTGTGTACACACACAGACAGACACACACATACTGTTCAGTGCTGGGCCCTCTAATATAAAAAGCTGTGAACCTCCCCCCCTTGCAATCTAGGGATAAGCAGAAAAAAAAAACTAGCAAGAGTCATTTCTGAAGCGTGTCTGTTCCTACTCAACATCTCTTTCTTCTTTGTGTCTCTTCCCAACATAAAACAGCCCCTGAATTACACTGTTAGATGCTTGTTAATGCTCTACTTGTCTTTACTTGAAGTTCCTTATTTCTGTCTGTTTACATGAGTCCATTTGTTTTTGGCAGCTTTGTCTTGTCCTTTTCTAAGGGGATCTGCAAGAACAAGAGAAATAATATCCAATTACCAAACAGTGAATGACCCCTATCAGTTACCTGGCCCTTCTAGGTGAGCTTTTTGTCTTTGATTTTTATAATGATATGGCTTACAACTATGAGAGCTACAGAGAATCCTGTTTGCTTCCATCCCCTGTGAGGTTTTCTTTTTGGCTCTCTTCTATCCTCCTTGGGATGTGAGGATGGATGACCGCAGGTGCTCTCTGGATTTCAGAGGATGTTTTCCTGCCAAGGAGGAAACTGAGATTACTCAGAGAGAAAAAAATATACTTTGCCCTGGTGAAAAGGGCATATCAGTTTCCTGGTGGGGATTCCGACACCACACGTTCCCCTCTCATTTTTGGCAGAAAATTCTCTGTTAGAACCTGAAAAATACCAGTTCTGCTCACTGACACATTACGCTCTTTTGAGGTCCTACTTATTTATCTTATTTATTTAGCTATTATATCTAGGGGCCACCACAATCCCAAGGGCTGACTGCAGCTGAAAAACATAATCAACCACGAAAATTTGGCTGGGGGTAGCTTGCACAAATATGCTAGTGCTCCTGAGGAAGGATTGAATAACAGTTTGAAATCTTGCCTCTCAGGGGAATTTTCCAACCCTACTGTTATTTAAAATTCACTTTCTGTACACCTACTCTGGAGGAGATGAAAACTGGCTGAAGCCTCAGGGCCATTTGTAATATATTGAATCTTGGGTGTAGCCCTGGGCACCTTTAAAAGATTATATAAAAAAAGGGGCAACTTAAATACACAGGGATTGATTATATCAGCTGTATCGGTTATGTTTAATTTTAATGCAGTTTACCTCAGTAAAATTATTATTATTATTATTTTTGCTGGAGCTGCCTCTTTTTTCTGTGCAAATCTAGAGCAGGAAGTTGGCCTAGACTTTCACTCATATCCACACAATTCCTTCAGCATGGAAAAGCAACTGACAATGCTAGCCATGAATCTGATTTCAAAGTGATTTGTATCAAGATGGCTGTACTGAAAATTTAAGACAGACTTCATGTTTATTACCCAAGACCATGTTATTCCAACACAAGCCCCTCTCCAGAAATATTTAATTGTTTGATGAAAGAGATGCTGATGGTGTAGAAATCTGTAAAAATGCCTACCAGAAATAGTACTGTATGCAAGACAATGATTTGCAATGTTGCAGTGATGATACAATAGACTTCCTCTCTAAATTATCTCCTTCAGTTTCTTTAAGCTGATGTTTTAGAAAGCTTTGTTGTATTTGTTGAGGCTTTTCAGATGTGGTCCAAACTTCTAAAAAGAGTGACCCAGATAAAAACAAACTCAGAAATAGGTGTAAAGAAAGCCACACAAAATGAAGGCAGAGTGCTGCGACTGTAAATATCTTCATCCAATGACAACCACTCCTGGATCTTAGCAAGATTTATGGTTTTGCATAAGCTCTCAGCCCTCTCCAGTCAACTCAATGCTCAGTTGCCAATGATGATTTGTACCATGTCAATAACATTAGTCATTCTTATGACTTACTGTATATTCTCCTTTGACAATCTATGCATAGGATGTAAAGCTGAGTGCTTTACAATTTGGGTTGTTTTTGGAAGGGAGGGTGGGGCTGATAACTCAATAAAAGAAATAGCACAGGTCATTTGTAAAGCCATATAACAGGAATCCGAGGTGGATATTGTAAAGTCTGGAAGGATGGGTCCAAGAACGGAGACAAGACTCAGATAGCAACAACAGCTCTTTATTAGTGACTTCTGATCTGAACGAAATATCCTAGCTGCAGCAGCCCTTTTTATAGAGCTGGCTGCGGCTAAGCGGCCAATGACAACGATTTGAGCTTGCCACACTTGGCTTGCCCAATCGCGGCAGCCCGTTTACGAGCCAATCGGATCAGCCTGGAGCGACCAATCACGACCCGCTGTTAGCGGACCAATCCGAAGTGCAGGCTTTCAAGCCTGCTCGTCCGGAACACCCCTCCCCTCTAGGTTCTGTCTAAGGGGTGGGGTTATATAGTCTCACAGGTAGGCGGGTCTTCGCACCTGTCTACCTGACTTTCGCAGTTCAAAAGGTCTGTGCCCGGTCTCGGGTTCTGATGGGTTGTTCGTTGGGATTGTCCGGAACGGTGATCCGGTTCCATAGCTGTGACTCCCTTCTGGTGACCTTGGGATGATCGAAACGCCTCCTTCGTTGCTATCGCTTGGGCTCTCCGGGCTCGCTGAACCTGCTCAGCTGCTGTTATTAGGTGAGACGCTCGATTGCCATGGCTTGACATCAGCTGGTGAGTATTGTTGGCTTTGATGTGGTGATCGTGGGGTTTGTTCCTCTAGGCCAGATGTTGGTTCTATTCCAGAATCCCCAGTTCCCCCTCCCCTCTGGTTTCATGGTTGGGGTCACTGATGGGAGATGTGGGCAGCCTGGATCGTAGTTGGTCAATGTGGCGTTTCCACATTCTCCCATCTGTGGTTTCTAGGTGGTAGGAACGGGGGCCTGTAATCTGAGTTATTTTGGCAGGGATCCACAATGGGTCTCCTGAAAAGTTTTTTGTGAATACGGGGTCTCCTACCTTAAAGGTACGGTGTTTACTGCTGGAGCCCAGGGGCTTTTCCGGGGTGTACGCAGGGTGTAGGCGGTCTAGGGGCGATCTGAGTTTTCTGGCCATCAGAAGTTCAGCTGGACTTTTGTTGGTCGTACTGTTTGGTGTGATGTGCTAGAGCAGGAGCATCCGAGTGACTTTATCGTGGATGTTGCCTTTTTCCATTTTTTGTAGAGTTTTTTTTGTGAACTGAACCATTCGTTCAGCTCTACCATTCGCTGCCGGATAAGCCGGTGATGTCAATGCGTGTCATATGCCACAGTCTGCTAAGTATTGTTCAAAGGCTAAGGCGGTAAATTGAGGGCCATTGTTGGATACCAGGACATCTGGTAAGCCGTGCATTGCAAAAAGTCTGTTCAATTTCTTGATGACTGCATCTGTGGTGGTAGTCTTCATTTTGTTAACCTCAAGCCAGTTAGAGTATGCGTCTACTGTTATTAGGAAAGTATGCCCTTTTGTAGGTCCTGTGAAATCGATATGGATTCACGACCAGGGGCCTCTGGGCGTTTCCCATTCAGCTGGTGGAACTTTTGGTGGGGCCGAGTGCATCTCTTGGCATCTGCTACAGGTGGTGACCCAGGTTTCAATTTGTTTGTCCATATCTGGCCACCAGGCGTAGCTCCTTGCCAGCGCTTTCATCCATACAATGCCCGGGTGCCCATCGTGCAGTAATTGTAGAACTTTTTTTTGTAGTTTTGCTGGTATGACCACTCGGTCTCCCCATAACACGCACCCTCTTTGTGAGAAAAGTTCTGTTTGTCTGTTTTTAAATGGTTTGAAGGTTTCATTGGGTTCGATTTCTGGCCATCCCCTCTCCACCCAGCCAAGAACTCGTGCCAAGCATGAGTCTTTTTTGGTTTCTAGTGCGATGTCTTGTGCTGTTAGTGGAGGTGAGGGAAGCGTCTCAATTTGTAGTATTGGTAGTGTGAGAACTGGGTCATCTTGGCGTTCTGGTAATGGTGAGCGGCTCAAAGCGTCTGCGTAGGGAATGGTTTTCCCCGGGCGATGTCTCAATTGATAGTTGTAGGCGGCTAGGAACTCCGACCATCGCGTCATTCTAGGGGATAGAATATGTGGAGTAGGTTTGTCGCCTGCCAGGATGCCGAGTAATGGTTTATGATCTGTGATGATGGAAAATGATCTCCCATACACATACTCATGGAACCTTTTGATTGCAGATACTATGGCGAGGGCTTCCTTGTCTAGGTGACTATAGTTCCTTTCTGTTTTTGACAAAGTTCTTGAAAAAAATGCAATAGGTGCCTCTGTGCCATTGGGTAGAATGTGGCTCAGGATGGCTCCTACCCCAAACGGTGAGGCATCACAAGTCACAGTTAATGGAAGTGTTTCATTATATTGGATGAGCACTGCATCCGAAGTTAAAAGGTCCTTTACTTGTTGAAAGGCATGTTCCTCCCGTCGTCCCCAAAACCAGGAAGCCTTTTTATCGAGGAGTCTATGAAGGGGTTCAGCGACGGTTGCCTTCTGGGACAGGAAAATGTTATAAAAGTTAATGAGTCCCAGGAAGGCTTGAAGGTCTGTTTTGTTTTTTAGTCTCGGGGCATTTTTGATGGCTGCCAATTTCTTTTCCATAGGGTGAATTCCTTGTTTGTCAAGGAGGTAACCAAGAAATTCAACCCTTTCAGTGCATAACTGGCATTTTTCCTTTTTTACTTTGAGGCCAGCATCTTGGAACTTTTGTAGGACTGTTCTTAGTCATTTCTTTAACTGACTCTTTGTTAGAGTGGCTATTAACACATCATCGAAGTAGGGCACGACCCCTTTAATGCCCTGCAACAGCCTCTCCATCAGACTTTGGAAAATGCCTGGTGCTATGCTTATGCCAAACTGGAGCCTGTTACATTTGAATGCGCCCTGGTGTGTAACTATGGTTTGGGCTTCAGTGGTTTCAGCATCTACTGGCAACTGTTGATAAGCTTGGGCCAGGTCAAGCTTTGCGAATATTCTGCCGCCCCCAAGTGAGTGAAGGAGATGCTGGACCATTGGTACCGGATAGGCGCTCTGCTGTAATGCGTGGTTGAGGGTGGCCTTGTAATCTCCACAAATTCTCAAAGACCCATCAGGTTTTATTGGGGTCACAATTGGGGTCTCCCATCGGGCATGATCAATGGGTTCGAACATGCCTTGTGCAATTAGTTTGTCCAGTTGCTTGTCAATTTTGGATTTGAGAGCAAAAGGGACTCGGCGTGGTTTTAGGCAAATGAGCACGATGTCAGGGCGGAGATTAAAAGAGATAGGGACCCCTTGTACTTGCCTAGATTTTCACTGAAGACTTCTTGGAAGTCCTGGACGAGGGCCGCTTCCCAGTCTTCATTTTCCATTTGGTTGATGTCTGCCATTCCAATTCCTAATGGCGCAAACCACTGTAGACCCAGTAGGCTAGGTCGGTCTCTGTCAACGATAGTGAGTGGTAGTAATGCGGTGTGGTCCTTGAAGGAGACCTGGAATTGACTGGTGCCAGCGACTGGAATCCGGTTGCCCTGGTAGTCCTTTAATATGAGTCTCTGGATGCAGAGGTCTCGGTGGCGGATGTGGGGAATCAGCTGCTTTAGGGTTTTCCAGGAGATCATGGATAGAGAAGTCCCGGAGTCCACTTCCATGATGCAAGGTTGATTTTCAATGGTGACCTCTACACGGATTTTTTTGTTGTCCAAGGATGAAGCGTGGCCGATGGTGATAGTCTGATGTGCTTCTTCTCGTCTGGGTGCGCCAGTAAACTTCCGGGGCCTGTTGTACTGGTTCCATTGGTTGTTTGGGCGTTCCCGATTTGTGGTGGGGTTGCCCTCGGTTTGTCTGGAATTGTTTTCTTTCCATCTGGGGCTGGAACCTCTTTTGTTCTGGCATACCTTAGCAATATGCCCTTGTCTTTCGCAAAAATGACAGATGGCGTCTAGGAATCTGCATTCAGATTGTGGGTGGTTTCCCCCGCATCCGGCACATTGGAAATTCGATTTACGACCCTGCTGGTCTCATTGTCCATGATCTGACCGGAGTCTGTGGACTTCTTCCTCTTCACTATCCGATGAAGATTTGATGTCTTCATGATGGGTGGCTGACGTGTATTTCTCTGATGGGGTTGCCCTATCGTTAGTGGGTTGGCGGTTGGCCCCATTGGCCCGGTGCATTTGTGCTGCTGATTTACGAGTGGCTTCAGCTGCAGTGGCATCGGCTATGGAATCTGCGAAGGAGATGTCTCCTATGGCCATGATCTTGCTTTGGACCATTGGGTCTCTTAGGCCAAGGATGACTCGATCCCGCATGGCCTCTTCTAGATTAGCGAAACCACACAATCCGCCTAAGTTCCTTAGGTCAGCCACAAAATCCCTGATGCTCTCACTTTTGCATTGATCCCTTTGGTAAGATTCGTGTCTGCGGATGAGAGTCGGTACTGCTGGTGCGTAATGGTTTCGAAGGATGGGAGCAAGGGTATCCCAGTCCATTGATTTAACTTCAGCTGGTTTTGCAAGTGCTTTGGCCATCTTAAAGATGGCGGGTCCGCAATGCGTCAGGAAGACTGCTTGTTTTTTGCTGGGAGTGGCATCCTTCAGATTGTTGGACTCTAGGAACATCTGAAACCTGTTCATATTTGAGTCCCAGTCCTCGCTGGCTAGATCGAACGGGGTGGGTGGTATAACGCTGCTGGCCATTCTGCTGGTGTCTGCGCGCTGTCAGCCACGTGCTCAGTCAAACTTCTGTGAGTGTTCAGTCAGCTCTGCTGTCTCCGGATCCCACTTTCGTCACCAGTGTTAAGTCTGGAAGGATGGGTCCAAGAACGGAGACGAGACTCAGATAGCAACAACAGCTCTTTATTAGTGACTTCTGATCTGAGCGAAATATCCTAGCTGCAGCAGCCCTTTTTATACAGCTGGCTGCGGCTAAGCAGCCAATGACAATGATTTGAGCTTGCCACACTTGGCTTGCCCAATCGCGGCAGCCTGTTTACTAGCCAATCAGATCAGCCTGGAGCGACCAATCATGACTCGCTGTTAGCGGACCGATCCGAAGTGCAGGCTCATCTGGAACAGATATGATATACAGAACTGACATTTTCTAAGCCAAGTTGGTGTGAGGACAAATCAACCATCATACACAGGGCAAGCTAGGTTTCTTCCTTTAATTGAAATGCACAACTAACCAAGTTGCACACTAACCAAGTTACTTCTTAAGCTCTTGGGTTACCCCAATCTCTGTGCTTCTAGTGGGCAGCTGTCTCCTTTAATTTTAAAAATGCAATGTGAATGGATTCACATGTTTATCTTTTATGCAACTTAAGAGCATTTTGTAAAAATACAGAATTGATACAGACTGTATGAATTTGTGAAGGGGGAGGCTTCTTGGCAACACCATGATGGTATTTAGAGCAGGGGTGTCAAACTCATGTTGTCACGGTGGTGTCACATGATGTATTGGGACATTTCCCCCCTTCACTATACTGGGCATGGGCATGGCTACTAGCATGTGACGCATCCAGCCCATGGGCGAGGTGTTTGACACAGAGGTGGTATTCAGCAGGTTCTGTCCAGCTCTGGAGAACCGGTAGTGGAAATTTTGAGTAGTTTGGAGAACCAGCAAATACCACCTGTGACTGGAGATTTTGCAATATCCTTCCCCTGCCATGCCCACCAAGCCATGCCCACAGAACCGGTAGTAAAAAAATTTGAATCTCACCACTGGTTTGACTGCTTTAGGCTGGGTGGTTGTTTGTATGGAGGTATGAGTACTTACCAGACAGGGACATGTGATTTTTCTCACATGCAACCTGTATTTGCAAAACTAACCAGTCTTTCTCTCCACCTTCATCCCCATTTAAAATCTACACCAGATCAGCCACTCTCTGCAAATTTATACAGTAAGCTAGAGCTCACAAAAGCTGATGCTTTTAAATGCAATTTATTAGTCAGAAAAGGGGCTACTAATTTTTTTTAATTATTTTTGGCTACCATAACCTAACACAGGTCTTCAACTATATTAAGGACAGTCTTCAGATAATTTAAGAGCTGTGAATTTTCTTTAAAGTAGTTTATTCATTATACTGAAGCTTATTTACAATTATTTACAGTTTTCAAAGTTGCTTCTTTTCTAAAATGGCTGACATTTGCTACTTGGGGTGAAATTTTCTCAGTTGCTACACATAGTAAAAAAAATAAGAACATCAGTCTAGTGTAGTGGTTAAGACAGGGCTAGTAACCAGAGACTGTGAGTTCAAATCCCACCTTATCTATGAAAGCCAGCTGGGTGACTTTGGGCCAGGCACTGTCACGATTATTGTCAGGAAATAAAAATAGGAGGAAAAAGTGTTGGATATGTTTGTCACCTTGAATTATTTGTAAAAATAATAAAGGTGAAATATAAATAAATAAATCTAAAAATTTCAACCATATAGGAAATAAAAATAGGAGGAAGAAGCATTGGATATGTTTGCCAACTTGAATTATTTGTAAAAATAGTAAAGGTGAAATATAAATAAATAAATATAAAAATTTCAGCCATATTTTTTGATAGTTTCCCCCAATCTGCTGGACTTCTAATCATCTGAATTACAAAATAACTGATTCATTAGATGGTACCTAATTGCTTCATTCTGTTTTAATACTACTTAGATAAAAATCCTCTTCTTGAGCAAGGACCAAGTCTCAAAAGATTTCCATGTCAGGGGATGGAAGTGCTTTAACTTTAATTAACTTTTACAGTTAATTCTATCTCTTTGACTAGAGTTGTATGGACCAATAACTCTGCTAGCATTTGTTTACCTGTGGGAAACACCATAGTCACTAGAAGTGTTCTGTCTCCTCATTAGCATTCTTGAGATCCCCGCGCCTTGATTGGCCAAGGCGTGGGGCACTCTGATTGGTTAGGCGACCCGCGCCGATTGGCTCGCTAGGAATCTCCCACGATTGGTTGGTTCGAATCGCGGGAGATTCAAAGTGGTGTCATTGGCTGCGGCCGCCGCGGCTAAAGGAATAAAAGCCGCAAACTTTTCCTATAGCGCCAGTTCGGTTCCTACATCAATAAAAGAGCTTGATACGAAGTCACCGACTCCTGGCATCATTTCCGAAGACACAACACTGGCGACGAAGGTGGGATCCAGATCCTGAACCGAACCACGTGTCCGACGAAAGCCAGACGAATCTCCACGATGGCGAAAATCGCACCCCCCGCACCCTTCAACCCTGCCAGCGAGGACTGGGAATCGTACTCCGACAGATTCCACATGTTCCTCGAGTGCAGCGACCTGAAGGACGCCACCGGCCCCATGAAGCGAGCCGTCTTCCTGACCCACTGCGGGACCAAGGTATTTAAGATGGCCAAGGCACTTGCCAAACCCGCCGACACGACCGCGATGGACTGGGACGTCCTCGAGCCAATACTTCGGCGGCACTACGCTCCAGAGGTGCCCATCCTAATCCGACGCAACGAGTTCTACCATCGGGACCAACGGTCGGGTGAGAGTTTCAGCGACTTCGTCACCGAACTATGGCGCCTAGGGGGGCTGTGCGAATTCGACAACCTGAACGAAGCCCTGCGAGACTGAATCATGCTCAGTCTGTGGGACCCCGTCCTCCAGAGTCGGCTGATGGCCAAGGGCAACATCAGCCTTGGAGATACCCTCACCGCAGCCACAGCCGCCGAAGCGACCCAAACATCCGCCAACTGCATGTGCCGACCGAACGCTGGGGACCGCAGCAGGAACAACCACCCTGCAAGGTCGACCGAGGCCCAACCTGAGACGACCACCCACCAGGGCGATTTCCACTCAGCATCAGGCACTTCCGACGAGGAGGAGGAAATTCATCGCCTCCAGGCAGGCCGCGACCCACGGAACCGGCGGGGTCGTAAGTCGAGGACCAACTGTGCTGGTTGCGGAGGCGACCACCCCAGGTCCGAATGCCGGTTTTTCGAATCGATCTGCCGGCATTGTGACAAGAAGGGACACATCGCCTGCGTCTGCCGCCTCAAAAAGAACCGCAGCCCACCCAGATGGGACCAGAGCAAACGGAGGAGAGAGAGCACACCACCCCGGACCAGAGATCACCCCTCTGACAACAGATGGGACCGGAACGGACGATCCCTACAAGGCGGCGAGACCCGACAAAGAGAGGAGACCCATCAGACGGTCACCATCGGCCACGCCACAACCAATGATGCCCAGAAGGTCTTTGTGGAAGTAGGCATCGAAGGCGAGCCATGCAAAATGGAGGTGGACTCCGGGTCCTATCTCTCCATGATAGCATGGCAAGAAATAAAGCGCTTGGTGCCTACCATCCAAAGGAAAGGCCTAGACAGCCAGAGACTAATCGTAAAAGACTACCAGGGAAACCGCATCCCGGTAGTCAGAACCGGACAGTTCAACGTAACATACAAAGGGTGCACCGAAAGGCTTCCCCTGACAATCGTCGATCGTGACCGCCCAAGCCTACTGGGACTGCAATGGTTCACCCCACTCGGCATTGCAGTCACGGGAATCGACCACGTCACTGACGACAGCTGGGAATTCCAAGAGGTCTTCGACGGAAACCTCGGCAAGTACCGAGAGCCCCTTATATCATTCAGCCTAGACCCAAACCTCCCCCCAAAACGCCTGAAACCAAGGCGGGTGCCATTCGCACTTAAACCCAAGATAGACGAGCAAATTGACAAGCTCGTCAAGCAAGGGGTCCTACAACCAATAGACCACGCCCGGTGGGAGACCCCCATAGTCACCCCGATCAAGCCCGATGGGTCGGTGAGGATCTGTGGGGACTATAAGGCCACCCTAAATGGCGTGTTGCAACAAAGCGCCTACCCCGTCCCAGTAGTGCAACACCTGCTGCATTCACTGGGAGGGGGCAAGGTTTTCGCCAAACTCGACCTCGCCCAGGCATACCAACAGTTGCCAGTTGACGAGGAAACGGCAGAAGCGCAAACCATAGTCACCCACCGGGGAGCATTTAAATGCAACCGGCTCCAATTCGGAGTCAGCGTGGCACCGGGAATATTCCAAAGCCTAATGGAAAGACTATTACAAGGCATCAAGGGGGTGGTACCTTACTTCGACGATGTCTTAGTGTCGGCAACCAACCAAGCCGAACAAGAGGGTCGCCTAAGGGAGGTCCTAACCAAATTCAAAGAGACCGGGCTCAAGGTAAAGAGGGAGAAATGCCAATTATACACGGAACGGGTTGAATTCCTAGGATATCTCCTAGACCGTCATGGCATTCACCCCACAAACCAAAAAATCAAAGCCATCAAAGAAGCCCCCACACCCAAGTCGAAGACGGAGCTACAGGCATTCCTGGGGCTACTTAACTTTTACAATGTTTTCCTGCCCCAAAAGGCGACGGTGGCGGAGCCTTTGCATAGGCTCCTGGACAAGGCGGCGACCTGGACTTGGGGGAAACGCGAGCAAGCCGCCTTCCAGAGAACAAAGGACCTCCTCACTTCGGACGCCGTCCTTATACAGTACAACGAGACTCTACCTCTGGCCGTCACATGCAACGCATCACCCTTCGGCGTCGGTGCTGTCCTCAGCCATACCCTCCCCGACGAAAAAGAAGCACCCATCGCGTTCTTTTCAAGGACCCTCACCAAACTGGAGCGGAACTACAGCCAGCTGGACAAAGAGGCTCTGGCTATCGTTGCCGCAGTAAAAAGATTCCACGAGTATCTCTACGGCCGGACATTCACCATCATAACCGACCACAAGCCGCTGCTGGGAATCCTTGCAGGGAACCGGGCCACCCCGAACATTCTGTCTCCCCGAATGACAAGGTGGTCCAAGTTCCTGGCGGCCTACAACTACGGACTCATACACAGACCGGGTAAGACGATCTCCCATGCAGATGCCTTAAGCCGCTCGCCGCTACCGGAACCTGACACCGACCCAGCACCCACAACGACCACCCTCAGTATAGAGACTCTACCCAACCTACCCATAACCGCGTCAGACATTGCCCGAGAGACTAATAAAGACAAACGTCTGGCGCGGGTGTTGCATTGGGTAGAGAAAGGGTGGCCGGAAAGGGACAACGACGAGTCCGTCAAGACATTCCGGAACCGGCAAACGGAACTCTCATTATTAAAAGGGTGCATACTATGGGGGGATAGGGTGGTCATTCCAGAAAAACTACAAGGGAAGGTTCTGGAACTATTGCATGAGGGGCACCCTGGCATCGTTAGGACTAAAGCCCTGGCCAGAAGTTACGCTTGGTGGCCAGGGATGGACAAACAAATTGAGACATGGGTAGCAAGGTGCCAACGATGCCAGGAAACTAGGCCAAGCCCACCCACAGCACCCGTCCTAGAGTGGGAAACCCCAAGGGGACCTTGGTCTAGGATTCACATAGACTTCGCCGGGCCCACAAAAGGACACACCTTCCTTATAACAGTAGATGCTTACTCCAACTGGCTGGAGGTAAGCAACATGAAGACAACAACCATGGAGGCCGTGATCAAGGAACTCTGCAAACTCTTTGCAATGCACGGCCTCCCAGACGTCGTCGTTTCCGACAACGGGCCCCAATTCACCTCGCTGGAATTGGAAAAATTCCTAGCGGAAAGGGGCATCCGACACGCGCTGACAGCCCCGGTGCATCCGGCGGCGAACGGTAGGGCGGAACGGATGGTGCAATTCACTAAGAAAACCATCCGGAAAATAGACCACGGGGAGATCCAGGATAAAATAAATAAATTACTCTTCACCCAACACATAACCCCAAATACCACAACGAATAAGAGCCCAGCCGAACTATTAATGGGGAGGAAATTAAGGTCCCCACTCGACAGATTACACCCCACGTATAATCCAGAGAAGCCCCCAGATTCAACCAGCAAACACCGAACCTTCGCACCAGGCGACCTCGTGTACGCAAAGAACCTGACGGGAGACCCGTTATGGGTACCGGCTGTCATCACACAAATAACAGGCCCACACTCCTACCGGCTACAAACAACAGACGGACGAGCCTGGAAACGCCACATCGATCAATTAAGATCGAGGGCGACCACCAAGAGACCACCGACGCACAAGCATGCAAAACCAACCCCCACAACACAAACCAAGGGGGGAGGGAATACCCAGGGGACCAAAACCAAAGAAGAATAAACCAACCATACTTACCGGAAAGCAGCCAGCACGACCCCTCACCAGGAAGAGACAGCCAGGCCAGCTCGACCGACCCAGGGAGACCGAGCGGGAGTGGCGAAACCCGCAGCTCAACCAACCCGGGAAGCCCAGGAGGGAGCTACGGAGAGCGGCCCGGTCCGACCGACCAGCCGGTTCTCACGACGGCATCCGGAGAAGCAGAGACCCCGACCGAACCGGCCGGGATCCAACCTACGACTGAGCTGCGCAGGTCCAGTAGGCTGAGACGGAGCCCCGCCTACCTACGGGACTACGCGATGTAAGGACTAAACCAAGAGGGGAGGGGTGTTCTGTCCCCTCATTAGCATTCTTGAGATCCCCGCGCCTTGATTGGCCAAGGCACGGGGCAGTCTGATTGGTTAGGCGAGCCGCGCCGATTGGCTCGCTTGGAATCTCCCGCGATTGGTCGGTTTGAATCACAGGAGATTCAAAGCGGTGCCATTGGCTGTGGCCGCCACGGCTAAAGGAATAAAAGCCGCGAACTTTTCCTATAGCGCCAGTTCGGTTCCTACATCAATAAAAGAGCTTGATACGAAGTCACCGACTCCTGGCATCATTTCCGAAGACACAAGAAGAACAAAGCTTATTTATTTTACCAGCACCCAGTTAGATGGGACTTTACTTTTTCAGCCATTTTTGCAAGAAAGTGGCATACAAAATGCAACAAGTATATATTAAAAATATGCATCTCCTATGTTGATCTGATCACTGAAGGACATGTTTTTTAAAAAGTTGGAGCGTTTAGTATCTCTCTTTCTTTTTTGTCCATTTCAGTTTTAAAATGATGGCGGGCTCAAGTACCCTGGTCCCAACAATTAAAATGAATTAAAATAACATGCAAAATGTACACATGCTGTGAGACAACCATTATTACAACGATTTCAAAACATTACAGATTGTAGTAGATAAAGCCAACCGTAAAGGCTGGGCCAAATTTAAAGAAATTAATTAAAGTTCCAGCCTAGAAACCAGGAGGCAGTGAGTTCTAGTCCTGCCTTAGACATGAAAGTTGGCTGGGTGACTTTGGGCGTGTCGCTCTCTCTCAGCCCAATTCATCTCACGGGATGTTGTGGTAGGGAAAATAGGAAGAAGAATAAGGAATGTTACATATCCATCTCCCTGAGTTACTTATAAAATAATAAAGGTAGGATAACAAGCCAATGAATGAAATAAATAAACAATATATTGATAAGTGCAAGCTATTCAGTTTCCCTGTAATCTTACCCTGCTGGTCTCCCCACTGGAGAAATTAAGGCAAAATGCAGGCTTTGGTAAAAATCAAAGGGGTGTTTTTTATTCCATATAGAATGAATGTATTGCCAAGACTCAGAGCAAAGCAGGACTTATTCTTTGTGCTTTTCTTTGTACCCACACAACTGAGCCCCCAGTTTGCCTCCCGAAAAGATTTGGTGTGCAGTGTTCCAGGGCGGGAGATCAATGGGGGTGTGAGGCCACAGTTTTTCACCAGAATGATACATTACGCTGCATCTACATAGTGGATAGTTCTGTGCAGCCGAGAGCTGGGAGGCACACCGTTTGCCTGCTAAATGTGGCCTGACAGATTTGCAGTCTGAAAAGTCCTGCAGAGAACTGAGGACGTGCATTTCAATGCGTGGTCTCCTGCAGAAATGCTCAGTGGCTTCAGGCGTTCTTCTTCACTGTGCTGGCATATTCAATTTTGGAAGAGCAAGTTGCAGTGGCTAAGGGATGAATTTACAGCAGGAGGTGAGTGCTCCCATTGTAGAGAACACACTGGTCTTTACCATGAGACTCAAGACTGATGATTTACTGATTGATAGCTATGCAGTCAATGGAGTCACCTTGAGTCAAAACAGAAATACCAGCAGCCCAACAGATGAAGAACTGCCCAGGGCCTCTTCTATTTTTATTGTAAAGGTCCTCACCCTGGCTCACCTCCGAAATCCTTTGGAAGCTTTCCTCTCTGACACTAAGAGAAATTTTGCCAACTATCTCAGTGCAAAACTCACACTGGTGGATTGAAAGACTCCCCAACTCTCAGCAAATCAGGAATTGTGCAAAAATAATTCCATAAACTGAAGCAATGATAAAGATGACACCTTGTTTGTTCTCCTATGTTTCCACGGAATTCACAATGTGTGCGTATTGTGAATTGATTTGGCCATGCTGCTCACTACAGCTGTTTCTGGAATGGCATCTATCTTGGGCTTAGATTTTAGTAAACAAAACCAGATGATGGCAACTCTAAAAGACCAGAGAAATATTTTTGAATTGACAGATGATCTATTGCTAGGGAGAATGGGTCAAATCAAATCCCAAAATACCAGCACATGGTTTAATAGTGGCCTAATGCACCGGCTATTGTTTCTCTGACTTCGGAAATTATAACAAGATGCAAGAATTACATTGCCTCTTTATGGAATCCTGACCAATTTTTATGCTGATGATATTAACAAGTATGGTGACTGTATCCACGGCTGCTAACAGCTCCCAAACAACAAAAACCGTGTCATGCCAATACACCATAAATTCTGACCTTTGGGCATATATTGATTCACATAAAAAGGAAAGGGGATTTCATGGCAATAATCCAATGCTGCTGATGTCAGGTTTACCTATTTGACACACACACACACCTCTGTTGACACTGCTGATGGTGTGCATTTTCTTGATTGGAGAACTTCATTGGCACACTTGGAAAAGTCTGAAGGTGGAAATATACCACACTTTGGTTCACAGTCTAGGAAGTACAAAGGGGATGCACACATGCCTATGTGATTTAGCCCTATGTATACAGTGGCATTTTTAAACTATCTAACTTACTATATGTTTTAGATAGGTTTTAGACTAGGTTTTTAATTATTATTTTAATTTTTAAATACTCTGTAGTGTGATTGTGATGTTGTGTTTGGGACACTGTGCTGGAGTAGCTTTCAAATTTCATTGTATTTGTACATGCAATGACAATAAAGGTATTCTATTCTATTCTATTCCATTCCATTCCATTCCAAGTACAAAGGGAATGCACACGCACGCACACACACTGTCCTGTGTGACACACCCAAAGATGAACAGCTGAGAGAATGCCTGAGGACAGCAGCAGACATGAGAAGAAAATCAAGCAGAGGAAGTGCCATGGCAAGGCAAGACTCTGCATGGGGGAATGTACAAGTGACAGATAAGTGAAGTGGTTGACACAGGGAAATCCTACCAGTGTCTGGAAAGGGATGGACTAAAAGACAGCATCGAGGCACTGATCTTAGCAGTGCAAGAATAGCCACGAAGCACCAGATCCATAAAAGGAATGGTTTACCACAACTAGACAGGAGGTGCAGACTATGCACAGAGGCCCCACATAGTGGCAGGTTGTAAGATGCAGGCAGAAACAGTGTATGCTGAACAGCACAGCCAAATAGCTGTCATTGTGTATAGGAGCTTCTGTATGGTGTGGATGTTCAAAAGGTTCGGTGGAATGACTTGCTTCCAAAAGTTAAGGGTGCTCCAACACTGGAGGTTTTTAAGAAGGGATTGGACAACCATATGTCTGAAATGAGATAGGCTTTCTGGCTTGAGCAGAACGGGGTTAGAGTAGACTCCAAGGTTCCTTTCAGCTCTGCTATTCTGTCTATGGGCTAGGCTTTCCGAGGTCCAGATTGGAGAAGGTTGAGGAGAATAACAGAGGAGTGGTGCCAAATGATAGCAACATTAGGAAGAAGGATATGAGAAGCTGGAGAAGTACAGAGCCTGAAGAAGGAACTGGAGAAGATGGGAAAGTAAAGGCCAAAGTGACCCCAGTTAGAAGCACTTGGAGCTGTGACTCCTAGGCTGGGAGAGTGGCTTCAACAGATCCCAGGAATGGCATCACCACTCTCTGTCCAAAAGAGTGCAACAACTTTTAGGAACAGGTAAGATATTGTGCAGAACTGCATAGAACTACCCATGGTGTGAGTGGGGCAGAGGTGATATTCAGCAGGTTTTGACCAGTTTGGGAGAACCGGTAGCGGAAATGTTGAGTCGTTCAGAGAACCGGCAAATCCCACCTCTGACTGGAGATTTTACAGTATCCTTCCCCTGCTAAGCCCCCCAAGCCACGCCCACAGAACCGGTCGTAAAAAAATTTGAATTCCACCACTGGGGTGGGTGGGGAGATGGAGAGAGGAGGGGGGCACTCACTAGTACAGTCAGTTGTCAACTTGCAACAGTTCATTTCGTGAAGTTACAACAGCACCAAAAAAAGTGAATTGATTGTTTTTCTCACTTATGACCCTGTGATCAAAGTTCAAATGCTTGGCAACACTCCAGTGTCCTGGAATCATGGATTATTATTTATTTTTTTGCCACCCTATGACAAGCAAAATCAAGGGGGAGGCCAGATTCACTGAACAACCATGTTGCCAACTTAACAAAAAAAAAAACAAAAAAAACCCTGCAGTGATTCACTTAACAATTGTGGCAAGAAAGCTCGTAAAATGGGGCAAAACGCACTTAACAGCTGACTGACTTCGAATGGAAATTCTGTGCTCAAGTGTGGTGATAAGTCAAGGACTACCTGTAGTACCTAAAGCCTACTCTCTGAGAAAGTTCAAGGCAGCAAAGTGTTCAATTGTTTGTTGCTTTGATAATTGACTGTCTGCCCTAACATAGTCATGGTCGCCTCCAGTTGGCTGGAACCAGTTACCTCAAGGAAAGATGGGGCCATGCATTCCATCCAGTCGTCAGGACCAGCAACACAACTGGCTGCAGTTGAGATACAAACCCAACACTGATAACCAAGGAATACAGGAGTCCAAAGGAGAGCTCGCCCTGGAGGATCAAGTAAGCAAGAAGAAGAAAACAGAGCCTGAAGAAGGCATGTTTCACAAAAGGAGACTAATGGGAAGGAGAAGGAAGAAAGGAGGATAACAGCCTTCTTCATCTAAAATGAATTTAAGGACAGTCTATAAGATTTTGGGTATAGCAATGTGTCATGAATGATTATAAACATTACAGGTAGTTCTTGACTTAAGACCATCGTTGAGTCCCACATTTCGACTGTTAAGTGAGTTTTGCCCCATTTTATGACATTTCCTGCCACAGTTGCTAAGTGAATCCCTGAAGTTGTTAACTTGGCAATCTGGTTGTTGAGTGAATCATTGATTTTGCTTGTCAGAAGATTGGAAAAAGTGATCACATGACCCCTGGATCCACCAACCATCCTAACTATGAACCGGTTGCCAAGCGTCTGGATGTTGATCACATCACCAGAGGGGATGCTGCAAAGGTTGTAACTGTGAAAAATGGTCATAAGTCACTTGCAACTTTGAACGGTCATTAAGTGAACTGTTGTAAGTTGAGGACTACCTGCAATCTCAAAGTTTGTCACTCTTTCATTCTTGTCATACTGAATCCTGAAACAATAACCACTCCCTTCTTGCTTTCTTTTGGGTATAAGTCACCTCATCCTTCACTGCAGAAAGCAAATAATCACCTCAAGGTATGGTGGATCCTTATGTTTAAAGGGTTATTGTAATTGATTTATGAAACCATTTTCCTTGTTTATTTCAGAGCAAGCCCTTCACCCATAATTAATTAGATATGCCTCTCTTCCCTGCAGAGGCAAATAAATCTGTACCTATCAGATGGTAGGTTTTGCTGTAACATAGAAGCAATTAGTGTCCTCTTCAGTTTATTTCTGAAGTTATTGTTCCAGCTGGAAAATTTAAAGTTTGATGATGAAGTGGAGTCACTGTAACTGCTGAAATTGGCTATATAGTAGGGCTTACAGTTCTGGGCTATAAAACTGTAAAATATATACAGCCAGGACACAATAACAAAGAGTTAGAGTTTTCTCTATGGCTTTGCTGCCATTTAACAATCATCCAAGTTATTGCAGCCCATATTTAGTAGCGTTCGACAATTATTGCCTTGTTTTATTTCTCCAACTAATAATAGGAGACTTCATAATGAAAGTTGGTAAGACCTAACTTTCATGATTAGAGACTTTTTCTTACATGATTAAGAATTAAACGCAATGAAATCCATTACAGGCCCTGTCACGTCATGCCAATTATTTATAATAATGTAGAGGGAAGGGGTTTTTTTTGTAACTAGGAAGTTCACAATGTTTTCTAGAGCTGTGTGAAACTCCATTTTGATGGCAATTTAATTCAGTCTTCCCTTTGATTTATTTACTGAATCAGTTTGCTCACTTGAATCAAGTTAAATCCTTATGGATCCACCTGAAGATTGTTTGGATTTTTGCATACAATGTGATGCACCCACATTGAAATGAAATGGATTTTCAAAGGGGCACTTCTGATCAAATTGACTTCAAATTAGCCCTAGAAATCAAACCAACAATTTGAATCAGATCTTGGCTTATTTAACCATCCCTATTTTCTAATGTTTCAATTAGTATTTCTTCAGAATGGTATCTGCAAATGGTGTCTTGTCCAGTTTTCTGATGCCTTGTCAGCTGCTGGAAACTGAGGATGAGGAAAAGTCTTAAGTGTTTCATGGTTTGTTGAGAGCAATGTCAATATGAAGAGGTCAAAACAAGCAAGATGTCAGTCACAGAGCTGTGATTGAAGCCCTTTCTCTTTGTACATGCATGCAACATGGATGCACCTGCAGATGGAAGTGTTACAACTACCATCTACTGAGTGGACACTCCCCTCTTCTATGATGGACATCTCCTGAAAAATACCATGGTTGAAGTAAAAAAAAGGTTCATCTTCTTTTAATTTGCAGTGGCCATTTTACACTGATTGACTCATCAAGTGATGGGTGCAGATGTGTAGATTGTCCTTCAAATGTGGAGAAAATGAGATTAGAGTAGTTGACTGTTAAAAAATGAAACTCTCTGTAGCACTGATAATAGTAGTTGTACTGTAGTCAGTACTCTTGAAGCTCAGAATATACATTCTATAAACAAACTAATAGGGCATCAATATATTTCACATGCATTATCTCGATGTTAGCCCTGTCTGTAAGATGGCTGATATTATCCCATACTGCAACTGGAAGGAAAGAGACTGAGAATATTTTGCCCAAAGCTCTATAGTGAATTCATGGCAGTGATTAGTTTTGATTCTTGGACTTTCTCATTTGCCATTATGTGCTATCAACTCCTGTTCTGAAGAAAAGGACTAGGATGCTTTAAAGAAGAACAAGAATATAGAAATACAAAGGAATATTGCTTAGAAGCTCAGGCACTTCAGAATTTTTTTCCAGAATTAGGAGCAAGTCAAGACAAATTAGAAAGCTGTATTTTAGGCAACATAAAACATGTTTAGTTGGTGAGATTGAATTTAAACTGACATGGCCTTTTCTGAAATTTGTTCTAACGCAGACATATTAGAAATGACGCTGAGTCAGGATTTTCACTTATATATATGATCATCTCTCTGGATTCAAATCCAGTTTTATAATCTTGGGAGGATTAGCTGAGAGATTTACGGCCTATGCATAAAAGTGATTTAAAACTTGGGAGGGAAGGATGTAAAAAGTGGGTGACCTATGAGGTATATAGAAAAGAAAGGAAAGAGTTTTGCGGTCATGTCCAAAGGGGTTCATCTAATATAGCAGAGAGAAGACACAAGGGTTGCAAAGGGAACATCGGGTTCACACAGAGTTGGCAGAGTGAGGACAGATGGAAATAGAACTCTGATATTATCGATCTCATTAATGAAAAATTTAAGGAGTGTTAGAGAAGTCTTTTTCTGCAGAAGCAAAAAGGAGACAGAACTCAGTATGGGAGCCTATTGGTCATTTGCAGATCAGCTGGATAGAAATCCTACCAAGAGGAGACAAAAAAACTAATGATCTGTTCATCAGAGCTGGAACTTTACAGATAATATCAAGGAATAGAATTTACTCAACATTTTTATATAAGCCTTCAAATAATTATGTCTAGAGTTATTTGTGTTATTTCTTATCCAAAATCGTATTTATGACTTTTGAATTGAGAGGAAGGAAGGAAGAGGAAACAGGTGGGGTTTTTTTTTACATTGTTCAGAAATATTTTTTATTTTACATGGCTTTCCTTCTGTGCAAGAAGTGGAACCCAGCAGGCAAATGATCCATCTGAAATGGAAGGTTTCCCCCATTTTCCTTTGTTTAATAGCCTTATTTGGAAGTCTTTCCTTTAATGATTACAGCAGCTAAACTGGATTAGCCTTCAGTCCTATCCAATTATCACTTTTCATGTATTACAGTGGGAGATAGAGGGAATGTGGAAGTAGGTTCCTTCTATTGATCTATAGAATCTCTGGTCATGACCATAATTTGTTCCATAACTTTGGCGATTTCTTCATCTTTAATGTTTTGTCTTCAGCAATTTCTGGGTCAGGGGTCATGTTTGATTGCCACCCGAGTATGTGTTTGTGACTAGGTTCAAAAAATTTGTGAATTTTTTGGTCAGAACCCGATTTGGTCATGGTCAGAAGCGTTCGTGACCAGAGGTTCTACTGTATTTTGAATCAAAAGTGTTCAAGGATTATACAAGCAAACACCCCTCTTCCCATCTTCTCGCTCTAATGCCTGGAAATAAGAGATGGAAATGGTAGTAGGGCTACCAAACCAGAGATGCAAAATGCTGGACCATCACAAAATTTTAAACAGCCACGAGAAGGCAGGAACAGATTTTCTCTGGCTCTTTGCTGCTACCTAGTGGTCATTCAGAATTTTGCGGTGTGCTGTGACGGTTCTAATGACAGAGAGATCAATCCCTTCATCTATTTTCTTCAGAGGCTGAACCACGAAAATGAGTTTTCAGCTGCTGCTGCACCAAAAGGATACAAGTCTTCCCACACCTGAAGCATAACCTGGGCCTTTACTGAATGGATATTTGATAAACTACAAATGATCCAAATATATTAAAAAGTCTGGGTGTAAATAAGCAAGCATGGCTTTATTATGCTTTCATTCTCCTTCTATGAAATCTGTTACAATTGGGGTTTTTTTGTTCACACTTTTGTTGTATTTTTGCATTCTTTAAATTAATGAGGATATGCTGCTTTTGAACCAAGCACACAAATAACAAATGTAATATTCCAATCCTGGTTTTTCAACATGCCTGAAAGTTTTCTTTATTCCTTTAGTCAGGGATTCTTAATCTGTGGTCTACAGACTCTTTTTTATATATATATAATTTTTTATTTATTTTTACATACAAAAAAATCTATTCCATTTCAATCATGTGTTGATTAGGTACATATTTCATATGCTTAACAATTATTAATAATACTCTTTTTATCAATATAACAATAATAAATTCCCATAAAAGTAATATAAGTAATATCCAATATATCTATTTTGCAAGCTTCTCTTATTACTTTATAAATCCATCTAATTCATTTTAATTTATTTTATTTTCTAACTACTCAAAATTTTGAGTAGTTCAGAGAACCGGCAAATACCAACTCTGACTGGAGATTTTACAGTATCCTTCCCCTGTCACACCACCAAGCCAGGCCCACAGAACTGGTAGTAAAAAAATTTTGAATCCCACCACTGGCGCTGTCGTGTCCGCGAAAAAAGGTTCTGAGTCGGTGACTTTCATTAACAGCTCTTTATTTCTAATAGTTGAACCGAACCGGCAAAAGGCAAAAAGCCTCCGGCTTTTATACCTTTTGCCGCGGCGGCTGCGGCCAATGGCAGCGATTCAAGTCTCCCGCTCTTGGTTTGAACCAATCGTGGGAGACTTCAATCGGGCCAATCGGCGCGGCTCGCCTGGCCAATCAGAAATCCCCGCGCCTTAGCCAATCAAGGCGCAGGGATTTCGAGTAGTCCATTTTAATACATAACACCCCTCCCCTCTTGGTACGGTCCTTCACGTGGTGTAATCACGCAGGTAGGCGGGGCTCCGTCGGGTCCTAGTTGACCTGCGCAGCTCACTTCCTTGTTGTAACTCGGCCGGAGCGGTCATCTTTTTGGCTGCTCCTGGCTCTGTGAGAACCGGCTGGATGATCGGGCCGGTTCTCTCGCCGTGGCTCCCGCCTGGGCCTACCGGGTCGGTTGAGTCACGGATTTTGCCGCTCCCGCTTGGCTTCTCCGAGTCGGTAGAGTTGGCCGGACGGCTCTTCTCCGGATGGGACTCGCGAAGGCTGCGTTCTGGTGAGTTTTTAAATTTAATTTTCTCCTGCGTTTGTCTTTCCGGGTATTCCCTCCCCCCTTGGTTCGTGTCTTGGGGGTTGAGGTCAGTCATTGCTCGAGACCGGAGCTGGTCGATATGTCGTTTCCAGGCTCGCCCATCGATGGTTTGGAGCCGGTACGACCGTGGGCCAGTGATTTGGGTTATGACGGCTGGGATCCATAGGGGGTCCCCCGTCATGTTTTTGGCGTAGACCAAGTCGCCTGGTTCAAAAGTCCGGTACCTGGAGCTTGAGTCCGGGGGTCGCTCCGGGTTATAGGTTGGGTGCAGACGATCGAGTGGGGACCGCAGCTTTCTGCCCATCAGGAGCTCTGCAGGGCTTTTGTTGGTTGTGGTATTGGGTGTGATGTGCTGTATGAAAAGTAGTTTGTTGATTTTTTCGTTGATCTCCC
Organism: Hydrophis major; assembly: GCA_033807585.1. Taxonomy (NCBI): domain Eukaryota; kingdom Metazoa; phylum Chordata; class Lepidosauria; order Squamata; family Elapidae; genus Hydrophis; species Hydrophis major. Next base: position 264,975,270 of record CM066328.1, read on the forward strand.
CGTGGTCCATTTTCCGGAGGGTCTTTTTTGTAAACTGGACCATCCGTTCCGCCCTACCGTTCGCCGCCGGATGCGCCGGTGCTGTCAATGCGTGGCGGATACCTCTCTCGGCCAGGAACCGTTCGAATTCGATGGATGTAAATTGGGGCCCGTTGTCTGAGACAATGACGTCTGGGAGGCCATGTGTGGAGAACAGTTTACACAGCTCTTTAATGACAGCCTCTGTGGTGGTGGATTTCATGTCAGCCACCTCTAACCAATTTGAGTATGCATCGACTGTGATTAGAAAAGTGTGTCCATTTGTGGGGCCAGCAAAGTCTAAGTGAATTCTGGACCAGGGTCCCCGTGGTATTTCCCAGTCCCGGATAGGTGCTGTGGGTGGGCTGGATCTGGTTTCCTGACACCGGTGGCATTTGGCGACCCATGCTTCAATTTGTTTGTCCATCCCTGGCCACCAAGCGTAACTCCTGGCCAGGGCTTTTGTCCTGACGATGCCAGGATGACCCTCGTGTAACATCTCTAGGACCCTGTTTTGCAATTTGCCTGGAATTACCACCCGATCACCCCACAGGATGCAACCTCTTAACAGTGAAAGTTCAGTCTGGCGCTGCCGGAATGTTTTAAAAGTCTCGTCAATGTCTCTTTCCGGCCAGCCTTTTTCTAACCAATGTAAGACTTGCGCCAATTGTCTGTCCCTAATGGTTTCCCTGGCAATATCAGATGCGGTTATGGGCAAACTCTCGATACTCAGGGTGTTTGTTGTTGGTGCGGGGTCAGGGTCAGAGTCCGGCAAGGGCGAGCGGCTTAAAGCGTCCGCGTGCGAAATTTTCTTACCTGGCTTGTGTAACAGTTCGTAGCTGTAGGCTGCCAGGAATTCAGACCATCTTGTCATGCGGGGCGACAAGATGTTTGGTGTAGCACGGTTTCCAGCGAGGATGCCCAGCAGTGGTTTATGATCAGTGACTATTTTAAATGGGCGGCCGTACAGGTACTCGTGGAAACGCTTAACGGCGGCAACTATAGCCAAAGCTTCTTTGTCCAGCTGGCTATAGTTCCGTTCCGGTTTAGTCAGAGTTCTGGAAAAAAATGCGATAGGTGCTTCTCTCTGGTCTGGGAGGGTATGGCTGAGGACAGCGCCGACGCCGAAAGGTGATGCATCGCAAGTGACAGCTAAGGGCAAAGTCTCACTGAATTGCATCAGGACGGCGTCGGAGGTGAGGAGGTCTTTGGTTTTCTGAAAGGCGGCTTGTTCTCATCTCCCCCAAGTCCATGCTGCCCTCTTGTCTAGGAGTCTATGTAAAGGTTCCGCCGCCGTTGCCTTCTGAGGTAGGAAGACATTATAAAAATTTAGTAAGCCTAGGAATGCTTGTAGTTCTGTTTTGGACTTCGGGGTGGGGGCTTCCTTGATGGCTTTAACTTTTTTAGTTGTAGGGTGGATGCCCTGCCGGTCTAGGAGGTAACCCAAAAACTCTATTTGCTGTGTACAAAGTTGGCATTTTTCGCGTTTGACTTTAAGTCCTGTTTCTTTAAATTTTGTTAAGACTTGTCTTAATCGGTTTTCTAATTTGGCTTCGTTTGGCGCCGCTATTAATACGTCATCGAAATAGGGCACCACCCCCTTGATGCCCTGTAGTAAACGTTCCATCAGGCTCTGGAAGATGCCTGGTGCCACGCTGACTCCAAATTGGAGTCTGTTACACTTGAAGGCCCCCCGGTGTGTCACAATTGTTTGGACTTCTGCCGTTTCCTCGTCCACAGGCAGTTGCTGGTATGCCTAGGCGAGGTCTAGCTTGGCAAAAATTTTTCCCCCTCCCAGTGAGTGCAGTAAATGTTGCACTATTGGAACTGGGTAGGCGCTTTGCTGTAGCGCGCTGTTTAGGGTGGCCTTATAGTCCCCGCAGATTCTCACGGACCCGTCTGGCTTTACTGGGGTCACTATAGGGGTCTCCCATCTGGCGTGGTCTATCGGTTTTAATACCCCTTGTTTGACGAGTTTGTTGATCTGCTCGTCAATTTTTGGCTTTAAAGCAAAGGGCACCCTTCTAGGTTTAAGCCGCTTGGGGGAAACCCTTGGGTCTAAATCAAACGAGATAGGGGGCCCCTTGTACTTGCCCAAGCCTCCATCGAAGACCTCCTGGAACTCCTGGACTAGCTGCTGTTCCCAGGCTTCAATGGAGACTTGGTTGACACCTGTCAGCGCGATGTTAAGCGGGGCGAACCATTGCAGACCCAGCAGGCTCGGGCGGTCACGATCGACTATTGTGAGTGGCAGTTGTTCGGTGTGGCCTTTGTAGGTTATGTTAAAGTTCTTGGTGCCCACTACCGGAACGCGATTACCTTGGTAGTCTTTTATGATGATTTTCTGGGCAAGCACGTTTTTTCTTTGTAGAGTAGGCACTAGTTTTTTTATTTCGCGCCATGCAATCATGGAAAGGTAGGACCCGGAGTCCACTTCCATTTTGCATGGCCGGCCTTCGATGTGGACTTCTACGTGTACCTTTCTGGCGCTGTCTGAGATGGCGTGGCCGATGGTCACCGTCTGGTGGGTTTCTTCTTTCCGCCGACCGTCGCCGCTTCTTTGAGGTCGTTGCTTCTGGTCCCATCTACCTGCTGGCTGGCGCTCTCTGGCTCTGGGCGGGGAGTTCTCTCTTCTTCTGTCCTGCTGTTCCCATCTTGGCGGGCTGCGGGTCTTCTTTTGGCGGCAAACTCGAGCGATGTGGCCCCTTCGGTCGCAATGCCTGCAGATAGCATCAAAGAAACGGCATTCAGACCTGGGGTGGTCGCCGCCGCACCCGGCGCAGTTGGTCCTCGACCTACGACTGTTTTGGCTTCGTTGGTTTCCGCGTCCCGTCTGCACGCGATGTATGTCCTCCTCATCATCTGACGTGCTGGAGGTTGACTGGTAGTCGCCGTAGTGTGCGGTTGCTTCGTTTCTTGCGTCGGCCGACCTCGCGGGGTTGTTGTTTCCGCCCTTCGCGTCGGATCTTCGCATGGTGTCTGCTGACGTGCGGGTTGCTTCTGCGGCTGCGGCTGCGGTGAGGGCATCGGCTAGGCTGATGTCGCCTTTGGCCATAAGTCGGCTCTGGAGTGTCGGATCCCACAATCCGAGTACGAAACGGTCTCTTATGAGACTATTCAATCCTTCAAACTCACAGAGTCCACCTAGGCGCCTTAATTCAGCGACGAAGTCGCTCAGTTTTTCGTCTGGTCTCTGGTTTCTTCGGTAAAATTCATTTCGTCGTATTAGGATGGGGACCTCGGGGGCGTAATGGCGCCTCAGTATGGGTTCGAGGACGTCCCAATCCATGGCAGTCACGTCTGCCGGTTTGGCCAATGCCTTGGCCATCTGGAAAACTTCTGGTCCACAATGCGTAAGGAAGACGGCGCGTTTTAGCGGGCCCGGGGCGTCCTTCATGCCGGCACATTCTAGGTACATACGGAATCTATCCGAGTACGATTCCCAGTCCTCGGCGGCGGGGTTGAAGGGGGCGGGCGGTGCTATCTTCGCCATTTTGCTGTCGCTAGTTCTTAGATGGACACGGGGTTCGGTTCAGGGGCGAGATCCCACCCTCGTCGCCAGTGTCGTGTCCGCGAAAAAAGGTTCTGAGTCGGTGACTTTCATTAACAGCTCTTTATTTCTAATAGTTGAACCGAACCGGCAAAAGGCAAAAAGCCTCCGGCTTTTATACCTTTTGCCGCGGCGGCCGCGGCCAATGGCAGCGATTCAAGTCTCCCGCTCTTGGTTTGAACCAATCGCGGGAGACTTCAATCGGGCCAATCGGCGCGGCTCGCCTGGCCAATCAGAAATCCCCGCGCCTTAGCCAATCAAGGCGCAGGGATTTCGAGTAGTCCATTTTAATACATAACAGGCGCCTACTGAAATCTTGGTCCATATTTTGGCTCAAAGTATTTCTGTTGTACAGAATACAGAATAACAGAGCTGGAAAGGCCCAGTTTGCTTTCTAGTCCCACACCCTGCTCAGGCGGGAGATCCCAAACACTCTGCACAAATGGCTGTCCAATATTTTCTTAAAATCCTCCAGAAATGGAGTGTCCGCAACTTCTGGAGACAAGCCGTTGCACTGATTGAATGTTCTCACTGTCAGAAAATTTGTCCTTAGTTCTAAGCTGGATCTTCCCTTGGTACATTTCCATCTGTTAACTTTTTGTTCTGCTCTCTGGTGCTTTGGAAATAGGTTGTCACTCTCTTTTGTGTGACAGCCTTTCAAATATTGGGAGACTGCAATCATGTCACCCCTAGTCCTTCTCTTTGTTAGACTAGACCAGAGGCCTCCAAACTTGGCAACTTTAAAACTTGTGGACTTCAAATCCCAGAATTCTCCAGCCAGCATAGCTGGACTAGACACTCCCAGTTCCTGCAACCATTCAACATATGCTTAAGCCCCCTTGCTCTTATCTGCACTATTTCTAAGTCTCAACATCTTTTTTGTATTGAGGTGACCAAACCTAGATGCAGTATTCCTGGTGTGGTCTTACCAAGGCATTATAAAGTGGGGTTAACACTTTACGTGCTCTTGATGCTAACCCTCTGTCAATGCAGCCTAGAACTGGGTTGTCTTTTTTTGGCAGCTGCAGCACACCGCTGGCTCATATTTAAGTGATTGTCCAGTGGGACTCCTAGATCTCTCTCTCACACACAGTTTTTACTCGAGTCAGGTGCCTCCTATCCTATACTTGTACATTGGGTTTTTCTTGCCTAAGTGTGAAACCTTATTTTTCTTATCATGGAATGTCAATTTTGTGTACATTTGTGTTGTAAGGCTGGCCACTTAATTACGGAGTCTGGGCCTCCTGCTGCTTCTGTGCAAAGTAATTACCTGATTGGAGATCTGGCATCCAGAGAACCTTAATGACTCACGCCCAGGGCAGTGGATATTTCTGAATGGACAGTTTACCTGCAGGGTTTCAGGATCCCATTCTGAAAGATACTGTGCAGATGGACCTACAGAACCAGCAGTTTAGAATGGGAAAAAGAGGTCCAGGGAAAGAACCGTTGACAATTTCAACTGGGGTGAGTTGGCCTGAGAGACTACTGTACTGCCTTCAGGTGGTGCACAGATTAATTGCTAGGCAACTGCTCTGTGCCTGCTGTAGGGAGTCTCTCTTTGCTTCCATGCTTGCTTGTATATTATTAAACAAAGCAAATCTTACAGACAGACTTAAGTATGGCATTATTTCATGAAGCTGCTCCCTGGTCACCTAACAGCTCCAAAACCCAATGATCCGAAGATAGAATTTGCAATCATAGGCTTAAGGCAGAGAAGTCCAAGGAAGGAGGTGGTTGTTGTTTTTTTAACAGTCATTTCACGTCTGAAAAAAACTGCTCCTCCAGACATGCTGGAAATGTGCAGTGCAAGTATTTATAGAATCCAATTGTACGGAAAATACCATGGAGGCCACAGAGTGCATCCCCTTGTTCAGTGCACGAGGGCAGATTAAAGCATGCAAAGAAATCTGTATGTGGGCTGCAGTGAAAGGAAGCCCCTTATCTCCTTAGGTCTGTTGTCAGACTGTTCTCACAGTTCACCAGTTTCTCCTAATACTCAACTGCTCTGAAATTAATTGGTGCTTTCTGCTCTGGAATGTTACAACCTTCTCTTATATGATTCCCACTCTGGTACTTGATAAATACCACCATATCCTCCCTCTGTGGTCTTTTTTCCAAAGCTACACAAACCCAGTGGAATTTCCAGTCCCTAATTATCTTTCCTGTCCTTCTCTATTCAGTTTTTGGCTGAATTCTTCCTAAAGCAGTATGCCTGTCACTGGATCCGGCCATAATCAAGCCAAATAGGTCTCCCATCCTATTTCAATACCGATGCATTTCATTTTTTTGTTCTGTTGCATTCATCGCTAAAATTTCCCCTGGTTATTTCAGTCCTTTTCTATCACTTATTCAGATCATGTTGAAAATACAGTTTGTTTTAGCGGACTGGGTTTCCTTCCTAATTCTCGTCATCTGAGTTTCAGAAGCATTCTTCCGTTGTGTCTTCCAAGTCATTGATAGAAACTTTGAAGTTTTAAGGGGCCTTGAACCAAACCCTGCAGCACCAGCCAATTGGAACTATAAAGTGTTCTGTACAGTCATTAGCATACTTGCAAGCGCCGCGCTGTGATTGGCCAAAGCGCACGGCGATCTGATTGGCCGAGCGAGCTGCACTGATTGGCCCGTAACGAATCCCCCATGATTGGTGGAAACTAATCGCGGGAGATTCAAAGCAGTGCCATTGGCTGCGGCCGCCATGGCCAGAGAATAAAAGCCGCTGTTTTTCCCCTTGAATCCCGAGCCGATCTCGGGACCCAAAAAAGAGCTGAACTCAGTCACTGACTCCTAGTCTCCTTTCTGCAATGGACACGACACTGGCGATGAAGATGGGATCCCGAGACTAACCCCCATCAAGCACGTGTCCTGAGGAAGCGAGACCGATAAGATGGCCAGCATCACACCGCCCGCACATTTTGACCCAGCTGCCAAGGACTGGGAATCGTACACAGACCAATTCCTAATGTTCCTTGAAAGTAGCAACTTGAAGGATGCAACCGGGCAGAAGAAAAGAGCCGTCTTTCTAACACACTGCGGGCTCGCAGTGTTCAAGATGGCGAAAGCTCTCGCAAAACCCGGGGACATGAAGGAGATGGACTGGGCCAACCTCGAGCCATTGCTCCAAAACCACTATGCCCTTGCCGTGCCCACCCTAATCAGGCGGCACAATTTCTACTGGTGGGACCAGAGATCAGGTGAGAGCATCAGCGACTTTGTGGCTGATCTATGGAGTCTAGGGGGCATGTGCGGGTTCTCGGATATGGACGAGGCTTTGCGGGACTGTGTCATGCTTGGAATCAGAGACCCAGTCCTAGAAAGCCGGCTGATGGCAAAAGGCGACATTGCCCTTGCCGACGCCCTCGTTGAAGCCACCGCAGCCGAGGCAACCCAGAAATCAGTGAATCGAATGCGGAGACTGGACACCGGGGAATGCACCGCGACCACTGCGACGGGCCAGGCGACCGAGGCCCACCCAGAAGCAAGCCACCGGGAAACCACCACCCATCATGGTGACTTCTACTCCACCTCCGAGGAAGAAGGAATACATTGGCTCCAGATGGGACGAGATTGGCGCAGATCGGCGGAGTTGTAAGTCGGGGACCACATGTGCCGGGTGCGGAGACGACTACCCTCAATTGGAGTGCCGGTTTTTCGATGCAATTTGCCAACACTGCAATAAAAAAGTTCACATCGCCCGAGTCTGCCGACTGAGAAAAGCCTACAGCCCCTGTCGGTGAGATCACAGCAACCAGAGATGAGACGGCACCCCCCCCTCTACAGGGCCAGATATCGCCAAGCCAAAAATCGCTGGAACCGAGACGGACAGAACCGACGAGGCGGCGAAAACCAGCAGAAAGAGGAAACCCACCAGACGGTTGTCATTGGCCACTCATCAACCACAGACGCCCGAAAGGTATACATGGAAGTGGGCATCGAAGGCGAACCATGCAAAATGGAGGTGGACTCCGGGTCCTACCTTTCCATGGTTGCCTGGTGAGAAATCAGGCATTTGGTGCCGGAAATCCACAAGAGGAGGTTGGAAACCCAGAAACTAATCCTCAGAGACTACCAGGGGAACCGCATCCCAGTAGTTAGAACTGGACAGTTCGAAGGGCCGCACAGCAAAGCTTCCCCTGACGATTGTGGACCGAGACCACCCCAGCCTTTTGGGACTACAGTGGTTCACACCACTCGGGATCGAGGTTACGGGCATCGACCACGTCGCAGATGCCGACTGGGAAGAGCAACTGGCATGGGACTTCCAGGAAGTGTTCGACGGCACCCTAGGTAAGTACTGAGGGCCCCCTATTTCCTTCAGCCTAGACCCCAGCATTCCCCCAATACACCTAAAACCGCGGCGGGTACCTTTTGCACTCCGGCCCAAAATCGACGAACAAATTGACAAGCTCATCAAACAAGGGGTCCTACAACCAATCGATCACGCCTGGTGGGAGACCCCCATAGTCACCCCAGTCAAGCCTGATGGGTTGGTGAGAATCTGTGGGGACTATAAGGCCACCCTAAATTGCGCTTTACAACAAAGTGCCTACCCCGTCCCAGTAGTGCAGCATCTTCTACACTCACTGGGGGGAGGCAAGGTTTTTGCGAAGCTCGACCTGGTGCAAGCCTATCAACATTTTTCGGTTGATGCAGAAACTGCTGAGGCGCAGAACATAGTCACCCACCAGGGAGCATTTCGCTGTAACAGACTCCAGTTTGGAGTCAGCGTGGCTCTGGGAATTTTCCAGAGCCTCATGGAGAGACTCTTGCAAATAATTAAGGGGGTGGTGCCCTACTTCGATGACGTACTAGTGTCAGCAGCCAACCAACAAGAACTAGAGGGTCGTCTAAGGGAGGTACTAACCAAATTCAAAGAGGCTGGGCTAAAGGTGAAAAAAGAGAAATGCCACCTGTACACAGAGCGGGTCGAGTTCCTAGGATACCTCCTAGACCGACACAGCATCCACCCAACTGCAAAAAAAATCAGAGCCATTAAAGAAGCCCCAACGCCACGGAATAAAATGGAACTGCAGGCATTCCTAGGACTGCTTAATTTTTATAATGTTTTCCTGCCCCAAAAGGCAACCGCGCCGGAGCCTTTGCATAGGCTTTTGGACAAGCGGCCACATGGACTTGGGTAAAATGTGAGGAAGCCGCCTTCAGCAAAACCAAGGACCTGCTCACCTCGGATGCCGTCCTAATCCAATACAACAAGACCCTACCACTTGCTGTCACATGCGACGCCTCACCTTTTGGCGTCGGTGGCGTCCTCAGCCACACGCTCCCCGATGGAAAAGAAGCACCCATCGCCTTCTTTTTAAGGACACTCACCAAACCGGAGAGAAATTACAGTCAACTGGACAAAGAGGCCCTGGCTATCGTCGCCGCAGTAGAGGCTCCACGAGTACCTCTACGGCTGCACGTTCACCATCATCACCGACCACAAGCCGCTGCTAGGAATCCTGGCAGGGAACAGGGCCACCTTGAACATTCTATCTCCTAGAATGACAAGGTGGTCCGAATTCCTTGCCGCCTACAGCTACCGGCTCACACACCGACCGGGGAAGACAATCACCCACGCAGACGCCCTGAGCCGCACGCCGTTACCTGACCTAGACACCGACCCAGCACCCATGACAGCCACCCTCAGCATAGAGACTCTGCCTGATCTACCCACAACCGCATCAGACATTGCCCGCGAGACTAATAAAGACAAACGTCTGGCGCGGGTGTTACATTGGGTAGAAAAGGGGTAGCCAGAAAAGGACTATGATGAATCATTCAGGACATTCCGGAACCGGCAAACAGAACTCTCATTACAAAAAGGTTGTGTACTTTGGGTGGATAGGGTTGTGATTCCAGAAAAGTTACAAGGGAAGGTATTGGAGTTGTTACACGAGGGGCACCCGGGCATAGTTAGAACAAAAGCCCTGGCCAGGAGTTACGCCTGGTGGCCAGGAATGGATAAGCAAATTGAGACTTGGGTGGCAACATGCAAACGTTGCCAACCAACCAGAGCCCTCCCGCAGCACCAATCCTGGAATGGGAAAACCCCAGGGGACCATGGTCCAGGATCCACATAGATTTTGCCAGGCCCACAAAAAGGACATATATTTCTTATCACGGTAGATGCTTACTCCAACTGGTTGGAGGTAAGCAACATGAAAACCACCACCACGGAGGCCGTGACCAAGGAACTCAGCAAGCTGTTCGCAACCAATGGCCTCCCAGATGTCATCGTGTCGGATAACGGACCCCAATTTACCTCGCTTGAATTCAAAAAATTCCTAGCGGAACAGGGCATATGACACGCACTGACTGCACCAGCATATCCGGCGGCGAATGGGAGGGTGGAACAGATGGTTCAATTCACAAAAAAACCATCCAAAAAATCAAACACGGGGAAATCCAAGAAAAAATAAACAAAATGCTCTTTATACAACACATAACCCCAAACACGACTACCCGGCAGAACTATTAATGGTGAGGAAATTAAGGTCCCCACTCGACAGACTGCACCCCACATACAACCCAGAAAAAAACCCCAAACTCCTCAAGCAAAAACCAAACATTTTCCCCAGGTGATGCAGTCTACGCCAAGAACCTTACCGGAGATCCACTTTGGTTACCGGCAACTATAACCCAGCTGACAGGTCTCCACTCGTACCGGCTGCAAACAACCGATGGATGAGCATGGAAACGCCACATCAATCAAATAAGATCGAGAACAATCATGGGAAACACAACCGACACGCGAACAGACACAGACAGCCCCCATAACACAAACGAAGAGGGGAGGGAATACCCTGGGAACCAAAAACCAAGAGAAAGAAACCAGCTATACTCACTGACAAGCAGCCAGCTCGAAGCCTCGCCAGGGAGAAGCAGCCAGGCCAGCTCAACCAGCCCAGAAAGACCAGGCGGGAGCGGTAACAACCGCAGCTCAACCAGCCCGGGTAGATCGGGAGGGAGCTGTGATGAAAGGCCCGGCGAGGCCTTCCAGGCGGTTCCATCAATGAGGCAGAGAGCAACCCAGAACTCGACCGAACTGGCTGGGAGCTAAGCAACAACTAACCTGCGCAGGTCCAGTAGGCAAGTACGAAGCCCCGCCTACTTACGGGACTACGTTACGTAGGACTGTACCAAGAGGGGAGGGATGTTCTGTACAGTCATTAGCATACTTGCAAGCGCCGTGCTGTGATTGGCCAAAGCACACGGCGATCTGATTGGCCGAGCGAGCCGCACTGATTGGCCCGTAACGAATCCCCCACGATTGGTGGAAACTAATCGCGGGAGATTCAAAGTGGTGCCATTGGCCGTAGCTGCCACAGCCAGAGAATAAAAGCCGCTGTTTTTCCCCTTGAATCCCAAGCCGATCTCGGGACCCAATAAAGAGCTGAACTCAGTCACTGACTCCTAGTCTCCTTTCCGCAACGGACATGACACAAAGGACTGTTCTTTCAGGGTTTTTTTTTAATCAGCTGGTTAGAGAGAATCTCTTTGCATCCCTTTCTCTCCAAACATCTTCTTTGCAATTGATAGTTTCAGCCCTCTGCTGCCTGGGAACCATTAATTATCTGCCCTTGAAAGAATCTATAATCCCAAAGGGATTAATGATCTTCTGCCCATTGATTTGTTTCATGTTCTCTGGGGCTTATCCCTGTTACCAAGGGACTGGTAGTCTTCTTCTTACTAAATGGGGGGTTGCCAATTGTGCATCCTTGGGGAAAATTGCTACCATTGACAGACTGAAGTGAATAAGGACTTTCCTGACTTCAGGAACTATCTCCTATTCAGACCTAACCCCCCCCCCCATTTCATTTAAACAAGTAGGGACACATCCCATACAAACTATCTCTACACACAACACTATATAATCTAGTGAACAGAAACTGTGAATAGAAGGTTTAAGAATCAAACCATATTTGATCTACTATTTCTTTACTTAAAACTTAGCGATTGGCTACAAAAAGTCAGACACTATGTTTTCTATTTGAAACCCAGCCAAACAATTAGAAAACTTTAGCACCTAAAGTTTGGTAATTGTTAACAATCCCGATTGAATGGGATGTGAGAAAAGGGGAGAAGATATTAAGAAACCTTTCTGCTTCTCTTCACGTTTCCTCCCTTTCCCATTAGCAGGACTTCGGACTATTTTGGGATGCTGCCAGGCCTCACAATCTCATTGGTTTTGGGGAGCTGAGGTGATTTATTTTCAATCCTGCTCTGGTTTACTGAAAACCACATTAAAGGCTACAGTTTGGGTTTTCTTTTGAGTTGCTGAGGCGCTAAAGATCTTGTAAACCTTGCCAGTTTTCCCATTGACACAAATATGTCTCACAAACATGTGTCTCACTCTGGCTCCAAGCCTCAAGCCAATATTTATTCTTCCTCTTGTGAGGTTCAGAGTATTCTTTTTATTGCAAAAGACCTACCTCCCCCCCTCCAACCCAGCAGACCTAGACATTGTGTAGACATGGATCCAAATACTTGTGAAAAGTCCAAAACCAGCTCAATCCTAGCATTTTATCTTCACAACCAAGAAGGTAAAGGTTCCCCTCACACATATGTGCTAGTCAGTTCTGGCTCTAGGGGGAGTTGTTTATCTCTGTTACCAAGCTGAAGAGCCAATGCTGTCCAAAGATGTCTCCATAGTCATGTGGCCAGCATGATTAAATGCCGAAGGCACACAGAGCACTGTTACCTTCCCACCAAAGTGGTCCCTATTTTTCTACTTGCATTTTTACATGCTTTCGAACTGCTAGGTTGGCAGAAGCTGCAATAAGTAATGGGAGCTCACTCTGTTACGCAGCACTAGGGATTCGAACCCGCTGACCTGCTGATCTTTCTGATTGACAAGCTCAGCGTCTTAGCCTCTGAGCTACCGTGTCTTTTTCACAACCAAGAGGGGCTTTTAAAATGCAATGGAAGAATAGTAGCAAGGTAGCTAGGAAGCTTTTGCAAGTTTACAGTGCTTTTATCTGCCCTTGTATAACTTCCCATTGTAGCACCCAGGTTTTAACTTTTGCAGATCAGCAGACACTATGTCCTGAAAAAAAACTGTGAGGGGGGGGGCATCTCTTTATCTCTTTTTTTGGTTGGACAGAGTTGAGCAGATTTTTCTTACTCCATGAGTGGTGGTTATACTGGAACCAGAATTGGATGTCATCTTGGTCTCTCCTCTTTGTCAGCTGTGGAAAGAGAGGGTGACTATTGATTGGGTCATCATGTTCTCTGCATTTCAAGGTGGGCAGAACCCAGGATGATTATACGCTACTTCAAAGTGCTTTGTGAGGAATCAGAGTGGCCCAGAATGTCAGGAGGAATTTTGTCAAATGTTTAAGTGAAGTCAAGATATATTATGTTCACACAGTCTGATCCGGAAACTATCCAATGAAAACAAGACATACATTTAGTTTGACAGGAATCCCTTCAAAGTGTTTGCAAGTCAATAGTTTTATGATCTGCTCCAGAAGCTTCCTAGGTATAAATGGCAGCTACCTAGATTTGAAAAGAAGATGGCTGGTTTGGGATAATTTTACAGAGCAGAAAGAAGTGTGTGGAGACAGAAACCCATGAAATTAGAAATATAACTTTTATAAGGAGGTACCCTTGAAGTTGGTTCTGGTGCAGGGAGACTAAAGCTTTAAAAGTGGTCCTTAATGTATGAATGGAATTGGGTCAGAATTTCACTTGCTATTCAAAGTGGTGGACTCATTGTAGGGCATCCTGCCAGTAAATTCTCAGCTCCATTCAGTCTCCTGATTCCATCTTGATAAGAGGAATGACAGCTTGTATGACTTTTTTTTTTTTTTTGCTACAGGTGTTAAGCGAATCGTCGCAGTTAAGTAAATCAGTTGTTAAGTGAATCTGGCTTCATCCATTGACTTTGCTTCTTGGAAGCTGATTGGGAAGGTCCCAAATGGTGATCATGCGATCCCTGCAACAGTTATAAGTACATGCCCTGAATTTTTATCACGTGACTGTGAGGATGTTAACCATAGACGTAATTGCAAGAACCAATTGTAAGTCACTTTTTTCAGTGCCTTTGTAACTTCAAACTGACATTAAATGAATGGTTGTAGATTGAGGGCTACCTTTTCCTAGCAAAGTGCCTGTCATGGGCGGAGGAAGGGAGGGAGGGAGAGAGGGAGAGGGAGAGAGACACAGAGACAGACAGACTGTGTGTGTGTGTGTGTGTGTGTGTGTGCGTGTGTCAGGCTGGTCCTCACACAGAACACCTGAGAATCAGACAAGAGGAGGAAATAGTGGAAGGAAATGAGGAAATGCTTAGAATACCAGCCCAACCAACAGGACACACATTATGGAAAGACATGCAAATAAGGAAAGGAGATAACAGACAGAACCAGGATCCCTCTATGATCAGTGCCTGCATCTTTTGCCCCAAGGGATCAGTAGGTTTCTAGAGGAAGAAATCCCACCCACGCCAGACTGAAATCCAACTGCTTTTATTTCAGTCAGCTCAAACATACAAGGGGGAACCCCCCCCCCAAATGCCCCCATGTCTCTGTATTCCAGCTGGACTATAAATTCTGTCTTAAATCTTGTTGGCTCCATCCTTGTGGGAAGGAGGGACTGTTTAAAAGACACAGGGAAAGGAGGGGGTACAGCGTGTTTTCCCTTCCACACTATTCAGAGTCTATCCTTCCTCTTTGTGTGTGAATTGTACAAAGATTGCAAATGGAGTGGGTGGGTGGTGGCGAATACAGAATGTCACTGAGCTCTGTCACACCGTGAGCCATTCCGAGTAAAAATAACTCCTTACCCACTTCGACACCAACCTGTGTTTCCTCCATGTAATGCTCATCATCGGCAGATCAAAAAATGCTTTTAATACATTCTCAATAGACTTGAACGTTTAAAGCTTTTCAGGCAGCAACTTCAAGCCAATTTCTGGTCAGCTGGCCAACTGCTGAATGCAAAAACCACCAGTTGGTGAGCGCTCAATCTCTCTGCTTCCAACCTCACTTCCTCCCCCCTCCCCCCTCCAAGATTCCTGTGTTGGCTGAGCCCATTTCCCTTACTTTAGGGGAAAAAATGTTTCTAGCTCCCCCACGGTGCACATAGCAACAGGTGTTTGGGTACATTTATCTCCTAGTCTGCAAAATGTTCCTCCTGTTAGGCTGCTAGAGGGTAATCACAATGGAGGATTGGCTTTTGAAAGTGTGAGGTGATTACACAAAAAAGCACAGAAAGCCTTCATCTCTCCATGGCAACAGAACAACTTGGCACCTAAAGTGTGCGTTACGGCTTTTGCAAGGATTGTTGCAAGCATGCAAGCCACCAAAAATGAATTTGAAGATTTCCCACCCTTCCCACAATGGGCAAGGGAAAACAGTTGGAGACGGGTGGTGGTGGGGAATGGCAGCCGGTCCCTTCATTGAGAAGAAGAAAAGCATACACACAAACTAACAAACCCACAAGCCACAGGGGAGACTTGCCGGAATATGAATTCCATCCACTGTTGAAGGGGAAATATGGGTTTTCTGCCGCTAGCAAGGACAGGCTGTTTTTAAGGAGCTTTCAACAGAACTATGGTGGGGAGTGAATAGCTGAAGAGCATCACAGGCAAAACAAAATTTGATTGGAATAAAGAAGTGGTGTTCTTCAACAGAACGTTGAGAATCTCTTTTGACTGCAGCAGAATGCAAATTTAATAAACAAGGAGAAATGTTAGGATTTTGGTCAAGAATTGAAAGCCGAATATGTGTGCCGACTTTAGCATGACTGTCAGCTTTGGAAGGCATATTTTTCTTAGAAGTTTCCACGCTGCCACATCTTAGTGCCTGGGAGGGGCGATTTGATAGAGAGGTGGACAGTTAGACGTAACAACATTCTTCTCATAAAGTCAAGGACAAGTTACCCTGCACCTGGAAAAGAGTGGTTGGAGGAATGTCTCCAGTTGAGACAAGGGTTGATTGGTCCATGTGGCTGTAGGGGATGGAGTTTGGATTTTCAATTATGAAGGGAAAACCCAGAACTCACAGATTCAGGCTTTCCCAGATGTGCCAGTATGACTTCTCTAATAAATTCTTACTTGGATGAACTTTGTTTCTGAGTGCTGAATGAAATGGGAAGTTTCATTGGAACACTGACGTTAGCCCAAATCTCTAAAACTTCAGTCAGCTCCCCATGAACTGAGAGCTGTCCAGGGTCCTGAGCCCCAACCGCCGATCTGCCAACCAGGCAGTGTGAAGATTCAGGGAAGATGGAGGAGAAAGCTATGATTGAAGGAGAAGGAGTATGGGGACTGACACAGCATCCCATGACAAAAGGCTTTTCTTCCTCCCTCAGAAGAAATGGCCCGAGCAATTGAAGCAGCCAAAGCGATGGCGCTCAGCCAAAGGAGCAAGAATACTGGCTTTGCAGCCACGTGCAATGAAATGAGGACACCGGAGTGCAGATCGTGGACCAGCCCAATGAGGTCCATTCAAGGTCTTTGGACTTTGGTCAAGATCCAGTGCAAATTGAAAGCCGAATGCCGACTTTAGCATGACATCTTGAGTGATACTGCAAGGTACATGATGACAGTTTTGGCAGTTTCTTGCTTAACTTCATATAAAAGATCTTCTTGTGTCTTCTGCTATCTCTGCCAAAACCCTGTCTGGAAATTTTAGCAATTGTTTTATTCTTAGCATAAGTGCGTGATCAGATGCATAGCCAATTTTCTGTCAGAAGCTCAAGGTGGCATTGTGTTATCTCCTTCTTCACTGAGGACAAGGGATATCTGACAGAGGTTGTGGTGAGAGATGGTGATGGGCCAAACATTCATAGCTGAACTCCCTAGACCTCCCAACTATTACTCTGCAGTATCTATCTAGTACAAGGTCATCTGGAGGTGGTCCTCAACATACAACTGTAATTGAGTTGAGAATTATGGCCATGAGTCATGCCAATTGTTAAGCAGCTAACTGCCAGAGGACACCCAATTTTATGAGCTTTTTTGCAATGGTTGTTAATCAATGTCTGCAATGGTTTTTTTTTTTGTTGGAAGCTGGACGCAAATACCAGTTTCTGGCAAAAAAATAAAATAAATCATGTGACCACAGAATGGTGCAAATGGTCATAAATGAGGGCTAGTTGCCCAGCACCCAAAATGCAATCATGTAACTGCTGGGGACCCCAGCCATCAGAACTTCAAATTTAAGTCATAATGGGGATGTGTGTCATCACTTCAAACAGTCGTTAATAACCTGTCATAAATCGAGGATTACCTGCAAGCTATGTGTGAAGGAGATTGTGAAGTTGATTCTAATTTAATAGTGTTTGGTGCTAAGGGGTTGGTGTTGGTTCTTAATATATAGATTTTAATTTTGGATCGCTGATCTCATTTTGATGTATTGTGCTTGTTTTATTATTTACTTATTTGTGTTATTCTGCAGAAGTTTTAATTGTATGGTAAGCCACCATGAGTATGTAAGGCAGCATGTCTGTTCGAGCAATCAATCACTCAGCATGACAGCAACAACTACCTGTATAACTACAGGTTATACATATCCTAGAAACAATTCTCATCTGAAATATGGCTTGTCAGCAAATTATAGTTACTACAAAGAAGACATAAAAATGGCATCCTGATTCAGCAGTAAGATCCAAATTTACCATGAATGTCCTCCAAAATAGATGTCAGATTTTGGAGAGTCCCTAGGTTAGAATAAGGAAGAGAGGAGTGGAACGATAAAAACAGTTTGGGAAAAATAAAAGTAATCTTGAAATACACATTTCAACACAAAATTTGGAAATTTTGTGTAGGAAAACCTTATGACTTATGACCGTTTTTCACATTTACCTCAGTTGTAGCATCCCCATGGTCATGTGACCAAAATTCAGGTGCTTGGCAACTGTCTCATATTTATGACAGTTGTGGGGTGCTGGGGTAATGTGATTGTCAACTCATAAAATAATTTTATGGTCTTTTAGAGTTGCCAACAGAAAGGGAGGGGGAAGCAGTGCGACAGCTTGCAACCGAAACTGTATTCCATAAATGTTTTCAAGATAGTAACTAGTTGACCGAAGTTTCTCCCAAGCAAAATTCTAACTGGAGAGCATGATTGGTGACTCTTGGCTATGGATGTGTCCCATTGGAGAATATGAATTAAGATACACCCAGGGGGTGGGGGAAAACCTGGATCAAGGGTGACAATGAATGATGTGTCTGAGAGTTGGCTACACTCAGGCAATGCCACACCTTTCAACTCCCAATAAATCCTTTTGAAGTTTTGGAAATTTGGTTCGAGACTCATGATTTAAATGGGGTTAAGTGCCAGAATCTTGACAGTGATCCTCTTTTTGCAAACTTCTGACAAGCAAAGTCAATGGGGAAGCCAAATTCACATCACAACTGTGTTACTGACTTAACAACTGCGGTGATTCACTTAACAACTGTGTCAAGAAAGGCTGTAAAATGGGACAAAATTCACTTAACAAATGTCTCACTTAACAACAGAAACTTTGGGCTCGATTGTGGTCCTAAGTCAAGGATTACTTGCATTGCCTATTACCTTTTAAGTTTTCTTTCCCTGAAACCGCCCCCCCCCCAAGAATAGAAATAATTGGGTATTTCTATTTGCTGTTCAGATCATCAATATTTAAGAATGAATGATTTGAAAAATCAAGACTGGGCGGGAAATCTTTGATTAGGGAGACAGTAACATGCACTGCAAATGTTCAAGAGGAAATTCCCTTCAACGCTTCAGTTTCCACCCATCCGCCAGGATTGTCACGCAGGCTGTGCGGTTGTTCTGTCAAGTACACAGGGCTATTGCTGGGAGTGAAATGCCCTTTGGGCAAATTAAATTTTTTACAAACAAGGTATCTCAGTGACCTTGTATGTATAAGCCAGACAGGCGTCATTAGCAAGTAATTTGGCTGGAGAGACTCCTGTAGAGGCAATGATATTGTCTGCTGTTCCTATTACCAAGGCCCGGTTGACATTTGTAAAAGCTGAAGGTTGGAGCAAATGGCACCAATATTCCCACAGCTTAGGTTCACATTTCACTTCCATATGGAAAGAAGTGGAGGCTTCGCTGATAAAAAGCAGGGAGACCTACAGTATTTAACATCAGCTAGGAGTGCTGATGGCCCATTTTTCCCTCACATGATTTGGATGGAGTCAATATGCTCTTTCAGATGTCCAGGAAGCCATATGGTAAAATCTGATGCTAAACTAAAAATATAGATATGAAGTGACTTTAAAAAAAAAGAAAATACAGAATTCCTGGCATCTCAAAAATAAAGAATCCAATTTATTCTGATGTAGAAACTGTCTTTGTACACAAATAAAGGATGATAGAGCCTCAGTGGTGCAGTGGTTAGAGTACAGTACTGCAAGCTACTCCCACTGCAATTTGGTAGATCGAATCCAGGCTCAAGGTTGACTCAGCCTTCCATCCTTCTGAGGTGGGTAAAATGAGGACCCAAATTGTTGGGGGAAATAAGCTGGCCCTGTAAACTGCTTAGAGAGGGCTGTAAAGCACTATAAAGTGGTATATAAGTCTAAATGCTATTGCTATAATAGCTTTTTTAAATAAGGGGGGCATGTATTCTAAGGTAATAACGCCCAATGACCAGATTATACCATTTGCTATTTTTTAAAAAAATTAAACAAGGAACATGATGCAAAGGAAGGACGGAAAGATGTACAGCAAAACTTTCAAGTTATGGATCAAAAAAAAATTTTTTTTTTTTAAAAAGCTGCACTCCTGGGTTGGATCATTTAAGAGAAAAATTCCATTCATAGGATGTCCCAGGGGATGGAGTTTCAAAAATGCAATGCTCTTCAGCCTCTCCTTGTCATTCATTTACCATTAATTTGGAGCTTTTAAGGGTTCTCTAGAAACACTTTGGAAGTAGTGGGGCGTGGTAGGGGGGGGAAAAAAGCTTCATTTCAAAATTGAAATGATTGACTATTGCCTGCTCAGCAGTCCACAAAAGATAAAAGACTTTTTCTCACAAATGGATGAATTGTCCTTTGCAATGGACAAAGTCCAGAAATTGAAGATAAGCAATGTGTCTTTTTCTCCAAATGGTGATGTTCCAGGTGATATTGAACTTCAGCTCCCATCAAACCTAAGAGAACAGTCTGGAATAGTGGTGGCTAACCTTTTTGGGCTCCTGTGCCAAAAATTGTGCACTCGCTCGCACGTGCACACTCATGTGCCAGCACCCAGAAGGCAATGGTGGGGGGGGGGCTGCTCATACGTGCACGATTCCCCCCCACTGCCCCCTTACATGAATTGCGCCTCCCAGCTGATTTTTTGGCCTCCCAGAAGCTCGAGGAAAGCCTCTGCAGCCTTTGGAGGCCAAAAAATGAGCCCATTTTATCACTTCTGGTATTTCTGGAAATACAGGAAGTGAAAATCTGGAAATACAGGAAGTGAAGAAATGGGCCTGTTTTTCGGCCTCCAAAGGCTGCAGTGGCTTCCCTCAAGCCTCCGAGAGGCTGAAAAAGGCCTCAAATGGGCCAAAAATCAGCTGGGAGGCGCAGTGCAGGTAAGGGAGCAGTGGGAGGTGTTGGTTTCACGATCCGGCTTGTCTAGGCAAATAGGAACGCAGGGTTTCGAGCCTGCTAATATGGAACACCCCTCCCCTCTTGGTTCCATCCAAGGGGCAGGGTAACGTAGTCATGTAAGTAGGTGGGTCTTCGGACCTGCCTACTTGACTTGCACGGTTCATAATGTCTCTGGTCGTCGTCGGGTTTGGACGAGTTCCGTGTCGCTCTCAGGCTTCTCGCTGGAACCGCCTGGAAGGGTGAGCTGGGCCTATGGCTGCGACTCCCGCCTGGTGTATCTGGGTTGGTCGAGTCGTTCGCTCTGGCGCTCCTGCCTGGATTCTCTGGGCTGGTTGAGCTTGTCCAGCTGCTACTTCCAGGTGAAGCACCCATCTGCCCCGGTTCCCTGTTTGTCAGTAAGTATTGTTGGATTAATGTTTGATTTTTTCATGGATGTTGCCATGTTCAATTTTTTGGATTATTTTTTTTGTGAACTGAACCATGCATTCAGCTCGCCCGTTCGCCGCCAGGTGAGCAAGCGATGTCAATGCGTGTCGGATGCCATGGTCTGCCAAGTATTGCTCAAATGCCAATGCAGTAAATTGAGGTCCATTATCTGATACTATCACATCTGGCAGACCATGCGTGGCGAAAAGTTTGTTTAATTTTTTGATAACCGCTTCTGTGGTGGTTGTCTTCATTTTGCTTACTTTGAGCCAATTTGAATAGGCATCAACAGTGATTAAAAAGGTATGTCCTTTGGTTGGCCCCGCGAATTCAATATGGATTTGCGACCAGGGCCTCTGGGGGTTTCCCATTCTAGCGGTGGAGCTGCAGGGGGAGCCGAGCGGGTTTCTTGGCATCTGCTACAACCGTCGACCCAAGTTTCTATTTGTTTGTCTATGCCTGGCAACCAAGCGTAGCTTCTGGCCAGGGCTTTCATTTGTACGATGCCCGGGTGCCTGTCGTGCAGCATTTCTAGAACTTTTTTCTGTAAAGTTTTTGGTATAACCACCCAGTCTCCCCAAAGAATGCACCCTCTTTGTGAAAAAAGTTCAGTTTGTCGATTTTTAAATGGTTTAAAGAGTTTATTTTTTTCACTTTCCGGCCAACCTCTCTGCACCCAGCTGAGGACTCGCGCCAATCATTTGTCCCTTTTTGTTTCGCTGGCAATGTCTTGCGCAGTCAATGGTGGCGTGGTTATTGTTTCTATTTGTAAAATAGATAAGGTGGGTGCTGGGTCATCTTGCACGTCTGGTAGGGGGGATCGGCTTAAAGCATCAGCATGCGAGATGGTCTTGCCGTGCCGGTGTGCTAAATGGTAATTATAAGCGGCAAGAAATTCAGACCATCTTGTCATCCTAGGTGACAGGACATTTGGAGTGGGTTTGTTCCCGGCCAAAATGCCTAGTAGGGGTTTGTGGTCCGTAATAATCGAAAATGTCCTACCATAAATGTATTCGTGGAATCTTTTTACTGCAGAGACGATAGCTAGGGCTTCTTTGTCCAACTGGCTGTAGTTCCTTTCAGGCTTGGAGAGGGTTCTAGAGAAGAATGCGATGGGAGCCTCCTTTCCATTCAGCAAGGTGTGGCTTAGGATTGCTCCAACGCCAAAGGATGATGCATCGCATGTGACAGTCAGTGGCAGAGTTTCATTATATTGAATAAGGACTGCATCAGAAGTTAAAAGGTTCTTTATTTGTTGGAAAGCGTGTTCCTCTCACCTCCCCTAGATCCAGGATGCCACCTTATCCAGGAGCCTTTGTAAGGGTTCCACGATGGTCGCCTTCTGGGGTAGGAAAATATTATAGAAATTAATGAGTCCAAGGAATGCTTGGAGTTCTGTTTTATTTTTCGGTCTGGGGGCTTCCTTGATGGCTTTTAATTTTTTGTCAGTAGGGTGAATTCCATGTTTGTCTAGGAGGTACCCCAGGAATTCAACCCTTTCAGTACATAGCTGGTACTTCTCTTTCTTTACTTTGAGGCCGGAGTCTTTAAATTTTTGTAATACCGCTCTAAGTGGTATTTCTCCAATTGTTTTTTATTGGGGGCTGCTACTAGTACGTCATCGAAATAGGGTACGACTCCTTTAATTCCCTGCAGTAGTCTTTCCATTAGGCTTTGGAAAACCCCAGGTGCGACGCTGATTCCAAATTGGAGTTGGTTGCATTTAAATGCCCCTCAATGTGTCATGATTGTTTGTGCCTCGGTAGTTTCAGCATCGACCGGCAGTTGCTGATAGACTTGTGCCAGATCAAGCTTTGCAAAGATTCTGCCACCCCCAAGTGAGTGTAGGAGATGTTGGACTACTGGCACAGGGTAGGCACTCTGCTGCAGGGCATGGTTGAGGGTGGCCTTGTAGTCTCTGCAGACTCTCAGGGGCCATCTGGTTTGATGGGGGTGACAATGGGTGTTTCCCAACGGGCATGGTTGATAAGTTCTAATACGCCTTGTGCAATGAGCTTATTTAATTGCTTGTCTATCTTAGGCTTGAGTGCAAATGGCACTCGGCGCGGCTTGAGGCGGATGGGAGCGATGTCTGGGGTAAGATTGAAGGAGATTGGGGACCCCTCGTACTTGCCTAAAGTGTCATCAAAGACCTCTTGGAAGTCTCGTACGAGCATCGCCTCCCAATCTTCTTCGTCTGTGTGATTGATGCCTGCCATCTCGATCCCCAACAGCGAGAACCATTGTAGTCCGAGTAAGCTGGGGCGGTCTTTTTCCACAACTGTAAGTGGTAGGATGTTGGTGCGGTTTTTGAAGGTGATCTTGAAGTGTCTGATGCCAGTCACTGGGATGCGGTTCCCTTGGTAGTCCTTCAAAATCAATTTCTGGTCACTTAATTCCTGGCGGCGTATGCTGGGTATTAAACACTTTATGGTGCGCCAGGAGACCATGGAGAGATAGGAGCCAGAATCTACCTCCATGGTGCGTGGTTGGTCTTCGATATTAACCTTGATGTGTACCTTCCGTGCATCTATTGGTGAAGAATGGGCGATGATAACTGTTGGTGTGTTTCTTCTCTACGCGGCACCTCATTGAATCTTTTGTTTTGGCCTTCCCGGCTCCATCGGCTGTCAGTCTGATGGTCCCAGTTTTGGTGGGGGTGCCATCTTGTCTTCTCGTGCTGTTGCCTTGATGTCGGGGGCTGAAATTTCTTTTATTGCGGCATACTTTAGCGATATGCCCCCGCTTCTCACAATGTCGGCAAACAGCATCCAGGAACTTGCATTTGGAATGCGGGTGATTTCCTCTGCAGCCGGCACATTGGTAGCCCGACTTACGACACCCCCCCCCCCCCGGTCTTGCTGATCGCGTTCTGACTGAAGTCAGTGAATTTCTTCTTCTTCACTGTCAGAAGGGGATTCGACGTCACCATGGTGGGCTGTGGTTATGAGTTTTTCTGGCGTGGTAGTTGCCTCGCTAGTCAATTGACGATTGGTTCCATTTGAACGCTGCAATCAGGCTGCTGATTTGCAGGTAGCTTCGGCTGCGGTTGCTTCGGCTATGGCGTTGGCAAGGGAGATGTCACCCTTGGCCATTAGTCTGCTTTGGAGTGCTGGGTCTTTCAGGCCGAGAATGACCCGGTCTCGCATGGCCTCATCTAGGTTGGCGAATCTGCACAAACCTCCAAGATCCCTCAGGTCAGCCATGAATTAACCGATGCTTTTGCGCTCGTGCTGTTCTCTTTGATAAAAATCATGCCTTCGGATAAGGGTTGGTACGGCCAGAGCATAGTGGTTTTGGAGGATGGGAGCTAGGTTGTCCCAATCCATTGTTTTGACATCTGCAGGCTTCGCTAGTGCCTTGGCCATTTTGAAAATGGCAGGCCCGCAGTGCGTTAGAAATACTGCCTGTTTCTTGCTGCCTGTGGCATCTTTCAAGTTGTTGGATTCCAAAAACATTTGGAAACGATCAATGTAGGACTCCCAGTCCTCGCTGGCTGGGTTAAATGGTGTGGGCAGCGTGGTGCTGCTGGCCATTTCACTGGTCGTCTTGGTGCCATTTGCTGTGTGCTGGTTAGTCCGGTTGTCTCAGAATCCCACCCTCGTCGCCAGTGTTAGGTTCGGTCGGTGGATCCCATAAATAGATGAGGTTTGAGTAGTGAACAACAGCTCTTTATTAAGTAGCTAGATTCTGAGACAAAAACCCTAGCACGCGGCAGCTCTTCTTATAGAGTTGGCTGCAGCTAGACAGCCAATGACAATTCTTTGAGTTTGCCGCACTTGGTTTCAGCCAATCACGGCAAACCCTGTATGAGCCAATCAAGAACATTCACACCATCCAATCACGATCCGGCTTGTCTAGACCAATAGGAAAGCAGGGTTTCGAGCCTGCTAATATGGAACAGGGGGAATTGTGCATAAATCATGAGCAGTGTAGGTAAGTTTGCCTGGGGATCATGTGCCCTCACAAATGGCTCTGTATGCCACCTGTGGCATGCGTGCCATAGGTTCACCCTCATGGCTCTAGAAACTTTACATTTTCAGGATACTTTTGAGTTCCTAAATTTGTCTCAACTCACCATCTGCCCTAGAAAGTTGGTGGCTGTTTGCTCCCTCTAACTTTTGTGTGACTATATGATTTGTTCTAGCACTATACGGCTCACTCTAATCTGAAAATCCAGTAATTTTCTCTCTCTCTTTTAGCTTTATATATTTTATTTTTATCTTATCACTAGACTTATGATTGTGATAATAATGATGATAATGACAATGATGTCATCATAGTCACCAATGGGATGTTGTATGTATGTATGTATGTATGTATGTATGTATGTACGTATTTGCAATCTGTAGCATTATAGCCCCACCTCTCACAGACCAGATTGTTAACTTTTATCTATTGAAAAAAAAAAAGCACCACAATTTCTTGTCCATTTTGGCAGAGGATGAGGTAAATACTTATTTTGGAAAAATAAGTTTCCAAATCTTTGGCAATACTATTCTTCCCCCCCTCCCAAAAAGTGCAAGAGGCTCATAATACTCCCCCCATTCAAGCTTATTTGCTGTCCCTAGAGGGCTCCCCTCTTTTTCTTGGTTTTGGGGTTTTGCACATGCATTATCAGACATAGCAAATGGACATTTTTGCTGGTGAATGGGGAGCCATTTCCTGTCATTTGGGACTGCATAATTTTTTTTAAAAAAAAATTCTGCTTGTGAAAAAAGAAAGAACTCCAGACGCAAAATGATTTGTTTGCAATCATTATGAGCCTTAATTATAATATATGTGCTTATGATGGAATTTGATTGAATACATGTAATTATATAATTAAAACATGTAGTTGCATAATTTAATAAATGTGTATTTAACCAAAAGAGCTTTGCTACATAGTTACATAAACAGATGCCTAAAGCAGCTTGGTTTTCTGTCACTCAGGGTGGTGTATGTCTCTGTGTGTGTGTGCATGTGTGTGTTTCAAAGTTCAATGCCCTTTATTGTTTGAACGTGCAATTTTATTCCTGTCAAATATACAAAAAGTAGATTAAGCTATTTATGAAGTCAATTCATTTTGCTCTTTTTGTGTGCTCAGTACATGAGTGATCTGCACCTATTAACTACCATTCATATTTTTGCTGCTTAAATTTGACAACGTCTCGGGTATTTGAAGACCTTTTTAAAAATAATAAAAATCAATATATGCTTTGATCTGCCTGGTTTTTTTTAACATGGTAGAAGAACAGGGTGAACCACCAGAACACTCTCAGGTAATACAAATGAAATGAGGTGAATCCCCCCCCCCCCAATTCCTGTTGCATGGTAGTCTTCACGTTGCAACCAAAATCTGGAGCAGAACTTCCATTATGCTGTTCATTGTAGGACCTTTTTTTAACCATGGTTGTTAAGTGAATCATGAGATTGTTAAGCAAATCCAACTTCCTCCATTGACTTTGTCAAAAGCTGGCTGGGAAGTTAGCAAATGGCAATCACCAGGGGTAGGCTTCAAATAATTTAACAACTGGTTCTGTGCCTGATTCCTGGGTGGGCATGGCCATGGTGGGCTTGGCCTAGTTGGCCTTCTGCACCACCCTGGGAGCGAAAACAGGCCACGGGGAGGGGTGGTTTTTTTTGCCCTCCCTGGGCTCTGGAGGCTCTCTGGAGGCCAGAAAATGGCACATTTCTGGCCTTCTGGAACTTCCAGGAGGCCAATTTTTTGCCCTCCCTGGGCTCCAGAAGCTTTTCTTGAGCTTCCGAGAGGGTGAAAGCAGTCTCCCCAGACTCCGAAGGCTCTCTGGAGGCCAAAATCGAGCCCATTTCCAGCCTTCCGGAACTTCCAGGTGGCCCATTTTTCACTCTCCCCAGGCCTCCACATGGTCCCTGCACTTACCTGCAATCCAAAATGGGCCACGTGGGGACTACTGGGGTGGGGTGGGTTGGGCAGGGTCAGCCAGGGGTGGGATTTGCTGGTTCACCAAACTGGCCATAAAATTAACAACCAGTTCACCCAAACCGGTGCAAACCAGTAACAGCCCACCCCTGGCAATCAGATGACCCCGGGACATTGTAGCCATTGTAAATATGTGCCATTTGCCCAAGCGCCCAAATCTGGATCATGTGACAGTAGGGATGTTGCAATGGTCATAAGTGTGGGATTGGTCAAAGTTATATTGTTTGTAACTTTGAACAGTTGTCAAATGAATGGTTGCAAGTTAAGGACTACCTGTAATGAGATCCAGTTGAGTTCAATGGTGAGACTGGGTGGCTGAGTTCTACTTTTTCGTCAGCACAAAAGGTGGGTTGGTCATTTGGTCCAGTTACCCTGCCTAGCTAAATCCACCTCAGAGCATTATTGTGGAGGAAATAAGGATCATTGTGGACTCTATCTTGAGTTGCACAAATCAAGTTGGGAGATGAGGGATCCTTTAGCAGTTTCTGAGCTTGGTTGTTTCATTGCAAATGTTTCATTGCCCAGACTAGGTAACATCATCAATGTTAGTAAGGGGTGCAGTTCGCTGTCAGTTTACATTCTAGTGGCTTGCCTGTCAGTGGGGATAGTCTTAGAGATTCCTTGGTTGGGCTGTTTGCTGGAAAAGTTGGGATAGCAATCAAATGAATAAAAGAAAAAGTGATAAGATGCCCCTTAATATGAAAGTGGGAAAGCTACTTAGAGATTGCTTCATCTGACCATTTCAAACTCAGTCCAGACCCTTTTGAATTTTCAGCTTGATTCAAAATGGTCTTGAATGCTGAATTCACCATTTCCATCTTCCAAACCTCTTCCCTTGTGGGATTCCATCACCGGGTGTTCTCTTTTCCCACTTTATTCTGCTGTTGTTATCTACAGAAAAGGGTGAAGTTGGATCCACTGCAGGCTTCTTAGCCCTTTGTGGTTATTAATTAAGATGATTAGGGGACTGGAGGCTAAAACATAAGGAATGATTGCGGGAATTGGGTGTGTCTAGTTTAATGAAAAGAAGAACTAGGGGTGACATGATAGCAGTGTTCTAATATCTCAGGGGCTGCCAAAAAGAAGGAGACAACCTTTTCTCCAAAGCACCTGATGGATGGAAACTAATCAAGGTGAGAAGCAACCTAGAACTAAGGAGGCATTTCCTGACAGAACAATTAATCAGTTGAGCAACTTGCCTCCAGAAGCTATGAATGCTCCAACATTGGAAGTTTTAAAGAAGATATTGGACAACATTTGTCTGAAATCTTTTTGGGGGTTCCTGCCTGAGCAAGGGGGTTCGACTAGAAGACCTCCAAGGTTTCTTCCAATTCTGTTATTCTGTTAATTCCCCGCAATGTTGTTTCCAGTGGCCCTACAAAGTGCTGCTCTTTTGACAAAATGTAAAATGTAAATTATTATTAAGTCCTTTCTCCTCTTTATGTCTCTCCCCCTGCTTATGTCCTTCTTTTGCCAGTTAGCTGTTTTTGACTTTTGCTGAGGGTTGATAAAAAACATTGAGCTATGTTTTGCTTTGATAATTGGCACATGCACTTGTTCTGGATACAGGGACTGACTGGGATGCAGACTAAACAGAATCCATGTTGCTAGTCTTCTCCTGCCCACTTCCCAAACTTCCTCATTCAAGAGGCAGGGCTGTAGAGGATTTAATGGAAAAAGGCAAGCAAAAGAACAGATTTGTCAATAAGCCTTGAGCTTATTCTTTCTTCTACTCAGGGGCTACACCTAATTTTGATGAAGGAACATCATGAGACAAAGCATGGTAGAATCAACAGGGGAAGCCAACAGGATTTGCCATAATCAGCTTTTGAGCCTGAATCAGAGCAAAATAAAATTAAAATGAATCATGTCCTAGTAATGATTAGCATTGATAATAATTCACCTTGACTTCATTCTGAACAAGGTCCACGGGGGAGGGTCTACACACTATTGTAAGGTGCAAGCACCCAGAGCCACAGGTGTACAGTTCGAGCTAACTACTTAATTGTATTTTGCCTATAATACAGATATCTCCTCAGATTGCTGCCCTTCCCTTGGGAACAGAGAGAGAAGGTTCCATGGGGGGAAAGAGCAGTTTTGGATCTCTTGCAGCGATTCTAAGCTAGTTTCCCACTTGAGCCCTCATCTCTGAATAGCTGGGTGTTTTCCAACAGTTATTCACCAAAATAACTGTAAACTGAACAATTCCCCATTTTTAAAAAAGAGAACATAGAAATTGCATACTTTGTATGGATTTTATATGGGGCGTCCACATCATTTTTGACAGATCATGCTGATGCCAAGCTTTCCTATAGCCGGGGCCTGAGAATTGGCCAGTAGGGATGGCAAGCTTATTGTGGATTTTTTTCTCTATCCCAAACCTTTCATCAAACCATTTTGATGAGATCAGAAAAGTTCATTTTGGTCCCTCTGAACAAAATAAAATCGAAGAATGTGACAGTGAATATTCCTCTGATTAGTATAACAGGAAAACTTACTAGTAATTCAGCATGAAACTTTGGGAAAGGCAGATGATATTATAAGCAGTCCTTAGCTTACAACCATAACTAAGTCCAAAATTATGGTGGTAAGTTGATATGGTGGTAAGTCGAGGCATCACATTTCCAGATCTGGTTTTTCAGTATTTTTTGTAGTGGTCATTAAGTGAACGTCACTGTTATTAAATGAATCCACTTTACTCAATATGCATTTTTTTTTCTTGTAAGTGACTAGTTGCAAATCAAGGATTACCTGTATTATGCAAAAATATTAGACAGCCAGGATAAATGAGACCAAATGCCAAAAAACAGAATCTTGTTTTCTATCATGCCAGGCTTCAGAAAAGAAATAAAATGTAGAGTTCTTCAAATGCTACTTTTATAAACATCATTTAAGTATTCAACAAGCAATTGATAGAGAAGTTTTTAATTATATGAACACTAACTCTTCACAAAATCGGACAACATGATTGTTGCCTAGATTGGTTAAGATTTATAGAAACTGCAGTCCAACACATTCCCACATTGTGGGAACTCTAGATAATGGGAAGTTCTTTTATATGTTGTAATATGATATAAAATACACAATTAGCTCAGTTTTGCATTATTACCACAACATTTATCTGGGGACATTACAGCACTGTGGGTAAAATTTCTCTTTAACTGGCCATTGCTGACCATTCATTATTGGAGTAGATGTGAAATATACTTTAGCTCATCAGAAGCATTACCAATACCTCTCTGTCTGCCAAAAATTACATTTAGAGTTTCCAAAGGAGGGTTAAAGAACAAAGTCATTCCATTTTGGCAGGTGGGTGGGTGGGAAGAGAGCTGACTTTACAATGACATGAAAATGAATTAACAAAGAAATGTGTTTCCCTAAGTAGTTCCTTCGGCACATTCTGACAAATTTGAAATTGTGTCTGAATAGTTAAAGGTATTTGAAAGACTGAAGAGCAATTTAAATGTCCAGGATGTCAGGCCACACAATTGTGAGTTGTACATTAGAAAGGAGGGTGATGGGGAGAGAAATAAAGGAAAACCAATCAGACCAAGTGGGCAGGATAGTGGTAATCATCTTTTGCCTAACAAAGCAAAAGGCCACCTGCCGGATCAAGGCAAGAAAGTAATGTCAGAGAATGCGGTATGCAGAGTTTCAACTACATTATTCAGGGATGACTTTTATGGATTAATGAGAATTCAAGTGTTCATGGGTCACAAAACACACCAATGCTGCACGTTCCAATTGGGAAGCCATGCTAGGCTTTTGCAACGAATACAACAGAAGAGTCTTGTAGAAGCTAACAAATATTGAACTTATTTCTGCCTAAGCTTTCATGAAACACAATCCCTTGGTTTATGCTAAGGATTATCTCTCAGAAGTGACTAGGATAAGGATTTATAAGATCATACCCCGCAAAAACAGGGATCTTAAGGGGATAAAAAGAAACCACCAACATTTCCCAGAAGAACTATTTTGAATTTTACTGAAAGTACAACTTGTATACTACTTAGTAAAATTCAAAGAGAAGTGCTTATTTTCCTTTCATTTAGGAGCACAGATACATCCGATCTGTGGAGACGACTTTCAAAATAGGAGAACATCCTGTAAAACCGTTGCCTGTGTTTTTGTGCATCAGTTTTTAAAGCGGCATAAGTACTGTATGTTTTGGATTTAGTAGTGATGCAATCCAGTATACACCAGATTGGAAATTACTCCATCAACCGACCATGAGCATTTTGAAAATCGTTATTGATGCTGATGGTTCTACTTAGTGACTTTGAATTGTAATTTTAATACTGGTGCAAACAATGTTGCTGAATTTGCTGCTGAGGAAAATTTGCAGCTATTGTTTGGGGTTAGTGTTAAAAGTGGTACAGAAACAACAAAGCAGACAACAAAAATCATATGTTAGACATGAATGTTACAGATATTTCCTGGAAAATGTGTCAATAAATGCACTGGAGGTTTTCTTAGTAGGCTCACTCCAAATTGTATTTGTATTTCTTTGGATACACAAGGAATCAATGGCATTGAGAAGTGCATATTTTAACCTCATAATCCAATCAATCTTCCAATGAAATGATGACTTTTAAGTCAGAGGCTTTCTTTCCTGATCAACCAATTTGATGTAGTGATTGAGATGTGGGTTTGAATCTTGCTTTGGGCTTGAAAACTAGTTGGGTGACTTTGGATTAGTAGCTCACTGTCAGCTCCACAAACTTATCAGTTTTGTTGATGTGGAAAAAATAGCAGGTGGGAGCGTTAGATATGTACATTGCTTTGAGCTGATCAAAAATAAAAATGGGGGTAAACATCTAATATTAAATACTTTTTAAAAGCCCAAATATTCCATCTAATAGACATAACCTTTCAAGCATTCCCCTTATTTCAATGGAATTCAAAGTTTCAATTCCTTCCGCTAAATTCACAAAGTTCCAAAATGATTATCACAATCTGTAAGATATTTTACATTCCATTTAACAGGAAGTCTAATAACAGGCATTCTCTGGACAGTTGACCAAATTTTAAATGAGGAAAAATATTTCATACAGCAAGACTTCAAAAAGAACAGAGTTCTGATGATGTTACCTAGTTGGGTGATGAAATGCCTACAAGCTAACAAACAAGCTCAGAGAACAGTAAGGACTACAGAGTAGAGCTTATTATTATAATTTTTTTTAAGCTGTGGAAACAATAAACTTGTTAAAAATGTGGATAACACGTAAAACTCACATGGACCCCCCCCCCTTACTTATTTTGTTTATGGAAACATATTATCATGAATTCTGATAGGACTCATTTTTATTTACTTACATAGTTTAATTAAATGATTGATTCTGTTAGAAACCAGGAATATCAATAATGTCTCAACATTGCCTGCTTTTGATACAGACAAAAAAGCCAGGCTAAAACTCCTGATCTTCTCTTCAGACTGAATTTTTAGGGTAATCGCAAATACTGTCACCACAAATTGCATGGCTTACAGAGAGCTTCCCCTTTCTTCCCCCAGATTCAGGATTCTGATATTGTATTTTACAGACTGTATGTAACAATTAGGGAAATCTCCCTCCCAACCTCAGATTCAGTAGAGAGCAAAAGAGTCAGAAGGAGGAAGAGAAGAATCAGTGCGTTGGTTAGGCAAAAACAACCTGATAGGTTAATGGAGTTCTTGAATATTGCCTTGTTGTGTTTTCTTTTTCCTTGTGTATGATTAGATGGTAGAAAGCCAACATTTAAAGACTACATACCACAAAGAAACAACAAACACACTGTCCATGTTGACTACACTGCTAGTCCTATTGAATTCTCCTGCTTAGAAACCAACGAGTTCCAAGATTTGTTTTAGCAGAATCATCAGCTTCTAAGCATTCTGGAATTCCAGTTGCCAATAGCAACTTCTGTCAGTCTGAATGCTGCCTGGATGAATACATTTCTGTTCCCAGAATGCTTAGAAATGCCCCTGCTAGCTGAGAGATGATCTATACATCTGGAGGATGTCCAGATTGGGGGAAGCTGGCTTCTATTTCGCCAGTGGGATCCTGTGTCCAAATAAGCTTTGGGGGTTGGAGACTGACCCTACTTCATGTGCAAGAGAGAACTAGGAGTATTGTACAGCGCTGAGCTTCCATGTCAATTTTCTAAAATGGGTTGAACTATGTGACGGGCAGAATTACTTTTCTTTAATCAGCCAGTTCTCCTTGGAAAGTATAAGCTTTTTAAGGGATAACCTGTTGGGCATAAGGAGCAGTCAGAGTAAAACAAGTCATATTAATCACTTGTGACTGCCTTAAACAGTTTAATCACTCACATTCCTGGCACTTATTTGTCTAAGAAAGTAACCGAAAGGGTAGAAGGATCCCTCTCCCATTAAACATTTTACACTTAGTTAGTTATTCAACTATAATTGGCTGTCTTAGATTCTAGATAGGTAGCTTGGTGTATCTTGACTTTTATGGGTTTCTGATATT
Source organism: Hydrophis major (assembly GCA_033807585.1). Taxonomy (NCBI): domain Eukaryota; kingdom Metazoa; phylum Chordata; class Lepidosauria; order Squamata; family Elapidae; genus Hydrophis; species Hydrophis major. Next base: position 265,008,203 of record CM066328.1, read on the forward strand.
TTAAGGGGAAAAATAATGAGAATACTTCTGGGCAGGTGGCGATATCTACAAGTGCCTTTTAAATATGCACAACAAAATGGATTGTTGGGGTGGGAGGAGGAAATAATCCTTTGAGTGCAGAGTGGCTTTTGTCAGTTTTCTACTAGAGTGCACTCTGTGCTCTGACAGAAAATTGTTCATTAATCTCAAAGGAATGACCAATTTTCCAATGGTCACTCAACTGTGCGGCTGCTCTTAATTTTTTTTAAAGGTGCTCTGGGTGCTGCTAATTGCTTGCTGTGAGTGATAACAAGAGCACTAATCCTCTTTGGATGGGACATTAACTTCCAAAGTAGCCATTATTATATATTGTATTTACTTTGCAATAAGTACATGTCACAGCTACCCAGTAAACAAGAGTGGTCAAGTTTAGAGGCGAAAACAAACAAAGCCCAACACAGTGTATTATTTTAGCTGAATCTGAATATTTTAGGTTTCAGTCCTATCCTACATGAGCTCCCTGGGGACTTCATTCTCAAAAGGTATAGTACTAAAATATTCATGGCTTAAACATACAAAAGTTAAGAGTGCACCGGATTGGACAAAGTTGCGAGAGTTTCCTCTTTTTCCTAAGTACAGTTCATCTAAGAGAGTAATATTTGACAATTTGTTTTGAAAAGATTTCATGAATTTATTTTTTAGTAGTAGACAAATAGTAAAATAGTTCTTGGAACTATTCTTGGAGAAAATGTATCCTATATTTGCAATAGAAGCTGCCAAGAGAGATGCATGAAAAGACACACAAACCCTTTATAATTTGCTTCACATTCCTGTTTAGGATGGGCAAGCCACTATCTCCCTCAGTGGTGGTTCGTCCCGGTTCAACTGGTAGTAAAAAAAGCCTCCAACGATCAGCTGAGGGGAGGAAAAAAAGCCTCATCTGAGAAGAGAAAGAAGAGAAAAGCGCAGGATTGGCCCTCCCAGCCTCCTTCTACGCTTTCCTCTTCTTTTTTGATGATGTTCCTCTATTGATGCGGATTAGGATTGTGTTGGCTTTAAACTGGTGGTCCCCTCGAACAGTGGTAGCCAACCAGTGGGCCAGGGACCACTGGTGGTCCACGAGAAAAATTTGGTGGTCCTCATAGAAATGTCAAAGCACCCCCCCCCAAAGCAATTAATCCAGGCTGCGCGGGAACACAAGGCTGTGCCACCCACATGGCCCGTGGGAACACAAGGCTTTCATCGCTTGCATTGTGAACAACATAAGGTAGTGAGGGGAGGGGGGGAGGGTGGAGGGGGGAAATTTGCCCCACTCACCTTACCTGGCCACCGGGCTGCTTCTTTCCGCTTTTTTCTTCTTTTGCTTTTGGCTGCATGCAAGGAAAGCAGCAAAAGTCTTTCTTTCTTTCTCCCAAACTCCACCAGAAATGAGTCTTTGGGACCCTGCAAGGCATCTTGCTCCAAGAGACTGCGCTGGCACAACAAATCTCACAAACACTCATTTCTGGCAAGAGTTTTGGGGAGAGAAAGAAAGACTTCTGCTACTTCTGCTGCTTTCCTTGCATGAAACCAAAAGTCTTTCTCTCTCCTCCTGAAAACAGAGCTGGAGATGATATCCTGCGATCCCAAATAAACAATGATTGATCAGTAGGAAAACAGATTGGGGAATTTTCCTGCAGACTTTTTGGGGGATTTTCCGAGGGTCTCTGCAGAAAAAAATCAGAAGCAGCAGAGACCCTTGGAAACCCCCCCAAAAAGGAGCTCCGGGATGACCAAAGGGTCAGTCTTGTGACTAATGCAGCTCTGGAATATGGGACCAACTTTCCCACCACCGTCAGCAAGCCACCATCAGTCGAAATTAATATTAGTGGTCTGCAGGGATTTAAATGTATGAGTTTGGTCTTCCCTGAGGTCCAAAAGGTTGGTGACCCCTGCCCTAGAACACCAAAATCCCTCTCACAGGTACTATTGTTACTGTTGTACCTGCACATTTGGTTGTTACTGCTGAAGAATTTCTGAATCTTAAATCTCTCTTCCAAAATGTTAGTATTTCCAGCCAACTTGGTGGCATCTGCAACTACCATGTGATTGGTGGATATTCTTTACTGCTTTTTTTTTTTTAAAGAGGTAAAAAATCCTGCCCAGGTCTTTTTGGATCACTTAAAAGAAAAAAAAAAGTCTTGTTATTTGAGCTACAGGAGGAAAATACAGTCTTTGTGAATTTTACCTGGTTAAAAAAAAAGTAACCAGGAGCTTGTTGGCATAAAAGAAACCCAGCTTTTCACTGGTTCAGTAGTGAACTTGTTAAAAAAAGACGAAGGCTGTCTAGGAGAGTGATCTGTGACAAGCAGAAAGGGGTATCCCTGTCAGATGGCCCAGTTGGACTGGAGGCATTTGACTGTAGAGAAATGGAGTACAATAGGCTGAACCAGACAGTACCGCTGGAAGTGACACATACAGGGTATTTTTTATCTATAGCAGAAAAACATGGACAGAGACTGCCACTCAATGGGCTGAATATGGGTACAAGATAATGACTATTTCTGTTGTCAAGAAATAGTCAGTGGGCAAGTTGATCATGTGAATAAGCCCACACTTCTGCAGCTCTGAACAGAAGAGGACAGAACAGGATAACAGAGTTGAAAGGGACCTTGGAGATCTTCTAGTCCAATTCCTTGCTCAAGCAGGAGACCCTACACCATTTCCGACAAATGGCAGCCCAATCTCTTCTGGAAAGCCTCTAGTGATGAAACTTCCACAACGTCCAAAGGCAAGCTGTTCCACTGGTTGATTGTTCTCACTGTCAGAAAATTTCTCCTTATTTCCAAAATCACCAAGCAATCCAAATACACACAAACTATTTCTTTTAGCACTTTCTTCTTCTCAAATATCGGATCATGCTATCATGTCAACCCTAGTCCTTCTTTTCATAGACTCTTAGAAGCCAGAAAAAAATTAAAGAACTAATGTATGTCTCCCACTTAAAATTAAAAATAACTACTGCCACTCTAGTTGTCCTAAAGAAACTTAAGACTTTGCATGGGACACCTGTACAAGTACCTTCTAAGAGCCATTATGAGGCCACTACACTTTCAAGATGATGAGGGAAGAATGCTTCAAAAATCTCACATCCATAATAGTTTAGGTTATTCTCATATCAAGATCACAAGAGGATAACGCTTCCATTCTCATTATGCCCAAATAAATGAATCTTACAAGACTGTAAAATGTGATGCCACTTTGAGGAAAAATATAGTCACCAGTCTACTGGCATTAGAAAACATATTGGCTTCTTTTCATGGTATAAGGGAACTAAAACACAGGGTTACTTTAGAAGACATATACGGGTCTTTGTGGTTAAACTGGGAGAAGATAAAAAGACAATGTTATTTGAAAATTCCAGTTTGGTTATCGACTATTGAAGCATTTTCCTATCCTATAATTTATAAGAAGGAACAAACAGTTAGATGTGGGGAACTACTGGATGAAAAGGGTGAACTTAAATCGATACAAAATCTAGAGGAACAAGGTATAAAGATGAATTGGTTTTCATATGCGCAAATACACTCAAGATATGATGAAATTTCTAAAACAGAGGGATTTTATGATAAACAGACTGATCTAGATAAGATTTTGACAGGTACTGATGAGAAGGTGATTAAAAAATTATATGGTTATTTACTGGGAATTAAGCTAGAGGAAGAACAAGTTAAAGAAACTATGATTGTTTGGGGAAAGAATTTTGGATATGGGATTGATTTAGAGAAATGGCAAAAATTATGGTCGCAAAATTATAAAATGACAATGTCAACAGCATATAAAGAAAATTTGTATAAGATGTTTTACAGGTGGCACTTTCCCCCGACAAGGATAGCAAGAATGTTCAAGAATAAATCTGAAAAATGCTGGAAATGTCAGCAGATACCTGGCTCATACTACCATATGTGGTGGACTTGTGAGGATGCTAGAAAATATTGGACTAAAATCCACATGTGGTTGGAAAAAATGACAAAGAAACACACATAGATTTGAAACCGGAGGTTTTTTTTATTGGAAATCTTACCAGATACATACAGTAAAGACTTGAAATATCTAATTGTAAATGTATTAACAGTGGCTAGAATTGTATTTGCTAAAAATTGGAAAAATGAGAAAATACCATTGCAGGAAGAAATTATTAAGAAAATATTGGAATGTGCTGAGATGAGTAGATTGACATTTGAAATTAGAGAGCAAGAGGATAAACATTTCTATAAAATTTGGGACCTTTTCTATCAATGGTTGGATGATAAAATATAATAATAGAATATTTAGAATGTTAGATAACAAGGAATATCTTTGTCTTTTTCTTTTTCTTTTGTTATTTGACATCATATCTATAAAGTGTTTCTAGGATAGATTTGGTATGATTATATGATTTGTTATAGAATAAACTACCTAAATTATAGTTATCTCATAAAGTATGAATGAATAAAATTATAGTCAAATGATTTTCCAATAGCGATACTAGGATATATAAGTTTGAATTGATAATATGAGTTTTTATGTAATGTAACTGTAATTGAGACTATGAAATGAATGCACAAAACTGATGAACCAACCGACACACTGTTTGTATATATGTATGGAAGAGAGTTGATGTTTTGTTTGTTTTTTAAAAAATTAATAAAATTGTTTTCAAAAAAAGAAAAGAAAACATATTGGCTCCAATTTTTAGTGTGGACTGAGAAGTTAGACACAGAAGTAGAGTTAAGCTGGATCACATCAAAGATTTATCCAGTCTAGCACCTTAGTTAGGCAAATGTCCTCAAGCAAAACAGAGTGAAAACCTCTGAGCTTTTGAATTAAGAGATAGAATATGTATGGTAAAGCAGTCTAGTGTTATCCAGATGGTTTGGACTGAAAAGCCCCCAGTGAACCTCCCAATATTTGGGCATTTTAGAGGTTGTCATCCAAAGCATCCTATTTCTGATTCCTGATTTATAGTTTTCTGGGCCAAAAATGGCCTACTTCCTTGTTGAAGTCCTCTACGTTCACAGTTTGACAACTTTTGTAGCAGTGAATTAAAATTCCATACTTACACTTATATTTAAAAAGAATATGGAAAACCTCAGATCCTTTTCTGATGTCAGCTCTGTTATTGAAAATAATGTACTCAGTCAGCTCAGTAATAAATGCACTTATGTTTTCATCTGTCTAACTTAGAAATCCTGTGATTCCAAGCAGATTTTATTATTATTACTGCTGCTGCTGCTGCTGCTGCTATTATTATTATTATTATTATTATTATTATTATTATTATTATTATTATTATTATTATTATTATTATTGCATTATCTATAGCCTGGATTTTAGGCTCAGATATATCTAAAGCAAATAAAGTTACTATAATGAAGAATGATTTTAAATATCTTCCTTGTCACTGAGGATATCCTCTATATATCATTGGATAGAACATTATCTGGACAATCATTCTGTCCATCAGGAAATTTTGTGGCCTAATTAGCTAGATTTAGTTTGGTGTAGTGGTTAAGGTATCAGGCTAGACATTGGACGTCCATGAGTTCTAATCCTGCCTTGGACATGAAGTCAACTGGGATGACTGTGGGCCAGTTACTTTCTCTCAGGCCTAGGAAGGAGGCAATAGCAATCCACTTCTGAAGAACCTTGCCAAGAAAGCCACAGGGATTGGCTATGCATTCATCAGGAGTCAACACTGATTTGATGATACTGCCCTCCAAAAAGACTAGCCATTTTGAATGGATGAGGACCAGAATGTAAAAAAGAAGAGGCAAGGTTACCCTGATGTCATACTAACCACACAGTGAATGGTGGCGGTATTAACATGTCTTTTGCTTCAGTTTGACAGATGAATAAAAACAAAGCTGGGATGTGTGTTTCAGTGTTGTTACCCTGGAGGGCTACAGACTTTGGTAATATCAAGAGAAATCTCTGTAAAAATGATGGGTTTTAAAGGGTAAGATAGCTCGTTAGTGACAAATTTCAATACAGCAGGGAAAGTGGTCAGCGCAATTAGGAAGCCTAATCTATCCAGATGATAGTGAGACTAGGAATAAAATGAATGCCATATCTCAGTCACGTGAATCCAAATGTTGCATCTTCTGGGTTCATTTTAAGCCATCCCACCTGCAGGGTTGATGCTGTTCCTGTTCCAATATCATTTCTCTGGGTCTAGGTGAAGTTGTTCTTCCTAGGCAAATGAGCTGATTTTCTTCATGCTCACAGCAAAATCTCTCTTGTGTGATTTGCAGTTCTGGAGCTCTGCAGGGTTTGGGAGCATCCATTTACCTGTTCGTGGAAAATCTTGCCTCTTACCCCCCCCCCTCTTATCCTGAACTCAGCTCTTCCTACATTTTAATAATAGTCTTATCAGTGAAACGCTTTGGTCTAGCAGTCAAGGATAAGACTAGAAACTGGAGTCTGTGAGTTTTATAGTCTGGCCTTAGGCATGAAATGTGGCTGGGTGACTTTGGGCCAGTCACAATCTTTCAGCACAATTCACCTCACAGGGTTGTTGTTGTGGGGAAAAATAGGAGGAAGAAGGAGCATTGTTTGTCACCTTGAGTTATTTATAAAAATAATAAAGGTGGAATAAAAACAAGTTAAATAAATACAGTAATCTGTGCAGTTGACTTCTAAACCATTTTACAATTCCTGCTGAAAATAAGCTCCTAAACCCTGTTGGTTGGTTTTTCCTTGCTGATATAAAAACTGAAGATGTGTTTCCTAATGCCTCCTGACCTTAGAGTCTTTTCTCTCTCCTCCCTCCTCCTCCTTCCCCTCTTCTCTCTTATCCATATGCAAGTGTGTCCCTCCCACTAAAACTCTCCACTGTCCACTGCAATCTACAGTCTTGCTTGCAGCTATTGGGAAAAGAACCTGATTGCAATCAATAGGGTCATGCTTTCGGGGGGGGGGATTTATATGCAGAAAATACTTAGGTCTTTTGGGTCAGGCAGTTTCCCCCTTGTACTAACACTTGCAAAACACATAGATAACTATAAAGGCATTACATAGGCGGTGAAGACTGCTATTAAAACAGCTCTGCCAGTGAAAACAGAGCTCAGGGGTGGGTGGAGGGGAGGGTGAGAAGCAATGGATGGACACTAATCAAGGAGAGAAGCACCCTAGAACTAAGGAGGGATTTCTTGACTGTTAGAACAATTAATCAGTGGAACAGCTTGCCTCCAGAAGTTTGTGGGTGCTCCATCACTGGAGGTTTTAAAGAAGAGATTGACAACCAATCTCTTGAGATGGCATAGGGTCTCCTGTTTGAGCAAGTGGTTGGACTAGAAGACCTCTAAGTTCCCTTCCAACTCTGTTATTTTGTTATCTGATGCTTGCCTGACTTCAGAATCCTTTGGTGGGACTAGTGAATGGCAACCAAGCCGAATGCAAGTACGCTTAGAGAGAAAGATTCTTGTAAGAGCACAGGGGGAGTAAAAAATATCATTTTCTAAAAGAAGCTGTCACTTGCAGGTCTTCCACTAGATATCTTGTAATTGATATTATTAAATGTCAGTGCTTGGAGGATCATGTCCAGGATGATGTAAAACAACAGTCGACCCAAGCAAACACTCAAGGAACTATAAAACTGCAATTTTTGGCAAAAACGATGCTAGAACCTGAGCCAAAAGATTGGAAAAGTGCTACAGTCTAGACATCTTACCATTTCTTAGTTTCCTTCATCACTTGTTCATTGAAAAATCTGACTTTGAGATCACCCACCCTGGTTCCTATTATTATCACAGGGGCTTCTGAAAAAAATGGAAATCCAAAATATTTTTCCCCTTGTAAATGTATATTTCTGTGTCATTTACATCCTTTTTGGATCCAGACAAAATTTATTGGGGGTGATTCAGAACTTCTGACTTCCTGGCCTGTCCCCTTTCCCTGTTTAGGGAATGTGTGTATTTTGTCAAGCCTGGGCTTTTGAAGTCCTCTTCTCTCCTTGTTCTGGATGGTGGAACTATGGAAAATAATTCAAAGGACCTTTGTGCAACATTTCAGCAGCAATTCTTTGTTTCTGCCTCAACTAAAGAATGTTTATAGGCATTTTCTTTTTTTGATAAATATGTAATATTTTTGTCAACAAGGGAAAACACCCAAGAATAAATGTATGATAATGAGGTGATGTACATGTATGGAAAAACATACACAATCATATCATTTGTAAAAGGTATACATAAAGCGAAGGGGACAACCAAGCAATCCACATGTGAACAACAACAACAACAAAGCCCCAACCTTCTACTGCCCTGATTATTTAGTTACATTTTCTGGGAAGAAATGGTTTATTCTTTCATTTTCTTTCCCAACAGATCAAAATGTCTTTTGAAAGGTTGCCCTTTAAGGATAATAAACAACTCATATATTTTGCTCCAAACCTGTTCTAAAGAAAAGGAGGAACATTTTCAGTATAATTGGAAGCAAGTCCACAATTATAGGACATAAAAACAACACCCTCACAATTGATAACAAAAGAAACATAAGGGAAGGGAAGACTTATCCATACAACTACTACAGCTGACATCTAAATTGTGTGATGCAAGGAAAATAAAAATGCCTTAGTTCTTTACACAGATTTTATTTGTGACAGCATCCTCGAACTGTAGTCATTGACTTATAACCACAATTGAGCCCAACATTTCTGTCTAAGCAAGGCAGTTGTTAAGGGAGTTTTGCCCCATTTTATGACCTTTCTTGCCACTAGTTGTTAAGTGAATCACTGCAGTTAAGTTAGTAACGTGGTTGTTAAGCCAAATCTGGCTTCCTCATTGACTTTGCTTGCCAGAATGTTGCAAAAGGATATTGTAACCATCATAAATATATGCTAGTTGCTAAGTGGGGATGCTGCAACAGTCATAAGTGTGAAAAACAGTCCTAAGTCACTTTTTTCAGTGCCATTGTAACTTGAATGGTCACTAAACAGATATCTGTAAGTTGAGGACTACCTGTATTAGGTATTCCTATTTTAATAAAACTGAGAACAATCAACCAATGGAACAGCTTGCCCTCGGAAGTTGTGGGAGCACCATCACTTGAGACTTTCAAGAAGAGATTGGACTGCCATTTGTCAGAAATGGTGTAGGGTCTCCCGCTTGGCCAGGGGGGTTGGACTAAATGATCTACAAGGTCCCTTCCAACACTGATTATCTGTTATCTGTATCTAATTTGTATTTTAAAATTTCATGTGGCAAATGGGACACCAAAATATTTAAAACTGTGAATAATAACAAGTGAGATAGGAAAAACATTGATTATAGGAAATCTGGGATCTGCTTCTCCCTAGTTTCTCCGTATGTACTTTCTAATTGACTTATTTACAGCCACACTTTTAATGGAATACGTTGCTGGAGCCAACGTATAGCTTAAAGTTATAGAATGAGTCCCCTGCTTGCTGTACTTTGTCTTACTTACGAAGACTTTTATTCCCGGAAGACAGAAACCTTTTACCTTCTGTCAATCATCAGCACCATTATTTCGAAGCTAATTTATCACATGTTTGACTGCTGTCTGCGCCTTTTGTAAGTATTCTCTGCTTTGTAGAATTTACAACTAATCTAATAAGAACCCACGAAGAGACCGCTTAAGGAGAAAAAAAACCACACATAATACAAGGCGGTATAGTCTTTTCATTTTGGAAGTCAGTGAGCATGAATTGCTGGTTACCGGCTTTAAGATTCCATATTACAACATATAATGTTCAGAAGTCTGCAGAGATTGAATTGCCGGCACCACTGTCCAAATGAGCTGGTAATAAAACAAACCATCCTTTGGTTCTCTGGAGGGGGAGGGAAGCATCTTTTAAAATATTTTTTTTAAAGCAATTGTCATTGCAGCACATCTGCTTCATGGACCACTAGGGTTCTAAGATTGGACCTAGTGGAGGAGACTAAAGGGGCAATTGGTCTTGGAAAGTCTGGAGCTGTGTATTTATGCAGCATGTTTTCCGCTAGAAATACCAACAGCACTTAAATGGGCTGGGAAAATTGGATGGAAACAAATGTCCATTGTAGCATTTTAAAAGTTTAGTTGAGCAGCTCCTAAGGCTCTGTGGATGCATTTGGAACAGATGGAATTATGATGCTGCCATGAAGAACCATTCTCTTGCATTCCTTTCCTAGCCGTTTGTTTTCAGTCCAACGAAAGACAGCTTGCTTTCAACTTTGGAGGCAGAGAATTCTTCGATTGATTGCTGCACTTATTTAATTACAAAGCAGCCAAAGCGTTTGTATGAATGAATATTGTATTCACTCTCTCATCCTGCAGTGCTCTTTCCAGGAGCCTTGGCTTCTCGTTCTTCGACTCTGCCCTGAGATGATATGATTAAATCCCAGAAGGAATCAGGAGGAAATGGTGAACTTACAGAGAGAAGCTTCAGAGCGTGGAAAGATGTGTATCTGGAAACAAAAGGACCAATGGTAAGACCCGAGGTGGTATTCAATTGGTTCGCACTGGTTTGGGTGAACCAGTAGCAGTGATTTGACATGGGTTGCCGAACCGGTGGTGACCCCTGGCTGGCCACGCCCCTGACCCAGTCACTAACTTGCCCTGGTGGCTCTCCTAGCTTTCTCTACCATGTGGTGGCTGTGGCGTAGCTCAAGCGGATGTCCCCTGGCTGCTGCACATGTGCACTCCATGTGCAGCTGCAACACATGCAGTGCGCATGTGCAGCAGCCCTGGGACATCCGCCTGCCTGCCCACTTCCCGGAGCATGCTTTCTTACTTCTCCTGGCGGACGCGCCTCTTCCATCCCAGCCCGCCCCGGTTGGCTAGCAAGTGGGAGGCTGGGTGTCCTGGCACTTCTCACTCCCCCTTGTCACAAGATGATTGCAGCTGCTGCAGGCTTTTTCAGTGCAGCTGGAGTCCAGCAGCTGCACCAAAAAAAGCACGCCCTGTTCTATGTGCTGGGCCTGGCAAATCCGAGCAGCTGGCGCATAGAACAGGGTGGCACTGGACAGTTGGAGAAGCAGAGCGAAGCTGGAGATCAGTAATTTTCACTGCAAGAAGCCTGCAACTGCCGTGTGTTCTCCAGCCCCACCCAAAAAAACACAACATGTGCCGGCCCATTGGAGAAGCGGAGTGGCAGCTACAGGATTCTCATACTGAAAAATGGCTGGGATGGCTGGAGGTGAGTTTTTCAGTCTCCAGTTGCCTCTTTCGCAGCGCAAGGCACCTCCCCCAACTGGCTGGCTGGTCTCCTGCTCCTCATCCATACAGAACCAAAATGGGCGGCTGGAGACCAAAAATGAGTCGGCTCCAGTCACTACTTTTTTAGCACAAGAAGCCTCCTCCAATTGAGTGGCTACTCTCCTCCTACTCTGTTTGTTCTGTATGGCCGAGGAGGAGGAGGAAACCAGCTGGCCAGTTGCAGGAGGCTTCATGCGCTGTGAAAGAGACGGCTGGAGACTGAAAAAGTCACCTACAGCCACCCCTTTTGCAGTGCGAGAACCCTGTAGCTGCCACTCCGCTTCTCCAATGGGCCGGCACATCTGATTTTTTCAGTGGGGCTGTGAAAATTACTGATCTCTGGCTTCACTCTGCTTCTCCAATGGTCTGGTGCTGTCCTGTTTTATGCGCCAGCTGCTTGGACTTGCCAGGTCTGGCATATAAAACAGGGTGTGCTTTTTTCATTGCAGTTGCAATGGACTCCAGCCGCACCAAAAAAAGCAGTTAGCAGCTGCAAGCATCTCATGACAAGAGGGGTAAGAAGCCCCAGGACATGTGGCCATCTGCTGGCTGGCTGGCTGGTTCTGAGCCAGGCTGGATGAGGCGCATCCGCTGGGAGAAGGAAGAAAGCATGCTCTGGGAGCGAGAGCATCTTCCCTTCACACTCCTTGTGCACACCGGGACCACCTAAATGGAGCGAGAGAGAACAAAGTTGGCTACTATGTGGTGAGCACCTTGGCTTCCCCTCTTGCTCCTCACAGTCGCCCTGAGCCAGTGTGGTTCCTTACTTGGGCAGCCTGACGCCCGCAACAGGCAGCACCGCAACAATGAGGTACAGTGAGATTTGGTGGTGAAAATTTATCTCTGAAGGGCTTCGGTTGAAAAACAAAACAAAACCCACCCACGGACACAGCAGGCAATTGCAAACTTTAGCTGGGCTTTTTTTTTTTTTGTCAGTTCAAGGGTGGATGGGGGGAAGATATGTAGGAAATCACCCTGTCACTGCAGCATCAGTCATGTGACTGAGTAGGTGTGGCCAACTCGATGTCACTCGCAGCAAGGTGCCGCATTACCTTGCCAAGTGGGCCACGCCCACCCAATCACATGACCACCAAGCCATGCCCACCAAACAAGCCACACTCACAAAACTGGTAGTAAAAAAAATTTGAATCCCACCACTGGGTAGGAACGTCTGCCATCTGCAACAATAAAGCTGAAAGTTAAAAAAAAAAAAAAAGGATCTAGAGCAGTATTTCTCAACCTTGGCAATTTTAAGATGAGTGGACTTGAACTCCCAGCATTCCCCAGCCAGCTGGCTGGGAATGCTGGGAGTTCAAGTCCACTCATCTTAATATTGCCAAGGTTGAGAGACACTGATTTAGAGGAATCTGAGAATAAGGTTGTTGTGAATGAATAATGCCAAATAAAGTTATCTTGAGCTTGAAGTCAAGTGCAGGGTTCTGGCCCTGCACTTCTGATTGGCTGTTAGTGGCAGGATCGGATTGGCCCGTTCAGGAGCATCTGATTGGCCATTAACAGGCCATTATCATTGGTTAATGGAGCTAGCGCTCCAGGATTGCTATTGGTTGAATAGTTAATAAGTTGCCTATATAAGGAAGGCTATAGCAGCCCTCCAGTTTGAGCTGTCACACCATGTAAATAAAGAGTTTGAAGTTCACTGTTTCTACCGCCTCGTCTCTGGTATTCGTGTTGAATTCTTAGGGTACTTAATTGACAGTCAGGGTATTCACCCTACCGATAGCAAATTGAGAACAATAAAAAACGCTCCCAGACCCCGGAACAAAGCTGACCTCCAGGCGTTCTTAGGCCTCATCAATTTCTATAATGTATTCTTGCCGCACAAGGCGACTGTCGCTGAACCTTTACATCGCCTACTAGATAAAAAAGCAATTTGGGTATGGGGTCACAGAGAAGAGCAGGTGTTCCGTAATGTAAAACAACTACTGACTTCTGACGCCGTACTAATGCAGTACAATGAGACCTTGCCGTTAAATATCACATGTGATGCATCGCCTTTTGGAGTGGGCGCCATTTTGAGCCATGTATTACCTAATGATAGCGAAGCCCCTGTTGCTTACTTTTCAAAAACGCTCTCGAAAACCGAGCAAAATTACTGCCAGATCGATAAAGAGGCCCTGGCAATTGTATCAGCTGTTAAAAGATTCCATGAGTATGTGTACGGCCGGGCTTTTACCATTGTAATTGACCACAAACCATTGCTGGGGATCATCGCTGGTCAGAATTCTTGGCTGCCTACAATTATCAGCTACAATATCGTCCCGGTAAAGCCATTCCCCACGCCGACGCGTTGAGCCGTGCACCGCTCCCTGAAACCATCAACGATCCTGCACCAACAATGACAATGTTGCAGATCGAGACACTCCATACGCCGCCATTAACTGCCCGTGACATTGTGAGAGAAACAAAACGTGACCCCATCTTAGCACGAGTCCTCACATGGGTGGAACACGGATGGCCATTGGACCAAGTACCAGACGACTTTGCACCATTCAAAAGCCATCAGACAGAGTTGTTCTCGCAGAAGGGCTGTATTATCTGGGGCGATAGAGTCGTTATCCCAGAACGACTCCAACAGGCACTGCTAAGAACCTTGTATGATGGCCACCCTGGCATCGTGCGCATGAAGGGCCTCGCACAAAGCTACGCGTGGTGGCCAGGCATCGACAGACAAATCGAATCGTGGGTTAAAACTTGCCAGAGATGCCAAGAAGTAAGCAACGCTCCACCAAAGTCTCCCAACTGAATGGGAGATGCCGTGGGGACCCTGGTCCCGCATCCATCTGGACTTTGCTGGGCCGACCAAAGGCCACACGTTTTTGCTAACCGTTGACGCCTACTGGAATTGGCTCGAGATTCACTGAATGAGGAATATGACCACCGAAGCGGTCATCAAAAGACTGGAAAGACTGTTTGCAACCCACGGACCTACCAAAGGCCACACATTCTTATTAACGGTGGTTGCTTACTCGAACTGGCTTGAAATCCATGAGATGAGAAATACAACAACCAAATCGGTTATCAGGAAACTGGACAGACTATTTACAACACACGGATTACTAGACGTTCTGGTATCTGACAACGGGCCCCAATTTACCGCACTGTCCTTTGAACAGTATCCGACATGCACTTACTTCGCCTGCGCACCCGGCGGCCAACGGTAGGGCTGAGCGCATGGTACAATTCGTCAAAAGGACTCTACAAAAGATAGACTACGACAACATCAACGAGAAAATCAACCGAATCCTTTTCCTACAGCACATCACACCTCACAGCGTCACCAAAAAAACTCCCGCCGAGATGCTAATGGGACGAAAGCTCCACTCCCACCTCGATCGGTTACACGCAGCCTACGAACCAGAAAAGCCACTCGGATCCAGCGGCCAATGCCGTACCTTCCAGGTAGGCGATTTAGTATTCGCTAAAAACCTATCGGGCGATCCGCTGTGGGTAGAAGTGACCGTAATCCGCGTAACCGGCCCAAGATCATACCTTGTTCAGTGCCCTGACGATAGACTTTGGAAGCGCCACATAGATCAACTACGATCGCGGCTACCATCACGCAATTCTGAACTCCCTTATGACCAAACTGAGGGGGGGGGAGATACAGAGGAAAACGAATTGCAACTAGAGGAAAACCTTTTTGAAGGGACTGAAAACGGAATTGAAACGCAGGAACAGGAACCGGGGACCGGAGTGAGTTCACCTCAGGGAGTGGCCAGTGATATCGGTGACGACGGGAACGCGAACTCGGAACCAGAGGCACCCCTACCGTTAAACAATGATCTACCTCAACAGAAGTGCAGCCAACCGCCAGGCACTTTGCGAAAATCAAAAAGACTGATAAAACAACCGTCCAACCTCAAGGACTATGTAACCGCGCCCCGTGGGCAGAAGCCGAGGGAAAGGGGTGTTGTGAATGAATAATGCCAAATAAAGTTATCTTGAGCTTGAAGTCAAGTGCAGGGTTCTGGCCCTGCACTTCTGATTGGCTGTTAGTGGCAGGATCGGATTGGTCCATTCAGGAGCATCTGATTGGCCATTAACAGGCCATTCTCATTGGTTAACGGAGCTAGCGCTCCCGGATTGCTATTGGTTGAATAGTTAATAAGTTGCCTATATAAGGAAGGCTATAGCAGCCATCCAGTTTGAGCTGTCACACCATGTAAATAAAGAGTTTGAAGTTCACTGTTTCTACCGGCTCGTCTCCATCATTCGCACTCATGCTCCAGACTTAACAAAGGTAGTAAAGCAGAATGCTTGGAATTTTTCTCTTTTGAAGTAAGTTTTCCACTGTTCCTTTAAAAAAAGAAAAGAAATAGTGAAAAAAAAAAGTTTTACTCCTGACTTGCTGCTGCTTTCACATATATTAAAGGCATGTTTTTACTTCTTGTTCTCTATAGATGCTTTTTTCCCCAGTTCAAGCTCCAAGCACCCTTCCCCAACCTATCTTCAAGGTTAATAGGAACATCCTTCTCCCCTCCCCTCCTCCCCCACTATCTCCAGCCCACCTGCATGAATATCAGTTTCCCCCTCCTGGATTGCCTTCATGAGCTCCAAACTAGGGGAGGTGAGAATTTCCTCATTTGTTACAAAATGATTGAGCTAAAGACGACTTCCATGCATTTTTGGTCTTTATTCACATGAGAGTTTCGGGGAGTAAGGAAAGGAATCTGTGCCTGCTAATAGGTGATAGCTGGGAAGCATAAAGTACCTGTCCCTCTGGGCCTGTTCAACAGCCTTTAATAGTGAAAGAAAAAAGAAAGGGAACCAATTTCCCTCAAAATTTCCCCGAAGATAATTCCAGACACTGATTGAACTGCATCCCAAGTTCAGTTTTAGGAAAATTGGAAAGATGACCTTCCTTGAACCCATTTTAAGGAGTTAATAATAAGGTTGCGGTGATCAGGTCATGATTATTTCACCCCCCACAATTAGAAAAACTTGGACAAGAGGTATCATTTCTGAATGCAGCTAGATCTTCTTTGTGATGAAGACAAGTTGTACCTGGGGTGGGCTGCTGGGAGTTCGCAGGGGTTCGGGAGAGCCCCTAGCTAAGATTCTGTGCAGTTTGAAGAACCTCCAAATCCCACTCCTGGATGGCCCTGCCCACCCCACCCTGCTCACCCCAGGAGTCCCCACGCAGCCCGTTTTGGATGCAGGTAAGTGCAGGGTGCACACAGAGGCTTGGGGAGGGCCAAAAATGGGCTTCCTGGAAGAAATGGGCCTGTTCTGGCTTCCCAAGAGCCTCCAGAGCCCAGGGAGGCCATTTTTGTCCTCCCCAAGCCTCCGGAGCCTGGGGAAAAACGCCCCCCTCTATGATGTAGGAGGCCAACTAGGCCACGCCCACCACAGCCATGCCCACCCAACAACCAGTCAGAGGACCCTTTGCTAACATTTTTGAAGCCCACCCCTGGTTGTACCTTCTATTTGGGAGAGATGTCTGAACAATCAGCAGATCAGCATGACTAACTGGGTCTAATACGAGACCACTACTAAACATATCATCTGCAGAACTGACTTCTCATCGAGAGCAAAAATGAACTGTTAGAGAACATGTTGAATTTGTGCTTACCAACAAAGAAATAAAGGGAGACTAGTATAGCTCTATTTCAAGCTGTTTAGCTCTCAACAGCTGCACGTTAGATAGATGTATTAACCTCCAAGCCATGGGTTCTCCTCACTTTGTCACCCATACCAGGAGAAAGATTAAGTGCTTCTTCTGGTGGGACCAGTCTATCAGGGCAACCTGGTCTACCCAATTATGGGATGGTGCTTACTGCTTCTGCTTTCACCCCCAATCCAGGAGCCTTCGCAGTCAGTCGTTTTCACGACAAACCATTTTGGTGTTGAATTTATTATGTTTACCTACAAAAAATGTTGAAGAACATGCTCATCTTGCAGCCAATCATGCAACACTAGAGGCTGATCAATCATATCAAAAGCTGTTTTGGGGACGCACGTATTCTTAAAATAAATCTATAGTCCATCAGGATGCATCTTTTCAATGAAGGCAATACCTTCCTTCTGATTTTTATTTGAAAGAATACACCCACTACATGTGGGCATAGTGTGCTGATTTAGTGTGGTCTAACTGAGCTGCTGCTGGAAATATGTGGATTGGGGGGGGGGGGGGGGGACAGAGCCAGGAGCATACAAGGAAAACTGTAAAATAGCCTGATATTACCGAGCTGATAAGGCTATATTTGTTGAGATACTAGCATTATAATAGATTAATCTTCTTAAAGTAAAGGGTCACTTGTTTTGGAAGTTGTTTTTCCTCGATGCAGTTTGCTACACTGTAGAACAATGGTATGCTATATTTAATTCAGTGAATCCACACCCCTTTTTTCCATTAAAAAAAAATCAGGTTGACTAAGAACAAATCCATGATAAGAAAAAGCAAGCAACCCAAGTCATCTAAAATGCAAAAATAAAAAATAAAAAAAATAAGACAGCATCAGTCAGTGGCAGTCAAATTGCATTAAGAGAGTTTAAAAAATGAATATGATATGCTTTTGGTCTGTTTAACCAAGAAACGTTTTAGCATGCCAGAAAAAAAGCTGTTCAAGATGTGATTAAATGAATTTCCCTTGGTCAAAAATTCCAACCAAGATTTTGAGTCCTCAGCAAACACGTTGAATGTTCATATGTTCATATGCCTTCTTCCAGATTGTTTCTTCACATAATCTTGATGTTGAAGCATTAATATTAACATCTGAAATGGTAAATCTTTCTTGCTACTGATCTCAACAAACTTCAAGTATTTTGTTTGACTATAATTGTTTGACTATAATCAGAAATATATGTACATTGTGCTTGCTTTTGATACTGCAAAATAAAAGTCTATAACTATACACTCCATTTTATAAAAAAAAATACTATCGATTTTTGGACAAACATTATTCATATCATCTAATATAACTGGTGGCAGAAGTATAACTGCCAATTTTCCTCAGCATCAGAACAGTATTCTTTTATGGCTTCAAATGAAACATAAGTCATTTGAATAATGTCATTTCCCCAAAAAATTTTTAAAGGAAGAATATTACTTCCTTACAATAATCTTGAAAAGTACATCATTATTTATCTCCGTGAAGCTATTATTTCTTGTTTTCCAAAGAACAGATAATGATAATGAATCTAATAATGATCGTCAGCTATATTTGACTCTTACTCTGAATGTTAAATCTGCACAGAAGTGAGAAGAGTATTGTGAGCAGCAAGTTTGTTGAATAAAACTTGACTATTTTATTGTCATGCTTTTAGCTCATGTCCCTCTGCCCCAATGCCCTCTCACACCTTATGGCTACTTGGTAATTTCTTCCCCAGAGCATTTTATAATCTCATCCATCTTGATCATTCCTGGCCTTACTGGGAAGTGGAAGCTATAAGGTTTAAGGGGTTTTCTTTAAGCTATTTTCTTAGCCAATGTTACTGTATGCTTTTTGAATAAAGGATAAAACCCTGCAACCCAAGGGATAGAAAATTCGGGGTTTTTTTTATTCAGGATTCGGGACTGAATCGTGTGATGCTCATATGATGTGAAGATCATGAAAGAGGCAGGCTGTGAGATGGTAACAGAGAAAGAGAGATTCTTAATCTTTCTTCTTTATTTTCTTTGCTCCTCTATCAGCTTCCTGAAATCAATTCTTCCCCCTCAAACAACACCAATTAATTTTGCAATCCAATCAGTAATTCTATCACCTCAAAACAGAGACTCAATTATCTTCCCTCAACACAGACAATTCCCAGCAGACACTCATCATTAATCATGCTCACACTCCCCAGATTCACTCGGAGCAAGAGCTATTTAAAAGATTTGGTGGTGTTGGTACCTCGTCCTTCCTTTCTCTGGTCCTAAGAGAAAAGAACAAAGGTGGGAAATCTTCTCCCATTCCCCAATTGTAAACTCAGTCCACTTACCCATGCTTGGCATATCTTTGAATTTGCGAAAGAACAGATGTTCTTGATGTTGTAATTTACTAGATTGTCTGTGACCAAGGTCTGGCGCCTCTAGTGCATTGGCCACTACATTGCAGCTGTTTCACCATCCCACATCTGCTTCCCGCTATTTTTGGCACTCAGTTGGTGTGTCCTTTATATATACAAAAGCACAGTTGTGCATCTTTCGTATTAAAGCTAGGGAAAAAAGGATAACGATTCCAAGTGTGAAGATTTAATAAGAACTGTAGAGGAACTAGAAGTAGGAAATGTAAGGCAGCGATGGTCTAAGATGGCAAACAGCTAGACTTATCCTCCTCTGAGAACTTCTAAAAAGATCGTGCATGTTACACAGGTGTTTGATGTTGTCACTGCTAAACTGATGCAAAAGTCAATCTGTGAACAAATACTGCAAAAAAAAAAAAACACCTTTCATAACATGGCTTGTTAAAAAGAGATCCAAAATAATAATAATAATAATAAAAATGTTTTGATAGATTTGTGCTGTAATCATTCCTGATGTACTGTGCCTAATTTTGGTCACCAAACTCCCAAAAATATTGTAGAGTTGGCCACAGATGGGTTGGGGGTTACAGTAGAAGATGATTACCAGGAAAAAGTTATGACATTTTGAGTTTTTAGTTTAGGGGGCAAAAATGAGTCGAGAAAGGAAGGGTAAAATGAAGAATTCCTTGATTTTAAACTTCAAGGATACAACTGTGTGTTATTGTGGCAACAACGCAGAAGTAATTTCTCATTAGTTTCTTCAGCTGCTTGACTTTACAGCCTAACATATTTTCTCCCATCCAAAATTAAGGTGTGTGTGTGTTTGTGTGTAATGTACATTGTGAAGAAAAGGAAAGGGTTTTTTTCCTTCATAACACTGGAACTCAAAAGTCATTCAGCCTGACTAACTCGGAATAGGTAAAAGGAAGTGCATATTCCCACAGGAATGACCTAGGGATGCCATAAGAACTATCCACGAATGTGAATGCTTTTGAAAAGACATATTCATAAGAGCCTGAGACTATTAATGGCTATTAGTCAATGACAATACAGATTGTCCTTGCTAATGGAGCAGCCATTGGAGCTGGAATTTTAGTTTGAGACGTGACAGTTGCATGTTGAGGCACCCATATGACTGGACCCAATTTTATGACCATTTTTATGGCAGTCATTAAGTGGATCATGCAGTTGTAACATAAATCCATTCTCCCAAATGGAAAAAAAAATGTTGCAAATCACGATCACCTGGCCACTTGACTCTTGGCAACCAGTGTTAAATGTGAGCTGGTTGCCAAGCATCTGAACTGCAGTCATGTGACCAGAGCGGTAGGACAACATTTTACGATGGCTGGAAGTGCTTTACAGCCCATAAAGCAACCTTTCTGAGGGCACTGAAAATCCAGATGATTGTTGAAAGGCTGGTGATAAGTCAAGGACCCCTTGTATGTTATTTTCAATCAGTCTGCCTTTCCATATCTGGTGCTCCAGAAAGTTACTACTTTCTTGTGAGGGTTAGACCAGCTCTCTTCTAGCTTGGAGCCTGTTAGCTTGAAGCAAATACAAGTAAAGAGAGGGGTGAAAGGTAAAAAAAAAATGATAGAAAGTCTCTGTCTCTCTGTGTGTGTCTACATCTATTTCTTTCTATCATCTGTCTGTCTGTCTGTCTTTATCATCATCTATATCTATCTATCCATCTTCATCATATCTATCTATCTATCTATCTATCTATCTATCTATCTATCTATCTATCTATCTATCTATCTATCTATCTATCTATCATCACCATGATAATTAAAGGTGGGGAGATATAGGACTGATAAAATGCCCCCCAATTTAGATGATTTTGAAAGGAAACTCCGCTAATTTATGGAAGATTGATTTATTCAGGTTGCTAATTTTGATGACTGTTAATTATTTCTGGAATCAGTAGGCGGCCCCTTTCAATAATGATGACTAGGGCACAATGTAAGAAACTCCTGCCTTTCTTTCCACATTTGTGAATTTCTTGAATGAATCTGCTTGTTCTCCAATCTCTGTAGGATGTGAAATGCTAGATTAGAACACAGCTATGACTGCAGAAATCTTGATGATTTCTAGATGGCAGCAAAGAGAAGTTGGGATATTTCTGGGCTGCCAGTTCATAATCAATGGGTTTTAAGCAGCTCAGATATGATAGCAATATTCAAAAAGGCCAGAACCAGGAAGGCTGCTCTGAATGACCACCTTCTGCCCTTACCATTGGTGTCCCAAGGGCCATCACTGGATTGGATAAATCTTTGGTTTGATTTTATATGGTTCTTCTGAGATTTCCAATGTTTCTGTGCCAGGGCACCATCAGAGGGATTCTCTCATGTTTAACTTTCCATTCTACTTTGAATCACACACTGCACTCCTAACTTAAACTGGTTTATTAACCTTTTTTTGCTATGTCTATTAGGTAAAAAGCATTGATCTTGCCATATAAATGTTATGTTGATATTATATAATTCATGGAGAAGCCTGGGACCCAAACATGACACAGGTAATCTATGATGGAGCTTCAGATATTTATTTCAAAGCAGTTACTAGGTGAGTATTAATTTGATCAGGCTACAAGTGGTGGTATCTTCCTTCTCACATTATTTGCGCAATCAAAATCATGCTCCCCTCCCAAGTTTCTTCTAGACCTACTGACCAATCCTTTGCATTTCTTCCCTCTATGGAGTTAATAATAGCTTTGAAGGTATGATAACTGTGCAGGGAAAAGGATTAAACCTGTTGTGAATGAATAATTGTGTAATAAAGTTATCATGAGCTTGAAGTCAAGTGCAGGGTTCTGGCCCTGCACTTCTGATTGGCCGTTAAATGGCGAGATCAGATTGGTCCATTCAGGAGAACCTGATTGGCCATTAACGAGCTGTTCTCATGGTTAACGGAGCTGGCGCTCCCGGGTTTTCATTGGTTGAATAGTTAATAAGTTGCCTATATAAGGAAGGCTGTAGCAGCCATCGAGTTGAGCTGTCACACCATGTAAATAAAGAGTTGAAGTTCACCGTTTTACCAGCTCGTCTCCATTTTTCACGCCCATGCTCCAAACATAACACTGGCGATGAAGATGGGATGTGGAGACGTCAGAGCTGACTGAACAACGAAGAAGATAACCGAGCATGTGGCTGAAAACGCACAATGGCGGAACCATGTCCAGCGGCATCATACCACCCGCTCCATTTGACCCAGCGCAAGAAGACTGGGAATCCTACATGGATTATTTCCAAATGTTCTTGGAAATCAACAATTTGAAGGATGCCACGACCGGGAAGAAACGGGCGGTATTCCTAACGCATTGCAGGCTGACTGTATTCAAGATGGCCAAGGCACCAGCAAAACCGGCAAAAGTAAAGGCTATGGACTGGGATGTCCTCGAACCCCTACTGAGAGCCCACTATGCACCGACCGTACCAACACTCGTAAGGCGGCATGAGTTCTACCAAAGAAATCACGGAAAGGAGAGAGCGTTGCAGATTTCATCGCAGACCTCCGAAACCTGGGAGGCCTCTGCGGGTTCGCTGACCTGGAAGAGGCCTTGAGAGACCGAATAGTTCTGGGATTAGATGCGCTAAACGTGCAGAGTAAGCTGATGGCGAAAGGCGACATCAGCCTTGCCGATGCCATCGCTGATGCTACTGCAGCAGAAGCAACCAGGAAGTCGGCTACCCAAATGCGCCACAACCGCGCTCCGGTTCACCAACCGACTGGCGACCTTTCACCCAAGTCAGAAGGACAGTTTCCGATGGCCCACCATGAGGATCTCTCTTCGTCGTCAGACAGCGACGAAGAAGAGGTCCATCGACTGCGGTCCGAACGGGACCATTACCAGAAGTCCCAACACCCATGTGCTGGCTGTGGGGCCAGCCACCCCTGGTCCGAATGCAAATTCCGTGATGCGCTCTGCCATGAGTGCGGGAAACGAGGCCACATTGGACAGGTCTGTAGAAGGCTCCTAGGACCCAGCCAGCCCTCGAAAGGGGCTAACTATCACCAACCGACAGGAAACCGTCCTGTAAGGCGAGAACCTGTGAACCACTCCTACAGAAACAGAACCCTAAACCACCCCACGAAGCGAGAAGAGGCCCACCAAACTATCACTATTGGTCACGCCTCCTCCTTGGATGCCAAGAAAATCCAAGTTAAAGTGGCCATCGAAAATCAGCCCTGCCAAATGGAAGTCGACTCGGGATCGTCCCTCTCGATGGTTTCCTGGAAGATCCTCAAGCAACTCATCCCTACTATCTGGCGTCAAGACCTCCGTTTCCAAAGACTCATACTTAAAGACAATCAGGGGAATCGAATTCCAGTTGTCGGATCCAGTCGAGTCCGGGTCTCGTTCAAAAACCGTACAGCGTACTTACCTCTGACTGTGATCGACAAGGACCGGCCTAGCCTATTAGGCCTCCAATGGTTCGCGCCACTTGGCATTGAAGTGGCAGGCATTAACCGAATCGGCAGCAATGACTGGAAGGAGGACCTCGTCCGAGAATTCAGGGACGTCTTTGAAGAAAAACTAGGCGAGTACAAGAGGACCCCGATATCATTTAACCTTAATCCAAAAATAGCTCCCATCCGCCTTAAGCCTCGTCGGGTTCCATTTGCCCTAAAACCAAAAATTGATGAGCAGCTTGATAAGTTAATAGCCCAGGGGTTTTTAGAGCCAACCAATCACTCTCCCTGGGAGACCCCAATCATAACACCCATTAAGCCGGATGGATCAATTAGAATTTGTGGGGACTACCGAGCCACCCTTAACCATGCCCTGAAGCAAAACGCATATCCGGTACTGGTGGTGCAGCACCTCCTCCATTCCCTGGGGGGCGGAAAAGTCTTTGCTAAACTAGACTTAGCTCAGGCATATCAGCAACTGCCAGTAGATGAAAAGACAGCACAGGCACAGACGATTGTGATGCACCGTGGTGCCTTTAAATGTACACAACTCCAATTCGGAGTGAGCATAGCCCTGGGGATCTTTCAGAGCTTGATGGAAAGACTATTACAAGGGATTAAAGGCGTTGTCCCCTACTTTGATGATGTGTTAATCGCTGCCCCTACTTCAAAAATTTTACGGGATTGCTTGAGAATGGTCCTCCAGAAATTCAAAGACGCAGGTCTTAAAGTGAAGAAAAATAAGTGAAAATTGTGTACAGATCGTGTCGAATTTTTAGGGTATTTAATTGACAGTCAGGGCATTCACCCTACCGATAGCAAATTGAGAGCAATAAAAAACACTCCCAGACCCCAGAATAAGGCCGACCTCCAGGCATTTCTAGGCCTTATCAACTTTTATAACGTATTCCTACCGCATAAAGCAACTGTCGCTGAACCCCTACATCGTTGATTGGACAAAAAAGCAATTTGGGTATGGGGACATAGAGAAGAGCAGGCGTTTTGAAATATGAAAAACTACTGACTTCTGACGCTGTACTGATGCAGTACAATGAGACCTTGCCATTAACGATCACGTGTGATGCATCGCCTTTCAGAGTGGGCGCCATTTTGAGCCACGTTTTGCCTAACGGTAGCGAAGCCCCTGTTGCCTATTTTTCAAAGACGCTTTCAAAAACTGAGCGCAATTATAGTCGGATTGATAAAGAAGCCCTTGCAATTGTGTCTGCTGTCAAAAGATTTCATTAGTACGTGTACGGCCGGGTTTTTACTATAGTGACTGACCACAAACCTTTGCTGGCAATAATAGTGGGAGATAAGCCAACCCCCTATATATTATCTCCCAGAATGACTCGCTGGTCAAAATTCTTGGCTGCTTATAATTATCGGCTGCAATACCGCCCGGGGAAGGCCATTCCCCACGCCGACGCATTGAGCCGAGCACCGCTTCCAGAGACTATCGATGACCCCACACCTACAGTGACAACGTTGCAAATCGAGACACTTCATACACCGCCATTAACAGCCCGAGATATCGCGAGAGAAACAAAACGCGACCCCGCTTTAGCACGAGTTCTCAGTTGGGTGGAACGTGGATGGCCATTGGACCAAATACCTGATGACTTCGTCCCATTCAAAAGTTGGCAAACAGAGTTGTTTTCACAGAAGGGCTGCATCATCTGGGGCGATAGAGTCGTTGTCCCAGAGTGGCTTCAATGGGCAGTACTGAGAACCTTGCACGATGGCCATCCCAGCATCGTGCGCATGAAAGCCCTTGCACGAAGCTCCGCGTGGTGGCCAGGCATCGACAAGCAAATCGAGACTTGGGTCAAAGCTTGTCATAAATGCCAAGAAGTAAGCAACGCCCCACCAAAGGCAATCCCAACTGAATGGGAAACATCTGAATGCATCCATCTGGACTTTGCAGGACCTACCAAAGGCCACACATTCTTGTTAACCATGGACGCCTACTCGAACTGGCTCGAAATCCATCGAATGAAGAACACAACAACTGAAGCGGTCATTAAGAAACTGGAGAGGCTGTTTGCAACCCACAGATTACCAGACATTCTGGTATCCGACAACGGGCCCCAATTTACCGCACTGTCCTTTGAACAGTACCTGGTGGACCGCGGTATTCGACATGCGCTGACTTCGCCTGCGCATCCTGCGGCCAACGGAAGGGCCGAGCGCATGGTACAATTCATCAAGAAAATGCTACAAAAAATGGACTATGACAACATCGAAGAAAAAATAAACCGAATCCTCTTTTTACAGCATAACACTCCGCACAGCGTCACCAACAAAACTCCTGCCGAGTTGCTAATGGGATGAAAGCTCTGCTCCCACCTCGACGGGTTACACCCAGCGTACAAACCAGAGAAACCACATGGATCCAGTGGCCAATGCTGTACCTTCCAGGTAGGCAACTTGGTATTTGCTAAAAACTTATCGGCCAATCCATTGTGGGTCGAAGCAACGGTAGTCCGTGTAACCGGCCCGAGATCATACCTCGTACAATGCCGTGATGATAGACTATGGAAGCGCCATATCGATCAACTACGATCAAGGCTGCAGTCAGGGATCTCCGAGTCCCCTGATGACCAAACTGAGGTGGGGGGAAGATATAGAGGAAGATGAACTTCAATTAGCAGAAAACCTTTTTGAAGGGAACGATAGCGGAACAGAAACACGTGAAAAGGAATCAGGGATGGGAGTGAGCTCATCTCATGGTGATACTGAAAATGTTGGTGACAACGGAAACTCGAACTCAGAGTCAGAGACACCCCTTTCGCCAAACAACGCCCTACCTCAACAAGAGTGCAGCCAAATACCGGGTGCACAACGAAAATCAAATAGACTAACAAAACAACCATCCTACCTCAAGGACTACGTAACCGCACCCCGTAAACGGAACCCGGGGGGAAGGGGTGTTGTGAATGAATAATTGTGTAATAAAGTTATCATGTGCTTGAAGTCAAGTGCAGGGTTCTGGCCCTGCACTTCTGATTGGCCGTTAAATGGCGAGATCAGACTGATCTGTTCAGGAGAATCTGATTGGCCATTAACGAGCTGTTCTCATTGGTTAACGGAGCTAGCACTCCCGGGTTTTCATTGGTTGAATAGTTAATAAATTGCCTATATAAGGAAGGCTGTAGCAGCCATCGAGTTGAGCTGTCACACCATGTAAATAAAGAGTTGAAGTTCACCGTTTCACCGGCTCGTCTCCATTCTTTCATGCCCATGCTCCAAACATAACAAAATCCTTCCCAGCATTTAGAGTGTAGTACTCTGGTTGCTATGATTTAAAAAAAAATGTCATGCATTTTCACATTACTTCTTGGAGTGTGCATTTGTTTCACTATTAATGAGACCCATTTGACTCTGCTTTCATTTCTCCTGCAATTAATACAGAGAGGATGGGAATAATCATGCCCTTTGTAGCCTTTGGCAATGGAGAACTTTGCCTGTTGTGGTTGGCAATAAGAAACAAATCACCGTTAGCAAGAGCGGAAATTCAAGGCCAGCTGTTCTGGGAAGTCCCCTTCTTGTTTCTCCCAGAATGCACTGCTGCAAAACCACGCAGGACAGAAAGAAAAAGGATGTGGAAGAACACTACAGCCAACCTCAGTTTTCAAAATCGTGATTTAGAATAGAATATTTTTTATTGGCCAAGTGTGATTGGATGCTCATGGAAATTGTCTCCGGTGCATAAGCTCTCACATACATGAAAAATAACATGATAAATCATAATCATTAGATACAATCATAAATCATAAGATACAACCAACAAATTTGTATTCAAAAACCCACCAATTTTCAATTATTCAATAAACAATCAGCTATTAATACTAAAGAATATTTTTGGTTAATGTGTGGTTCATCGTGTTATGCAACTTGATTTATTTAAGGGTCTGATAGTCTTTTTAGGGAATAAGAAGAAGAAGAAGAAGAATAGGCATGACAAAGTAGCAACAATGGTGCATTGGAAGATCTGCAAGAAATATCATTTGCTTATAAACAAGAACTGGTGGGACCATAAAATAGAAAAAAATCATAGAAAATGAAGAAATTAAATTGCTCTGGGACTTCAAAATCCAGACAGACAGGCACCTGCCACATAACACCCCAGAATTAACAGTTTTTGATAAGAAAGACAAAAAAGTCTGAATAGAGGATGTGGCAGTGCCTGGAGAAAGCAGAATAGAAGAGAAAAACTGAAAAAGGTAACAGAATACAAAGACTTACAAATAGAAATAGAATGACTGTGGCAAAGTCAAGCAAGAGTAGTACCAATAGTAATAGGTGCCTTGGGTGCAGTCCCAAAACAACTGGAGCACTACTTGAACACCATAGGCATTGACAAATTCACCATCAGTCAATTGCAAAAGGCAGCTTTACTGGGAACAGCTTCCATCTTGCGACGATATCTGTAACACCATCAAACATCCAGATTTGCCTATCCCAGATCCTTGGTAACGACTCGACAGGTAGACAAAAATGTCAAACCCAGTCTGATCATCTGGTTGACTGTGTGATGATGATGATGATGATTAACAACAACAATAATGGGAAACACTTCCTGGATAGGACAGGATAGGGGTGCCTTGGCTATATGATCCACGGGAACAAAATTTAATTATGGTAATGCATTATGAATGAGTGACCTTGAAACAATTGGAAAGCACCAGCTGCTAGAATTCCAGCCAGTTTGTCTAGGTACTGGAATTGCATTATAATAGTTCCTCAAGATCTATATTGCCTTCCTCTTTGACCCTGAGCTGAATCTGAAACAGAATAGTTTACCAGTACCAGGGATGTGCACAGCATTCCAAAGGAGATGCTTCTCAAAAGGCACTCATACAAAGCAATGCTCTTTAAAAAAGGATTAGGGTAAACAAAGGCGTGCAAAGCTGCTTGGAGATCTGCCCTGGTTGTCTATGCGGGCACAGGGAGCTCTTCGGCTGGACATTCATAGAGGCAGAGGCAGCTTCAGAAGCAAGTATGTGTGTGTGTGTGTGCGTGTGTGTGTGTGTGCCTTGCAAAAGATGCAGTTCATTTCAAAACACAAAAGTGCTTGATCTGTGGTAACTCCTAGTGCGAAGAGTCTCTTTTAAATGCTTTGCACAATACAACTTGGGGGCCAAACCCTTGAACGAGCGTCTCCTCCAACCCCATCCTTCTGGTGCATTAAAGTAATTTGAGGAATGTCATAACCAGGGGTGGGATTCTCCAGGTTTTATAACCTGTTCAGTGACTGCACGATTTGTGCACGCACATGCACAGCACTTGAGTAACACAGCTGAGAAGTGGCAATCCGCTGTGCAGTGCTAATCAGCTGAGATAATATAGGTAGGTAAAGCACAGGGGCGGGCAGGCCCACGTGGTAGTCGCAGCAAACTAGTTCATTCCCAGCTGATTTTTGGAGCAAGGGGTTCGGCTGAACCAGTCCAAGCTGGGAGAATCCCACTCCGGTCATAACATTTTTCATTGGCAAGAAAACAAAGCTTTCTCTTTGATCTGATTTGGGAAGACTGGATTACTTTTGTTCTGTTTGAGGGTTTGTTTGTTTTTTTGTAATGGGTACTCATGGACCTGTTTGCCAGGATATTTAAAACTAATGATATTATTTGCTAGGATAGTTAGGCACCTCAATTTTAAATTGTTCCTGCTTTAAAGTTATATTTTATACCTGGCAAACTATTGGTCATGAAGATTAACCAGACATTTTGAAAATAAATTAACAAGTGAGAATGAAATGAAACAATCACATTACTGTCACCACTGTCTCTCTCTTTTAAAAATGATTTACTTTATATTTTACAACTACTTCATTACATTCTCCTTATATTTATAGTAGAGCCCTTCAGTATTTGTTGTAACTATCTGCCACCATAGACATCATTTTGTGGAAAGAGGGAGTGCAAGTTAAAATACATTTAAGTGCTCTCTCTCTCTCTCTCTCTCTCTCTCTCTCTGTCTTTCTTTCTCTCTCTCTCTCTCTCTCTCTCTGCCTCTCTCTATGTCTCTGTCTGTGTGTAAGGGGACAAGGAGGGAGAGATGCCTATCTGGTCCACTAAAATGAGTTCAAACTATGTTTCAGTACATTGCGTTTTATACTTTACTATGCATATAAAACACAGTGAGCACAGGGGATTAAGTCTCTGTCTATACAAATGCAGTATTGCCCATGTTGACATAAGAAGTCCCCTTTGGTATTTGCTTAAATAATTTAACTTATGATGATCCAAGCATGGCCTGTTTCCAGCGATGGTTGGTCCATGGACATCCTTAGCCTTCCTCTTTGAAGAACATTTTTAAAGGTACAATGATCCTTACCGTAGAAGCTAAGTATTATCTCATTGCTATACGGTGCTTCTGATGCGACAACTCAATCATATGGAGCTGAAGAATTCACAGAGCCTGGGCAAGGCCAGCTAAGCTGATTAATTGCTTAATGAAGTAGAGGGAGTTGAAAAGTTGCATCTGAAGGCTTGGCTGAAGTGTTTAAAGGGAAAAAAAAGGGAAGCAGTGAAAGAAATACGTAGTTTTAAATTAGAGAAAAAAGTAAAAGAGAAAAAGGATTAGATGCATACAGAACATGATCCATCAAACATTTAATCTTAAACTTGTCCTGCCCATGTTATGGCTTAATTGTACATAACCAGTGATTTGGGTTGATCAATAAATTTAATTTGCTTTAACATATCAACTGCATTTCTTGGTGCATTTAGAAGTATTTGTATTCAGAAGTCCTACTCTCTCTTTAGGGTTAGGATTAGAGGCTAAAGCTCCATTCATGTGCCATGCTAAATCTAAATGCAGTTTTCTTTTTTGTGCTTATTGTGTTGTTTCAGCCCAATTACGATTCAATAGATTGTGATGAACTGAATCATAATTTATGAATTTAAACAGGACTCATGCATCATGCTAAGCTAGGACTACTGTGTCTGGGCCATAAACATGAAATTAAAGATTGCAGCAAAGGGGGAAAAAGGTAAGGTTTTGTTTTTCTTTCCTGACATGCACTGATTTTCTACATTTTTGCAGCCCAGATATGTTAGTCCTAATCTATAACCTGGCTTGCTTGATTTTAGCTTATTGTTTTGCGTGAAGCCATCTATTATGTTTTACAAACTATGGTTTACAATCTACTATACTGTATGATCCATTCAACTGCAGCTGACAGAACACGCCAGGTTTCAAGAAACTAAGGCTTAGAGAAACCTCAGTCTGTGTATTTTTCTTTTAAATCTGTTAAAAGAAGTTAGGAAGGAAGCTCAGCCAAATAGGACTTTTAGCCCAGAGATCAATAAAATAAGGAAAAGGTAAGATATTATTTTAAGAAGAAGATATGCCAGGAAATGAATAAAGAACTTGTGACCAATTGAAGATAAGGACTCTTAAAGTAGCCTTGCTATTTATCAATCAACGACTTTGCGGCAGTTCATTCTCGCGATGCCATTTTTTCCCCTCTTTCTTTCCATATCTAGAATTCTTCAGATACACATGCTCAGGGGTGGGATTCTACCGGTTTGGACCAGTAGTTCCAGTGATCATTTGGCCCCGCTCACCTGCCCCTGCCCTTTTCCTGTGCTTTATTTCTGTGCTTTATTTCCTGTGCTTTATTTCTTTTTGAGCACAGCTGATTCATGCGGGAGAGCAGTTTGCCGCACATCAGCTGTTTTACTCACTGGGGCTCAGTAGACGGTAAGTATTATAGCTAAAAATGGTCTTTTCTAAATGCTGCCTGTGTGCGCACGAAGCACGCGCTCACCAAACCGGTTGTTACACTGTTTGAATCGAACGTGCTATGGTGAACTACAGATAGACTGTATCCCGTTCCTTCAAACAAAAAGCACCTGCTAATTTTAATCTCCCACGAGAGTTTCTCTCCTTTCCAGCAATGCCTGCATACATTCTCAGTCTGCTCTGCCAGTTCTTTGGACCTTGAAAGAAGATTTAGGGGTGTCAGCAGAAAGGATGGAAAAAGTCAACACTGGATGATCGAAGCCACACAGCGCCCCCTTTTTTTACATGGGTTGCTCATGTAATGTATTTAAAAATTAAAGCTTTGATTGTACAAGTGTGCCTGTCATGTTGACTTTTTTTTTTTTGTCAGAAATACCCCCGTGCCTGCATTTGAGCTTTAGACTGAGGAAAGGGAACATTCTCCCTCTGTAATATCATTTGTACTTGTGAATGGACATTATTGCCCTGGTTGTGCAGTGATTAGAATGCAGTACTGCAGGCTACTTCTGCTAACTGCCAGCTGCCTCCAATTTGGCAGTTCGATTCTCACCAAGCTCAGAGTTGACTCATCCTTCCATCCTTCCGAGGTCGGTAAAAAGAGGACCCAGATTGTTGGGGGCAATAGGCTGACTCTATAATATATGCTTAGAGAGGGCTATAAAGCACGGTGAAATGCTGTTGCTATTGTCTACTTTCTAAAAGCATTCTGTTCCACTTGAAGTGGTCCCTTCTCTAAAACAAAATGTAGTTTTGGGGAATGCATTGTTCCAGCTTTTTAAATCTTCCTACATTCTTCTTTTTAAACTTCTCAATAGGCCTTTAATTCAACTGAAGCATGGGAAAGGATTATTATCTCATGATAAATGATGATGATGGTTGTGGATTGACTGATTACATCTGATAGAGACAAGAGCCTAACTAAAAATAATTACTAGTTAGCCTCTTAATGAATATTTTGAAATATCTGATGTCTGACAGGAAGTGGGGACTTGCTTGACTTCCTGTCCATTGCAAATTCTCCCCTACTTGATTTTGAAACTGAAAGCTACCAAAACTATGGCAAGCATTGTTAGTAAAGTTGTTCTCCTTGGAGTATTTTAGAATTCCATCTCAATTCATGTTGTCTGGTTTCCAAAATGTGCAGGAGAAACACACAGAATCAGGTTATCCCTGGCAGAATAAGGAGGTTCACCTCTAAGTGTTTATGATCAGAGCAGTTCAATGTTCTTTCCCAACTAAGTTAAAAAGATCATACGGCACTTAAATATTTCACATAAGGTTTATGTGAATCTGGGTTTATAACTATTGCCCTGTTGCTGTGCAACAACTAAAAAAGGTGGCTGCAAACAGGAAGCTTCAAGTTGTGAATTTGTTATATACAAAATTAATAAATATAAAATGAGTTAATTTGGTATATAGTTGGCCAATCATTCAATTCTTCATTCATAAACAGGAACCAGAGGTGGGATTCAAATTTTTTAACAACCAGTTCTGTGGGCATGGCTTAGTTGGTGGGCGTGGCTTGGTGGTCATGTTATTGGCTGGGCATGGCCAACTCAATATCACTCACATCGAGGCACGTATCTCCTTGCTTGGCCTCTCATGACCGTGGGGATGCTGCAACAGTTGTAAGTGTGAAAAATAGTCATAAGTCACTTTTTTTAGTGCCATTGTAACTTTGAATGGTCACTCCACACAAACAAAGTACCAGCAAAGGAGGGGGAAAAAAACTCAAGCTTACTGGATTGCTTGCTGACTATGATGGATTGATAGTTTGTTAACTGCGTGTTCCCTGCTGCAGCGGAGTTTTTGAACGTTGAAGGAAGAAAGGAGGTTTGACTTCTTCATATTTCTACTGCAAGGAGATATATTACTGGACTGATATTTGTAAGTTTACTGACCTCTTTTTTGACACTGGACTTTGCAATTGAATAATCCCCGGACAGACTGAACTAGTGAATGATATATAGACTGTTTTGACTATGCTAAAACTCTTACTGGAATAAACTATTTAACTAGCACAGTGTATCTGTTTTACTGAGTGTAAGCTACAAAAACGTTTATCTCACATATTTGCCTGCCTGACTGACTGCAGTGCAGATTCTGCTAGGGTGTATCCCTAACAGCCATTGTAACTTTGAATGGTCACTCCAAACAAGCAAAGAACCAGTAAAGGAGGGGAAAAAACTCCAGAAACGTTCCTGTGACAGGAAGTCTAGTCCTGCCAAGAATGTAATAAGGGTTAACAGAGAGGCAGTTTCTGTAAACAACACCAGAATGTTTCCTTCCTGCCTTCCTTACAGGATTAGGCCAATAATTTATTCTAACAACCAGTTTTCCGAACTGCTTAGAATGTTAACAACCGGTTCTAGCAAATAGGTGAGAACTGGTAGAATCCCACCCCTGACAGGAACCATTACAATCTCTTGCAACTCCATGAACATTAATGTTATGTGACAAGAAATCTCCCTTTGCTTAAACATTCAAAAGAAATATGTTTCAATGTCATGAAATGTTCCAAGGTTTAATGTTCCATTTCAGGTTTTAGCTCTCCAGCAAATACTCTTGTTTCCGTTCATTATTCCTTGCCCTGGTTTTCAAAGTCTCCCAAAGCAGATACTGCGTGAGTCCTCATCGCATAGTATTGAGAGTCCTTCTTGCTCATTTATCTCTTTTTGAAAAACTCTTGACTTGGAGATTCTCTAAACATGCCAGTCATCTAATGTGGGGTCACATGAGAATCCTTAAGCAATAAGTTCATAGTTAGTATAGGACAAAGAGAATACTATATTTTAAGGGAGGGGAATGTCTATTTAGGCAGGAAGCTGAAGGCAAGATCATTGAAATGCCCCATTCTTGGTTAATCATGCCAGTTCAGAACCAATTCATTCTCTAATTGGTTTCTTTAGATGAGCTGGTAAATGTCACAGACCTGCAGTAGAGAAAAAAGATCTATTTAATAGACACATCCCAGTTTGGTCTGAATCAGCCTTGGCCATAATAAATCATTTCTGTCCTTAAGTAATCATCGCACCAGGGTACTCCCTGAAGTGAGAGCAAACTCTCTCCTATCAGCCATTCCTCGCTTTAATCACCTGCAATAAAAGGCATCTTCTCTCAGCTTCCCTGTGCCAAAGGAAGGCTCACCCACCACCCACTAATGGAAGGCAAGTCAGAAACAAATAAGAGGAGATGAAAGCTTTGCTCACCGAGGAAAAGCTGCAGATCTCAGCAAGCCAGGAGCCCTCCCCGGAAGAGAAGAAAATGGCAACTGGCCGAGCCTTCTTTAATGGAGCCAATATGCTACAAAGCAGTCTGAAAAAAGACCCAGAAGGACTCAGACTGGTCAAGCAATGACATAACTGATTATTATTGCTCTCACAGCTCTCCATGCAGCAAAGAAGCAAACAAAGGCTATCTTAATTTGTTGATCCAAGATATAGTGGGTTCATTAAGTAGTGGGAAGGGAAAGAGAGGGAAGGTTGTGCCAAGCCGGGAGCTGGTGATTAGAAACGAATTCGGCGTTT
Organism: Hydrophis major; assembly: GCA_033807585.1. NCBI lineage: Eukaryota > Metazoa > Chordata > Lepidosauria > Squamata > Elapidae > Hydrophis > Hydrophis major. Next base: position 265,043,059 of record CM066328.1, read on the forward strand.
CTTATCTTTCCTGGAGAGAGAAGTTGAAGGATTTGTGCAGGACAAGTTGATTTGTGGCTCCAAGAGTGATCAATAGAATGAAATAGGATTCGGTTGGTGTTTCACTAGTAATGAACTAAGGGAAAAGTAGCCCTGGCTGGAACAAAACCATGAGAATAAAAGAAGATTCAGGATTAGGTGGTCTGAGAAGTTAATCCACATCACAACCCATCATCTTTATTCTTCAGGCTTAACTGTCTCAAAAACAAGCTGATGCATTTATGCAGTGATTGTTATTTTTTTCAGCAATTTATTTATTGCTTCCCATTTCAAAGACATCGTAAAGTGGTGAAATACTCATAAACTTCCCAGTGAAACAAAAATGAAAACATGTTGAGGAGAAATGTGAAGGGGAAAAGAGGTTCTATTTGATTCTACCTCTCCCCCCCCCCACACGTTCTCCACATCTCCCTCTCACCAAAGGAAAACTCTATCAAAAGAATAAAATTTTAGAGGTGTCAAGAGAAATAAAAAGTTCATGGGCATCAATTAGAAAAAAAAATCATATTGAATTATTTGTAGGCTTAGTCATCGTAGAGAGATCTATTGAAGTTGTGATCAATTTGATGCATAGCTAAGTCAGTTAAGACAACATGATGCCTCAGTGGTGAAGACATTGGTTTTGTTGGTTGAAAAGCCAGTAGCCCAGGTTCAAGACCCAAGTGTCATGCAATGGGATGAGCTCCCTTCCTTACCCTAGCTCTTTCCAACCTAGCAGTTGGAAAATGTGCAAATGCAATGAGTCAAATAGGTACCTCTTTGGTGGGAAGGTAATAGTTCTCCATGACATCATGCTGGTGACATGACAGTGGCAACATCTTTGGAAAATGCTAGCTCAGTGGCCCTCGAAATGGAGATGATCACCACCCTCCATAGTCGGCAACAACTAGTGCAGAGGTGTCAAACTCACGGTGTCACATTGTCATCACGTGATATACTGTGACTTTTTCCCCTTCACAAATGTAGGTGGGCATGGCCAGTGCATGATGTATCCAGCCCGCTGGTTGTGATTCTGACACCCCTAAAACTAGTGGAATAAAATCCTCTGGGTCTCATTTATTTTTCCAAAGTTTGATACTTCCAGTTTGACACATTGGAGTAAAATAAAATTATGAAGTTCTTCTATAAATTCTAAAATTATCTTACATCTTCCTGAAAGTGAAAGAATTTCATAATAACCTTTAAAAAAAAACTATAGGTATGAACCCCAAATATATTTCCCTGGGTCTGATGTCTGACATGCTACTATGGTTGTAAACCAATTATGTCCTGGGTGAAAAAATGCATTTCTCAGCCTCTCTAGTATTGTCTCTTGCCTACAATCTTTGGATAAAAGGAAGGAGTAGAATCTGCCTTCTCTGCACTTTCTCATGATAGGTATTTGCACCACTTCTGCATTGGTCTCACATCTCTGGGATCCCACATTACATTCCCCTGGAAGGTAAGTCAACTGACCTCTGGCTCAGATGTGATACTTGAAGGAAGTGCCCTTAAATCAGTTTGCAGCTGGAAACAGTGGTGCTTTTTGGAGCTAGGGAACAAATCATTTCCCCACTGGGAGATATTCTGACTTAACTTTCCAACAGCCACCCCAGCAAATCTTATGAGGGGAATGGTGGTTTCAATTTCATACCTCTCCCTTAGTAGCCCAGGTCAAGGGGTAAGAGGGGAAAGGACAAAGCCAAGATATATCAAAAAAGTGCCTGCCTGAATTCTCCTTCTCTCCCTCCCTTCCTCATAAAGACTTAGTCATCTTTTCATCCATTTTGGAAATTCCATAGCCTTCTCCAATAACTCTTTGAAGAAAACAATCCACCAGCCTTATGTTTCTTCCTCCATTGGTTGGAAGAATATTCACTCCTAGTTTTAATGTTTGTAACATCATGCTTCTCAAAGTATTTTCTTTGGCCTGCTTCCACAATTCATTTTAGTCATGTTGAGAAGAATCTTTCTTCCTTCTTAGAATTTCCAAAGCTGCTCTCCAACCAAGTTGACATCTTTATCTAGATTTTACATCTATGTGATCCTATTATCGATGTGATCCTATTATTGCAATCCTATGAAACATCAATGAATCCTGAACAGTTGGGAACCTCTTGACATTCCTGTCTCTTCCATTTGAAGTGTCTTCTCTTCTTTCAGAATGTTTCCTTCTTTGAAGCAAAATACAATAATGTTGGACTTTCTGAGCATCCCTATGTTTGATAACTATATAGCTACTGTTTCTTCTTGCTTCGTGATGGTGATATTGTACATCTTATTGTGGTACCACTTGGATTTAAATCTAGGATTGTCTCCCCAACGTCATGGTTTTAGAAAAGTTGTTTCTAATTTCTAATATCTATTATGATTTCAATGTACATTTATCTAGCTCTGAAAGAGCCATGGTGGTGCAGTGGTTAGAATGTAGTACTGCAGGGTTAACTCACTACTCACTCCATGAGTTCAATTCTGACTGGTTGACTCAGCCTTCCATCCTTCCGAGGTTGGTAAAATGAGGACCTAGATTGTTGGGGGCAAGAGGCTGACTCTGTAAACTGCTTAGAGAGGGCTGTAAAAACACTGTGAAGTGGTACATAAGTCTGAGTGCCATTGCTGTGAAAGCAGTGTCAACATTGTTTATTGCTAGAATATTTCTCCCATCAATTCCTTTGGTTCTCAGGAGAAAAACAGTATTTCCATCCACAGTGATTCTATAGCAAGCATTAATTTCTGAGGAGCTGCTCTGGCTGTCAGCTTAATTGTTGCACTAAATTCTACATCTTCTGTTCAAGGATCATTTCTGCTCTTATGCACTTCAGGTTTTTTTTTAATGTACATCATATCCCTTCTAAAAAGACTATTTCAATCTATCCTCTATTATTAATTTGATTTTTGCTACTGTAAGACCTGGAGTGGAGTGACATATTCCCTTTCAAGGACTCTTATGGCTGATAAATCATGTCATTCTGAGCTAAATAAAGTGTCTGGTCATCCCTTTACAAGAGAGGCCTTGGACGAGTATGATGGTGCTTAATTGCAAAACATGTCTATAAAAATCCAAAGGTTATCTGGATTAACAGGATGCTGATGAGACAGCAAAACAAAGGAGCAGGGAAGGCCATTAAAACCTCCCTTCATTTAGAGAGTTGTTTTCCTCCTAATGAACTGCAAGCAGCGATGAGAGAGAAACTAAAAGAGAGGCAGTGTCAGTCTGTCCTTTTCTAACGGTGTGATCTATGTTGCATTGCTGGATGCAAGGAGATGAATCCTTTTGTTGTGGTGGTTTATTTGACAGGCCAAGACAGATGTTGTTCTCTTCTCTACATGCTGTCTGGATTTGAGTTCAGAGGACACAAAGCCCACCTCGGCAGGTAGCCCTTTGAAAAGAGATGCTTGGATTAAATTTGGAAGCAATCGAATGCCCTAGAGAAATGTTGCTCTTTCTTTAAGCTCTTGACTTTTCCAACCCCCTCACTTCATTTTTCTAACACTCCCTGGCAAACAATTCAAGGGGAACATCTGCCATTTTTGTTCTTTTTCTCACACCCCAAAACATTTTGGAGGGGGGAGGGAGAATGAAAAGGCATTTTGACAAATAGCTGTTTTTTGCAAGATTACATTGATGCTCCCTTATCATAAATAATAAAGTATGCTCTGGATTTAAACAAAAATGATTTAGGGACCAATGTCTTTCCTCTGTCCTTATCACACTGAATGAAATTAGCTATCATAGAATCCCAAGATTGGAAGAAATCCTCAGTTCAACTTAAGACAAGTGGCTGTTCAACCCTGAGGGCCTCCAAAAATAATTGAATGTCTTTAAGTAAATTCAAAGCTGAAAATCAGCTGGGGAAATGGCTGTGCCATCCGACAATAAAGGAGCGAAATTGATGCTCAGGGAGGAGACATAGATTGCCAAGAACTGAATGAAACCTAAACATCTACCTTTACTGCATTAAAAAATGAGACAGATACCTCCCAGTTGGGGGCAGCATGTCTTCAAATACCAGCTGGGAGAGGGGTCAATCCCACTTCCTGCTTGTGAATGCTCCGAAAGTATGTTGTTGACCACTTTGGAAAGAAAAAGAAATCTGCTTAGACTATGATAGGGCTGTGGCCTGATTCAGCAAGATCGATTTTTAAACCTACTTTCAAGGAGGTTATTTTATGGAGAGGAAAGTATTCCTTATCCTGGCAAATAAGGACAAACCAAACTCTAGGCTACAAGGCTTGGAGGAAAGCTGACCTTTGAAACAAAATTTGCAAAAATAGATACAGGGAAATTATAAAGAGCCATTTCCAGAAAAGATGTATATGCTTTGACATGTGAATTTCTTATCAGCTGAGCCTTCTTGCTGAACTTCTCATGGAAGCTTTCATCTTCACTAATGAATTGCTGAGCTAACATGAGGCAGTTTTCAGAGCTAGGGATGGTGGCCTGGCCTGGCTACCAAAGCAGAGGCCACTGGTTGAATCAAACAAAATTTTACATAGCAAACACACAAAAGTGTAGGGGTGGTAGTGGCAGGGGATGGTTAGGTTGTTATTTTTAATTGGGGACATAAGTAAGAATGTTTTAGTGTCCGCTCTTTATTTTTTAAATTGGTCAGTAGGCAAGGCTATTCTCTACAGTGTTTGCTCCTCCTCCTGTTTAGTTTCTTTCATACCTTTTTACAAAATGTTTCATACTTTTGTAGTATCCTTGTGTTACACGTTGCTTTAGTGGTGGAGGAAAATCAAAAAGGGCTAAATATTTTCAGCCTTCTCTATGATGTTCTGTTCCACTCCAAATAATATGGGGAAAAGAGAGATACATCACAAAGGGAACAGGTAGATAGGTTTAGGTAGACAAGACTTCTTGTTCATAAAGATGACTACTGCGTCTATTCATAATTCTGAATGAATTGAAGAAGTGCTGCTACTCCTGTTGAGCACTGAGCCTATTTCCAATGACAAACTATACAATATGCCAACTTAGAACAAACTGCAAGATGGATGGTGTGTATTATAGAGATCTAAGAGGAGGGAATGTGAACTTTCCTTCTGTTGGCTGATATTCTGTGCAGCAGTTGGGGAAGGATACTACTGCCTTGGTCCATAAAGGTCCTATTTCACTTTCCAGGCCTGTAAGTAGGTTTCTTTTGAGAGCATATAACCTCTGGAATGTCAGGTAAAGGCAGGAATTCTGTTGTTTGCCCAATGCTTATTGGAATCCTCAACTGGGTCTGTGATCTTCATCATTCCAACTGAGCTAACACTGGATTCAGAATTTCATGCTTTACTCCAATCGCTTCAGCACTATGAGTCTGGCCAGATTCTTGATTTGGTTTTTATCCTGGATAAAAACATGGATCTCTTTTTTGGTAGCCTTGCCAGGGATGAATCATTCTTTGTTGAAAGCAAGGCTGCCACAGCAAATTCCCTTCTGAAGAGGAAGGGGAGATTAGTTGGTCTAATCTCAGATTAATGGATTTAATTGGATTCCAGGCAGCACTGAAATATATTTCCTTAAATCTAATTGATTATTCTATTGATAATAAAACTTGAAAGAGTAAAGTCTTCCAGGCACTTAATGTGAGGGTGAATAAACTAGGTCCTGTTCCTTGCCAGAGCCGATAACGTCCTATGGTATAGAGGCAGTTGTGTGTGATTAAGAGATTTGAATGATTATAGTGCAGGTCTAGGAATAAATTGAAACAAATTGGGTAGGCCCCATTACAAAGGCAATACTTTAATGATCCTTGATTATATATTCTGGAGTTCTTAATGCTGTTGGATGTTTGACATAACTCTTTACGGTCCTATCCACCATCCTTCTACCATCCAAGCTTCATTGTAACCACTTTGCATGCTTTCTCACATACAAAATAGCTTGGATATGTGCCACTTTGTACATTATGTTATCTAAGGTATCCAGCATGCCATGGCATAACATTTGTTGGAGACTTTCATTGCTTGTCTTTTGAGGAAGTGAGCAAGACACTTGGATTGTTTCCCACCATTTCTTGCCTATTAGATCTTTCACTGGCTTGTTTTATAAGGACTTCCAAGGACTGCATTTCAGATATTAACACCGTTATACAGCAAATGGAGTTCTCTGACACCTTGCTTAAAAAGTCTCTTCTAGACAGAGTATGCTGGAGTCAATTTGCCTCAGTTTCAATGCAAGAACTGCAGTAGAAGATTATATATAACTGACTCTTGACTCCAGATAGATGGGCACATATATTCTTCCAAGTGTTGGAGAGGTTGTTTTAAAAAAAAAGAGAGTTATTTTTTTCATTTTGAGGTCATCATGCAATAAAGCTATTCTCTTATAATTTTGGAGGGAGAAAAGTACCACCACTAAACAAAGAATTGAATGCTTCCCAAAGTTAGGCCTATCACCTTTATCTACAGGACCAAATCTCATGATTAAAAAGCACATATTTTCTAATTTTAGTAGCTAAAGTAATAATGGCCCAACATTGAAAAACTTTAGATAACATAACAATTGAGATGTGAATTAAAGAGCCCTCTTCAATTCCCACATTAGAAAAAAAAAAGATAAAAAAAGATATCACAGGCAGGAACCATAATTTTATCAAATTTGAATGGATTTTGTTAGGGATAACATTGTTTTACCCTAACTGGTTTAGGTAAATAATAATATGTAATCATAGTTTGTATGTTAAAGTGTCTGCAACTTTAACTGTGGGATAGTAATTAAGGGAGTGGTTGTGAAAGCACTTTAAAAGAAGCAAGACTGCAGCTTGCTCTCTCTCTGGCTTTGATGATCCCTGATTACTGCAAGGAAACAAGTCTGCATTGCTCGAACGGGAGAGAAAACAAAGGACTGACTTGTAAGTGAATTGACATAGGATATTTCTACACGGACTTTGCTAACTGAATATCCCTGAATGGACTGACTAAATGATACATGACTATTGGACTGTTATTTTGACTATGCTATGAACTCATAATGGAATAAACTATATTTTTGATAGCACAAGCGTATCTGTTATTTTTACTGTATGTTAATAAACATACAAGCTTAGCTCACTCATTTATCTGTGTGCCTATCTGACTAAGCTGCACATTCTGTTTAGCTTGTCTCCCTAACCCTGGTTGGGGAAACCAGGCTTAACAGATTTTATGGCTTACCTCAATTACAATAGACTATAATATGGTAATATTTTACATATACTGTATGTTTGTTAATTATAGTTCAATAAAAATAAAATTTCAAAACTCAACCCTCACCCAATATTTATCCAGACTATAGAAAAGGAAGTGAGACAACAGTTCCAGGAATTCTGAGATGAAACAGATTATCTACAACTTTTCCAGTGTGGATTCAGACCCAGATGTGACAGACAATGGCCTTGGTCCCTTTGATGAATGAGCCATATACAAGACAGATATTGACTTTATTGATTCTTCTGGATTTCACAAAGGATTTTGTTCCTACTGATCAATGTATCTTTGGAGTGCTCGGGAACTGGAGATTGGAGGTGTCACTCTGCAGAGGTTCTGCTCATGCTTTTTGGGCATGCTCAAAAAGCAGCACTGGAAAACATTTGCTCAACCACTTTGGAATCGTCTTAGAGAGTTTCACAACATTCCATCTATTTTTCCATATTATAAGACAAAACCTATGGGATGCTTCCATCAAAGATATGTACAGTTGAGCTTGTTCTGTACCTCAATTTGAATTCTTAAGATCCCCATGCTATGATTGGCCAAAGCGCGGGGCGACTGGATTGGTTAGGCGAGCCGCGCCGATTGGCTCGCTGAGAATCTCCCGCGATTGGTGGATTCGAATCGAGGGAGATTCAAAGCCGTGCCATTGGCCACGGCTGCCGCGGCTTGAGAATAAAAAGCCGCAAAAGTTTCCTGAGAGCCAGTCAAGTTCCTGGACTTCAATAAAGAGCTTGAACACAGTCACCGACTCCTGGCCTCTTTCCTAACGGACACGACACTGGCGATGAGGATGGGATACTGATCCTGAACCCCGAAGCACGTGTCCGATGGAAGCCAGCAGACTGATGAGATGGCCAGCATTGTGCCGCAGCACCCTTCAACCCTGCAAGCGAGGACTGGGAATCTTGCAGGGACAGATTCCGCATGTTCCTCGAATGCAGTGACCTGAAGGACGCCACCGGACCGAAGAAACGAGCCGTCTTCCTAACGCACTGTGGGCCCGCAGTGTTTAAGATGGCAAAAGTGCAAGCAAAACCCGCTGACGTTACCACGATGGACTGGGATGACCTTGAGCCATTACTCCGGTGACACTAAGCTCCAGTCGTGCCCATCCTCATCCGACGACACGAATTTTATCAGCGAGACCAGCAGTCGGGTGAAAGCTTCAGTGACTTTGTCGCAGAGCTGCGGAGCCTTGGAGGACTATGCGAGTTCTCCAATATAAACGAGGCCCTGCGGGACCGAGTCGTGCTCAGCCTTTGGGACCCCGTTCTCCAAAGTCGGCTGATGGCCAAGGGCAACATCACCCTCACCAATGCCATCACCGAAGCCACCGCAGCCAAAGCCACCCGACAATCAGCAGACCGCATACGGAGACCGAATGCCGGGGACCGCGCAGCAAACAACAACCCTGCAAGGTCGGCCGAGGCCCAACTTGAAACTGCCACCCACCATGGCGAACTCCACTCCACCTCAGGCACTTCAGACGAGGAGGAAGAAATCCACCATCTCCAGGCAGGCCACGACCAGCGCAGCTGGCGGAGTCGTAAGTCGAGGACCGCGTGTGCCGGGTGCGGAGGTGACCACCCCAGATCCGAATGCCGGTTCTTCGACTCAGTCTGCCGGCACTGTGACAAAAAGGGCCACATCGCCCGCGTCTGCCGCCTCAAGAAAACCTACAGCCCCAGACGATGGGACCCGAACAAACGGAGATGAGAGAGCACACCACCCAGGACCAGAGACCGCCCAGCCGACAACCGTTGGGACCGGAACGGACGAACCCAATGAGGCGGCGAGACCCGGCGGAGAGAAGAGACACATCAGACGGTCATCATTGGCCACACAACAACCACCGATGCCCAAAAGGTCTACATGGACGTAGGCATTGAAGGCGAACCCTGTAAAATGGAGGTGGACTCTGGGTCCTACCTCTCAATGGTAGCCTGGCAAGAAATTAAACACTTGGTGCCTACCATCCAGAGAAGGGGTCTAGGAAACCAGAGACTAATCCTCAAAGACTACCAGGGAAACCGCATCCCTACAGTCAGAACAGGACAGTTCACAGTAACATATAAAGGGCGCACCGAAAAACTTCCCCTAACCATCATCGATCGAGACCGACCCAGCCTGCTGGGACTTCAATGGTTCGCACCGCTCGGCATCGCAGTCACGGGCATCAACCACATCGCCGAAGCCGACTGGGAGGAGCAACTGGCCCAGGACTTCCAAGAAGTGTTTGACGGCACCCTAGGCAAGTACCGAGGGCCCCCTATATCCTTCAGCCTAGACCCAAACGTTCCCCCGAAACACCTAAAACCAAGGCGGGTACCTTTCGCACTGAAACCAAAAATTGACGAGCAAATTGACAAGCTCGTCAAGCAAGGGGTCCATAGACCACGCCCGGTGGGAGACCCCAATAGTCACCCCAATCAAGCCTGATGGGTCAGTGAGAATCTGCGGGGACTATAAGGCCACCCTAAATGGCGCCTTGCAACAAAGCGCTTACCCCATCCCAGTAGTGCAACATCTCCTACACTCACTGGGAGGGGGCAAAGTTTTTGCGAAACTCAACCTGGCCCAAGCATACCAGCAACTGCCGGTTGACGAGGAAACTGCAGTGGTGCAAACCATAGTCACCCACCGGGGAGCCTTTAGTTGTAACCGACTCCAGTTCGGAGTCAGTGTGGCACCTGGAATTTTCCAGAGCCTCATGGAGAGACTCTTACAAGGCATCAAGGGGGTGGTACTCTACTTCGACGATGTACTAGTATCGACAACCAACCAGGCCGAACTAGAGACTCGCCTGAGGGAGGTTCTAACGAAATTCAAAGAAACCGGGCTTAAGGTGAAGAGGGAAAAATGCCAGCTTTACACAGAGCGGGTTGAATTCCTAGGATACCTCCTAGACTGACACGGCATTCACCCCACCGACAAAAAAATTAAAGCCATCAAAGAAGCCCCCACACCCAGGTCGAAAACGGAACTGCAGGCGTTTCTGGGGCTACTTAACTTTTATAATGTTTTCCTGCCCCAAAAGGCGACTGCGGCGGAGCCTTTGCATAGACTTTTGGACAAGGCGGCCACCTGGACTCAGGGGAAATGCGAGGAAGCCGCCTTCAGGAAAACCAAGGACCTGCTCACTTCGGATGCCATCCAATACAACGAAACCCTACCCCTAGCCATCACATGCGATGCCTCACCCTTCGGCATCGGCGCTGTCCTCAGCCACATTCTCCCTGACGGAAAAGAAGCACCCATCGCATTCTTTTCAAGGACCCTCACCAAACCGGAGCGGAACTACAGCCAGCTGGACAAAGAGGCCTTGGCTATTGTCGCTGCAGTGAAAAGGTTTCATGAGTACCTCTACGGCCGGACGTTCACCATTATCACCGACCACAAGCCGCTGCTGGGAATACTCACAGGGAACAGGGCCACCCTGAACATTCTGTCTCCCAGAATGACAAGGTGGTCCAAATTCCTGGCCGCCTACAACTACCAACTCACACACCAACCCAGTAAGACTATCTCCCATGTGGATGCCTTAAGCCGCTCACCATTACCCGAACCAGACACTGACCCAGCACCTACGATGACCACCCTCAGCATAGAGACTCTACCCGACCTACCCATAACCGCGTCAGACATTGCCCGAGAAACTAATAAAGACAAACGTCTGGCGCGAGTTTTGCATTGGGTAGAGAAAGGGTGGCCGGAAAAGGACAATGACGAGACTTTCAGAACATTCCAGAACCGGCAAACGGAATTCTCATTACTAAAAGGGTGTATACTATGGGGGGATAGGGTGGTCATCCTGGAAAAACTACAAGGGAAAGTACTGGAACTGTTACACGAGGGGCACCCGGGCATCGTTAGAACGAAAGACCTGGCCAGAAGTTACGCTTGGTGGCCAGGGATGGGCAAACAGATCGAGGCCTGGGTAGCAAGGTGTCAACAATGCCAGGAAACTAGACCAAGCCCACCCACAGCACCCATCCTAGAGTGGGAAATCCCCAGGGGACCTTGGTCTAGGATCCACATAGATTTCACCAGGCCCACAAAAGGACACACTTTTTTTATAACTGTAGACGCTTACTCCAACTGGCTGGAGGTAAGCAACATGAGAACAGCCACCACGGAGGCCGTGACCAAAGAACTCTGCAAACTCTTCGCGACACACGGCCTCCCAGATGTCCTCCCAGATGTGTCGGACAACGGACCCCAATTCACCTTGCTGGAATTCGAAAAATTCCTAGTGGAAAGGGGCATACAACACGCACTGATAGCCCCGATGCATCTGGTGGCGAACGGAAGGGCGGAACGGATGGTTCAATTCACAAAAAAAACCATCCAGAAAATAGACCATGGGGAGATCCAAGAAAAAATAAATAAATTACTCTTTATACAGCACATAACCCCGAACACCACAACAAATAAAAGCCCGGCAGAACTACTAATGGGGAGGAGAATAAGGTCCCCACTCGATAGACTACACCCCACTTACAACCCAGAAAAAAACCCCAGACTCCACCAGCAAACACTGAACCTTCGCACCAAGCAACGCCGTCTACGCGAAGAACCTAACCGGAGACCCACTATGGGTACCAGCAATCATAACACAGCTAACAGACCCACGCTTGTACCGACTACAAACAACCGACGGACGAGCATGGAAATGCCACACTGATCAGTTAAGATCGAGGACTGCCACGAAAGACATCACTGACACGCAGCCAAACACAACCAACCCCCTCAACACAAACCAAGAGGCAAGGGGATACCCCGGGAACCAAAACCCAGAAGAAAGAAACCAGCTATACTCACCTGCAAGCAGCCAGCACGGAACCTCGCTGGGAAGAGACAGCCAGGCCAGCTCGACCAACCCGGAAAGACCGAGCGGAAGCGGCGAAAACCGCAGCTCAACCAACCCCGGCTAGCCCAGGAGGGAGTTGCGAAGAGCGGCCCGGCAAGACATACCAGGCGGTTCCCACAACGGAGTCAAGAGACACAAAGACCCCGACCGAACCGTCCGAGATTCAACCTACAACTGACCTGCGCAGGTCCAGTAGGCAAAGACGGAGCCCTGCCTACCTACGGGACTACGCTACGTAGGACCAAACCAAGAGGGGAGGGGTGTTTTGTACCTCAATTTGAATTCTTGAGATCCCCGCGCTTTGATTGGCCAAAGCGCGGGGCGACCGGATTGGTTAGGCGAGCCGCGCCGATTGGCTCGCTGAGAATCTCCCGCGATTGGTGGATTCGAATCGCGGGAGATTCAAAGCGGTGCCATTGGCCGCGGCCGCCGTGGCTTGAGAATAAAAAGCCGCAAAAGTTTCCTGAGAGCCAGTCAGGTTCCTGGACTTCAATAAAGAGCTTGAACACAATCACCGACTCCTGGCCTCTTTCCTAACGGACACAACAGAGCTAATTATCACTAATGATATTGCACTTTTTGCAATATATCCTCAGAATAGGATACATTGAAAAACTTCACATTTTTCTAGTTATAAGGGCCTGGTTTAGGAAAGCAAGCTTCAACTGAATTCAGGCAAGGAAGAATTGTTTCTGAATCAATTCAGACAATATTTCCCTCCTTTGGGGATGGGTAGATGGGCTACACTTCCCTTTATGGAACAGAATCACAGTCAGGTCTTTCCTAAATTCATTGCTGATAAGTATACATTACATTTTAAAGAACTAGTTGTTTCCCTACTTGGAGAAGAGAGACCTGGGCAGTGGGGATTACAACAATACGCTCCTTGTTGGACTGTTGAAGACAGTTTAGAAAGGTAGCTTTCCATTGTTAGCTCAGAATATGATGACCTCATGATCTCATATCACCTTTCTATTGAGACAGTTACAATGATTCCTGGGTGTTTTCCAAGCTCAATTCAAGGTGGTCTTTGTGATGTACTAAATCTTACACTCTTAAGCTTTCAGTTAGACAATTTTTGCATGCCACATCATAGTATATTATTATAATGCTATAGATATTTTTTTTTTATTTACAGGAATTTCAAACACTTGGGGCGGGGGGAATCTGGTTTTGAATTATTTTTACTTGATCAAAATGTAATGATTGACAATTTTCAAAAGCCTATCTAAAAGGTTTATACTTTCCAAGAATTCTGAAGTACAGACAAAATAATCCTCATCTGAAGGTTCAGTAACAGATTATGAACAGTTATTGAAATATGTTAAGATTTGTTTGTTGGATTTATATATTATTTTTCTTTTAGGGGTTTAAGAAGGTATTATTCCCTTTTCCACTTCTATTCCCTTTACAATGAACAGTCAAGTCAAGAAAGAATGACTGGCTGAATAATCACCATAAATACTGTTATGTATTCAAATGGTATACTCGAAATCCCCGAGCCTTGATTGGCCAAGGCGCGGGGATTTCTGATTGGCCAGGCGAGCCGCGCTGATTGGCCCGATTGAGGTCTCCCGCGATTGGTGCAAACCAAGAGCGGGAGACTTGAATCGCTGCCATTGGCCGCGGCCGCCGTTGCGAAAGGGATAAAAGCCGCGGGCTTTTTGCCTTTCGCTGGTTCGGTTCTCCCTTTGTTAATAAAGAGCTTTGAATGAAAGTCACCGACTCTAATCGTCTTTTTGCGGACACGACACTGGCGACGAAGGTGGGATCTCGCCCCTGAACCGAACCCCGTGTCCAAGAACCAGTTCCAGCGCGAAGATGGCGAAAATAGCACCGCCCGCCCCGTTCAACCCCGCCGCCGAGGACTGGGAATCATACTCGGATCGGTTCCGGATGTACCTGGAATGCGCCGGGATGAAGGACGCCCCGGCCCCACTAAAACGCGCCGTCTTTCTCACACACTGCGGACCAGAGGTCTTCCAAATGGCCAAAGCCTTGGCCAAGCCAGCAGACGCCACAGCCATGGACTGGGACGTCCTGGAACCCATACTGCGGTGCCATTACGCCCCCGAAGTCCCCATCCTGATACGGCGCAACGAGTTCTACCGCCGAAACCAGAAACCAGACGAAAAATTGAGCGATTTCGTCGCAGAACTTCGGCGCCTGGGAGGACTCTGTGAGTTCGAGGGTCTAAACAGTCTCATAAGAGACCGCTTCGTACTCGGGTTATGGGATCCTACACTTCAGAGCCGACTTATGGCCAAGGGCGACATCAGCCTAGCCGATGCCCTTACAGCAGCCGCAGCCGCTGAAGCAACGCGCACGTCGGCAGACAGCATGCAAAGATCTGACGCGAAGGGCGGAAACAACAACCCGGCAAGGTCGGCCGACGCAAGAAGTGAAGCAACCGCACACTACGGTGAATACCAGTCAAACTCCAGCACGTCAGAAGACGAGGAGGACATTCACCGAGTGCAGACGGGACGCGGCGATCAACGAAGTCGAAAAGGTCGCAAGTCGAGGACCAGCTGCGCCGGGTGCGGCGGCGACCACCCCAGGTCAGAATGCCGATTTTTTGACTTTATCTGTAGGCATTGTGAACGAAGGGGTCACATCGCCCGAGTTTGCCGCCAAAAGAAGACTCGCAGCCCGCCCAAATGGGAACAGCACGACAGACGGAGAGAAAACTCCCCGCCCAGAACCAGAGAACGCCAGCCAGACGGTCGGTGGGACCGCGCTCAACGATCTCAAAGAAGCGGCGACGGTCGGCGGAAAGAAGAAACCCACCAGACGGTGACCATCGGCCACGCCATCTCCGACGGCGCCAGAAAGGTACATGTAGAAGTACATATAGAAGGCCAGCCATGCAAGATGGAAGTGGACTCTGGGTCCTACCTTTCCATGATTGCATGGCGCGAAATCAAAAGACTGGTGCCTACTCTACAAAAGAGAAACGTGCATACACAAAAGATCATCATTAAAGACTACCAAGGGAACCGTGTCCCGGTAGTGGGCACCAAGAATTTCAACATAACTTACAAAGGCCACACAGAACAACTACCACTCACAATCGTCGATCGCGACCGCCCAAGCCTACTGGGTCTACAATGGTTCGCCCCGCTTAACATCGCGCTGACAGGTGTCAACCAAGTCACCATCGAAGCTTGGGAACAGCGGCTAACCCAGGAGTTCCAGGAGGTGTTCGATGGAGGCTTGGGCAAGTACCAGGGGCCCCTTATCTCGTTTGACTTAGACCCAAGGGTTCCCCCTAAGAGACTTAAACCTAGAAGGGTACCGTTTGCATTAAAACCAAAAATTGACGAGCAGCTCGACAAGCTCGTCAAACAAGGGGTATTGCAACCGATAGACCATGCCAGATGGGAAACCCCTATAGTGACCCCAGTAAAACCAGACGGGTCCGTGAGAATTTGCGGGGACTATAAGGCCACCCTAAATGGCGCATTGCAACAAAGCGCCTACCCAGTCCCTATAGTACAACATTTACTACACTCGCTAGGAGGGGGCAAAGTCTTTGCAAAGCTCGACCTTGCCCAGGCATATCAGCAGCTACCTGTAGACAAGAAAACGGCGGAAGCCCAAACAATAGTGACCCATCGAGGGGCTTTCAAGTGTAACCGGCTCCAATTCGGAGTCAGCGTGGCACCAGGCATTTTTCAAAGCCTGATGGAACGTTTGTTACAGGGCATAAAAGGGGTGGTGCCCTATTTTGATGACGTATTAGTAGCGGCGCCAAATGAAGCCGAATTAGAGAACCGACTCAGACAAGTCTTAACAAAATTTAAAGAAACAGGACTTAAGGTTAAGCGAGAAAAATGCAATCTATGTACAAAGCAAGTAGAGTTTTTGGGCTATCTCCTAGACCAGAAGGGCATTCACCCTACAACTAAAAAAGTAAAAGCCATCAAGGAAGCCCCCACCCCAAAATCCAAAACGGAATTACAAGCGTTCCTAGGATTACTAAATTTCTATAATGTTTTCCTACCTCAAAAGGCAACGGCGGCGGAGCCTTTACATAGACTCCTAGACAAGAAGGCAGCCTGGACTTGGGGGAGGCGAGAACAAGCCGCTTTTCAAAGAACCAAGGACCTCCTCACCTCCGATGCTGTCCTGATGCAATTTAGTGAGACTTTACCCCTAGCTGTCACTTGCGACGCATCACCCTTCGGCGTCGGCGCTGTCCTCAGCCACACCCTCCCAGACCAGAGAGAAGCACCCATCGCCTTTTTCTCCAGGACTCTGACCAAACCAGAGCGCAACTATAGCCAGCTGGACAAGGAAGCTTTGGCTATAGTTGCCGCCGTTAAACGTTTTCATGAATATTTGTACGGCCGCCCGTTCACCATCGTGACGGATCACAAGCCTCTGCTGGGCATCCTCGCGGGAAACCGAGCCACGCCCAACATCTTGTCACCCCGAATGACAAGATGGTCGGAATTCCTGGCAGCCTACAATTACGAACTGCTACACAAGCCAGGTAAGAAAATCTCGCACGCGGACGCTTTAAGCCGCTCGCCCTTACCTGACTCAGAACCTGACCCAGCACCAACAACAAATACCCTGAGCATAGAAAGTTTACCTATTACCGCATCCGACATTGCCAGAGAAACCATTAAGGACAGGCGTCTGGCACGAATCTTGCACTGGTTAGAAAAAGGCTGGCCGGAAAAGGACAGTGACGAGACTTTTAAAACATTCCGCCAGCGCCAGACCGAACTGTCACTACTGAGAGGATGCATTCTATGGGGTGACCGGGTGGTAATTCCAGATAGATTGCAAGAAAAAGTCTTGAGGATGCTACATGAGGGTCATCCTGGCATCGTCAGGACTAAAGCCCTGGCCAGAAGCTACGCTTGGTGGCCAGGGATGGACAAGCAAATTGAAGCATGGGTCGCCAAATGCCACCGGTGCCAGGAGACCAGATCCAGCCCATCCGCAGCACCCATCCGGGATTGGGAAACACCACGAGGGCCCTGGTCCAGAATCCATCTTGACTTTGCGGGCCCCACAAATGGACATACATTTTTAATCACAGTCGACGCGTATTCCAATTGGTTGGAAGTCAGCGACATGAAGTCCACTACCACAGAGGCCGTCATTAAAGAACTGTGTAAACTGTTTTCCACACACGGCCTCCCAGACGTCGTCATCTCAGACAACGGACCCCAGTTCACGTCCATCGAGTTTGAACGGTTCCTGGCAGAAAGAGGTATCCGCCACGCATTAACAGCACCGGCGCATCCGGCGGCGAACGGTAGGGCGGAACGGATGGTCCAGTTTACAAAAAAGACCCTCAGGAAAATGGACCACGGGGAGATCAACGACAAAATCAACCGCCTACTCTTCATACAACACATCACTCCCAACACTACAACCAACAAGAGTCCGGCAGAGCTGTTGATGGGCAGAAAGCTGAGGTCTCCACTTGACAGACTGCACCCGACTTATAACCCAGAGCAGCCCCCAGACTCCAGCTCCAGGTTCCGGACATTTAACCCAGGTGACCTAGTATACGCAAAAAACATGACGGGATCCCAGCCGTCATAACGCAAGTCACTGGTCCAAAGTCGTACCGGCTCCAAACCACGGATGGGCGAGCCTGGAAACGGCATATCGACCAGTTAAGGTCCCGAACGGCGACTGACCTCAACCCCCAAGAAGCGAACCAAGGGGGGAGGGAATACCCGGAGAGACAATCGCAAAATAAAATAAACCAAAAATACTCACCAGAAAACAGCCATCGCGAGTCCCCTCCGGAGAAGAACTGTCTGGCCAGCTCTACCGACTCGGAGAAGCCAAGCGGGAGCGGCGAAATCCGCAGCTCAACCGACCCGGTAGGCCCAGGCGGGAGCCACAGCGAAAGAACCGGCTCGATCATCCAGCCGGTTCACAAAGAGGCAGGAGCAGCCAAAGGAACGACCGCTCCGGCCGAGTTACAACAGGAAAGTGAGTTGCGCAGGTCAACTAGGACTCGACGGAGCCCCGCCTACCTGCGTGACTACACCACCTGATGGACCATACCAAGGGGGGAGGGGTGTTATGTATTCAAATGGTATACTCGAAATCCCCGAGCCTTGATTGGCCAAGGCGCGGGGATTTCTGATTGGCCAGGCGAGCCGCGCTGATTGGCCCGATTGAGGTCTCCCGCGATTGGTGCAAACCAAGAGCGGGAGACTTGAATCGCTGCCATTGGCCGTGGCCGCCGTTGCGAAAGGTATAAAAGCCGCGGGCTTTTTGCCTTTCGCTGGTTCGGTTCTCCCTTTGTTAATAAAGAGCTTTGAATGAAAGTCACCGACTCTAATCGTCTTTTTGCGGACACGAC
Source organism: Hydrophis major (assembly GCA_033807585.1). Lineage (NCBI taxonomy): Eukaryota > Metazoa > Chordata > Lepidosauria > Squamata > Elapidae > Hydrophis > Hydrophis major. The sequence continues at coordinate 265,061,475 of CM066328.1, forward strand.
AAATACCATAAAATTTAAAAGTTGAGAGTGGATTAAACCTAGGCCTCACTGGTTCTTTACTTGTACCTTAACCACATTACCAGAAGTTTTCATATTTAGGCTTTCATATTTAGACTTAAAGGAATTTAAATCTATGTCTGAACATCTCTTAAAATTCTCTAGGTTTTGTTAACATTCAACTATAAACCTCAATCTTTCTCAACACATCAACATTCATTGAACATTGAGTCAATTCAAATTAATGGCATGTAAGTCTCACTGAATCATGGTTATGTTTTCCCAATGTTTTTAGTAAGACAGATATTCTGCTAAGTAAGTCAGAGTCAACTTTGTTGTCTCTGAACTGTATAAAATTTGGGGTATCGAGGAGTGGAACTTTCTGTGAACAGGGACTGAAAATTCACTCAGTTCAAGCCCTCATAACCAAGTCCTGCCTCAAAGTTATTCAGTTCCATATCTGTACCAAGTTCTAGTTGGTAAGTTAAAAGCTTCCCAAAGAAAATTTCTACAAGCCTGACATTTAACCATTCTTCATTGAATATTTGAAGTTTCTTCGTATTACCTTTTCAATCAATATTCCTATTGGTTGGCTTATTTATATTGTCCACTTTGATGGGAAAGGCAATAATATATCTCCCATCCTTTCCTGTCTCTAATTCCCATGCTCTCCAAATTATAATTTCCTCTTTCACAAAACCAGGCTTGTTCTGATGCTGCTAACATGGTAAATTAATTTCATCTACCTGCAAATATCCACACTGCATGCCATCGTTTTATTTCTGTTCCTGTTCCTCTAAAGGTAAACCATCTGTAATTTTATTTTACCCCTACTGAAGAGGAAAATGAAAGCAGAAAGGAACAGGTTATCAGCATGAGCTAAACAACCAGGTTTATAAACTGTTTGACAGCTAACCCCACAAGAAGGTTTGGGGAATGGATTAAGGACTTATGTCTGCATGAGAGGTAAATGGATTACTTGAATTTAAGCTACCATTGTGTAATCCATTTTAAAAGTTTGTATGTGAAATGTTTTAAGTTCCCTAAATGCAATACTAGATACATTTCTTGCTCTCTCTCTTCTATTCATTCTTCCCGTATTAAAGACAAATCTCTTCCTAAACATTCAACAGAGAGGGTGCTGAGTAGAAATCATACTTTCTCTCACCTCCCTCCCTCCCTCCCCCACTTCTGTGGGAAACTCCCACCCAAAAGAATGAAATATTTTGGGAAATATTAAAAAGGTAGAATATTATATTTCTCTAAAGGAAAAATTGAGAAACATGTTTTAGAGGCAGAAAGCAGTTCCCAGTCTTTCTTAATAGCCCGCAGTAGATGCCAGCACTTCAGGAGATAAAGAACTTATTGAAAGAGGAAGTCAAGTATCTAAATAGCTCTATTCAAAAGCAAAGCAAATACTGTAGACAGAAATCCATTCAAACAGGAGATTTCAAAACTCCTTGCAGCAAAGTTTAACAATTAACAAAAGCAGAGTGATAGGATTAGAAGCAGCCCATCATCCAAGATCCAACATAGGATGAAAGCCATTAGCTACAATAGGAATTGCCCAACACCATTTTGGAACACAAGCCCCTTCATTGCACCACTCCCAGAACAGTTCAAACTTCAAAGTCACAGAAAACTATAAAGATCCATCTAATCATTCACCCATTTGTTCAGTTGACCCAGAGCTGTCTTTGTAGTTCTGTACATCATTAAACGTTCTTTCCAATCAGCCTCCATGTAATGGAAGTAGAAAAAAAAAATCCCCTCAGTATAACTAACTTTTTGGTATTTATAACAGGCCCAGCTAAAGCCTCGTTCTTTGTGTTTTGTTTTCTCACTTTTGAAGTTTTTTGCTTAAATTCCAAGGCTGTCATTGAAAAAAAGAATGAAAGTCCTTTTTGATTTATGACCCAGCTATTGTTGAAGGGATATAAACCCTGTCTGCATTACTATTATTCTGCGGCAACAATAGTTTGATGATTCTAGAAGATGCTATAAATCTTTAATGAAGAAATGGCCTTACGCTTATGCCTTGAATCAAAGCGGTGATCCTACCCATATTTCTATAGAAATAAATCCCAATGAATCCTGAGGGACCTACCATTAGCACACCTGAAATCAATTCCAATTTTGATTGAGATTTGGGTGTTTGACAAAGGGGCGACCCATCCCTTCTCATGTCTCCTCAGTGATTTACACTTTTTAAAACATGCATATTGATTTTATCAAAAGTATCATATCTCCAATAGAAGCTATTGTCTATAAACAGAGAGCAAACTCATACTAACTAACACTGCTGATGTTACCTGTTCTGGTAATGAAACATCTGCAAGCAAAGAACCGTGCCGAGGGAGCACAAGGACTTCACAATATCGCATCTCATTTATCCCCTAGTTACTAGTTAGCCCATGCTTCACTACTGCTCCTGGGCAGCAGTGGGTTTTTTCCCCCCTTGCTGCTGGACTTAGAATAATTTGCTGTTGCCTTTTCAGAGAAGTGTATGCTAATTCATACAAGCTCCTGGTCATGTCACAACTTATTTTCATATGTTGAGTAGAAGCACACATCTAAATTGTTTTGAGTAGTAGAATCATTTTGGTTACATTTTGGTAATGAAGCAGAAGATAAAATTTAATTGTGAATTAAAATTTCAGACAAATTTTGTTACTAAAGTTCAAAGGGAGGCCAAAACATTCAGCAATGAATCAAAAACAGGTCAATAATATGTTATTATAAGACCCATATCATCTCAGAAAAGCCAAATTATCTTGGTACAGTTAGGCGAAGAACTGTTGATTACAGGTGTAACTGATTTATATGATGGCTCTATAGATTACCTTTATTTTTCTTATTTTTGTTAGTGCCTAATTCTCCTCAGTTGCCTTAAAATCTCTCTCATAGTCTGTAAATATGAAGCTCAGTGGGTAATTACACTAATTTATTTTCAATAATTTTCAAATTAAAATGATGTGCTGTGGAGATATCTGATTGAAAATCATGCTGTTCTGTTCTTGACTGAGAATGTGTGTTGCAGTCAATCAAACTGCTCATTTATTTAGAGAAAAGTATGTAGTCTTCCCCTAATTATTGAAAAAGAACCATTAGAGATCTTTGGTTTAGCTTGGTAGGGTGTCTGTTCTGGAGAATCCCACCATTTTCCTTTGAAGTGTGGCATGACTCTTCAACAATAGGATCTCCTATGTAAAACACAGGAGACAAAATTCTGGTTGTGAATATATATTCTTTGGCTATATGTGAAGATAATCTATAAAAAAACAAGAATCTATTCATATATTATGAAAGGAACTGATGCATATTACTGTTGCATTTCACCCTGAAAAGAAATCGTCCTCACGAACTGAATTGGAAACATACAGAACTAGAAACTGGGCTGGACCATGAGCTCCATCAGTACATTCATACATTGACTATGGCTTTGTGTTAAGTCTCTCTCTCTCTCTAAGCACATTCCTCTTTTTGTGGCCATGTTCAGTCCATAAGGGTGTATTTGCATACATGACAAGCCTGGCTTCCTGTTGGAGCAAAATTAGCTATGCCCACCTTGTTCTTGGTTTTGTGCTTGAGTGCCAATATCAGAAATTCTGTCTTTTAAACCAGTGGTCACCAACCAATGGGCCCACTGGTGGTCCATGAGAAAATTTTGGTGGTCTGCAGAGAAATGTCACCCCCAGAGCACTCCCCCAAAGCAATTAATCCAGGCTGCGCGGGAACACAAGATAGCGCCACCCACATGGCCCACAGGAACCCTCCCTACCCACTCACTCCTTACCTGGCAAACTTGCCTGATAAGTTGCTATTTTTCTTTTTTTTCCCGACCATCAGCTGGTCTGCTGTGCTGGGAGATTTAGATTAGCTAGAAAGCAGGAAATTGTTGGATTTCTTGCTTTCTAACTAAGCTTTAGATCTTCGGCTGTGCTTTTAAGCAGAGCCGAACCTCCCTTAGGACTGAAGGTTCTATTGTTCAGTTGCAGACTCAGATAGCTAATGGCAGAAGCACAGATCTTTAAGTGAATCTGTGATTCTGTGAGCAATTCAATCTGCCTGCCTCCTTTGCCTTATTTTGGGTAAACGTTGCCCTTTTTTAAATAAAAAATTCAATATTTACATAAATATTTATGATATTTACATACAAATTTGAATCCCACCCCTGCCTCTGTGTGTTTGTGTTTGTGTGTGTACAAGAGAGAGAGTGGGGGAGGGAGGGAGAGAGAGAGAGAGAGAGAGGTTAGATCAGATCTCTCTCTCTCCCACCAACATCAGCAAGCCACCGTCAGTCAAAATTCATAATTGTGGTCTCTGGGATTTCAAATTATGAGTTTGGTGGTCCCTGAGGTCCAAAAGGATGGCGACCCCTGTTTTAAATCATTACTTGCAATTCACAAATAATGAATTCTATTTACTTCTGAATAAGTAATATGATGAATATATTACTTGCTCAAGAATACTGTCTCTGCCCCTCTGGTGGAAGAAAGTTTCCTGGTCATCTATCTATGGAGTTTCTCAATCATCTAGGTCATCATTGTCCCAAAGGTGCTTTTCCAAAAGGCAACTGAACTTTCTTGGTTTTTTTCCATGAAAACATTTTGCTTCTCATCCCAGCTTCTTCAGAACCAAAGAAGCTTCTTGGATGAGAAATGAAACATTTTCAAGGTAGTTATGTAAACAGTTTCAAGCCCTGGTACTGAAAGATGATGGTTTCTTTCCCTTTGAGCTGTTAAGATTGTTAATTGTGTTTGGCTGATTGTATTTTATTCCTGTTTCTTATGTAGATGATTTTATTGAGTATGTTAATTGATGACATTGTTTCTTTTGTATGTTCTTAATTTAAGTTAGGAGAGAGATTGTACAACACTGTTGGAACAGTCTAAAAGCCCTATTAAATATGTTGACCAAAGAGAATAAGCATTTTCTGGATAGTTGCACATTTTAAGTGAGTGTGTTTGCTTGTTCATTTGGAAGTGAATTCTATGTTTTATCCAAGCCAAACAAGATTTTAAAAAACAGGTTCTGGACTTCAAATAAAGAATAAGAGAATGAGCTAAGGAGAGATAATAAGAATGAGATAAGGAGGCTGAGTTCCAAAGAGCAAAAGGAATGCTATGCTACATGGTAAGCAGTAGGGACAAAGAGGAACATTGTAGTTATGGATGACAACTATGAGAAAGAATCTAATTTGTACCAGCTGGACCCAATGGCTTGTGAAGTGTCCTGTTCCCAGGGGCACAGACCAAAACATGACAAATAGCTGCCTGTGCTCCTCAAATCTACTGGCAAGTTTACCATCCTGATCATCCATGTGAGGAGAAATGATTCTTCAAGAAGAATTAACCATGGAAGAAGTTGAAGCACCTGGAGACTGAGATGTTGTTCTATCTCAGTCTGTGGAAGAAGACCATAAAGCAGGGATGTCAAACTCACGGCCCATGGGCTGGATGCGTCACGTGCTGGCCATGCCCATGCCCACGCCCAGTTCAACAAAGGGGGAGAAAGTTGCAATATGTCACGTGACGACACTGTGATTATGCTAGTTTGACACCCCTGCATTAGAGGAATAAAAGTATTGCTAGGAATTGGTTACCAAAATGATATTGTTAAGAGATATTTGGTTTCTGAGATTATGTGGAGCATAGGTGGTATTTAGCAGGTTCTGACCAGTTCTGGAGGACTGGTAGCGGAAATTTTGAGTAGTTTGGAGAACCAGCAAATACCACCTCCGGCTAGAGATTTTACAGTATCCAGTAGTAAAAACAGAACCAGTAGTAAAAACATTTGAATCCCACCACTGATGTGGATGTTATGTGGATGGTGGATTCTGGTATAGGATGGTTTGCATTTTGCAAAGAATGGAAAGACCTTCAAATTTTCTTTGATTTTTTTTTAGGGGGGGAGTCTTGGTTTAATGGGGAATATACCAGCAGTTTATTTGATATCACAAAATGTCAATCTCCAATATTTTGGAAAGTCCATTTTCATTCCCAGGCTCGAATAATTCCAACTCAATTGCTCTAGTGTTAAATTTTGCTGAGCACAGTCCTTCCAAGAAATTATGGCGATATCTTGCTGAAGGCAACCAGCTAATCTTGACTTGATCCCAACTAGCAGGGAAGCCTTTGAATGTGAAAAGGTAATGCTAGAATTGCTGACATTTAGAAATTAAAGAGAAGTGAAATCATGCAAATTCCTTTGACTGCAAGAAAGAAGACTTTAATAAACTGAATGCAGAGATAAACCAGTAGGGCTATACAATTATTTGGAAGAAGTGATTCAGACCTCAGGTGAACAAATAGGAGATGAAGAACTAAATTTGTGCAGAAAAATAGAAGGGAAGGGACTTTTTATAAAGCTGAAAGGGTATCACACAGAAGATAGTTAAGACCTGGTTTGTTATAGTCCTGGAACACAGATCATGGAATAATAACCTCAAGTTACAGATTGAATGCGAGAAAGAACATTTTGACAGTAAGAGGAGTTCAACAAGGAACCAGGTGCAGATAGGTATAAAGTTCTGTTGGGGGTTATGTATGTTGAAGTAGCATCTTTTGATGGCTCTGTGTGTGTCTGTGTGTGCCTGTGTGCATGCTTTAATTTGGACTTGAGTACTCATAATGGTATTGTCCGAGATATTCATCTCAGGAATCTAAATGTCCCCTTCCAAGTCCAGAATAATGCTAGAATTCCCCCCAAATGTCATCTCATGTGTCCCCCCCCCCTCTCTTTTAAAATAGCAGTTGCGTGCAGGTCCGATCACAACCAGGAGATGAAGTATTTAAAGAAGTTCCACATGCTGTGCTTTTGGCTGAAACACCACCCCCATGTGAACCTAGAACTGGATAACCAACATCCATCTCTGAAAATATCTCCAGTTTAAAGTTTAGATTGCTGTGCCATATTGGCTCCTTCAGTCTGAATGTTGTTGTGTTCCCAGGAAGAAGACTCACAAAAAACACTTGATATGCTGTTGTGTTTATAAATGCAGAAAGAAGACATTTCTAAAAAAAAGATGTAGTTAGTGTAGAAATTGCTTATCTTGCTATATTTTCCCCTAAATTTGTGGACTGTAAAACCAAATAATTAGGAAATAATATTTTGGCCTGTTCTTGTCCCATACAGTAACAGCATAATGGTCTGTATGAATAAACAGGTGAACTTGTGAGATGTGATAATGATTGCAGATCAATCTGCTATTAAAATGACAGATCGGTTAGTTGGCAACCTGTGGAGAAATGTTATCTTTTAACACAGGGTCCAAGCAAACAAAATGTATGGTTTTGCTATTTTAACCATGATAAATAATCATCTTCCTTTCAACACTCATACAGACAAACAGACATGTACCCCTGGGTATTTCTAGATAATTGGAACTATCCTCTTACCGTATTTTCTACCCCACTTAAAGGGCTGTCACCATTTCCCAGTGTTTGAAAAGTAAATCAGAATATAGTATTCAGGTGTGTGGCTCCTGATAAGAAAATAAACAACTGAGGAAGATTATAATTACCAGGAGCCAAATACCTCCAAAGGCTTGGGAACCTTATCTCACCCTTTTGAGCAGCTAGAGAAATCAAGGCATTGACTTGGCTTAAAGCCAAGTAGTTATTGTCACCACTAAGATCAGAATTTTCTAACCTCATGGTTCAATACAGATAGCGGTGTACTGAACACACCAAACAGGAGAATATAGAGCATGAAAGCTTCTTGAGGGTTACGCTATGCTGCCTTTTGAGTAAAGAAAGAAAGTTTGGCCCAAAATTTTGCACAATTGGATGCATTTTCTAAAGGACTAATTATTTGCATTTAATGAGCTTTGGCTGATTCACTTTATCCTTTCTTTGTAAATCCCTGTAGAAAACAAAAGAAAACAAAATGAATGATACCCGTGGATGTATTTGCTTCAAATTTCTTTGCTCTGTAAGATGTGTGAGAAAACTTTTTGAATGTTTTTAATGTAGTCTATATTAGGCACCCTGATCGCTTGGCCTGTTTGTCAGCATCTCTCAGTTGGCTCTGGAAAGATCTGCCTGTGATAGGCATGGGGAAAAATAGCATGTAAAACAACTCCTTTTTGGAGTCTCTCGGAGGATTTTTCCAGATGCAGGGCATTATTGTCTGTTCAACCCCCCCCAGGCAATGATACTTGATGCTGTATGTTAGTAAGTCTTTTCTCCAGAGATGAGATTCATTTCAAAACATTGTCTTCACTGTTCAGGTCTCCATAGGGTCACCTGGAGAGAATATACCTGTTTTAGGTATCCTACCATTGAGGTGTCAGGGAATTGATTTGAGAGTGCCATCTGTTTACATTGCATGGTTTTATTATAGGTACTGTTTGGAGTTTGTGTGACTACACCATAAAGTCCAGAAGTTGTCTAAGATACTTATATGCTATGTGCAAACAGCCAGTGGAGTCCTATGTGTCTCTTGACAATAGAGTAAATTTTGTTACTTTCCAAGTGGTAAACTTTATTTATTTTTACCATTTTTAGATGAATGTTAAGTCTCAACAAGACTGTAGCCAAATACCGGGTATACAATGAAAATCAAATAGACTAACAAAACAACCTGCCTACCTCAAGGACTACGTAACCGCACCCCTTAAACGGAACCCGGGGGGAAGGGGTGTTGTGAATGAATAAATGTGTTTAATAAAGGTTATTAAGAGCTTGAAGTTAAGTGCAGGGTTCTGGCCCTGCACTTCTGATTGGCCGTTAATAGCGACATCAGATTGGTCCATTCAGGGGGATCTGATTGGCTATTAACGAGCCTCTCCCATTGGTTAATGGAGCTAGCGCTCCCTGGTTTTCATTGGTGCTCAATGGCTTGCCTATATAAAGGGGGCCATTGCAGCCATTCAGTTGAGCTGTTACACCATGTTAATAAAGAGTTTTGAAGTTCACCGTTTCACTGGCTCGTCTCCATTCTTAGCGCCCATGCTCAGAACTTAACACAATGCATGACTGACAAGACTGACAAGACAAGAAGAAGTTGGAAAGCTAAAACAAATGAATGCTCTATCCTCTTTTAGTTGATGTCCTGCATTCTTACAAATGAGTTCTTCCTAATAGGAGTTTAGAGCAGGGGTCCTCAGCACCTGTAGAGGGCCATGGCCTGTTTAAAACTGGGCCACACGATTGATGGTCAAATGCACATGTGTGAAATTCCACTCACACGAGTAGAAGGTGCTTCAACTTGCGCTTGCAACTCTACTCACATGAGCAGTAAAGGCTTGTGTTAGTGGGGGAAGTTTCATTCACATGAACAGAGGGTGCGTGTGCCTGCTGCTCACACAAATGGAGCTGTGCACATGTGCACGTGCTCGACACTGCTGGGTTGCCAAGCTGGAAAGGTTATGAACTGCTGGTTTAGAGAGCCAGCATGACAGCAATAGCAATAGCCCTTAGACTTATACATGCTTCACAGTGCTTTCCAGCCCTCTCTAAGCGGTTTACAGAGTCAGCCTATTGCCTCCAACAATCTAGGTTCCCATTTTACCCACCTTGGAAGGCTGGAAGGCAGAGTCAACCTTGAGCCTGGTGAGATTTGAACTGCCAAATTGCAGGCAGTCGGCAGAAGTAGCCTGAAGTTGCTGCATTCTAACCACTGCGCTACGCAGCTCTGATGTAGTGGTTGAAGTGCTGGGCTAGAAATTGGAAGATGGTGAGTTCTAGTTCCATCTTAGGGACAAAGCCAATTGGGTGATCTTGGGCCAGTCACTCCCTCTCAGCCCTAGGAATGAGGCAAGAGCAAACCACTTCTGAAACCACTAGCCAAGAAAACTTCAAGCCACCTTCCCTCCCAAGGACCTGAGTATTCTCATTCTCATTAAATATTAACTATTGGGAGGGGCAAAAGGAAAAAAACACAGAGGCAGGGGAAATTTAATGGAGTAGGTTATATGGAAATCTCAACACAGCACCCTGTTATACCAGGATCCATTTTGATAGCTAAGTAGAACCTACCTTCTCCTCCTCTCATTGTTAAGCTTCCATCCATTACTTCTTATCTTGTCAGTCATGCACTGAACAGTAACTGGGTATATTTAAATACGAACAGCAGATGATCAAGGTGACCCTTTCTGTCTCTAATATAAAATAAAATTTTCATAAAATTTTCATAAAATTTTCATAAAATTTTCATAAAATTTTCATAAAATTTTCATAAAATTTTCATAAAATTTTCATAAAATTTTCATAAAATTTTCATAAAATTTTCATAAAATTTTCATAAAACTTTCCAGGCTCCCCTTGCCCCTGTGTTTGGACAAGAGAATTGAGCTTTTGTTTCCTTCATCATATATAGGTATTACACTTTATTTACTACCATGGGCTACATGATCTTACATGAGTGTAATCATTCAATTGAATTAAATGGGACTTTCTTCTGGAGAGAAGAACAGGTATTATGTTATTTACCTTTGGAAGTTAGGAGTAATATAATTCTTTGCAGAGTGCTTCCTTAGCTCCAGCAGTCCTGGATTCTGTCCTCACCTTGACAAAGATGCTATCAACTCATAAAATCTTTCTCTGGTCTTTTTAGAGTTGACAGCAGAAAGGGAGCAATGCAGCAGCTTGCAAAACCAAAACTGCATTCCGTAAATGTTTTCAAAGAGTAACTAAGTGACCGAAGTTTCTGCCAGGCAAAATTCTATTAGGAGAGCATGATTGATGGCTATGGATGTGTCCCATTGGAGAATATGAATGATGATACACTCAGGGAGTGGGGGTGAAACCAGGGTCATGGGTGACAATGAATTGTGTGTCTCAGAGATGGCTACACCCAGGCAGTGCCAGCATGTTAACTCTCAATAAATCATTTTTAAGTTTTGGAAATTTAGCTCGAGACTCATGATTTAAATGGAGGTAACTGCCAGAATCCTGACAGACACCTAATAATCTGTGTCCAGAAAACCCCAGATCTGAGAAATGCTTCCTTAAAAGGGCAGATTGAGGAAGATCTAACAGAAATCCAGGAGAATAACTTTTTAAATCTAGTGAAAAACAAACTTCTGACATAGATATATTTAACAGGTTTAAGGACATTCCAAAAGGGGAAACCATTACACAACAGAGAATCATTTTTAATGTTCTCAGGAGGTGTTTCAAAGGTAACAGTTGTGATTATGATAATACTATAAATGAGGCTCAGTAGTCACCATAGATTATTGCCATATCAGGCACTTATCTAGTCATGTTTCCTATCTGGTTGACCCAAGAGAGTTGACACTTCTTTATCAAGCAATTGGTTTTGATAGTTTATGAGAAAAGAGATGGGAAGCCATGAGCAGAAATGGCCATTTTTCCTTAGAGGAAAAAAATGTGGTAGCCTCTGTGTAAAAGGATTTATTACTGGTCCTGAGAAATGAATCCATTATTCAAATCCACTTTTCAAAGACTAAAGGAATAGAATTAGTTATCCCATACTGGATTTGTATTCTGTTTGTTGATTCTGAATAAGTTCCCATTTTAGGTTTTGGAGAAGAAAAGCTGTTTTTTCCCTACACGATAAGCTACAGCTATGGGCTACATTGTGATAGTTTTTATTATAACCATCTAGCTCTTGTGACCAGTTCTTTGCTTTATTTGACATTTTACTCTGAGGATCATTTGGTTCTTTAGATATGACCCATTTTTCAAAGAATTAAAATACAAGTATTTGTGATCTTTAAAATGTACATCAAAGACTGAATCATATGCATGTTAAAGTATAAAAATAGATTGTAATTCTACAAATTTTATCAATTAACACAAAAGTGTTTAAAGTAAACAAGTAGATAAGCATTGAGTGGCCAGTCATTAATTATATAATAAATTTCTCTCTACCAACAATTTAAAAACCATTAAATATATCTTTTGAAGACCTTCCCTTTGAAAATCTTACAGGCATAAAGCTTAAAACATATTTTTAAAATCAATGGTTCTCGATTACTTTCACGATACATTTCAATAATAAAGTAGTGTTTTGGCTCAGATAAATGCATTAAGCACCTGGCAGTTGAAGGAGACACCGTTTTATTTCTCTAGCTACAATTATATCATAATTTAAATGACTTTTAAAATTGAAACTCAACTGAAGATTTTGTGTCTGTGTGTTTTATTCCACCTTATCAGAAATGTAGATATAAAAATAACAAAAGGTGGATACTGGGGAATAGAAGCGAAATGTTAACAGTACGAATGACAATGGAAGAATAAGTATAGCCCCTCAAGAGAATGTCTGCTTGTGATGCAATTCAGCATATAAACTTTCCCGGCTGGCTAGGTTTGTATACAATTGTTCTTGCTATTTGTCTGATAATAGGCTCACTGTATTGTACACAGTATGTTCTGTGTTATCTTTGGGGGGATGGTCTTGTCCAACTGAGGGTGGTACTGTGGAGTTCTGTGAAACATTGAACAATAAAAATCACTGCTGAAGATATCTGAGCACAATGTAGATTCTCCATGGATGAGAAACTAGAGAGCTGCCTTTTTACTGGATCTGATCATTGGTCATCTCGTTCAAGATGATCATAGTTCTCAAAACATGTGTCTTTTCCAGCCCTGCCTGGGGATGCTGGGAACCAAACTGACCAGAGATGATATTCAGCAGGTCTGACCAGTTCTGGAGAACTGGTAGTGGAAATCTTGACTAGTTGAGAGAACCGGCAAATCCCACCTCTGACTGGAGATTTTACAGTATCCTTCCCCTGCCACGCCCACCAAGCCACGCCCATAGAACCGGTAGTAAAAAAATTTGAATCCTACCACTGAAATTGACCCATCACTTTCCCCACTGAGAGACAATCTTTCCCCCTCTGCATCATTCAATGAGAAGCCACCTATCTTCTCAATGCCCCCCCAACCCCGTTCATCTATCTCATTGATGAAAAGATCTACAAAGTCCATTTTTAGAATTTGTTATTTGATTGGTTAAACTGGGGTAAAACATTCTTTTGAACTGTTTATTGATTGTATATATTAGTGCAGGAGCTCTATTGATGCCATGCATACCTTCACCGCAGAGGTGGTATTCAGCAGGTTCTGACCATTTCTGGAGAACCGATAGCAGAAATTTTGAGTAATTTGGAGAACCGGCAAATATCACCTCTGACTGGACCTGCCCCCATCTATTATCTGCCTCCTGAGTCCCAGCTGATTGGCTGGGTCTTCTTTGGTTGCCCTACACAGGAGAACAGAGCTGGAAAGCAGGTTAGTGGGGTGAGGAGGGAATGGGGATTTTGCAGTATCCTTCCCCCAGGAGTGGGGAGGGAATGGAGATTTTACAGCATCCTTCTTCTGCCATGCCCACCAAGCCACGCCCATAGAACCAGTGGTAAAAATTTTTGGAATCCCACCACTGCTTCACTGCATGTTATTCTCAAACTAAAACCATGGCTACTGCTATTCATATTGCTGAATGTTGATTGTTTCAGATAGTGAAAGGGCTTCCGTACATCATCTCAGAAATGTTTACATTCCTGTATGATACATCGATAGAACAACTCTTGGCTTAATTACCATCTGTGATCACTGCTAGCTCATTATTGAATTCCTATTGGCTTCATCAGGAATGAATTTCCTTGTCTCCTGAGAAACAATACAGGCGCAATAAGTTTGGGGAAAGATTGCACTAAATGTATTCTTTACAGTGCCCAAAGTCTACTCCTTTTGGAGTTGTCCAGGGACTTTACTTTTTACCAAGATGCTCCTCCTTTCTGGAATAAAGGATGAAGGAGGAGAGATTCCAAACCTCATCTGAATTGTATTTTCTCTTCGGTGCCTACAGGAAAGTGGGGCCATGCTGGGAAAATCCATTAATGGGATGGGACATTTCCAAGCAAATCTTGTTCTGATGTTCATCCCTTCTGGAAAATACATATTTTAACAGGCATCACTTTCTCATCTTCCAGGTGCATAGCCTGAAGCCTTGTGGGAAGAAGTAGGAAACTATTCCTGGGCTGCCACTGACAGAAAGCGAGAAAGAAAAATATGGGGTGTGTTGGCCAAATCTGGTTCCTCCAATTTGTAACATCTGTTTGGGGGGGGGGGGTTGGAGAGGGAGAAATGAGCCCATGTGTGAATTTTTCACAATATTCTTGCTGGGCTACCCAAAGCAGTGGGTTGCTTTCATCTGGCTGGGAAGCTGCTTCTGCCTGACCAGCGTTGCCTCTTCCTGGCTGTTTGACATGCAGCTGGCGTCACCAGAGACACCGAGCAGCCTGCTAACGCAGCTGTGGTGTTGCAGCTCTTGCTTCAACATATTTAGACACAGCACTTCGGTAATTTGTCTCGACATGATATCATATTTTGTCTTATGCAAAACTGACCCTTCTTATCTGCCTTCATTCTCCTCCTCCTCCCCCCCATCTCCCTCCCTCCCTCCCCCCCTCTCCTCATTCTCTCTCATTCATTCTTTCTCTCCCACCCTCAAAAAAGGAAACATTTTGTTTATATTAATGATACAAATATTATTAGTACACATCCAATATAACCCAGTAAGCAGTTATCAAGGGGACTCTATCTTCACCTGATTAGTAAGAAGAAACACAACCTTTTTTAAGCAGCATCTTTATTAGGGATTTTTTTAAAAAGTATCTATGGTGCTCTTGAGACTTCCCCCGGTCCCAAATCTTGTGCATGTGACATTAGATGACATTTTGGTTAGTGTGACACCAGAATAAATGGTTGCCCCCATGTGGCTCCTTTGCTTTACCGCAATTGCTTTGTGTTGATGACTTCCCCGATGTAGATGAGTAAATTTCTTATGAAGTATTTTGATTCTTCTGGAGGGGAAGATTTATTGATTTGGTGACAGAAGTTCACAAATTATGCAAATGTGAGCTTGCTACATATCTGGATCTGTGCGGTTCAAGCCCTGAAGTCTGGCAGCTCAAATATTATATTATTTCATTATATTATCTATTTATATATATTATATTTCAAGATATATATATATATATATATATAATCTGCTATAAAAGGAGGGACCAGAGCCTGAGGGAGACATGGCTTTATTTTTAAAAGGAAGCTGACTCAAAAATGTTCAGCAGGGAAAAATAATTATCATACTCCTTCCCAAGACTGAGTGTGGTGAGCTGTTGCTTTGTTGCTTTGACCTATAGGTCAGTGGTTCTAATCCAGGAGCCCTATGGTTCCCTGGGCCCCCCAGGGTATTTTGATGGGACCACTGGTGAAAAATAGGTAAATAAAACAGCATGCGACATGCTGAGGGGAACCACAAATGTCTTATACCAGAAAATGTACCATGTCTATCTGTAATAGTTGGACCTTGATAGTAGGTCACAAGAGAAAAACAAGATTGGAAGGAGGCATGAGGGGTGAAAAAGAAACATGCTATAGATCAGGGGACATGCTGAGAAACATGCTATAGATCAGGGAACAGATCTGATACTGTAATGCTATGTGAAAATGACTTTGGAAGATGCTGCCTAGGGAACAACCAAATAAGAGACACCACAGCCCATAGCTGCATAATGGACATAAAAGGAGGATCCAATGTTTACCCCCTAACTTAAAAGGGCTTAAAAGAGATGGTGGGAGATCAGACTTGCAAGATTCTGTTCATCTGGCTTTACAATAAAGTAGAATTAGGCTGTGTGGTTGTGTTTCCTGCCTGGTTCATCTGACAGATACAAAAAGGATGCATGATGGAGAATAAACAAACAAACAAATAAATGTAAGAAATCAAAAACAGAGGAAGATGATCACATCACTTCACAAGTGAGGTGAGAATTTATTTTTTTAGAAGGAGAACTGTTTGGGGGATTGGACAATTCAAGTTTTGAATTTTGGCAACATAATCGGGGGACACTGGAGGGTGGTGAAAATACACACATACACAAACACACACACACACCAGGCTCTCTTCCTTAAATTTACATCACTTCTCTCCAAATCTAGCAAAACATCCACTGTTTTAATATTTCTTTCTTTTTTCTTTCTTTTTTTTTTAAAAGAAGACTTTAGCCTGGTGTTGCAGAAATTGCATAAAGGCATGCAATTGTTCTATTGTCTTTACCCCCCTTGAGAAAAGCTGCTTCTGCCTGACCATGGACATTTGGCAATGATCATACTTAAAGCCAATCATAATTCAGTTGCGATAAGATCTTGGGAACACACTGGCCTGTTTGCCAAACATTTCCCAGAGCTCCCTGAGAAACCTCTGGGTCTACAGATCTCTGTGGCTCTCTATCACTGCAGACCTGTAGACATG
This sequence comes from Hydrophis major, assembly GCA_033807585.1. Taxonomy (NCBI): domain Eukaryota; kingdom Metazoa; phylum Chordata; class Lepidosauria; order Squamata; family Elapidae; genus Hydrophis; species Hydrophis major. Next base: position 265,077,708 of record CM066328.1, read on the forward strand.
GATAGGAAGAGATCCATCCATGACAGCTGCTGAAAAGAGTAATTGGTAGAAATTGAAGATATTCTAATGGGATAAACTCTCTTCACCCCTTAGATGTGACTGATCTCTGTTCATGTGCTGTTTTTATTTCTAGTCCACATCTACTGATATGTTATGTTATGTTGTGTTGTGTTGTGTTGTGTTGTGTTATGTTATGTTATGTTATGTTATGTTATGTTATGTTATGTTATGTTATGTTATGTTATGTTATGTTATGTTATGTTATGTTATGTTATGTTATGTTATGTTATGTTATGTTATGTTATGTTATGTTATGTTATGGGCTCATGTTACAAGCTGCAGATTAATTTCCAGTAGTAAAATGTTGGCTTTTGGTTGAATTATGGCAGATAAATTTGACTGCCTGTGTCCAAGTTTGAATTATTTTGGGAGACTTGAACAAAGTCAGTTTGACCAGTTGAGAGGAATAAAACATGCCTGAAAAAGTTATAGGTTCACAGAGAATTCATAGCTGGGAATAACATTTTAACATGATTTAATTTCATGCACTGTCACTCTGTGATCAGTCAGAGAAGCACAAGCTGTGGAAGATTGGGGGGGGGGGAGGAAATCACAAACATTTGGAATTTGGTGAAATGCTCTAATGTCCAGAGGACAATAAAACCTAAGGTATTTCATTTTATCTTCAGTTCAACAACACCCTAGGAATAATAGATGAAAATCTACCAAGTTCAATTTTCTTATTCTTCTGATTTTTCTACTCCTTCTTACATTGTCATCAATTTAGACTTTTTACTTATATGTTTATATCATTTTTGTGTATGTTTTGGAATGTGTGCTTTTTGCACAAGGCTTCTGCATGCATGCATGCATGCATGTACACAATTTGTACAATTTGTATTACTATTACTTCTAATAGGCTAATTTTGATAAGAATTTTCCTAAATATTGTGTGTTCAATTCTTCTACTGTATTTCTCACATAATAAGGCCGGGCCTTATTTTTTTTTGACCCCTGAAAAAATGGCTAGGCTGTTTTTTCGGGGGTGACTTAATTCCCCCCCCTTTCATCCTTGGGTGAGTGGGCGGCGACAGCTTGGATGTTCGGGAGACCTTCCGCCACCGTTGCTTTCCCTTCTCCCTTGCTGCCGTGGCGTTAGAGCAATGCCGCGGTGTTTAGCGAAGCCACATGCACCCAGTCAGGGCTTCTCCCTGCAACCGGAGCCCTGAGGAGACATTTGGCTTCAGGCGCTCCTGTCGCCGCTTTCCCTTTGCCTTCGAAGGTAAAGCGAATTATTTTAAAAATGATACCCTACTACAACAAAGCCTCCCCTGCCCGAGAGGGCAGCCCAACCCCATGTGGGGAGGTGAATCTCCCAGGGCCACAGCACAAAATTGGCCCACCTCGGGAGAAGCGCCCAGCCGCCATCCCTGCTTGGCACCTGGCAGAGCATGGAGAGCTCCAACTGGGGTGCCCAGCACAGCTGACAGGTGGGCCTCCTTCCCAGCGGCAGAGCTCTCACCAAGGCAGCGAATGCCTCCCCACTGGGCCCCCCACTCATCCCGCCAGGGTGCTGGATCCGTGTGGGCTGGGCAGATCCGGGAAATAAGTTAATTCAACCATCTTCACAAGTTCCAAGATCTTCACCAACCATTCCTTCAGTGAGGATAATTTAAACTTTTCCAGTTTAAACTCACTTGTCATATTTAAATTGTCATATTTCAAAGCAAAGTCCCATGCCTGTATATTAATTGTCCATTAGTCCCAAAAAGAGATGGTTTAACTTGCAGTCTAACTTCTAAACTTAACTTTTGATTAATGTATGCATATGTATCCATTAATGTATGTATATGTACTTTGGGGCCTTTTTTACAGGTCCGCCAAATATGATAAAAGCTGCCTTCATGTTGTTCGCATTTCCAGCAAAACTTTGAAATATCTTTATATATTCTAATTTAGACAGTTTCTCTGGTGATTAATACCAATTATGTATCATTTAAAAAAATTCTGTTTAAGGTTAGAATATAATGTAAATTTCTATCTTTAGCCATATAGTTTCCCATTGATCCATTTGTATAATGTAGCTAAAATTTTTAGCCCATTTTCTTATATATTCTTTCACTTCCTCTGTCTCCATATTTCAATAGAAGTTTATACAGTTTAGCAATAATATGTTCAACAAAGTTAACCTTTGTTTATTTATAATTTCTCATCTATAAAATACTTCCTGTTCTGAAAACCACAAAAATGTTTTTGAGCAGAATCTAAGTTTGTATTTATTCCACACTCTAAGATAGCCTGTCTGACATAATGAGTTTTAATGTTTACATTCATGTTAGCTTTACCATACCATAGATATCCATGCTGCTGAAAAAAACAGTTTGGTTTAGTGGTTAAGGCACCAGGTTAGAAAGCAGGAAACCATGAGTTTCACCACAAGTTCAAGTCTTGCTGTGACCATGAAAGCCATCTGAGTGACTTTGGGCCAATTACTCTGTCTCAGCCCAACCCATCCAACAGGGTTGTTGTGAGAAAAATAGGAGGAGGAAGGTATATTGGATATATTGGTTGCCTGAATGATTTGTACAAATAATAAAGCTGGGATAGATAGATAGATAGATAAATAGTTAGATGATAGATAGATAGATAAATCTCATAACCTTCTATTTCTTAACCTCACCCACTCTTTCAGCCAAACTAAGCAACAGAGAGCAAAATATAGTTTGAATTCTGGTAAGCCTATCCTCCTCTTTCCTTTGCATCTTTTCTTTGCATCTTATATTTAACTTGGTTTTTCCCCCATACAAATTTAGATATAACATTCTGCCATTGTTTAAATGATACATTAGTTGTCACTGAGATATTGTCTGAAACCAATGCAATGAAATTAACTTTCTTCAGCAGTACCTATGATTGTATGATTGACTGTGAGAAGATATAAAGATGGCTTCTCCTGTTGATTGTAACCGTGAATGATTTAAGTGTTATTGCTGTTGGTTTCCCATCCATCTTCTGCCAAAATATATGGTGTCATTGAAGAAAGGAACAAACCCCATTCATTCTTGCAGCTCTTTCAGACAAGTGGAATGTAACATCAAAGGTGAGCCTATGTGCTCATTCACTTTCAAATTATATTCCACATTATGAAACTATTGGATAATCTTGTAGAAAGTTAGCCCCACCCCTCTCCTAGAAGAATGAAATAAGGCAGAATATTATACCTCCCTGGATGAGAAAAAGAGAAACGTGCTCTTGGAAAGTGGCCCCCACCTTTGGTAATAGCTCCAGAAAGACAAAAGACATCTTATCTATATCACAAAAGACCTTCAGCCCCAGGGTGATGGAATTAGCCCTCACTCAGATCCAAACCAGGACAAATAGCCATTAAGCCATAATAGGAATTGCCCAAAGCCCCTTCATTACATCACCCAGCAAGATTCAACAAAGCTTGGGATTCAAGACAACCAAGAAAGTTACCCCTGCATATAGCCCCATGGGAGTCTGATAACCAATCAGGATACATTTCTTGCCACAGGAATAGGAAGCAAGTTCAAAGCCCAACAGAGGTTATAAATCTCTCTCCCTTTCTCACCCATGTGTTTTTTTTGCCCAGGACCTCGAATCATGTGGTCCTGCTGTCCATCACTAAACAATCTTTCCAAATAGCTTCCATGTTTCCAGTGTCTTTCTCCCCACTTGGAACTGAACCCAGATGGACATTTCTTCCTACACTCTGAAACATGATTATAACTGTTCTACTCATGTTTCCTGTATTTTCCCTCTTCCCCTTCTGAACATCAACAAACTATAAAATGCAAAGCCTATCAAATCATGTGGCCATCAAATCATTCATAAGAAAGATGCCTTTACCTTTTAACCCCTTCTTATCTTCTCTGCAATCTCTTCCTGCCTCTGATGAATTTTTGGCATCATGTCTCATGAAGATAAGGGCTTTCCTTTTAGCAAGGCTTGGACTTTACTTAATACCTTTCTGTTGCCTTGGCCAATGTCACTGCCAAATTCACCATGGCATTATTCTAAGCTGACTTTGTGCCATCCAGCAATTTGCCTCAGTGATTGACCGAATGAGTATAATGTGGCAGATAGCAGAGCCTGTTCAGTGTACCAGGGATCATAAGCAGTAGTATTACCCCAAATCCATTGGGAACTAAGAATGCAAGGTTTATGGTGTCTTTATGGTCTTAAATTAGATGAAATGTTTACAATGCTAATGTACAAAACTGCTCTGAGTTGTATTTGTACACTGATATGCATTCTATTGTACACCCTCACTCTTCTAGTGAGGACTAGGGGTGACATGTTAGCAGTGTTCCAATATCTCAGGTGTTGCCATAAAGAAGTTATCCTGACCAGTTTACAAATCTTTTTCTACCTATGACCATGTGACAATGAGAGCAGAAAGAAAATACATAGCACCTGGAATGAAACCTGAGCATCCTCAAGAGTTTGGTCTGGCTAGCATGGGTTATTGCATCTTGTCCTTATATCAATCCTGTGGGTTAGCAAGAAAACTGAGAAGTATGTATACACTCCTACTCTGCTGAGCAACAGAATGAGCCAGCCAGATAGCAGAGTCCGTTTGGTGCACCTGGGGGAACCAGCAGAATGTTGCCCTGAAGGAGAACATCGTGGAATGGGAAAGAAGTGTATTAATTTATTATTTTTTCTCTTCAAGTCAGTGAGAAATCCACCAGGAAGAAGAACTCCACTAGGAACACTGGAGGTATGCTGGATTTGTGGGGTTGGCGAGTTGTGCAACAAGGTCACATTGTGTAATAAGATTGGGATTGGGTTTGGGACTTCTCTCCTCACTGTGAGTTGTATTGGGTGCCGGTGCACGAAGGGAGGCTCAGCTAATCTCATTGTACACAAGTTGTTGTTGTGACTTGGAGGTTTGAGCCTGCTCTGTTAGAGGACACAGACTTGGATAATGAGGAAGAGGAGGATTTGGCTCTGAGGTTTGAGCCTGCTTTGTTAGAGGATTTGGAATTGCCTTCCTCCCCAGGACTTTCCTCTTCGGCAAGTCCTTCCTCCCTGGTTGTGCCTCAGGTGTTGGCAGATAACCAGGAGGGAGTATCAGAGCCTCTGGCTGAGGAATGTTGGTTTAATGCGAGGCAAAGACGCAGGCAAAAGCATGAGATGCAACGCAGAAAGAAAGGACAAATCAGAGACTGAGATGAGAGACTGACATGCCCACAGGGAATAAAAGTGGGTGTGTTAGCTCTGGGTTCTTGTTCGGGACAACGTGTTATTTTGTGAGAGAAGCTTCAGAATTATCCTGTGTATGGCGTCAGCTTGTGATTTATGCTTCCTTATTGGACTTGGCAGACAGCTTGCATGAGACTGCCAAGAATGTTTTCGGATTAAGGAATTTAACCCTGTAATTACCGGACTTGCCTGCTTATTTGTGTTTCAGTTGGAAATTTGGACTTATTACTTTGTTTGTACAGGTGAGACATAACATGTTGTACTCTGACAATAAAGATAATAATAAAAACTCAACTGCTGGACTTAAAAAAAAATAAAGCGAGGCAGCTTTTATTTCTGATATTTATAGCCTGCCCCAATCAATAGGAATTCTGGGCTGGAATAGCAGATAGTGTGGTATCTGGATTGTAATGGTAGTGCTAGAATAACACCGGACCAGGATGACATGGAATATTTTTTCTTTTTTCACTTCTAGGACCTGCCCATGGTTGGTCTTTACCAAAATTAAAGAGTTTGGGCCCTGAATTGACTGGAAAGAAAAAGCTTGAGAGACAATTTCAATGTCATTTTATCCATGATCAATGTATATAAAAACCTTTAAGATATTCTAAATCAAAAATTGGGATAGGCAGATCAGTGCAAAAAGTGGAAGTGTAGCCAAAGCTACCCAACTATCAGTTCAGACATCCAATCTTCACTGTATGAACCAGGTAATGTATGATCATGCCACATCAACTTAGCATGCCCTTATAAGAAATGAGCATTTCTCATTCATTCATTCATTCATTCATTCATTCAATCAATCAATCAATCAATCACCCATCTCCAACTCATGACTCTAGGGGCATACAATTCTAAGATCCTGAAATAAAGTTGAAATCTTCACAACGACCCAATCTCTCATTATCCACTGGATGAAGGCGAGGGTTGGTGTTTTCAGACAATCATTGACTCAGAATTAGCTCAGTTTCTACTACAGAGCACTAATTTCAGTTGCAATATTATTTCTAAAAATGAGTAATTGCCTCGGTTGCTTTCTTACCTCATGTGAAACAATCCTGATGACAGTTACAGCTCACTGATAGACTGTGGAGAAGCCAGATGTCAAATTGTCCTTCTGCACGCTGCCTTTGTTAGATGGCTACCCCTGAGCACATATAACACAAGACCACAAAAATACGGGGACTTCACTTGTCTGCATAAATGTGGACCTTGTGATTTCACCAGGGAGACGTGCAAATTTTAGACTTTTTGGATATGGATTAAAGGAACATCTGGAGGAAAAAATACAATTAGTAATGACATGTTGAGTTGCAAAAGAACATTTCATCCATGCTGATTTTAGAGCTGGGGCAATCTGTGCTATCCACAACAGAGAGCTCAGTTTTTATAGTCAGTGGTTTCCTTTTGTACTTGGAACTTGATGTATATACAATAAATAATTGTGCACTGGAATAAATCATCCCGAAGTTGGCATTTAACTTTTCGAAAAGCATAGTCAGAGAATGATAAAGGGTTCTGCAACATTTTTAGGTGAAAAGGAGGTTGCGTAAATGTTTGAGCAGTCTAGGATTGAAGGCGGTGTGTTTTGGGGTTGATATTGTTATATATTTACAACCTTGAATTGACAAGAAAGTTAACAGGTAGCATTCAGTGGAAAAATCTCTATTATTGCACAAGGGATAACGCAACAATTCTGCGCCGGCAAATTAAAGCTTGCAGCGTTATCATTTGAAGATGAGCAACTTCATTCCATGTCAGAATCAATGAGACGTGTTATGCAATCCTGCCCGATGGTGTAGTAAACTTCATCAGCTGTATATTATAAATTGTTATGAAACTATGGCTGCATTCTAGGTTCAAAGTGTTTCAACTCTCTTGCCATTGGACATGACATAAAATTGTCCTAGATGACAACCCTCCTTGAGGTTTAGTGAAATTCTAGCACACGGCTCTAATATCTAATAATGTAAAGACAACAAATACTTGCATCTCTTTTCAATGCCTTTGGTACCGATTCATTCCTTGTCTTAAAAGAATCTTTTCAAATACTAACCCTGTTTGTATTTCATCACATAAACCTCTAAGCCTGAAGTAATAAAATCAAGTATTGAAAAGTCCACTTACCAATCAAATTTTTCTTGGGCAACTAGAAACTTCTCAGAAATGCTAGGAAATCTACTGTCTACATTAAATGTCTGTTCTATAGCATTTTATCATTATTGCCAAATGTGTTGGATCATGAAGTGGCCCTGTACATAGTTTAAGAGAAAAGAGTGGTAATAGTATTCTGGAAAAAGCACTCAAGCAAATGGCGTATAATGAAAAATGTTGACATTTAGATTTTTTTAAAAAAAAAATAATATTTCTAGGCCTATCATTTTCTGCAATGCTTTCTCTGAGAACATGATAAATATAGAGATTTTTTAAGGATTGGCTTTACAGAATTCAAAACATAATAATGAATTGTAATACATTGTGTTATTGTGTTTTAGGTCAGAATCTATGAGTCTTGAACAACCACCTAATCGTGCAATATCTGTTATGGTTTATTTATTTTTGTGTATTTGTTATTTTATTAATTTGTTTGTTTATTATGTTTGTTATTTATTTATTTATAAGCAACTCAGGACAGCGAGCATATCTAACATTCTTTCCTCCTCTTATTTTCCCCAAACACAACAACCCTGTGAGGTGGATTGGGCTGAGAGAGACAGTGACTGGCCCTAGTTACCCAGCTGGCTTTCATGCCTAAAGCGGGATTAGAACTCACTGCCTCATGGTTTCTAGCTTGGTACCTAGGCCAAATTGCCTCTGTCTATCTGTTAACAGCAGAAACACTCCAGGATGGTTCTATATTCTATATTCTACTGAACCATCCTGGAGAGGAGTGAATAATGTTGGTCACCTACAAAGAAACTAATCCAAACTCTTCATAGCCCTACCCGAATGGGTCCCAGCAGCATTAACAAGCTTCTTTATTAAAAGTCACTACTCAGCTAAAAAGCCAAGCCTTTTCCTGATGCTGAAAGGTTGGTGCAACTGGGATATCACAACAGAAGTGGCCCTCTTCCTTACTGTCCCTTTCTGGAACTTACCCTATAGGTAGGAGTAGAACCACTGCCTCCCATTTCAGCCCCAGTGCAATTAGTGCAATGGGATACAGGCAGGGGTGGGCTTCAAAAATTTTAGCAAGCAGCTCTCTGCCCAGTTGCTGGGTGGGCGTGGCCATGGTGGGCTTGGCCTAGTCGGTCTCCTGCACCGTGGTGGTGGGGGGCATTTTTGCCCTTCCCGGGCTCCAGAGGCTTTCCTCGAGCCTCTGGGAGGGTGAAAACGGCCTCCCTCAGGCTCTGGAGGCTGAAACAGGCCCATTTCCGGCCTTCCGGAACTTCCCGGAGGCCCATTTTTCACCCTCCCTGAGTCTCTATGTAGGCCCTGTATTTACCTGGCATCCAAAATTGGCTGCACGGGGACACCTGGGAATGGCAGGGTGGGGTGGGCAGGGCCAGCCAGGGGTGGGACTTGTGGGCTCACTGAACTGAGCAGAATCCTAGCTAGAGGATCACCCAATCCCATGATAATCCACAGCAACCCACGCCTGGATATGACCTCATTCTCGACCTAACAAGGATTTGTTTAGTGACTGTTTGAAGTTAACAATGGCATTAAAAAAAAGTGACTCGTGGCCGTTTTTCACACTTATGACTGTTCTTCACTTGATCAAAATACAGATGCTTGGCAACTGATTCATATTTATGATGGTTGCAGAGTCCCATGTGATCACTTTTTATGACTCTCTGACAAACAAAATCAATGGAGAAGCCGGAGTCGCTTAACAATTGTGTTAGTAACTTAACAACTGCAGTGATTCACTTAACAACTGCGGCAAGAACGGTCGTAAAATGAGGCAAAACACATTTAATAACTGTCTCGCTTAGCTTAGTAACAGAAATGTTGGCCTCAATTGTGGCCATAAGTTAAGGACTACCTATACCATGTTATCCGAAAGTGCTGAGGGAAGCAGGAAATTCATATCCACGCTATCTTTCCTCAAAAGCAGATCAGGTAATGTATTTGATGAAAAATGCAGTTCTAGTGTTAAAACCTGTAACTGGGGAAAAAAAGTCTGAATAAACAAATCTTCCAGAGTGTATGAAGCTGGTTGGCTTTTTCCTCTTTAGGGGCTCCCCCCGCCCAACTCTCAAGGGGATTTTGTGAACAAGTAGTCCTTGGGCTTCAGTGAGCCTTTCTTTTAAGGGAAGGGTGCAGGAGCAGACATGCAGGCAGATGTAAGGAGGCACTTACCATTTTCACAATCGAGGAAGGCCACTCTTCAACTGCGATTAGCAATATATGCAGAATCTTTTCCCCACTGGGATTTGTGGGTATCTCCCATCAATCACTGCCTTTGGCACATACAAGCTTCAATGAACACAATCCTAGGGGTTTTTTATTTTTCTTCTTCACAGTGAATGCCCTCTATATATCATTGCCCAATTTATATTTTAGTCAATCATCTTGTCAAGTAAGGGCAGACAAGCTTTGGCGAAGGTAAGATCCCATTTTTTTCCCCCAGCACTCAGTGGCTTCGTAGTGTCAGACAAATGTGTGCTGTTAGATTCCCTGGAGTGGTTGAAGACTTATTAGGCTCCTCTTTTTACTGCTTTCACTACAGGATTCAGTTGGGAAATCTGGATGAGATCCCTTGCTCGGGCAGGCCTATTCATTGTGCGGCTTTGTTGGGAAAGGAATCCATAATAAACAGAGTGCAAATGCATTTGGAATGTTCTGTTCAGTTTTTGGTGAACACTTGGATTGGAATGTTCTAGATATTAGGATTATTATGTTCTAGATCTAGGGGTATTAAACTCAAGGTCTGTGGGATGCTTAGATCTGGCCCGCGAGGTGGCACTGGAAACAGTGAAGGACCAGCCCTCAATGTCTCTGCCAGTAAAAAAAATGGAGCTTGTGCAGGCCACGTGCAGCTCTTCCGAGCTCCATTTTTGTTGTCAGAGGGTTGCAGGAGGCAGTTGCAGCCGAAACGGAGCTCGGGAGCCCTCTTTGACTGGTGGAGCTCTCAGGCACCCCCCACATGAATGACGTCGAGCTGGCCATGCCCACCCTGGCCCCCAAGATCAAACACAACCCTGATGTGGCCCTTAATGAAATCAAGTTTGACACCCCTGTCCTAGATCTAGAAAAGAAGCAAAAAGGACACCTGAAATGATCAAAGGGGTTCAAACAAACTGTTCTGTAAGAAAAAGCCACTGACAACAAGTCATGCAAATATGCAAGATTGTTTTTCTGTTGGTTGACATTTCATTTTCTTGAGATTTTAAAAAGAGGTTGAATACATGCATGCTTGATATACAGGTCTCTTAGTAATGAAAGGAAGATGAAATATAAGACAGCTGAAGTTCTGAAGAAAGCTAATTCAGAACTTATTGTCAACACTTCACATCCAAGTAGTTTGACCATTGCATCCATTTAAAAAAAAATGGAAGAGGGAAAAAATCCTGTATGTTGTTACATCAAATGATCTTTACCTGAGCGTTCCCTCCTGTTTTCTGTAGGCGGGACTAATCAGTCCCCCACTGCAGGATCATACAGAACAAGCCATGCATGAGACCAACTTGTATGTTTAGTTCAACTTAATTATATTAAAGAGATTGTCATTTAATAGTGATGTTCTCCATTGATATGCATGCATAATCATACATACAACAGAGAAAGTCTTTGCTTGGTGTGTGATTGATTTCTTCTGAGTACTGGTGATGATATCAGAACTTCAATGAGCTGTTCTGGGGCTTGTTAGCTACCTCGGAACTCAGATAACAGTACTTTGTATCATAAGATCATTTATAATTTTAACTGACGTTCCATAAAAAATAACACCCTTTTGCCATCTCCTTGAAGGCTCTGAAATCTTCCAATCAGTTCTGATTTTCAGCTCACCCCATTTATTGACATAAATCCTTTGTTTACAGTGTTTTGACCTTCACACGCTCATCTGTATGCTCTTTGAAAAAGTTTCCTATTCATTCATTTTTCAAAAATATTACATTGTATTTCACTGGTATCCAGTGTATTATTGCATTTGTATTACTAATTCATTGCAGGGTCAGCCAGATGTTCAGACTGGATTTGCCATTTGTTATCCATCTATCAAAGTCTTTCCAAGGGACCTGAAATGGGCAGATTTATTATTATGGTGGTGAAGATGATGATGATCATATGATGATGATAATGACGATGATGATAAGCCATACATTGCAGCCCCAGTAAGTATTGGATAGATGATTCACCACATTCTTATACATTGTGTTCCATATTAAGAGACTTGAAAGCCCACATTCCCATTGTCCATTGCAACCACTACCTGATTGGACAGCCAGGGCAGCTATGATTGGCTTGTTTGGAGTCTGCCGTGATTGGTTGAAACCAAGCGCGGGAGACTTAAAGCAGCGTCATTGGCCGCCAAGTCAGGGCCAGCTCTATAAAAGAGCTGCCGCGGCTACTAGTTTTTCAGACTTGTTCTTGCCGATAAAGAGTTGTTGTTACTGAACTGAAGTCTCTCGTCTTTATAAGCCCAACCTTCCGAACATAACACATTGTACTAGTGATAGGTAGATGATAGACCCTTCCTTCCTTCCTTTTTCTTCATATAAATACAGTTCCCTCCCTCTTTCCCATAAATTCTTTATATTTTGTTTTGATTTTACAAAAATCCTCTCCCATTATGTTTTAAATGCTCTTTTTAAAAATGCATTTCAACCAGCCAGAATCATGACATGATATTCCGAGAAGTGAGAAGTCTGGAGAATAGTTGTGTTCTACAATTTAGTCTGAGATCCATCCATCACATCATAAGGTAAATCAGAATGCTAAAATTCACAAAGAAACATCTGTGGGTTAACCACTGCAGAATGTTGATAGCTTATGGGTTCTTAAGTTTGCGAAAATATATTTTTAAAAAATCCCCACAAACTTTCCTGAAAAACCAGCAAGACAACCTAACCATTGGAATATGCCAGCAATTGTTTTAGTGCAACAAACCTTATCTCAGTAACAGCAGAGGTAATCTTACAAAAGGATGGCATATTTGGGTATATCTAGAGAGTGTGCGCATGTCTGTTTACATTTCTCCAGGCCCAGTTATCTGTGATGCTGTTAATACTGGCTGATCTACTGACAGCTCCTCTGTGTCAGATTAGACTGAGCATTTTTTATTAGGCAGCTTTCCAAGGTTAAACCAACCTGGAATACTGTACAGCTTTCAAGATAAAACTTTTGGAATTTTATGGTGGCTCTTTTTAAATAAACAGAGTAAACATGACAGTGAGCAACACAGAATGAGGCCACAGAAAAAAAGTGAAAGCAGCTTAAATGGCTATAAAATGACCCTGGAGAAACATGAAGCTTAAAACGAGTTCAAAACAGTTCAGGGTTACCATACTTTTTAGGAAAACACAGTTATTTTATATCTAAGAGTTTAAGGTGGAACTATGTATAAGTTTTGATAAATGCGTCTTTATTCTTTGTAGACAAAACAAAAATGTGGAAGAAAGTGAAGCCTGTTTAGTTCAGTGGAAAAGTGTTCACTCCTTTTAAATTTCTGAATTGTTATATATCTTTGCTGTTGAATATTAATAGCCATCAGATTTTTAAAGGGGGGGGGTTCAGTGGAAATATGACCATTTGGTGCTTCCTTGATTTCTTTCATATAAAAGTCATTTAACACAGTGTCCCCCAACCTTTTTTGTGCCACGGCCCGGTACTGGCATCACAAAATGATCCGCGGCCCGGTACCGGCATCAGCATGCATGACAAGGCATTTCCTCCCCCCCACCTCCCCTCCAGGTCTTTCCCAGCGACTTCCCCTCCCTGCACCGAAGCCTCAGCTGGTGCTTTCGGGCTCTTCCTCGCCCCCCCCGTATGAGATCCTCCGAGCTGTGGGCTAAAGGCGGCAGGGCTCCTCCGGGCTGATCGCGCAGGCACCTGACAGCTGGGGGGGGGGAGAGAGACCCGGGGCGTGACGTGGGTCCACTTTCCTCCCCACGGAGAACTTTTTTGCATCTGGCGCGGGTAGTTCGGCGAGAGGCGGGCGGCTCTATAACCCCAAAAGCAGCTCTCGCCCGGCATCAGCGCGCGCGCACGCCCGCACACAGAACACCCACTCAAACACCCACTCACTATTCCCACAGCGTGAGAATAACAGGAATAATAGTCTTCTCCCCCCCCCCCTCCTCCCGCCACTAGCCTTGCGGTTGCGACTTGTGTCCTCGTTCCTTGGCTCGGTTTTTCCTGCAACTGACTCCCGCCTCACACTGTTGAAAGAGTGCGAGCGGCCTGAGGAGTCGTTGAAGCGCGCCCCGTTGGGGAGGTGGGGGAAGAAAGAAAGGTGTATTATTACATGAGCCTTTTAAACTTGTGAGAATGGGCTTCCCGGGCAAAAACCGTTTATTTACATCTGGGCGGCTAGGAATCGTTTGCAAAACCACTTCGCCTTCGCCAGTCCTCTTTGCAAAGCGCTGCCGCGGCTCTTCCTTTTTGCCTTTCCCTTCCCGAGGCAACGTGGGACTGGAGCCGCGTGGAGCTGCGCCGGGTAGTAGCAACTCCTGACTCAGGGGGTCTCCGAGGGGAGGGGAAGGAGGAGAAGAAGGGGGCGGGGCTGATTCCCCCAAAAAATCGGAATTCCGAAGAATATCATGTCAGTCAAAACAAGATGGCGGCGCCCAGCAAACCGGCAGCCCGGTGGAAAATGATCCACGGCCCGGTGGTTGGGGCCCCCTGATTTAACATACAACGTGCTATTGTGAAAAAAAATCCTCCCTACCTCCCATAGCTCACTCAATTAATGGGACATCTAGACACTTCACTGAGTACTTCATTAAATAATCACCCAGCTCTGCACTATATAAAACTCCTCTTATCACAGATAAGAGGAGACTGTAGAAGCATATTATGATTTGCTCAAAAGAAAGCTTTGAAGACTCCCATTAAAAAATTACTGATGTCTATCTGTTGGAAGGGTTACAAAAATCATTTGTAAAGCTCTTCGAGATCACTGTTCCATCATTGTAAGATGATTTTGAAGCAAAAGAGCATCCTATCAAAATCTTTCCAAAAGAAGAACATAAAGTTTTCCAAAGTATTCAGAACAACATCTGGAGATGTTTCAGACCTCTCTTTACTTTGGCTAAAGTTAATGTTTGTGTCTCCATTACAGAATAACTTTGGGTAAAATGGGCATTGTCGACGAAGAAGAACATAGATACTCATTTCAAGCTTGCCAAAAGCTCAGGATGACCCTTCAGACTTCTTGAAGAATATTCTATTGAACAGATGAAATTGGAAAAAAATTGGAATTTGGGGGGCGGGGGTGAGTATAAAGGTATTGTGGTGTTTCAATCAAGCAGAACATTCCACAGTAAAAAAAATCTCATATTTGAGGTTCTAGTGTCATACATCTTCTAGTATAGTGGTTAGGGTATTGGTTGGCAATGGGGAGACCCAGGTGTAGCCAAAGAGAGTCATTGGGTGTCATAGTCTGAATTCCCAAGTGGAATAAGTGGCAACTCAATTCATGTGTGAGATAAAGAGGGTGAAGACAGCTCCTTCCTAACAGTTCTCAGAGTATGTGCTTGTAGATAATAGTGTGCTTCAGTTTGGTAAGATTCTGTCTGTAGGTGTGAAACAATAAATAAATCTACTTAGAAGAATTCCCACATGTCATTCTTGATTTTTGGAGCCTGGCCCTGAATATCTTTGGGCCAATAATTTTGTTTCAGCCCAACCTACTTTATAAAGCAACTTTTTTAAGAAATAAAAGTTGAGGAGGGAGTGTGATATATGCCATTTTGAACTTCCAGAGGAAAAGTGTGACACAAATTGAATCAATATTTGGGAACACTTTGCTGCCTCGGTACCTGGGTACCACCATCATTGCAGGAAGCATGAATTCTGCTTGGATCGGAGACTACAATAAAGAATAACATGCCTTCAATCTGCTGAAAATGAAGATCAAGTAGATCAAACAGGAAGATAGAGAATATAAATGTACAAGCAAATCTTATAGGGCATGGATGAAGAACAGTGTTGTGGATGATGAGGTCAACATTCCATAGAAATGTTATGGAAGACCTTGAAATATATAGTTCATGCTTGAAAACTCAAATATTACTGAATTAAGGCATCTTTCCAGTTACATTGATTGAAGCACTACATGATCAGTTTCATTCTTATTGGGACTTCTCAGAAATAGGTTGCAGGTATTATTAATCCGGTTCAAGTCTTTTATGTGAAGCTGAGCTCACAAACCTTAACATTTAGTTGAGTACATTCAGGGCATTTGGTTTCAGAGCTATCCAGGTTCTGGCAGTCAGTATTTACAGATCACCATGTAATTCACTGTATGGCAATGGGCCAAAAGGTTTACACCGTGATGTTAGCACTGATCAAGGGCGGGATGCTACTGGTTCTTCCCAGTTCTACAGAACCGGTAGCTCTGAGGAGCAGCAGACAGCAAACCGGTTCTGTGTCTGCTGCTTTTTGGCCCACCTGCCCACCTGGGCTCTTGGCTGTCCTTTATTTCCTGCTTTTTCAACCTCAGCTGCTTTGCGCGGCACAGCTGAGGTTGAAAAAGCAGGAAAGAAGATGTTAAGTTCTGCGCATGAGCACAAGGAACAGAGACGAGACTGAACAGTGAACTTCAACTCTTTATTTATCATTCTGAACAGAGCAAAAACCTAGGGCAGCAGCAGCCCTTTTATAGGGCAGGCTGCTGATCTAGTAACCAATGAGAAACGTGGAGTGTTAACCCCTTTAACCAATGAGAGTGGCTCGTTAACAGCCAATCAGATTCTCCTGAACGGACCAATCCGATATCGCTATTATCGGCCAATCAGAAGTGCAGGATGAACCCTGCTATTTTCTAAAGGTTTTTGATAAACTTTATTTAAGTGTTTTATTAGTTCATAACAGATGAGGTTTTTCAAATGCTGCACACCTGTGTGCAGCGCTTTGCAGCTGTCCAGGCAGCACAGCAAAGTGCACATGCATGGGCAAAATGTAGTCACCAAACTGGTAGTAACACTGGTTGAATCCCGCCCCTGGCACTGATTGCCAATTACTGGAAGCATTTTGTTATGGTTATAGTAGGTAAAAGTGGTCAAACCAGTTCCTAAATGGCTTTTTCATGGGGATATATCACGTGAAATAAATGAAGCATACACCAAACACCAGTGTTATTATGTTCACTCAGCTTCCATGTGAGTATTAGCAGAACCCACAAAAAATTCTGATTGCATTTCACAACAAAGATGTGAACATTCAATAAATCTTTAAATAGACAAATAATTTTCACAAAATTATAGGAGTTAAGGGAGGGATTTAATTTCATTCATCTATATATATTTATTAGTTCAATTTATATGACCACTCATCTCAAATTCACCTCTGGACAGCTAGCAGCAGTTAAAAACTATACACACACAAACACACAAAGTTGAGAAACAAAAAACCACTACTTACAATCAACATAAACACTGCATGGGCTCTAGCACACTTCCTGATCCATATTCTTCCTCAACTAGAGATTCTACTCTGCAAATTCATTTTCTCCACTTGAGTTAGTTCTCTTTCCTCTTTAAGAACTAAATTCTGGAACTCAAGTAATCAAAATAGAAAAGCTTTATCATAGGCAAAGAGCGCAAACAAATTTCTTCAGTATGGTTGCTATTCCCCTTTTAACATCTAGTTGTGCTTCTGGAAGACAAAATGTGTTCTCAGAGTGCTATTTCCGTTCCATCTCCTAAACTCTAACAACCTCAAAAACTTCATACAACACGAAGCATCTCTGCATTCATTTGAGGAGAAAATCACTTTGAGTTATCTTGAAATATGGCCCAAACCCATATTTTTCATACTGTAGGTTTCAGTGGCTTTTCTTCCTCTGAGATTTCCAGGAATAAAATAAAACCATCCTTGAGTCTACAAATCCAAAGCATAGGTAAAGGAAGAAGGAAATGAGACTGGAGACTGCTCTTAAGCGTGGAGGGAGGAATAATACAATATTTCACTGGGAGAAATACTTTTAGAAAATGATCTCCTTTTGGAAAAATCCACTCAAATGGGAAAAGGAAGCAAGAGCAGCTTAAGAGCTGAGATATCAAACCCATCTGTGTTTCTACCGTGGGAGGAGGGAGAGAGAGGGGGGGGAGGGGAGGGAGGGAGAGATTTTAAAGATTCCACTTTCAAATGTTTTGCTTCCTCCTTGATCTTTATTTTCATAAAGACTCAGAGATGTCAGAGTGACTTTTTAGGCAAGCATTGCATTTTTATCCCTTAGTGACGGGCAAGTTGTCACCTTCTGCAACTCCCCATTTCTCTCCAGTGCTCTGCCTTGTCGATTCTTCCTGCGGGCTGTGGCTCCCTGAGTAGTAGACCTGTTTTAAATGTCTCTGTGACATAAAGGCAGTAGGATATGTGACAGAATATAACTGGGAGGGATTCATCTCTGCTGGTTTTTTTTTTCTGTGAAAGAGCAAAAGAAATGCAGCAAAGGCAGGGATATTAAAGAGGACTGTAGATCTTTTGAGAAAAAACAAGGAGCTGTAACTGGAGGAGAAGGAGATGTGGGTCCAGAGGATTTCAGTGAATGTTATTTATTCTGGCAGCGCAGTTAGCCCTGAGTCAGGTAAGATAGGAAAATGTGGGCCTTGTAAGCTGTCATCAACATGGTTTCCATCTCACGTGGTCAGGCTCTTGCCCATTTGCCTCATGTTGAGTGGGCGCAGGAACAGCCTTCTGCCTCTATCCCATCTGAGAAAGACCCATATGCCTTTCTCAGACATGCCACAGCTGCTCTTGCTACTCTTAGAAGAAACTTCTCGGTTCATTCCAGACCAGATCAAAAAGCACAGAACAACCGCTTGAAGTGGAGGTAGAATTTATTCAACGGAGAAACAGACAGGTTAGCAGCTGAAGATGGCCACATATTGAAAGGCAGTGTTAGTAATATTTACAAGAAAGCTGGGTCTTTGTTTTAGAGAGTACATGAATGTGGTTTTCCTTGGGAGTGAAGCTGAATCCAGTGTGGATTACATGCAATTTTTGCAGCCTGCAAGGTGAGGTAATCCCCCCTTTGTGTGTTCAGATGCCGATTTTGGGTGATTGGTCTGGAGAATCCTATTGTGCGTATAGATAATTTCCATATCTTGCAGGGATCTCTCAATAGGTTTGTTTGAGTTGCTGACATTTGCCAATTTCCTAGCTAGGGAACTGCTATAGAGGTGGTATTCAGCAGGTTCTGACCAGTTCTGAAGAACCGGTAGTTGAAATTTTGAGTCGTTTGCAGAACCGGCAGACACCACCTCTGACTGGAGATTTTACAGTGTCCTTCCCCTGCCACGCCCACAGAACCAGTGGTAAAAAAATTTGAATCCCACCACTGAACCGCTAGTTTCAGTCTGTGAGGTGGTGGCTAAAAACCCCCACCAGGATTCAAAGTTGATCCAAGGAAAAAGGCTTTATTGAATACACATCTGCAGATGGGTTCCACCCTTGGCAGCTGGGAGGAATGTAAAACATAGCTTTTGCTTTACTCTTATACCCTAAAACTACCCCCCCCCCATTATGCAAATGGCTTGGTTTACAATCTACCTTTCAGAACACAGGTTACAATTCATTACCTTATATCATGGGTCTCCAACCTTGGCTCCTGGAAGCCTGGCGGACTTCAACTCCCAGAGTTCCACAGCCAGCAAAGCTGGCTGTGGAATTCTGGGAGTTGAAGTCCGCCAGGCTTCCAGGGGCCAAGGTTGGAGACCCCTGCCTTATATGGTGCATAGCACACAACAAGCACTTCCCTAACTTGATACATTCCAAGGTGGTTCAATAGTTCAGACATTCCAGGGTAGTTAGCTTGCCTGGTACTTCAAAAACATTCCAAGATAGTTAGTTCAACAGTTCAAACAGTACCTGGCACCGTCCTATCCTGAAGGCATTTCTTTCAACATGAGGTTTGAGTCATAAAAAAATAGATACTTTAATTTAACACTTCTCACAAGTCCAAGTGCCAATATGGGCAGAAGAGCAAAAGGGGCCTTTTGTTTTGTTGCTCGGGATTCACTAGCATGACAGGGAAAGTCAGGGTTGGATGGCAAGGGTGGCAAAAGGGGTTTCCCTTCTCACACTACTTGCTGCAAGACAACGTTTAAAAAATTGTGATTGTGTGCAGCCCATGACAATAGAAATGGTGATAAGGGGAGTGGCAGCCCTTTGCTGACCCATACAGATCACTAAGATTTAGTTCACTAAGAGATTGTTAGAAAATATTGAGAACATAGGCTAAACTGGGAAGTCAAAAAGGATCCCAAAAGGAGCCATGGATAGATCACTTTTGTTCGAAAACTGTAGCACTAGATACGTTTTCAAAGAAATCTACATATATATACGTCTAAGTATTGAGGAGTAAACTGGACAGTATACAGAATATGTCCAAGTATTGAGGGGTAAACTGGACTTAAGTAAGATGTTATTCTTCAAATAGTAGAAAATACACAGCCATGCCAAGAAAAATAGCTCAGTAAAATACTTATCCTTCTGGAATAGTCTTTGGTTTCTTATCCTTATGATTACATGTCTATTTTAACACTAAAGAGAATGTAGACTTTCTTCCATTTTTTCTCTTGTGTGAAGCTCCATTTGATTCAGGGCTAGAAAAAAAATGTCCTTTGATGATACATAAACCACCAGAGATAAGAAGCAGCTCATTTGACAATTGTTTATTTTTTTAAAAAAAGAAACTCTTATAGTGTATCTATAGATAGCTGAGAAGTATAATGATGTCTTTATCTAAAAAGTGGATTTCAGAGGAATTTACCACTTCTACAAGCACAAGCCATGTGAGAGTTGAGATTTAATTTAAGCTACTTCACTATAAATTGACCTCTGTCATAGAGAGTTTCATACGAACAATCTAGAAGAGAGCAGAAATACCGAAAAACATTTTCCATTTTTGAATTATTTTTTTCTTCCACTCTTCCCCCTCTTTTGGTTTTAAAAGACTATCTTGAAAATTTCCACTAGTACTTTGAGAATCATTCCATTGCATCCATTCAATTATCCTTTTTCCATTTAAATTTAACTGCCTGCTTTTTATTTATTAATTAAAGCATTCTTTCAATTTCAGTATCAAACAGTTCATATATAAGTAGCAAGGGGCCAGAGAGTCTCCATTCTGTCTAGGTTTCACTTAACAACCGCCTTGCTTATCAGTGGAAATTCTTGTCTCAATTTTGGTCATAAATTAAGGACTACCAGGGCTGTTGTGTTTTGTTTCTCAGTGCAATAAGTGATGGGCAGCTCTTATCTCCCAAAGAAAGAATATGGATCCTGCAATTGATTTCCCATCAGCTTGATCTACAGCCTAATGCAATTGGCATTACAACATATTTGAAGGACAAGGATGTCAGTATGAGATGTTGATTTCTCTTCTTTATAAATATCATGCGTGGTATATCAGTCAAATTCAAAGTGGTGGAGGAAGGCCTCTTATAGAGATGAACGATAAAACAATACTGCAATGGGGACAGGTGTCAAAGTTCGAAACAACTTCGGCCAAAGCCATGTTTACTTTCGCTTTGTTTCTTAGTTGCTAGTCATTGGGGGGAGGAGGGAGTTAGCAGGGGTGGGCTGCTGAGGGCTCACTCAGGAGGGCCCCTAACTAAGACTCTGTGGGGCTCAGAGAGCCCCCAATAACCTCAGAAAGACAAGCAGCAAGGGAAAGATCTTAATAAGCTTAATTGAACTTCTGGGCATTCAGCCAGGAGCATTTCATACCTTGTAAAAGTGTTGCAAGCTAGATAAACAATCCACTCAGTGCTTTCGAGGGAGAGCCATTGAGAAAATCAGATAACATAGCCACTAGCCTCTGAGGGGATTAATTCCCAAATAATGAATCACATAAATCACCAGTAACCCCACTAAGATGCCAAGATCCCTCTCACAGTCACTGCTATTAAGCCTGGTTTCACCCAGTCTTTTATTTAAGTATTAAATGTATGAAATAATAAGCAACTTTTTGATATATATCTTTTTTTAGGTAATTAGGGCAAAGAAGTAACGTTGAGTTGGCCACACCAACCCAGTCCTATGACACCTAGCCTTGCCCACCCAGCCAGTCATTAGGTCAGAGAGACCCTTGCTAAAAAATTTGAAGCCCACCTCTGGGAGTTAGGATGGACTGGAATATGGTGCCTTAATCTGCTAGACAAAACATCAACCAGAAGCAGTGTGAGAACCATAGTCAGGACAACGAACATCTGCTGAGACTGAGGGGGAAGCTAGTACTGGACTTATTGGTCAATGTGACCCAGGACACCTGAGGGGTGGGTGGGAAGTTTCTATTCTTTTTATTACTCTGAATCATGGGAAATACTCAGAGCTAGCTTCACCTTTCTAAATGCCGATATGATGTACTCAATAAAAGGTCTTTCAAGCCTGAATGGAGCTTCCAAGTCCTGACTGAATTGGGTTCATTGCTTGGAACTATGACAATTGGATTGGTTCTTTGGGGATGGAACAAAATAAATCTTAGGAGATTATAAATGTGCAAGGCACGTTTCCCCAACTATTACATTCACAGTGTAATCCCCGCGCTTGTATTGAAGCCTTAGTTCAGTCCTCATCTTCTCAGCAAGATTTATACTAAAATACATATACTTACAGGCCTGTCTAATAAGCAGACCAGGGATATCGCTTTCTTTGTATTGGATGAGTCCTGCTTTGTATTAATCTACGTTGGAAAGGTAATTTTATTTTTCACATCGTGACACTTGTTATTTTTACCCATTTTTTAAACCCCTGGCAGCTGATTGTCGCATCCAGACAACTCAAGGGGATATGAAAGCACTCTGTTTAATTAAACAATGGGGAGAGGTGATTAGTCATTGAAGATTAGCTCAAGGAGAATTCAGTAACCAAACTACAAAAGATTATGCCGCATCCCATTTTGTGACGATTTGTACACTTACTAAACTTAGTTCTTTATTAATAGAAAAATATGTACACGGTTTATCTAAATTCAGCCACCTCTTCCAATTTCCATGGACTAATTCGAATGTTGAGTAGGCAGGGGAAGCATAGTTATAGTAAATGGGCTTCCTATGTCCCCTATAGGGTCTGGGTTTATTATCTTACAGTCCTAGCAATATTTAATTTGAGATTGTGCATCTGCTTAGCTAATGTGCTTTACTTTGAAATGTGTAGCAATTAAGAACACAAGTTGGTGTTTTATAAAATTGTTCTTCATTGTTCTAAACAGGATTGTTATGCTATGGCGCATGGAATTCTGCACATAAAACAGTATGGATCCTAAGTTGATAGGAGCCGTATTTTGGGAAGCTGCAATCCATTGGCACATGGGCAGATATAGAAAACAACATAATTTAAAGGGTGAGGTTGGTCTGAATGCTGATATACCCATGGCAAAATATGTTTAACCAAGAAAGGTGCTTGCTTGTGATAACTATCCAGGAGCTGAGCCCTTAGCAAGACTCTTAATTAAAATACAGACCAAATATTAGTTTCTCACACCGCAGGGTTTACTCATCATGACAACTTTAAAATATGTGGCCTTCGACTCCCAGAATTCCCCAGTCAGCATTGTTGGGGTAGAATAAGGTTTCTCAACCATAGTAAGTTTAAAATGTGTGGATTTCATCTCCCAAAATTCCCCCAGTCAGCATAGCTGGTTGGGGAATTCTGAGAGATTAAATCCACACATCTTAATCTTACCATGGTTGGGAAACCTTGTTCTACCGCCAGCAATTTTAGAATATTGTTAAGCTTCCTCTTTAATGGCTATATATGGGAGGCACAGTTCTGTTGATTTCAGTTGTACATAGGTTTGTTCAAATGAGGTGTTAATATCTCAGGGCTCTTCTTCTGGTGAGGAAACCATCATAAAATTATGCCATTGTTCAAATGCACTGCCCATACCTTTGCTCTCTATTCTAGTTTGACAACAAAGCCAGATCAAGGTTTTAATCTTCATGGGATCAGAAAATGGAAAGGAGAATGTCTACTTCCCTTCTCTCTACTAGAGCTGTTTCCATCTCCTCCATGGATGAATTAAGTAATGCCTAATCTTCAGGTGGAGATGTAGATGTGGACACATGTCTAGAGGCATTTCAGAAAACGTGTCAAAATTGCACCCACCCTGCATGGAATTGATATTTGATTGAGAGCCACTTTGCCCTAGTGGTTAAAGTGCCAAGTTAGAAAGCAAGAGATCAAGAGTTCAAATCCCACCTTAGCAATGAAAGCCAGCTGGGTGACTTTGGGCCAATCACTCTCTTTCTCTCAGCCTAACTCACCTCAAAGGATTGTTGTAGGAAAAATTAGAGGAGGAAGGAGGATTAGGTATGTTTGCTGCCTGGGGTTATTTATAAAAAGAATCAAGACGGGAGATGGAGACAGATGATAGATAGATATGTAGACAGGCAGATAGATAGGCCTGTTCTTCTTTCTTATCCAAAGTTGGTGACTAAAGCATGCTCCCCTCTCCCCACTGATACTTCTGCTATCATCCCTCCAAGCTCAAGCAACCCAGAGATCTGCTGTCAGATCTGGCAAAGTTGGCTAACAGAAGGAGAATAAGATTTCTTCAATTCTAGAGTTGCCAGGTTTTCTTCTTCTTCTTTTTAATAAAAGGACCTAAATTTATTGCTTCTTCTAACTGACAGATGCCCCATGCCCTGAGAACTAGAAAGTGAAGTGGGATGGACAGTGCATAAAATATCAGCGCCTGGTGTTGTTTTTGTGGGCCGAGACTGGCCAAAAAAGCTCTTTGGAGTGTCTCCCTTGTGACCTATAATAGAGCAGTTCACCAGAAGATGTAGAGCTTTTTCAGTGATGGCACTCCAGCCATGGACCTCCTTGCTCTGAGGGCTCTGCCTGTCAACCTTTTTACTGGTTTCTAGAAGGCAGGTCAAGACAACTGTAATTCAGGGAGCTTTTAACTTGAAGCCAATATATGCTTAAATATAAAACACAGAGAGCCACATTGCTCCTTGTCCAAAATAATGGTTTGTTTATACATTTCTCTACTTTACATTTTAACCCCATAAGTTTGAGCATGATGATGAGGTCATCCAGAGGGGTTTGCAAATTTAAAGAAAGGCAGGGAGAATGCAAAAATCCCAGTTAAATCAGGCAGTTAATACATACTAGAAAAAGACATGTAAAGATCTGAAAATAAGTGTGGCAATTTTATTAGCCTATCAAAATACATTTTATTTGCATTGTTGACACAACTGTATACATTAGGGATCACCATCCTCATTTTTAATGATGACTCTTGTTGCGTTCCTTCTGCCCAATAATTCTTACTGCTTTTTACAATTTGGGACTGCGTCCTGCTTTTTCCTTGTGCCCCTGACAACACCCCCCCCCCAACCTAATCTAATATGAGAGAGTACCACAAGTTTGCCATGAAATTCATTATGCATGTATTCATGGGAGGCAACTGCAAACAGGATACACCAGAGAAGTGGGCAGATGCTCGTCCTATTCACATAAGGGATAAAAGGAGATAAACAATTTTAGTCTGTTGTCCTTTCCTTGCTGAGAAGGCAAATTTGAGGGAAAAAATAGTAGCAGTTCACTTTCCACTTTCTCCTTCATACAATATGTTCCTTCACCCAACAGTCTCTGGACAGCCTCAGGAAGTGAAGGAGATAAAGAAATGAAGAAAATAGAATTGTGTTCTGTACGGTCATTTACATTCTTGTAAACGCCGCGCTGTGATTGGTCAAAGCGTGCAGGGATCCGATTGGTCGAGCGAGCCGCTCTGATTGGCCCGCTGCGGATCTCCCGCGATTGGTGGAAACTAATCATGGGAGATTCAAAGTGGTGCTATTGGCCGCGGCCGCCGTGGCTTGGGAATGAAAAGCCGCAGTTTTTCCCCCGGGAGCCGAGCCGTTCTCGGGACCAATAAATGAGCTGAACCAAGTCACTGAGTCCTGGTCTCTTTGCCGCGCCGGACATAACACTGGCGACAAGGATGGGATCCCAAGGCTAATCCCCCACCAACACGTGTCCGGAGGAAGCGAGACCAACGAGATGGCCAGCATCGCACCGCCCGCGCCCTTCAATCCCGCTACCGAGGACTGGGAATCATACACAGACAGATTCCTCATGTTCCTCGAATGTAGCAACATGAAGGATGCCGCCGGGCCGAAGAAAAGAGCCCGCAGTGTTCAAGATGGCAAAAGCTCTAGCAAAACCCGCGGACGTCAAGGAGATGGACTGGGCCGATCTCGAACCATTGCTCCGGAACTACTATGCCCCCACCGTGCCCACCCTCATCAGGCAGCACGATTTCTACCGGCGGGACCAGAGAGCAGGCGAGAGCATCAGCGATTTTGTGGCTGAGCTACAAAGCCTAGGGGGCATGTGCGGGTTCTCGGACATGGATGAGGCCTTACGGGACCGCGTCATACTCGGACTCCGAGATCCAGTCCTACAGAACCGACTGATGGCCAAAGGAGACATCGCCCTCACCGACGCCATCGCTGAAGCCACTGCAGCCGAGGCAACCCGGAAATTGGCGAACTGCATGCGGAGACCAGACACCGGAGACCGCACCGTGACTGCCGACCCAGGATGGGCGACCGAGGCCCAACCGGAAGCAAGTCACCGCGAGACCACCACCCATCATGGCGAATTCCATTCCGCCTCTGACACCACGGATGAGGAGGAGGAGATCCACCGGCTCCAGACGGGATGTGACCAGCGAAATCGGCGGGGTCGTAAGTCGGGGACCGCATGTGGCAGGTGCGGAGGTGACCACCCTCAAGCAGAGTGCCATTTCTTCGATGCAGTCTGCCGGCACTGCGACAAAAAGGTTCAAATCACCCGAGTCTGCCGATTGAGGAAGGCCTACAGCCCCAGATGGCGGGACCACAGCAAGCGGAGATGGGACAGCACCCCCCCCAGAGCCAGATATTGCCAAGCCGACAGCCGATGGAACCGGAGCGGATGGAACCGACGAGGTGGCGAAACCCGGCAGAAGGAGGAAACCCACCAGACGGTCATAATTGACCACGCATCAACCACCGATGCCCAAAAGGTCTACATGGAGGTAGGCATTGAAGGCGAGCCATGCAAAATGGAGGTGGACTCCGGGTCCTACCTCTCCATGGTTGCCTGGCAAGAAATCAAATGCTTGGTGCCTACCATCCACAAGAAAGGACTGGAGAACCAGAGACTAATAATCAAGGACTATCAGGGAAACCGCATCCCAGTAGTCGGAACCGGACAATTCAAAGTAACATTCAAGGGCCACACTGCAAAGCTTCCCCTGACGATCGTGGACCGAGACTGACCCAGCCTTTTGGGACTGCAATGGTTCGCACCGCTCGGCATCGAAGTCACGGGCATCAACCAAACCGCCGAGATCGATTGGGAACAGCAACTGGCATGGGACTTCCAGGAAGTGTTCGACGGCACCCTAGGCAAGTACCGAGGGCCCCCCATCTCCTTCAGCCTAGGCCCCAACATTCCCCCGATACGCCTAAAACCAAGGCGGGTACCCTTTGCACTCAGGCCAAAAATAGACGAGCAAATTGACAAGCTCGTCAAGCAAGGGGTCTTACAACCAATTGACCACGCCCAGTGGGAGACCCCAATAGTCACCCCAGTCAAGCCCAATGGGTCGGTAAGAATCTGCGGGGACTATAAGGCCACCCTAAATTGCGCCTTACAACAAAGCGTGTACCCCGTCCCAGTAGTGCAGCACCTTCTACACTCACTGGGGGGAGGCAAGGTTTTTGCGAAGCTCGACCTGGCCCAAGCATACCAACAGCTGCCGGTCGATGCAGAAACCACTGAGGCGCAAACCATAGTCACCCACCGGGGAGCGTTTCGCTGTAACCGACTCCACTGGAGTCAGCGTGGCGCCTGGAATTTTCCAGAGCCTCATGGAGAGGCTTTTGCAAGGAATTAAGGGGGTGGTGCCCTACTTCGACGACGTGCTGGTGTCGGCAACCAACCAGCTAGAACTAGAGGGTCGGCTAAGCGAGGTGCTAACAAAATTCAAGGAAACCGGGCTAAAAGTGAAGAGAGAAAAATGCCAGCTTTACACAGAGTGGGTCCAGTTCCTGGGGTACCTCCTAGACCGGCATGGCATCCACCCAACCGCAAACAAAATCAGAGCCATTAAGGAGGCCCCCACACCCAGGAATAAAACGGAACTGCAGGCATTTCTGGGACTGCTTAATTTTTACAATGTTTTCCTGCCGCAAAAGGCAACCGCGGCGGAGCCTTTGCATAGGCTTTTGGACAAGGTGGCCACCTGGACTTGGGAGAAACGCGAGGAAGCCGCCTTCAGGAAAACCAACGACCTGCTCACCTCGGATGCCGTCCTCATCCAATACAATGAGAGCCTACCACTTGCCGTCACATGCGATGCCTCACCCTTCGGCGTTGGCACCGTCCTCAGTCACACACTCCCAGATGGAAGAGAAGCACCCATCACTTTCTTCTCGAGGACACTCACCAAACCAGAGAGGAACTATAGCCAGCTGGACAAGGAGGCCCTGGCCATCATCGCAGCAGTGAAGAGGTTCCACAAGTACCTCTACGGCCGCACATTCACCATTATCACAGACCAAAAGCTGCTGCTGGGCATCCTGGCAGGGAACCAGGCCACCCTGAACATCCTATCTCCCAGAATGACAAGGTGGTCCGAATTCCTTGACGCCTACAGCTACCGGCTCACACACCGACCCGGTAAGACTATCACCCACGCAGATGCCTTGAGCCGCTCGCCGTTACCTGACCTAGACACTGACCCAGCACCCACGATGAGCACCCTCAGCATAGAGACTCTGCCCGATCTACCCATAACCGCGTCAGACATTGCCCGAGAAACTAATAAAGACAAACGTCTGGCGCGGGTGTTACATTGGGTAGAAAAAGGGTGGCTGGAAAAAGACGACGATGAAGCATTCAAGACATTCCGGAATCAGCAAACAGAACTCTTGCTACAAAAAGGGTGTGTACTGTGGGGGGATAGGGTTGTTATTCTGGAAAAACTACAAGGGAAGGTATTGGGGTTGTTACACGAGGGGCACCTGGGCATAGTTAGAACGAAAGCCCTGGCCAGAAGTTACGCTTGGTGGCCAGGGATGGACAAGCAAATTGAGGCCTGGGTGGCAAGATGTGAACGCTGCCAAGAAACCAGACCGAGCCCTCCCGCGGCACCGATCCTGGAATGGGAAACCCCCAGGGGACTATGGTCCAGGATCCACATAGATTTTGCCAGGCCCACTAAGGGACATACATTCCTTGTTACGGTAGATGCTTATTCCAACTGGTTGGAGGTAAGCAAGATGAAAACCACCACCACGGAGGCCATGACCAAGGAACTTAGCAAGCTATTCGCAACCCACGGCCTCCCAGACATCATCGTGTCGGACAATGGGTCCCAATTCACCTCGCTAGAATTTGAAAAATTCCTAGCGGAATGGGGCATATGACATGCATTGACAGCTCCGGCACATCCAGCGGTGAACGGAAGGGTGGAACGGATGGTTCAATTTTCGAAAAAAACCATCCAAAAAATCGAACACGGGGAAATCCAAGAAAAAATAAATAAAATGCTCTTCATACAACATATAACCCCGAACACAACAACGAACAAAAGCCCGGCAGAGCTACTAATAGGGAGGAAAATAAGGTCCCCACTAGACAGGCTGCACCCCACATACAACCCGGAGAAACCCCCCAACTCCTCTAGCAAGCACTGGTCCTTTGCACCAGGTGACGCCGTCTACGCAAAGAACCTAACCGGAGACCCACTGTGGGTACCAGCAACCATAACCCAACTGACAGGCCCCCGCTCGTACCGGCTGCAAACAACCGACGGATGAGCCTGGAAATGCTACATCGATCAACTAAGATCGAGAACAATCACAGGAAACACAACCGACACACAACCAAACACAGACAACCCCCTTAATACAAGCCAAGAGGGGAGGGAATACCCCAGGAACCAAAACCCAATAGAAAGAAACCAGCAACACTTTCCGACTGACAGCCAGCTCGAAGCCTCACCAGGAAGAAGCAGCCAGGCCAGCTCAACCAGCCCAGAAAGACTAGGCGGGAGCGGCGGAAACCGCAGCTCAACCAGCCCAGGTAGACCGGGAGGGAGCTGCGACAAGAGGCCCGGTGACACCTTCCAGGTGATTCCATCGACGAGGCCGAGAACAACAGAGAACCCGACCGAACCGGCCGGGAGCCAAACAACAACTGTCCTGCGCAGGTCCAGTAGGCAAGTATGGAGCCCCGCCTACTTATGGGACTACGTCACGTAGGACCAAACCAAGAGGGGAGGGTGTTCTGTACGGTCATTTACATTCTTGTAAATGCCGCGCTGTGATTGGTCAAAGCGCGCAGGGATCCGATTGGTCGAGCGAGCCGCTCTGATTGGCCTGCTGCGGATCTCCCGCGATTGGTGGAAACTAATCGCGGGAGATTCAAAGTGGTGCCATTGGCCGCGGCCGCCGTGGCTTGGGAATGAAAAGCCGCAGTTTTTCCCCTGGGAGCCGAGCCGTTCTCGGGACCAATAAATGAGCTGAACCAAGTCACTGAGTCCTGGTCTCCTTGCCGCGCTGGACATAACAAATTGTATCATTTAATCTGCCTTGTAGAGTGTTAGCATTATTGCTTGTCTCTCCCTTAGCTTCCAAATGTAGTTATATAAATTGTCTGCTATCAACTCAGTATAAGAAATAGAGAGAGGCTGTATATGTGCATGTGTATATAGATGGATAGATGGATGGAAGGGATGATAGATGAGACGGGGGGAGGGAGAGAGAGAGAGAGAGAGAGTGTATACAAATAGACATGATAGATGATAAATATATGATATAGATAGATAGCAATAGCAGTATTATTTAGACTTACATATTGCTCCCTAGTGGTTTACAGCAGTCTTTAAGTGGTTTATAAATGTCAGCATATTGCCCCCAACAATCTCATTTTTCCGATCTTGGAAGGATGGAAGGCTGAGTCAACCATGAGCCCCATCAGGATAGAAGTCCTGGCTGTAGGCAGAGATGATGATAGAAGTAGATGATAGATAGATAGATAGATAGATAGATAGATAGATAGATAGATAGATAGATAGATAGATAGATAGATAGATAGATAGATAGATAGATAGATAGACAATAAAGGAATATAAATAAAAGCTGCAATCAAAATAAATCCAAATAAAATTGTTGTGCCCTCAAAATTTCTTAAACATCTTCTTAAAAATCTCACTAAAATGCCAAGGAAATATTGAAGGAGTAGTAAAACTCAATAGCAAAGCATCTAAAACCTCACCATCAGGAAAATTTAAGACACAGCTGATAGGAAAATGGAAATTCTTGCCAAAATAAAAATAAAATTAGAAGTATCCTTGTTTCTATAACACTATTATAAAGCAGCCTTCTGCTGCTTCAGATATACATTGTTCATTTAGATAGCCACCCATCTCTGGAGAAAATTGGAGGAGAACTACTTTAACTAGTTCTTGTTTATATTTATATTTATCATATACCTAATATGGTATTATTAATGTTGACTATTATTTTTCCAACTCAAGAAGACCATGGTCTTCAAATGAATTTAAGAAATGAATTAAACCAATTAAATACTGAACATAGGAGAATGTTACTATAGCATTGTTTTATGTTTCTGTTTCTGTTTGTGTATGTATATGTGTATGTAGGAGGTAGTTTCCTCAACCTATGTTTGAAATATTGATGTTTTCCCCTGAAGTTTATCCCCTGATATACTTCATTATGGTACCTTACATGGAGCTAACTGTGGAATTACACATGTTCCATTCCCAATAAAGTGTATCTCTGTAAATGGCTCTCTTATGATGGCTGGTGAGGTAGCTCTTAATGCAGAACCAATGGCTATTTACTGTGCTGAAGCATTGTTTATTAGAGAAAAAATATGTTTTGAAAAGTACTAGAGAATCCTTTAATGTAGAGAGGAAAATTCTGCCAAGCATCTTTCAGTATACTTTTAACACAAGGATGGCAATGAACTAAAGAGGTGAAGGATGGCCTTTGTTGTGTCCTCGAAAATGATGCCAGGAGTCGGTGACTTCAAATCATGCTCTTTTATTAGTGTAGGAACCGAACTGGTGCTATGCAAAAGGTTCGCGGCTTTTATTCCTTTAGCCGCCGCGGCCGCGACCAATGGCACCACTTTGAATCTCCCACGATTCGAATAGACCAATCGCGGGAGATTCTTAGCGAGCCAATCGGCGCGGCTCGCCTGACCAATCAGAGTGCCCCGCGCTCTGGCCAATCAGAGCGCGGGGATCTCAAGAATGCTAATGAGGGGACAGAACACCCCTCCCCTCTTGGTTTAGTCCTTATGTCACGTAGTCACGTAGGTAGGCGGGGCTCCGTCTGAGCCTACTGGACCTGAGCAGCTCAGTCGTAGGTTGGATCCCGGCTGGTTCGGTCGGGATCTCTGCTTCTCCGGATGCCGTCGTGGGAACCGGCTGGTCGGTCGGGCCGGGCCGCTCTCTGTAGCTCCCTCCTGGGCTTCCCGGGTTGGTTGAGCTGCGGGTTTTGCCACTCCCGCTCGGTCTCCCCGGGTCGGTCGAGCTGGCCTGGCTGTCTCTTCCTGGTGAGGGGTCGTGCTGGCTGCTTTCCGGTAAGTATGGTTGGTTTATTCTTCTTTGGTTTTGGTCCCCTGGGTATTCCCTCCCCCCTTGGTTTGTGTTGTGGGGGTTGGTTTTGCATGCTTGTGCGTTGGTGGTCTCTTGGTGGTCGCCCTCGATCTTAATTGATTGATGTGGCGTTTCCATGCTCGTCCGTCTGCTGTTTGTAGCCGGTACGAGTGTGGGCCTGTTATTTGTGTGATGACGGCCGGTACCCATAACGGGTCTCCCGTCAGGTTTCTTGCGTATACGGGGTCGCCTGGTGCGAAAGTTTGGTGTTTGCTGTTTGAGTCTGGGGGCTTCTCTGGGTTATACGTGGGGTGTAATCTGTCGAGTGGGGACCTTAATTTCCTCCCCATTAATAGTTCAGCTGGGCTCTTATTCGTTGTGGTATTTGGGGTTATGTGTTGGGTGAAGAGTAGTTTGTTTAATTTCTCCTGGATCTCCCCGTGGTCTATTTTCCGGATGGTTTTCTTAGTGAATTGCACCATCCGTTCCACCCTACCGTTCGCCGCCGGGTGCGCCGGTGCTGTCAGTGCGTGGCAGATACCCCTTTCCGCTAGGAATTTTTCGAATTCCAGCGAGGTGAATTGGGGCCCATTGTCAGAAACGACGACATCTGGGAGGCCGTGCATTGCAAAGAGTTTGCAGAGTTCCTTGATCACGGCCTCCGTGGTTGTTGTTTTCATGTTGCTTACCTCCAGCCAGTTGGAGTAAGCGTCTACTGTTATAAGGAAGGTGTGTCCTTTTGTGGGCCCGGCGAAGTCTATGTGGATCCTAGACCAAGGTCCCTTTGGGGTTTCCCACTCTAGGATGGGTGCTGTGGGTGGGCTTGGCCTAGTTTCCTGGCATCGTTGGCACCTTGCTACCCAGGTCTCAATTTGTTTGTCCATCCCTGGCCACCAAGCGTAACTTCTGGCCAGGGCTTTAGTCCTAACGATGCCAGGGTGCCCCTCGTGTAGTAGTTCCAGAACCTTCCCTTGTAGTTTTTCTGGAATGACCACCCTATCCCCCCATAGTATGCACCCTTTTAATAACGAGAGTTCCGTTTGGCGGTTTCGGAACGTTTTGACGGACTCGTCGTTGTCCCTTTCCGGCCACCCTTTCTCTACCCAATGCAACACCCGCGCCAGACGTTTGTCTTTATTAGTCTCTCGGGCAATGTCTGACGCGGTTATGGACAGGTTGGGTAGAGTCTCTATGCTGAGGGTGGTCGTCGTGGGTGCTGGGTCGGTGTCAGGTTCCGGTAGCGGCGAGCGGCTTAAGGCGTCTGCATGGGAGATCGTCTTACCCGGTCTGTGTGTGAGTCCGTAGTTGTAGGCCACCAGGAACTCGGACCACCTTGTCATTCGGGGAGACAGAATGTTCGGGGTGGCCCGGTTTCCTGCAAGGATTCCCAGCAGCGGCTTGTGATCGGTTATGATGGTGAATGTCCGGCCGTAGAGGTACTCGTGGAATCTTTTTACAGCGGCAACGATAGCCAGAGCCTCTTTGTCCAGCTGGCTATCGTTCTGCTCCGGTTTGGTGAGGGTCCTTGAAAAGAACGCAATGGGTGCTTCTTTTCCGTCGGAGAGGGTATGGCTGAGGACAGCGCCAACGCCGAAGGGTGATGCGACGCATGTGACTGCCAGAGGTAGGGTCTCGTTATACTGTATAAGGACGGCGTCCGAAGTGAGGAGGTCCTTTGTTCTTTGGAAGGCGGCTTGCTCGCGTTTCCCCCAAGTCCAAGTCGCCGCCTTGTCCAGAAGCCTATGCAAGGGCTCCGCCACCGTCGCCTTTTGGGGCAGGAAAACATTGTAAAAGTTAAGTAGCCCCAGGAATGCCTGTAGTTCCATCTTCGACTTGGGTGTGGGGGCTTCTTTGATGGCCTTGATTTTTTGGTTTGTGGGGTGAATGCGGTGACAGTCTAGGAGGTATCCTAGGAATTCAACCTGTTCCGTGTATAATTGGCATTTCTCCCTCTTTACTTTGAGCCCGGTCTCTTTGAATTTGGTTAGGACCTCCCTTAGGCGACCCTCTAGTTCGGCTTGGTTGGTTGCTGACACTAAGACGTCATCGAAGTAAGGTACCACCCCCTTGATGCCTTGTAATAGTCTTTCCATTAGGCTTTGGAATATTCCCGGTGCCACGCTGACTCCGAATTGGAGTCGGTTGCATTTAAATGCTCCCCGGTGGGTGACTATGGTTTGCGCTTCTGCCGTTTCTTCATCGACTGGCAACTGTTGGTATGCCTGTGCGAGGTCGAGCTTGGCGAAAACCTTGCCCCCTCCCAGTGAGTGCAGTAGGTGTTGCACTACTGGGACAGGGTAGGCGCTTTGTTGCAACACGCCATTTAGGGTGGCCTTATAGTCCCCACAGATCCTCACCGACCCATCAGGCTTGATCGGAGTGACTATGGGGGTCTCCCACTGGGCGTGGTCTATTGGCTGTAGGACCCCTTGCTTGACGAGCTTGTCAATTTGCTCGTCTATCTTGGGTTTAAGTGCGAATGGCACCCGCCTTGGTTTAGGCGTTTTGGGGGGATGTTTGGGTTTAGGCTGAATGATATAAGGGGCCCTCAGTACTTGCCTAGGTTCCCATCGAAGACCTCTTGGAATTCCCGGGCCAGTTGTTGCTCCCAGCTGTCGTTGGTGATGTGGTCGACTCCCGTGACTGCGATGCTGAGCGGGGCGAACCATTGCAGTCCCAGTAGGCTTGGGCGGTCGCGATCGACGATTGTCAGGGGAAGCCTTTTGGTGTGCCCTTTATATGTTACATTGAACTGTCCGGTTCCGACTACCGGGATGCGGTTTCCCTGGTAGTCCTTTACGATTAGTCTCTGGCTGTCTAGGCTTTTCCTTTGGAGGGTAGGCACCAAGCGCTTTATTTCATGCCATGCTATCATGGAGAGCTAGGACCCGGAGTCCACCTCCATTTTGCATGGCTCGCCCTCGATGCCTACCTCCACATGGACGTTCCAGGCGTCATTAGTTGTGGCGTGGCCGATGGTGACCATCTGATGGGTCTCCTCTCTTCGCCGGTTATTGCCGCCTCGTAGGGATCGTCCGTTCCGGTCCCATCTGTTGTCCGATGGGCGATCTCTGGTCCGGGGTGGTGTGCTTTCTCTCCTCCGGTCGCTCTGGTCCCATCGGGGTGGGCTGCAGTTCTTTTTAAGGCGGCAGACGCAGGCGATGTGTCCCTTCTTGTCACAATGCCGGCAGATCGACTCGAAAAACCAGCATTTGGACCTGGGGTGGTCGCCTCCGCAACCGGCACAGTTGGTCCTTGACTTACGACCCCGCCAGTTCTGTGGGTCATGGCCTGTCTGGAGGCGATGAATTTCCTCCTCGTCATCGGAAGTGCCCGGTGCCGAGTGGAAATCACTGTGGTGGGTGGTCGTCTTGGGTTGGGCCTCGGCCGACCTTGCAGGGTTGTTGTTCCCGCTGCGGTCCCCAGCATTCGGTCGGCGCATGCGGTCGGCGGATGTTCGGGTCGTTTCGGCAGCTGCGGCTGCGGTGAGGGTGTCTGCTAGGCTGAAGTTGCCCTTTGCCATCAGCCGGCTCTGGAGGACGGGGTCCCACAGGCTGAGCACGATTCTGTCTCGCAGGGTATCGTTCAGGTTGTCGAATTCGCACAGCCCCCCTAGGTGCCGTAGTTCGGCGACAAAGTCGCCGAAACTCTCACCCGACCGTTGGTCCCGACGGTAGAATTCATTGCGTCGGATCAGGATGGGTACCTCTGGAGCGTAGTGCCGCCGAAGTATTGGCTCGAGGACGTCCCAGTCCATCGCGGTCGCGTCGGCGGGTTTGGCGAGTGCCTTGGCCATCTTGAATACCTCTGTCCCGCAGTGGGTCAGGAAGACGGTGCGCTTCATGGGGCCGGTGGCGTCCTTCAGATCGCTGCACTCGAGGAACATGCGGAATCGGTCGGAGTACGATTCCCAGTCTTCTGTGGCGGGGTTGAAGGGTGCAGGAGGTGTGATTTTCGCCATCGTGGAGATTTGTCTGGCTTCCGTCGGACACGTGGTTCGGTTCAGGGTCTGGATCCCACCTTCGTCGCCAGTGTCGTTTCCTCGAAAATTATGCCAGGAGTCGGTGACTTCAAATCATGCTCTTTTATTAGTGTAGGAACCGAACTGGCGCTATGCAAAAGGTTCGCAGCTTTTATTCCTTTAGCCGCGGCGGCCGTGGCCAATGGCACCGCTTTGAATCTCCTGCGATTCGAATAGACCAATCGCGGGAGATTCTTAGCGAGCCAATTGGCGTGGCTCGCCTGACCAATCAGAGTGCCCCGCGCTCTGGCCAATCAGAGCGTGGGGATCTCAAGAATGCTAATGAGGGGACAGAACAGCTTTGCTCTTGTGGATGGTGAAAAATTGTATCCTGGGCAGAAGGACAGAAGAAGAGACCTATCATAAATGATTTCTCAAGAAGGGTCCTCAATCCATTAGCATGAAGACAGCGAAGTCTTCACGATCCTCTGGATATTCTACATCAAATAAGCTAAACAAGTATGCCATTGTACAGAGCACAAAGGCAAGCTATAATGATAGTTTAGAATAGTCAAGCTTTGTGGACAGGAAATGCCTCTATTTATCACAAAGAGATTAGCCAGTTTTGTGAGGACTCATATCTCCTATCAAAAGTGTTGTTCAATTGGACAAATATTTTTGCAGTTAAGAGTCAAGGTCTGGTTTCTCCCCAGGAATGGTGAGGCATTCATAATTATCTTCAGGTCAGACTTCTAGAAAGGTCCTGACATCTAATGAACTGCTGCCACATCATGCACACGCACATACATACCAGTGGTAGGATTCAATTTTTTTTTACTACCAGTTCTATGGGCGTGGCTTGGTGGGCGTGGCAGGGGAAGGATACTTTAAAATCTACAATCAGAGGTGGTATTTGCCAGTTCTCCTAACTACTCAAAATTTCCGCTTCTGGTTCTCCAGAACTGAATACCACCTCTGATACACACACACACACACACACACACACAATCATATTAAAGTGTGATTCTGATACCCAAGCTAACTACAGTATACAATTGAATCGAAGCCCACTTTAAACCTTGTGAAATGAATGTTGCAACAACAACAAAAAAAGCAGCAGCAACCACACATCTATTATAATTGTATTTTTAGCTAACCTACCTGATCCAAAAGCCAGAAGTACCAAATCCAATCAGAGCTATCTATCTAGTAGACCAGGGATGTCAAAGTGGCGGCCCGCGGGCCAGATGCATCATGTGCAGGCCACACCCACCCTAGCTTTGCAAAGGGGAAAAATGTTGCAATACATCATGTGACAGCAACATGTCGTGGTGAGTTTGACCCCCATGTAGTAGGCTGTATGAAAATAACAGCATTAATACAAATATTTCAACTCCATTTTCTTAAAAATGTCCTTGATATCTGTGCAATATTTAATTTAAGAAATGGCTTCTGAAATTTAGTTTAGTTTACTTTACTGTCATTGCACCTTGTACAATGAAATCAAACACCATCTTCAGTGCATAGCATGACCATGAAAATAAACACAAACATGCATCCTTCACACTCCACACATTGCATTGAAGGACAAATAGGCTGAAAAACTGCACCAACACTGCACTATACAGCAGAATTCAACAGAGCTACTACCCTGGGTTAGAAGCTGTTTTTCAACCTATTTGTCGTTTTTATTATTCTGTATTGTCTGCCAGATGGTAATAGTTAAAAAAAAAGGGTGCCCAGGATAAGATCCAAATCCAAAGTTTTTTGATCCTGGATATGAATCTTGGTGACTTTTACCAAGCTAATTTCATTGACCTTGATTCTTTGGGAAAGAGATATAGGAAATTGTTTAAAATTAACTGCTATTTACTTGGTTTTTTGTTTTTTGTTTTACCAGAGGGAGAGAGAGAGAGAGAGAGAAAGAAGAGAATTTGATTGAAATCTGTGGCATCTGGAAATGTATATCATAAAATGCCTTTTAGAAAATGCTGATTTTAAAAGTCTTCCTGTTCTTCCATTGTTTGCTTGATTTCAATAATCCAATGGTACTTTTTGAGATTTGGGTGCTGAGCAGCACACAAGGAAAGTTTTGATTCCTCCCCCTCCCGTCGACCCATTCGTCATTCCTAGCTTCTATTAGTATCCTTTGAAAATTTGCTTATTTCTTTCTCTGGAACATATTTATGGTAATGTCAATTTGATGTAAATTTTCACAAATAGGCTTCTTTTGTCTTCCTGGAGAATTTACATACTTCCCTTCTACAATCTAGGCATTCTGATTTGCTAGTGACAATGACTGAATCAATGAATGGTCCCCTTAAAA
Organism: Hydrophis major; assembly: GCA_033807585.1. Classification (NCBI taxonomy): domain Eukaryota; kingdom Metazoa; phylum Chordata; class Lepidosauria; order Squamata; family Elapidae; genus Hydrophis; species Hydrophis major. Next base: position 265,115,973 of record CM066328.1, read on the forward strand.
AGGAATTGTATTTTGTAGGCTCCTGGTGATGTCAACAGCCCTGCCTTGCAATTCAACACCTGACATAGAAATGTGAGTCTGAGGCTCATCTATTCAAATTGGCTGCTAGTCCTGGTATATTGTTCAATCATCTTTAGGTATATTAAGGTACTCTCTGTCCAAGGTAGATTATTGCTTCTGGACATAATTTAAACTGTCTCCAACATTTATTCTGATAACACAAAAAGGAAATAAGTTTTCCAAGTGAACTTAATTTCTAATGATTGTATTCAGGAAATTGTATTGTACTGGCAGCATTAAAGAAGTAACTTGTTATTGTTTTATTATGGGGTGCCTTTCGGTCTAGTCAACAGGCTTTAAAAAGGTGTCCTCTATCCAGTTAAAAACCATATCACCCCTGCTACCTATTGAGGTCAACAAAAATCATTTAGGTGCTATCCCTTGTTTAGGCTTTTAAAACATGGCAACCAAAAAAATTTCATTTCAGACTTTCGTTAATTGTTGTCACAAGAGGACCAGGTTGTCTGTTATAAACAAACAAATCATAGGAGCAAAGTAATAGACATTATTTTTTTTATCAAAAAAAGTACTTAAGTGAGATGATAGAATATGAATTCATGGTAAATTTTTTTTCCTTTCCATTGTCTTATTCTTGGAGACTAGTTAGATTAGTCCCTGCAGTTTTCTTGGCAAGGTTTTTCAGAAGTGTCTTGCCCTTACCTCCTTCCTAGGGTTGAAAGAAAGTGACTGGCCCAAGGTCACCCAGCTGCCATTGTTCCTAGGACAGAACTAGGATTGACGGTCTCCCAGTTTCTAGCCAGATTTCCTAACCACTACACAAAACATACTCTCTTTTCAGTATAACAATACAAATCTATACTCCATCCACAAATGTAGAAAATGCTAAGCGTTCCATACTGACTTCCAAGAATTTGCCCATAAAATGCATACATACACATATACATACTAAACATAGGTAAATGGAATCTGAAAATATGAAATAGACCAACAGCTAAAATAACAGGATATTAAGGTACAGGAAATTAATCACATGATAAACTAATAGTTATAGATGTATAACTTGATGCATATAGTAAATATCATTTTTCTAATAACTTGAAAGACAATTATGTACGTAGACATATCTGATGAATTGCATCAACATTAAATTTATAAGTAAAATGGAGGAACTCTATTCAGTCAACACTAAGATCTGGAATTGACTGCGGGTCAGACCATGAGCATCTTTTCCCTCAAAATTCAGTTTAAATTAAAGTAAACAAAGAGAACCATGAAGGTACCATCTCAGCAATATTCCAAATGAGCATATGGTGAAGATAAAAAGCAAATAATGGAACAGATTTAAGAAACAGAGTGCCTGAAGAATTCTTGACTGAAATTCACAATATCATTAAAGATGAAATGTTCATAAAATGCTTTATACTGGAAAAAAAAAAACCAAAAGAAGGCAAAATAGCTATTGTTTTGATACCCAGAAAATTGTTATGGAAAGACAAGGAGCAAAACCAGCAACAGAGGAATATGTGTGCGACTAAATTCCCAATTCCAGAGAAGAGTAAGAAAAGGTGAGGAGGTATATCTAAGTGAGTCACCCAAAGAAACTGAGGACTGCAGTTGAAGAGGAATACAAATGCATATGGGGAAAGACTATATGAAAGTACAAAGACATCAAATTGGTAACAAAGGCATATACTGTCAAGGCCATAGTCTTTCTGATCTTAGCATATGGCTGTGTAACAGGGTCATCAGAAAGGCAGAAGAAAATGGATACCTTCGATCTGTGTTGCTAAGGAAAAGTCCACAAGTCTTAAACTTGCCAAGTTTGAAGACCCTTGTACTAAATGAAGCAACACCAGACTGCTGACTAATAAAGTTGAAGCTTCATTACCTTCAGCTTCACCATATTGTGAAAGTAACAGTAATTGGAGAAGACCCTGATGCCTAGAAAAACCAAAGACAATGGAAAAAGCTTGATAGAGGGCTAGAAGCTATCACTAATGACATAAGCAAGAGCTTACAGCAACCTATGGAAGTAGTTATTGACAAGCAACCTTAAAAAAATGTCTATCAGATCACGCAAAATCACACGTGATTGACAACTAAACAAGAACATATTATACTGAGAAAAGACTCCAAAAAATAAATTACTTTCATTTGTGTTGGTTTTGCAGAATTGGATTTAGCAATTTTGAATATATTATCTCAAAAAAGACTGCTTTATACTTATCTGCATAAGCCAAAGCAGAATTCTCACCACTCTGCAGATTTCAAAGATTCCCAAAACAGAAAATAAAGGAGAGAGGAAAGGAGAAAGCTCTACAGTGCTGTTTGCAAAACTTTGGATTTAATTTCAAAGAGATGTTTTGGATTGTGTGGGATGCTGCAAAGAAACCTCTTCGTAGCATCTTCATGACCCTGGAAAAAGATACAACTGCTTTAATAGCCATAGACGGTCCCGCACCATGATCCTGTGCACTGAAATATTTTTTCCAAATGAAATCCACAGCATTACACATGGCCTCATTACACACTTCTGTCCAATAAAAAATATTGATTGTATCATTGATACTGATATTCATATAAATTATTTTTATATTTTATAAATAGCACTTTACTACATTATTAATATTATTTTAGATTTTGGGGAAAAGAATAAAAAAATGTCATCCAATTAACATTTCCATACAAGTAATGTTTAAAAGAATAACTAGTTTTGTCAATAAATTTTATCAAAAGCTTCTCTGCATCTAATGAAACTGTTACAGCAGGAGCCACCTTTGCTTCATTTAAAGTTATAAGACAATCTTATATAGTGAGCTCACTGCTTCATCAAACACATCAAATATACTGCTAACTTCTGAAGCAAAGATGCCAGATTTGAACATATGAAATTTTAAGCTGACAAAAAGTTTTAAAGTGTATAAATCAAGGTAGCCATTGTATAAGCAGATGGCTAGACTATCTGTCACACTGGTTCCCCCACACTGATATCACAAATGTAAAATTCCTATTTATATTACTAGGCCTTTTCCCATTCAGCATACAGTAATTCCTCTTGTATAGAAGCCTAGGTAACTCTATTTCACATTTATGAATAGGCTCATTTTACAATTGTAGCATTAGAAAAAAAGAGATCCTCTTCCCCAAAGCTCCCAAAGCTGCTGAAATTATCATTCTCCACCCTGCCATTAAAATCTCCAACCAACATCATAAAACAACTGAGCTTAAATGAATTTATCTGCTTCAAAAACAGATCCCCAGGTGTGTTAAAGAAAACTTTGATCTGGAAAAGGGAATGTAAATATTTGTGATGATAAAGGATCAAGTACTACAGCTGTCTAGTTTCAGCTTAGTTGGACCCAAAATTAGTTGTTTTGGCTAGTGTGGGGCATATAAGAACCTCTATTATGTAGAGAAGGGGCAAGTCTACCCTGAAAAAGGAGAATGGCATCTAGGAGAAACTCTACTAGATTGCTATATCATGGGTGTCAAATCCGTGGCACCATGTTGTTGTTACATGATGTTTCAAAACGTTTTTCCCTTCGCAGAGCTGGAGTGGGCATGGCTTGTGTGTACGGATCTGGCCCATGGGCTGCCAGTTTGACACATTAATCTAGAGTCTAGATTAGCCTTAGCCAAGGCTTTGCACAGTGGTGGGATTCACATTTTTTTTTTACTACTGGTTCTGTAGGTGTGGCTTGGTGGGCATGGCAGGGGAAGGATAGTTTAAAATCTCCAATCAGAGGTGGTATTTGCCGGTTCTCCGAACTACTCAAATTTTCTGCTACCAGTTCTCCAGAATCGGTCAGAACCTGCTGAATATCACCTCTGGCTTTGCATTGTCAGCTACTGGGATCTGAATAGGATTGTTATAATTCCTATGCTTCTTTGGGTACAAGGGATATGAAAAGAATTTTCAGAATTACTTCTTCTCCAGGACGTTCTAAGCAGGGGTCCCCAAACTTGGCAACTTTAAGACTTGTGGACTTCAACTCCCAGAATTCTTCAGCCAGCTATGCTTGGAGACCTGTTCTAAGGTGATGGCCTACCTCAATATGAAGAGGCATGTTCTTTTCTGCTTCATGTCTCCATTTTAGACTGGGGAAAGGTTTATCTTTTTTTTTTTTTGCCCAACAATGATTATGGTATCTTACACCCGCTTTCTTCTTAGCATGGAAGATGGAACAGACTTCTTTCATGAAGGGCATTTTCAACAAATAATTTATGCCTCTTAGGGAGCAACAGGTATTTACAGCTATTTACTCTTTAACACATGCTTAGCTTTTAACTCAATGCTCCCTTTCTGTCTCTTAATAAACTTTACATAGCTCCTCTCTCACTCAGAGGAAGGCATGAAAGCTGATGCAAATTTTTCATCAAAGTTGTTTTTCCATTGAAAGATTCTTTACAGTTCCTAATTGCCCAAGAGTGTATAACCAAAATTAGGCCTTCACAGGTGTGAGCTTAGATCAACATACCATGTTTTGAATGACACCATGATCCAAGGATAGGACCTTTTTCTTCTTATTTAACATTTTAAAAATCCACATAGTCTTCCTCAAATGGATCAGTATATCACTGAGCAGAACTGGGTACATGCTGAAAAGCTATGCCGGCTTCACTCCTTTGCTATCAACAGAGATTTTCAACCAGGGTTCTGGTGGATGATCAGTCCATCCCAAAGTCTTGCTCACATTATGGTTAACTGCCCCAGGTCAACCCCAGAACATTGTTACTCTGCCACTGGTCCTTGAGCATCATCTCCCAATTCCTCATAGGGGTTCCATGCTACCATTTGAGCACAGCTACATTACCACTTTTATCAGTTAAAGTATTGGTATCAGATGCCACATGGAGAGCTGATATGCTGCCTGTTACAACAATGTCAATGTCTTATATTAGTAAGCAAAGTTGACTTTAGACAACCTAGGTCGGAGGTGGGCAACTATTGGGACCTGTGGATTTCAACTCCTGGGATTCCAGAACCAGCATGGCTGGGTCAGGAATTCCGGGAGCTGTGGTCCACAGGACATAAAGGAACCATAGTTGCCCACCACTGCCCTAGGTGATTTTAAGAAGCTGTTGAATTCTCATCTATAACATACATCCCATTTAACTTGTCATGTGAATTTCTATATGATGAGTCTGAACCTATAGACAAATACCTAGTATTAGAGGTTTGCTGAGGGAATTCCTTTGCATAGATTTTCTTGAACATGACCCTCCTCTTCAAGTCCACCTGAAATGAGATTCCTTCTTTCTCTTTCTCTAACTTAAGAGAATTGGGTCAGAAGCTGGAGCAAAATCACCTCAAATTGAGTTAATGTAGCAAGACCATTCTGCCTAGACTGCTGAGTAAATGTATGTACCTAGAGCAAAAAGCATGATTGTACCCCTAAGAACCTCATCACCTCCAGGCCTGAAGGAAGGATTGAAGTCCACTGCTATGGGAAAAGCATCACAGCTGGTAAACAAGTGGAAGCCCTTCAATTACCAGCAACAGAGACCTTCACTCTGGTTCTAGATGAGAGCAAAGCTTAGAGGAATGCTCATTTCGAACATCTGTCATATAAATAAAAGAGAAACCAGAGAAAGGAATGGGACAACCAACAACTACAACACAAATCTTCTTCAATTACTAGTACCAAAAGTCTCAGTCTTGCCCCAAGCTCCAAGGAAAAATAAGGTTTTTTTAAGGGGCAGACCAGCTAGCAGATAAATCCAAGCCATGCCAATTTCAGGAATTGGCATTGGAGGAAGGAGATGAAGCATTAGACAGGATGGAAAACTAATGGAACTGAAAAATTAAAGATTAACTTTAATTTCAGAATTTAAAAATCTGATGGCTTTCACAGATGATTTAAAAAATAATAATAATCCCATCGTCTCTCCCAATGAAGATATCTGCATCATATCTACATCATGGGAATATTCTCTCTCTCTTTCTCTCTTTTTAGGCAGATGTGAACATCCTATAATATGATAAAGAAAAAGCACTCTGAGAGATAAGCCAAAAGGGACACTGCATTTGCATGAGACCGTTTGATGGTTCTACATACATTTCCGACTAGCTTTTTAGCATGGAAGAAACACATCTGGCCTCCATTGCCTTCCTTGAATAATCAGAATTAATATCTTTCTCTGAGGCTCATGATCCTTTTTATTAAAATAATATAGCAGATAATCTTACAACTCACAGGAAAACCCAAACCCCAGTCCGTAATAATAATAAAGCATTGGCAAAAATTAAAAAATGCAGCAATCTGCAAAACAAACAAAAAGCACTAAACAAGAACAAAATGCATGCACAATCCATTCACAGCAACCATAAGCTTTTCCTGCTGATGAGCTCTTTCAAAGATATATCATAATTGTAAATCTCAAAATCTTTGAATTGAAGACTTAAGACTATCTGGACCTGTTCCCAAAATAAAAGAAAATCTGATCTGCCCTTTTGTAAATAAATATCTGCAGGCAGACCAAATATCTTACACAAGGAAGTCTAGAGAGGCAATGGGATACTCTTTTTCCAATCTTCAACGATCCAGTGTGATCGTGTTTCCTAATGCATAAGACTAGTGAGTAATGCTTAATTAACTTTTTAAAGGTTTTTCATTGCAGCATTTTCAATAGCATTTCCCCTCCTCTAATTGGGAAGTCATGTTTTTCGTGTTATCAGGTCTAGTTGGAATTGTATCAGCAGATATTTGGAGCACACCCATGAAATCTAATTCTTTAAATGCACAGTTCATGTTTTATTCATGGGTTTAAGATAAAACTTTCCTCTTTCATCATTTTTGTCAGATGAAGGAGGAGAAAATGGCACTGCCACAGGACTCAATTTCAGGCTTTCCCCCCTTTGAAGACATCGAGACAAACTATAAAATATATGCCCAATAAGATCAACGAAAACAAAAATTACTCAACTTGTATCAGTTTTACGGAAAGAATTATTCATTTCTCTCAATACAAAGGGCAGAAAGCAACAAAAATAAGGAGTAGAAGGAGTAAAAAAAGGAGTAAAAAAAGCCAAAGTGATTGTGCAGCTTATGGCTCACTCCCTTACAAATGCATCACAAAGCCTGTCAAAACGCAAGGAGGCTTTAACTATGCAGTCACACCCATCATCCTATCAGCCCTGCCAGGTCAACCAGATGGGAAACATAGTCAGATAAGATAATTCTACTTTCTTGCCAATGCTACATTAACAGGATTTTGCAACCCTGAAAGTACAAATTTCCCACTGTTACTTTTAACGGCCTAATCCGCAAGGGCGGGTCCTTCCTAAATTTCTTTCTCTGATCATTAAGCAATAGCAATAGCACTTAGACTTACATACCACTTCACAGTGCTTTATAGCCCTCTATAAGCAGTTTACAGAGGCAGCATATTGCCCCCAACAATCTGGGTTCTCATTTTACCGATCTTGGAAGGATGGAAGGCTGAATCAAACTGCTGGCAGTTGGCAGAATTAGCCTGCAATACTGCATTCTAACCACTGCGCCACCACAGTTTTGGGAGCTCTTCCCCCTGTTGTCTGATTGGTTCCATAGGCAGCATTCTCTGCTCATCAACTATCAAGATCCATCCCAAATACAATTGCATCCTACCATGATCTTGACAAGGAGAGTTGTGTTGGATTTGCTCCTTCATTCCTAGGTGACAATAAGTTTGGGTAGAATTTAGAATATATGCCAAACAGCAGAAGGATCTTCTTACAAAACTTGGGCTACCTGAACTAAGCAGAATGTCTCTTTCTTCATGTGGATAACGTTTGAGATGAAGTGATTTTTCATCTTTCAAAAATAGTAAAGGAAGGAATCTGTCAATGGCAGAGCAGCGATTCTGACCTGGAAAAGGACCAGAATAAATCGGTATTGGGACAGAAGGAGAAGGGATGGAGAGGCAAGGGCCTAAATGTGTCTCACATTATACTCACACAAAGTCCACTCTTACTAGTGTGTAACATTGCACTGCATTGTGATATCACAACATACATTTCCTCATTTGGGCCTCAAAGTTAGATACCTTCACTAGATTGAAAAGTTTCATAGATTTATGTGTTTGTGTTTATTTTGATCAAACAGCTTGTTCCAAGAGTTTGGGGACTTAAAAAAACCCCCACCAAATAGCATGGGAAAGAAGTCATGCTCTTCTCCATATGACATAATTGGTGATGATTGAGTTATCTTCATAGATAGTCTCACTCACATCAGAAAAGCACAAATCCTTCCCCTCCAATCATCACCTTTCCACTTGCCCCCATGAATGGCTGCAAGACCTAATCTCATTTTAATTAGGAGTATGCAGATTGATGTAAATTGCCCATTTTAGAGGGACAGATTTTCATTCGGCTAGGTTTTTCTCTAGATAATAGATGAGAGAAAGAGAGAGGGGGGAGGGAGAGAGAGGCCGATAGACATTTGCTGATTTCTTTTAGAGGCAGAAAGGATTCACTTACTTTTAAAAATGTATGAAGTGGTTAGAGCTCTTGCTTGTTCTTTCTTTTCATAGCAAAAATCTCTTCCATGCTTATAACAGTACAACACTCTCTTTAGAGACTATTTCTCTTTTGCAACATCTTTGATGTACTAGAACGAAATAAGCCATACACCGTCTAAATCAGTCAGAATAGAGCTGGAAGGGACCTTGGAGATCTTCTAGTCCAACCTCCCTGCTCAAACAGGAGATCTAAACCATTTCAGATGAGTGTCTGTCCAGTCTCTTCTTAAAAAGTCCAGTGATGAAGCACCTACAACTTCTGGTGGCAAGCTGTTCCACTGGTTAATTTTGCTCACTGTTAGGAAGTTTCTCCTTAGTTCCAGGTTGCTTTTTCCCTTCATTAGTTTCTATCCATTGTTTCTCGTTGGTGCTTTGGAAAATAAGTTGACTTCCTCAGGGTTGGGATTCATTTTTTTTAACAACTGGTTCTGTGGGCGTGGCTTAGTTGGTGGTCATGGCTTGGTGGTCATGTGACTGGCTGGGCGTGGTCAACTCAACGTCATTCACATCGAGGCATGCATCTCCTCGCCTGGTTTCTCATGACTGTGGGGATGCTGCAATCTGTGGGGATGCTGCAACAGTTGTAAGTGTGAAAAACAGTCATAAGTCACTTTTTTCCAGTGCCATTATAACTTTGAATGGTCACTCCACGCAATCAAAGTACCAGCAAAGGAGGGAAAAAAACTCCAGAGAAGTTCCAGAGACAGGAAGTCTAGCCCTGCCAAGAATGTAAAAAGGGTAAACGGAGAGGCAGTTTCTGTAAGCAACACCAGAATGTTTCCTTCCTTACAGGATTAGGCCAGTAATTTTTTCTAACAACCGGTTCTCCAAACTGCTTAGAATGTTAACAACCGGTTCTAGTGAATAGGTGCAAACTGGTAGAATCCCACCCCTGGACCTCCTCTTCTTTGTGGCAGCCCCTAAAATACTGGAATACTGCTATCATGTCCCTCACCCCCAGCCCTTCTTTTCTCTGGACTATTTGGGACTATTCTGGTTCATAATCCCACAGAAAGGAAGAGTCTAGCAGAACTTGAAGCCTGGATAAGCACCTTCCTCACTCATGGTAAACTTATAATTTTGGTTTGCCATATTATAGCAGCCATGAATACAACCATTATCTCTCAGCCTACTCTTCAATTGCAAGATTGTTATGAGCATAAAGATGAGGGTAGGAGAAACACAAATGCACTTGAGTTCTTTGATGATAAATAAAATAAAACAGATGAGACATCAAGCCCTTGCTTATCAATGGAGACCGAATGGAGCAAGTGGCCAGTTTTAAATTTCTGGGTTATACCCTAAAAGAGGACCTGACCTGGGGTGCTCACATTGCAGCACTGGTCAAAAGGGCCCAGCAGAAATTATACTATCTGAGACTTCTCAGAAAACAACAACCGAATGAAAAACTGCTGGTGACTTTCTACAACTGCACCATAGAGAGCATTTTAACTTATTGCACCCTGTATGGTTTGCCAGCTACACAGTGGCAGATAGGAAAGTGTTCTGTCCCTAATTAGCATTCTTGAGATCCCCGCGCTTTGATTGGCCAAAGCGCGGGGTACTCTGATTGGTCAGGCGAGCCGCGCCGATTGGCTCACTAAGAATCTCCCGCAATTGGTCCATTCGAATCGCGGGAGATTCAAAGTGGTGCCATTGGCTGCGGCCGCGGCGGCTAAAGGAATAAAAGCCGCGAGCTTTTTCCTTTGCGCCAGTTCGGTTCCAACTTTAAATAAAAGAGCATGATTTGAAGTCACCGACTCCTGGCATCATTTTCGAGGAAACGACACTGGCGACGAAGGTGGGATCCAGACCGTGAACCGAACCACGTGTCTGACGAAAGCCAGACGAACCACCACGATGGCGAAAATTGCACCCCCCGCACCCTTCAACCCCGCCATCGAGGACTGGGAATCGCACTCCGACCGATTCCGCATGTTCCTCGAGTGCAGCGACCTGAAGGACACCACCGGCCCCATGAAGCGCGCCGTCTTCCTGACCCACTGCGGGACCGAGGTATTCAAGATGGCCAAGGCGCTTGCCAAACCCGCCGATGCGACCGCGATGGACTGGGACGTCCTCGAGCCAATACTTCGGCGGCACTACGCTCCAGAGGTACCCATCCTGATCCAACGCAACGAATTCTACCGTCGGGACCAACGGTCGGGTGAGAGCTTCAGCGACTTCGTCGCCGAGCTACGGCGCCTAGGGGGGCTCTGTGAATTCGACAACCTGAACGACGCCCTGCGAGACAGAATCGTGCTCGGTTTGTGGGACCCCGTCCTCCAGAGCCGGCTGATGGCCAAGGGCAACATCAGCCTAGCAGACACCCTCACCGCAGCCGCAGCTGCCAAAGCAACCTGAACATCCGCCGACCGCATGCGCAGACCGAACACTGGGGACCGCAGCGGAAACAACAACCTGGCGAGGTTGACCGAAGCCCAACCCGAGATGACCACCCACCAGGGCGACTTCCACTCGGCATCGGGCACTTCCGATGACGAGGAGGACATCCATCGCCTCCAGACAGGCCGCGACCTACGGAACCGGCGGGGTCGTAAGTCGAGGACCAACTGTGCCGGTTGCGGCGGCGACCACCCCAGGTCGGAATGCCGGTTTTTCGAATTGATCTGCTGGCATTGCGACAAGAAGGGACACATCGCCCGTGTCTGCCGCCTAAAAAAGAACCGCAGCCCAGCACGATGGGACCAGAGCGACCGGAGGAGAGAGAGCACACCACCCCGGACCAGAGATCGCCCCTCGGACAACAGATGGGACTGGAATGGACGATCCCTGCGAGGCGGCGATAACCGGCGAAGAGAGGAGACCCATCAGACGGTCACCATCGGCCACGCCATAACCAATGACGCCTGGAAGGTCCACGTGGAGGTAGGCATCGAGGGCCAGCCATGCAAAATGGAGGTGGACTCCGGGTCCTAGCTCTCCATGATAGCATGGCATGAAATAAAGCGCTTGGTGCCTACCCTCCAAAGGAGGAACCTAGACAGCCAGAGACTCATCGTAAGGGACTACCAGGGAAACCGCATCCCGGTAGTCGGAACCAAACACTTCAACATCACATATAAAGGGCACACCGAAAGGCTTCCCCTGACAATCGTCGACCGCGACTGCCCAAGCCTACTGGGACTGCAATGGTTCGCCCCGCTCGGCATCGCAGTCACGGGATTCGACCACGTCACCGACGACAACTGGGAGCAGCAACTGGCCCGGGAATTCCAAGAGGTCTTCAACGGAAACCTAGGCAAGTACCGAGGGCCCCTTATATCATTCAACCTAGACCCAAACGTCCCCCCAAAACGCCTGAAACCAAGGCGGGTGCCATTCGCACTTAAACCCAAGATAGACGAGCAAATTGACAAGCTCGTCAAGCAAGGGGTCCTACAGCCCATAGACCACGCCCGGTGGGAAACCCCCATAGTCACCCCGATCAAGCCCGATGGGTCAGTGAGGATCTGTGGGGACTATAAGGCCACCCTAAATGGCGCGTTACAACAAAGCGCCTACCCCGTCCCAGTAGTGCAACACCTACTGCACTCACTGGTAGGGGGCAAGGTTTTCGCCAAGCTCGACCTCGCCCAGGCATACCAACAGTTGCCAGTCGACAAGCAAACGGCAGAAGCACAAACCATAGTCACCCACCGGGGGGCTTTTAAATGCAACCGACTCCAATTCGGAGTCAGCGTGGCACCGGGAATATTCCAAAGCCTAATGGAAAGACTATTACAAGGCATCAAGGGGATGGTATCTTACTTCGACGAAGTCCTAGTGTCAGCAACCAACCAAGCCAAACTAGAGGGTCGCCTAAGGGAGGTCCTAACCAAATTCAAAGAGACCGGGCTCAAAGTCAAGAGGGAGAAATGCCAACTATACACGGAACGGGTTGAATTCCTAGGATACCTCCTAGACTGTCACCGCATTCACCCCACAAACCAAAAAATCAAGGCCATCAAAGAAGCCCCCACACCCAAGTCGAAGATGGAACTACAGGCATTCCTGGGGCTACTTAACTTTTACAATGTTTTCCTGCCCCAAAAGGCGACGGTGGCGGAGCCCTTGCATAGGCTCCTGGACAAGGCGGCGACCTGGACTTGGGGGAAATGCGAGCAAGCCGCCTTCCAAAGAACAAAGGACCTCCTCACTTCAGACGCCGTCCTTATACAGTATAACGAGACCCTACCTCTGGCCGTCACATGCGACGCATCACCCTTCGGCGTCGGCGCTGTCCTCAGCCATACCCTCCCCGACGAAAAAGAAGCGCCCATCGTGTTCTTTTCAAGGACCCTCACCAAACCGGAGCGGAACTATAGCCAGCTGGACAAAGAGGCTCTGGCTATCGTTGCCGCCGTAAAATGATTCCACGAGTATCTCTACGGCTGGACTTTCACTATCATAACCGACCACAAGCCGCTGCTGGGAATCCTTGCAGGAAAACGGGCCACCCCGAACATTCTGTCTCCCCGAATGACAAGGTGATCCGAGTTCCTGGCAGCCTACAACTACGGACTCACACACAGACCGGGTAAGACGATCTCCCATGCAGATGCCTTAAGCCGCTCGCCGCTACCGGAACCTGACACCAACCCAGCACCCACGACAACCACCCTCAGCATAGAGACTCTACCCAACCTGCCCATAACCGCGTCAGACATTGCCCGAGAGACTAATAAAGACAAACGTCTGGCGCGGGTGTTGTATTGGGTAGAGAAAGGGTGGCCGGAAAGGGACAACGACGAGTCCGTCAAAACGTTCTGAAACCGCCAAACGGAACTCTCGTTATTAAAAGGGTACATACTATGGGGGGATAGGGTGGTCATTCCAGAAAAGCTACAAGGGAAGGTTCTGGAACTGCTACACGAGGGGCACCCTGGCATCGTTAGGACTAAAGCCCTGGCCAGAAGTTATGCTTGGTGGCTAGGGATGGAGAAACAAATTGAAACCTGGGTAGCAAGGTGCCAACGATGCCAGGAAACTAGGCCAAGCCCACCCACAGCACCCGTCCTAGAGTGGGAAACCCCAAGGGGACCTTGTTCTAGGATTCACATAGACTTCGCCGGGCCCACAAAAGGACACACCTTCCTTATAACAGTAGACGCTTACTCCAACTGGCTGGAGGTAAGCAACATGAAGACAACAACCACGGAGGCCGTGATCAAGGAACTCTGCAAACTCTTTGCAACGCACAGCCTCCCAGACGTCGGCGTTTCCGACAACGGGCCCCAATTCACCTCGCTGGAATTCGAAAAATTCCTTGCGGAAAGGGGCATCCGCCACACGCTGACAGCACCGGCGCACCCGGCGGCGAACAGTAGGGTGGAACGGATGGTGCAATTCACTAAGAAGACCATCCGGAAAATAGACCACGGGGAGATCCAGGAGAAAATAAACAAACTACTCTTCACCCAACACATAACCCCAAATACCACAACGAATAAGAGCCCAGCCGAACTATTAATGGGGAGGAAATTAAGGTCCCCACTCGACAGGTTACACCCCACGTATAACCCGGAAAAGCCCCCAGACTCAAACAGCAAACACCGAACTTTCGTACCCGGCGACCCCGTATATGCAAGAAACCTGATGGGAGACCCACTATGGATACCGGCCGTCATCACACAAATAACAGGCCCACACTCGTACCGGCTACAAACAGCAGACGGACGAGCGTGGAAACGCCACATTGACCAATTAAGGTCGAGGACTGCCAACCAAGAGACCACCGATGCACAAACAGGCGAAACCAACCCCCACAACACAAACCAAGGGGGGAGGGAATACCCAGGGGACCAAAACCAAAGAAGAATAAACCAGCCATACTTACCGGAAAGCAGCCAACATGACCCCTCGCCAGGAAGAGACAGCCAGGCCAGCTCGACCGACCCGGAAAGACCGAGCGGGAGCGGCGAAACCCGCAGCTCAACCAACCCGGGAGGCCCAGGAGGGAGCTACGGAGAGCGGCCCGGCCCGACCGACCAGCCGGTTCCCACAACGGCATCAGGAGCAGCAGAGATCCCGACCGAACCGGCCGGGATCCAACCTACGACTGAGCTGCGCAGGTCCAGTAGGCTCAGATGGAGCCCCGCCTACCTACGTGATTACGCGACGTAAGGACTGAACCAAGAGGGGAGGGGTGTTCTGTCCCTAATTAGCATTCTTGAGATCCCCGCGCTTTGATTGGCCAAAGTGCGGGGCACTCTGATTGGTCAGGTGAGCCGCGCCGATTGGCTCGCTGAGAATCTCCCGCGATTGGTCCATTCGAATCGCAGGAGATTCAAAGCGGTGCCAGTGGCCGCAGCCGCCGCGGCTAAAGGAATAAAAGCCGCGAGCTTTTTCCTTTGCGCCAGTTCGGTTCCAACTTTAAATAAAAGAGCATGATTTGAAGTCACCGACTCCTGGCATCATTTCGCGGACACAACAGAAAGCACTCCAGAGGGTTGATGTCATTGCCCAGAAGATCATTGGTTGCCCTCTCCCCTCTTTGGAAGAGCTTTATAGCTTCCGCTGCCTTAAGAAAGTTCAAAACATTCTCAAAGATCCATCTCATCCTGGGAACCCTTTTTTTGAACTATTACCATCTGGCAGACGGTACAGAATAATAAAAACAAGGACAAAGAGGCTGAAAAACAGCTTCTATCCCAGGGCAGTAGCTTTTTAAAATTCTGCTGTATAGTGCAGTGTTGGTGCGGTGTCGGGGGTTTTCGGTTCAGTGTGTGGAGGGTGAAGAATGTGTTTATTTTCATGGTCAGGGTCATAATGTGCACTGAAGATGGTGTTTGATTTCATTGTATGAGATGCAATGACAATAAAGTAAACTAAACTAAACTTAAAAAATGACCCACAGATTGTTTATGGCACAAACAACTCAGTAAATCTGTATACTCAGTGGCTTGGCAAAAAAAATTCATTTCATTATCATAGTAAAATGATCTTTCTTGTTTCTTTTTTTTTGAAATAGTCTATCCATATATCTGGTTATTTCCCCACAAGTATACATTGGCAAAGTATCTGAATTTCTATTAATTTCTACACTTTGGGATTTCATAATCCTTTTAGTTGAAAAAAAATGCAGAATATTGGTGCAATAAAGAAGAATTGAAGTAGCCATAAAAGCATGCTTCTTTTAGAGAGGAGTGCTGACAAGTCTCCCTTTATTACAACGTTGTGCAAGACGTCACTATAATTAACTTAGTGGCAAGATTTCTGCAAGATGTAGAAGTTACTCACATGAATGAGCTGTCAAGTGTTGGCTTGCCTGATCCAAATAACTCAGAACTTTCAGTGGAGCAATTGAAGACAATGACTTTGTTTATTTTTATCCTGCCTTTATTATTATTTTTTTAAATAACTCAAGGCAGCAAACATATCTATATTCCTTCCTATTTTATGCACACAAGTGAACCGCTACAGTTAATAACATGGCTGGTAAGTGAATCTGACTTCCCCATTGACTTTGCTTGTCACAAGGTTGCAAAAGGTGATCACATGACCCCAGAATACAGCAGCGGTCATAAATACATGCTAGTTGCCAAGCGTCCAAATTTTGATCATGTGACCTTAGGGATGCTGCAGTGGTGGGATTCAACCAGTGTTGCTATTGGTTCAGTGACTACATTTTGCGCGTGCGTTTTGGATGCGTGTCAAAAAATCTTTAGCTGTGCCTCCTGGACAGCTCAAAAGCAGATGCGCAGTGTCTGGAGAGCCTCTTTTTTCCCCTGCTTTTTCCAACCTCAGTTTTGCCCGTGCAAAGCAGCTGAGGTTGAAAAAGCAGGAAATAAAGGACAGGTAAGAGCTCAGGTGAGCGGGCGGGCCAAACTGCAGCAAACACAGAACTGGTTCGGTGACTGCTGCTCTTCAGAGCTACCGGTTCTATGGAGCCAGGCAGAACCGGGAGCATTCTACCCCTGGGATGCTGCAAAGTGCATAAGTGTATAAAACAGTCATCAGTCACTTTTTTTCAGGGCTGTGGTAACTTTGAATGGTCACTATACGAATGGCTGTAAATTAAGGATTACTTGTATATGATTATCTAGCATGCCCCATCCAAATTATTTATTCCCCTGTGCAATTGCAGTCACATATGTGAAAGGGTTCTTTGCCAGGAAGGCGAGCTGATTCTTGCAGAAGATATGCTGAATGCCTCTTTCAGAAGGACAATTTGTTTCCCAGGCTCATATTCAATTTATTTGTGATTGAAAAAGCTCGGATTCTCCTGACAGGATAGGTAACAACCACAGGGCTTGCTTTAGAGGTGTGTAAATGATTGTGAGATTCAAGGTGGTTATTTGGTTTGATGTTGGGAGGATTTCCTGTGGTTTAATCGGTTTTGACATCTGAATTCCGCACAATAGGAAGGAGCTGAAGTTTCAAAATGCAATGTGTGGATCATCCCAGAATTAAATTAAAAGAGTAAGTAAGTGTTCTCCTAAACAACATGAGGGCTTCTCTGCTAGGTTATGGATTCTGATTACCTGCTTTTATTTCTGTTTTAGTGATAGTACATTTTTCCAGCATTCAACCAATAAGACGAAAAATATATATGATTTTGCCTGAAGTACTAAGGGGCTGTTGCAATGTGAATCATTTTCTTTTTTTATTTTGTTTAATTGATTTTATTTAAAGTCTCACAAAGAATATAAAACCTAACCCAAATCAATAAAGAGGGAAGGAAGGAGGGAGGGAAGGAAGGAAGGAAAGCTAATGTGGAAAGAAACAATAAAAAGAAATAGAAGAAGCTTTTGATTTCCTTTGCAGCATATCTAATTACGATTACAAAATTACTTCTTACTCCATGGTTTAAAAAAGCAAACTTTTTTCAATTATCCAGTTTTTGTTCTAACCATTGAAACCACAAATCCTAAGTACACTTTTCCCCATTCATGAAAAAAGTCTGTTTCTAATCAGCCATAAATGTAAATATTGTTTTTTCTCACTGATCAAATAAATGAATTTGACTATTTCCGCAAGTTCTGTCATCTTCAGCAACCATTCCTTTATTGTGGGTACTGTAGTATTGAACCTTTCCATTTTTGAGCATATAATAAACTTGCTATAGTTATACAACATGGGTCATTTTCTGAAGGTTCCTTCAACAGCAGGCAAGGTAGCCTGTAGCCTGTAGATCAGGGGTCTCCAACCTTGGCCCCTGGAAGCCTGGCGGACTTCAACTCCCAGAATTCCACAGCCAGCTGGCTGTGGAACTCTGGGAGTTGAAGTCCGCCAGGCTTCCAGGAGCCAAGGTTGGAGACCCCTGCTGTAGATGGTCCTCAGTACACATTTTGCAACTGGTGCAATTCAACTCACTCTTCTCTGCTCCCAAGTTACTCAGAGGAAGAGCCACTGAGAGAGGTTTTAATATACTCCAACCAATAGTTGTAATGCAACTGAGGTTGGTTTCCTTCTCAAACCCAAACAACATGATGCCTTCTTGTGGGCTATTGGGGGAAGCCCTCCTTTCTATAGTCCAGGGAGAGTCATATTACACCCAACCTACCATTCACCCCTGGGTAATAGATTCTACCAGATGTTGTACTTTAACTACATCTCCCCATCACCTTCATTTTTTGTGCTTTTTACAAAGGTGAAGTTTGTAAGGAACCCTTCTACTTTTTGTGTGACATTCATCAGTGCCAGCTTCCTCTCAGGCCCTTGGAAGTTCATCTATAAGTACTTAAGAATGGATGAGATTTATAGAAGTTGGATCTATGAGAGAACATAGAAGATGGCCTTGAACGACAGAGGGAAGATAAATGTGGCTTTAACTCAGACCAAGAAAGTGGTTTGTGTAAACACTACAGGCAACACATACATGTGCACATGCACACATCATTGTACAAAGATAAAAGAGGGAGGAGGAATTCAGATTCACATTCAGATTTGGGGAATTTTGTTACTCAAGCTGTTGTAATAAAAGTAGCTTTAGAGCCGTGATGGTGCACTGATTAGAATGCAGTATGGCTGGCTAATTCTGCCAACTGCCAGCAGTTCGATCTTGACTGGCTCAAGATTGACTCAGCCTTCCATCCTTCTGAGGTGTGTAAAATGAGGGCCCAGATTGTTGGGGGCAATAGGCTGACTCTGTAAACTGCTTAGAGAATGCTGTAAAACACTATGAATCTATATAAGTCTAAGCACCATAGGTCCATATAGGATTGACATTAATATACCTACCATCCTGTAAATCTCTGCAAGTATTTTCCTTCTTTATTCAGAATAAAGAACTAAGAAAGGATTGTGAAGTGCCAATGGGTTAATGAGCTGTGGTCAGAAATACCGCTATAGCAAGACTGGCAGGTTACAGGTAGGACTGTAAGCATATGCACTCAAAGGTATTTAGTGAAGTCCTATTCCACATTTTTACCTCAAATGGGCAGAGATCCCTGCAAAGAACTGTGTGTATAGATATGCTGGAGTGGGTATGCAGAAACACACTCTATGGCCATTTAGCCCCATGCACACATGCAAGTAAATACTTGTGTTGGGCTTGAGATATCACACATGCCTTCACAGAGTTATTTTTTGTTACAATTGTTTTTATCTTTTTCCATATCAGAATAGGAATGACAGACTAGCACATCTGGAAAACACCAGGCTTAGAAGACAACATTCCCCTATTAATTGTTCTGTCTTATACCTTTCCCGGCAGGTTCTTTCATCACTATCTCCATGGAAACCTCTGATGCAATCAGTCATTCTCTTAAATCACCAATCGAGCATAACTAGTAGATACAGGCAATAAGATCCTCAGAGGTGCATTATGTGGTCTTGGATCCCAAAAAGAGCAGACTGAAGGAAGAGTTTCTTGTTGATCTCTTCCCCAACAGCTCTTACCCACAGAAAAGCTACTTGTCTAACCTTGGAGGGCCCCCTCATCTGTGTCCCATCCCATCATAACTTTACTGCTTAGGAAACAATTGAGGGGGATCTACTTAAATGGAGAAGGATTGGGAAATTGTAACTCTTTATCTACCAGCATATATGGATCCACACCATATAAATATTTTTGGGGGTGGGGGGTAAAGGTACAAATATATCCCCACTGTATCCATTCTGTGAAGCAGAAATTGCATTTCCAAATTTTATAAATTCTGGATAAATATATTGAACAATTTTAATGCTCGGCATCGTTTCACTTTTTAATGTTTTCTCATCATTGTCATCTTTTCATTCATTCAAATCCCAAAAGGTGCTTTTTCCAAAAGGCAATAGGACTTTCTTGGTGTTTCTTTTCCCCTTGAAAATGTTTTGCATCTCATCCAAGAAATTTCTTCAGTTCTGACTGAGTGGTGGGGAATGGAAGGATTGACTGTATATTCTTTGCAGCATATTCTTTTCTTAGGACTTTGAAGGTTGGCCATTAGCTGTCTGAGGCCACTTTGGGTGGGGGAGGTTTAAAAACATTTTCAAGGAGAAAAAAAACCTAGAAAGTCCAGTTGCCTTGGAAAATCACCTTTGGGACAACAATGACCTGGATGATAGAGAATCTCCAGTGATGGGCTGCAACTGGCTTAACAATTGGTTTGGTGCAGTGGTGGGATTCTACCAGTTTCTTTTCCGGTTCAGTGATCGCACACTTCATGCGTGCGCATGGACACGCATCTAACGTATGTGCGTAGCTTTCCAAACACCAGCTGAGGCTCTGCTGTGCCAAATCAGCTGAGAGGATCAAGAAGAGAAAAGCTCAGGTGTGGGTGGGAGGGCAGCTCCCGTGCTATTCTTTTCTTGAACCTCTCAGCTGATCGTCAAAGCTTTTTTTTTAACTACCATTTTGGCTGAACCACTAGCATATTTTGCTATCAGTTCAACCGTACCAGGCTGGTAGCATTTCACCACTGGTTTGGTGAGCAATGCGAAGTGTTCAAAAACTGCCCATTTTAAGCTTAAAAGCTTACCTTCTACGTCAGGGCTGGTGAGTAAAACAGCTGAGGTGTGGAAAACTGCTGTGCCATGTGAATCAGCTGAGCTAAAAAACAGGGAAATATAGGACAGGAAAGGGCAGGGGAAGATGGGTAGGGACAACTGCTCACCAGAACTACCAGTTCTCTAGAACTGGTCCAAACCCACCATTGAGAATCTCCCTAGATATTTGGTCCATTCAAAGTTTGTGAAAAATATGCAAATCCTATATGGTATTATCCAATTCTGATCTTCATATGCTACATACTTTTGTTCCAACAAGGCCACTCAGGATCATTTTTGGATCCTAATTTTCTCTTCCTATTTTATTCTACCTATCTATGCATATTTTGCAAATACGCAATGAAATATGATTAGTGATTATGGTATTGTACTGGCCACTGTTCTAAAACAGTGAAGGCTTCCAAGAATGCTTAAAAGACCAAAAGGAGGGAGGAGGGCTTTGCATTTAATGTTCGATCTCTGTTTTTGTCTACTTTGCTTACAATAAGGTCAGTATCGAATCCAAATTATTGCCATTATGATCCTAGTTCATGTGTGTATTATATTTTGCATTGACTGATTTTTATGCAATTTTAAAATTAATTATTTTTGTATAGTTTTCGTACATCTGTTTTATGGCATTCCTGCTGACCTATGTGAATTGCTTTGAATAATTTTGATTATGAGGGAGTATAATCAATCAGTCAATCTGCTTGCAATTTAATTAACTCTCATTGAGGATAAGTCTTATATTTAAATACAACTTTCAGTGTATTTTATTGAAGATTATTAGGACCAAGTGATCTACAGAACTCTGTTCCCATAACAATTTGCCTGACCAGTTTCATCCCAGTTATATTTAGAAGTGCTTCCGAAGATGGGTTATTTGATGGTTGCATCCTGTTTGTAAAATTCCTGCTTCTGAAGGAATGTTTGCACCTCAATGCACTATGTTCAGGTCACACCAGCTATTCTTTTTGTAGGTTCTGGGTCACAGATAATTTTTCTGAACGTATGTTTGTAGTGTTATTTAAGTCTGTCGCTCTTATGTTGGTCTGTTAGATTGCTGTTGTTGTTGTTTTTTTCTTTCACTTTTGATTTTGTTAATCTTTGCTATGCAAAAATTAGTGCTGGAAGGCTCGTTGATTAAAAATGGTGCTAGTATAAACTTTACTGAATGCATGTAATAAAACAGATTTCAAGGCATTATTGCACTGTTTGAATATCCTACTAAACCAGAATTTAATGTGAGAGCAGTTATTGAAGTCTTAAGCTTTTGGTGTGGTTGAACAAAGTTTTGACCATTTCCTTCCATTCTCTGACCCAGTAGAAAGAAGAGTTAAGAGTCTTTCACTTCCCCATTAAACTAACTGCTAATTGTATTGAGAGCTAAGACTAAAGAAACAACAGAGCATCCTAACTGCTATTTCATGAAATTGTTTTGCTTTAGTCAGCCATAGTTAGGGTTCAGTCACAAGATGGGAGAATCTCTAGCGTGTCCTCACAAATGGAGGGTCCATTTTCTTTCTAATTAACCAAGTGTTGATTCATTAGTTGCAGCCGGAATTGACTGACTGGTTTCTTGTCTGAGCCTCAGTTGTGTACTGAGTGACTGGCCCAAAATCACCCAGCCGGCTTTCATGCCTAAAGTAGGAGTAAAACTCATGGTCTCCTGTCAATGGAGATTCTCAGTCTTTCAGGTCATGATTGTCCCAAAAGTACCTTTTCAAAAGGCAACTTGTTTTTCCTTGAAGATGTTTCACTTCTCATCCAAGAAGCTTCTTCTAAACTGAAGCTTCTTGGATGAGAAGCGAAACATCTTCAAGGAAAAACAAAATCACAGCCTCTTGGTTTCTAGGCTGTTGTCTGTACCACTAGGCCAAACTTGTTGGCCCGGGATTAGAGAGTGATGAATGAAAAAAAGAAAATGAAGTTCTTGATCAGTGGTGGGATTCAAAAATTTTTACTACCAGTTCTGTGGGCATGGCTTGGTGGGCATGGCAGGAGAAGGATACTGTAAACCCTCCAGTCAGAGGTGGTATTTACTGGTTCTCCGAAGTACTCATATTTCCGCTACCAGTTCTCCAGACTGGTCAGAACCTGCTGAATCCCACCTCTGTTCTTGATC
Source organism: Hydrophis major (assembly GCA_033807585.1). Taxonomy (NCBI): domain Eukaryota; kingdom Metazoa; phylum Chordata; class Lepidosauria; order Squamata; family Elapidae; genus Hydrophis; species Hydrophis major. The sequence continues at coordinate 265,138,537 of CM066328.1, forward strand.
TGTTCTCTAATATCTTGGAAGGGAAGGTATGTGCATTGGGGATTGCAAACTTAACTGAGTTAACTCAGTGTAACTCGCTATATTTTGCTGCACTCTGATTTCATGCTAGGAAAAATAGCAAGAATGGAAGGGAAAAAGAAGGACCTGAAATATTTGAAAACAATGTGAATGCATAAATACCTTTACCAACTCAGGACAAGGATGCCTCTGAATGTATTTATTTAGAACAAATGTGACCTCCTTTTCAATGCTAAAAACCTAAACTCAGAATAGGGGACAATTAAAGATAATTTACAACTAATTGTAAACTATTATAACAAACTATCATTCAGGTAGAAACTCTTTACTGAATGCATAAATAGATAACATGCTAAAATACCAGCAGGCCATTGTAAAATCAGGTCAGCACTTGCACCTTAACTGACTGACTGGCATTCAATTACCTGGTAAGCTGGTAGCATAAAGGTTAGCCACTAAACATAGCAGAACAAAAAATGAATTCCAAAAAAAATTGCACCAAGTATGTCTTGTTTCTAAAGCATCTAATCAGAAGCTCAGGGCAACCCACTGAATCTGAACTAACTCCAAATTTCTTTCATCCTTCTGGCATATTTTTGCACATGTCTTGTGGGATGGTGTCTCCTAATCAAAAAGGTTCAGCTACTGACATGTGCCTGAATCATTGTTGGAGCAGGTGACCTTGCCTGACTTTTGCCCATTCTGCTCCGGAACAAGGGCAGTAGCTGCCTGGAGCAATTGGTTTTTAGCTATCATCTCTTGTGATTTGCATTGTTCTGAACTGGGAGATAACTCTCAAACTGGCCAGGTGCAGAAGAACCTGCCTTTGCCACTGGCTGGGTTTTACCTTTACCTATAGCAACCTTCCTTTTAACTCCGGCTCACCGGGGGAAATTGTGAGAAATGACAAGCTTGTAATATTTATGGTTCCCTTTCAACTGGCTCAGACTCCTACAGATTACCCATCATGTAAAGAAACCTCGATTCATTCCCCCCCTCCCCCTCATTAAAAAAGAAGAATCTTTGGGAATTTCAACAGATGTAACAAAGGAAACAGCAGGTGTGGCATAATAAAAGCAAAGCCCTTTGAACTGTCAGCCACTGCTGGGTCAGGCTTTGTAGTGCTCAGGTAGAAGAATGCTGGTTCCACTTCAAAACAGCTTCTCCCTCACAAGTAGACCCTGGGCTCCCCTTCCATAGTTAGGAAAAAAACTCAATGCTCAGACCAAAAGGGCCAGCTCAATCCTCTTCTCACCACCCCCCTGAAAAGATTAAAAGCCTGGAAGAAGCCTCAGCAGGTTAGTACTGATCCCTCATATGAAGCTTGGCTATAGTTCAGATGAAGACCAATGCTGTGAAAATAAAACATTCCTTTTTTTGGTGTGTGTGCTCTGTAAAAAGATGTCAAAATCAAAATGAAGGTTCAAGAAGGACATTACATTTCATAATCACACACAAATGCCATCCTGATTTAGTGCCTACGGCAGGGGTGTCAAACTCAAGGCCAGGGGATAGTTCTGGCCCACAGGGTACTTAGATCTGGCCTGTGGGGCCACCCTGGAAACAGTGAAGGACTAGCCAGCAGTGCTTCTGCCAGAGAAAATGGGCTCCCGAGCACTGTTTTTGGCTGCTAAGGCCTCCTGCAACCCTCTGCTAGTGAAAATGGAGCTAGGGAGGGCTGCGTGCAGGGGTGGGATTCTACTAGTTCGGGCCAGTTCAGGCAAACTAGATGGTAATTGTACATCCGGTTCAGAAAACTGGTAGTTCCAAAGACCAGCTGGCCCTGCCCACCTACCCCGTGCCTCTTAGGAGTCCCCATGAGCCTGGTTCTGGTTCCCAGGTAAGTGCAGGGAGGCTTGCAATGGGGCGTGTGGTGTGGAGGTGCGCTGCACCCTCCATGCCCCGTTTTCCCTCCCAGGAGGCTCCAGGGAGGCTTGCTAAGCTAAAAACAGCCTATTTTTGCTTTCAGAGGGGGTGCTGGAAGAGTGCTGCCTGTCACACTCTCTGGCCATGCCCACAGAACTGGTTCTTAAGAATTTTGAATATCATCCCTGGCCACGTGAAGCCCCCCCGAGCTCCATTTTCACTGGCAGAGGGTTGTAGGAGGCTGTGGCAGCTGAAAACAGAGCTCAGAAACCCGTTTTTGCTGGCAGAGTGCTTGGGCCACCAAAGGCACGCCTAACATGAGTGATGTCAAGCAGGCCACACCCATCCTGGCCACACCACGCCCCCACCCCCTGAGGTCAAACACAACCCTGATGCGGCCCTCAATGAAATCGAGTTTGACACCCTTGGTCTAATGTAATGTACGCTGGCTTTAGTGTTGCCTGATTTCAAGATAATGTAGACATGTTACCCAAACACACAGGATTGCTGCTGTGTCTGCACCAAGGATATTAAGTTCTGCGCATGGGCACAAGGAACGGAGACGAGATGGTGAAAAGTGAACTTCAAACTCTTTATTAAACATTCTGAACAGAGCAAAACCCTAGAGCAACAGCAGCCCTTTTATAGGCAAGCTGCTGCTCTAGTAACCAATAGGAAACGTGGAGTGTTAACCCCCTTAACCAATGAGAGTGGCTCGTTAATAGCCAATCAGATTCTCCTGAACGGACCAATCCGATATCACTGTTATCGGCCAATCAGAAGTGCAGGGCTAGAACCCTACTATTTTCTAAAGCTTTTGATAAACTTTATTTGAGTGTTTTATTAGTTCACAACAAAGGACTCTTAGGCTGAGGAACAAAAAGCTGAATCAACTGAAAGACCAATGTGCTCACTGTGACAACACCCACAACTCAGGAGTGAAGTTATGGTTGGTGAAGTTGATGGAACCAGCAGAGATGGCTAAATTAACTTCTGTGGTTAGAGGAAATAACAATAGCCACATTTATGGTTGACTGGAAACTTCTTGTTACTTTTTGCATAAAATGGAGAAAAATGCACCGAGGATTTGTGATGTCGATGATTAGAAAAAACTGGAGAGTAGATCATTATTTTGTAATGATAGAAGAAGTGATAGCTTTGCAATTGTACTTATATGTGCTGCAAAATTGGAAGCTTCGCCTTCTTTTAATTTTTTCTTTCTGCAATTTTTTTTTGGTTTTCCTTTTCTCTCTTTTCTGCCTCTGCTTTTTGTTATTTTCTGTCATTTTCATTCTTTGAAAAACTTTCAAAAATTTTTGTTTTAAAAAAAGAATGAGCTCATTGTATATTATACATTCTATTTCTATGGCTCAGGAGAGGAACCAAGAGCAGTAGCAATTTCACCATTTTCAACAAATTCTGATTTCTGATCAGTGTGATTAATCTGATCAATTCTGTTCACATACAAAAAGCCTAGAAAAGCACTGGTTTTTCAGATTAATAGAAATAAACCATCAGAGCTGATTTTTTTTTTTAAAAAATATGGAATTCTGAAGTGCTCTGTCAGTGTACTATCAATTCTCTGCCGAATCCTTGTTCAGTCCACAGAGTACTGATTTAGAACAGCTCAAGTAACAAAGGTGTTACACAATATAGAGACAGCTCTTTTAGAGAAAACAACTACTTCTGTTTGCAGGGGAGCGGTGGGGGGGGGATGCATGTGCTGGCAAATGATGAACCATTCATCACAACAGCACAATGCAAACTCAATCAATCAGAATAGAGATGGAAGGGACCTTGGAGGTCTTCTAGTCCAACCCCTTGCTCAAGCAGGAGACCCTATACCATTTCAGACAGGTGGCTGTCCAGTCTCTTCTTAAAAATCTCCAGTGATGAAGCACCCACAGCATCTGAAGACAAGCTATTCCACTGGTTAATTGCCCTCACTGTTAGGGAGTTTCTCTTTAATTCCAGTTGCTAATCTCTCCTTGATTAGTTTCCATCCATTGTTTCTTGTCTTGACTTTTGGTGCTTTGGAAAATAAGTTGACCTTACCTCCTCTTTGTGGCAACCTCTCAAATACTGAAATAATGTTATCATGTCCCCCCTAGTCCTTCTTTTCTCTAGACCAGCCAGACCCAAATCCTGCAACCATGAGATAGTCAAGTGAGTTTTGCACCATTTTTATGACTTCTTTTTTCCTACCATTGTTAAGTGAATTGCTGCAATTATTAAGTTAGTAACATAGTTGTTAAATGAATCTGACTTCCCCCCTGACTCTGTCTGTCAGAAGCTCGCAAAAGGTAATCACATGACTCTGGGACACTGCAACCATCGTAAATACATCCCAGTTGCCAACCTTCCAAATCTTGATCACATGACCATAGGGATGCTACAATGGTCATAAGTGTGAAAAACGGTCAGAAGTCACTTTTTTCACTGCTGTCGTAACTTTGAATGGTCACTAAATGAACGTATTGTAGGTTGAGGAATACCTGTATATTCACAGATTTGCCAGCATCCTATATCTTTTCTGGAATGGACAATCTGGATTCAGGTATATTCAAAGTGAAGGCTACCATACCATTATGTACCACCAGTGTTGTGTTAAAAGCAAAAAATAATAATAATTATGGCTTGGCATGATGTACAACCTCACCCATTGTGATATAGCACTACTTCTTCAAGAAAGTGTCTTTTAAGAATTCCTCTCCTCGTATTCTTTGTCAATGTAGGCACACTATTACTACCAGATATCTGCATGAGTCAAAAAGAGGGCTGTGAAAATATTTACAGATCCCTCACATCCCGACATAAACTGTTTCAACTCCTTCCCTCAAAACGATGCTATAGAGCATTGCACACCAGAACAATTGGACGCAAGAACAGTTTTTTCCCAAAAACCACCACTCTGCTAAACAAATAATTCCCTTGACGCTTTCCAACTATTTACAAAGTTTGCACTACTATTACCGTTAACCTTCTCGTCACTCCTTATCACCCATCCACTCCCACTTGTGACTGTATGACTGTAACTTTGTCGCTTGTATCCTTACAATTTATATTGACTGTTTCCTAGTATGATTTGATTGCTTATTGTATCTTACGTCATTAAGTGTTGTACCTGATGATTCTTGATGAATGTATCTTTTCTTTTATGTATACTGAGACAAATTCCTTATGTGTTCAATCACACTTGGCCAATAAAGAATTCAAATTCTAATTCTAAAATGATAATGAAAGCTACTCAGTGCTTATTTTTTCTGATTGCGGGCCCACTAAACCTTATTAAGCTGGAGCAAGGCCTAAGCTGGAACACTGTTTTCTCACTTACCAGTCTGGAAAGGATTGGCTGTTGACATAAGACAGAGTGTGTATGTGTGTGTTTGGGGTGGGGTGGGCACTCCGGTGTCTCTGCGGGATTCATTTCTTCAGCAGTTTACTCTTTACCTCCCATTTCCACCTCAATTGATCCTCGCAGAGCAGAGAATGAATACATTAGGGTTCCCATTTCTTGCACTATTTTCTTGCTTGCTGTTGCAAAGACTACTGTAGCACATCAGAGAGAAGGCATTTAGAAACAGTAGCCTAGCTTTTAAAGGGCCTATTAATATTTCTGGGTCAGGAGATCCATTCCCCTTAATAGAGCTTGCATCCTATAAAGCATCCTATGATAGGTTTTTTTGCATGTGGCCTCCCCCTACTAAGGTTTCTGGGGGTCTTATATAGGGTGTCATCTCTCATGCTGAAAAACCTCCCTTTCCCCGCCTGGGTATGATATGTCTTCAATGTTTAATTGATTAATTTACAGAATTTACATCTCCAATGAAGTATAATTTGTTTTGATTTTTTATTGATATTTTTTGTCAATGCAAGCAATTATTTCTGCAGCACAGAAATTATAACAGGTGATGTATCAGCCAGGGTTTTGTGTGTGTGTGTGTGAGAGAGAGTGCATAAGGTCTTAACACTTTCCTTGAGCTGACTCTTTCAGTTATGCGAAACCCAAATGCTGCTTCAGCAAGATATATCTTCCAGAAAGCAAGCAGCTTATTCAGCTCCCTCTTTCCCAGGCTTACTCCACTCATTTCCAACTAATTCCAAGCAACATTCTCAACTCAATCTCTGCCCTTTTCCTCCTCCATTCGCAAAACGGCCTTTGTTCTTCTTTGTTGTTCCCAATCAGACAGATTAGGGTTGACATCTGTATTTCAGTTTACAGCTCCATTAGCTCCATCCTGCACCCTTCTGATGGAAGGGACTGTAGAACGATGTGGGTCTCAAAAGTAGGTGAAGATCTTTTCTTTCTTCTCCAATTTGCCTTCTGATACTTTTCTTCTGTCTTCCAAGCAGCAGACTAATAGTTGATTTGAACTGAGTTCTTGTGGAAGACTTAATTAACCTCTAGACCATTTAAAAAAAACAAAAAACTTTTCCCCTGTTAGAACCTGTTCCCATTTTTTTAAAAAAACTATAGAACACCCAAAAGAGCTTTTTTTTGTATGTTTTTATTGATATTCAGTGTATTAAAAATTAAAATTGATACTTTCTCTGCCATTACCACTGCTCATGATTATTTGATGAGATTTTAATATTGTATTATTTTTCAACATAGGCTGGCAAATAATTTTGATTTTTTTAGATCATTGAGAGGACGTTGGGATCCTAGAACATAGTATAAGAAACACTGCTCTAGATGGTTTCCAATGAGAATCATGTGCAAACTAGACATATCTGAAGAAGTAGGGACCACATTGTGGTGGAGAATACTGACCAGAGGGTGAATGCTAACCTGCAAAGTCTCTCCATGCAAAGGAGAGATTGTGAGATTGCCCATTTGCACTCCAGACACTTGCTCCTTGGGAGTCAACTGCAGAAATGGTACTTTTGGAGTTGGCTGATGAGTTGACCAGATGGGAGTCAAAGGTTTCCCATCTAAGTTCACAGCCTTAAGATACCCTATAGGATGCCTATAAGTTCAGCCAAGCTTCATTTCTTAATCACTTTTGGATGTAATTAATTTACAGGTAAAGAGGAATATTCTTTGCAGCAGAATAAGATTTCATTTAATGCATTATCATTTATTTCATTACTCATTGGATTACAAAGAAATAAAGAAAAATGTTTTAAGAACTTCTGCCAAAAAGCCTAAGAAGGAGTTGATGTAAGAAAGTCTAAAACAGATCAAGGGGATGGATATTTTGAAAGATTATTTTTAGTAAAAGTGTTTTTGAATAAATCAGAATTAAGATGAATGAACTGGACCTTCATGAGAATGTTTATTTATTATTGTAGAGTGCTGACAATTTGTGGATTGTATAGAACAAAAGATAATGTGGTGTTGACTGTAAGTGGGGAGATATGGATAGTAATGTTGACAGTAACTACAGAGTGGCATTTGATACAAAGGCACAGGATAAAAGAGGGGGGAAAGTGAGGGACCCTGCCTGGTTCCTTCTTGTTTTAGATACTTTCACTCTGAGATTATATCATAATGCCAACTATTTGAAAAGCATCCAGAATGGAGGAGAAGGGAGGGTTGTCAGAACAATCTGCAGAGAGAGGAATTACTTAAGATTTGCTTCAGAAAATGTTTGAGCAAATTGACGGTGAGTTAGTTGAATCATTTGATATTAAATTGACAGTTTTTGGGGAAAAAAAAGAATGGTTGAAAGCATTGGAAAGATGAAAAAAGATGAAAGAAGAAGTTAAGGAGATGGGAAGCTTTGTAAAAAAAATAAGTGCCTCTAGATGTAAAACAAATTAATGACAAAGTGAGCATTTTGGAGAGAAAGATAATTATAGACAACTCTAAAGAGAACTAGATAATTTGGCTCTTGTGGAACAGAGAAAGAAAAAAAATTGTTTGAGACTTTGAGCTATCCCATAGTTTTCTGATAAAGATGGAGAAAAGATTGTTAAAGTCGTTTTCTTTTTGATTGTGAAGAGGATACACAAGCAGAAATCAATCAACTTCATAGAATAAATTCAAGATTTGTAAGAATAAGAAATGTTCCAAGAATTATTTTGGTACACTATATTAAAAAAAGATGAGAGAACAAGTTGCAATAGCATTTTACTAAAAGATTGAAGATGGAGAATATAGATATATTCATCCTTAAAAAAATTAACCAAGAGTATTTTTTTTATTTTAAGATTAAAGCAAGAAATGATCCCATTTTATAGGACAAATTGGAACATTTTTTTAAATTTTAAAAAAATTAAACAGATGTTTTGACTGAATTCTGCCCAGAAAGCAAGAGATTTTTTTAGAAAAATTCAAAGAAGATTTGGAGGAGATTCAAAAGAAGGAGTCAGAGGATGCTACACAAAAACTCCAACCAATGATACTGAACAAGACAGTACAAGTAATATTTCTACATTTTTGACTTGATTATGGATTACAAATACTGCAATATAATAAAGCAAATATTCCCTAAAAGAGAAAAAGTCATCATTTGATAACATTAAAACAACATATAATTTTCTTACAAAGGACATTTTTCTTTTTTAAAAAGATATAAAATATTTTCTCTCCACAACTGTACAGAATTTACACTAAAATCATTCATGGTAAATTATCAAAAGTTTTTTTTTATTGATAAATAATTAGGGATAGTTGATATAGGGAGATCAAAAATGGCAATTCAAAAGAATATACCTATTTTTCAGAAAGATATAGATTCTTTTCAAGAATAGATATTCTGACTTCAAATAACCACTAAGGTCTCCAAAGCAGAGATATTACCAAACAGTTTTTTAGATCGTATTGCTGTGAGTTTTGTTTATAAAATAAAATCTAATTCTTTCAGAAGGAAACTAATTGTAAAAAGAAATTAAAAGAAATTTTCCAATATAATGTAAAGCTTTATTGGAGGTTATTTTATGCAATCTAATAGTGAACCCTAAAAGAAGAAGAAAGAGAAAACATAAGCTATTTTGGATGAGATAAAGGAAAAAGAAAGAGAATTTAAAAAATTCCTAGAGTAGATAAGCATGTCTCAGCAGATTTAGCTATTATAATGAAAGTTATCTATTTTAGAAAATAGATTAACAAAAAGAGAAATGATGATAAAAATGAATTATGTAAAGTAAAAAAAAGTGCCAATAAACCAGGGTAGTGGCTGGTATATAAGTGCAAGAAAAGAAAAAGAGAATTGAAATTACAAGAGGGAGATACTGTGTTCATGTACAATGTGTCCATACAAAAAACATTTGATCAATATTATTTAACTTGTAATAGGAAGTGACACCTCTTTAGAGAAAAGAGACAAATAGCAAAAGAAATTTACAGAGCAACAGAGACAAATTATGATTGGATCTATAACAATAAGATAAGTTTTTGAAGCTATATAAAAAATTAAACCAGGAATGTCTCCTGGATTATCAAGTTTATATTCTAAATGCCAGAAAATTGCAAAGAAGGCAATATAGTACTAATATGTAAGGAGGGACAAGAAATTATTGATAATAGCATTACTGAATAATAGATATAAATTGTTCAAATGATTTTGACAGCCTGAAAACAGTGTTGGAAACTTTTATTCATGACAATCAATTTTATCTAACAAAATTACTTTTTGGAGCAACATAATGAAAAACAAACTGCATTGATTTTCCTAAATGCAGAGAAGGTCTTTGATCATTTCAACTGGACTTTTCTGTTTAAAGTATTGGAAGATAATAATTTTGGAGATAATTTTATAAAATGAGTAAGCTTGATTTTTACTTCCCAGAAAGCACAATTAATTAATAGAGATCTATTATCAATTATAGTTCCCACTTTTTAAAATTTTGGTTCCTGAAATAGTGAACAGAGATACAAGATAAAATGGGAAGATTGTTGGAGTAAAGATTACAAAAGAGATTTACAAATTAACAGCTTTTGTAGATGGCTTGAGGTTTTGGAAGATCTTTTAAAGAAAATTGAAACTTTAATCAACAAATTTTAAAAATGGTGCGTTAGTAGACTTTAAGAGTGATAAACCAAACAAAGATGTTAACAAAATATGAAAATAGAAGAGCAAAGAGAATTGATGAATAAACAGGCTTTAAGATTGAGAAGAAGATAAAATACACTGCTCAAAAATAAAGGGAACACAAAAATAAGACATCCTAGATCTGAATGAATGAAATATTCTTATTAAATACTTTGTTCATTACATAGTTGAATGTGCTGACAACAAAATCACACAAAAATTATCAATGGAAATCAAATTTAGCAACCCATGAAGGTCTGGATTTGGAGTTACGCTCAAAATTAAAGTGGAAAAAAACACTACAGGTTGATCCAACTTTGATGTAATGTCCTTAAAGCAAGTCAAAATGAGGCTCAGTAGTGTGTGTGGCCTCCATGTTCCTGTATGACCTCCCTACAATGCCTGGGCATGCTCCTGATGAGGTGGCAGATGGTCTCCTGAGGGATCTCCTCCCATACCTGGACCAAAGCATCCCCCAACTCCTGGACAGTCTGTGGCGCAATGAGGCATTGCTGGATGGAGTGAGACATGATGTCCCAGATGTGCTCAATTGGATTCAGGTCTGGGGAAGGGGAGGGCCAGTCCATAGCATCAATGCCTTTGTCTTGCAGGAACTGCTGACAAACTCCAGCCACATGAGGTCTAGCATTGTCTTGCATTAGGAGGAACCCAGGGCCAACCATACCAGCATATGGTCTCACAAGGGGTCTAAGGATATCATCTCGGTACCTAATGGCAGTCAGGCTACCTCTGGTGAGCACATGGGGGGCTGTGCGGCCCCCTAAAGAAATGCCACTCCACACCATTACCATTACCATTACACACCACTGCCAAACCGGTCATGCTGGAGGATGTTGCAGGCAGCAGAACATTCTCCATGGCGTCTCCAGACCCTGTCATGTCTGTCACATGTGCTCAGTGTGAACCTGCTTTCATCTGTGAAGAGCACAGGCGCCAGTGGCGAATTTGCCAATCTTGGTGTTCTCTGGCAAATGCCAAACATTCTGCACAGTGTTGGGCTGTAAGCACAACCCCCACCTGTGGATGTCGGGCTCTCATACCACCCTCATGGAGTCTGTTTCTGACCGTTTGAGCAGCCACATGCACATTTGTGGCCCGCTAGAGGTCATTTTGCAAGGCTCTGGCTATGCTCCTCCTGTCCCTCCTTGCACAAAGGCGGAGGTAGTGGTCCTGATGCTGGGTTGCTGCCCTCCTATGGCCTCCTCCACATCTCCTGATATACTGACCTGTCTCCTGGTAGCGCCTCCATGCCCTGGACACTATGCTGACAGACACAGCAAACCTTTTTTTAAAAAACAAATTTTATTAATTTTTAAAGACATACAAAACATAAATACACAGAAACACAAAACATAAAAGCATAAAAAATCTATTTTCTGAAAGTTGCTTAGTCCCAGGTTAAAACTCTTGGTACAGACACAAATTCAAATTCATATTCATTTTACATACCATTCCATATCTTATTAACATTTTCAATTTTCTATATAACTTCTCCTCTCTTTTAAATTTTCTCAATTTTATTTTATTTATCTCCTCTCTATTCGAATCATAATATTTATTATTCTTTGTCTGTTCTATTTCCAGCTATCCATTTATCTTTCTTCTTTGAAGAAAACTTCTCCTGTACACTAACTGGAGTATGATGCCTTTATCTCTTTCCCCTATATTTATAATACTTAATATAGAATACATAGCTTACATTGGGATTCTGTCTGGTACGTTCTAAAATTATACAGTATTATCAAAACCAATACAAATCTATTCATTAATATTGATATTCATTTATATCTTAAACATTTAGCATTACTTTTCAGTTAAATCACATACTTTTATGGGAGCACCTATTTTCCATAGTTATTCCCCCCCACATCACATATTATAATGACTTCCGGTTTGCAAGTTTTCGGCAACGGCAGGGATTCGCAATACTGCACGATCCCTGCTGCGTTCATCGCCAAGGTTCCCCCGATCCGTTTGGATCTGGGGGATATAGCTGCCCCATAGAGGCAGCTGAAGACAGGGGGGATCCGGACAGGGGCTTGGGGGTGTCACAGACCCCCTCCCCAGCCAGCAGAACCCCCTTTTCCCAAGGTGGAGGAGCGGCGGTCAGCAATGGCCACCACGAAGAAACCTGCAGCCGGACAAGCTGGTGCAGGAGGGAGAAAGTTGGAAGAATTATGAAAGTGATTTTCGACTGGGACAAGGCAAGAGAAAGTGCCCTGGAACCTTGAAGGCTGCTAAGGATACATTGTTTCCAGAGAGAGTTACAAGTGGCGAATATCCTAAAAGGGAAAGGTTTTTTTTTTTATTTCACTCTCCTTCCTAATGTGGCAGCGGATGGAATTATAAGAGAAATCCGAAAACCTGCATTGGAGGTAATTGAATGCTGAAGGGATAAGGATTTATGAACATTTAAAGGGAAAAAAAAATCATTTTGGCTGTGAGTGGGAAGGGAGAGGAAAAAAAAATTGGAGCAAAATTTGAAAATAAGAAGATTGCCTAGAATTCTGAAAAGTTACCAAACATCAATAAGACTTCTAAAAGAGAACTTTGTGACTGAACTTTAACCCCAGAAAGAGAAAGTATTTAAAAGAAACAGCTTGTTTGGATTGTTTGGTGATTTTGGAACTTCTGAGAATTATTTCTGATTAAAAGCACTTGGGTGGTTGTTTGGAAAAACTTTTTCTCTGCACAATGGCATCACTTGTGGATGGACTGAAACTTGTATACCAAAAATATGAAAAAGAAAAGCAAGAAGGGAAAGATGTCCTTGACCCTCTTTTTCAATTTTTAGAAATGGCGGTTTGTACTTATGTAAAGCTGAATGAGTAACAGGATGACTGGGACAAAGAAGAAGCCATCTTTGATGAACAAGTGACTTTGTTCGGGGAAGGAAAAAAGAAAGAGAAAAAGGAGAAGACTTTAAGACCTGGAAAAACAATCCAAAAAGAGAAGAATAAGGTGAAAAGGGGATATTATGTTAGGAAACAACAGAAAGGAGGAAAGCTGAATAAAAGGGAGGTAGAGAGACAAGGGGGTAAAGAGGACAAGGAGAAGAAGAAGCAAGTGAGAAAGGAAGGAATGAGAAGCCTTAATGGTGGGGAGCAAGACGCAAAGAAGCAAAAGTTTTTTAGAGATAATGGATAAATTTTATTGAAAAAGGGATTCTAGAAAGGTACATAAGATTGTATTTCTACATTTGTACTTAGAAATAACCATAGAAAATTGGAAATAATATGCAATTTAAAATGTGATAAAATATTTAGTATAATTTAGTGAAATTTTTGTTAAGAAAAGGGGGGTACTTCAATGAAACAATGATTTAAGATATGTGATGTGGGGGGGGGGAATAATTTTGGAAAGCATAAGTGTTCCCACAAAGGCATGATATTTAACTGAAATGGGTAAAATGTTTAAGATATAAAGGATTGTTAATATTAATGATTAGACTATGTTATTCTAGTGAAACTTTTTGTGAAATGATTTGAAGTAGGAGAAGGGGGAACATCGTAATGAAATAATGATCTATAATATAAGACACAGCAAACCTTCTTGCCACAGTTCACATTGATGTGCCATCCTGGATGAGCTGCACTACCTGACCCACTTGTGTGGGTTGTAGACTCCGTCTCATGCTACCACTAGATTGAAAGCACTGCCAGCATTCAAAAGTGACCAAACCATCAGCCAGAAAGCATAGGAACTGAGAAGTGGTCTGTGGTCACCACCTGCAGAACCACTCCTTTATTGGGGATGTCTTGCTAACTGCCTATGCTTTCCACCTGTTGTCTATTCCTTTTGCACAACAGCATGTGAAATTGATTGTCAATCAGTGTTGCTACCTTAAGTGGATAGTTTGATTTCACAGAAGTGTGACTGACTTGGAGTTACATTGTGTTATTTAAGTATTCCCTTTATTTTTTTGAGCAGTGTATTTGAGTATCACTATGACTATGAAATATATGTTAGTTCAAAATAGCCATGTTAAGACAGGGAATGAGGTTAAAAAGATATCTTCAAATGGGAGAAATTACAACTGTGATTGCTAGGGAGAATTTCTGTGATTAAGTCTTTCCTAGACTGATACTTTTGTTTCAGACAATATCATTTTTGACAACTAATATGCCATTTAGACAATGGTAGAAGGATATATACAAATTTGTGTGGCAGAGGAAGAAAATCACAAATGAAATATAAGATGTATAAACATTTTAAGTCTGAGTATTTAATAGAACTGTGTACAAAGATGAATGTGTAATTCCAAAGATGTAAAATTTTGGTTATCATACACAGATGGAACAATAGCAAAATATGTGGCTGAAAGAACTGTAATTTACATTATGCTATGATCTTAAACATAATTTTTATAAAATGAATAAATTGTTGATAGATGCCACTGGATAAATAGTCTTGATTTTAAGATTAATATACAATTGAAACTGGAGACTTTTCTTTTGGGACTGATGGACAGGCAGTTGGAAAACAATAGTTGAATTTTGATTTTATACATGATAACCACAGCTAGATTATTATTTGCACCAAAATGAAAAGATATACTCACAGGGATAGTTACGTAAGGAATTGGCGGAAATGGACAAATTAACTTCCTTGATAAAAGACAATAAATGACAATACATTTATTGCTGACTGAAAACCCTGAAACCCCTGAAAAACAGGAAAAAATGACCTTATGATTATGGTTTATTATTAGACAGAATACATTATGGAAAAAAAGAGAGTTATATTCTAACCATAGAGAAAGTGATAAATTTACAATTTAGTTTTAATTTTTTTAAAAAAATTTCCCTCTTTCTCTATATAAATTTCTATTTGTTTTTATCTTCTTTCTTAATTTTTTAAAATAAAATTATAGAAGCATAAAAAGAAATTTACTTCTAGACAAAGGATTTTAAATTGCTTCAAGTCCGATGCTTCTTATTTAAAACCACAGAAAAATTGTCAGCTATAAATGCAGGGGTGGGCTGCTAGAAGTTTGCAGGGGTTCGGGATAACCTCTATCTAAGATTCTGTGCAGTTTGGAGAATCCCACTCCCGGTTGGCTCCATCCACCCTTCCCAGGAGTCTCCATGCGGCCTGTTTTGGACACAGGTAAGTGCAGGGTGCATGAGGAGGCTCAGGGAGTGTGAAAAGCAGGCCTCCCAGAGGCTCTAGAAGGCCAGAAATGGGCCAGTTTCCAGCTTCCAGAGAGTCTCTGCAGCCCAGGGCGAGGCAGTTTTCACTCTCCCAGAGGCTCAAGGAAAGCCTCCAGAACCCGGGGAGGGTAAAAATGCCCTCCTCCCACTGTGCTGCAGGAGGTCGACTAGGCCACGTCCACCATGGCCACTCCCACCTAGCAACCAGGAGAGAACCCATTGTTAAAATTTTTGAAGTCCACCCCTGTATAAATGGGAAGCCAATTCATATTTACAAAACATTAGAAGGCTGGTTCTAGATCATTAATGAGGAATTTTACTTAGTAGAGGGGTCCACTAGTAAGTATTGTATTCCTTTCAGCTCAATGTCAGAATTTGCAGAATCTTTTTAAAATATCTTTTTGAACAGAATGCATAATAGTTTTAAGCCACAAAAGCATCTTATGATTAATGTCATTATATATCATAGCAAAAAATGTAACGTTGTTAGGACACAAAATTCTGCCTTATCATTTCAGATTCAAGTACTGAGCTCTGAGACTCTGTAGTCTCATAGGACAAGCTATTCTAGGAAACATTGTTAAAAAATAAAACTATTCATCCAGATGGTTAATATTTCATTCTGTATTGGTAGATTTAAAAAAGGGGTTTTTTTAAAAAAAAAAGACTTTCCCCGCAAAAGGAAATCTGCATTTGCATGCTAAACACACATGCTAATATTCCATTAAAAAGAAAATAAAAGTGTGTGTGGTACATTTCAGGAATTTAATCAGAAAATAAACTGAGGTAACTTTTGGTAGTATTCAAGGAGAAATAAGAAGATTGAAGAAACAAGCAGTCTCTCTTTAAGATTTTATTTTGATTTGTCAATAGCTTACAAGATAATAGGTATAAGTATAAACATGAGTACCAATACAGGAAATAGGTACGAATAAATGGGGACAAAAGGACAGGGACCGTAGGCACAATTGTGCACTTATGCATGCCCCTTAAAAAAATGTTTTGTTGTAAATTTCAATACAATGAAAGCACATCTGCAGAAGTCGCTAGCAGTTGCTGCATTGAAGTGAAGAGAACTGAACTGCTGATTTTTTTTTATTGGTCTCTTGTTAAATGATGGTGCTGAACTACAATTCCCAGCATCCATCAGAATTGGCTAAAGCTGACTATATGTTGTGACTCTGGGAGAATCCATGCTTCCTTCTTTGCCTTAGGCATCCCTAATGGAGATTGTAGGAAAACTAAATATAATCATTCACCCATCTTTATAGAGGAAGATGTCAGGCAGCAATCTGTGCCTTCAGTTATTGTTGTTGTTGTTGTTGTTGTTATTGTTGTTGTTGTTGTTGTTGGAAAGCCAGAGAATAACTAGAGATAAAGTGGTGAAGTTCTAGACTTTATTAAGAAGATGAGCAATAGCAGATCCCCAGGTGGTAATGGAGGCACTTAGAAGGTAGCTCAGCTGAGGACTAAATGTAATGATCATGCTCAATATTTCTTGTAGAAAACCTTTATAAATCAATTCCCAGAGTTGCAAAGATTTACACGGAGATTTATGATGATGATATCACCATCCATTTTTATTTCTTCCTCCCATTTCTACAGATAACTTCATTATTAGTGGTAAAAACATAAGCACATCTGAACAGTAAAGCTAAAAATCAGCATTTTTTTTCAGTAAGCCAAAAAGCCTGTCCATGGATTAAAAAAAGAAAAAGAAGAAAAAGAAGTGCTTTCGGGTCAAAGTTGAATCATTAAGGGCATTAAGGCATTCTTCTTTTAACACATATTATCAATATTATAAAATCCCTCTTGTAATAAATTGTAGAGGTTAGTTCTCTAGTCTCTGGAATCTTAATGTTCTCACTTTCTGTTTTCTAAGGAATACTTTTACTTAGGCAGCAGCTAAGGTAGAAAATGAATGAAGAAGAAATGGCTGAAATGAAGAGGTTAGTGACTTGGGTTTCTCTTAGGTCAACAGCCAGTCCCTGCAACAGGAAATAAAGTTACATACTAAGAGAGATGTTGTTTGCACTTTCCAAAGGAGAGGTACATAAAATACTGGGATTGATTTTGCAAGCCACAGGTTGTTTGTCATTTAGTTGAAATCCCAAATTGTTCTGACACCTTAAGTACAGTTTTATTTAATATTTTTCTTCTTCAGATGATGCCTCTTAGAGAATGTTCTACCTAATGTATAGGAGGGAAAGAGGAGATTATGTAGCAGGAGAGGGGAGAAAAACTTTGGGAATTGGTAAATTATGTTCAAAGTTATGCTAGATGTACTCATAAAATAATAATAGGTCTTAGAATCCTGTTGGTGAGGGAAATTTCTGGAATTTCAGTCATCTAGTTCATAATTGTCTCAAAAATGCTTTTTCTGGAGACAATTAGATTTCTTGTTTTTTTCTTTGAAGAGGTTTCACTTCTCATCCAAGAAGGTTCTTCAGCTCTGACAGGATAGTAGGGAATGGAAGGATTTATACCCCTTGCAGAGGTCAGCTGGTCATTTGTATCCTTTTAGAGCAGGGGTGTCAAACTCGCGTTGTCACGTGATGTATCGTGATTTCCCCCCCTTTGCTAAAATGGATGTGGGCGTGGCCAGCGCATGATGCATCCGGCCCTCAGCCCACTAATTTGGCACCCCTGTTTTAGAGGGTCATTGAAGCCCTTGGAGGTTTCTCTGTGTCCTCACAGAGGTCACACCATTCAAATGAACACCCTTTGCATGGTGTGGGAGTAGGAATGGATTTCCAGAGGAAAAGAATGCAGACTACAGGAACCGGGAGCACAACTCAGGTGACCCTGAGGAAACAGAGAAACTTCCAAGTGCTTCAACAATTCTCTAAAAGGATGCAAATGACCAGCTGTCTGCAAGGAATAGAAATCCTTCCATTTGCCACTATCCTATCAGAGCTGAAGAACCTTCTGGAATCTTCAAAGAAAAAACAAGAAGTCCAGTTGCCTCCAGAATTCTGGAATTTCAGTTCCAATTCCTGAAAACTGTTGGAATAATAGAACCAATGATGACCTTTTCTGATAATAGGTTGGAAATCTCAAAAATGCTTTTTCAAGAGGCAACTGGACTTTCCTTTCTTTTTTCCTGAAGATGTTTTGCTTTTCATCCAAGAAGTTTCTTCAGTTCTGAAGCACCTTTGGGACAACCATGACCTGGGAGATGAAAATCTCCATAGATGACAGGTTAGAAGTCTCTCTGCCCATGAATTTCCTTCTCAGTCTTAGAGACTTTCCTAAGATTGTTCCTTATAATGACTTAACCACCCCCCACTAAGCACACAAACTGTAGAAAAAACATTACAAATGGCAGTAACAACAGCAATAAAGCATTCAGATAAAACTATCAACATCAGCATCCCATCATATCCTCAGGTGACATTGAAAACAGTGGTGGCATTCTACTGGTCTGGCCTGGTTCAGGCGAACCGGTAGCTCCGAGTATCATCTGTGAATGAACCGGTTTTCTCCAACAATCAGCTGCTGGGCCCTCCTGCCCACCCCGGCTCTATCCTGGTTTTGAAACTCAGCTGCTTCACGCAGCACAGCAGATTGCCGTATGTTAGCTGTTGAAGACACAGGGAGAGTACAGGATTGCAGGAGGTTAGTAGCAGGGGTTGGATTCAAATTTTTTAATAACTGGTTCTGTGGGTGTAGCTTTGGTGGGCGTGGCTTGGTGGTCATGTGACTGGGTGGGTATGGCTTGGTGATCATGTTATTGGCTGGGCATGGCCAACTCAATATCACCCACATCGAGGCACGTATTTCCTCGCCTGGCCTCTCATGACTGTGGGGATGCTGCAACAGTCGTAAGTGTGGGGAAATGGTCATAAGTCACTTTTTTCAGTGCCATTGTAACTTTGAATGGTCACTCCACACAAGCAAAGTACCAGCAAAGGAGGGGGAAAGAACTCCAGAGAAATTCCAGAGAGAGGAAGTCTAATCCTGCCAAGAATGTATTAAGGGTTAACAGAGAGGCAGTTTCTGTAAGCAACACCAGAATGTTTCCTTCCTGCCTTCCTTATAGGATTAGGCAGTGATTTCTTCTAACAACCGGTTCTCCGAACTGCTTAGAATGTTAACAACTGGTTCTAGCGAAGAGGTGCGAACTGGTAGAATCCCCTGGTTAGTAGCAACCCTCTCTGCATGCACAAAGCGTGCCCACCAAGCCACACCCACAGAACCAGTGGTAAAAAAAAAATGATTGAAAAGACTTCAGACTTGATGCAGTCCAAGCCCAGAAAATACATTTTAGACTCAAGATGTCACCTTTTAAAAGGTGACCTTGGGGGTCAGTGAATGTTACGTCTAAAGGCAGATAAGTATCAGAGGATCAGGGACTGGCTTATCATTAGGCCAAATGACGCAACTCCCCTAGACAGCTGATTTAGCATTTCATTAAAGGGCAGCAGGATGTTAGCTATCCAATTTGTCATTGCTGTATTTTTTTACTGCCAGGAACCCAAAGAGGGTCTGTGGAATTTTTTCTGCCTCGGTGCCAAAATCATTTGGCTGGTCTTGGGGACAATGAGTTTTGTCTTGGGAAGGTTGGGATGGGTGTGGGGAGCGAGATTTGTAGTTTTCACAGAGACTAATGGGATAAAAAAAAAAATCTTCCAAATGATATCACAGTCGTACAGCAACAGTATTTTTTTTCTTCTAGTTTCCCAGCTGTGCAGTTTGTTGCCATTCCCTGATGGTATAAAAGCTCACACAGTCTCTCTCTTTTTGAACACATAACTGGGAACCTGGGTCCCCAAACTACTCTCCATTCTCTGAAATTCAGCCCTGTGGGTCATGCATACATGCCACCTGGTTTGAAGGAAGTGCTGTTGTTTTTCCAAGAGGAAGCAAAGCTCCTCTGAGACCCTTCAGCAAAGAATCAGAGAGACCCTTCTCTTGCAGCTGGCTTTGTTATTGGCACTGAGACATGGAAGGAGGAGGCTGAAGCCTGTCGTTTATGCAAGGGAGAAAGGGACGGGCAGTCATGTCAAAATGATGCCTCTTTTGCTAGTCTTGCAGAAGAGGTCTGGCATGATGTGCTTGCAGTTGACATCAAACGACATAAGGGGTGCTTTCAGCAGTTGACTGAAATGCATCTGCTTTTGCCTCATTTGCTGCATGGACTTCTAGAGCTGATTCTCCACACATGAATGAGGGGTGGAAGAAATTCACATAAATCACAAAAAGAGATTCATAATAAAAGGTATAGCATTATTTAAGGTGGGCAGAAAGAAAACACTGCTTCCCTCTCCTCTCTTCTCCTCTCTTCTCCTCTCTGCTCCTCCCCTCCCCTCCTGTCTCTCTCCCCTCCTCTCCCCTCCCCTCCCCTCCTCTCTTCTCCCTCCCCTCCCCCTCCCCTCTCTCCTCTCCTCTTCCCTCCCACTCCATTGCTGGAGTGGTCAAGTAAGGCTTATGGAAAAAATCTTCTACCAGAATTTACCTCCACAAGCAATCATCAAGCTAGCTAGCTAGCCAGGTGACTTACTGAGATTTTTATATTGGATGATCCCCAAGCCTCTGAGAACACATCAATAATCCAATATAATAAAAACAATCCAAATTAAGCAGATGGCCACCCTTCATCCTCACTCTGCATGATATTTGTCAAAGGTATCTTTTGGAGTGAGGGCAACAAATTAACCTCTGTGGGCAATGCATGTCACAACATGAGGGCTACAATCAAGCTTCTTGTTCCATCTCTTTCTCCCCACACATGGTGGCAGCATAATAAACGGTCCTTCTCTCGTGACCTACCTTCCTTCACATCCACCCTTCCATTCTGTCCATCAACATCTGTCTTAACCACTTTACCTTTTAACCTAAGCTTCCTACCCCTCTCCTTGTTCAGTGACATTTCATTCAGTCAATCTAATTTCCTCAGACCAAAGCACATTGCCCTTAAATAAGAAACAAAATGCCCCATGGGCTAACAGCAGCCTCACTCCATGCCATCTTTTAGTATTTCATTTAGAGGGTTTTTTTTAAGTCCTACCTGGTACGCCTGGGTTTATACCAGAAAACCTTTGCATGCAAGGCACGTCCTGTGTTGCTGAATTGCAGTCCTTGAGGAATGCTGTAGGATGGGAGACGTTGTGTAAAAGATTGGTAGTACTGCACTGCTGAGTGCGGTGGTTGCTACCTGTGACCTTTTAAATGCTTTTAAATGATTGCTTATCCATCTGTTTTGGTCTGCAATAACTGATAATATGATTCTGACAAGTGACTCCCTTTCCAACATGCACAATTAAAGCATGAGACAAAAATTCCCAAGGTAACTCATAAATGGCGTCTTCATTAATCATGGAGATAGGAAGCCTTATTGCTCAACTTTGTTGATGAAAATTATGCAGTAAGACTGCTTTATGCCTTTTTTACTCCTCTGCTTTTGCTGAGAACCAGGAACTCCAGCCACTTCAAGGCTGTTAAAAGCCTGTTGGAAAAGAAATAAATATATTTAAATAAATAAACAAACAAGTCAGGTTTGCCATCCAATAACCCCTCCTCTTTATCTATTTATTCATCTCTCTCACTCTCTCATCTATCTATCTATCTATCTATCTATCTATCTATCTATCTATCTATCTATCATGTATCATTTATCTATCATCTACCATATATTTAATATTTCATTATCTATCATCCCTCTATCATCTATCTATAGATCTTCTATCATCAACTCAAGACAATAGTTTTTTCCTCTGCTTACCACCAGCATGCCAGTTTTGAGCCCTGTTTGATACCTTTTTGGAAATAGTGGCTCTTTCTCACAGAATAAGCTCCCAGCAATGCCTGCAAAGGACATTACCTGATCACAACAATCCCTCTGGAGGACTCTGTTAGAAGGCCAGCCAATAATTGGCTTAGAGACTTGTGCCTCTTTAGCCTCTGGATAGAATCCCGTGGCTTGTCCCAGATCTTTACAATTCAGAATTTCTAAAAGTGAGTAGCTGAAAGTTTATTGGGACTGTGGGGAATAATTGTTGCAGGAGGATCACAATAACTTTCTCTTTGGTAAGTATTTCTAACAGTCCATCAGCATTAAACACCTTTATTTTATAGTGATGATCGTAAAAAAATAGTTTCTTTCAACAGGAGTGTGCAAATCATCAGTTCAGATTTAAAGGGACTTGCCAATCATGCTTAAAATATCTCTGTAATAATTAAGAAACACATCAAAAGCATTCTGAGTGACAACTTAGATGAACACTGAAAAGGTGAACAACTAATCATATGTTCCGATTTCTTCCAACTAGTCATTTGCATAAATCTCCCTAGATGATTTTCATAAAGTTTAGCTGTGAATTATTGAGGAATCAAAGAGTCGTAGAGCAGCTGACAGCAATACTTAAACCCCATTTGACCCCATTAAACCCACTGCTTTTTCATCCCCCAATGTCTGGCCTTCAGATACTTCCTTAATCCTGGGATGGGCATCTTGCGGTCAAATGTGCCGACCTATCCTCCTCCTTGTTATTCTCTCCATTCACTTGATTACTTTTATTTTTAGGTGAATAGTTAAAAACAGATGTGAATGTGTGCTCTAGAAAAAAGCAAAGGGCCACCTTCCAGTATCATTTTTGATCTCTGGACTCACTAGGGTCTTGATAGAAAATTTTTAAAAAGAAGGCAATTTAATCTGGAAGTTAGTCTGGTAAATGAATATCAGATGGTTGGGCCAAGTCCCCCATGGCAATCTCACAATGATAAAACAAGTCAAATTTAATGGCAACTCTAAAAAGACCATAGAAATATTTTATTCCCAGACAGTGCCAGACATGTTAACTCCCAATAAATCCTTTCGAAGTTTTGGAAGTTTGGCTCAAGATTCATGATTTAATTGGGGTAACTGCTGGAATCCTGACACTTAACAGAATAACAGAGTTGAAGGCAGAGGTGGTTATTCAGCAGGTTCTGACCAGTTCTGGAGAACCTGTAGCAGAAATTTTGAGTAGTTCAGAGAACCAGCAAATCCCACCTCTGACTGGAGATTTTACAGTATCCTTCCCCTGCCAAGCCCACCAAGCCATGCCTACAGAACTGGTAGTAAAAAAATTTGAATCCCACCACTGAGGGATCTTGGAGGTCCTCTAGTCCAATCCCCTGCTTCAGCAGGAAACTCTATATCATTTCAGACAAATGGTTGACCAATCATTTCTTAAAAACCTTCAGTGTTGGAGCAGTCACAAGTTCTGGAGGGAAATTTGTTCCACTGATTAATTGTTCTCACTGTCAGGAAATGTCTCCTTAGTTCTAGGTTGCTTCTCTCCTTGATTAGTTTCCACCCATTGCTTCTTGTCCTACCCTCGGGTGCTTTGGAGGACAGTTTGACTCCCTCTTCATTGTGGCAGCCCCTGAGATATTGGAACACTGCTATCGTGTATTTATTGACTAAAAATGTATTTATCTTTTATCTCTTCAGGAATTGGCCTGATTAATTTTATCTGTTTTTTTTTTTCCAGATTTCCACATTTGGCAGAAAGGTTTCTGTTGGTTAGCGGTTCAGGGTGTTTTTTTTTTCCAGTTGGTGCACACCTAAAATTCAATTATTTATGAGCATTTCCCTTAATGCTCATGTGTATTTACAAGAAAATACATTCTTCTGCAGAGTTATGCCTCTTTTTATGAATTGCAAATTTCACCCAACATTCTAAAAAAAATGGAAATGTTGGTATAGGAGGGCACTTTGGGATTTCTTCTATATTCTGTATATCCAGATATAGTTTTCTAATGATTGGGTCAATTTGCTCTCTCATCAGGCAAGTAAAAGAATCTTTCTTCTCATGGAGAGGAGGCAGGAAAACCTCAGATCTTGGTGTGGGATGGGTTAGGGAAGGCAAAATGCAGAACAAAAGTTGCATCATCCTGCTACTGGTGTGGTGGCAGGGCTCTTTTGCAGTGATAATTACCTATCAGAATTGTGACTTCTTTTCAAGGCATATTAATGAAATTTTCTATAATAGTTATGAGAGATGTGGTGACCTAGAGCTGAAGATGCTCACCTCCCACTTGGAAGGTTTGAGAGTTCAATCCTAGGTAGCAGCGGACAATTCTCTCTCCTAGGGTGCAAAGAAAAAAAATGTGCTACAAACTCCATTGGTGTCAGGGAGGGCATCCAGCCCAGAGGTGTGTATTCAGCAAGTTCTGACCAGTTCTGGAGAACCGGTAGCGGAAATTTTGAGTAGTTCGGAGAACCAGCAAATACTATCTCTGACTAGAAATTTTACAGTATCCTTCCCCTGCCACGCCCGCCAAACCACGCCCACAGAACCGGTAGTAAAAAAAAATTGAAACCCACTACTCATCCAGCCAGTAAGCACTCAGCTTCATTCAGTCACCATGATTGTACCCCCAAATTAAGGGATTATAGGGTCAAAAAAAGGGAACTTGCATAATAGTTATGTTAGTTTAACTCATTTGAGTTTGTTCAGGGACCAGGTTTTGTGTTTTATTTCCCCCAGTTTGGATAAATTGCATTTTGGATGCTTGATTTTCACTCCGACTCCTTAAATTTCCTTAATGCAAAACTAATTGTACTTTGTTTTTTGAAAATACAGTGTTTTCTTCTATTCCTCGTGACTCTGTGATGTGTACCAGGGTACCACAGTTACACATATATTTGCAGTGCATTAGTTGTATGTGTCTCTCTGTGTGTGTGTCACAACCTTTCTTTGGAAAGGGGATGACATTAGTGGCACTGAGCAAAATAAATAATGGGCTTGCATCTGTTCTTGGCTATATTTTGAAAAAAGACCCTTGGCGCTTTCCCCTCCTGCTGCTGAAGAGCATTCCTATCAACAAAATACAGCAGAAGGAATTTCTCCACAGTAAGCCTTTTCAGGATTCTCTCCTTTCCTTGGTGAAATTGATGAAGGCCTGCAGTAAAACAGTTTGCTATTGGCCTGCATGGGACGATGTTCTGAAAGAATTACAGGAGAATTGGATAAAGGGAAAAATACAAAGGAGATGTAGTGACAGCGGTTGGCCCTTCAATGTAGACTTCGATATGGATGAGCATGGCTGGCTCAGGAATTCTGGGAGTTGAAGTCCATAGCTGCCCAACTCTGACCCAAGGATTGGTGCCAATTGGCTTGCTGGGGCTTCAAAACCAGGTTGGAAGGACTATTTTATTTAAGTCAGTCACTATCACAGATTCTTTTACCTAGAGTATACCCAGGTTAGTGACCTCCAAAACCCCAGGAAGCCAACACAAGGACACCTGGCCTCTAGGTAACACACCAACAAACACTCAAATGCCGATATACACAGCTTAATATATCAACTTACAACAGTTCATTTAGTGACCATTCAAATTTACAATGACACTGAAAATTACTTACCATTTTTCACACTTAAGAGCATTGCAGCATCCTCATGGTCACATGCTTGGCAACTGACTCATATTTATGATGGTTGCAGTGTCTTGGGGTCATGTGATCACTTTTTGTGACCTTCTGATTAGCAAAGTGAATTGGGAAGCCGGATTCATTTAGCAACCGTGTTACTAACTTAACAATTGCAGGGATTCTCTTAGCAATGGTGGCACGCAAGAAAGATCATAGAAAGGAGCAAAACTGAACAAATGTCTCACTTAGCCAGAGAAATTTTGGGCTCAATTGTAGTCGCAAGTTGAGGACTAGCTGTAATTTGGGAGGCCATCCCCATTCCAAGGAATAATGAGAAATAAATTCCCACCGCACACTTTGGAATAGGTGGAGCTGCCTTGTTTTTCTCTGCTTGTCATTTTGCAATAGTTAAGTGTTCTTAGCTTTATAGTTGTTTTTATATTTCTATTTTTATTGTTTTAGATAGCAAGATTGGCAGTTTGTGCATTTAATGATTAAATAAATACAGGAAGCCCTTGTTTAACTACTACCATTGGAAATGGCAATTTGGGTGTTAAGTGAAGCAGCTGCTAAGTGAAACTGCAACTGAGTTTAACGATCTTACTTCAGCTTTCCTTTGCTTTCCAGACTTGTGATGTCACACAGAGTTACTTGTTCCATCATCGTCATCATAACTGTGAATAGTTGCTAAATGTCTGCAGAGATTCTGATTCATCCAGTCATGGTTGTCCCAAAGATGCCTTTTTCAAAAGACACTGGACTTTCTGGTTTTTCTTTGAAGATGTTTTGCTTCTTATCTAAGATGCTTCTTCAGTTCTGAGAATGAATTGCCTCTTGAAAAAGCACCTTTAGGACAGTCACTAAATGAGTTAGTAAATAAATGAAGACTGTGTGAGCCTTGATACTGGTACATACGGGCACGGTGGCTCTGGAGTTGTAATCCAATTGCATGCATAGCTCACTGAATCAGGATGGTTCCAGAGAAATTTAATTTCCAGTACATTGTTGTTCTTGCTCTCCAGATGTTGTGAATTACAAATTCTACAATTGTTGACCACGGCATGTTGGATTCAATAAATGGAAGTTGAAATTCCAAACACCTGGAAGTTATAATGCTGCTTTTTCTTAACTGAGATCTGCTTTGAAACATAAATCTCTTTTCCCCAAATCAAATAGCCTGAACAAGAAAAGAGTTTTGTGGAGTTGGATCAGAAGTCCAGAACTCCCAGAACATTTTTCAGAAATAATAGTTTCAAAGAGAAAGTACTTTCTATGAACTATGTGAGCAATATTTAACACTGCATAGGCAGGTGATCAGATTCCATAATTCACATAATTAAATAGAGCTTCACTGAATGTAACTAGTGGACATATAAGAGCTGCAGCTATGTAAAAGTATGCAGCTTCCCAATTCAACAGAATTTACACTTGTTTCACACTTAAACAATTTATATTTAAAAAACAAATAAACAAATATCATCTTTAAGGGTGACCCTACAGGTGTTTAACATTGGGTAGCTGATGGCCCCCTGTTGACCTTTAGCTGTCTTGCTTTAGGCCACCATGCAAATTACTGGTAGTTCTTGACTTAGAAGTAATCTTGACTTCAAATGGTCATTTAGTGACCGTTCAAAGTTACAACAGCACTGAAAAAAGTGAGTTATGACTGTTTTTCACACGACCCTTGCAATATCTCCATGGTCCTATGTTTTTACTTATACCTATTATCTTGTAAGCAATTGACAAAAATAAATAAATAAAATAAAACAAATAATAAATAAATCTATATGTTGCTTGATCATCTTTTCCAACCATGTATGTATTTTTGTCCAATAATTTCTTGTTTTCATACAATTCCACCACATATGATAATAAGTCCCTGGGGTCTGGTTACACTTCCTACACTTGGAGGACATATTGCTAAACATTTTTGCTAATCTTAATGATGGCAAGTGCCACTTATAAAACATTTTATAGAGATTTTCCTTATATGCAGTAGCCATTGTCAATTTGTAATTCCTATCCCAAAGTTTTTGCCATTTATCTAATTCTATAGTATAGCGGGGGGGGGAATTGCTCATACAATCATTGTTTCTTTGACTTGTTCCTCTTCCATTTTATAACTTAATAAGTAGTTACATATTTTTGATCAGTTTTTCATCTGTCCCTAGTAATATCTTATCAAGTGTTGTTGGTTCTTTGTAAAAAACCCATGTTTTGGCATCCTTCTTGTATCTTTCTTGTATTTGCAAATGCGGCCATCCAGCAAAGTCCACCCCTTGATTTTGTAGTTATTGTCTAGTTTTTAAGTTCACCATTCTCATTTAAGATGTCTTTATAAAATACATTTTTTCCAAATTAATGGTGATTCTAAAATTCAGAAGCTTGGCAACTGATTCATATTTATGAGTGTTGCAGTGTCCTCAAGTAATGTGATCATCTTCTGCAATTTTCTGACAAGCAAAGTCAATGCGGAAGCCAGACCCACTTAAAAATTATGTTACTAGCGTAATAACTGCAGTGATTCACATAGCAACTGTGGCAAAAAAAGTTTATACACTGGGGTAACACTCGCTTAACAACTGTCTTGCTTAGCAACATAATTTTTGGGCTCAATTGTGGTCATGGTGCCAGGAAAAAAAAAAGGACGGGCCTAGCACCACTACATGTAATGAAACTAAAATAATAAGTTTAAATAACTTTTCAATGAAATGCAGTTAAGACAACTGTTAGGTTCTGTGCATGGGCGTAAGGAACGGAGATGAGACGGTGAACAGTGAACTTCAACTCTTTATTAATCATTCTGAACAGAGCAAAAACCTAGGGCAGCAGCAGCCTTTTTATAGGCAAGCTGCTGATCTAGTAACCAATGAGAAATGTGGAGAGTTAACTCCTTTAACCAATGAGAGTGGCTCGTTAACAGCCAATCAGATTCTCCTGAATGGACCAATCCGATATCGCTATTATCGGCCAATCAGAAGTGCAGGATTAGAACGCTGCTATTTCTAAAGGTTTGATAAAACTTTATTTAAGTGATTATTACTTCATAACACCCCTTCCCCCCGGGTTCCGTTTGGGGAGTGCGGTGACATAATCCCTGAGGTATGAAGGTTGTTTTGACTGTCTACTGGATTTACGTTGTCCCACTGGATCCTGTCTGTAACCCGGTTTCAGCGGGACGTTTTTGGGCAAGTCGGGTGCCGCTGGTTCCTCATTGGATGACTCGGTGCCGCTAATGTTCTCATTGTCCTCTGATCTTTGTGGGCTTGCCTCTGTTGAGGTGTTCCTCTGTGGCGAGGACACGCCCCTCCCTGATTCTTCTTCATTCGTTATGCCTGATTGCTGACTTCTTTCGCTCCTGCTTTCCGCCATCTCGAATTCGGTTTCTTCGACATCCCCTCCCCCCTCAGTTTGGGAGTTACCGGAATCGCAGAAACTAGGTTGTAGCCTTGAGCGAAGCTGATCTATATGGCGTTTCCATATTTTTCCGTCGCAGGTTTTCACCCGGTACGACCTGGGTCCAGTGGCTTGAATTACAGTTGCCTTGACCCACAATGGTTCGCTGGAAAGGTTTCTGGCGAAAACTAATTCATCTATCTTGAACTCGTGGCATTTTCCACTAGATCCACAGGGTTTCTCTGGCTCGTAAGATGGGTGAAGTCGGTCGAGGTGGGAATGGAGTTTGCGTCCCATTAATAGTTCAGCTGGAGTCTTGTTGGTGACGCTTGTTGGAGAAGGAGTATTCTGTTTATTTTATCTTCAATGTCCCCATAGTCCATTTTGTAAAGGGTTTTTTTAACAAATTGTACCATGCGCTCGGCTCTTCCGTTAGCCGCAGGGTGCACTGGTGAAGTTAGCGCATAGTGAATACCCCGGTCCGCTAAGTATTGTTCAAAGGGTAGAGCAGTAAACTGGGGTCCGTTGTTGGAGAACAGAACGTCTGGCAGTCCATGTGTTGCAAATAGCCTGTTCAACTTCCAGATGATGGATTCAGTTGTAGTACTCTTCATTTCGTGGATCTCAAGCCAGTTGGAATAGGCATCCACTGTTAGTAGGAACATATGTCCCTTAGTAGGTCCCGCAAAGTCAATGTGGATGAGGGACCACGGCCCCCGGGGTGTTTCCCATTCTGTTGGAGTTGCTTTAGGTGGGGCATTGCTAACTTCTTGGCACTTTAAACAAGTCTTTACCCTTCGAATTGTTTGTCGATGCCCGGTCACCACGAGTAGCTTCTAGCGAGCGCTTTCATATGCACGATGCCGGGGTGACCCTCATGCAGAGTTTGTAATACTGTTCGTTGTAACTGCTCTGGGACGACGACTCTATCCCTCCATAGGATGCAGCCTTTTTGTGAAAAAATTTCTGTTTGCCGGTTCTTGAAGGGGGTGAAGTCATCAGGGGTTTGTTCTACTGGCCATCCTCATTCGACCCAGCTAAGAACTCGCATTAAGATAGGATCGCATTTTGTTTCGATCGCGATATCTCTAGCTCTTAGAGGCGGTGAATGTAGCGTTTCAATCTGGAGTGTCGTAAGGGTTGGAGCTGGGTCGTTGACGGTTTCCGGAAGTGGTGCACGGCTCAGCGCATCAGCGTGGGGAATGGCTTTCTCCGGACGGTGTTGCAGCCTATAATTGTACGCAGCCAAAAACTCCGACCAGCGAGTCATTCTAGGTGATAATATATAGGGGGTTGGCTTGTCTCCTGCTATAATTCCCAGCAAAGGTTTGTGGTTGGTAACAATAGTAAAAACTCGTCCATATACATATTCATGAAACTGTTTCACAGCAGATACAACAGCAAGAGCCTCTTTATCGATTTGACTATAGTTACATTCAGCCTTTGATAGGGTCCTTGAAAAATAGGCAATAGGGGCTTCACTACCGTTTGGTAACACATGGCTCAAAATGGATCCTACTCCAAACGGTGACGCGTCACATGTAATTGTTAAAGGCAAAGTCTCGTTATACTGCATTAAAACAGCATCTGAGGTTAATAAGCTTTTCACTTGTCGGAACGCGTGCTCCTCTCGGTGCCCCCAGACCCAGGTTGCTTTTTTGTCGAGAAGTCTATGTAGGGGCTCAGCTACGGTCGCTTTGTGGGACAGGAAGATGTTGTAAAAATTAATGAGCCCCAGGAAAGCTTGGAGATCAGTCTTATTTCTGGGTCTTGGGGCGTTCTTGATTGCTTTTAGTTTGCTATTGGTGGAGTGAATGCCTTGTTTATCGATTAGGTACCCCAGGAACTCTACTTTATCTGTACATAGTTGACATTTATTTTTTTTAACTTTAAGGTCAGAGTCTTTAAATTTCTGGAGAACCAATTTAAGACGCTCTTTTAGTATTTCTCTATTCGGGGCAGCAATTAAAATGTCATCAAAGTATGGTACGACCCCTTTTATCCCCTGCAAGAGTCTCTCCATCAAACTCTGAAAAATCCCTGGGGCTACGCTAACTCCAAATTGGAGTCGGTTGCACTTAAAAGCGCCTCGGTGCGTAACGATCGTTTGTGCTCTGCTGTTTTTTTATCTACAGGCAGTTGTTGGTACGCCTGTGCTAAATACAATTTAGCGAAGACTTTTCCGCCCCCCCAGGGAATGGAGGAGGTGTTGCACCACCGGCACCGGGTAAGCGTTCTGTTGAAGGGCGTGATTCAGGGTGGCACGGTAGTCCCCACAAATCCTTTACGATCCATCCGGTTTGATGGGCGTTACGATTGGGGTTTCCCAACGAGCGTGGTCTGTTGGTTCTAAAACACCCTGGGCTGTTAATTTATCAAGCTGCTCATCAATCTTTGGTTTAAGGGCAAAAGGTACCCGATGAGGCCTAAGGTGGATGGGGGCTACTTCAGGGTTAAGGTTAAATGATATCGGGGTCCCCTTGTACTCGCCTAGTTTGTCTGCAAAGATGTCCTGGAATTCTTGGACGAGGGCCTCCTTCCAGTCGTCGCTTCTGGTTTGGTGAATGCCGGCTACCTCAATTCCGAGTGGAGCAAACCATTGAAGGCCTAACAAGCTAGGCCAATCACGGTCGATGACGGTCAATGGTAAAGATGCAGTACGATTTTTGAATGAGACCTGGACTAGGCTGGATCCAATGACCAGAATTCGGTTTCCCTGATAATCCTTGAGTATAATTCTTTGGGTTCTGAGGTCTTGCTGCTGGATGGCAGGAATTAATTGTTTAAGGGTCTTCCAGGAAACCATCGAGAGGGATGATCCTGAATCGACTTCCATCATGCAGGGCTGGTTTTCGATGGCGACCTTCACTCAGATCTTCTTTGCATCTAATGATGAGGCGTGACCAATTGTAATGGTTTGGTGTGCCTCTTCTCGTTTTGTTGAATTGGCCAGTGGTTTATTTCTGTAGGAGTGGTTGTTCCATTGGTGGTTCAAATGTTCCCAACTCACAGGACGATTTCCTGTGGTTTGGTGGTAGTTGGTCCCCCTCTGAAATGGGCTAGATCCTTGCTTACTTCTACAGACCTTTCCGATGTGGCCTCTCTTTCCACAAGCTTGGCAGAGCGTGTCGAGGAATTTGCAGTCTGATCGTGGGTGGTTTGCCCCACAACCTGCGCATTGATGCTGCAGTCTCTGATTACAGTGGTGGTGTTGATCTCATTCAGACTGGAGCCGGTTGACCTCTTCCTCATCACTTTCTGATGATGATTCGAGGTCCTCGTGGTGGGTTGCCATTGTATGTCCCTCTAGGCAAGGTGAGGTTTCACTGGCGAGTTGGTGGAGCGGGGCGTTGGTGCAGCGCATTCGGGCAGCCGACTTCCTGGTTGCTTCTGCTGCAGTAGCATCAGCGATGGTATCTGCAAGGCTGATGTCGCCTTTCACCATCAGCTTACTTTGCACCTGCAGTGCATCTAATCCCAGAACTATTCGGTCTCTTAGAGCTTCTTTGAGGTCAGCGAACCCGCAGAGGCCTCCCAGGTTCTGGAGATCCGCGATGAAATCTGCAATGCTTTCTCCTTTCCGCTGGTCTCTCTGGTAAAATTCATGTCTTCGGACAAGCGTTGGTACGGTTGGTGCATAGTGAGCCCGTGGGAGGGGCTCGAGTACGTCCCAGTCCATGGATTTCACCTCAGCTGGTTTCGCCAGTGCCTTAGCCATCTTAAAAAGGCAGGTCCGCAGTGGGTCAGGAATACCATTCGCTTTTTTCCAGTAGTGGCATCCTTCAAGTTGTTGGTCTCCAGAAACATCTGGAACCGGTCCATGTATGAGTCCCAGTCTTCTCCTTTGTTATTTGTATTGACCTTGGAAGTCTTAAATAGAAATATTAGAGAGAATATAAACATAAAAGGAATGAAAGTCAAAAAGGAGGAATTCAAATTGCAAGTCTTTGCGGATGACTTGGTCTTTATTTTGGAAGAACCTTTAGAGACAGCTTTGAAACTATTGGAAAAGATAGAGACGTATGGTGAGATGGCTGGTTTAAAAATAAATAAAGACAAAACAAAGATTTTGACAAAGAACATGCTATTAAGACAAAGAGAAGAGCTGACAGACCTATTGAAAATTCAAGTTACGAACAAAGTTAAATATTTGGGGATATATTTGACATCAAGATGTACTACACTGAAAGAGAATAACTATATTAAGCTTAAACAGCAGATAGCATCTGACCTGAAAAAATGGGAAAACCTACAATTGTCATTGATAGGTAGAATTTCAACAATCAAGATGAATATTTTACCCAGAATTTTATATTTGTTCTAAACAATACCAATTAGGTTAAGTAAGGATTACTTCGAAGAATTAAATAAAATTGTGTTGAAGTATATATGGCAAGGCAAGAAAGCGAGAATAAAATTAAAATTTTTACAGGATGCTAGAATTAGAGGAGGATTTGGCCTTCCTAATTGGGAGTTGTATTATCAAGCTGCAAACTTAATGTGGGTTAAAGAATGGATAACGTTAAGAAAGACTAGATTGTTGACATTAGAAGGTCATGATTTATTATTGGGTTGGCATGCTTTTTTATGGTATAAGGGAACTAAATCACAGGGTTATTTTAGAAGGCATTATATACGGGAATCGTTATGGTTGAATTGGGAGAAAATTAAGAAACAATGTTATTTGAAAATTCCAGTTTGGTTATGAACTATTGAAGCTTTTTCGTATCCTTTAACTTATAAGAAGGAACAAACAGATATGGGGAAATATTGGATGAAAAGGGTGAACTTAAAATGATGCAAAATTTAGAAGAACAAGGTATAAAGATGAATTGATTTTCATATGCGCAAATACATGCAAGGTATCTTAAAGATTCTAAAATAGAAGGATTTTATGATAAATTGACTGATTTAGATAGGATTTTGACAGGTACTGATGAAAAAGTGATTAAAAAACTATATAGTTATTTGTTGGAAATTAAATTAGAGGAAGAACAAGTTAAAGAAACAATTATTGCTTGGGGGAAGAATTTTGGATGTGGGATTGATTTAGAGAAATGGCAAAAATTGTGGTCACAAAATTATAAAATGACAATGTCAACAGCATATAAAGAAAATTTGTATAAGTTGTTTTACAGGTGGCACTTTCCCCCGACAAGAATAGCAAGAATGTTCAAGAATAAATCTGAAAAGTGCTGGAAATGTCATCAGATACCTGGCTCATATTACCATATGTGGTGGACTTGTGAGGAGGCTAGGAAATACTGGACTAGAATTCGCATATGGCTGGAAAAAATGACAAAGAAACACATAGATTTGAAACCAGAGATTTTTTTTATTGGGAATCGTATTTGATATATATAATAAAAATTTAAAGTATTTGATTGTAAATGTATTAACAGCAGCTAGGATTGTATTTGCTAAACATTGGAAGAGTGAGAAAATACCATTAGAGGAAGAAATTATTAAGAAAATATTGGAATGTGCTGAAATGAGTAGATTGACATTTGAAATTAGAGAACAAGAAGATAAACAATTTTATGAAGTTTGGGATCTCTTTTATCAATGGTTAGATAATACAATATAATAATAGAATATTTAGAAATTTAGGAAAGAATGAATATATAATTTTTCTTGGTTTTGATAATTTTTAAGAATATTTTATTAAGATAGATTTGGTATGATTCTATGATTTGTTATAAAATAATTTAATTTAATTATAGTTATCTTGCTTAAGTATGAATTAGTAAAATTATAGTCAAATGATTGCTCAATAATGATATTGGGATATTTTATTGATGATGGATAATGTGAGTTATTATGTAATATAATTATTTTGATGACTATCAAAAGGGAGTGGTAAACCAACCGATACACTGTAAATTTATGAAGAATGATATAATTTTTTTTTTGTTATGTTTTATGTCTTATATGTTTTTTGTCTGTCGTTAAAATCAATAAAACTTTTACCAAAAAAAAAAAAAAAAAAAAACCTAGGGCAGCAGCAGCCTTTTTATAGGCAAGCTGCTGATCTAGTAACCAATGAGAAACGTGGAGTGTTAACCCCTTTAACCAATGAGAGTGGCTTGTTAACAGCCAATCAGATTCTCCTGAATGGACCAATCCGATATCGCCATTATCAGCCAATCAGAAGTGCAGGATTAGAACCCTGCTATTTCTAAAGGTTTGATAAAACTTTATTTAAGCGTTTGTTAGTTCATAACAACAGCGACTTCTCTGGAATGGTATAGGGCCATGATGCCGAACCTATGGCACATGAGCCACAAGTGGCACGCAGAGATATTTGTGCTGGCATGCAAGCCACAGGCAAACTAACCTCTCTGCGCATGCCCTTACCTCACAGCTGATTCTTTTTCGGTTGGTTTGAGGCCTTTTTCGGTTGGTTTGAGGCCTCTCGTAGGCCCTTTTCATCACTTCCTGTAATACCGGAAGTGACAAAATGGGCCTATAATTCATCCTGAGAAGCCTTGCAGAGGCTTTTTCCAAGGCTCTGGGAGACCGAAAAAGGCCTCAAACCAACCCCCCCAAAAATCAGCTGGTGAGGTGCAGTGCAGGTAAAGGGTGGGGATTGCGCGTGCATGCACAGGGGGTGTGAGGAAGGAGGCGAGCATTGCATTCTGGGTGCTGGCATGCAAGTTCTGGCATGCTGGCACACTCACAATTTTTGGCACAGGAGCCCAAAAAGGTTAGCCACCACTGGTATAGAGGGTCTCCTGCTTGAGCAAGGAGTTGAACTAGAAGACCTCCAAGATCTCCAACAGAAATAACTGTTCAGAACGTATTTAATCATTTTTCCCTTTTCATTTTATTAACCTGAGAGTTTGATAGGAATTTTTAGAAGGTTCTGGGAGCCGGGTAATGCCCTAGAGTTTCTGGAACTGGGCCAAACACACCTCTCACAACATAGTAAACAATTTGCACTCTTTTCACAGTTGACAGTGAAATCATCTCAAAACAAACCAGTAAATCATGACAAATGAGTTCTTCAAAGCAATAACAGTATAAAAGAATATTCCATATTAAAAGGGTGACTTAAGTTAATCACTTCTTTAAAACCCATCCACTAAAGAGGGAGTTGACAAATTTCTCACAGCAGGGAGCTCGACAGTCAGGGACCAGGCTGAAAATGTTCTGCTTTTCCTTCGGGTTTGTTCAACATGTTTTATCAGATTGCGTTATGGCTGCTGATGGAACACTATAAACTTCGGCAGGTGACACACAACTGGAAAGGTGATTCAAAAGGGTTTAGACAGGCTTCCACAGCAGAACGGGGGGGGGGGGGGAAATAGAATGGAATTTAACAGGATGAATAATAAAGTACTTTATCTGGGTAGGAGAAATAAGGCAAAGAAATATCTGGGTATCCCTGTTGATCACAAGGCAAGCACAATGTTTATTTTTGCATTGTGTTTTTAATGGGTTGTTAGCTATCTGATCATCACAGCATGATGGGCAGCCATATAAATCAAACAAGCAAGCAGCAGATAAGAAGAAATGTACTTTTTAGGAGGTCAGTAACAGGCACATAAGAGTTCAGATCACAGGAAATATTTGTTCCACATTTTTCTCCTTTGGTCAGACCCCACTTGGACTAATGTCCCCAGTTCAGAGCAACTATTAAAAACAAACAAACCCTGACACATTAGAGTGGGTTCAGAGGAAAGCTACGAGATAGTGAGTTTGGAAATCATGTCCTACAAAGAATAATTAATTGTTCTAAGTATGTTTAAGCAATAAAAAAGACCAGTAAAAAGAGATGCAACAACAGTCTTCAAATATCCAAAGGATTATAACACAAGAAAAGAAACTGACTGATTCTGTATTCCCCAGAAGGCAGGACCAGAAATAATGAGTCAAAATTATAGGGAAGCAGATTCATGCTAGACATCCGGAGAAAGTTCTGGATTGTAAGAGCTGTCAGCCAATAGAAACAGGCTGGCAAATGGTGGGACCTTTCTAGAGGTCTCTGGATGGTTAACAAAGATGCTTTAGTGCAGGGGTCCCCAACCCCCTGGCCCACTATTGGGCTATGGCCCATTTGAAACTAGGCCACGGAAGCGGCAGGTGAGTGCATGTGTGCATGTGCACAGCTGCACTTGCAGGAGCAAAACTATCTAAGAAATTAATCTCCCACGCAATTTTAAGGCTCTGTAAGTAATAATGCCCAGAACTTTAAATCAATCCGGGAAGTACATTTGGTAACCCATTTATCTGTGTACATGTATCTATGGCAGGATTTGGATCCCTGTGCTATAGAATAATTGACAGGACAGATCAGTGATGGCTAACCTATGACATGCGTGTCACCTGTGACACGCCGAGGCACTTTGACTGACACTCCTGTTGGTGTAAGGAAAACCTGCACATTTAGAGGCTGCCTGTGCTCTGCTCCAATCCCTGCTCCCTGCTTGTTGCGTGGAGGT
Organism: Hydrophis major; assembly: GCA_033807585.1. Taxonomy (NCBI): domain Eukaryota; kingdom Metazoa; phylum Chordata; class Lepidosauria; order Squamata; family Elapidae; genus Hydrophis; species Hydrophis major. The sequence goes on from CM066328.1 coordinate 265,175,775, forward strand.
GTGGTGTCACCGCTGCCGTGAGATCTTTGCAGCAGAGAACCAGTTTTAACCGCCATAACTGAAGTTTGTCAGTTTCATTACCTCAGGAACTCTATATGAGGAAAGGAGATCCATGAGGTTCACAGCCCTGTAAGGTGGCCTTCCAATCCCCACATCCTGCACCTGCAGCCCTGAGAACAGGGAGATGAGTTTCACGGCACTGTGTGATCACCCCAGCCCAGTCCGTCATAAACATTGCAGGAGGACTGCACCACAACAACCAGACACAGTGCTCACGATAAGCAGCATCAGGTGGCTGTCCTGTAAGTGCAATTAATACTAAAATCTGCATTTCTGTTTTTGTGGCTCTCCCTTCTTCTCTCCCATTGTAAAACGCTTGGATGTCTAGTCTGCAGCATTCAGCCCCACTCCAGCTCCTCGAAGCTTTAATTGCCTCCATAGCACCTCTTGCAGTTCTTGCTTCTCACCATCTTCACAGAGCACCATGAAAACCCTCCAAAAAAAATCTCCAAAACACAAACCAAAAACCCCCCCTTATTTTGGACATCATGTTGACTTTAATTTCTTTCTCCTGGCAGGGTTCTTCTGAGGCTGAAGATTTAGCAAATGCAATTCAGCAACAGAAAAGTCACTAAGGTAAATCATTATTTGTTTTTTTGCTTTTTTAACTAATAAATATAATAAAAATATTAAAAATATAACCCTTTCTTTATTAGGGCTGCAAATATTACCAAATTATTGATATTTCTTGAAGTGACATACAACCCGAGGAAGGCTACACTTTTTCCTGATTTTTGACACACCAAGCTGAAAAGGTTAGCCATCACTGGGATAGATAGATAGATAGATAGATAGATAGATAGATAGATAGATAGATAGATAGATAGATAGAGAGAGAGAGAGAGAGAGAGATAGATAGATAGATAGATAGTGTTAAGTTGTGGGAAAGACGACTCGAGACCAGTTAATCTTTAGTTGCTTTTAATTTTCTCTCTGGAACTGAACAACAATGGAGCCGCGGCAGCCTCTTTTATAGCGGCTGCTCGCGGCTCGCGGCCAATGACGGCTATTCAAGTTTCCCGCCGTCCGGTCGGACCAATCAGAATGGAACATTCAAATATTCAAATATACAACACCCCTCCCTATGTGGTCCAGTCCAACCAATCAGGCCATCCCTATGTTACGTAGTCACGTAAATAGGTGGGGCTCTTATGGTTTCTACTGGACCTGCGCAATTCAGTCATGGTGTTGTCTTCGGACTGTTCGGACGGGTTCGCTGTTCATCCCGTCCTCTTCCGTGGAACCTCCTGGAAGGTGGAGTCAGCCATGCCACTCCCGCCTGGCCTTTCCGGGCTGGTTGAGTCAGCTCGGCTGCTCCTGCCAGGAATGGCTTCGTGATAGTTTTCCAATGCCTGCTCCAAGTTTTCTTCTTCTCCAGTACGTGATTTCGATTTCCGCTTGGGGCTAATGGTGGTATTGGTTGTTGTGTTGTTGTTAGGGTTTGTTTTGTTATTTCTTGTGGAGGGTCTCCCCCTCCCCTCTCATTTGTGTTTGAGGGGTCTCCCCCCTCTCTGGTTTGGTTATTATTTTGGTTTAATGTTTGACTTGGTTCCTGTGTTTGTGTGGGCTCTTCTCCTTCTTCCCTTTGATTGTTAATGTTTCTCAATAGGGCCCTTGATCTGAGTTGGTCTATACATCTCCTCCAGCTCTTTCCGTCCTCTGTCTCTATCCTCTATGACCAGGGTCCTGTTACTTGGATTATTATAGCTGGTATCCATAATGGCTCCCCCGTTAGGTTTTTTGCATAGACTAGGTCCCCTGTTTTAAATGTACAACACTTACTAGAGGAGTCTGTTGGCTTTTCTGTGCTATATGTGGGGTGTAGTCTATCTAGACTAGATCTTAGTTTTCTTCCCATTAATAGTTCTGCTGGGCTTTTATTAGTTGTGGTGTTTGGCATAATGTGCTGTATCGTTAGTAATTTATATATTTTTTCCTGGATATCTCCAGTTTCTAGCTTGTGTAGTGTTTTCTTAGTATAACGGACCATGCGTTCCACCCGTCTGTTTGTAGCTGGCCGACCGGCGCTGTTAAAGCGTGCCTTATGCCTTGTTCGGCCAGGAACCTCTCAAATGTTAGTGCAGTGAATTGTGGTCTGTTGTCAGATACAACTAAATCCAGCAATCCATGCGTTGCAAAAAGCTTTCTTAGTTGTCTAATAACAGCTTCTGTTGTGGTTGAGTGCATAATGCTTACCTCTAGCCAATTTGAGTAAGCGTCTACCACTATTAAGAATGTGTGTCCTTTAGTTGGTCCAGCAAAATCAATGTGTATTCTAGACCATGGGTGCCTAGGTGTTTCCCAGTCGAGTGCAGGTGCAGAAGGGGGTGCAGGTCTAGATTCTTGGCATTGTTTGCACATTGCTACCCATTTACTAATATCCACATCCATCCCTGGCCACCATACATAACTCCTAGCCAGGGACTTCATTCGGACAATACCCGGGTGACCTTCATGCAATAATTCAAGTATTTGTTCCCTCAATATGTCCGGTATGATCACTCTATCCCCCCATAGTACACATCCTTTTAAGATAGATAGTTCAGTTTGTCTATTCCGAAATGGTTTAACAGTCTCGTCACTTTCAGTTTTCAGCCACTCTTTACCTATCCAATTTAAAATCCGCGCCAGGATTCTGTCTCTCGTGGTTTCCTTCGCAATGCCTGTTGCTGTTATGGGTAGGTTTGCCAGCGTCTCGATGTGCAGGGTTGATGTGGTTGGTGCTGGATCATCTCTAACTCAGGAGAGAACGGCTCAGGGCGTTAGCGCGTGTTATGTTCTTTCCTGGCCGGTAGATTAATTTGTGATTGTATGCAGTGAGGAATTCGGACCACCTCGTCATCCGCGGTGATAATATGTTGGGTGTAGGTTTGTTTCCTGCAAGTATTCCTAAAAGAGGTTTATGATCTATGACCAGTGAAAATTTCCTGCCATAGATGTACTCGTAGAACCTTTTAACTCCTGTTATTAAGGCCAACGCTTCTCTATCCAATTGGCTGTAGTTCCGCTCCACTTTTGATAGAATTTTTGAATAGAATGCGATCGGTGCTTCTCTTCCATCAGGTAATATGTGGCTCAGGGTTTTGCTGTATTGGATTAGTACACAGTCTGATGTAATTAAGTCTTTGATTCCCTGGAATGCGGTTTCTTCTTGTCGCCCCCAAGTCCAGGTAGCTTTCTTATCCAACAACCTGTGTAGCGGTTCTGCTATCGTTGCCTTCTGCGGCAAAAATACTTTGTAAAAATTAATAAGTCCCAAGAAGGTTTGTAAATCTGTTTTATTTCCAGGTCTGGGAGCTCCCTTGATTGCTCTGATTTTGTTTTCAGTGGAGTAGATCCCTTCTTTATCTAAAAGGTATCCCAGGAATTCAACCTTATCGGTGGCTAATTGGCACTTCTCTCTTTTAACTTTAAGTCCCACCTCTTTAAATTTTTTTAAGACCTCTCTCAGGCGGTCTTCCAGTTGTTCTTTGTCCTTGGCTGATACCAGCACATCATCAAAATATGGCACTACCCCTTTAATTCCTTGCAGTGGGCACTCCATTAGACTCTGAAATACCCCTAGGGCCATGCTAACTTTTGCATTTGAATGCCCCCCTATGAGTCACTATTGTTTGTGCTTCTGTGTTTTCTGAGTCAACTGGCAACTGTTGACAAGGTCCAATTTCGTGAAAATTCTACCTCCCCCCAAAGAGTGTAACAGATGCTGTACCACCGGAACTGGGTATGCGCTTTGTTGTAGCTAATGGTTCAGGGTGGCCTTGCAGTCTCCGCAGATGCGTACGGACCCATCTGGTTTGATAGGAGTCACAATTGGGGTTTCCCACCTTGCATGGTCTATTGGTTCTAATACCCCCTGTGTGATAAGTTTATCTAATTGTTCATCAATTTTTGGTTTTAACATGAAAGGAACTCCCCTTGCCTTTAACCTTATTGGGGCTATCTTAGGATTCAAATTAAATGAGATAGGGGACCCTCGGTACTTGCCCAGTTCTCCATTGAAGACGTCCTGGAATTCTCTCATCAGGTTCTCTTCCCAGTCTGTCTCAGTGATGTTGTTTATTCCGGTCACTCTGATTCCTAGTGGTCCGAACCATTCGAGTCCCAGTAGGCTGGGGCGATCCCGGTCGACTATGGTCAGTGGAAGGACTTTCGTGTATTTTTTAAATTTGATTTGGAAATGTCTGGTTCCGACTATGGGAATTCTGTTTCCCTGGTAGTCTTTAAGTGTGAGTTTTTGTTTTTCTAGTTCCTTTCTTTTCATATCGGGTATCAGGCTTTTAAGAGTGTTCTATGATACCATTGATAGATACGAGCCGGAATCCACCTCCATCTTACATGGTTGGCCTTCTATGGTGACTTGCACCAGTACCTTCTTCGCATTGACTGTGCTCGAGTGTCCAATAGTTATTGTCTGGTGTGTTTCTTCTTTTCTATTGGCTTCCTTCCACCGCTTGTTTCTGCTTTCTTGGCTCTGATGCCTCCCTGTCTGCCTTTCTCTCGCTCTGGGGGTGGGGGGTGGGTATTTCCTCTTCATCTAGGACTAGTGGCTGCTCCCAGCTCTCAGCTAATGACGGCTATTCAAGTTATTTCTGTTTCGGCATGCCCTAGCTATGTGTCCCTGCTGTTCACAATGACTGCAAATAGCATTGAAGAAATGGCATTTGGAATGTGGGTGGTCCCCTCCGCACCCGGCACAATGAAATCCCAACTTTCTTTCCCTTCGCTCCCGTCTGCCTTTCTCCGACCGAAGTTGATTTACTTCTTCTTCTTCCTCATCAATTTCAGATAGGGATTCGATGTCCTCATGGTGTGTTGTGGTGGTGGGTTTTTGAGTTTCCTCTTGCTTCTTGTTTTGAGCTTGGTTAGTGTCTTTCGGGGTTTCCTGTGTTACTTTATTCATCTGTGCATGGTGGTTGCTGATTTCTGTGCTGCTTCCGCTGCGGTGGCTTCTTCTATGGCCTCAGTCAATGTTATTTTGGGTCTGGTCAGTAGTCGGCTCTGTAGTGTAAGGTCCCTTAATCTGAGGACCACGCGGTCCCTCATGGCCTCGTCCATGTTTAGGCATTCGCACGCTCCTCCAATGTCTCTTAGGTTGCAACAAAATCTCCAATGCTTTCGTCTTCCTTTTGGTCGCGCTTGTAAAATTCGTGTCTCTTGATAAGGCATGAGACAGTTGGTGTATAATGGGCTCGCAGTAACTTGTCTAAGTCTGACCACGCCATTTTCTTTACATCATGGGGTGAAGCCAATGCCTTTACCATTTTGAAGACTGTTGGCCCGCAGTGGTGAGGAAAACAGCTCTCTTCCTATTTTCGGATATTCCTTGGAAATCGTTCCCTTCTAGAAACATGAGGAATCGGTCGATGTACGATTCCCAGTCTTCCATTGTTGGGTTGAATGGTGCGGGTGGCGAGTTGTTGCTGGCCATCTCGTCTAGCTTGGTTCTCGTTGCCATGTGCTCAACTGGTCTCCTTTGTCTCAGTATCCCACCCTCGACGCCAGTGTTAAGTTGTGGGAAAGATGACTCGAGACCAGTTAATCTTTAGCAGAGATGCCAACTTTTGGAAATGAGAATTAGGGAGGATTTTCAAATAACACCAAATTATGTGCGCATAGCGCACATCTCGAGCACAGAGCGCTCGACCCTTACGGCGGGGTCCAGCTCTGGGGTTCTAGATGCTCTTTGGTGCAGTCTGAGCCTCTAAGACAGAACTTCAAAACTATGAAGTACTAATGTAATAACTTGTAAATAACAACCGCTTGGAAAAATGGAATGGTCTTTTAAACAGAAGATTTGCCCTTGAAAAGCACCCCTTGTGATCTTAACATAGACAAATGTTTCCATATGTTTCAGACTCAATGAAGCTCCAGCCACCAGTCAAATGGAATTTGGTATAGGTAGTCCTTGACTTACAACCACAATGGAGCCCAACATTTCTGTTGTTAAGTGAATCATTCATTAAGTGAATTTCGACCCATTTGTTGCCACAGTTAAGTGAATCCCTGCAGTTGTTAAATTAACAACACAGTTATTAAGCAAATCCGCCTTCCTCATTGCTTTTGCTGGTCAGAAGGTTGCAAAAGGGGAATCACATGACCTGAAACGGTCTATAAATATGAGTCAGTTGCCAAGTGTCCGAATTTTGATCACATGACCAGGAGGGACCCTACAATGGTTGTTACCAAAGTGTGAAAACTCAGCCATGAGTCACTTTTTTTCAGTGGGGTGGTGGTGGTGGTCCTTGGTGCCCTTGTAACTTCAAACGCACACCAAACGAACCGTTGTAAGTCGAGGGCTAACCCCTACCTTCCAAAACTATCCGGGCAGCAACATGAGAAACCATACCCCACCCCCCATCCCACGTGTCTAGATTCTTTTTGTGCAACACCCTCTGTTGCACAACCCCTTTGGTAAGCACAACTTTTGTCGTGCATTTCGGGGGTAAGGGGCGCGCCAATATCCTTTTCCATCTCTTCCACCGTGTGTCCCCCTGGCAGTCGTGGAGAAGGAAATGGGTCGACAGGGCGAAGCGGAGGGGGCGGGGAAGGACGCGCTTCTCTGTGGCTGGAGCGGAGCCCTCCGCGCGAGGCCTCTCTCCGCTCGCCGCCTTCGAAGGCCGGGGGAGGTGGAAGCATCTTTCCCCGCAGAGACGGCCGTAGCGGTTCTCCCTCTGGGGAAAGAAAATGGTCGGCCGAAGGGGGAGGAAGAGTCGCAGAGGAGGAGGAGGAGGAGGAGATACCCGGGCCGGGGGAGGGAAGCGACCCGGCCGCCACTCACCGAAATCCAGGAACTGCTTCATGGAAAGCGGGGACGGGGAGAAGTGGCAGTAGAAATCCACCTGCTGAGGGATTGTGTTCAGCGGGGAGACGCTCCTTAGCAGCGCCTGTAGCAATCTCATGTGACTGTGTTCACGTTGAAACACTACGTCAGCTAGCTCACACACCGCATGCGCATACAGCCGGAGCCGCTGGGCTAATTTTGCTGCTCGTAATTTCGGGAGGATAGGGAAAATTATCGTAAGGCGGGAGTTGAGGTGAATTTTCGGGAGCCTCCCGATGAAATCAGGAGTGTTGGCATCTCTGCTTTAGTTGCTTTTAATTTTCTCTCTGGAACTGAACAACAACGGAGCCGCGGCAGCCTCTTTTATAGTGGCTGCTCCCAGCTCTCAGCTCTCAGCCAATGACGGCTATTCAAGTTTCCCGCCATCCGGCCGGACCAATCAGAATGGAACATTCAAATATTCAAATATACAACAGATAGATAGATAGATAGATAGATAGATAGATAGATAGATAGAGAGAGAGAGAGAAAGAAAGAAAGAAAGAAAGAAAGAAAGAAAGAAAGAAAGAAAGAAAGAAAGAAAGAAAGAAAGAAAGAAAGAAAGGAGTTACATTCCAAGACAGACACATTGTAGGAAAAACCAAAAGTTAATTCACTTCTATTTTATTACTAACTGCAAAAGATTTTCCAGGTATGTGTTTGTGTTGGGTTTTATATGTGATTTAATTGCAGGCAATTTTTATCTATAGGTCAAAAACTTCAACTCTGGAGAACTGAGACCTATGAATACGGAAAAGAAGAAAAAGAAAAATCTGCTTCAGGAAGAAAAAGAAGGTTTTACCTGTAGCAAGAGAGGCCTATCACTACTAGGGGAAGGTGGGGATAAAGATTTGGATCCAGTGTTTCCATATGGCTTCTCCTGACACGTCCCAGAAATATTCACTGATTCCTTCTCCAGTGTGAAAGCTGGGGATACTTCTATCTCTAATTACATCCTCCATGTACCAGCATTCTCTTTGACTTGGTGAGATACGATACAACACAATACAATACAAACCTGTCTTTCCAGGGAACAGAACTGCACCTTTAGTTTCTTATAGTTTCTTATAGATTATGTGTATTCATCTTTCCGAGTGATCACAAGGAACAGAGTTTAGGATAGCAGAGATCAAGACCAAGCTGTTAATCCATTCCTGAATTGTTCAGGCTAAAATGATTGGTAGGTTGTTAGAACCACCTTGGTTCAACCTCCATAGTGATTCCCTTGTTGGACAAGCTGAACATTACAAGATGGCCACAAGTTTTTCAAGTTTCAAGAGCTCTTTATCAGAAGAGACAATTAGGGGAAAGAGAGGGGGGGGGGAATATGACTAACCCTGGAGTTTTCATTGTGCTAGCTTGCATGGTTAGAATGACGAGGGAGCCCGAGATACAGAAATGCAGGTTTCTCAGCTGCAGAGTAATATTCTTTTGGACTAGAAGCTTTCCCCAGGCTTGCTGAAAGGAACACTGCTGTGAATTTGACAGGCTGCCCTTGATTTTGTAGGCTTTTGACTTTCCTCCCCTCATGTCTAATAGCTGCTGCTTTTCAAGGAACTGCCCTGTAAAAGACTGCTATGGCACATATCCTCCTCCACTCTTGCTTATGACTTAGATGAGGGAATAGAAGGGGAACTTACCAAATTTGCAGAAGATACTAAGCTGGCAGGAATAGCTAACACCCAAGAAGATAGGCTCAAGATCCAGATGGATCTTGACAGACTAGAACACTAGGCCATATCGTATAAAATGAAATTCAATGTAGAGGAAAGTAAAGTCCTACACTTAGGCAAGAAAAACCAAAAGTATGCATATAGACTGGGTGAAACCAGGGTCAACAGCAGTAACTGTGACAGGGATCTTGGAGTCTTAGTGGACAACCAGCTAAATATGAGCCAGCAGTGTGCAGCAGCAGCTAAAAAAGCTAATGCAATCCTAAATTGTATTAACAGGGATACAATCAAGATCAAAGGAAGTACTAATACCACTCTATAAAGCCTTAGTAAGATCACACTTAAAGTACTGCATCCAGTTTTGTTCACCACATTATAAAAAAGATGTTGAGACTCTAGAAAAAGTACAGAGAAGAGCAACTAGGATGATTAGGGGACTGGAGGCTAAAACATACAATGAACGGTTACAGGAACTGGGCATGGCTAGTCTTGTAAAGAGAAGGACCAGAGAAGACATGATAGCAGTCCTCCAATATTTGAGGGCTGCCACAGGGAGGAAGGGGTCAAGCTATTTTCTGAAGCTCCTGTAGGCCAGACATGAAATAATGGATGGAAACTGGACAAGGAGAGATTTAACCTGGAAATAAGGAGAAACTTTCTGACAGTGAGAACAATCAACCAATGGGACAGCTTGCCCCCGGAAGTTGTGGGAGCGCCATCACTTGAGACCTTCAAGAAGAGATTGGACTGCCATTTGACAGAAATGGTGCAGGGTCTCCCACTTGGGCAGGGAGTTGGGCTAGATGACCTAGAAGGTCCCTTCCAACTCTGATTATCAGTTATCTGCAGAGAAATGGAAATTAAAAGAGCCTGCATATATTTTACCCATTTTTGCTTTTGCTGGCATGTTTGCATTTTTCTTACACTCTGGCTCACCTTCTCTTAACTGCTAATTGCACATCTAACCATCGACAACAGGGGTGGGCAAATATGGCCTCTTTATGACCTGTGGACTTTAACTCCCAGAATTCATGAGCCAGCCATACTGATTCAAGAATTCTGGGACTTGAAGTCCACAGATCATAAAGCGGCCATATTTGCCTATCCCTGATCGGAAGAAAGCGGTTGGTTGTGGTTCCCCACTAATAGGTCTAACGCAGAGGTTCCCAAACTTTTTCAGTCCACCACCCCCTTGGTGCTACAAACTCATCCAGGGGTGGGATTCAAATTTCTGTGGGCATGATCTAATTTGAAGGCATAGCTTGCTGGTCACATGACTGGGTGGGTGTGGTTTGCTGGTGATGTGATTGTTTGGGCATGGCTTAGTGGTCATGTGTCTGGGTAGGTGTGGTTTAGTGGTCACGTGACTGAGTAGTTGTGGCCAGGTGATCGGCAAACCAAATACAAGTGGTCCTCACTTAATGGCTGATTGCTTAGCAAGTGTTCTAATTTATGACTAGCCTCCCCAGAGCTATTTGACCTGTTTTTGGAGTTTTGACAGCCATACACACACACACACATATTCCCTTCTAACTCTACTGGACCAGGTCATTGGACTAGAATCGGCAAAGCATCTCTGATGAGATTCTGTAGTGAATAGAATCTCATCAAAGATGCTTTGCTAATTCTTGTTGATTTGTTTTATTTGTATTTCTTTATTTTATGTTGCTGAATTGCATTGACATATGTGTCCCTTCTTGTGCACAACCGAGAAACTTTTGTGATTCTTTGCAGCAAAAATTACTGACCTCTGGCTTTGCTCTACTTTTCAAACGCTCCGCAACTGCCGCGTTCTCGATTCCGGCCCCACAGGTCCACCCCATTGAGCCTGCTTCACTGGAGGCACCTGCCCAAGCAAGTCCGAGTGGAGCAGTGCACCAAGTCAATGGGGTGAGCCTGAGAGAGGGAAAGAGAGAAAAGAAAGAGAGAGAGAGAAGGAAGAGAGAAAGAGAGAAGGAAGAAAAGAAAGAGAAAGGGGACAGAAAGAAAACGGGACAGACAAAGAAAGAAGGGGGGGATGGAAGGAAGGGACAGAAAGGAAAAGAAATAGAGAAGGAGGGAGGGAGGAGAAAAATAATATCTATTCTAGTTCAATCATCTGTTCCAGCAGGGTTAGAAGGGTGTGTGTGTGTGTGTGTGTGTGTGTGTTCTCCTTTACCAGTACATTTTGGTTTTGCCTTCTTCAAAATTGGCACTGTATTACATTAAGGAAAAGTAATTTTTTAGGGTGGAGATCTGGTCCAATGGATCCTGTTTAAAGCCTCAACAAAATGTGAGAGCTTCCTGATAGTCTTGGCCATGTTTTGTCCACAAAACCTTTAATTAGAAGCCAAAGATGTTTCAATGTGCAGGCAAAGATGCTGGCAAAGATGTTTCAATGTGGAAAAGGGCCTCTAAACTAGGCCTCATTTCAATCTGATGCATTAGGTCTCTCTCTCTCTCTCTCTTTCCCTCTCTCTCTATCCCTTCCTTAACCTATCTACCTATTTTCTGCCCAGGCAGGCCTGGGCTAATCCTGCATCACCCCATTTCCCCTTTCAGAGGTCCTGACCCTTAATCTCCCTGTTTCCTCACCCACAACCGCCTCTTTCATCATTCCATGGCCATGACTTTACCTTCCTCCCATGACTGGTGGCCAAGGAAGGCAATCCAGGGCTCAGCCATTGTTGTTGCTGGGCTCCCCGCCAGCCCATGTCATCCTTGTCATGAATGCTTGCAGCGGCCATGTTTTTTTCGGTGCAGCTAGACTGCATAAATTAGGCATGACTCACTTAATCATCTTGCTTAGCAACAGAATTCTGGGAGCAATTGTGGCCGTAAATTGAGGACTATCTGTGATATTATTTGCTGTAGCAAATAGGAAAGAGTATTTTGTTGTGAATGAATAATACCAATAAAGTTATTTTGAGCTTGAAGTCAAGTGCAGGGTTCTGGCCCTGCACTTCTGATTGGCTGTTAATGGCAGGATCGGATTGGTCCATTCAGGAGCATCTGATTGGCCATTAACAGGCCATTCCCATTGGTTAACGGAGCTAGCACTCCAGGTTTGCTATTGGTTGAATAGTTAAATAGTTGCCTATATAAGGAAGGCTATAGCAGCCCTCCAGTTTGAGCTGTCACAATATGTAAATAAAGAGTTTGAAGTTCACTGTTTCTACCGGCTCGTCTCCATCATTTGCACCCATGCTCCAGACTTAACACTGGCGATGAAGGTGGGATTGGATGACATCAGAGCCAACTAAGACAACTAAGCACGTGGCTGAATTGCACAACGGCGAAACCATGTCCGGCGGCGTAGTACCACCCACTCCATTCAATTCAGCTCAAGAGGACTGGGAGTCCTACATGGATCGTTTCCAAATGTTTTTGGAAACGAATAATCTGAAGGATGCCACAACCGGGAAGAAACGGGCGGTATTCCTAACGCACTGCGGCCCGACGGTATTCAAAATGGCTAAGGCATTAGCAAAAACGGCTGAAGTGAAGGCCATGGACTGGGATGTCCTCGAACCGCTACTAAGTGCCCACTATGCACCAACCGTTCCAACGCTCGTAAGACGACACGAGTTCTATCAAAGGAACCAGTGGAAAGGAGAAAGCGTCGTCAATTTTGTTGCAGACCTCCGGAACTTGGGAGGCCTTTATGATTTCACCGACCTAGAAGAGGCCTTGAGAGACTGAGTAATCCTCGGGCTAGACGCTCTAAACGTACAGAGCAAAATAATGGCAAAAGGTGACATCACCCATAAAGACGCCATAGCTGAAGCTACAGCAGCGGAGGTGACCAAGAAGTCGGCTGCCCAACTATGCCGAAATCACACTCCAACACACCAACCAGCTGGCGAAGTTTCACCTAATGCAGAAGGGTGGCTACCGACGGCCCACCATGAGGACCTCTCTTCATCGTCAGACAGTGACGAAGAAGAGGTCCATCGCCTGTGGTCCGATCGGGACCAACACGCCTACAATTATTGGCTACAATATCATCCCGGTAAAGCCATTCCCCATGCCAACGCGCTGAGCTGTATACCACTCCCTGAAACTATCAACGATCCTGCACCAACGATGACAGCGTTGCAGATTGAGACACTCCACACGCCGCCACTAACTGCCCGTGACATCATGAGAGAAACAAAACACGACCCCATCTTAGCAGGAGTCCTCACATGAGTGGAACGCGGATGGCCATTGGACCAAGCACCATTCAAAACTCGTCAAACAGAGTTGTTCTCGCAGAAGGGCTGTGTCATCTGGGGCGATAGAGTCATTATCCCAGAATGACTCCAACAGACACTGCTAAGAACCTTGCATGATGGCCACCCTGGCATCGTGCGCATGAAGGGCCTCGCATGAAGCTACGCGTGGTGGCCAGGCATTGATAGACAAATCGAATCGTGGGTTAAAACTTGCAAGAGATGCCAAGAAGTAAGCAAAGCTCCACCAAAGGCAACCCCAACCGAATGGGAGATGCCGCGGGGATCCTGGTCCCGCATCCATCTGGACTTTGCTGGGCCGACCAAAGGCCACACGTTTTTGCTAACCGTCGACGCCTACTCAAATTGGCTCGAGATTCACTGAATGAGCAACACGACCACTGACGTGGTCATCAAAAGACTGGAAAGACTTTTTGCAACCCACGGATTACCAGACGTTCTGGTATCCGACAACGGGCCCCAATTTACCGCACTGTCTTTTGAGCAGTACCTGGATGACCGCGGTATTCGACATGCGCTCACTTCGCCTGAACACCCTGTTGCCAATGGTAGGGCTGAGCGCATGGTACAATTCGTCAAAAAGACTCTCCAAAAGATAGACTACAACAACATCGACGAGAAAATCAACCGGATCCTTTTCCTGCAGCACATCACACCTCACAGTGTCACCAACAAAACTCCCGCCGAGCTGCTAATGGGACGAAAGCTCCGCTCTCACCTCGATCGATTACACCCAGCCTACGAACCGGAAAAGCCACTCGGATCCAGTGGCCGATGCCATACCTTCCAGGTAGGCAATTTAGTATTCGCTAAAAACTTATCGGGTGATCCGCTGTGGGTAGAGGCGACCGTAATCCGTGCAACTGGCCTCAGATCATACCTCATTCAGTGCCCTGACGACAGACTTTTGGAAGCACCACATAGATCAACTACGATCGCGGCTACCGTCTCGCACTTCTGAACTTCCTTATGACCAAACTGAGGGGGTGGGGAGATACAGAGGAAAGCGAATTACAATTAGAGGGAAACCTTTTTGAAGAGACTGATAATGGAACTGAAACGCAGGAACAGGAACCAGGGACCGGAGTGAGTTCACCTCAGGGAGTGGCCAGTGATATTGGTGACGACGGGAACGCGAACTCGGAACCAGAGGCACCCCTACCGTTGAACAATGATCTACCTCAGCAGAAGTGCAGCCAACCACCAGGCACTTTGTGAAAATCGAAAAGACTAATAAAACAGCCATCCTACCTTAAGGACTATGTAACCGCACCCCATGGGCAGAAGCCGGAGGAAAGGGGTGTTGTGAATGAATACCAATAAAGTTATCTTGAGCTTGAAGTCAAGTGCCGGGTTCTGGCCCTGCACTTCTGATTGGCTGTTAATGGCAGGATCGGATTGGTCCATTCAGGAGCATCTGATTGGCCATTAACAGGCCATTCCCATTGGTTAACGGAGCTAGCTCTCCAGGTTTGCTATTGGTTGAATAGTTAAATAGTTGCCTATATAAGGAAGGCTATAGCAGCCCTCCAGTTTGAGCTGTCACAATATGTAAATAAAGAGTTTGAAGTTCACTGTTTCTACCGGCTCATCTCCATCATTCGCACTCATGTTCCAGACTTAACATATTTACACTGGTTTAATTGCCGAACCTCATTGATAGAAAACCGGAGACCCTGTGGAATGAAATCAATTTTATTTATTTACTATATTTATAGCACACCTTAACTGTATATTACTGAAAGCTGTGCTCTCTCTCCTTTCTTCCCTACAACAACCATGTTAGGTAGATTGAGAGAGAGTGACCAAGGCAGCTTTAATCCCCAATTAAACAATTCATGGTTTCCCAGTTTCTAAGTCAACATTAAGACCACAGAATTTCAGAGAGCTGTTAGCAGAGACAACTAGTATTAGAACAATATCTGTACACACACTGAAGAAACAGACATGAAAAACCAAGGAAAATTACCAAAAGTTCTCTGAACTCAGGAGGTCACAGCCACAAATTGGGTAGTAAAGGATGCTAATGGACAGATAGTAACCAGTTCAAAGGAGATCAAACAAAGATGGAAGGAGTACATGAAAATACTATACTGTACAGTACAAATGTCATCATCCTTAGAAGATATTCCTTATATACCCTTTTCTTTCTATGATCGATAATAATTTATGAACTTTGAATGCTACCCACCTCTCAATGCCGCTCTACACCATGCATCTTGAAATCTCGCCCAGTGTAAACTGGAGGTGCTGAAGGTGTGCTTAATGACTTAAAATTTGGTGTAATTTTATGATGCAAACCTAAACCATCAGGATGGTTAATAGGTTACCTAACCCAGATAATTAGGTTAACTTATACCGTGCTTCAGCTAACCATGATTTAGCGTGAAAGCCAGAGGTTTTCCTTTGCTTTTCAAAACCTGGCTGCCTTTTTGCTGGAAATCTTGGTGAAATGAGGGGGCGCGCATATGTCCTGCCTTCCTCACACCCCACCACTGCCCCCCGGGAGAACCCCCTTCGCCTGCCTGCGGAGGAGGCTTTGTCTCTGGCCACTGCCAAAGGGTTCTGGGTGGCACTGGGGAAGAAGTCCGGCTTTCCATCTCTCTTGTTTTGTGGCTCTGGGCGTCACTTGTTGAGCTTTCTGTGTGACTCGGAGGCAGCAGCAGACCGGGCCAGGAGAACTGCCCCTCTGCAGGTCCATCCCATCATCTGCCAGGAGACTTCCATGCAGCCGACTTGACCCGGCCCAGGTGGGGACCTGTTGTGGCTCAGTGCAGGCAGTGCTTCCGGAATGGGAAGGGTGAATCCTGCCTGCAGTGCTGCGCTGATCCCCTGTGCCTGCAAAAAACCTCCAGCTGCCGCGTGTTTTTTTCAGTGCAGCTAGACTCCAGCCACACTGATAAAACACATGGCGTCTGGATGCTTTTTGGAGCAAAAACTACCAACCTCCAACTTTGCTTGCTCTGCTTCTCCAATGCGCCACTGTGGCCGTCAGTGATTGTTGTGCATGCGTGAGATGTCGCGTATGCGCAATAAGGACTGACTAGCCAGGGAACAGAGGAGCGGGCAGAGAGGAGCAGGGCCAGGCAGGGGCTCATTTTACCAGTTCTCCAATTACCGGAACAGTAATGAACCGGTAGAATCCCACCCCTGAATTGCACCCTGCGAGGGCCCCACCTCCAGTGCCCCCCTGGAGTTTCTTAGTGCCCTCCTGCTGGCCCCCTTGCCTCTTAGCGCCCTCCTAAGGCATCCCACCGCCCCCCCGTTACCGCCCACTTTGGGAACCACTGATCTAAAGGATCATCAACACACCAATACTCTCACCTGAAGATCTTGCTCTGGTTAATTAAATGATGGTTTTTGGATTATTTCCCAGTGCCTCAAGTCTATGAAAATTGGGTAAACAAAAGCAGGCTCAACCCTGGCAAGGGACAGGGGCTAACGGTTTTAAGATTCTTCCTATCTCTACAGGTAGTCCTCAACTTACAACAGTTCATTTAGTGACCATTCAAAGTTACAATGGGATTGGAAAAAGTGACTTATACATAAGTTTTTTACACTTATGACTATTGCAGCATCCTTGTGATCACATGATCAAAATTCAAATGCTTGGCAACTGACTCATATTTATGACGGTTGCAATATCCTGAGGTCTGCTCACAGCCAGGAGTTCGATCCTAACTGGCTCAAGGTTGACTCAGCCTTCCATCCATCCGAGGTCAGTAAAATGAGCCAGATTATTGGGGGCAATACGCTGCCTCTGTAAACTACTTAGAGAGGGCTATAAAGCACTATGAAGCAGTATATAAGTCTAAGTGCTATTGCTATTAAGTTTTCCTAGTCATGGTTTGTGACCCAACATTGTATAGACATATAAATGAACATATACATGAAAATTGTATAAAAATGAACAGAAAAAAATTCTGTTCATTTTCTGTTGGACATCATTCATAGTTTCATGAAGTCTTTTAAGATTTATTCTAAAGTGGCATACTTTTTCCCTAAACTAGAAAATCCAAGTTGCTTTAGTCGAAGATGCCAGAAAGTCTTTCCTCAGAGAAGAAAATATTTCAATTTGGATGCATTGAGGCTTTATCTCTGTTAACCAGTTGCTCCATTTCCACAGTCAGTGTCATTCAGAAGCATGATGGGAAAAAACCAAACTACCCTGATTTCCAGAATACACTGGGGCACGGTGAGGAACCTGGATGTTGTTAAATGACAACTGACAACTGCCCCAACTACCATGTTCCTCCCAAAGCATGCTGGATTTTGTAGTGCAACACTCTGAATCCATTCAGGAAAATCAGTTATAGAAACAATTTTATCTCTTCCATTCCATTGTGTCTGATTCTTGGACAAGTCCTGCAGTTTTCTTAGCAAGGGCTTTCAGAAGTGGCTTGCCATCGCCTCCTTGCTATAGCTGGGAGAAAATGACTTGTTTAAGTACACCCAACTGTCTTTGTGATTAAGACAGGACTAGAACTTACATCTCCCGGTTTCTTACCTTATGCCTTAACCACTACTTCAAACTGGATTTCCTATATCAACAATAAATAAATGAATAACTACCATTAGAATTATAAGGCCAGAATAACCAACAGATTGTTTGCCACGATCCCAAGTTCTTTGAGACCTTGTTGAGTATTGTATGCTTCACTCTTAGGGTAAATCTTGTTAGATGACCTCTCCTGGGCAGAATAACAACCATGTGGCACATTTTCCCATTTGTAGTATTCTTTGCCTGACCGTGAATTGAAATTCTCCCCTGTCCCCATTAGAGATGCTGTAAGTCTTGCTTTTCAGCTGCTCTTTTCAGTTAATTCTCCTCGTGACTTCCTTCCTAGTACCATTCAGCCATTATAGATTAAAAAAAAAAAAAGACTTTTGAGATGCTTGTACTAAAATTCTTATGTCCAGAGGATGTCTGGGAAGTGAGAAGGAAGGAAGAGAAATAATGCTTAATGGCAACATATTTAGCTTGAACTTTCCAAAGGCTTTCCACTGGGGAAAAGAAAAAATAAAAAGAAAAACCATTTATCTCACACAAAGCTTTGACCATATAGTTAGACACTTAATTACCTGTTTACTAGTTGGCAGCTTAGCCTGTTTCCACTTCAATAAATGGTTGATTGCATTAACATCACATTCAAGAGAATTATTGGCATTATGAATAATTATTTCATTTATTGCACATCTTAAATGACCCATTTAAACATTATAAATCACAAAAATGAATAATTTGCTTTCTTCCCCCACGTTCAGGAAAGGACTGGGTAAATTACAGAAGCAACCCTTTGGGTTGGCATGCAAGAAACCCTGATTAATAGCTTCTTTGAGCACAGCAAAGGAGAAGGAAAAATTGGGAGGTGTAAAAGAGGGGGAAAAAATGCTTCTTTCTTTCTTTTGACATCAATTGAAAAGAAAAACATTTTCAAGGGTTCACTTGAAAGTACTCCCAAGTTGCACTCAGGAAGGAGATTGTATCAGAAGGGGGCTCACTTCTAGTTTTTTTCTTCTCCTTTGAGAAGATATGACTACAGGTAGTCCTCAACTTACAACAATCCCTTTAGCGACAGTTCAAAGTTACAACGGCACTGAAAAACGTGACTTAAGATTGTTTTTCACACGACTGTTGCAACAGCCTCATGATCATGTGTTCAAAAGTCAGATGCTTGGCAACTGGCTTATATTTATGACTGTTGCCATATCCTGACGTCATGTGAACGATTCACATTTTGCAAACTTCTGACAAGCAAAGTCAAAGGGAAACTGAACACTTAACAACCATGTTACTAAATTAACAACTACAATACAAAAAAAAAGTTGTAAAATGGGACAAAACTCGCTTAACAAATGTTTCATTTACCAACATAAATGTTGGGCTCAACTGTGGTTGTAAGTCGAGGGGTGCCTATACTATCACCATCATCAAGCTATAAGGACGAGCATTTTGCAGCACCGTATACAGAACCTAGATATGTAAAATGCAAATCAAGAGTTGTGATGGACTGTAACCAATGTTTTCAGTTCATTAAAATATAGGATTGTTTTTATTTGCTTATTTATTAGACATGTACTATTATCTTTCCCTTCAGGAACTCAAAGAGATGTAGGTCACTCTCTTTTCCAGTTTTATTTCACAAGAGCAACCCTGTGAGATACATTGGATTTGAAGCAGAGGTGGCATTCAGCCGGTTCTGACCAGTTCTGGAGAACCAGTAGCACTGGCAAATTCTACCTCTGATTGGCCCCGCCCCCATCTATTCCCTGCCTCCTGAGTCCCAGCTGATTGGCTGGGTCTTCCTTTGTTGTCCTGCACAGGAGAACGGAGCTGGAAAGTAGGTTACTGGGGTGGGGAGGAATGGGAATTTTACAGTATCCTCCCCCTGCCACGCCCACCAAGCCACGCCCACAGAACTGGTAGTAAAAAAAATTGAATCCTACCACTGATTTGAAGAGAGTGACCAGCCCAAAATTGTCCCATGAGTTCTACGGCTTACAGTGGGTTTAAAGCTAGGTTTTCTGTCTCCTATTTCTGTTCTTTATCTTCTAAACCACCTTGTAAGAAAAGTAAGTAGGTAAGTAAGTAATGAAACACCATGTTAATTGTTAAGTCCTGAGCATGGGTGCAAGGAACGGAGACGTGGCATCGAATTGTGACTTCAACTCTTTATTAGTAACTTCAGAACAGAGCAAAATACTTGGGCAGCAGCAGCTCTTTTATAGAGCTGGCTGCTGTCACAACAACCAATGATTAGAGTTTACCGCTCTAACAAGCGTCCAATCAGAGATGACCCGCTATCAGCCAATCAGATCAGCCAGAAATAACCAATCACAACTCGCTATTCGCGGGCCAATGAGAAGTGCAGGATTACGAGCCTGCTGTTAACGTAAAGCTATTAGGATTGTTAATGAACGCGTTAGCTTAGTCCATAACAATAATCTTTCTCCCCCTCTTTCTCCCTCTCCCTCTCCCTCTCCCCGCTCCTCCTCCACTATATATTCAGTGTAGAAGTGCACTGTTGCAAAATGTGAAGATATCGATCTGCATTTGGTTCACCCATATCAACCTCAACTCTTCTTCTACACAGAAGGTTACACAAGAACAGTTAAACTCTATGCAGCAGTTCCAGTTTGTAGAATGCAGCTTCTTTGGGTGAAATCTATTGTGCAACAACTCTGTTTATCTGTGAATATAAAGACAGCTTTACTTATCTCTCTTCTATTTTCCAGCTATTTGGGAATTGCTTATATCATGTAAGATTAGAAACAGGAATTACTTCAGCTACTAGATTTTGTATTTTGGCTACTAAAGGGTCAACAATGATTTGTTTTCCTCACCCCAAAAAATCTTCAGAGAATCTTTGATTTATGCAATGTAATGTCCCTTTATGTATTTATTGATTTCTTTTCTTTTATAGAGAGTTTTTTCAGGGATGCTTTGCTTGAAAAATTCTTGGAAACTCACATTTTTCCACATTAAAATAAAGTAATGAGAGGGTGAAAAAAGTGCAAAGAAAGGGGGGGGAAGGAAGGAAAGGGGGAGGAAAGGGAGGGGAGTGCAGGGGAGGGGAAGGGAGTGGAAGAGAAGGGAGGTTAAGGGGAGGGGGAGGGGGAAGGGAGGGGAGGAAAAGGAAGGGAAGGAAGAAGAGGGGAGGGAAGGGAAGGGCAGGGAGGTGAGGCAAGGTGAAGCAAGGCAGGGATTGGGAGGGAGGAAAAGAGAAGAGAGAGGAGGGATGGAAGGAAGGTAAGACAAGGCAAGGCTAGACGGGCTGGGAGGAAGAGGGAGGGAGGGGAAGGGAAGGGAAGACTTCTGACCTTCTTAACAGCAGTTACAAATACATTTATATTTTACCTTATCTCTCTAAGTCTAAAGCTATCTTTGGGCAGCTTTCTTGGTAGGAAAGCTGTTCCAGATCCTTGGTCTCTTGGATTGTCCTTTTCTGCATCTTTTCCATCTCTGCACTTTTGCTTAGAAAACATATATGCTCCATGGAATGCCTTAATTTCATTTAGATTTCAATGAGGTGTTTACGATAGTCTCTTTCCTCCTTTGTCCATGGTTCAGGGTGCTCGGCTAGGCTGACTGTAATAAACTGGAAAACACACTAGTACTCCCTTTTCTATTGATCTGATCCTCTCTTCTTCTGCTGTCCATTTGGCTCAGCACACATAAGTACAACTGCAGTTCCAAATGTGTACACAGCAAGTTTTATTGGATCAATTAAAAAAAAGGAATTAAAATGTTTGCTTTGTGGTAGAAAGTACTATTCCTCAGTTATACATATCATCGTGTGAAAGAATTCAACCTTTCCTAGGAACACATTAATCAGAAATACAATATGAACCTAAGAGAAAGGTTGTCTCTTATATTTCTTTCTTTTATAGGCATTCAGCTGTCCTTTTCTTTGGTGGTGTTGGCTTCTGGTGTCTGGTGATTTGGCAATAATTTTTAGGCATTGATTATAGTTGGATAAGTCAAGAGTTGGGAGAGGGGGAAAACAGACTGAAGCCTTCTGAGAAGCTGAAAAAAATAGCCTGACTCAGGTAGAGTCTTAGAGTCGCTGTATCAGTGAGGTATAGACATTTAATAAATAAAAAGATTAAATAAATAGAGGACCAACTAGCCAAAAGCAGGTCTGACTTAATGAAGCCAGATCAGATTTTAACAAACAACAGTGTTCCTTAAAGAATCGCAAGCCCTGTTGTTTGCAGTCTCATAGCAGAAATGAGGTTGGAAAAAGGAAAACTATCAGTGTCAGCCTCTCATCTTGTGCTTTAAGTTGTCCCCAGAGTCAGGTGAGCCGTTCTCAACAGGTAACAGAAGCACTTAGCTGATTTTAATTAGTGTCAGGGCCTGAGAATTCCAGGTCTGTCGGCTGGACTGGCAAATTTTCTTACCAGGAGTTCTATTTTATTGGCAATTATTCCTTCATTGCTATTCAAGAAAAATGGATGCTGTCACCAGGAATGTCTATGGAGATTCTTAGTCATCCAGTTCATGGTTGTCCCAAAGGGGCTTTTTTCAAGAGGCAACTGGACTTTCTGTTTTTTCTTTGAAGAAGCTTCTTGGATGAGAAGCGAAACATCTTCAAAGCATAAAGTCCAGTCGCCTCTTGGAAAAAGTACCAAGGTCAGGGTCAGGGTTCCAAGTAATGCGTCCACCAAAAGCAGAACTCTGAAGCAGGGACTGATATAGATTCAGGCATGGGTGAAATGACTGGAGACAATCTTAGTTGGTGAACTTTCAGCTCTTTATTACATAGTGACTTAAGAGAGTGAACAACAACAACTCTGCCTTATATAGGTGACCTTAATGTGAAATAATCAATAGGGAGCTGTAAGACGCTAGCTCCAGAACCAATAAGAGTCCTTCGTTAAGGGCCAATCGGATTCTCTGAACCCAACCAATCTGATCGAGCCGCTTAACACCCAATCAGAAGTGCAGGGCCAGAACCCTGCACTTTACCCCAAGCTTGCTTTTATTTAAACTATTTACATACATAACACCCCTTCCCCCTGGCTCCTCAATTATGGTGTGGTTATAGAGTCCTTCAAATAGGACAGTTGTCTTTTGGGTCTATTGAATTTTCTTTGGACTGGCTGTGTGCAGTCCTGTTGAGGTAAAATGTTGTTTGGTAGTGGCTCAGCTTCTCGTTCTGGTGTGATTTCCCTTGGAGTGTACGATTCTTCCTTCTGCTCCATTTCCTGAGTTTCACTAGATTCATTGGTCTCTTGGAACAGGTTCCCTGGAATGTCATCTTCTTCCATTCTTTTCCCCCCCTCAGTTGGTCGTAGGGGAGTTGCTGGCTGGCCAAAAGGAGTCGTGACCGTAATTGGTCAATATATCGTTTTCACAGTCTTTCATCAACACATTTTACAATATAGGATTTGGGCCCCGTCTCGCGTATTATCGTTGCTTCAATCCAAACCGGGTCGCCTGATAAATTCCTTGCATAAACGGGGTCGCCTACCTTGAAGGTATGGTAGTGTCTGCTGGATCCTGCAGGCTTTTCTGGCTCATAAGCAGGGTGCAATCGGTCAAGGCGGGAACGGAGTTTTTGCCCCATGAGAAGTTCTGAGGGAGTTCTGCCAGTTACGCTGTGCGGAGTGATGTGTTGTAGAAGTAGAATGCGGTTTATTTTTTCGTCAATATTATCATAGTCCACTTTTTGCGAAGTCTTTTTTACAAATTGGACCATGCATTCCGCTCGGCCGTTGGTAGCAGGATGCGCCGGCGAGGTGAGCGCATGGCGGATGCCATTATCAGCAAGGTACTGTTCAAACATTAGCGCTGTAAACTGTGGTCCGTTGTCGGACACCAGGACATCCGGCAATCCATGAGTTGCAAAGAGTCTATTGAGGACTTTAATGACAGCTTCGGAGGTTGTATGGGTCATTCGATGAATTTCCAACCAATTAGAGTATGCATCGACAGTCAATAGTAACGTATGTCCTTTAATCGGCCCTGCGAAATCCAGGTGGATTCTGGACCAGGGCCCGCGTGGCGTCTCCCATTCAGTCGGTGCAGCTTTTGGCAGTGCATTGCTGTTTTGTTGGCACTTGGTGCAGGCCTTGACCCATTGCTCGATGTGTCGATCCATGCCTGGCCACCAGCGTAGCTCCGTGCGAATGCTTTCATCCGCACGATCCCGGGATGTCCTTCGTGCAAAATTTGTAACAGCGAGTTTTGGAGTCATTCTGGAACAACGACTCTATCACCCCAGATGACACAGCCTTTTTGCGAAAAAAGTTCAGTCTGTCTTGTTTTAAATGGCGCGAAGTCATCTGGGACCTGGTCCAATGGCCATCCACGTTCTACCCAGCCTAGGACTCGAGCTAGGGTGTGATCTCATCTGGTCTCTCTCGCGATATCTCGAGCGGTCATAGGAGGCGAGTTGAGCGTTTCGATTTGTAACGCCGATACTGTTGGTGCCGGATCGTCGAGAGTTTCTGGTAGCGGTGCTCTGCTGAGTGCGTCGGCGTGGGGAATGGCTTTCCCCGGGCGATGTAACAATCGATAATTATAAGCAGCTAGGAACTCTGACCATCGAGTCATTCTTGGGGACAATATGTAGGGGGTTGGTTTGTCCCCAGCGATTATCCCCAGTAAAGGTTTGTGGTCAGTTACAATGGTAAATGTCCTTCCATATACATACTCATGGAATTTTTTTACGGCTGCCACAATTGCAAGAGCTTCCTTATCTATTTGTCCATAGTTACGTTCTGCCTGAGAAAGAGTCTTCGAAAAGTATGCAACAGGGGCCTCATTTCCATTAGGCAGCACATGGCTCAAAATAGCACCCACCCCAAACGGTGAGGCATCACAAGTTATAACCAATGGTAATGTTTCATTATATTGCATAAGTACAGAATCAGATGTAAGTAAATCTTTTACATTTCGAAACGCTTTTTCATCCCGGTAACCCCAAACCCACAATGCTTTCTTATCTAATAACCGGTGTAACGGTTTAGCACAGTCGCCTTATGTGGTAAAAACACATTATAGAAATTAATAAGGCCTAAAAATGCCTGGAGATCTGTTTTGTTACGGGGTCTGGGAGCATGTTTTATCACCCTTAATTTACTCTCAGTAGGGTGGATACCCTGACTATCAATGCGATAACCTAGAAATTCAACACTGTCTGTATACAGATGACATTTATCCTTTTTTAATTTCAATCCCGCTTCTTGGAATTTCTTAAGAACACATTTTAAACGATTCTGTAGAATTTTTTTACTAGGAGCTGCAATTAACACGTCATCAAAATACGGAACCATGCCCTTGATTCCCTGCAATAATCATTCCATTAAACTTTGGAATATTCCCGGGGCTACACTTACCCCGAATTGCAATCGGGTACATTTAAAAGCACCTCTGTGTGTTACTATCGTTTGAGCTTGGGCTGTTTTATCTTCCACAGGCAATTGTTGATAGGCTTGAGCTAAATCTAACTTAGCAAAAACCTTTCCGCCTCCCAGGGAATGAAGGAGGTGCTGTACCACCGGTACTGGATACGCGTTCTGCTGGAGGGCGTGGTTAAGAGTGGCCCGGTAGTCCCCACAGATTCGGATTGACCCATCTGGTTTAATTGGGGTTACAATAGGAGTTTCCCATGGAGAATGATCAATGGGTTGCAGTACCCCTTGTTTAATTAGTTTGTCAAGTTGTTCATCTATCTTGGCCTTAAGGGCGAACGGAACTCGATAGGGCTTTAAACGGATTGGGGCGACCTTAGAGTCGAGGCTAAATGAAATTGGGGTCCCCTTATACTCGCCCAGATGATCTGCGAAGACATCGCTGAATTCAGTAATAAGGTCCTCCTCCCACTCGCAATCACCGACTCGGTTCATGCCGGCTACTTCGATGCCGAGTAGCGCAAACCATTGGAGGCCCAACAAACTAGGCCTGTCCCTATCGATGATCGTTAGAGGTAAGTATGCCATATGCTTTTTAAATGAGATGCGGACTCGACAAGACCCAACCACAGGGATCCGATTCCCTTGGTAGTCTTTAAGGATGAGACATTGCATTCGAAGGTCTTGGTGTTGGATGGTAGGAATTAGTTGCTTTAATGTCTTCCACGACACCATCAAGAGGGATGATCTGGAATCGACCTCCATGTGGCAAGGTTGGTTCTCTATGGCCACTGTGACTCGAATCTTCTTAGCGTCCATGGCTGAGGCATGACCTATAGTGATAGTATGGTGGGCCTCTTCTTTCTGCAACACTCGATATCTGTAGGAGTGGTTTGCAGGGTCTCGCCTTACAGGATGGTTTCCTGCCGATTGGCGAAAGCTGGTTCCCCTTGAGGCCTGACTTGGTCCCGGTAAACTGCGACAGACTCGACTGATATGGCCTCGTTTTCCGCACTCATGACAGATCGCATCACGGAATTTGCAATCTGCCCTGGGGTGGTTCGCCCCGCAACCAGCGCAAGGGCGTGAGGGTTTAGAGCGAGGGACCCGGTCGAACCGCAGTCGATGGACCCCTTCTTCGTCGCTGTCTGACGACGAAGAGAGGTCCTCGTGGTGCGTCGTAACAAGCTGCTCTTCTGACTTGGATAAAAGGTCGCCTGTCTGTGGGGTCATTGGGTTTCGGCTTCGCCGTAGTTGCGCCGCGGACTTTTTGGTCGCCTCAGCGATGGCGTCAGCAAGGTCGATGTCGCCTTTCGCCATCAGCTTGCTTTGCACGCCCAGCGCATCTAATCCCAGAATTAAGTGGTCTCTCAGTGCTTCATCTAAGTCTGCGAATCCGCAGAGGCCTCCCAAGTGTCGGAGGTCTGCCACGAAGTCAGCCACACTCTCTCCTTTTTGCTGGCTTCTTTGATAGAATTCGTGACATCTCACGAGTGTAGGTATGGTTGGCGCGTAATGGTCTCTCAGGAGAGGTTTGAGGTCATCCCAGCTCATTGCTTTCACTTCTCGAGGTTTCGCGAGTGCCTTTGCCATTTTAAAGACAGCCGGGCCGCAGTACATCAGGAACAGCGCCCGCTTCTTGGCTGGTGTGGCGTCCTTCAGGTTGTTTGTTCAAGGAACATTTGGAAACGATCCATGTAGGATTCCCAATCCTCTTGGTTCGGATCGAACGGAGCGGGTGGTATGATGCCGCTGGACATGGTTTCCATTGGTGGCGTCGTCTTGGCACGTGCTCTGTTTTTCTTCCCGGTTCCTTAAGATCAGATGTCTCCAAATCCCACCTTCGTCACCAGTGATATAGTTTCAGGCATGGGTGAAATGACTGGAGACAATCTTAGTTGGTGAACTTTCAGCTCTTTATTACATAGTGACTTAAGAGAGTGAACAACAACAACTCTGCCTTATATAGGTGACCTTAATGTGAAATAACCAATAGGGAGCTGTAAGACGCTAGCTCCAGAACCAATAAGAGTCCTTCGTTAAGGGCCAATCGGATTCTCTGAACCCAACCAATCCGATCGAGCCGCTTAACACCCAATCAGAAGTGCAGGGCCAGAACCCTGCACTTTACCCCAAGCTTGCTTTTATTTAAACTATTTACATACATAACAGGGACATTCCTCAAAGAATGTGTTTATTGGATACATCATATCAGCACAGCTAGTGAAAACCAACTCTAAAAGTTCCTGCGTCCCCCCCTCTAATTAAAAGAGTAAATATTTCTTCCCCAGGTGTCACCAATCACATTGTCCAGTGAAGGTAACTGGGAGGTTCCTCTGCCACCTGTCGGGATATCCTATAGGAAAGCCTTTTGTTTTGATGGATCCATTCTATCTTCTTCCTCCCTCCCTTCCCCCTTTGGGTTCTTTAGAACCAGAAAATAATTCTGTTTTAGGAAAGATAATGCCCTGTTGCCTGCATTCTGTGGAGGGAACATGGTATTGACAAAAACAACAGAACAATCCCTTAGAGCCCCTTAATCTATTGATCTATTTTATGAGATTTTCAAAACATGGCTATGAAAAGCTCCTTTAGCCAGAATGTGCCCTGACATATATATCAGGCCAAGAATATGTTGAAACAGTTCCATGTTTGTCATGAAACTTATGACACTGGGAGCTATCCTATAAGCACTGATTTTGGCATGTTCAATTGGACTTCTCAAAGTGGCACATCAGTCAGGTTCCCCAAAGCAATAATTTTGAGGTACTCAGCAAGAAGTAGATTATTTGTTATTATTAATTTAGAAATGGACATCATAAGACATTGTTGTATCCCCAAATACATAAGCCAAATCTTTAACTGTATGGCTGTTTTTGATGGTAGGAATGTCACAAGAATAAGAAGTATTTAATTGTGAATAGCATATTGCCTGCCAGGTTTGAGGAATTTTACTAAGGATAACTAATAAATGTGGTAAAAGTTAACTACTTGGTGCAATATTGCTCCCAATAGGCTAAATATGGTCAATCCAATGTTTCAATGGAGTTCTGCAGTAAAACAGAGGTCTAATTTTTTTTGTTTTTCCAATGTAATTTTTAATGTATTCAACTCTGATGAGATAATTAGGTAAATTTATTGGAAAATCCTATACATGTTTGCTGAGAGGAAATCCCATAAAATCCCATGTATTGAAATACATTAGCATTTATTTTTAAAGCCAATACTGTGTCACATGTTGTTCTGTGGTATTAACAACTAAAGTGTCCCTGCCAAGCACATCCAGACCTTGTATATTTTTTCTCCCTAAAGTGTATTTTTTTGAAGCCGGTTATTGGCTTTAGATTAGAGGAACAGAGGACAAGGAATGCACCAAAGACCATGCTTGATTCATCTTTAGTTTTAGTTTCCCTGGGGAAATGCCCACGGACAACATGCCGTACAAGAGAAGAAGCACGAAGAACATCCTGGCAACAGAAACTGAAGAAGTTCTAAATTCGGTTGTGAAATCTCAGAGGCCTGTGTTTTTCTATTGATTTCTTTCCAAAGGAAGAATGTGATGCGTATACTGGCTGATGAACACAACATAAGCCTTGATTTTTTTCCCCAGCAAACAAACCCCCAAAGTCCCATAGAAATAAAAGATCGTGTCATGTGATTAGAAAATTCACACATGGTACATTCTTGAGCTAGCATGTGGCTGTTTGTGGCAATGGCTGGTCCTATCCATTTGACCTAACAACTTGCTAAATGTCGGGTTTTAACTTTTACGGTTTGTGGGTGACTTTGGTTTACAAATTCTCCTTTTATGTCTTTCATGCTGCTTATAAATTATTTTCTATTACATGAGCAGGCAAATATTTTGCAGCAGTTTTTATGTATCAGCTGATTTCTGAAGGCATATTCAGTTCTTTGCTTGCCATGTTTCCTATAGCTGTCTTTAATCAAGGAATATGCCTTAAAATTCTTCTCAAGATTTTATTGCTTCGAAAGTGTTAATGCTCCAAAGAGTAATGATAATGGGAATGTGAGTCCTTTGTAGGGTCACACATGCAAGTAAATCAAAAGGTGAGTAGCCTACAATGCGGGTGGAGGCAGCTGGGGCTCTATCAGAACGAGAAAGGCCAACCCCCCTGCAGGAAGGAATCCAAATTCATCAGAAAAAGCAAATATTTTAAAAGGAACGCTTGACATGTTTACACATGAAAGTTTCCCTTCCACAAGTCATTTCTCTGATTTAAACTACTGATTTTGATGGAAGTGAGAGTGCCCTGTCAGAAGGAAGATGGCCGGCTTTCCAGATTCTGTTATGATACCCTACAACAATAAAATTAGCTCTAATAGTCTGTAGAGATTCTCAGTTATCCAGGTTATGGTTGTCCCAAAGGTGCTTTTTTTTCAGGAGGCAACTGGACTCTCTGGTTTGTTTTTTTGTTTTGTTTTTTTGAAGGCGTTTTGCTTTTCATCCAAGAAGCTTCTTCAGCTCTGACAGGATAATGCAGGGGTGTCAAACTCTACTTCACTGAGGGACACATCAGGGCTGGGGTGAGCATGGCCAGAGTGGGCATGGGTAGCTTGACAACACTCATGTTGGGGGCACCTGTGGTGGCCTGAGCACTCTACCAGCACAAATGGGCTCCTAAGCTCCTTTTTTGGCTGCGATGGCTTCCTGCAACCCTCTGCCAGTGAAAACAGAGCTCGGGAGGCCACATGCAGCCTTCTCAAGCTCCATTTTCACAGACAGAGGTGCTGCAGCCCTGTCCTTCACTGTTTCCAGAGCGGCTCCACAGGCCAGATCTAAGCACTCTGCAGACCGGATCCGCCCCCCTCCCCAGGCCTTGAATTTGACACCCTTGGGATAGTGGGATAATCTTCCATCCTCTGACAGGATAGACAGGATAATCCTTCCATTCCCCACTATTCTGTCAGAGCTGAAGAAGCTTCTTAGATGAGAAGCGAAATATCCTCAAAAGAAAAAACAAGAAAGTCCAGTTGCCTCCTGAAAAAGGCAACCTTGGTGTTGTGTATGCAATAAGATTAATAAAGTGTGAGCTTGGAGTAAGTGCAGGGTTCTGGCCCTGCACTTCTGATTTGCTGTTAAGCGGCCGGACCGGATTGGCCCATTCCGGGGAATCCGATTGGCCCTTAACAGAGAGTTCTTATTGGTTATAAGAGCTAGTGTTCTTAGCTCGTTATTGGTTAAACATTACAGGGTTTGCCTGTATAAAGTGGGTTTTACTGCTGTTGAAGCAGAGAAGTCACTATGTAAATAAAGAGCTGAAGTTCACCATTCAGAGGCTTGTCTCCATTCTTTCTCGCCCATGCTCAAAACATAACATTTGGGACATCCCTTAATCCTTGAGATGATCCTGACCAGGCCTACCTGAAAGGGATGGTAGTATGCCACAACTGCTGGAGCAGATAATCAGCAACCATAAAACTAAGCAATGTTTCCATAGCTCAGCAAAAGGCTGAGAGGCTGCTGCTGAACTCAGGACCAAGAAAGGAAAGAGACAGGGATGGGATTGTATGTCCTCACCTCTATGAAATAAAATGCCTATTTGGGGAAGGGAAAAGGTGGCACCATCTAAAGAGCACCAGGATACCACACAAAAACTGACCAAGGTAAGCCTGATCTCATTGCTTCAAGAGAGCCAATTTGTCTCAGCAACTGTTGTTTTGGAAGACTATAAAGATGATAGAACTGCATTCAAATGATTTGATTTACAGTCTGATGCTAACAATTCTTATTTCACATTTTCAGAATGAACCATATTTCTGTGGCACATCCGACTGAAATGTTGTTTTCATTAATAATGACTTTTGTTTGCACTTCCATGTGTTGTTGTTTTTTATACAAAGGCAATGAAACAAAGACAATGAAACTTGTGTTCTGACCTCGGCTTCCCCAACAGCACGAAGCCGACTCCTCATCCCAGTAAACCCCTTTTATTTAGTTTATAGTGAATTCCTCTCCAGCAAAGTCCCAGCCAACAGTCTCTCAAGATATTTCACAATTGCAGACCTTTATCAAGTTTGGAGAGTTGCCAGGCTGATATCTTTCAGATGCCACATTGTAGCAGAATGCAGAAACAGATCTTCACCCAAATGAACTAATTGTCTCCTGCAAAACCCCACTCCCCTTTCACTCCTCTTTTATTCCCTATGGGAGGGGCCATTCACTGTCCACCTGTGGCTTTCCTCCCAAGTCAACCCTTGTTCCTTAGCTGTTCCCTTCTTCTGGCAGCTCTGCTCATGCACACATAGGGAACAGACTCCAGCTGTTCTTCTTCCTCACTGATGTCCGACTCTGAAGGCAGATGATAACTGTTGGACGGCCCTGGCCCCATCCCTGCCTCTGACACAGACCACTCATCAGAGCCTTCCTAAGATTCCAGAACTCGCCCATGTTCCTCCCCAACCTCCTCACTGTCTGAATCTGGCGGGCCACAACAAACTTGATCTGGTTTTATTCTTATTGCAAATGCTTTGTCTCCTGTGGACAATGCAACTGGCTGCTGGCCCCAAAGCGTGCCTTCACCCTCAACACAATTTTTCCCCTCTTTCATCAAGAAAAATGACAAATCACTGAAATAGTTTAATATGGCATGATTTAAAATAAAATAAGATGTGTATTGGTGCTTCAGAGACAAAGCTTTGTGCAGACTCCAATATATAAGCCGCCAAGAGTCACTCACGATGGTGAGATAAGCAATCAATCAATCAATCAATCAATAAGCAAGTACAGGCCAGGTTCCTCATCCATTTCTATAAAGAAGGTTGCAAGTATCTCTTGAAACATATGGAGAATTCAACAAAAAATGATGGAAAGTGGACACATGGAAAGATGATGTGAAAGCAGCTTGAAACAAAGTAAAAATGATAAAGTTATAAAATGCCACAAAATTGCAGAAATAGAAAGTATGGAAAAATTGCTTGATGAAACAGTGATGTGAAAGAGAATGTGGTTGAAGAAAAAAACACAGGTAACAGGTGGATTGGAATTACTACTTTTTTTTCCTTCAAATAATCTCAATACAGAAAGATCCAGTCCTAAATAAAGCATTCAGAACTGCATGTGTGCATACCTGAAATCTTAAATCTATTGTGACACCTAAAAACATTTTTTATTCCTAGTGCCCACAATGAATGTAAGATGCCAATCTTTTAATTAGTTGAAAGATTTATGACATTGTCTCTTATGCAACTGAAGGGATACTGGCATTTGCATTTCTTCCTCTTCTGTTCCTTAAGGGGGGGGGAAACAAATTTTTCAAAATGTTCTCTTTTAATCATGTGGAATCTCCCACAAAATGGTTATGGCCTCGATAAAATATTGAAGTGTTTAGAATATAAATACCTATAAATACCAAGTCTCATTTATGAAGCAGTCACTGTCAATTCTCAGTGCTCCTGCTTCCCAGCTGCACGCTGTGAAATGAAATTTTATAGGCACCTTTCAAAGAGACCTGTGGAACAAAGGCTTAAAAGTTGCATAATGGACACTACAAATACAATGTGAAATGAATCTGACTACATTATTTGCATTTGATGTCTCATTGTTGAATGACAACGTGTTTGTATTTCTTTTATATTTCATTACATTTTTCTTCTATTCCACCTTACAGGATAACAATTTTCCCAAACTATTTATGAGAGAGAAGGATGGTTGTTTCATTGCTAGGGTAATATTTTCTAATGGGAAGAGGAGGGAAGAGGAAATTACACATGCCAAGGCTATAAAAAAATCAGTATAGAAAATGTTTCCAGGCAGATGCTGCAGATTTGGGAGAACCTGTGTTGCAAAAAGGTGCTGGACTAAAATTCAGATCACAAGTTCTAGTCTGCTGCAGACATGAAAACTGGCTTTGGGTTAGTCATTCTCTCTGAGCCCAGCCTAATTTACAGGTAATGGTTATGGGGAAAATGGAAGGCAGGAACATTATGTACACCACCTTGAGATGTACAAAAGAAGGTGGCTAAGGAGGAGGAGGAGGAGGAGGAGGAGGAGGAGGAGAGAAGAAGAAGAAGAAGAAGAAGAAGAAGAAGAAGAAGAAGAAGGAGGAGGAGGAGGAGGAGGAGGAGGAGGAGGAGGAGGAGGAGGAGGAGGAGGAGGAGGAGGAGGAGGAGGAGGAGGAGGAGAAAGACAAAAAAAATTATAGAGAGTGAACTTGGCTGTAATTGGAGACTGTAGAAGAGAAGAGAAGAAAACTGGAAAAGACAATGAAATACAAAGACCTGTAAAAGGTAGAATAGTAGAACAACTGTAGTGAAAGAAAGCAAAAATATTACCAGTAGTAAGAGGCACCTTGGGTGCAATCCCAAAACCCAGAATGTCTAAAGCACCATTTGAACACCATCGGCATCGACATCATCAGTCAATTACAAATGACACCCTTACTTGGAACCACTTACATCCTGCAATGATACATTTAACACCACCAATATCTATCTCAGCTCCTTAGGAAGAACTGAGTAGGTGAATAAAAATGCCAATCCAGTCTGCACATGAGGCTGATTGTGGGACCAACCATAATAATAATGAGAAGAGCAATAGCACTTAGATTTATGTGCCACTTCACAGTGTTTTTACAGCCCTCTCTAAGCAGTTTACAGAGTCAGCCTATTGCCCCCAACATTCTGGCTCCTCATTTTACTGACCTTCTGAAGGATGGAAGGCTGAGTCAACCTTGAGCCTGGTGAGATTCGAACTGCCAAATTGCAGTCAGCCGGCAGTCAGCAGAAGTAGACTGCAGTACTGCATTCTAACCACTGTGCCACCATTTTTAGCACTTACCCCCTCCCTCGATTGGAAGGGGCTCTCCATTCATTACTCTCTAAGAGGGACACTATTCAATTTCAGTAAGTTGTACATGCTGCAATCATAAGAATGCTTACCAAACTGTAAATCTGACTGTGTTTACTAGAGTTTCATTAAAAGTGTTAATTTTCCAAAGTAAAATTCAGACAAGAGGCCCAGAATGTTCAGGGGGCAGGTTTCAGTGTTCTCACATGTTCAGGAGCTTTTGCAACATATTAAGGAAAGATGAGGTTTTTGCCATTGTGACATTTTTAGCCTCTCATGTGGGTGCTGTGGCACATACATAACAGCAGCAGGTACAGGAAGGTGCTCCAAAGTCCAACCATGATAAAATAATTCCCTCTTCCACACCAACACTGCATAGGAATTATTGGTGAGCAGGACAATTCATGGCCTCTGGATTCAAAATCATGGGTTCTTTGCAGTGGAAGGTTCCAATGCTAGTGACTGAGATATCCAAGAAATATTCTCCTATGTGGCTCTCTCTTTGGTTGCAGTTCTGCTGAGAATTCTGTTAAATTATTATTTTTTAATTGGATTAGGAAGTGTGAAGGGCCTACTGAGGATTCACAGATCTACTTGCCAGTAGTCTGTTTTTCTGAGAAGATGTAGACCTTGCTGTCCACACCAAGGATGCCACAACTGCATCAAACACACTGCCTGTCCCAAATCACCCAATCCTGGCCACACCTTGACTTACAAAAACATTTATGGACCCTCCACATGTCCCACATGTAATCATAGAGGCTGGGATGTTGTTGTTGCATTTATTATTTTTCTTGTATCATTTCCCAGATTGCCCATGAAAAAAAGACACCATAGTAACTAGTAAAGGGCCAGTTTGGTGAAGGCTTAGAAACCAGGAGACTGGGAGTTCTAGTTCCACCTTATTCATGTAAGTTGGCTGTCTAACTTTGATGAATCTCTCTCTCCATATCACAGGGTTGTTATGGGGAACAATAGGAGGCAGGAATATTAGGCATGTTTACTGTATTGAGTTATATATTTTAAAAGGCAGTATTTAAAAAATCTAATCATTATCATCGTTACCAACATCCAGAGGCCTATGGGATGTTGGATACAACATCATCAGACATCATTTATGGTAAATAGCCATAATGACACTGTTAAGTACTGAACATGGGTCGGAGTAAATGGAGACAGCCTCTGAATAGTGAACATTCAGCTCTTTATTTGCATAGTGACTTCTCAAAACAACAACAGTGACTCTGCCTTATATAGGCAACCCTTGTGAGAATTGTCCAATAATGAGCTATGAACGCTAGCTCTTTTAACCAATAAGAATTCTCTGTTAAGGGCCAATCGGATTCCTCAGAACTAACCAATCTGATCTGGCCGCCTAACAGCCAATCAGAAGTGCAGGGCCAGAACCCTGCACTTTACCTTAAGCTCATACTTTATTAACTATGGTACATACACAACACCCTTCCCCCTGGCTTCTTAATTACGGTGTAGTTATATAATCCCTTAGATAGGACGGTTGTCTTTTAACTCTTTCGGATTTTCGTTGGATTGGTTGGTTGCAATCCTGTTGAGGTAGATTGTTGTTTGGCAGTGGTTCTGCTTCTTGCTCAGCTGCAATTTCTTGTGGTGCAAACGTTTCTCCTTCCTGCTCCATTTCCTGAGTCTCACTTAGTTCATCGCTCCCTTAGAGCAGATTCCCTGGAACTTCATCTTCTTCCGTACCTCCCCCCCCTCGGTTTGGTCATGGGGGAGTTGTTGACTGGCCGTTGTGAGTGGTGACCGTAATTGGTCGATATGCCGTTTCCACAGTTTATTGTCACAGCATTTCACTTCGTAGGATTTAGGGCCAGTCACTCGTACTACTGTTGCCTCTATCCATAACGGGTCGCCCGATAAGTTTTGTGCGTAAATGAGGTCTCCTACCTGGAAGGTGCGACAGCGGCCGCTGGATCCTACTGGCTTTTCCGGTTCGTAAGCAGGGTGCAATTGGTTGAGGTGAGAGCGGAGTCTTCGTTCCATCAGTAGTTCGGCAGGAGTTCTGCCGGTGACGCTATGTGGAGTTATGTGTTGCAAAAAGAGAATTTGGTTGACCTTGTCATCGATATTGTCATAGTCCACTTTTTGCAAAGTCTTTTTAACAAATTGGACCATGCTGAACGCCATTGGTTGCAGGGTGAACAGCCATTGGTTGCAGGGTGAACAGGCGAGGGAGCGCATGGTGGATGCCACGGTCAGTGAGGTACTGCTCAAACATTAGTGCCGTAAACTGTGGCCCGTTATTGGACACCAGGACATCTGGCAATCCGTGGGTTGCAAAGAGTCTGTTTAGAATCTTGATCACCGCCTCGGAGGTCGTAGTCGTCATACGATGAATTTCTAACCAATTGGAGTATGCATTGACTGTCAGCAGGAAGGTATAGCCCTTGGTTGGCCCCGCGAAATCCAGGTGGATTCTGGACCAGGGTCCATGTGGCGTCTCCCATTCAGTAGGCATGGCTTTTGGTGGGTTATTGCTGACTTCTTGGCATTTGGGACAAGCTTTAACCCACTGTTCTATTTGCTTGTCAATGCCCAGCCACTATGCGTAGCTTCGTGCAAGCGCCTTCATTTGCACGATGCCGGGGTGGCCCTCGTGCAGAATTCGCAGCAGCGTCTTCCGGAGTCGTTCTGGGACAACGACTCTATCGCCCCAGATGATACAGCCTTTTTGGGAAAAAAGTTCAGTCTGTCGAGATTTGAATGGTGCGAAGTCATCTGGTACTTGGTCCAATGGCTATCCACGTTCTACCCAGCCTAGGACTCGAGCTAGGGTGTGGTCTCGTTTGGTTTCTCTCACGATGTCTCGGGCGGTCATAGGCAGTGAGTTGAGTGTTACGATCTGCAACATGGTTGCCGTTGGTGCCGGATCGTCGAGAGCCTCTGGAAGCAGTGCTCGGCTTAATGCGTCGGCGTGGGGGATGGCTTTCCCTGGGCGATATTGCAGGCGATAATTATAAGCAGCTAGGAATTCTGACCATCGGGTCATTCTAGGGGATAATATGTAGGGGGTTGGCTTGTCCCCGGCTATTATCCCTAGCAACGGTTTGTGGTCAGTTATAATGGTAAATGTCCATCCATACACATATTCATGAAATTTTTTTACAGCTGAAACGATTGCGAGAGCTTATTTATCAATTTGTCCATAGTTCCGTTCTACTTGTGAAAGAGTCTTCGAAAAGTATGCAACAGGGGCTTCATTCCCATTAGGCAGTACATGGCTCAAAATGGTGCCCACCCCGAAAGGCGATGCATTGCAGGTTATAACTAACGGCAAAGTCTCGTTATACTGCATAAGTACAGAGCAGTTTTTTAACATTCCGGAACACTTGCTCTTCCCGGTAACCCCATACCCACAATGCTTTCTTATCTAATAATCGGTGTAACGGTTCAGCGACAGTTGCCTTGTGCGGTAAAAATACATTATAGAAATTAATGAGGCCTAAGAACGCCTGGAGATCGGCCTTGTTGCGTGGCCTGGGAGCATTTTTGATCGCTTTTAATTTGCTCTCGGTAGGATGAATGCCCTGGCTATCAATCCGGTACCCTAGAAACTCAACATTGTCAGTATACAATTGACATTTATTTTTTTTCACCTTAAGTCCGGCTTCTTGGAATTTTTTTAGAACGCATTTCAAACGGTCCTGTAAGATTTTTTTGGTAGGGGCTGCAATTAATACGTCATCAAAATAAGGGACCACGCCCTTGATTCCTTGTAATAACCTTTCCATAAGGCTCTGGAAGATCCCCGGGGCTACACTAACTCCGAATTGCAATCGGGTACATTTAAAGGCACCCCTGTGCGTTACAATTGTTTGGGCTTAAGCCGTTTTTTCATCCACTGGTAATTGTTGATAAGCTTGGGCTAAATTTAATTTAGCGGAAACCTTACCGCGCCCCAAGGAATGGAGGAGGTGCTGCACCACCGGAACTGGATCGCATTCTGCTGTAGGGCGTGGTTCAAAGTGGCCCGGTAGTCCCCACAAATTCGGATTGACCCATCTGGCTTAATGGGTGTTACAACAGGGGTTTCCCATGGAGAGTGATCAATGGGCTTCAACACCCCTTGAGCAATTAACTTGTCGAGTTGTTCGTCGATTTTTGCTTTAAGAGCGAACGGAACTCGACAGGGCTTCAAGCGAATGGGAACTACATTTGGATCTAGACTGAATGAGATCGGGGTCCCCTTATACTCGCCCAAGCTGTCCGCGAAGACATCGCTGAACTCAGAGATAAGGTCTTCTTCCCACTCACAACCACCGACTCGGTTCACGCCGGCCACTTCAATGCCAAGTGGCATGAACCATTGGAGGCCTAGTAGGCTAGGCCTATCTCTATCAATGACCGTTAGAGGTAAGTACGCTGTATGCTTCTTGAAGGAGACTCGGACTCGGCAAGACCCGACAACGGGGATTCAATTTCCTTGGTAGTCCTTGAGGATGAGGCGTTGAAATTGGAGGTCTTGGCATTGAATTGTGGGGATGAGTTGCTTGAGTGTCTTCCAAGACACCATCGAGAGGGACGATCCCAAGTCGACCTCCATGTGGCAAGGCTGGTTCTCGATGGCTATCATGACCCAGATTTTCTTAGTGTCCAAAGCTGAGGCGTGACCGATAGTGATAGTATGGTGAGCCTCTTCTCTTTGCAAAGCTCGATTTCTGTAGGAGTGGTTTACTGGCTCTCGCCTTACAGGACGGTTTCCTGTCGATTGGCGATAGTTGGCCCCTTTTGAGGCCTGGCTGAGTCCTGGTAAACTGCGGCAGACCCGACCGATGTGGCCTCGTTTCCCACACTCATGGCAGAGTGCGTCGCGGAATTTGCATTCGGCCCTGGCATGGTTGGCTCCACAGCCAGTGCAAGGACGTAAGGGCTTCGGGCGAGGGTCCCGGTTGGACCGCAGTCGATGGACCCCTTCTTCGTCGCTGTCTGACGACGAAGAGAGGTCCTCGTGGTGCGTCGTTGCGAGCTGTCCTTCAGGCTTGGATAAAATGTCGCTTGTCGGTGGTGGTACCGGAGTGCGGCTTCGCCGTAGTTATGCAGCCGACTTTTTGGTCGCCTCTGCTGCCGTGGCTTCGGCGATGGCATCAGCAAGGCTGATGTCGCCTTTCGCCATCAGCTTGCTTTGCAGGCCTAGTGCATCTAGTCCCAGAACTATTCGATCTCTTAGTACCTCTTCTAAATCGGCGAACCCGGAGAGGCCCCCTAAATTTCGGATGTCCGCCACGAAATCGGCCACGCTTTCCCCTTTTCGTTGGTTCCTCTCATAAAACTCGTGGCGTCTCACGAGCGTAGGCACGGTTGGCGCATAATGGTCTCTCAGGATGGGTTCGAGGTCGTCCCAGCTCATGGCCTTCACTTCTCGAGGTTTGGCGAGTGCTTTAGCCATCTTAAATATGGCTGGGCCGCAATGCGTCAGGAACAGCGCCCTTTTCTTTGCTGGTGTGGCGTCCTTCAAGTTATTCGTTTCAAGAAACATTTGGAAGCGATCCATGTAGGGTTCCCAATCCTCTTGGTTCGGATTGAACGGAGCGGGTGGTACAATGCCGCCGGACATGGTTCCCTTGTTGGCGTCGTCTATCACATGCTCGGTATTGATTCCTGGCTTCTTCGGTTCAGACGTCTCTACATCCCATCCTCGTCGCCAGTGTTAAGTACTAGACATGGGTTGGAATAAATGGAGACAGCCTCTGAATAGTGAACATTCAGCTCTTTATTTGCATAGTGACTTCTCAAAACAACAACAGTAAACTCTGCCTTATATAGGCAACCCTTGTGAGAATTGTCCAATAACGAGCTATGAACGCTAGCTCTTTTAACCAATAAGAATTCTCTGTTAAGGGCCAATCGGATTCCTCAGAACTAACCAATCCGATCTGGCTGCCTAACAGCCAATCAGAAGTGCAGGGCCAGAACCCTGCACTTTACCTCAAGCTCACACTTTATTAACTATGGTACATACACAACAGACACGATGGTAGTTTTACAATTAGGAAATCTTTTGCGACAGCACAGAGACAATATGCTCTCCATACTAGTGGTGGGATTCAAATTTTTTTACTACCGGTTCTTGGTGGGTGTGGCAGGGAAAGGAGACTGTGAAATCTCCAGTCAGAGGTGGTATTTGCCGGTTCTCTGAACTACTTAAAATTTTTGCTTCCAGTTTTCCCGAACTGGTCAGAACCTGCTGAATAGCCACCTCTGCTCCCTACGTGCTCACCAGCCAACTTGTTTGCCTTTCCTTGTTCTAAAACAAGCCATTTTGCATCTGATATGAGCTGAGATCAGCTTCAGTCATTCCAGATCAAGACCAGTCACCTGAGGATGATTCACCCCAAATGTGACCTATTTAAAAAGGACCAGAATCTTTGGACTTTGAGGATCAGCTCTTATGTGGTTTTTGTCTTCCTCAAGGGGGTGATCACCCCTTATGCCCAGTACTACAAAGTCTAACATCTGGCAGAGAACCACAACACTTCCTGGTTTCATTAGAATCTCAATTCATACTGTTATGACTGGGACTTTACATCTTGCCTTTCTGCCTAGAAAGTATTTCAAATGGCCTCTGCCGCTAAAATACAGAGAGTTTCCTGTAACGTAGTGGCACAGTGGTTAGAATGCAGTACTGCAGGCTACTTCTGCTGATTGCCAGGTGCCAGCTGCCCAGAAGTTTGGTAGTTCGAACCTCATTAGGCTCAAGGTTGGCTCAGCCTTCCATCCTTGGGTAAGACAAGGACCCAGATTGTTGGGGCAAAATGCAGATTCTGTAAAACTGCTTAGAGAGGGTTGTAAAGCACTGTAAAGTGGTGTATAAATCTAAATGCTGTTGCTATTGCTATTAAAAGAGTCATGTTGGAACAAGCAGAGTCGCTGGACAGTGAGATAAGCAGCATATTAATTTAATAAGCAAATACCTAAATAAAGGAGCTCACATTCTAGGACTTCCTCCCTGGATCATGATATGTGTGTGGGAGAGAGGGAAGGAGGGAGGGAGGGAGGGAGAGAGAGAGAGAGGGAGGGAGGGAGGGAAGGAGGGAGAGAGAGGGGGAGGAGAGAGAGAGGGGGGAGGGAAGGAGGGAGAGAAGGGGGGAGGGAGGGAAGGAGAGAGAGAGGGGGGAGGGAAGGAGGGAGAGAGGGGGAGGGAGAGAGAGAGAAGGAGGGAGGGAGAGAGGCGGAGGGAGAGAGAGAGAGAAGGAGGGAGGGAGGGAAGGAGGGAGAGAGAGAGAGAAGGAGGGAGGGAGGGAGGAGGGAGAGAGAGGGGGAAGGGAGGGAGGGAAGGGGGAGAGAGAGAGAGAGGGAGGGAGGAGGGAGAGAGAGGGGGAAAGGAGGGAGGGAAGGAGGGGAGAGAGAGAGAGAGAAGGAGGGAGGGAAGGAGGGAGAGGGAGGGAGGGAGGGAAGGAGGGAGAGAGAGGGGGAAGGGAGGGAGGGAAGGAGGGAGAGAGAGAGAGAGGGAGGGAGGGAGAGAGAGGGAGGGAGGGAGGGAGGGAGGGAGGGAAGGAGGGAGAGAGAAAGGGGGAGGGAGGGAAGGAGAGAGAGAGGGGGAGGGAGGAGGGAGAGAGAGGGGGAGGGAGGGAAGGAAGCGGAGAGAGATAGGGAGGGAAGGAGGGAGAGAGAGAGAGGGAGGGAGGAGGGAGAGAGAGAGGGAGGAGGGAAGGAGGGAGAGAGAGATAGGGAGGGAGGGAGGGAAGGAGGGAGAGAGAGGGAGGGAGGGAGGGAAGGAGGGAGAGAGAGAGAGGGAGGGAGAGAGAGGGAGGGAGGGAGGGAGGGAGGGAGGGAGGGAAGGAGGGAGAGAGAAAGGGGGAGTGAGGGAAGGAGAGAGAGAGGGGGAGGGAGGAGGGAGAGAGAGGGGGAAGGGAGGGAGGGAAGGAGGGAGAGAGAGAGAGGGAGGGAGGGAGAGAGAGGGAGGGAGGGAGGGAGGGAGGGAAGGAGGGAGAGAGAAAGGGGGAGTGAGGGAAGGAGAGAGAGAGGGGGAGGGAGGAGGGAGAGAGAGGGGGAGGGAGGGAAGGAAGCGGAGAGAGATAGGGAGGGAAGGAGGGAGAGAGAGAGAGGGAGGGAGGAGGGAGAGAGAGGGGG
Source organism: Hydrophis major (assembly GCA_033807585.1). Classification (NCBI taxonomy): domain Eukaryota; kingdom Metazoa; phylum Chordata; class Lepidosauria; order Squamata; family Elapidae; genus Hydrophis; species Hydrophis major. The sequence goes on from CM066328.1 coordinate 265,217,319, forward strand.
AGGAGGGAAGGAGGGAGAGAGAGATAGGGAGGGAGGGAGGGAGGGAAGGAGGGAGAGAGAGGGAGGGAGGGAGGGAAGGAGGGAGAGAGGGAGGGAGGAGGGAGAGAGAGAGGGAGGGAGGAAGGAGGGAGAGAGAGAGAGAGGGAGGGAGGAGGGAGAGAGAGAGAGGGAGGGAGGGAAGGAGGGAGGAGAGAGAGGGAGGGAAGGAGGGAGAGAGGGAGGGAGGAGGGAGGGAGAGAGGGAGGGAGGAGGGAGAGAGAGGGAGGGAGGGAGGGAAGGAGGGATGAGAGAGGGTGGGAAGGAGGGAAGGAGGGAGAGAGAGGGGGAAGGAGGGAGAGAGGGGGAGGGAGAGAGAGGGGGAGGGAGGGAAGGAGGGAGAGAGAGATAGGGAGGGAGGGTGGGAGGAGAAGGAGGGAGAGAGAGAGGGAGGGAGGGAGGAGGGAGAGAGGGGAGGGAGAGGAGAGAGGGAGGGAGGGAGGGAAGGAGGGAGAGAGGGAGGGAGGAGGGAGAGAGAGAGGGAGGGAGGGAAGGAGGGAGAGGGAGAGGGAGGGAGGGAGGGAAGGAGGGAGAGAGAGAGAGAGGGAGGGCAGGAGGGAGAGAGAGAGGGAGGGAGGAAGGAGGGAGAGAGGGTGGAAGGAGGGAAGGAGGGAGAGAGGGGGAAGGAGGGAGAGAGGGGAAGGGAGAGAGAGAGGGGGGAGGGAGGGAAGGAAGGAGGGAGAGAGAGATAGGAGGGAGGGTGGGAGGGAAGGAGAGAGAGAGGGAGGGAGGGAGGGAGGGAAGGAGAGAGAGAGAGGAGGGAGGGAGGGAAGGAGGGAGAGAGAGGGAGGGAGGGAGGGAGGGAAGGAGGGAGAGAGAGAGAGAGGGAAGTAGGGAGAGAGAGAGAGAGGGAAGGAGAGAGAGAGAGAGAGGAGTCTGGTTTTACTTTTGCTCTCTAACAACTGGATGTCCCTTCAGTTAAGGGTTCTAGTGTTGGACTAAATTATGTTTGCACAATAGCTCCCCATGTTTACCAAAGCTTAGTCCCTGCCCTAAGCCTTCTTAGTCTGCAGTTCAAACAGATATGAGTCCTGTGCATAAGGAAGAGACAGTTAAATAAAGCACGGGCTGCACCAAAACAAACAGACCTGCTATTAAGTATAGTGCAACAAAGAAAAGAAACCCCCCCAGAGAAAACGAGATTAGTATATCTGATAATAGAAACAGTGCCTTAAAGAAAAACAAAGAGAGATGACATGGACACACATAAAAAGACCCATTTACTCTCTGGATCATCTATCATCCTCCAGGAATGCTCTACCCACCCAATTTACATTTTCTCTTTGTTTATGAAATGTCTCAGTGGGATTTTTTTTTTTTAAAAATTGTGAACTGTACAGGGAGTATTTGACCCACAACATTTCATTTAGTGACTATTCGTAGTTACACTGGTACTGACAAAAATGACTTATACTGGTCCTCTCACTTATGACTATTGCTGCATCCCCATGTCAGATTGTCAGATGCTTGACAATTGGTTCACATTTATGATGGTTGCAGTGTCCCAGTTTCATCTGTTTCCTGAGGGAGTTCAATAACCAGTCATTGTGCAGGGTGCTAAGATGTCTGACTACGTGGGCAGCGTTTATTTTCTTTTATACGGTTTTGAAAAGCAGAAAAGGATAACCCAGAAACAGCACCTCTATTGGTCAATTCCCCTCACCAATCCTCAAGAATATACAAGTAAGGAAGTGGTAATGCTAGCTAGGTGAGATCAGTACCAGCCCACGATAGCCCTGTGATTTCCTGGTGATCTGAGCTGGGTGAGATAACAGTAGAGATATTTCAGGCCCATCAGAGGGGCAGCAGTGTGCTGCTACCGCCCCCTTCAGAAACCCTATTGCTACTACAGTTTCCCTTTTGCCATCTTCTGACAAAGTCCATTGGGGGGGGGGGGAAATAATAGAGTCACTCTTTTAAAAAGTGTTACTAACTTCACAGTTGCAGTGATTCGCTTGACAACTATGGCAAGAAAGGTCGTAAAATGCGGCAAAACTCACTTAACAACTGTTTCATTCCTCAAGAGAACTGTTTGGCGTCAATTGTGATCATAAGTTGAGGGCTTCCTCTAACTAAATGGGCTCTGGAAGCATTTTTAAATTAGGGTCATAAGTGCGTCATGATGCTTGACTTCGAAGCATGCAAACCTTCCAGGATGATTAAAAGTGAAAGCTGAAATTTTTAATGAAAATATTAGCCACTCACCCAAAAATATTTAATGGTGTAAGAATTTATGTTTCCAAATGACAAGTAAATATGTAGCTTAAGTGGCTAGAAACTATGGTATTATCAACTCAGCCTCTCTGCTTTAAAGAACCCGAATTGTGCTTTTGGTTCAGTAAAGCTATCAGTTCTCATTTATGCCTGTTTGTGTGACCTGCAAATGGGAGAACCTGCTTGTTTTGCTTGGCATGTGCAGTGGAGTATTTATATTTAGGAAGAGTATCATTCTGCCAACCTGCTAATGGTGGAATATTTGGTTATTATATGCTGGTTATTAAAGTCACTTTAAATATGAAAAGTAACATCAGTTATTTTACAAAATGGCTAGTTTTTTAGAATATCAAGTTCAACTTTGTAGCATCTTCTATTTTTAGCATGGTTTTATTTAGTCTTTACATTTCTGAGCACTTATCCTTCCATCAATTCTTTTTTTGAATGCAACTACTCCCTGTCTTTCCATAAATTTAGAGTCTTATAAGTTTTACTCTGAAATGACAAAATTGCTTCAGGTATCTAAAGTCCATATTGATTCATATGCTCCATAGTAATGGTGGGATTCATTTTTTTTTAACTACCAGTTCTGTGGGCATGGCTTAGTGGGCATGGCTTGGTGGGCGTGGCAGGGAAGGATACTGCAAAATCTCCATTCCCTCCCCACTCCTAGGGGAAGGTTACTACCAGTTCTCTGAACTACTCAAAATTTCCACTACCGGTTCTCCAGAACTGGTCAGAACTTGCTGAATACCATCTCTGATTCCCAGCCAGCATAGCATGTAATGCCAAGTTATTAAGCGAAAAGCACATTATAATTTGGAATGAATCCATAATTGTTTCTGAGGCATTAGACGTTCCCAAATACTAGTTTTCAATACATTGGGACATAGTTTGGGATAACAGACCTGGTACTAATCTGAACAGAATAAGTGGTAAATAAAATAATTGTTAGTTCTGACTATCCTGGTTACAGTGAAGCCTTGGATATGTCTGTCAATTATAACTAGAAAGGATTTGCAGCCATAAACTAAGGTATTGAGATTGAGCCTGGATTAGAGGCATTCTCTTGCTAAGCATGAGGTGTGCAAATCAATACTGGAGCACATGTTTTGTGTACAGAGGGGGTTGGATTCAGATTCTAGCACGTTCTGTTTGACCAGGCAGAAGGTGGAAAACTTGATGATATCACCCTGAGTGTCGTGTCCGCAAAAGAAGCCAGGAGTCGGTGACTAAGTTTCAAGCTCTTTATTTAATAGTTGTGAACCGAACCGGCGAAAAGGAAAAAGCCCGCGGCTTTTATCCTTTTCGCTGCGGTGGCCGCGGCCAATGGCAGCGATTCAAGTCTCCCGCTCTTGGAGCGAGCCAATCGCGGGAGACCTCAATCGGACCAATCAGCGCGGCTCGCCTTGGCCAATCAGAAATCCCCGCGCTTTAGCCAATCAAAGCGCGGGGATTTTGAGTATTCAAATTAAGGACAGAACACCCCTCCCCTCTTGGTATAGTCCATCACGTTGCGTAGTCACGTAGGTAGGCGGGGCTCCGTCTAGTCCTACTTGACCTGCGCAACTCAGTTGCAAGCTAGATTTCGGCCGGAGCGGTCATGTTCTTGGCTGCTCCCTCTTCTGTGTGAACCGGCTGGATGATCGGGCCGGTTCCTTCTCCGTGGCTCCCACCTGGGCCTTCCGGGTTGGTTGAGCTACGGGTTTTGCCGCTCCCGCTTGGCTTCTCCGAGTCGGTAGAGCTGGCTGGGAGGTTCTTCTCCGGTGGGGACTCGCGATGGCTGCGTTCCGGTAAGTACTGCTGGTTTATTTTTTCTTGCGTTTGTTTATTCGGGTATTCCCTCCCCCCTTGGTTCGTGTTTTGGGGGTTGAGGTCTGTTGCCGTTCGTGACCTGAGCTGGTCTATGTGTCGTTTCCAGGCTCGCCCATCGGTGGTTTGGAGCCGGTACGACCGTGGTCCTGTGATTTGAGTTATGACGGCTGGGATCCATAGGGGGTCCCCCGTCAGATTTTTTGCGTACACTAAGTCACCGGGGGCAAAGGTCCGGTATTTTGTACTGGAGTCTGGGGGTCGCTCCGGGTTATATGTTGGGTGTAACCTGTCGAGCGGGGACCTCAGCTTCCTACCCATCAACAACTCGGCTGGGCTTTTGTTGGTCGTGGTGTTCGGGGTGATGTGTTGTATAAAGAGGAGTTTATTGATTTTGTCGTTGATCTCCCCGTGGTCCATTTTCCGGATGGTTTTTTTGGTAAATTGGACCATCCGTTCCGCCCTACCGTTCGCGCCAGATGCGCCGGTGCTGTTAATGCGTGGCGGATGCCCCTCTCCGCCAGGAACCTCTCGAATTCGAGGGAAGTAAACTGGGGCCCGTTGTCTGAGACGACGATGTCTGAGAGGCCGTGCGTGGAAAAGAGTTTGCAAAGTTCTTTAATAACGGCCTCCGTGGTAGTGGATTTCATGTCGCTTACCTCCAACCAGTTAGAGTAAGCGTCAACTGTGATTAGAAAGGTATGTCCATTCGTGGGACCGGCAAAGTCTAAATGGATTCTGGACCAGGGTCCCCTTGGTGTTTCCCAGTCCAAGATGGGTGCTGCGGGTGGGCTGGGTCTGGTCTCCTGGCATCGTTGGCATTTGGCTACCCATGCCTCTATCTGCTTGTCCATCCCTGGCCACCAAGCATAACTCCTGGCCAGGGCTTTAGTTCTGACGATGCCAGGATGCCCTTCGTGCAGCATCTCTAAGACCCTCCCTTGCAACCTGTCCGGGATGACCACCCTGTCACCCCACAAAATATATCCCTTGAGCAGTGAAAGTTCAGTCTGGCGGTTTCTGAATATCTTAACGGATTCGTCACTGTCCCTTTCAGGCCAGCCTTTTTCCACCCAATGTAAAATTCGCGCCAGACGCCTGTCCTTGATAGTTTCCCTGGCAATGTCTGACGCGGTAATGGGTAGGTTGGGCAAGTTTTCGATGCTAAGGGTGTTTGTTGTTGGTGCTGGGTCAGGATCAGAGTCTGGTAAGGGCGAGCGGCTTAAAGCGTCCGCGTGCGAAATTTTCTTACCTGGCTTGTGTAATAGTTCGTAGCTGTAGGCTGCCAGGAATTCGGACCACCTTGTCATCCGGGGTGATAAAATGTTCGGGGTGGCTCGGTTTCCGGCGAGGATGCCCAGCAACGGCTTGTGATCCATCACGATGGTAAACTGGCGGCCATAAAGGTATTCGTGGAACCGCTTAACGGCGGCAACTATAGCCAAAGCTTCTTTGTCCAGCTGGCTATAGTTCCGCTCTGGTTTAGTTAGAGTCCTGGAAAAGAAAGCGATGGGTGCTTCTCTTTTGTCGGGGAGAGTATGGCTGAGGACAGCGCCGACGCCGAAAGGTGATGCGTCGCAAGTGACAACCAAGGGCAAGGTTTCGCTGAATTGAATCAGGACGGCATCGGAGGTGAGGAGGTCTTTGGTTTTTTGAAAGGCGGCTTGCTCTCGTCTCCCCCAAGTCCAAGTTGCCGCCTTATCCAGGAGCCTATGCAGAGGCTCCGCCGCCGTAGCCTTTTGGGGTAGGAAAACATTATAAAAATTCAGCAAGCCTAAGAACGCCTGTAGTTCCGTTTTAGACTTTGGGGCGGGGGCTTCTTTGATGGCTTTCACCTTTTTAATTGTGGGGTGAATGCCCTGCCGGTCTAGAAGGTAGCCCAAGAATTCCACTCGCTCTGTGCATAGTTGGCATTTTTCTCGTTTTACTTTGAGTCCCGTTACTTTAAATTTTGTTAAGACCTCCCTGAGTCGGTTTTCTAATTCGGCTTCATTTGGCGCCGCCACTAATACGTCATCAAAATAGGGCACCACCCCCTTGATGCCCTGTAGTAAACGTTCCATCAGGCTTTGAAAGATGCCTGGTGCCACGCTGACTCTGAACTGGAGCCGGTTACATTTGAATGCCCCCCGATGGGTAACGATGGTCTGGGCTTCCGCTGTTTTTTCGTCGACCGGTAACTGCTGATATGCCTGGGTGAGATCGAGCTTGGCAAAGACCTTGCCCCCTCCCAGTGAGTGCAGTAGGTGTTGCACGATTGGGACGGGGTAGGCGCTTTGTTGCAACGCGCCATTTAGGGTGGCCTTATAGTCCCCACAAATTCTCACGGACCCGTCTGGCTTGACTGGGGTCACTATAGGGGTCTCCCATCGGGCATGGTCTATCGGCTGCAACACCCCCTGTTTGACGAGCTTGTCGAGCTGCTCGTCAATTTTAGGTTTTAGGGTGAATGGTACCCTCCTAGGTTTAAGCCGCTTGGGGGGAACCCTAGGGTCTAGATCGAATGAGATAAGGGGCCCCTGGTACTTGCCCAGGCTTCCGTCGAAGACCTCCCGGAACTCCTGGGTTAGCCGCTGTTCCCAGCCATCGTCGACGACGTGGTTGACTCCTGTCAGCGCGATGTCAAGCGGGGTGAACCACTGTAGGCCCAGTAGGCTTGGGCGGTCACGATCGACGATTGTGAGTGGGAGTTGTTCGGTGCGGCCTTTGTAAGTTACATTAAAGTTCTTGGTGCCCACTACCGGGACGCGGTTTCCCTGGTAGTCTTTTATAATGATTTTTTGGGCATTAATGTTCCTCTTATGGAGGGTGGGCACTAGCCGTTTAATCTCGTGCCATGCAATCATGGAGAGGTAGGACCCGGAGTCCACCTCCATCTTGCATGGTTGGCCTTCTATATGGACTTCTACGTGTACCTTTCTGGCGCCGTCGGAGATGGCGTGGCCGATGGTCACCGTCTGGTGGGTATCTTCCTTTCGCCGACTGTCTCCGCCTCTTGAAGATCGTTGGATTCGGTCCCACCGACCGTCCGGTTGGCGATCTCTGGTCCTGGGTGGGGGACTTTCCTTCTTTCGGTCGTGATGTTCCCATCTGGGCGGGCTGCGGGTCTTTTTTTGGCGGCAAACTCGAGCGATGTGTCCCCGTCTTTCACAATGCCTACAGATAGAGTCAAAAAATCGGCATTCTGATCTGGGGTGGTCGCCGCCGCACCCGGCACAGTTGGTCCTCGACCTGCGACTTCTCCGGTTTCGCTGGTCGCCGCGGCCCGTCTGCACGCGATGTATGTCCTCCTCGTCTTCTGACGTGCTGGATGCAGACTGGAATTCTCCGTAGTGTGCGGTTGATTCATTTTTTGGGTCGGCCGACCTTGCCGGGTTGTTGTTTCCGCCCTTCACATCTGATTTTCGCATGCTGTCAGCGGAAGTGCGGGTTGCTTCTGCGGCTGCGGCTGCGGTGAGGGCGTCTGCTAGGCTGATGTCGCCTTTGGCCATAAGCCGGCTCTGGAGGGTAGAGTCCCATAGGCCGAGTACGAATCGGTCTCTTAGAAGGCTGTTCAGACCTTCAAACTCACAGAGTCCTCCTAGGCGCCGCAACTCGGCGACGAAATCGCTCAGTTTTTCGCCTGGTTTCTGATCTCGGCGGTAAAATTCATTGCGCCGGATTAGGATGGGGACCTCGGGGGCGTAATGGCGCCGCAGGATAGGTTCGAGGACGTCCCAGTCCATGGCAGTTGCGTCTGCCGGCTTGGCCAATGCCTTGGCCATCTGGAAGACCTCGGTTCCGCAGTGTGTGAGGAAGACGGCGCGTTTTAGCGGGCCCGGGGCGTCCTTCATTCCGGTGCACTCGAGGTACATGCGGAAACGGTCTGAAAACGATTCCCAGTCCTCGGTGGCGGGGTTGAAGGGGGCGGGCGGTGCAATTTTCGCCATCTCCGTGCTGAAACTGGCTCTTATTGGACACGGGGTTCGGTTCAGGGTCGGGATCCCACCCTCGTCGCCAGTGTCGTGTCCGCAAAAGAAGCCAGGAGTCGGTGACTAAGTTTCAAGCTCTTTATTTAATAGTTGTGAACCGAACCGGCGAAAAGGAAAAAGCCCGCGGCTTTTATCCTTTTCGCTGCGGCGGCCGCGGCCAATGGCAGCGATTCAAGTCTCCCGCTCTTGGAGCGAGCCAATCGCGGGAGACCTCAATCGGACCAATCAGCGTGGCTCGCCTTGGCCAATCAGAAATCCCCGCGCTTTAGCCAATCAAAGCGCGGGGATTTCGAGTATTCAAATTAAGGACAGAACACTGAGAAATCAGGGCAGACAAGAGGTAGTAACTGGCCAGGATGTTGTAAGTCAAATTCCTCCTTTTTTCCTTCTAGAAGATAAGGATCTCTAACAAAGACTTCTCAGCAGTCTCATTTCATCCTACAACTGCATTTTTTTTCTGGGACTGGCAACTGTAGTACAATCGTGCTGACTACGCGTATTCCTGTCTTGACCCTGGATCCAGTCCTGTGGTTTGTCATCATGCAAAAAAAGGGGAGGAGGGGTAGGCAAAACAGTGGCTTTCTGTCATCTGTAAACCCCATTTTGCTTGGCTGCTGGAGCGCCTCTACAATTGCATTATTGAAATGCAGCAGGCAAAACAGTGAGATAGCAGCCACGGAAGTGGCTGTGTCCCCCCCCCCCCCAGGTTCGGATCAGGATTCTGAATCAAAGTACCCAAAAAATTGAAAGAGGAAATCCTCTCTTCTCTCACAAACAATATTAATTTTTGCCAAGTTCTGAAAGTCCTGCAGCGTCTCCTCAGATGGTACGATTACATGGCTGCTCCACCCTTTGCAGTGATTGACAAAAATATCTAATAATTATCAAAAGTGTTGTCCCTCCTCCCTTTGCGAAGGGAAATCTCTTATGTACATGCAAACTGAAACATAGTGGGTGGCACTTCTAAGGGCAAATGGATCGATCTGCCAATGTCTCTCTCTCTCTCACACACACACACATACACACACACACTCATTTAGCCACATTACTTTAAAAAAAATCAAATTTCTACATTAGTTTGCATTTTTTTATTAAAAAGCCTACATAAAAATGTATATGTATTTTCTTATGCTTTCCCCCTAATTTATATGTATATGTAATTTTCCACCTCTGTGCATATATACAATCATCCTGTTAAGCTTTATTTATGTTATTTGTGCCAATCTATACATTCTTGTGCCATTTCTCCTAATAAATTTTTCTATTCGTTTTTTTTAATGAAAGAACTATATCACAAAGTTCAGAGGAATGCAAATACCAGAGGATAATTGCAATTTGTTTTGTATATTGGTTCAAGAAATATGAATTAGGTAGGTTTGCATTTAAATGAAAACCAAATACATTCCTCCCTTTCAGGGTGTCAAGTTGCTGTTTCTGCTGCTTCTGGGGATTTGGATGTATTTTTTGATTTGGTATGCTGTTGTTGCTTTATTAATTGCTCAGGGGGTTGATTTTAAATGAACCGGTATTCTTAAACACGTTCATTTAAAATTTGGGGAGGGCTATTTCATTTTTTAAAGTGTCCATTTTAGCAATGCTTGGCAAGTATCGAACGAAGCCGAATATATATGTGTCCCAGGATAACGTTAAATTATCCAATCTGGGTCGGTCCCTGGGACCAGAGGTTTTGTTTTCCAAGTTTTTGGATTTGTGCTGGAGCCCCATCCTCAGAGAACTTCTATCTAGCAGAGTCTGTGTCAATATCTCAGTATCAGAAGTCAGTATCTCAGAAAATATTATGAACATTGGCATCATATCAGTTGTATGTGAAGCTCTCTCTTTGATAGGTGTACTGTACATAAATGTGTGGAGGTGATTTAACCACAGTGGTGGTTTTCTGAATAAACCACAATTATGCTTTTATTTTTTATTTGTTTTGGTTAGATGCTAACTGCATTTAGTTGCCTGTGTTCATGTGCAATGACAATAAAGTTGAATCTAATCTAATCTAATTCATTTATTCATTCATGCATATCCCACTTTTATTATTTTCACTAATAACTCAAGGCAACAAACATATCCAACACAACATCCTCCTTTTATTTTCTCCACAACTACAACAGCCCTGTACAACATAATAAGGCAAAGGCAGCACTTGATCTTAATTCAATTGGTGAACCCGTAGTATGAGCTCTTGCATGCATAGAAGGCCATTATTTACTGTTAAGTCCGCGTGGAAGGAAGCCAGGAGTCGGTGACTTAGTATCAAGCTCTTTTATTTAGTCAGGAACCAAACTAGAGCTAAAGGAAAACTTTGCGGCTTTTTATTTCCAAGTCGCGGCCAATGGCACCGCTTTGAATCTCCCGCGATTCGAATTGACCAATCGCGGGAGATTCTCAGCGAGCCAATCGGCGCGGCTCGCCTAGCCAATCCGATCGCCCTGCGCTTTGGCCAATCAAAACGCGGGGATCTCAAGAATTCAAATGAGGGGACAGAACACCCCTCCCCTCTTGGTTCAGTCCTTACGTTGCGTAGTCCAGTAGGTAGGCGGGGCTCCGTCTCTGCCTACTGGACCTGCGCAGGTCAGTCGTAGGTTGGATCCCGGCCGGTTCGGTCGGGGTCTCTGTTTCTCCGGACTCCGTCGTGGGAACCGCTGGTCTGTCTGGCCGGGCCGCTCTCTGCAGCTCCCTCCTGGGCTACCCAGGTTGGTTGAGCTGGCCTGGCTGTCTCTTCCTGGCGAGGGTTCGTGCTGGCTGCTTTCAGGTGAGTATGGCTGGTTTATTTTTTCCGGGTTTTGGTTCCCTGGGTATCCCCTCCCCTCTTGGTTTGTGTTGAGGGGGTTGGTTTTGCTTGGTTGCGCGTCGGTGGTGTCTTGTGTGGTCGTCCTCGATCTTAACTGATCGATGTGGCGTTTCCACGCTCGTCCATCGGTTGTTTGTAGCCGGTATGAGTGTGGGCCTGTTAGTTGTGTTATGATTGCTGGTACCCATAATGGGTCTTCGGTTAGGTTCTTCGCGTAGACGGCGTCGCCTGGTGCGAAGGTTTGGTGTTTGCTGGTGGAGTTTGGGGGTTTCTCTGGGTTGTAAGTGGGGTGTAATCTATCGAGTGGGGACCTTATTTTCCTCCCCATTAGCAGTTCTGCTGGGGTTTTATTTGTTGTGGTGTTTGGGGTTATGTGCTGTATGAAAAGTAATTTATTTATTTTGTCCTGGATCTCCCCGTGGTCTATTTTCTGGATGGTTTTCTTTGTGAATTGAACCATCCGTTCCGCCCTACCTTTCATCACTGGATGTGCCGGGGCTGTCAGTGCATGTCGTATGCCCCTCTCCACTAGGAATTTTTCAAATTCTAGCGAGGTGAATTGGGGCCCGTTGTCGGAAACGAGGATGTCCGGGAGGCCGTGTGTTGCGAAAAATTTGCAGAGTTCTTTGGTCACGGCCTCCGTGGTGGTTGTTCTCATGTTGCTTACCTCCAGCCAGTTGGAGTAAGTGTCTACGGTTATTAAGAAAGTGTGTCCTTTTGTGGATCCTAGACCACGGTCCCCTGGGGGTTTCCCACTCTAGGATGGGTGCTGTGGGTGGGCTTGGCCTAGTTTCCTGGCATCGTTGACACCTTGCTACCCAGGCCTCGATCTGTTTGTCCATCCTTGGCCACCAAGCATAATTTCTGGCCAGGGCTTTTGTCCTAACGATGCCCGGGTGCCCCTCGTGTAACAGTTCCAAAACCTTCCCTTGTAGTTTTTCCGGGATGACCACTCTATCCCCCCATAGTCTGCACCCTTTTAGTAATGAGAGTTCCGTTTGCCGGTTCCGGAATGTCCTGACGGACTCATCATTGTCCCTTTCCGGCCACCCTTTCTCTACCTAATGCAAAACCCGCGCCAGACGTTTGTCTTTATTAGTTTCTCGGGCAATGTCTGACGCGGTTATGGGTAGGTTGGATAGAGTCTCTATGCTGAGGGTGGTCGTCGTGGGTGCTGGGTTAGTGTCTGGTTCAGGTAATGGTGAGCGGCTTAAGGCGTCTGCATGGGAGATAGTCTTACCAGGTCGGTGTGTGAGTCCGTAGTTGTAGGCAGCCAGGAATTTGGACCACCTTGTCATTCGGGGAGACAGAATGTTCGGGGTGGCCCTGTTCCCTGCAAGGATTCCCAGCAGCAGTTTGTGGTCGGTGATGATGGTAAATGTCCGGCCATAGAGGTACTCGTGAAACCTTTTTACTGCGGCGACGATAGCCAAAGCCTCTTTGTCCAGCTGGCTGTAGTTCCGCTCCGGTTTGGTGAGGGTCCTTGAAAAAAATGCGATGGGTGCTTCTTTTCCATCAGGGAGAGTGTGGCTGAGGACAGCGCCACCGCCGAAGGGTGATGCGTCGCATGTGATGGCTAGTGGTAGGGTCTCGTTGTACTGGATGAGGACGGCATCCGAAGTGAACAGGTCCTTGGTTTTTCTGAAGGCGGCTTCCTCGCATTTCCCCCAAGTCCAGGTAGCTGCCTTGTCCAAAAGCCTATGCAAAGGCTCCGCCGCGGTCGCCTTTTGAGGCAGGAAGACATTATAAAAGTTAAGTAGCCCCAGAAACGCCTGCAGTTCTGTTTTTGACTTGGGTGTGGGGGCTTCCTTGATGGCTTTAATTTTCTTGTTGGTGGGGTGAATGCCGTGTCGGTCTAGGAGGTATCCTAGGAATTCAACCCGCTCTGTGTACAGCTGGCATTTTTCCCTCTTCACTTTAAGCCCGGTTTCTTTGAACCTCGTTAGCACCTCCCTTAGGCGAGTCTCTAGTTCGGCCTGGTTGGTTGCCGATACTAGTACATCATCGAAGTATGGGACCACCCCCTTGATGCCCTGTAAGAGTCTTTCCATGAGGCTCTGGAAAATTCCAGGTGCCACACTGACTCCAAATTGGAGGCAATTGCATCTAAAGGCTCCCCGGTGGGTGACTATGGTTTGTACCTCTATAGTTTCCTCGTCAACCAGCAGTTGCTGGTGTGCTTGGGCCAGGTCGAGTTTTGCGAAAACTTTGCCCCCTCCCAGTGAGTGTAGGAGATGCTGCACTACTGGGATGGGGTAAGCGCTTTGCTGCAAGGCACCATTTAGGGTGGCCTTATAGTCCCTGCAGATTCTCACTGACCCATCAGGCTTAATTGGGGTGACTATGGGGGTCTCCCACCGGGCGTGGTCTATGGGTTGTAATACCCCTTGCTTGAAGAGCTTGTCAATTTGCTTGTCTATCTTCGGTTTGAGTGCGAACGGGATCCGCCTTGGTTTTAGGCGTTTCGGGGGAACATGGGGTCTAGGCTGAAGGATATAGGGGGCCCTCGGTACTTGCCTAGGGTGCTGTCGAACACTTCCTGGAAGTCCCGGGCCAGTTGCTGCTCCCAGTCGGCTTCAGCGATGTGGTCGATGCCCGTGACTGCGATGCCTAGCGGTGCGAACCACTGAAGTCCCAGTAGGCTAGGTCAGTCTCGATCGATGATGGTTAAGGGAAGTCTTTCGGCGTGTCCCTTGTAGGTCACTGTAAACTGTCCTGTTCCGACTACAGGGATGCAGTTTCCCTGGTAGTCCTTGAGGATTAGTCTCTGGTTTTCTAGTTGCCTTCTCTGGATAGTAGGCACCAAGCGTTTAATTTCTTGCCAGGCTACCATTGAGAGGTAGGACCCGGAGTCCACCTCCATTTTACAAGGTTCGCCTTCAATGCCTACCTCCACGTAGACCTTTCTGGCGACTGTGGTTGTGGTGTGGCCGATGGTGACTGTCTGATGTGTCTCTTCTCTCCGCCTGGTCTCGCCGCCTCGTTGGGCTCATCCGTTTCGCTCCCAGCGGTTGTCTGTTGGCCGGTCTCTGGTCCTGGGGGGTGTGCTCTCTCGTCTCCGCTCGCTCGTATCGCGTCGCCTGGGGCTGCAGGTTTTCTTGAGGCGGCAAACGCGTGCGATGTGGCCCTTCTTGTCGCAGTGCCGACAAACTGAGTCGAAGAACCGGCATTCGGATCTGGGGTGGTCGCCTCCGCAACCGGCACACACGGTCCTCGACTTACGACTCCGCTGGCTGCACTGGTCGCGGCCTGCCTGGAGACGGTGGATGTCTTCCTCCTCGTCTGATGTGCCCGAGGTGGAGTGGAGTTCGCCCTGGTGGGTGGTAGTTTCAGGTTGGGCCTCGGTCGACCTTGCAGGGTTGTTGTTTGTGGTGCGGTCCCCGGCGTTCGGTCTCCGCATGCGGTCTGCTGATTGTCAGGTTGCTTTGGCCGCCGCGGCTTTGAAGATGGTGTTGGCGAGAGCGATGTTGCCCTTAGCCATCAACTGACTTTGGAGAACGGGGTCCCAAAGGCCGAGCACAATTCAGTCCCAAAGGGCCTCGTTCATGTTGGAGAACTCGCATAGTCCTCCCAGGCGGCGCAGCTCTGTAACGAAATCACTGAGACTCTCGCCCGACCGCTGGTCCCGCCGATAAAATTCATGTTGTCGGATGAGGATGGGCATGGCTGGAGTGTAGTTTTTCCGGAGCAATGGTTCGAGGTCCGCCCAATCCATCGCAGTAACGTCGGCAGGCTTGGCTAGCGCTTTTGCCATCTTAAACACTGCGGGCCCGCAGTGTGTTAGGAAGATGGCTCGTTTCTTCGGTCCCGTGGCATCCTTCAGATCGTTGCATTCGAGGAACATGTGGAATCTGTCCATGTAAGATTCCCAGTCCTCGGTAGCGGGGTTGAAGGGGGTTGGTGGCACGATGCTGGCCATCTCGTCGGTTGGCTGGCTTCCGTCGGACATGTGCTTCGGTTCAGGAAAGGGATCCCACCCTCGTCGCCAGTGTTTAGTCTGCGTGGAAGGAAGCCAGGAGTCGGTGACTTAGTATCAAGCTCTTTTATTTAGTCAGGAACCGAACTGGAGCTAAAGGAAAACTTTGCGGCTTTTTATTTCCAAGCCGCGGCGGCCGCAGCCAATGGCACCACTTTGAATCTCCTGCGATTCGAATTGACCAATCGCGGGAGATTCTCAGCGAGCCAATTGGCGCGGCTCGCCTAGCCAATCCGATTGCCCCACGCTTTGGCCAATCAAAGCATGGGGATCTCAAGAATTCAAATGAGGGGACAGAACATTTACAGTCATAAATGACAGGCTTGTCTACGTTGTGATGATCTTTTATCTTTAATTCTGACACATTCCTTTGCTCACAATACAAATAGTTGATTTCCTGTGCCCAGTTCCCTGAGATTTCCCCTATAAAACCTACTGGGCCTTTTGCATAAAGCTGCATAAGATCAAGCTGCATTCTTTATAAAGCTGCTTCTGTCAACCCCAGAAGAAATGCAAAGGCTAAATGGATGGAGCCCAAAAACCATGCTTGTCTGCAGAAAATAATAGCTCTGTCATGGGAAAACCTGTTGCCTTTCTTCTGCTTGGGTAATGAAAGCAAAATCTCACGTACGGTAGATAGTCACCAATTTCACATTTCAGGGATGGTTTTCAGATTTGTGGTGGTGCAGGAGTAATTGCATTTTATGGCTCTTTCTTCTTGTGCATTCATTCTTCTCAGTGAAACTACAGATACCCAAGGCATTGCATAGAAGCAGGAAGTTAAAATAATAAATTGTCCCTCCTACAAATCCAATTCTCAGGATGGTCTTGTGAATGCAGAATGTAGGAGTTTAGCAATCCTGAAAACATTAAACCCTTATTATTTCTAAACATAGGTAATACGCTTTTGCAGGAATGTCCAACCTTTGCAACTTTAAGACTGGTGGACTTAAACTCCCAGAATTCCCCAATCAGATGTCTGGGCTTTTTTTTTTTAATTACCAAATCCAGCTTGGTTTCCCTCTGATTTTGTATAATCAACACTCCTTATGCACTTAAGGAGGATGACAAAAATTTAAACATATGTGCATCTCTCATGTTCGGTAAAGCAGAATGTAATAATTTCTAATCCCATCTTTAATTTTATCTCAAAATGATTAACAAAGGACAACCCTCATCAGGCTAGACTCAGGGTTATCAGCAAATCTCAGTTCAAGAGGTTGATCAATCTCTAGAAAACTGAACCCCATCACTACCTGGACTTACGGAAGGGGTATTCAAAATATTGAAGTGATCTGAATTAAAGCAGGCGGCAATATTGTGAAGATATTCTGTGTAGTCAGTGGGATGGCCAATTCAAAAAGCAGGCATTCCAGCAAACAATTTAGTGGGTTCCTCATATACGGAGCTATTATACATGTGGTATTGTACATAGAAGTACAAGCCCTGTTCCCTTTTGCATCTAGCAGCCCTAGAGGGGATGACGTATAGTACCATTCTGTACTGTAGGAAGGAAACCTTTAATAGACATAAGCAATTAGGGGGCGTGCATAAGCACACCAACGTGCCTACTGTCCCTATCCAATTGTTTCTTTTATTTCTTATTCATATCCATTTCATGTGTTCATAACCATGTTTATACTTATACCTGTTATCTAACAATCGCTTGACAAAATAAAATAAATTAATAAAAATAAAAGAAATAAATTGAAGCCCAGACAATGATAATCAGCCCCGGATGGTATTTGGCAGTCAATTATCCCATTTGGAGTTACCTTTGAAGGGGTTTGGGACCTTTAGCTACTCCAGAAAGCTGTAACAAGACTGGGATTGGTAAAAAGGAATGTAAGGTTTGCTATAACTGCCTCATTAGTTACTCATTTTTTTTCTGGGTGTAAATCAAAGTGCTGCTAATAGTCTATATAGTACATTGTGACCATGGGAATAATATACCTGAAAGATTACTACTACTATTACTACTACTACTACTACTACTATATACTTAAAAAACTACTACCTGAAAGACTACTCAGTAAGCCTTTTTGGGGTTCTATGATTTTTAGGACTAATTCTTTCCATTATACAATGACTACCAGAGATACATTCAATGGAACTATATGAAACACGCCTTCTCAGACTTTGGAACTCCTTGCTACTAGAAGCCAGGTTATACTGCATAGTCTTATCTAACAAAAGAAGACATTTCTATTTAGATAGACTAAGCTGACTACCTACTGAGGTGACATTTATACACACAGATACACACCAGTGGTGGGATTCAAAACTTTTTACCACCGGTTCTATGGGCATGGCTTGGTGGATATGGCCTGGCTTAATGGTTGTGGCAGGGGAAGGATACTGCAAAATCTCCATTCCCACCCCATTCCAGGGGAAGGATACTGTAAAATCCCATTCCCTCCCCATCCCACTAACCTGCTTTCCAGCTCTGTTCTCCTGTGCAGGGCAACAAAAGAAAACCTAGCCAATCAGCTGGGACTCGGCAGGCAGAGAATAGATGGGGTTGGGGCCAGTCAGAGGTAGTATATGCCGGTTCTCCAAACTACTCAAAATTTCAGGTACCAGTTCTCCAGAACTGGTCAAAACCTGCTGAATATCACCTCTGATACACACACACACACACACACACACACAATGTATCAATATTATATAACATAATTTACAATATTGATATACTGATATGTTATACTCTTATTACTTTGTCTGTACCTTAACTGTTAAGCCTGAGCACTATTTTGACTGAATGTAATAGGACTTCTCAACTGACATACATGGCATGGTGCTCTAATTGATTGGATAAATTGGCTTACATTTCCATTTATTGCCTACCAATAAATGGAATTCTGCAATCATATATATGTCTCATCCCTAAAAATCTGGAAAGAACAAAACTGTTATGAACTAATAAAACACTTAAATAAAGTTTATTAAAAGCTTTAGAAAATAGCAGGGATCTAGCCCTGCACTTCTGATTGGCCGATAATAGCGATATCGGATTGGTCTGTTCAGGAGAATCTGATTGGCTGTTAACGAGCCACTCTCATTGGTTAAGGGGGTTAACACTCCACGTCTCTTATTGGTTACTAGAGCAGCAGCTTGCCTATAAAAGGGTTGCTGTTGCCCTAGGGTTTTGCTCTGTTCAGAATGATTAATAAAGAGTTGAAGTTCACTGTTCACCGTCTCGTCTCCGTTCCTTGCGCCCATGTGCAGAACTTAACACTGGTGACGAGGATGGGATGCGGAGACGTCAGAGCTGACTGAACACTACAGAGCACTAAACAGAGCACATGGCTGAAGGCGCATCAACGGCGGAAACCATGACCGGCGGCACCATACCACCTACTCCATTTGACCCGGCACAAGAAGACTGGGACTCATACATGGACCGGTTCCAGATGTTTCTGAAGACCAACAACTTGAAGGATGCCACTACTGGAAAAAAGCAAGCGGTATTTCTGACTCACTGTGGACCTGCCATTTTTAAGATGGCTAAGGCACTAGCAAAACCGGCGGAGGTGAAATCCATGGACTGGGACGTCCTCGAGCCCCTCCTACGGGCCCACTATGCACCTACTGTACCAACGCTTGTCCGAAGACATGAATTTTACCAGAGAGACCAGCGGAAAGGAGAAAGCGTTGCAGATTTCATCGCGGATCTCCGGAACCTGGGAGGCCTCTGCGGGTTCGCCGACCTCGAAGAAGCTCTAAGAGACCGAATAATTCTGGGTTTAGATGCACCATATGTGCAAAGTAAGCTGATGGCAAAAGGCGACATCAGCCTTGCAGATACCATCACTGCAGCAGAAGCAACCAGGAAGTCGGTTGCCCGAATGCGCCGCACCAACGGCCCGCTCCACCAACTCGCCAGCGAAACCTCACCTCGCCTTGAGGGACATGCAATGGCAACCCACCACGAGGACCTCGAATCGTCATCAGAAAGTGATGAGGAAGAAGTCAACCGGCTCCGGTCTGAATGAGACCAATCCCACCAGCGTAACCAGAGATTGCAGTATCAATACGCAAGTTGTGGGGTGAACCACCCATGATCAGACTGCAAATTCCTCGACACGCTCTGCCATAATTGTGGGAAGAGAGGCCACATCGGAAAGGTCTGTAGAAGCAAGCTAGGATCCAGCCCATTTCAGAGGGGGACCAACTACCGCCAACCCACAGGAAGTCGTCCTGTGAATCGGGAACATTCGAACTACCAATGGAACAACCACTCCTACAGAAATAAACCACTAGCCCATTCAACGAAACGAGAAGAGGCACACCAAACCATCACAATTGGTCACGCATCATCATTAGATGCAAAGAAGATCCAATTGAAGGTCGCCATCGAAAACCAGCCCTGTATGATGGAAGTCGATTCAGGATCATCCCTTTCGATGGTTTCCTGGAAGACCCTTAAACAATTAATCCCTGCCGTCTGGCGGCAAGACCTCAGAATCCAAAGAATCATTCTCAAGGACTATCAAGGAAACCGAATTCCGGTCGTTGGATCCAGCGTAGTCCAGGTTTCATTCAAAAATTGTACTGCATCTTTACCATTGACCGTTGTTGACCGTGATCGGCCTAGTTTGTTAGGCCTTCAATGGTTTGCTCCACTTGGGATTGAGGTAGCCGGCATTCACCAAACCAGCAGCGACGACTGGGAGGAGGCCCTTGTCCAGGAATTCCAGGACGTCTTTGCAGACAAACTAAGTGAGTACAAGGGGACCCCGATATCATTTAACCTTAACCCTGAAGTAGCCCCCATCCGCCTTAAGCCTAGTCAAGTCCCTTTTGCCCTTAAACCAAAGATTGACGAGCAGCTTGATAAATTAATAGCCCAGGGTGTTTTAGAACCAACCGACCATGCTCCTTGAGATACCCCAATCATAACACCCATCAAACCGGATGGATCATTCAGGATTTGTGGGGACTATCGTGCCACCCTGAATCACGTCCTTCAACAGAACACTTACCCGGTGCCGGTGGTACAACACGTCCTCCATTCCCTGGGGGGCGGAAAAGTCTTCGCTAAATTGGATTTAGCACAGGCGTACCAACAACTGCCTGTAGATAAAAAAACAGCAGAGGCACAAACGATCGTTATGCACCGAGGCGCTTTTAAGTGCAACCGACTCCAATTCGGAGTTAGCGTGGCCCCAGGGATCTTTCAGAGCTTGATGGAGAGACTATTACAGGGAATAAAAGGGGTCATACCATACTTTGATGACATTTTAATTGCTGCCCCGAATAGAGAAATACGAATGGAGCATCTTAGACTGGTTCTCCAGAAATTTAAAGACTCTGGCCTTAAAGTTAAAAAAAATAAATGTCAACTGTGTACAGATAAAGTAGAGTTCCTGGGGTACCTAATCGATAAACAAGGCATTTACCCCACCAGTAGCAAGTTAAGAGCAATCAAGAATGCCCCAAGACCCAGAAATAAGACTGACCTCCAAGCTTTTCTTGGGCTTATTAATTTTTACAACATCTTCCTGCCCCACAAAGCAACCATAGCCGAGCCTCTACATCAGCTTCTCAACAAAAAAGCAACCTGGGTTTGGGGGCACCGAGAGGAGCACGCGTTCCGACAAGTGAAAAACCTATTAACTTCCGATGCTGTTTTAATGCAGTATAACGAGACTTTGCCTTTAACAATCACATGTGACACGTCACCATTTGGAGTAGGAGCCATTTTGAGCCATGTGTTACCAAACGGCAGTGAAGCCCCTATTGCCTATTTTTCAAGAACTTTATCAAAGGTTGAACGTAACTATAGTCAAATCGATAAAGAGGCTCTTGCTGTTGTGTCTTCTGTTAAACGGTTTCATGAATATGTTTATGGATAAGTTTTTACTATTGTTACCGACCACAAACTTTTGCTGGGGATTATAGTGGGAGACAAGCCAACCCCCTATATATTATCACCTAGAATGACTCGCTGGTCAGAATTTTTGGCTGCGTACAATTATAAGCTGCAACACCGCCCGGGGAAAGCCATTCCCCACGCTGACGCATTAAGCCATGCACCACTTTCGGAAACTGTCGAAGACCCAGCTCCAACCGTTACAATGCTCCAGATTGAAACGCTACATTCACCGCCGCTAACAGCTAGAGATATCACGATCGAAACAAAACGCGATCCTATCTTAAAGTGAGTCCTTAGCTGGGTCGAACGAGGATGGCCAGTAGAACAAACCCCTGATGACTTCATCCCCTTCAAGAATCGGCAAACAGAACTTTTTTCGCAAAAAGGCTGCATCCTGTGGGGGGATAGAGTCATTGTCCTAGAGCGGTTACAACGAGCGATATTAAAGACACTGTATGAGGGCCATCCCGGCATCGTGTGCATGAAAGCGCTTCCACGAAGCTATGCATGGTGGCCGGGCATCGACAAACAGATCGAAGCCTGGGTAAAGACTTGTTATAAGTGCCAGGAAGTTAGCAATGCCCCACCAAAAGCAACTCCGACAGAATGGGAAACACCTCGGGGACCGTGGTCCCGCATCCATATTGACTTTGCGGGACCTACTACAGGACGTACATTCCTATTAACAGTGGATGCCTATTCAAACTGGCTCGAGATCCATGAAATGAAGAGTATCACAACCGAGTCTGTCATCCGGAAGTTGAACAGATTATTTACGACGCATGGACTGCCAGATGTTCTGGTATCTGACAATGGACCCCAGTTTACTGCACTCCCTTTTGAACAATACTTAGCGGACCACGGTATTCGCCATGTGCTAACTTCGCCAGTGCACCCTGCGGCTAACGGAAGAGCTGAACGCATGGTACAGTTTTTGAAAAAAACCCTCTACAAAATGGACTATGGGGACATTGAAGATAAGATAAATAGAATACTCCTTCTCCAACACATCACTCCACACTGCATCACCAACAAAACTCCAGCGGAACTATTGATGGGACACAAACTCCGCTCCCACCTCGACCGGCTTCACCCGTCTTACGAGCCAGAGAAACCCTGTGGATCTAGCGGAAAATGCTGCGAATTCAAGATAGGTCACAGTTTTTGCCAGAAACCTTTCTGGCAAATGGTTGTGGATCGAGGCCACCGTTATTCAAGCCACTGGACCCAGGTCATTCCGGGTGAAAACCTGCAATGGAAAAATATAGAAATGCCATATACATCAGCTTCGCTCCAGACTACAACCTAGTTTCCGCGACTCTGGTAACTCCCAAACTGAGGGGGGAGGGGATGTCGAAGAAACCGATTTCGAGATGGCGGAAAGCAGGAACGAAAGAAGTCAACAATCGGGTGTAACTAATGAAGAAGGATCAAGGAAGGGTGTGGCCTTGCCACAGAGGAACTGCTCAACAGAAGCAAGCCCGCAAGGGCCAGAGGACAACAATGAGAACATTAGCAGCACCGAGTCTTCCAATGAGGAACCGCTGGCACCCGACTTGCCTGAAAACGCCCCACCAAAACAGGCTTATGGACAAGAACCAGTGGGGCAGCGTAAATCCAATAGACAGTCAAAGCAACCTTCCTACTTCAGAGATTACATCACTGCACCCCCCAAATGGAACCCAGGGGAAGGGTTGTTATGAACTAATGAAACACTTAAATAAAGTTTATCAAAAGCTTTAGAAAATAGCAGGGTTCTAGCCCTGCACTTCTGATTGGCCGATAATAGCGATATCGGATTGGTCCGTTCAGGAGAATCTGATTGGCTGTTAACGAGCCACTCTCATTGGTTAAGGGGGTTAATACTCCACATCTCTTATTGGTTACTAGAGCAGCAGCTTGCCTATAAAAGGGCTGCTGTTGCCCTAGGGTTTTGCTCTGTTCAGAATGATTAATAAAGAGTTGAAGTTCACTGTTCACCGTCTCATCTCCGTTCCTTGCGCCCATGCGCAGAACTTAACAAAAACAATTCTAAAAAACCTTGCCAAGAAATCTCCAAGGGCTTGTCCAAGTGGTTGTCAAGAATCAACAGCAACTTGAAGGCATGCACATGTGCGTGCGCACACACAGACACACACACACACACACACACATTCAAATGAAAAGATTCTGTTCCAAGGGTTATTAATTTGATTGTAGAGTCACAGGAATGTATGAAAGGTCTGAATAATAATTTCCATGTTTTCTACAGACAGAAATGATTAGCAATATGGAACTGGGGGAAAGCATATCGTATAGAAGCAAAGATGGCTTAAGCATCCTGGGGCTATATCTCTAAGAATTCACGAGCAACTGACTGGAGGAAAAAAAAAACATCATAGCTCAACAAATGTTTTATATCCAGAAGAATGCAGATCTGTTCTAAGACAACTCACTTATTTTTCTAAAAAAGGATCATAAGAAAGGGTTAGATTCTGTAAGGTAAAAGTAAAGGTTCCCCTCGCACATGCATGCTAGTCATTTCCAGCTCTAGGGAGCAGTGCTCATCTCCATTAAAAAGCCAAAGAGCCAGCACTGTCCTAAGACGTGTCTGTGGTCATGTGGTTGGCATGTTTAAATGCTGAAGGCGCACGGAACATTGTTACCTTCCCACCAAAGTGGTCCTATTTTTCTACTTTCATTTTTACATATTTTCGAACTGCCAGGTTGGCAGAAGCTGAGACAAGTAACAGGAGATCCTGTTTCTCTATATCTTGCTCCAGTCCTTTGTAACTTCTTTTCCTTTCCTTCTTCCCTCTCTTCTTCTCCCTCCCCTTTTTACCCCCTTGTCTCTCTACCTCTATTTCTCTCTTCTGTATTCCCCTTTTCTGTTGCTTTCCAGTATTATACTTATTTTTTGAATTATTTTTCTTTTCTTTGGTTGTTTTTTTAAGTCTTAAATTCTCCATTCTCTTTCCCCCCCACCTTTCCTTTTTCTTCCCCACATAGAATTACTTATTCATTAAAAATGGCTCCTTCTTTGTCCCAGTTTTCTTGTTTTGCAGTCTTTTCTTGTTGTTTCTCATAGTTCCAAATCTCCATTTCTAAGAATTGAAAGACGAAGCCAAAAGAACCCTTCCCTTCTTGTGCAACTTCTTTGTACTTTTTAAGTTCCAGTTTCAATTTATCCAGAAGTGGTGCCATTGTATAAATTTTTAAACAACCACCCGATTGATTTTAGTCATTCAAATATAATAACCAAGAATCCAAAGATCACCAAATAATCCAAATACATGCAAGCTGTTTCTTTTTTGCTCTTTTTTTTCACTTTCTCTTCCTGGGATTACTATTTAGTTGCAAAGTTTCAGTTAAAATGTATCTTTTAGAAGTCTTGTTGAAGTTTTACTTTAGATTATTTTTAATTCCAGGCAGTCTCCTTCCTCTTCAAGATTCTGCCCTTATTCTTTTTCTCTTCCTTCCTGCTTATGAAAAAGAACGTTTTTAATGTCCAGAAATCTTTATTATCCCTTTGGCATTTTGTTTTATTTTCAGCTTAATTGCCTATTGATGTCAAAGCGGATGTCTCTTAGTTGTCAGTATAGAGAAGGAGAGAGAAGGGGGAAAAAAGCCAAACCTTTCCCTTTTCACTTTCCTTTGCTGCTTCCGACTCTTCTTTGGGAGCAATGTTATTTTTTGTAAGTTTAAATTCCAGGATACCTTGGTTGTTGCTTTTACAATTTAACCTGGTCAGCTAAAACTTTCACTTCTTATCTTCTTCCTGCACATTCTTTTCCGGTCAAGTTCTTCTTTGTGGTGGCCATTTCTTTTTTTTTTTTAAACAAATTTTATTAATTTTCAAAGACAATACACAAACAAACAAAACATAAAACATCTTTTCTGAAAGCTGCTTTATCCCAGGTTACATCTCTTCGTACAGACACAAATTCAAATTCATGTTCATTTTACATGCCATTCCATATCTTATTACCATTTTCCATTTTCTATATAGCTTCTCGCCTCTTTTAACTTTCTTAATTTTATTTTATTTATCTCATCTCAGTTCAAATCATAATGCTTATTATTCTTTGTCTGTTCCAGCTATCTATTTCTCTTTTCTCTTTAAACAAAACTTCTCCTTGGAGATTGGAGTGTGACGCCTTTAACTCTTTCCCCTAAATTTATAATACTTAATATAATACATGACTTTCATTGGGATTCTGTTTAGTACGTTCTAAAATTATACATTATATTTTATAAAAAGGAAAAAATTTATAAGTATATAATATAATTAAAACAACTATCAATGCCAATACAAATCTAATCATTAATATTAATATTCATTTATATCTTAAACATTTTACACATTACTTTTCAGTTGAATATCATACTTTTATGGGAACACTTATATTTTCCATATACTTTCTGACCACCGCTGCTACCGCCTTCGGGAAAGGGAGTAATGGCCAGCTGAAGAGGAGAAATGCGGCTCTCCTTGACCCTGCTGGTGGTCTCCCCCCTCTTCACCACTTCTACAGGGTGGCTTAGCCCCGAAACCAACCGGCTCGGGGCGCTCCAGCGGCGAGCCCAGACAGAAACCACACACGATCGTGGATTTCTGTCTGTCGCCAAAGCCGTTCAAACCGGAAGTCCAGGAATATATACTCTGACTTTTAAAAGACAGTTGAGCTAAATAGCTGCCTTCCTTGCCTACAATTTACAGCTCATCATTAAGTATTTAAAGGAATATCTTATTTTTATACTTGTGTTTAGATGAAGTTATCTAAATTATAAAACAGACTGTCACTGCAGTGCTTGCTAAATAGTACCATCTGAACTTGATTTGCCCAGGAAAATAATACTATAAATTTTGGTGACAAACTTTAGCCTTACTTGATTTGGATATTATTATTTCCATATATCAGCCAGGTACAATTACAGGACAATTGTAAGAATAAACCAATTCAAATTTGTGTAAATGTGAAAAAGGTTATTTTGCCAGCATCATAATTCCTTGAAAAAAGACTAATTTGGATATCTGACTTTTCAAAATATCATCAAACTCAACTTTAGTATTACCATATAATGTTTCCTGAATGTGCCATTGTTTAGATATAAAATTGAATTAAATTAATGAATTAGTTTACATCTGCAGGAATTTTGTATCTAAGAATTAATTGGTTGGGAAGAAGGTTGGTGAGAAATTCTAAGAACAGCTTTGAGAAAAAGTTTAATGGCAAGGACAATGTATAGGTGACATTTTCTTTGCTACAAATTTTCTTTGCTCCTTCCAACAAGTTTTCCAATAAAATCCATCTGCTTCAGTTCCAAGTTGGGAGAAAGATATTGGAAACGTGGAGGCTGATTGGAAAGATGGTTTATTGATTAAGCAGAACCACATGTTTCCAGTGTCTTTCTCCGAGCTTCGAACTGAACTAGATGGATTTTCCTTGTTACACTATTGAAATGAACAGTGATCTCTCTAAAACTGTGGAAATCCAAATATGTATTAAAATTCCCATACATTTGTTATTAAAATTTGAAATGTATGAGGGTGAAACTGGACTGCATTAATGTCTATCCAAGTCATTGTTGTTCCAAAGGTGTTTTTTTGGAAGGCTGTTTTAGTGTCTACTTTTCTTCTACAATCTTTTCTATCATATGTGGCTCCATTATCATCCACAATTTGGAGCAGAAGAGTCTCCATAATCAGAGGTGGGTTTCTACCAGTTCTGTCCACCTCTGTAAAACCGGTAGCTCTGAAGAGCAGCAGATATAGAACCAATTCTATGTCTGCTGATGTTTTTGCCCACCCGCCCACCTGGGCTCTTACCTGACCTTTATTTCCTGATTTTTTTCAACTTCAGCTGCCATGTGAGGCACAGCTGCAGTTAAAAAAGCAGGAAAAAAGGGCTTTTTGAAAGGTTGCTTCTCTTCATGCAGCATGCTGATGACGATTTACAGGCACGCCCCAGCAGCATGCATGGAAGCACATCATAAGTCACTGAACCTCGTAAATGACTGAACTGGTAGTTAACCCTGTCAGATCCCACCCCTGGTATAATATATGGAGTAAATATTAACACAAGTATCCTTTTATTTTTATTTTGCAACCCAGACAAACCACCAGAATTTGCTAATTAGCTTTTTGTGTTAAATTTTGATGACAGGATTTCTCCCCATTTCCCCCTCCCCTTAAAGCCCCTCCTGTCTTTCTAAGGACCAAGAACAGTTTTTAAAAATTGGCTGCACCCACTCCAATGACCTCATTTTATTACTAGCTATTGACTGTGCAACTGTTGGTTGCTAATCTCCTTGATCAAGGAAAATCTGCTCCCCTAAACAAGCCAAGAGGAACACAAAAACAGCCCCAAAGTCATGAAAATCATAACAGACCACACTCTCTCCAGTCTCCATTCCAACAGATTCCACAAGCCAAATGGAATCCCATGGGGGAAATCAGGAGATTCAAGCAGTTCAAATGAGCATAAAGATTTATTGCAAGTTTAATCTCTCTACAAGAATCTGACCTACTAACAGTAAAGGGAAATGAGCAGGAGATTAAAAAAAGACATTCAAGGTGGACTGGACTTAGATCTCTTGCCGCTGCACAGGACTTGTGACTTATGATGCATTTGACCCCTCCCTCAGGCTTAGCATGGTTATCTCCTACATCCCCAATAACTCTGCAAGATGTTATTACAAGGTTTATTGGTGTCTGTAAGCTGTTCGGCAGTAGCCAACTGTAAATAAAAAATACTAAAATCAAACCAAAAATCAAGAAGAAGATCCCCTTTTCTAGGGAAAGATGCAGTATTGAACTAATATCTGCAAATTAATAGTTGCAAGTCATTCTGCATAAATACCATATTAGGTATGTTCCCTGCCTGGAGTTATTTATAAAAATAATAAAGGCAGGTTTGTAAATACATAAATATGTATAGGAAAGGTAATATCAGGTACAAAGAGTTATCTCTGAAAGATGTTAAACATTTATTATTTATCATTCCATGTATGAATTAGAAAGTGAAAAAAGGGTATGATCTATGCTGCAGTTCTCTGGCTTCATTCTTTGTGAGGTATAAAATTGAGGGAACATGATCAAACGGTTACATTCACACCATCGACCCAGTTGCCAGCTGTGTGTCTCTTGCACATACTCATTTATTGAGCTGTCACAGGCAGAACCATCTGATACTTCCTGACCACATGTGACATTGTAGATGGTCACAACATTCCAGCATCATCAACAGTTGGCCTTCAGTCTCAGCATGCAACCTCTATACTCTATATCCCACAGTGCATAGGTCTCTCTTGTTTCTGTCTTCCTGCCCATCTGTAGTCAAACATCGACATACCAAGTTGATGTGCCAGAAATTTTGTATCAAATCCTAAGAATGGCCCAGGAGGGGAAAAAGAGGAAGAATGTGGATGTGGGTGGTGATGGATGTAATGAGCCTTCTGGGAGGAAAGGAGGAA
The DNA here is from genome assembly GCA_033807585.1 of Hydrophis major. Lineage (NCBI taxonomy): Eukaryota > Metazoa > Chordata > Lepidosauria > Squamata > Elapidae > Hydrophis > Hydrophis major. The sequence goes on from CM066328.1 coordinate 265,245,464, forward strand.
AGAAAAATCTGTTCAGAAGTTATTTGAATGGCCTTGTTTGGAAACAAATCTAAATACCTGAAAGTTCTTAAGATGCTGAATCTAGATGATTCAGGAGAAGGAAACCAGCTTATAATTGTCCTGAATAAAAGATAAGGAATGATTATGAAACCAGGAAGAGAAAAAAAAGCCCTTGTAATTAAAATTGCTGCTGGTTTTTTCCCTTAGTATTTGTTCCACTTTGTCCATTTGTTTTTAGCACTGCACTTACTAGATCCGTGATGGCGAACCTATGGCACGCGTAGCCATTTGTGCCGGCGTGCGAGCTGCAGGCAAACTTACCTCACTGAGCATGCGTGTGCCTCACAGCTGATTTTCAGCTGGTTTTTCGGCCTCCCAGAGGCTTAAAAAAATCCTCTGCAGGCCGAATTGGTCTGTTTCGTCACTTCCCGTAATACCGAAAGTGAGAAAACGGATCTATTCAGCCTCTGGAAGGCCAAAAAAGTCCTCAAACCAGCCGAAAATCAGCTGTGAGGCGCAGTGCAGGTAAGGGGGCCAGGGGAATTTGCATGCATGCGCAGGGGTCATGGGAGTGGGGCACATTGCCTTCTGGGTGCTGGCATGCGAGCACACGAGTGCCAGCATGCATACAATTTTTGGCACAGGAGCCTAAAAAGATTAGCCACTACTGTACTAGATCCTTCATCAAAGCTGAAGGGGGTGCAGGGTTTTGTTCCTCAGTCGGCTTGTCATGCAGCCTTACATAAATTTGGGCTCAAGGTCACCCAAGAATCTTCTGTGTCCCTCCATTCTGGTACCTAAACCAGACCATCTGTCAAACATTAAAAGTTACAAAAAATGATAGTAAAAGAAATTTCCACGCATCCTAATATTTGTGTTATAAGTTTACAGTGTCACACATATAAAGCACTTTTTCATGTACCAGTGCTGGCGGACCCAAAGGTGTTTTTTCAAAAGGCAATTGGGCTTTCTTTGTGTTTCTGGACTTTCTGAAAAAAACGAAGCAGCTTATTGGATGAGAAGTGAAATGTCTCCCAGAAAAAATCAAGAAAGTCCTGTTGCCTTTTGAAAAACACCTTTAGGACAACCATGACCTGGATGACGAAGAATCTCTCTAAACATTGTGCTAGTGGAGTGGATGTACTTGTCACATGACACTAGGCTGGATCATCATATTTCATGGCAGGGCGCAGAACAGTGGTGGGATTCAAATTTTTTTCTACCAATTCTGTTAGGGTGGCTTGGTGGGCATGGTGAGGCTTGGTGGGTGTGGTTTGGTGGCATGGCAGGGAAGGATACTGCAAAATCCCATTCCCTCCCCACCCCACTAACCTGCTTTCCAGCTCCGTTCTCCTGTGCAGGGCAACAAAAGAAGACCCAGATGATCAGCTGGAACTTGGGAGGCAGAGAATAGTTAATGGCAGGGCCAGTCAGAGGTATTTGCCAATTCTCTGAACTATTCAAAATTTCCACTACTGATTCTCTGGTACCAGCGCACATGACCCAGCAGTAAGTCTGGCAGCAAATAAACATTGACTCACAAATTTATGCATTTATTTGAATATGTTATTCATCGGTTTCTCCCTTGAATTGCTAGACCTGTCATTTAAACTTTCAGGTGAATTTTCCTGAAAGTTCAGGTTAAATATTTACACATTTGCACCATATCAATTAAAATGGTGTGTGTAGTAGTATTAGAGGGAGATATGTAATTCAGGTACTGGCCTAAGAGGAGGGAGATGTAGGTTCTAGCCTTCTCTTAGGATGACTTTGGGATAGTCAGTCTCTCAGCCCCAGACTGTGAAGTCAAAAAAACCATTCATTCCGTCTACCAATGTGCACTTCCAAGTGTGGTAGATGAGCACCCATAACATTCAGTGAGGGCCCTTCCATTTTGCAGTGGGTTGATTTGGGATGATGATGTTGATGATGATCAAAAACCCACTTTGCTTTGAACTTCCCATAGTACATAACACAACACTTTCAAGTTTCTTAGGCTGTTGGTCAGAACACGAATAATAAACATGGCTTACTCACTCTAAACAGAGTGACATACGTTGGACAAATAAACAATGACAACTCCCTGATTATATACCAAATTCTGTGCTGCTTACACACACACACACACACACACACACACTGTTTAAATAAATAAAGGAGGTCTCTAGTTTTATTCATGCGGGGGAAATAGAATATGATGCAAATATGGGTATCTTTTCAGGCAATATATTTGAGTGTCTTTTTAAACTGCTCTGATTATTCCGTTCTGTTTGGTGCTCTGTTAATTTAGCAGTCTCAACTCCAGCTGTGCTGTAGCAGATTTGCCCTGATCTTTGGAGGAGGAGATTTCTATTTAATGAACATCAGAAGAAAAAAATATTTAGGTTAAAAAGAGAAAGATGAAAGGAAGGAAGGAAGGAAGGAAGGAAGGAGGGAGGGAGGGAGGAAGGAAGGAAGGAAGCTTGAGCAATCTAATGCCCCAAGTCTCATAAAGTTTTCTATATTACACAGAACAGCCAAATGATTTAGTTCACTTTCTTTCTTAAAAGAAAAAAAATCTACAGGTAGATCTTGACTTACAACCTTTGATTTAGTGACCATTTAAAATTGATCCCCTTACCTACCCCCTCCATTGCTATGCCAAATGGTGATAGTGCAGTAGTCTTTGAATTGCAATAACCCATGATCCTCACTTAATAACAGCAATAGGTTGCAGGGATTTCTGTAATTGATGAGGTCATAGAGCATTATGTCATGTGACCATGTTACTTATGTCAATCCCTGCAATCACATCACTGTTATTAAGTGAGGATCAGAGGTTGTGAAGTGTGTGCACCTCCTTGTAATTTCTTCCTGGCTTCCAACAACCAAAGACAATGGGGAAGCCATCAGGAATTCCCAACCAAGCAGACAGATAGGCAGATAAATTGCAGCTACCAGTTGGAAAGGGAGCAAGGAGGCCAGGAAGGCATGGCATGAGTAGAACATGGCTTGAGGTGGCTGCTACACAGCAGGGGGAAATATATGAGGGTGCACAAGTTGTTAGGAAATAGCAGCACAAACACAGGGAGGCTCAGGGAGGTGCACACTTGGAGAAAACTTATTCAAGCAACTTGTGATCTGCCCTGCTGACTTCCCTATTCACTTTCCTTCTGGGAAGCTGGTGGGGAAGGTTGCAAATTGCAGTCATGTGGCTGTGGGATGCTGCAAGTGTCACATGAGCCAGTGGTCCTTCACATGGCCCTGGGGTTGCTGGGATAGCTGGAACTTGGTGGGCCAGTTGTAACCACCACTCATTCAGTGGTATTGTAATTTCAAATGGATGTTGAAAGAGTGTGTCCTTAACAGAGGATCACCTGAAAAAGGTACATTCTTTTGTAGCCAATAAATGGTAAAGCTGAGCTCCAGGGATTTTAAAATAGAGTGAATTGCAGTGACATTGACTGGATTCATCATGAAAACTAGATGACATATAGAACTGGCTACAAATTGTATAGCACGATTAAGCCACAGGTTGGTTTAGTTTGGGTTTTTGTATGTTGTACAATCTGTTTGGCTATGCCATCTCCACAAAATCATCAGCTGAAGATGCTTGCGGTTTATAATCTTAACCACTTACAATCTACCAAAAAAGCAGAACATTCTGAAAGTTTCTTGAATTGATAGAGGGGAAATGAATACGAAGATTCAAAGTGGAAACTAATGGGAAGTTAGTTAATAATTCAAAATAATGACTTTTTAAAAAGTAGAACTTCTAGATCCTGGTCTTCCGGAAAAGTCGAAAGCAGACTTGATTGCTAGAGAAACCCTTTTTACCTGGGAGGTCATTAACTGTGATTTCCTTAACTTACATACATTCCTGGTTCTCTTCACGAATATGATCTAACAGAGTAGAATATTCTGTACCTCATTCCTGCCCTAATGACATACAATTGGAATTAGAAATTTAATTGTTGATTAAGCTGCGTGTAAAATATCTAGGCTTCATAACTTGAGGCAATATATATACTTTCCAAGACACTTTATTAGACTGGTTTAAATTATATTCCCTAGATACTTTTCAGTTTATTGGAAATTAAAAAGCCACTGTGTTTTTGCCTGCTTTCTTTGCTTTGCCTCCACAGGGAACATTTATAGCTTATTAGGAATACAAAACATCCTTGATTATAAATGTTCTTAAATAAATAAATTCAATACTTGCAATATGCATTTAAAAGTATTAGGTAGTAAGACGATCGGGGAGAGTCAGAACATATCTACACATACCAATTTAAGGTGCTCCTAACTTGTACTCATGCTAGCTTGATTCTAAGCTGGTTTATGAAAGCCCTGTCCAGACAGATTGAGATACTTTGATACCTTGTTGCTGTAGTGGTTAAGGCACCAGGCTATAAATCAGGACAATGAGTTCTAGTCCTTCCTTAGGCATGAAAATGTTTAGTATTATAGCACTTGTGGTTGCTGTTCTTGTGTTGGAGGCACCCAGGCCCTTCCAGGCTGGAATGATTAGATGGTGACATCACCGTGCCCAGGGGATGCCCAGTTGGGGACTCCTTTCATGTTCCTGTTAATGTGCTGCCTAAAATGTTACCTATTTAGATACGTGTATTTGCATGCTTTTCAACCGCTAGGTGGGCAGGAACTGGAGTGAATGACAATAGCTCACCCCGTCACACAGCAACACTTGGGTCTCAAACACGGGCTTGCTGTTTGTCAGCCCAATGGAGAAAAGGACCTATACATTGACTACAGAGCTGATTGCATCAAAAAAAAGTCACACAACCCACAACTCCACATCCAACCTCACCCCATCCAATCCAACATCACTCAAAACTAGGCATGCCCGCCCCTAATTACCTCTATTCCAACTACAGCTGGCCTTAAATGCAAGCTATTCAATGCAAGAAGCCTTGTAAATAAAACACCTGAATTTCTCCTCTTACTAAATACGGCTAAATTTGACATTATATTTGTCTGTGAAACATGGCTCAACGCACCTCACCCTGACTCCATTACCACAGTAATAGACTATCATGTTTACCGATCAGATTGTGAAATCCATAGAGGAGGTGGTGTTGCTATCTTCTATAAAAAGTCCCTACATCTAAAAAACATCCAAGTTACCCAGGAGCTTGCTATTCCTGAGACCATTGTCTGTGAACTGCCCTTAAATATCACATTTCGGTTCTTACCACGTTACAGAGCCCCTGATTATGACATTGAACATGCAAACAAGATAAATACACTACTAACATGGGCAGCATCCTGCCCACACACTTTTAACTTTCTTGGTGACTTCAATCTACCTCGTATTAACTGCACCCTTAGCGAATGTACAACTGAACCTACACATGCAACCTTCTACAATGCAGTAACAAACTAGTAACCAACAACACTAGATTTAACAACTGTCCTGATCTCATCTTCTGCAATAGTTTGAATTCAATTCATGGAATACAAATTAAAGAACCCTTTTCCAACAGTGACCACAACATGACTGACTTTTGTCTCAACATACATCCACACAAAAATCATCACAATGATGGAATCCCCAATTATAACTTCAAAAAAGGCAACTATGATCTTATAAACAATGATCTCTCATCCCTTGATTGGCAATTTCTATTCTCTGGATGCAATACTGTAGAAGACCATTACAACATATTTTTACTTGAAGTCAAAAGAGTCATCAAACTATATGTACCATTAACAACTCCCAAAACCAGAAAAAACAAATTACCCATAACAATAAGGAAGCTTTAATCCAAAAAGAAATCACTCTGGTGTAAAAACAAATCTGCTCACATTGCTAACTTCAAAAGCCAATAGAAAAATTTATGCCACCAGATAAAAACTGAATGCAACAATTATCACATGAAACAAGAAAAAAAACCTTCTACACATCAATTCCACCCGCACTTTCTACAATTTTATAAACAATAAACTAAAAGGTCCATCCCACCCCTGAAAGGACCTAATGGTTAAGACTGCAACAATGATGACATTATTAAAGCCAACCTCTTTAACACATTCTTTGGTTCAGTATTTGTAAACAGCAATGGATCATGCCCAGTATTTCCTAGTCAAACCACAGACAACTACAATGATCTAATACATATTGATTTCACAGAAGACAATGTTGTAAAAGCATTGCGCAATCTAAAACCATCTCTATCTATTGGACCAGACGGAATATGTGCCTACTTCTTAAAAAAGCTATCCACTGCCATAGTCGAACCTCTAAGCATAATCTTTGAAAAATCTTTCAGCACCAGCTCCTTGCCAAAACTATGGTCACAAGCCACGGTCATCCCCATCTTCAAAAAGGGAGACCTCAGCCTAGTTGAAAATTACAGACCAATCTCTTTATGCTGCGTCACCTGTAATGTCATGGAATCAATTATTAACCAATCCATCATCCTCCACTTAGAAACAAACAACCTACTCTCTAATAAACAATTTGGTTTCAGGAAAAAAATAGCCTGTAATCTGCAACTTTTACACTGCAAAAACATACGGACCACACAACTCAATCAGGGCAAAGCAATAGATGCAATCTACATAGACTTCTGTAAAGTCTTTGATTCAGTGGTACACGACAAACTACTCCCAAAACTAAAAAAATTTTTTAAAAACAAACTTTATTGAATATACAACTAAAATACGGAACAAACACATAGACAACATAGAAAAAAAAGTGAAAAAAAAACACAAAAAATAAACGAATAAAAGCAAACAATTCTGCTATCAACAGTTTGTGGTTCCTTATTATTGGTGTCATATTTACAAATAAGTCTTAATGTAAATATGTAATTACTACTCCCTTTACAGTTTAACAATATTTACTAATATATTTTCTATCTTTGTTCTATCTAGTCATACCAACATTCCCAGCTTTTGTAATATTCTGATGATTCTTTGTCCTTAAGTGCTAGGGTCAATTTATCCATCTCTGCACAGGTTGCTATTTTCTGAATAATCATTTCCTCTGTTGGAATGTCAGCTTGTTTCCAACACTGTGCAAAGGCTAATCTAGCTGCAGTAAGTATGTGCAATATTATATATTTGGCTTTTTTAGGGAATTGTCTATTAAATATCCCTAATAGGAAGAATTCTGGTTTTAATTCAATTTACTCCGCCGTTATTTCCTCCAACCATTTTTTGATTCTGCACCAATATCTTTGGGCTTCAGTGCAGGACCACCACATATGAAAGAATGTTTCGTGTTTCTTTTTACATTTCCAGAAGTTCAGATTCATGTTAGGAGATATCTTCACTATTCTCGAAGGAGAGAGATGCCATCTATAAAACATTTAATAGGCATTTTCTTTATATCTTTCTGATTTTGTGATTTTATTATTCCTGATCCAGACCTTTTCCCATTCTAATAATGTAATGCTACATCCAATATTTCTACTACAAGCTATCATATTGTCTTTGACTACTTCCTCCTCTAATTCTATCTCTAATAAATGGTTATAAAATTTTGTATTTTTTTTCTGGACCTAGTAAGATTTTATCTAATTGTTGTAGCTTACTGTAAATTCTGAAACTTTTCTTATCCTGTCTGTATCTATTTTGAATTTGCAGATAAACCCACTGGTCTACTCATATCCCTTGTTCTTGGAGATCTTGCCATGGTTTTAAAGTTCCTTGTGCATCCAGAAGGTCTTTGTACTTTATCATCTTGTTAAGATCCAAATTATTTGGATGTATCATCGCCTCCATCATTGAGATCCAAATTAGAATGTTTAGATAATGTCTTTTCTTTATTTTATTCCAATTAGCCAGTAAAGAGTCTCTAATTATATATCTGTGGAAGCAATTCTGTTTGGTTTTTCCCGTGTCCCATAAAAATGCATGCCATCACCCTCTGTAAGTCATGGCCTTCTTAGAATAGTGTTCTTTTATTTGACAAGTTTACCCACTCTTTCAGCCATAGTAAAGAGGCTGCACTATGGTATAATTCCCAATTTGGGAGTGCCATACCCTCCCTGCTTTTCATATCTTGCATTGCTTTTAAATTTATCCTCAATTTTTTCCCTTGCCAAATAAATTTTGCGTTTATCCTATTATGTGCCACAAAGTATCTAAAACTAAAATCTTATGGTATTTCTGGACACCTGCATAACTGGATAGAAGCATTCCTGTCGAACAGACAACAAATGGTCAAAATTGGGAGCGTCCTATCAAATTCTCTACCTGTCAACAGTGGTGTCCCCCAAGGCAGTGTTCTAGGACCAACTCTTTTCATACTCTACATAAATGACCTCTGTGATCATATCAAGAGCAACTGTGTTCTCTTTGCTGATGATGTAAAGCTATTCAACACCACAGACAATATTACTACCTTTCAAAAAGACCTTGACTGTGTATCAGAATGGTCAAACAAATGACAACTTCAAATCTTAACAAATAAATGCTCTGTCCTACATATTGGGAAAAAAATCAGAAAATAAAATACAGGCTGAATAGTCAAGATGATCCAAACTCTGTCAAGGATCTTGGAGTACTCATCTCTAATGATCTAAGTGCTAGAGCCCACTGTAGCTACATAGCCAAAAAGGCATTAAGAGTTGTTAACCCAATATTGTATAATTTTAGAATGTACCAGACAGAATCCCAATGTAGGTTATGCATTCTATATTAAGTATTATAAATATAGGGGGAAGAGATAAAGGCATCATACTCCAATTAGTGTATAGGAGAAGTTTTTTTTAAAAGAGGTTTTTTATGTTTTTATGTTTTGTGTTCCTGTGTGTTTGTGTGTTGTATGTCTTTAAAAATTAATAAAGTTTGTTTAAAAAAAAAGAGTTGTTAACCCAATCTTACGTAGCTTTTTCTCTCTAATATTATACTACTAACTGGAGCATACAAAACATTTGCTAGACCAATACTCGAATACAGCTCATCAGTCTGCAACCCACATTATGTATCTGTTATTAACACAGTTGAGAAAGTCCAGAAATATTTCACTAGAAGAGTTCTCCACTCCTCTACTTGTTGTAGAATACCATATGCCACCAGACTTGAAATTCTAGACCTAGGAAACCTAGAACTACGCCGCCTTCGATCCGATCTAAGTATAGTATATAAAATCATACATTGCAATGTCCTACCTGTCAATGAATACTTAAGGTTCAACCATAACAACACTAGAGCAAACAATAGATACAAACTCAAGGTTAATCGCACCAAATTTGATTGCAGGAAATACGACCTCAGCAACAGAGTGGTCAATATCTGGAATACTCTACTTGACTCTGTGGTTTCTTCCCTAAACCCCAAAAACTTTAACCTTAGACTGTCTACTATGGACCTCACCCCTTTCCTAAGAGGTCTGTGGGGGCATGCATAAGCGCACAAACGTGCCTACCGTCCCTATCCTATTCTTTTATTTTTCTTATATGTATCCATGTATTCATAACTATGTTTTTACTTAAACCTATTATCTTATAAGCAATTAACAAACCAAATAAAATAAATAAATAATAAATGATAAAAGCGTATTAACTTAGTCCAGGAGAAAATTGCAAGATTACTTTCACACCACACATAGGAAGGGATTGGAAGAGAGAATTGAAGAAAACAAGCTATTCTTATGCAAATATCATCATAATGGAAGTTTACGGACTCTTTAAGATATTCTGGTTACCTTCTTAAGAAACCCACTCTGAAATATGTGAGACTTGATTCCAAAATAAATATTCATACTGGATATAATAGTTGAATTAAATGACACTAAGGAGAAGTAAAAACCAATCCCACACACCCCCAGGCTCAAATTGCTGCTGTTGAGCTTTTCATTTTGTTCTGCAATTATTTTTTTAAAAATATTCCACATAACCTAATCCCATGAACCTGGCAGGAATGTCCCTGACATTAGCACACAGGGGTGTCTAACCTTGGCAGCTTTAAACTTGTGTACTTCAACTCCCAGAATTCCCCAGCCAGCAGTAGCTTCTCCGTTTTATTCATCATCCATTGCTATTCTCTATTTTTATAAATTAACGGCTTGCCTTTAGGGACAGCTGAAATTGTTTTAACTATATGATATGTTTTCAGAATATGGATGTTGTGATGGGTTTGAAGATTCAGAATATTAAAAATGGCAGTACCTGTTCAGCCACCTGTGGAAGCTGTGCTCATCGTTTCATGCCGAACCATGTGCTGCTCTAACAAAGGGGAAACAGCATGGAAGAAAAGTGAAAAGGATCAGAAACTTCCAATGCTGCTACATCTTGCAGGGATTGTGGTTGTTAATAACCATATTGCCCTGCTTCATCTATAATGCTGAGACTTAGTGATATGTATAAGCCAGGCAGTAATGATTGATTAATAACCATGCGCTATAAAGAGTGACTGGGAGGGGCGGGTGGGGGGAGAATGCCGTCAGTGATTGTCACACATGTGCGCAATGTTTCACATGTGCAATAAAGACTGACTGGGCAGGGAACGAAGGAGCAGGCAGAGAGCGGTTCTCTGGTTCTCTGAACTACTGGGAATCATAACAACCAGTTCTATAGAACCGGGTCAAACTGGTAGCATCCCAACCCTGCTACAAGGTCCCTCCTAACTCTGTTACTCTGTTATCTGTTATATAGGTGCCATTGCTGCCTTTTCTTGTAGGACCCCAAACCAACCACATTCTGGGAATCCCTGGGATAAATGTCAAAACAATATTTAAACAAAAATGCCTCAAATTTTCTGAGTCTTCTAAAGATGTGTCGTTTTCATTTCAGAGTTTAGACTTCTTATCCATAATTTAGAAGATCGCAGGGAGGAACATCAGATTTCAGTAGAGGAAAGATTAGGAACTGCTTGATTAGAGTCTTAACCATCTAAGCACAACTCACAGGTAGCTGACAGAAAGATGGGAAGAATGATGCAGAACAAACATTGCCCTCAAACCAGAGCAAGAATTCTGACCAGGAAATATATAGATTCACAGATATATATAGATCTATATAGATATAGATATCTATATATCTACATCTATATCTATCTATCTATCTATCTATCTATCTATCTATCTATCTATCTATCTATATCTATCTCTATCTCTATCTCTCTCTCTATATCTATATCTATATCTATATCTATATCTATATCTATATCTATATCTATCTATCTATCTATCTATCTATCTATCTATCTATCTATCTACATCATCTCTCTCTCTCTCTCTCTCTCTCTCTCTCTCTCTCTCTCTCTCTCTCTCTCTATATATATATATATATATATATATATATATATATATATATATATATATAACTATCTATCTATCTATCTATCTATCTATCTACATCATCTATCTATATCTATATCTTTATCTCTCTATATATCTCTATTTCTATATCTCTCTCTATCTCTCTATATATCTATCTCTATCTCCATCTCTATCTCTATCTCTATCTCTATCTCTATCTCTATCTCTATCTCTATCTCTATCTCTATCTCTATCTCTATATCTATCTATCTATCTATCTATCTATCTATCTATCTATCTATCTCTATCTATCTATCTATCTATCTATCTATCTATCTATCTATCTATCTATCTACATCATCTCTCTCTCTCTCTCTCTCTCTCTCTCTCTCTCTCTCTATATATATATATATATATATATATATATATATATATATATATATATATATATATATATATATATATATATACATCTACATCTATCTATCTATCTATTATCTATCTATCTATCTATCTATCTATCTATCTATCTATCTATCTATCTATCTATCTATCTATCTAGATTCTCCCATTTATTCAATGTCATATTTTCCGGAGGGAGATGCCTGTTGGGAATAATCTTGTGGGAGGAAAAAATATGTCAGAACTGAAAAGAATATGTTACAGATCTGATCTATGAGTGGGATAAATTTCTTTCCTTTTATCTTAACGTAGTTAATTATTTAGATTGCTTTCCTTTTAATTTTGAATTGTAATCGAGCAGGATTCGCACACTTTCCCTGGTGGGATGAGGTTGAGCAGATGCAAATGAGGAAAAGGCTCCTGTGACTGTAATGGTTGCCTGGAAGAGAGCATCCTGGCAGGTGCAGCTTGTTATTCAGGGTGGAGGTGGGGGGGGGGGTGTTTGGAAGCAGCACCTGGCCAATATTCACAGCACATCAAGAGGCAGGATAGGATTTGTCTGCTTTACCAGCCCCCACCTCCTGTACAATTATCTGGAGGAAAAGATCCCTTCAAAACACTACATTTACAAGGAAAATAGAGTGTCACTAACAAGTATCATTCATGAAAGGTGTAGGGTGTGTACAAACACACCTACATACTAAAACCTTGCCAGGGAATCTGGTCCCCTCTGTGTTTGATCCTGTCTGGATTAAAATTTCTTGGGGAAAGCTTGACATCAAGAGGGATAGATGGATAGGCAGATACAGACAGACAGACAGACAAATGGATAGACAAAGAGAAGATAGATACATAGGAAAATAACAGATAGATAGATGGATGGATGGATGGGCGGATGGATGCAGACAAACAGACAAAGGATACCTTGGCTTTTCTCTCATTTTTTTCCTCGTATATATAAAGGTGAACCAAGTGCCCTCCAGTTGTGTTAAATTAAAACTTCCATAATTCCCAGCTGGAATGTGTAAGTAGGGTGGGAAAAATCTGATCTAGGCTATGAAACAATCACAGTTCATGTGTAGCAGGGGTCTTCAAAATTTGACAGCTTTGTGGACTTCAACTCCTAGAATTCCTCCTCCAGTCATGTTAGCTCAGGAATTCTGGGGGTTGAAGTCCACAAATCTTAAACTTGCCAAGTTTGAAGACCCTAAATGTATAGCTTATATAAAGTTTAACTGTTAAATCATAAGGAATAATGTAGATTTAATGTAACAAATATGAAGAATGGGTTGAGGCTGCAAACCAAAAGCCTGTCCCTTTGTATGTGTGTGTGAAATTAATACATCCACATAAAGGGCAAGGCTTCCAATGTAGAACAATCATGATCACCATTTTGATTATTATTACCCTTGTACCAAAGTTATTTCTATTACCTTTACTTTCAAATAATTGTGACTATGAAAGAGGTCATCTAAATCTAAAGTCCCTTTGGTTTATTATAATGTTATTAATTTCTGTTTTCCAATTGTTCCTCTATCTTTTCCTATTCCCAGCTGTCAAAAATTAGAATGTGCCTATGTGCCTTCAAATGCAACAACCTGTGATCCGCTTCTAATTGTTTGTTTATTTAAAATTTTGCAATTACATTTTCTTGTCAATTATTCTTCAAGGAAAATAGTGTAAGTAAATTAGAACAAAAGTCCAAAGACTAAAAACTGCAACAGGAATAACAAGTACTGTATAAATGAATCTGAATAATTAAATTAAAAAATATTTTTGGACTTGACGATAGATGATAGATAGATAGATAGATAGACAGACAGACCAATCTCACAGTTTCTAGAGACATACCTTAACTACTACACCAAACTATCCTTCTAGGTCTAGGAACACTGCCATATCTTTAAATCAGTTTCATTTTCATTAATTTTTAGATGTTTTAGTTGGTTATTTTAACTGACAGTTTTTCAATTAACTAAATCATTTTATTGAATTTGATTTATATTTCTTTTGTGTGGAACCCTGCAAGCCTTTAGTAGAACAACTAAAATATCTTAGAAATAAAACAAAGCCTCTCCTAAGCATGCTATGTGGACTCAAGAAACACTATAGCAAAAATTGTAGTCTATGTTAGAAAAATATGACTGATTTATTTTGTCTCTATTGGGAAACTAACATTATTTAATCTATCAAAAATGAATAATTGTCTAAAACTCTAGTTCTATCTGAAATTTTCCTTATTACTTATCAATGTATTAATCATGCTATTTTAACGTACTGGTTTTTACATAACTAAAACTACAATCCTCGAATTAGAAAACAATCAGCACAAACATTTTGATGTTTATCAAAATATCAGTAACAAAAACAAAATGGAACGATTCATTTCCATGCTTCCTGGAGTTCATCATTTCATTTCCCTATTCTGCATCCTGCTAGTATCTATTTCAAGCTGACAAAAACCACATTTTATCTGCCTGATACTGAAGCAAAACTTACACCATGTGTAAATGGAGTAAAAAAAGAATGCTTTCTTTGTGTTCTTCTATTGAAAGCAGCAGCATAGTTGGATCTTGTGTTCCTGGAGGATCATTCCATCAAAATTATGTATAAATAACGGGAGTTGTTGCAGAGCAAGTACTAGAACAGACAATACCAGGGAAGATGGAAGGCATTTACAGATGTCAAATCTGTGCTAGTCTGCAAGCTATACATAAACCCTTCCTGACACACAATAAATGAAGAAAAACCGGAAGTGGGTTTGCCCAATGCACGGCAAACCTTCTACAGAGCACTGTGAATCAAAGCTCTGACCACCGAGAGCTCCTCACTGTAGCTGGGTGTCTGTCACAGACAATCCTTTCCTTCTGCTTGAATGGCACTGGATTCAGAGAAAGCAGAAGCAATCCCAGGCATGTCAGTCAGAACAAGAGAGGCTGCAGAAGTGCTTAGGTACTTGAAAGGCTACGTAGACAGCTGATGAGACACACTATTAAGTGCTTTTCCCTACCTGCAACCTGTGCTAGAAGTTAATGGCTCATGCACCTGCTTAACCCACAGTGTTGCCATATCCAGGTAACCGCAGGCTAGGGCAAATCATTCCACTTATAATTGGAGCTGTTGTGAATGAATAATACCAATAAAGTTATCTTGAGCTTGAAGTCAAGTGCAGGGTTCTGCCCAGCACTTCTGATTGGCTATTAATGGCAGGATCGGATTGGTCCATTCAGGAGCATCTGATTGGCCATTAACAGGCCATTCCCATTGGTTAATGGAGCTAGCGCTCCAGGTTTGCTATTGGTTGAATAGTTAAAAAGTTGCCTATAAAAGGAAGGCTATAGCAGCCCTCCAGTTTGAGCTGTCACAACATGTAAATAAAGAGTTTGAAGTTCACTGTTCTACCGGCTCGTCTCCATCATTCGCACCCATGCTCCAGACTTAACACTGGCGACGAGGATGGGATTGGATGACATCCGAGCCAACTAAAGACAACTAAGCACGTGGCTGAAGCGCACAACGGCGGAACCATGTCCGGCGGCGTAGTACCACCCGCTCCGTTCGATCCAGCTCAAGAGGACTGGGAGTCCAATATGGATCGTTTTCAAATGTTTTTGGAAATGAATAATCTGAAGGATCCCACAACCGGGAAGAAACGGATGGTATTCCTAATGCACTGCGGGCCGACGGTATTCAAAATGGCCAAGGCATTAGCGAAACCAGCTGAAGTGAAGGCCATGGACTGGGACATCCTCGAACCATTGCTTAGGGCCCACTATGCACCAACCGTTCCAACGCTCGTGAGATGACACGAGTTCTATCAAAGGAACCAGCAGAAAGAAGAAAGTGTCGCCGATTTCATTGCAGACCTCCGGAACTTGGGAGGCCTTTGCGATTTCACCGACCTAGAAGAGGCCTTGAGAGACCAAGTAGTCCTCGGGCTAGACGCTCTAAACGTACAGAGCAAAATAATGGCAAAGGGCGACATCATCACCCTTAAAGACGCCATAGCTGAAGCTACAGCAGCGGAGGCGACCAAGAAGTCGGCTGCTCAACTACGCCGAAATCGCGCTCCAGCACAACCACTGGCCAGCGAAGTTTCACCTAACGCAGAAGGGCAGCTTAAGATGGCCCATCATGAGGACCTCTCTTCATCGTCAGACAGCGACGAAGAAGAGGTCCATCGCCTGCAGTCTGATCGGGACCAATACCCGAAGTCCCAGCAACCGTGCGCTGGCTGTGGGGCCAACCATTACCGTTCCGATTGCAAATTCTGCGACGTGCTCTGCCATGAGTGTGGGAAACGAGGCCACATTGGACGGGTCTGCTGAAGCCTCCTTGGACCCAGCCAGACCTCGAAAGGAACCAATCTCCGCCAATCGACAGGGAATTGCCCTGTAAGGCAAGAACCAATAAACCACTCCTACAGAAACCGATCCATGAGTCGTCTAGCGAGAAAGGAAGAGGCCCACCAAACACTCACTATTGGCCATGCCTCTTCGCTCGACGCTAAGAAAATTCGAGTCAACATGAACATTGAAAATCGGCCTTGCCAAATGGAAGTTGACTTGGGATTGTCTCTTTCAATGGTCTCATGGAAGACCTTCAAGCAACTCATCCCCACTATCCGGTGCCAAGACCTTCAATTCCAACGGCTCGTGTTGAAGGACTACCAGGGGAATCGAATTCCAGTCGCGGGATCCAGTCAAGTCCGGGTTGCATTCAAGAACCGCATGGCGTACTTACCCCTGAAGGTAATCGATAAGGACCAGCCTAGTCTGTTAGGCCTGCAATAGTTCGCACCACTCGGCATTGAAGTGGCAGGCATTAACCGAATCGGCGGCAGTGACTGGGAGGAAGACCTCGCCCATTAATTTAAGGACATTTTCGAGGAAAAACTAGGGGACCCCGATATCCTTTAGCCTTAATCCAAAGATAGCTCCCATCCGCCTTAAGCCTTGTCGAGTTCCGTTCGCTCTAAAACCGAAAATCAACGAGTAGCTTGATAAGTTGATTGCCCATGGAGTTTCAAAGCCAACGAACCACTCCCCATGGGAAACGCCGATTGTGACACCCATTCAGCCGGACGGCTCAATTAGAATTTGTGGGGACTACCAGGCCACCCTAAACCACGCCCTGCAACAGAACCCATATCCGGTGCCGGTGGTACAACACCTCCTCCTTTCCCTGGGGGGTGGGAAACTCTTCGCTAAACTAGACTTAGCTCAGGCTTATCAGCAACTGCCAGTCGATGAAAAAACGGCACAGGCACAGACTATCGTAACACACCGAGGTGCCTTTAAGTGCACGCGGCTCCAATTCGGAGTCAGTGTAGCTCCAGGGATCTTTCAGAGCCTAATGGAGAGACTATTGCAGGGGATCAAGGGCGTTGTCCCCTATTTTGATGATGTGCTAATTGCTGCCCCCACTCCAAAAATCTTACGGGAACGTTTAAGACTGGTATTACGAAAATTCCAGGAAGCAGGCCTGAAAGTCAAAAAAAATAAGTGCAAACTGTATACCGATCGTGTTGAATTCTTAGGGTACTTAATTGACAGTCAGGGTATTCACCCTACCGATAGCAAGTTGAGAGCAATAAAAAACGCTCCCAGACCGCAGAACAAGACCGACCTCCAGGCGTTCTTAGGCCTCATCAATTTCTACAATGTATTCTTGCCGCACAAGGCAACTGTCGCTGAACCGTTACATCGTCTATTAGATAAAAAAGCAATTTGGGTATGGGGTCACAAAGAAGAGCAATTTGGGTGTGGAGTCACAAAGAAGAGTTCCGTAATGTGAAAAAACTACTGACTTCGGACGCCGTACTAATGCAGTACAATGAGACTTTACCAATAAACATTACATGTGATGCATCGCCCTTTGGAGTGGGCGCCATTTTGAGCCATGTGTTACCTAACGGTAACGAAGCCCCTGTTGCTTACTTCTCAAAGACGCTCTCAAAAACCGAGCGAAATTACAGCCAGATCGATAAAGAAGCCCTGGCAATCATATCAGCTGTTAAAAGATTTCATGAGTATGTGTACGGCCGGGTTTTCACCATTGTAACTGACCACAAACCATTGCTGGGGATAATCGCTGGGGATAAGCCAACTCCCTACATACTTTCTCCCAGAATGACCCGCTGGTCAGAATTCTTGCCTACAATTATTGGCTACAATATCGTCCCAGTAAAGCTATTCCCCACGCCGACACGTTGAGCCATACACCGCTCCCTGAAACCATCAACGATCCTGCACCAATGATGACAGCGTTGCAGATCGAGACACTCCACACGCCGCCATTAACTGCCCATGACATCACGAGAGAAAAAAAAAACACAACCGCATCTTGGCGGAGTCCTCACATGGGTGGAACGCGGATGGCCATTGGACCAAGTACCAGACGACTTTGCACCATTCAAAAGTCGTCAAACAGAGTTGTTCTCGCAGAAGGGTTGTATCATCTGGGGCGATAGAGTCGCTATCCCAGAAATACTCCAAGAGACACTGCTAAGAACCTTGCACGATGGCCACCCTGGCATCGTGCACATGAAGGGCTTCGCACGAAGCTACACCTGGTGGCCAGGCATCGACAGATAAATCGAATCGTGGGTTAAAACTTGCAAGAGATGCCAAGAAGTAAGCAACACTCCACCAAAGGCAACCCCAACCGAATGGGAGACGCCGCGGGGACCCTGGTCCCGCATCCATCTGGATTTTGCTGGGCCAACCAAAGGCCACACGTTTCTGCTAACCGTCGACGCCAACTCGAATTGGCTCGAGATTCACCAAATGAGCAACACGACCACTGATGCGGTCATCAAAAGACTGGAAAGACTTTTTGCAACCCTTGGATTACCAGACATTCTGGTATCCGACAACGGGCCCCAATTTACCGAACTGTCTTTTGAGCAGTACCTGCCTGACCGCGGTATTCGACATGCGCTCACTTCGCCTGCACACCCTGCTGCCAACGGTAGGGCTGAGCGCATGGTACAATTCATCAAAAAGACTCTCCAAAAGATAGACTATGACAACATCGACGAGAAAATCAACCGGATCCTTTTACTGCAGCACATCACACCTCACAGCGTCACCAACAAAATTCCCGCCAAGGTGCTAATGGGATGAAAGCTCCACTCCCACCTCAATCGGTTACACCCAGCCTACAAACCGGAAAAGCCACTTGGATCCAGCGGCCGATGCCGTACCTTCCAGGTAGGCAATTTAGTATTTGGTAAAAACTTATCGGGCGATCCGCTGTGGGTAGAGGCGACCGTAATCCACCTAACCGGCCCAAGATCATATCTCGTTCAGTGCCCTGACAACAGACTTTGGAAGCGCCACATAGATCAACTACGATCGCGGCTACCGTCTCACACTTCTGAACTCCCTTATGACCAAACTGAGGTGGGGGGAGATACAGAGGAAAGCGAATTACAATTAGAGGGAGATCTTTTCAAAGAGACTGATAATGGAACTGAAACGCAGGAACAGGAACCAGGGACCGGGGTGAGTTCACCTCAGGGAGTGGCCGGTGATATTGGTGATGACGGAAATGCGAACTCGGAACCAGAGGCTCCCCTACCGTTAAACAACGATCTACCTCAGCAGAAGTGCAGCCAACCTCCAGGCACCTTGCGAACATTGAAAAGACTAATAAAACAGCCGTCCTACCTGAAGGACTATGTAACCGCGCCCTGTGGGCAGAAGCCGGGGGAAAGGGGTGTTGTGAATGAATAATACCAATAAAGTTATCTTGAGCTTGAAGTCAAGTGCAGGGTTCTGCCC
Organism: Hydrophis major; assembly: GCA_033807585.1. NCBI lineage: Eukaryota > Metazoa > Chordata > Lepidosauria > Squamata > Elapidae > Hydrophis > Hydrophis major. The sequence continues at coordinate 265,264,862 of CM066328.1, forward strand.
AGCACTTCTGATTGGCTATTAATGGCAGGATCGGATTGGTCCGTTCAGGAGCATCTGATTGGCCATTAACAGGCCATTCCCATTGGTTAATGGAGCTAGCGCTCCAGGTTTGCTATTGGTTGAATAGTTAAAAAGTTGCCTATATAAGGAAGGCTATAGCAGCCCTCCAGTTTGAGCTGTCACAACATGTAAATAAAGAGTTTGAAGTTCACTGTTCTACCGGCTTATCTCCATCATTCACACCCATGCTCCAGACTTAACAGGAGCAGCTTACTCTAACTACTTATTCTGACATTTTTCTATTGGAAAGGGAAAGCTGCAGGCAGTCCTTGACTTATGACCACAATTGAGGCCAAAATTTCCATTGCAAAGCAAGACGGTTGTTAAGTGAGTTTTGCCCCATTCTACGATCTTTCTTGCAACAGTTGTTAAGTGAATGACTGGAGTTGTTAAGTTATTAACACACTTGTTAAGTGAACCTGGCTTTCCCATCGACTTTGCTTGTCAGAAGGTTGCAAAAGGTGATCACATGATCTCCAGACACTGAAAACCATCATAAATACATACCAGTTGCCAAGTGTCCGAATTTTGATCACATGACCACGGGGATGCTTCAGTAGTCATAAGTGTAAAAAACAGTCGTGTGTCCCTTTTTTTCGGTGTGGTGGTAACTAAGTGAATGGTTGTAAATTGAGGACTGCCTGTACTAGATAACTGGCATCTGGTGGGCAACATCTGCTGGTGTCTTATTTTCGTTAAAGAATTCAAGAAGAGGAAAGTGTAGATGACCAGACTGAGCCCGAGGGAGGGGTTAAACATGTCATAAGTCATAAGTCCCTTCGTGCAGGCAAGAGATGTAAGTCCAAGCCCACCTTGAATTCCTTTCTATTCTTAATTCCTGCACGCTTCCCTCAATCGTCACTTGGCCAGATTCTTCTGGACAGCTGCGGCTTGCAATAAATGTGGACCCTCACTTGAACTGCCTGATTTCCTGGGCGCTTGACAGAAAGTTTACATTGGCAGATGGGTTGAAACAAAGCAACAAAGAATGGAAAATTTTGGTTTTTTTTTTTTTTTGAAAAAGTTTTTATTAATTTTCTACAAACAAACAAGACAAACAAAACATAAAAACATCAACTCTTATATGTACATCCAGTGTGTCAGTTGGTTCATCATTTTTGTGCATTCATTCTGTAGTCTCAATTACAATTATGTTATATAACAACTCATATTGTCAATCCAAACTTATATATCCTAATATCACTAAAAAAAGAAGTTTTTGACTATATTTTTAATCATTCATGCTTAATGAGCTAACAATACTTTAAACCAGTTTACTCTATAACAAATCATCTAATCATATCAAATCAATCCTAAGAAATCCTTTATAAATATAATAGCAAATAGCAAAATAATAGCAAAATAAAGATATTCCTTACTATCTAGCATTCTAAATATTCTATTATCGTATTTTATCATCTAGCCATTGATAAAAAAGATCCCAAATTTCGTAAAATTGTTTATCCTCTTGCTCTCTAATTTCAAATGTCAATCTGCTCATCTCAGCACATTCCAATATTTTCTTAATAATTTCTTCCTGTAATGGTATTTTCTCATTCTTCCAATTTTTAGCAAATACAATCCTGGCCGCTGTTAATACATTTACAATCAGGTATTTCAAATCTTTACTATATATATCAGGTAAAATTCCCAATAAGAAGATCTCTGGTTTCAAATCTATATGTTTCTTTGTCATTTTTTCCAACCACATGCGAATTATAGTCCAATATTTTCTAGCATCCTCACAAGTCCACCACATACGGTAATACGAGCCGGGTATCTCATGACATTTCCAGCATTTTTCAGATTTGTTCTTAAACATTCTTGCTATTCTTGTCAGAGGAAAGTGCCACCTATAAAACATCTTATACAAGTTTTCTTTATATGCTGTTGACATTGTCATTTTATAATTTTGAGACCACAATTTCTGCCATTTCTCTAAATCAATCCCATATCCAAAATTCTTCCCCCAAACAATCATAGTTTCTTTGACTTGTTCTTCCTCTAATTTCATTCCCAGTAAATAACCATATAATTTTTTAATCACCTTCTCATCAGTACCCATCAAGATCTTATCTAAATCAGTCTGTTTATCATAAAATCCCTCCATTTTAGAATCTTCATCATACCTTGAGTGTATTTGTGCATATGAAAACCAATTCATCCTTATACCTTGTTCTTCTAAGTTTTGGATCGATTTAAGTTCACCCTTTTCATCCAAAAGTTCCCCATATCTAACTGTTTGTTCCTTCTTGTAAATTAGAGGATAGGAAAATGCTTCAATGGTCGATAACCAAACTGGAATTTTCAAATAACATTGTCTTTTTATCTTCTCCCAATTTAACCACAAAGACTCCCGTACATAATGTCTTCTAAAATAACCCTGTGTTTTAGTTCCCTTATACCATAAAAAAGCATGCCAACCCAACAGCAAGTCATGCCCTTCTAATGTCAACAGCCTATGTTTCCTTAATGTTATCCATTCTTTGACCCACATCAAACTTGCAGCTTGATAATACAATTCCCAATTAGGCAGACCAAAACCTCCTCTAATTCTAGCATCTTGCAAAAGCTTTAGCTTTATTCTCGCTTTTTTACCTTGCCATATAAACTTCAACATAATTTTATTTAAATCTTCAAAATAGTCTTTTCCAAGCCTAATTGGTATTGTTTGAAACAAAAATAAAATTCTAGGTAAGATATTCATCTTAATTGTTGAAATTCTCCCTATTAATGACAATTGCAAGTTTTCCCACTTCTTCAAATCTGTAGTTATCTGTTGTTTAAGTTTAATATAATTATTCTCCTTTAATGTGCTACATCTTGTTGTCAAATATATCCCCAAATACTTAACCTTATTTGTAACTTGAATTTTCAAAAGATCTGCCAATTCTTCTCTCTGTCTCAATAACATATTCTTTGTCAAAATCTTTGTTTTATCTTTATTTATTTTCAAACCAGCCACCTCTCCATATGTCTCTATCCTTTCCAGTAACTTTGGAGCTGTTTCAATTGGATCTTCCAAAATAAAAGCTAAATCATCAGCAAAAGCTTGTAGCTTAAATTCTTCCTTCTTAATTTTCATTCCTTTTATGCTTTTATCATCCCTAATATTTCTATTCAACACTTCCAAGGTCAACACAAATAGCAAAGGAGATAGGGGGCATCCTTGTCTTGTGCCTTTCCTTATATTAATAAAATCTGTAAGTTCCCCCTCCATCATTACCCTTGCTGTCTGTTTATTATATATAGCTTCTATTGCTTGAATAAATTTTTTAGCAAAACCCATCTGCTCCAATAATAATAACATAAATCTCCAGTTCACGTTGTCAAATGCTTTTTGAGCATCTAGGAATATCAAAGCCATTTGCTTTTCAGGATGAGCCTCATAATATTCCAAAGTGTCCAAGATTACTCTCATATTGTCTCTAATTTGTCTCTTTGGCAGAAATCCATTTTGATCTGAGTGAATAAAATTATTTAAATATTTTTTAAGTCTTTCTGCTAAGATTGAAGCAAAGATTTTATAGTCTGCATTCAATAAAGAAATAGGTCTATAATTCTTAATTTGCAATGGGTCAGTCTCTTCCTTTGGTATAAGTGTAATATAAGCCTCTGACCATGTTTTAGGTATCATCTTTTTTAACATAACTTCATTCATAACTTCTAACAATGGGATGCTCAATAATTCTTGAAATGTTTTATAAAATTCTACTGGAAGCCCATCTGGACCCGGAGCTTTCCCATTATTTTGTCTCTTAAATGCTTCATTTAATTCCATCATTGTTATATTGCTTTCTAGCATTTCTTCAGTCTCTTTAGGTATCTTTGGTAAATTAGCTTCCTGTAAATACTGTTTGACTTTTTCTTCATCAATATTCTCTTGTTTATATAGTTGCCCATAAAAATCTCGAATAATTTCTTTTTTCTCCTTATTCCCATAACAAACTTGGCCTTGTTCATCTATTAACTTCAATATTTTTCTTGATTCCTTCTCTTTTCTCAATTTATATGCTAGCCATCTACCTGGTTTATTTGCATCTTCAAAATAATTCTGTTTAGAGTTTCTAATTTTCTGTGCCAGTTCTTCTTTCTCTATTAATTCCATTTTATGTTTGATTACATCCAGCTTCAATTTAATATCCTTTTTCTGTGGCATTTTCTGTAATTCTTTTTCAAGAGTTTTATACTCATTTTCCAAGGCCTTAGAAGCTTGCCTTTTCCTAATATTCTTTTTTCTTGTATAATCTATTATCAAACCTCTAGCGTATGCCTTCATAGTGTCCCACACATTTTGCGTTGAAGTATCTTCTTTTTTATTTTCTCTGAAGAAAAAAGCCAATTCCTTCTCCATCCATTGTGTAAAATCTTTCTCCTTTAAAATAGTATTATTTAATGTCCATCTCGATCTTTTTTTTTGTCCCTTCCATTTAATTGTCATTGGGCTATGATCTGCCCAGGTACTTGTTTCAATGTTTGTTTCTTTAATATTAGATATTAGTTCTGTTGAGATCCAAATCATATCTAATCTGGACCATGATAAATGTCTATTTGAATAAAAAGTATATTGTTTAGCTTTAACGTTTCTTTCTCTCCAAATATCTTTTAAAGTTAATTCATCTGTCATTTTAAAAAAGGACCTTGGGAGAGCCTTTCTATTTTGCTTTGTTGTTGTTGCTATATAGTCCAGTTTATTGTCCACAATTCCATTAAAATCTCCCATCATAATTATATTAACATAGTCCAGTCCAATTATTTTCATGTGCAGCTTTTTATAAAACTCTTCTTGTTTATCATTCGGAGCATAAATTGCAATCAAGAGTATTTTTATATTATTGTCCATTATTTCTACCATTAATACTCTTCCATCTTCATCCGTGTAAATCAATTTTGCTGGAATAGCCTCTTTAATGTATAAAACCACACCTCTTTTCTTACATTGAGTCAAAGAGGTAAATATTTTCCCTAATTTTGGCTGTAATAACAATTGTTCATGTTGTTTTTTAATGTGAACTTCTTGTAAACAAATTATATCAAATTTTAATTTCTCTAATTTATGAAAAGTTTTCCTTCTTTTAACAGCTGAATTAAGTCCGTTTATATTCATTGTAATCAGTTTTTTTTCCTCCATGATTATGCTTTATATTTAGGTCTAACAGCTCTCGTGGATCTCACTTCACGCTGTTCTTTATTATCCATCTGTCCCCCTGCTGCTCCTTTCTCTTTTTCAATCTCCAGTTGTTCATCTTGAAACTCAATTGATAAGGCCTCTTTCTCTGCTTCCTCTCTTCTTCCTCCAAGAAATTCTGCATGAAAAAGTTCTGCTTTCTCAATTGAATCAATTGAAGGCGGAGCTTCGTTCCGGCGATACAGCTGCGATCTCAGGGCTCTGAGATCGCAGCCGATATTTTCGCCCCTGGTCGGTCCTAACGGATCTAAACCGTCCCGTAGAGACGGTGATCGTGAAGGGCATTGTTCCAGGATCCCAGAGATATCGCAAAATCTCTGGTTTGATCCGGAAGAAGCCCTTTTGCTGGCGGCGGAGAGGCAGCCTCCATAGCTGCTGAAGTCGGGACAGCTCCGGAAAGAAAGTGATTGGAGTGAAGTGTGTCGGCTGGGTGAGAAAAACTCTTTTGTGCTGTAAATTCGCTAAGGTTGGAAAGTTCATTCGATATAAAGAAGAAAGCTGTGAGATTTTTTTTTTGACTGAAATTGTTTTGAGCGGCGTTTTTTAAAGTGATGTCAAATTGAGGCTTGGTTTTTTTTTTTTCTCTTTTCTTTATACTTTTTGGGAAAGATTTTACTGTGACTTTGTAGGTAACCGGATTGAATTTTCTCTTATATATATTTTTATGCTCCCTTTGATTTTATGCTCCCTTTGATTTTTTAACTTTCTTTAGGATAGAGGCTCCCTTTGGCTATTTTTTCCTTTTTTTCTGTATATATTATTCCTTTTTTCTGGCGGGGGGGGGAGAAAGAGCATTAAGAAACTTTGTAACACTGCCAACTAGAGGCTTGAAAGTATCTTTATTTGAATTGGAGAGAATTGCAAAAAGACCTCATCTCAAGGACTTTTTAACGTGATAAGATAGAGGGAGAGCACAGCAAAATATTATTGCAGGTGCTTTCCTGGACTGTTATCAACAACACTTGAGGTTTGGCTTTGAAGCTGCTGGAGAAGAGAGTCATAACAAGAGCCTTGGATAAATAACAAAGTGCAGTGTGTCTTCTTATATATACCCCATTCGCTAGCCTTTTTCTAAATTTTAATTTTAGTAATATTTTTATTCTTGCCTTTTATTTTAAAGGGAAAGCCTCAGAGTTTTTTTTTCTTTTTTCTTCTTTATTTTTCTTTTCTTTTCTATTGGGACTTTTTTTGCTTTTCATATTTATGTTTTTGGACTACTTTGTTGTTGTGGTTGATTTTTTTTTTCTTTTTTTTGGATTATTGAGATTTTTTAATTGGATTAAGGTGTGAAGAATCTGAAGGAACTTTTTGTTTTTTGTTTTTCTTTTTTCTCTTTTTGCTTTTTCCTTTTTCTTTTGCTCTTAATCAATATTATTATTTTTGGATTTGTTTGTTTTTTCCTTTCTATTTTTTCCTTTTTTATGGTGGACTATCTCGTAATTGGATTAGGGTCTAGAAGAACCTGAAGATCTTTCTTCTTCCTTTTTTTCTGTTTCTTCTTTGGTTTCGTGTTTTTTACTATTGGAGTTCTCCATTTTGGATTATAATTGGCTGCTCTACCAGTTGGATTAAAAGTTAAGAAGAACTTGAAGTTTTGGAAACATTGAAATGAGCAAGAAACCAATACCATCTGGCATTTCTGCTTCTACCTCTGCTTCCCCACCAGCTGGAGGACAACGTTTAATTCAGACAATGTTGAAGCAAGATAAGGAACAAGAAAAAATAACTTTACAGTTACAGATGATTATGCAAGGAATCCAAGAACTCAAGACAAAATCAGATATCATTGAACAAAGAACAGGAAATATTGAACAAAGAACAGAAAATATTGAACAAAGAATAGAGAAGACTGATGAAAAAGTGGAAAATATTAAACAAATGATGGTTAAGTATGAGGAGAGATTCCAAAAAATTGAGGAAGAAGGAAAACAAAGAGAGAAGAAGATTGGAAATATTGACAGCAGATTAACAGCGGTTGAACAAGAAAAAGGTGGGATGTTGAGGTGGGAGATGGAAAGGTCAGAATTTTACCTCAGATTTCAAAATATAGAAGAGGAAAAAGGAGAAAATTTGGCAGCAGTAATGATAGAAATTTTGGCAGATGCTTTGGAAATTACAGAGGAAAAGATGATGGATGGAATAGATGAGATATATCGAGTCTATACAAGATATGCGATGAGAAATAAATTACCCAAGGAAGTCCATATTAGATTTACCAAAAAATCCATTAAAACGCAAATATTACAAGTAGCAAGAGAGAAAACACTGAAATACAAGGGTAAAGAGGTTGTGGTTTTAAAACAAATACCTAGAAGAGTGAGAGAGATGAGAAGAGAATATCGATTTCTGACCGGAAAATTTTGGTTTTGTGGCAATATGGAACTATTTGGACAACTATCCAGAGATTGCTGAAAAACGCTCTTGAGAAACCTGTCCCTGGAAGTTTCTCAGAGTAAGTAGAACATAGGGGCTCTATTAAAGGAAGAGGCAGGAAAATTTAACCCATCTGCCCAGTTGCAGAACTGAATGTGGCAAAATCCCTGGGCTGCATTCTATTCTAGCTTCAAAAACATTTACAATGGTTATAGCCTTTTTTATTCAATATTTATTAGTACCGTATCACCTGTCAGCTGTAACAATTTAGAATCAAGCTCTTCAAAGCAGGGGTCTCCAACCTTTGCAACTTTAAGGCTAGTGGACTTCAACTCCCAGAATTCCTCAACCAGCTGCAAAGCACATTTCCATTTTACTTAATTAGACCTGCCTGATAGGTTATGCTCTCTTTATCATGTGAGGCAACCTAGAAGATGTTAGGTTGCTTTTGAAAATTAACAATGAACATATGGTTCTATGCAACAGCACCCCATATTTGTCGAACCTGAGCTACAAACTAGATTAGTGATCAACTAGTTTCTAAAGTGGTCTGTAACTTGATAGTCTTCCACATGTTAACCTTTTATGCTCTTCTAACTTTCTAATGCTTCTATCTCAGGCATATTCAGCAGTTGCTAAGAAGTCATCATTATAATTTTAAATTTGACCAAAGATCTTTCAGCCACTTGTTCTCATGTTTTGTCTTGGCTAATTCTACAAACTGGATTTAGTCATTCCAAAAAGTAGAACTGAAGCAATAGAATTAGTTTATTCTTAAGCACAACTGGGTCCATTTTGAATTAAACTGAACTCTAAGGTTAGTTGACTTGGTTAATCTACACCCTTTTGGTGTTTTCACAGCATAAACAATTTCCATTAGCTCACTTAAATTTGTGTGGAAAGAGGGCCAATATCCCTTTTATTTTACTTATTTATTGTAGCAAAGAAAACATGTGACCACTTTAACAGATAACAGATAATCAAAGGTGGAAAGAACCTTTTAGGTCATCTAGTCCAACCCCCCAACCAAGTGGAAGACCCTACTATTTCTGACAAATGGCAATCCAATCTCTTCTTGAAAGTCTCAAGTGATGGCACTACCACAATGTCCAAGGGCAAGGTGTTCCATTGGTTGATAGTTCTCACTGTTAGAAAGTTACTCCTTATTTCTAGGTTAAATCTCTCCTTGTTCAGTTTCCATCCATTATTCCTTGTCTGGCGTACAGGCACTTTAGAAAATAGCTTGACCCCTTCCTCCCTGTGGCAGCCCCTCAAATATTGGAAGACTGCTATCATGTCTCCCCTGGTCCTTCTCTTCACCAGATTAGCTAAGCCCAATTCCTGCAACCGTTCTTCATATGTTTTAGTCTCCAGTCCCCTAATCATCCTGGTTGCTCTTCTCTGTATTTTTTCTAGAGTCTCAACATCTTTTTTATAATGTGGTGTGTTAAGTCCTGGGCATGGGCGCAAGGAACGGAGACAAGACACCTAACGGTGACTTCAACTCTTTATTATCAAGAAAGAACAGAGCAAAATACTTGGGCAGCAGCAGCTCTTTTATAGAGCTGGCTGCTGTCAAAACAACCAATGACTTGAGTTTACCGCTTTCACAAGCGTCCAATCAGGGGGCCCCGTTAACAGCCAATCAGACTGGCTAAAAATGATCAATCATGACTCGCTATCCATGGACCAATGAGAAGTGCACAATTTCAAGCCTGCTGTAAAGTAAAGCTGTTTAGGGTTGTATCGCTGCATTGGCTTAGTCCATAACATCCCTCCCCCCTAGGCTCCGTCTGAGAGGTGGGGTGATGTATTCTCGTAGATAGTCTGCTTGACCTGTGCTGTTCCACCGGTTTCTGTCCTGGTTTTGGTTCCGGTGGGCTGCTAGCTGGGTTGGATGTCGAAAATTGTGGCTCTGGGCTGCTTTCCCTGCTTACGCCAGTGTTGTCTTCCAGGTTCCCTGGATCTGTTTCCATCGCAGTGCTGTCACGCAGCGAGTCACTCCCTGGCTCAGTTCTCCTTCAGATGGTGAGTATCCCCTGGTTGGTTGTTGGGTTTTGATTATCATTTCTTCTTCGGCCTCCTCAATGTTCCTTCCCCCCCCCCCCCAGCTAGAGGTTCCAGGGCTGAGATAGGACTGGGTGCTAATCTGGAACGAAGTTGGTCCATGTGGTGTTTCCACATCTTACCATCTGCAGTTTGTAGGCGATAGGATCGGGGTCCTGTAAGCTGCATTAGGGTCGCAGGGACCCACAATGGGTCGCCCGAGAAGTTTTTCGCAAACACGAGGTCACCTTCCTGGAATGCCCGACACTTGCTGATGGATCCCGGGGGTTGTTCCCGCGTGTAGTTTGGGTGGAGGCGATCGAGATGCGATCGAAGTTTTCGGCCCATCAGGAATTCAGCTGGTGTTTTGTTCGTGGTACTGTTTGGGGTTATGTGCTGGAGGAGAAGCATCCAGTTTATTTTGTCGTCAATGTCACCGTGGTCCATTTTGTGCAATGTCTGTTTTACAAATTGAACCATTTGCTCAGCCCTACCATTGGCCACAGGGTGAGCTGGAGATGTTAAAGCATGGCGGATGCCCCAATCTGCCAGGTACTGTTCGAATGGCAGGGCAGTGAATTGGGGGCCATTATCAGAGACCAGGACATCTGGAAATCCGTGGGTAGCAAATAGTTTATTCAGTTTTTTAGTGACTGCATCTGTGGTGGTGCTTTTCATCTTGTGGACTTCGAGCCAGTTTGAATAGGCATCCACTGTTAGGAAGAAAGTGTGTCCTCTTGTGGGTCCCGCAAAATTGATGTGGAAATGGGACCAAGGACCTCGAGGCGTTTCCCACTGAGTTGGGGGAGTCTTTGGAGGAGTGGAGCGGGTCTCCTGGCATTTGCTGCATTTTGCTATCCAATAGGTGCCTCATTTCCATTTGGTAGGACATGGCTTAAAATGGCTCCCACTCCAAATGGTGATGCATCACACGTAACCGTCAAAGGTAGAGTCTCATTGTATTGCATTAATACAGCATTGGAGGTTAAGAGGTCTTTGACCTCTTGGAACGCTTTCTCTTCACGCCGTCCCCAAACCCAGGAAGCCTTTTTGTCGAGAAGTCTATGTAGGGGCTTGGCTACGGTCGCCTTCTGGGGCAAGAAGATGTTATAAAAGTTAATGAGTCCCAGGAAGGCTTGGAGGTCTGTCTTATTCCTAGGTCTCAGGGCGTTTTTGATTGCAGTTCATTTTTTTTCGGTGGGGTGGATTCCCTGTCTGTCGAGAAGGTATCCCAGGAACTCCACTCTCTCCATACAAAGTTGACACTTGTCCCTTTTTACCTTCAGACCAGCGTCTTTAAATTTCTGAAGAACTTTTCTGAGTCGTTGTACTAATAACTCTTTAGTGGGGGCAACTATTAGTACGTCATCAAAATAAGGCACGACGCCTTTTATGCCTTGTAATAGTCTCTCCATTAAACTTTGGAAAATGCCCAGCGCCACGCTTACTCCACTTGAAAGCGTCTCTATGTGTAACTATTGTCTGGGCTTCTGCAGTTGTTGCATCTACAGGTAGTTGCTGGTACCCCTGAGCTAAGTCCAATTTCGCAAATATTTTTCTGCCACTCAGGGAATGAAGAAGGTGTTGAACCACCGGTACTGGGTAAGTGCTCTGTTGAAGAGCATGATTTAGGGTGGCCCGGTAATCCCCACAAATTCTTAACGAACCATCTGGCTTCATGGGCGTTATTATCAGGGTTTCCCAGCGGGCATGGTCAATCGGTTCCAATTCGCCCTGGGCTATCAGTTTATCTAGCTGCTCGTCAATCTTCAGTTTTAATGCAAAAGGTACCCGATGAGGCTTAAGCTGAATGGGAGCTACATCGGGGCTGAGATTAAATGATATAGGGGTCCCCTTGTACTTGCCTAATGTTCCTGTGAACACGTCCTGGAATTCCTGGATGAGAGCCTCTTCCCAGTTGTTGCTTCTGGTTTGGTGTATGCCAGCTAGTTCAATTCCGAGTGAGGCGAACCACTGTAACCCTAACAAGCTGGGTCGGTCACGATCGACGACAGTCAGGGGAAGCATCGCTGTGCGGTCCTTGAAAGATACTTGGACGTGGCTGGAACCGACAACTGGAATTCTGTTTCCGTGGTAGTCTTTCAGGATGATTTGTTGCGTGCTGAGGTCCTGGCGGCAGATGGCAGGGATCAGCTGTTTGAGGGTTTTCCAGGATACCATCGATAGGGATGATCTGGAATCGACTTCCATCACGCATGGTCGATTCTCAATACTAACCTTTACGCGGATCTTTTTAGCATCGAACAATGAAGCGTGGCCGATAGTAATGGTTTGGTGGGCCTCTTCTCGTTTCGTTGAAGAGGCAGGTGCTTGGTTTCTGTAGTAGTAGTGGTTGTTCCATTGGTGGTTCAGACGGTCCCAGTTCTCAGGAGGTTTGCCTATCTCCCAACGGAGGTTGTTCTCCTTTTGGTTGGGACTGGACTCTTGTCTGCTTCTGCAGACTTTCGCGATGTGGCCTCTTTTTCCGCAGGTACGGCAGAGTGCGTCGAGGAATTTGCAGTCCAATCGCGGGTGGTTTGCCCCGCAACCAGCACATTGGCGCAGACATCTCTGGTTCCTTTGCTCTTGTTCTGAGCGGAGCCGGTTGACCTCCTCTTCCTCACTGTCTGAGGATGACTCGAGGTCTTCGTGGTGGGTAGTGGTAGCATGCTTCTCAGTGACGAGTGGGCTCTCGTTGGCGAGTTGGTGAAGCAGTGCATTTGCTCGGCGCATTCGAGCGGCTGACTTCCTGGTTGCTTATGCAGCAGTAGCGTCGGCGATGACATCTGTAAGGCTGATGTCGCCTTTCACCATCAGCTTACTCTGCACATGTGATGCATTTAATCCCAGAACTATGCGGTCTCTTAGGGCTTCCTCTAAGTTTGCAAAACCACAAAGGCCTCCTAGGTTCCAGAGGTCGGCTACGAAATTTCCAACACTCTTGTCCTTTTGTTGGTCCCTCTGGTAAAATTCATGTCTTCGTATCAGTGTAGGTACTGCGGGTGCGTAATGGGCCCGGAAGATTGGGGCGAGGGTATCCCAATCCATGGTCTTTACTTCTGCCGGTTTTGCCAGTGCTTTAGCCATTTTGAAAATGGCGGGGCCGCAATGAGTCAGGAACACTGCTCATTTCTTGCCAGGCATAACGTAGCATCTTTTAAATTGTTGGTTTCCAGGAACATCTGGAAGTGGTCTATATACAAGTCCCAGTCTTCGGTTGCTGGGTCGAATGGAGCGGGTGGTATGGCGCCGCTGGCCATCTTGCCGTTTGTTGCGTGCGCTCTTTCGCCACGTGCTCTGTCTTGTTCAATGCATACTTGGTCAGCTCTATCGTCTCTGTATCTCATCCTCATCCCCAGTGTTAAATCCTGGGCATGGGCGCAAGTAACGGAGACGAGACATCGAACAGTGACTTCAACTCTTTATTATCCAGAAAGAATAGAGCAAAATACTTGGGCAGCAGCAGCTCTTTTATAGAGCTGGCTACTGTCAAAACAACCAATGACTTGAGTTTACTGCTTTCACAAGCATCCAATCAGGGGGCCCCGTTAACAGCCAATCAGACTGGCCAAAAACGACCAATCACGACTCGCTATCCATGGACCAATGAGAAGCACAGGATTTCAAGCCTGCTGTAAAGTAAAGCTGTTTAGGGTTGTATCGCTGTGTTGGCTTAGTCTATAACATGGTGAACTAAACTGGATGCAGTACTCTAAGTGTGGTCTTATTAAGGCTTTATAGAGTGGTATTAGTACCTCCCTTGATCTTGATTGTATCCCTCTGTTAATACAACTTTAAGTAAATATCAGACAAACAAAAATTTCAAACCCAAACCAAGCTGTGAATTGAGAAGAATTCTTTTATATGAGCTCCAATTTTGCAGAAGTGAGCATGGAATAGGCAGTGCTAGGCTTCAGGGTTTAGTGACAAGACATCTAGACAAGTTTTTCTTATGTTCACCAGCAACTCTGGCTGGCATTTTCAGAGGCGAGGTAGGCTGCTATGCAAACTAGGCATAAAATGACTGGGTTCCAGTGGTGAGATTCAAATTTTGTTACTACTGGTTCTGTGGGCGTGGCTCGGTGGGCATGGCAGGTGAAGGATACTGTAAAATCTCCAGTCATAGGTGATATTTGTTGGTTTTCCGAACTACTCAAAATGTCCGCTAATGATTCTCCAGAACTGGTTAGAACCTACTGAATACCACCTCTGCTGGGTTCCAGTCTTTATAGTCATATATGTCCAGATGCTGATTGGTCTTTGGCAGATCTGGTTTCCAATTGCTGCAAGTTGGTAAAAACTGGCCTCTTGATTAGTTGTTTGTTCCCAATCCTCATTATTGTTTTGGTGGTATTGGTACCTCATTGATCATGCCAGTTTTATATATATAAAACTAAAATAAAACATAAGTATTGGATTTCTGATGCTGATATCTGTCTGTCTGTCTGTCTGTCTGGGCATTAGAAGTACAGTATGTTATGTGTAACTCTTTGAAGTAAACTTCAGGAACTTGCAGTACCTTAATATTTGGTTAGGAAATAGTAAATTAGAAGCCCATTTTTTTCTGAATAAATATGAAACTGATATTTCTGCATTGTGGCTCTGTAATTTTCCCAATGATTACTTTGATTCTGGTATCTTCCAACACAAGTGTCAAATAGACTGTATGGCAATTGGGGTTATTTTTATTTAAAGTATTGTTTATAAATAACTTATCTGTCATGACAAGATCACAATTGATATCTAACAAAATTAATCTTATTTCCAGTAGTATTGTTTTTGTGAATAAATTTTCAATTGTTTCCCTCCCTAAAATAGCACATAATATTGTTATGCTGAGAGACTGGGGTAATGCTTAAGGCCCTAGGCTAGAAACTAGGAGATTGTAAATTCTAGTTCCACTTTAGCACAAAGACAGCTGGGTGATTTTGGGCCAGTCGCTTTCTCTCTCAAACCTAGGAAGCAGGCAAGGGCAAACTATTTTTGAAAAACCTTGTCAAGAAAACTATAGGGACTAGTTCAGATAGAAGCTAGGAGTCAAAAACGGACACAAAGGCATTAAATAAATGTTTTATCAGCAATTTAAGGAAATCTAGTGAGTTCTTGATCCCAGTAGCCTTCCTCAGTGTGGTATTCTTGGCACACTACTCCTACATTTCCAACCTGTATAATTTGGAATGTTGTCATTGAAGACTGGGAATTTTGCAAATCACAAGGTCAACAGATCTGGAAGACACCACAATGGGCAGTTTCTGCCAACATTTTGTTGGCAGTTTAAATATTTAAAATGCATTTTAAAATGTAAATGGATTTTAGAACACTGCATTTGCTTCACCAGCTCTTGTTGGTATTTTCTGTCTTGAACATTTATTGAATTGGAAGATTTTCAGAGAGCTTCAAAGCAACCTTGAAAGTATCTGTGGTTGCTTTACAGCTTCAAGGATGGTATTTCAAAGGGGGAGGGGCACTTTTGGATGAGCAAACCACTTCAGATGATTTGTACAATGACGGTGCAGCTGCTCCGATAAGAACTTGCTTCTGCTTTCTGAAAGAAACCGGGCACTGCACTAAAAAGGAGATACAGAAACCAAGCCAAGAATAAACTGCTTGCTGAGACAATGATGGACGCTAAAACACAAAAATGGCCACAAATCAGGAGAGGGGAGGTTCAATCTCTGTACAAAAATAAATTATGAACCGCTATTGAGATATCAAAGTGGAGAAAGATCATTGGAAGTAAAAGATCCTCGCTATCAAACAAGCTGCAGAAGGGGATATCCAGATATGGAGAGTCAGGGCTACTTGCTAAGGAACATCTCCCATTAATAAGGAAAAGAATACAATGAAACCTTCACACCTATGGTGAAACATCTTTCCTTCAGAGCCCTTCTCAGCGGTACTGAAGCAAGAAAAATGTATGTCCTACATCTGGATGTGAAGACAGCCCTCCTGTATGGAGACATTAAGAAAAGCATTTGTATGCAATAAACAGCAAGGTTCAAATAACCTGGGAAAGCAGGATTTGTGTGCTAGCAGTAAGGGAGCATTTATGGCTTGAGGCAAGCTGTTAGAGCATGGAGTGAAAAGCTAAACCAAATGCTTTTTTGAGAGCGTTTTATACAAGATGAAGATGATCCTGGCTTATCCTTGAGATACAGAGGTAAGTGATGAATAGTTGATTTCATTTTGAGCACCCAAGATGAGAGGAATAGTCAAGAAATTATTGCCTACTTAAAAAAAAAAAAAGACGAGATGAAGCAACTGAAGGAGATTTTGTACCACCTTGGAATACAGATTACAGGAGAAGGTGGAAGGTTTCTTCCTTAACCAGAAACAGGAGGTGATGGACTTGATAGATACCTTGGATTGAAAGAGGCTAATGAAGTGGACACTGCAACAGAAATGAAATTCCTTAAAGGCCATGATACCTGTAAGCCTCTGTGTAAGGCAGCAGTCCATATAGAATAGCAATTCGAAAGCTTCTGTATATCTCAACTGTAATCAGGCCAAATATTGCAGCAATATGAATCCTGGGATGGAGTATGTTATTGTAATTTTATTTAAGATTATAATTACAATAGTAAAAACCAAAAAGGAATAGAAAGGATAGAGGACTAGGAAAGAAAAAAGGTAAAAGAAAAAAAAATAATACACTAAAAAGATGATAGATAGATAGATAGATAGATAGATAGATAGATAGATAGATAGATAGATAGATAAAAATCAATAAATGATATCTTCTTTCCATATCTCACCTCATCTATAACCAAATCAATGAATGACAATTAAAGGAGAAGAACACTTCATTTCAGTCCTGTTGGCCCCAAAGTCCATTAAGGGTTACAAAAGATAATAGCATATCTATTTTAACATTGATAAAATAAACCAACTTTATATTCCTATATTTACTTCTATCTTTAATCTGTAGTCCCTCCAAACAATGCCATGGAAATTTCCATCTTTTCTTTTTTCTTTTATTTGTACTTTCTGACAACATTTTTAACAAGTCTCTTAGATTTGGCCTCTTCTGAATGTTAACAAGCCACTTTTGTAATCCCATGTAGGAAATTACCCAGGTTACTCTCTTAAATTGTTGTTTATATAGTCCTTTTAATTATTAAAGCATCCACTGGTTTCTTTTGTATATCCACTGCAACATCTTTTTCTATGTTATTCTTCGTCATTTTTAAATCTACTTTCCATTCAGAAATCTTGTCAGGTAAAACTTGTTCCTCTTGCATAACATTTTTAACCACCGTCTATCTGTAGAGGCAGAAGCTATTATAATTAAGGTCTGATACATTGTTCAAAAATATCCTTCAAATGTCCAATGTTAAAATATTTTGTTCAATTCTGTAAATGTAAGTTGAGTTTAAGTGTTCTTCTCCTTTAATTGTAATCTTTAGTTCCCATTAGTTCCCTCTTGTCCAATTTTTGAAATGTTAATTTTTAAAAAAGAAATTCAAAACAAGCATTTTCTCATGGGAAAATTATTAATTCTTTAGAATTAATTCTAAACACTTATTTCAAATTTATCTGGATCCTGACTCTATTTGATACTTTTTGAAATCAAAGTTCTAATTATTCTTTTGCGGTTATTCCCAAAAAATCTTTTTTAAGTTTTGAACTTGTAGTTAAAACTTCTTTTGCTAAGTATTGAATGAAACTCATCCAGTGCTGTAAAATTTCCTGATCCAAAGATTGCAATAATTAAAAGCAATTAACAATTTCCTAAAACAATTAGAAAAAGGAGTATGCAAACTTAGTTTTCTTTGAAAGACAGAATCACTGTTGAAGTAAGATGGCTATTCCATTTTCTCCCAGAGCTGTGGGAGCATTTATTTGCTGAGATTTGAAGTTGCCATTTGTTTGACCATTCTGATACATAGTCAAGGTCTTTTTGAAGGGTAGCAGTATTGTCTGTGGTGTTGAATAGCTTTACATCATCAGAACGCAATTGCTCTTAATATGATCACAGAGGTCATTTATGTAGAGTATGAAGAGAGTTGGTCTTAGAACATTGCCTTAGGGGACACCACTGTTGACAGGTAGAGAATTTGATAGGAAGCTCCCAATTTTGACCATTTGTTGTCTGTTAGGGTTAACAGAGAGGCAGTTTCTGTAAAGAACACCAGAATGTTTCCTTCCTACCTTCCTAACAGGATTAGGCCAGTAATTTCTTCTAACAACCGGTTCTCCGAACTGCTTAGAATGTTAACAACTGGTTCTATCGAATAGGTGCGAAGTGGTAGAATCCCACCCCTGGTTAAAATGTATGCAGAAAGTCTGAACTGTTTTTTTTAATTATTATGAGTGTATAAGTAAGTAGGAATGCATAGGCTGATGATACTCATTGTTCCAGTGAATGGTGAAAATTGAAGAACCAGATAAATTTGGGATAAATCATGCAACATCATGAATGAGTGTGACGAAGTGAGGGAAAGTTATTCTACTAGGTTCCATGAATGGGTGGGTGGGAATCAGAGAAGACAATGCATGATTGGGCCCTCTAGAGATTCAAGAATGAATGAGAAAGGTGATTGCTTGGATGCCTGCTTAGAAAAAGGTCTGGTTTGAATAGATGGTTTAGATGTAAGTCCCTATATGCATGTATGGGAAAAATGCATATAAATATAACAATATAATGGATTTTATTGTTTATGAGAAAAAGGCAGATTAAAGTGAAAGACTGTGGATAAGAAAAAGATGCATGTAAGAAAATGAGTGTCAAGAAATGAGAATGAGAGAAGGATGTTGTATAATATCTACCAAAATAAATAGTTGCAAAGAACGTAGTAAAAAGAATAGTGAATAGAGAAAAGAGGCAGAGAATAATCAATGGAATGGAAAAATAATGTATTGGAAGTGAGTAAAAAGGGCTAAATAAACAGCCTCCATAATTGATGGTCCATAATTTTAATGATGATGATGATGTAATAATAATAATAATAATAATAATAATAATAATAATAATAATAATAATAATAATAATATATTCAGACGTTACCTTAGGGTCTTGGTTAGGACTTGAACTAGTAAAAACGTAACCAGTCCCAGACGGTGAATCTAATTGAAGATTAAATCATAAATCATTTTTTAATAATAAAGTCTCTCTCTCTCTCTCTCCCCTCTGTGATGTCATGCTGGCCACATGACCATGGAAATGTCTGCTCCCCTAGTAGTTAGCAATGACTACCAGAGTAAAATCCATAGGGACTCCTTTACCTTTATTTTTCTCTGGTCACCAGATTGACTTTTAGCCAGTTAAATAACATTTATTAAGCTTTGATTTCTATTTTGGGAGATGTGTTTCTAATCTTAATTTTCCATTGGGAACATGTCTGAAAGAGGCTACTAAAAACCCATCTCTTTTTCTGCCCTATAGTGTGGTGGTCTCCCATGGAAAGAATGAGACACAAAGGCTGGTGTACTCAGGATGGGAGTCCAGAGCAAATTCTAGTGCTCCCTTTTATTGAGAATTTTGTACATAGTAAGCATTCACATTGTGGATTAAAATAATTACACAGAATTGTTTACAGTCGTCTGAGCTGCTTAAATGTTTCTGGTGTTTGCTTTTAATTTCCTTGCTTTATCTCAGTGACCCTTAGGCAGACATGTATATATAAGGTCTTAGACTAATCATTACCCAATACTGAAGTCAAAGTTTATTCCCACATCTCCCCTGTTTTAGTTTTTTGATGATCGCGGATGCCTCAGTAGCTTTTCGCCATCTGCAACAACAGTTCTCCTTCCGGAGGCTTCACCCGACACATTTCTAAAAGTCCAGGGAGACATTGGATACAACAGCATACACAAAGAGAAAGTATAAAAAACAATTAGGTGATGAATCCATGAACCATCTGGCAACCAGGACCAAAGTGCAGACCACACATCCAGTCCCTCGTCCTTCGATTGTAATGGATTCTCGCTCAGGGTTTGTTCCATATGTTGTATAGTAGCTGTAATGTTTGGAGAATAATCAGAGATATACATGCAACAATGCGTATGAATCACAGCACAAACTCCCCCTTGCGCAGCCAAAATAGTGTCCACCGCATATCTGGTTTGCAGGACAAAAAGGATTTTTCCTTGCTCTTCTTCAAGCAGCTTTAGAGTTTTAATGGTGTCTTTAAACATAGTAACTGTCCAATTGTTTAAACGATGCAAATCTCTATAGTTCATCATGACTCTTAAAGGAGGAATAACTCCCCTTGATATCTGTGTCCAGTAGTCATGATTCAAAACAGAGTTTACTTCCGTTGCGGAACGCGCATTGCGGATATGAGCAGTCCTCAAAGATTTTAAAATGACATGAGATGGGATTACTTTCCCAAAGGTGCAGACTCCTTTCCATCGTGCTGGCATGTGATCATAGGCCATCCGTCCACACAGCAACCATAGATTTGCTCCCAGGAGATGGCCAGCCGTATTTGGTTCATCATAGATTAATCGTGCAAAAGATTCCATTAACATAGCCAAATAAGTGGGCGGTGGTGCGTATTTCCCATTTGCACATTTGGGCAGCTGGTTTTCTATCATGATGGGACAACATGTGGCAGGGATAATTGGACACCCATTTTCATTGATCAAAGATATGATATCAAATTTAGAAATATTATGTACAAAGTAAGTGAGATTTTTAGTTTTCATGTCATCCGGATAAACCCGATTTCCATTGCCAATAATAATTGTTTTGTTACAAAATGGATATGTTCCCAAGTAAGTCATATTCTCTACTGTCTCATTGTGAGTCCAGAAGATACCTGCCACTTCTTGGATTCGGCTTCCAAGATGCAATGTATTTATGTTACTTTTAGTCCAACTGTTAGACCACATTCCTGAACAACCATACCATTGTCCCTTATACCAGTCACCTTCGGCCAGAGGTACTGCAACCATTGGAAGCCCTGATGTTTTGTGAGTTGGCATGTGCATACATACCCAACAATCAGTTTTATTATGAAGGTTTGCTAGCTTCCCCATGTCCTGGATCAACGTGTTTCTTTTCCATTCCCCCAAATCCATCCCCTTGCCCCTTTGGCTGATGATAAGGACGCACACAGCGAGCAGGAACCCAAACAACTGTCCCCTCATCAACAGCAGCGTATCCTCGGCCCCAAGTTATCAGCGGGACAGGTCCTTTCCACGTTGGATCTGGTAGTCTCTTATACCGAACTTTCGGTCTTGGCATACCTGCAGAAGGGGAGGAAGCAAAATGCCTACACCCCCCCCCCAGGGGCACGGCACTGGGCTTTAAAATGGCCAGGCTTTCCACAATTAAAACAATTCCTTGTAGGTTTCATCCCTTTTTGTAATGCCATAGCCAATGTCTCCATGTTGTAAGCCTGAGAACCCACCACTGCACATGCTTTTAACAGATCAGCCAGAGTAACCTTACCTTTAGCCACCAAGGGTTGCAAGATACGCTTGCAGTCAGTGTTTGCATTTTCAACTGCCAATTTCAGCAAAAGTTCTTTTGCAGCTTCCTCATTAGAGATTTGCCTGGTAATAGCCAATTGTAGCCTTTCCACAAAATCATTATAAGACTCAGATGCTGTTTGCTTAATTTGAGAAAAAGACCGTGCTGGGGTTCCCACATCCTGAATGCGGGACAACGCCCCAAGGACAGCTGCCATAACCACTGGAAATATGTGATCAGGCAAATTAGCAGCTTGATCAGCAGTGGATTCAAACAAGCCTGCCCCATAGATTTGGTCTGGCGTATACAGCCCCCCTGAATTCCTTCCCCTAGTGACAGCTTCCCTTTGGTATTCTGAGTCAAAAACCACATACTGAGTAGAGCTCAATATCATTCTCATTAAATCTTTTCAGTCACTAGTAATCATGCGTGAGGTAGCCAAACTTGTCAGAAGCCCCTTTGTAAAAGGACTTTGAATACCATAATCTTTTACTGCTTTTTTAATTTCTCTAAGAACTGCTAAAGGAATTGGAACCCATTCAGTCTGCAGATTGCCTTGAGCATCCACTTGCCTATTGACTGGAAACAAATTCATCTGGGTAATCTCATCAGACACTAATTTCCCCTCATTGAAAGCCTGATGCATCATGGCTTGAACTTTTCCCATTTTTGGTTGGATTTTATCATCCACTGGAGTAGGCGTTGTTGGAAATGACAAAGCACACTCCAGTTTTGGGGAAGGCGGGTGCAATACAATTCCTTTATAAGGAGAAGGTTCTACTAAAGTTTTTAAAAGAGGTTGTTGCTGGGTCTCTAAAGCGGTCATAACAATCTTTCAACATATCAAAATTTCAGCTGTTGCCCGTGGCTCTTCATGAAGGATAGTTCCAATTCTCCTCCATGTGTCTAACTTTAAAGAGCCTTTCTCTGGATACCAGGGACATTGCCGCCAGATCTCTTGCAGCAGCTCTCTCACATTATCTTTTGAAAGAACTATTTGCTCCCCCCCGGAGGGTTTAAAGATAAAGAAGTTTGTCCTGACTAACTTCAGCAGCTCACTAACATGCCATTCCTGTGGCTGAGAGAGTTTTCCCCCCATGTTCCCTGAATAATCCTATTGTCCAGCAATAGTTAAGTACGTACTTTACTTATTCCAGGCGAGGAAACACGGAGGTCCGGACACGTACCACCTGCAGTGGATCACGTCGGGGTCACCACTTGTGGTGGTCTCCCATGGAAAGAATGAGACACAAAGGCTGGTGTACTCGGGATGGGAGTCCAGAGCAAATTCTAGTGCTCCCTTTTATTGAGAATTTTGTACATAGTAAGCATTCACATTGTGGATTAAAATAATTACACAGAATTGTTTACAGTCGTTTGAGCTGCTTAAATGTTTCTGGTGTTTGCTTTTAATTTCCTTGCTTTATCTCAGTGACCCTTAGGCAGACATGTATGTATAAGGTCTTAGACTAATCATTACCCAATACTGAAGTCAAAGTTTATTCCCACACTATAGAGAGCATAGTTGGAAAAGGGGCTTACTTGTTCCCCGTAAAGGAATTGTGCAACTGTTTTGAAGCAAACTCCTTAATGGCAGCAGGATTGTTGCTCCCTCCCTGTTTCAATGGAATCTTAAAATAGCTGTCATGCTCTTTGGGGCTTAGGAGAAAATAATACAGCTGGGTGGTTGTCCTTTGGGAGGACTGCAAGGCTACTCCAGGTATTTGTAGCATCTAACATACAGTCTGTTAATTCTCCATACACTATAACTTAGTTCTTTGATCCACGATAGCCAGCTGTTCTTTCTTTGCAGTTTAACCCCAGGGTTTTAAAAGCTCTCCTTAGATCAATTTGAATGAGTAACAGTGAGTAACAATTTGCATCAAACCCACAGCCCACAGGCTGGATGCATCACATGCTGGCCATGCCCACACCTGGTTTAGCAACAGGGGAAAAAGTCGTGATATGTCACATGAAGAGTTTGACACCCCTGGTCTACATGCAGTAAGATTAGCAGGTAGTTTTCTACTGGTTTGGGAACTTATAAATCAAATTCCTACAAGCATCTTTAGAGTATTGGTGAATGCATATACATGTTACACAAAATAAGACCAATATGGTCTTTGCTGTATCCCTTCAAGGTGTCATCTGAAAAGCTGTTCAGTCCAATCTCACTTTGTACTATACACAGCAGGGTCTCCAAACTTGGCAACTTTAAGACTTGTGAACTTCAACTGCTAGAATCCCCAGCCAAATATGTGTGTGTGTGTGTGTGTGTGTGTGTGTGTGGACATACACACAGGAGTGGGATTCAGTTTTTAAACAACTGGTTCTGTAATCTTGGCTTGATTGGTAGGTGTGGCTTGATGGTCATGTGACTGGGTAGGCATGGCCAACTCGACATCACTCATGTCAAGGGGCGCTTCTCCTCGCCTGGCCTCTCATAACAGGGGGGATGCTGCAACGGTCGTAAGTGTGAAAAATGGTCATGTCACTTTTTCAGTGCTATTGTAACTTTGAATGGTCACTAAATGAACTGTTGTAAGTCAAGGATTATTTGTACAAAAATACAAAATGCTTCTTTGCTTGCAAAAAGCTGCCCTAAATACCAATCATTAGATTAAAAATATCTGCAAGCCAGAGTTACAAATCAGGCAGGGTGCCAGAGCACCTTGAGGAATGAAAATAGTTAAAATGCAGTGATAACTATCAAGCAGCCAACTCTTGCTCATAAAGTAAAACCCTTTAGCAGAGAGGTCATTTAAGCTCTCCAGAAAAAGCACACCGAGGAAAAGCAATCCTTAGATCCATTTGCACCACTTAAAAATACCAGCTCGTCTCACTCACCTCACAAGACATCCTAAGGAAATCATCCAGATTTAAGGAAAGGTCACATGCCCCCCCCCCCCCCCCCAAAAAAAAAAGGCATTAAAAAAATCAGTGCATCTTGCCTCTTGGAAGTATACCCCAAAAGGACAGTGCTAGATAGTACTAAAGCAGTGAGGAAGACCCCCTCCCCAGATAGAAAAAGAAACCATGAGGCAGGAAAAAATTCAAACACAATACAAATAATTAAATCACAACAGTAGCTGGTGCTTATTGAAGCTGAATAGGGAAAATTATCCCATCAATAAACACAGGATTAAACATCACCAAGCACAGAATTAACCTTCACCAAATCAGTTTTAGACCAAAACTCAGAAAGGGTATGTAAACTCATGTTTGAATGTAATCTTTCTAGCTATCCAAGAAGCCTTGCTGAATGTCATTCATCTTGGTCCCATCACTAAAAGCTTTGCTTCATTATTCAATTATTTCTTCAAAATGCTGATTGTCCAGGGAAGTGTTTCCTCCCAACAGCAATGTACAAATCTTAAAACAACCCTTCCCCTTTCAGAAAGCCAAGCCTCAGAAGCTCTGGAGATAGGAAGTCTAGGCGTTCTGGCAAGGGTGGAAAAAACAAAACAAAAGGAGATTGCTTCTAACTGCTTAGAAAGTTAACAAGGGGTTCTATAGAACTGGACAGAACTGATAGAATCCCACCCCTGCATACACACACATATGCATAAATACATATATATTATAAATCCATAGCATTTGGCTTTTTTAATAGACAAAATCTTGATTTCCTCCAAAAGGTGGGTTCTTACAATTGAATCCAATACAGTCTCAAAATCCACAATCCACAATCCCTAGGAGAGAAAAGGATGGAGGAGCCTCTCTGTCTCTATACAATGAGCAGCATCTCTTCCTTCCAAAGACACCAATTGTAGGTCTGCAATCTGCTTGAGATAATCACTATTAGGAATGTCTCTTGCCAGCTGACAAGGAAAATACTTTCACAACAGCATGGCGAAATGTCAACATGTGCTATACAAATGCGGATAGAAATATAGTGGGTAGCTTATGGTTTGTTGAATAATACCATAATAAATGTGGTGAAAATGCCTGCTTATAAGAGCACATTCCTTGCCCCTTAGTTACCTGGAGTTGAAAGTGGCTATGTAGAAGAGGACACTTCTGTCTTTTCAGTTACTTAGAGGTGACTGCTGGATATGACAGAAGAAATATGAAAGTAGATTGCAGAGGGAAAGGATAACTTAATTATGAATCATAAAATGAAAAGGGAGAACATCAAAAAGGTATGGATACTGCATGAATGTACCTTGAATACAAGAATGTCTGGTATAAAATACATGTATTGAAGTGGTTGGTCACATAGAAGGAATGAAGGAGGATCCAGTTATACAATGAATACATGTAAGAAAAGTAAAGAGTGGATTGAAAGGAAAGGGAATACCAAGAAGGTCAAGTTTGGATGGATGGAGCCGAGATCCTAAGAAAGAGAGAAATGGGGAACTTTAGACTAGAAGGAAGTCATGCAAGGAGGTAAAGATAAAAAGGTATGAAATATACATTGAATGACGCTGGTGGAATCTAATTTGAACTGTTTTTGCTTTTTGTTCCCTTATCTAAATACCTCTGATTTCTTTGGCTTACTCTCTTCTTTTTCTGCACTGTAATCTTGCTTACCCTGAAATGGAAGAATGTGGTGGATTTGTGCACTTGTGTATATGTGTGTGTATAATCCCAGTGGCATTCATAGACTTTGACAGGCCAAATTAGAATAGGTATCACTTACTGAAGAGAACTTTGTAAAAGATAAGCTTGGCCTTGGCTAGGAATTCCAGGATGAGAAAGAATACCAATCATTTTCCTCCTTCACAGAAAAAAAAATCCTGTAATGCAATCAATAAATATTGAAGCTACAGACAAAACTATGTTAGTCATTCATATTTTCCCATTCTCTTGCATACAGATCTCTTTGAAGAAAGGCATTGGTGTATGCTTCTCTCACTCTTCATCCCCCAGAATCACTCTGTTCTTATTCATTCCAGATGAAGGAAGGAAGGAAGGGTCAAATGACTTTGGGCCAGTCACTCTCTCTCTCAGTGCAACCTACCTCACAGGGCTGTTGTTGTAAGGAAAAAAAGAGGAAGAAAACGTGTTGGATATATTTGCCATCTTGAGTTGTTTGTAAAAGTAATAAAAGGCAGGATTTAAATAAACAACAAACAAATAAACAAGCTGTGAGTGTTAGTCCTATTTAGGCATATATAGAAAGCTGTCTGGGTGACCTTGGGCCAGTCATTTTCTGTCAGCTCATCCCACAGAGTTGCTGTTGTGGAGAAAACAGGAGGAGGAAGGACTCTAATGTATGTTTGCCATTTTGAGCAACTTATAAAGTAATAAATGTGCAATAAAAACATTTAAAATAATTTTAAACATTAACTTAACGACTGTGGCAAGAAAGGTCATAAAATGGGACAAAACTCATCTAACAACTGTCTTGCTTAGCAACAGAAATTTTGGATTCAATTGTGGTCATAAATTGAGGATTACCTGTAGTTGGTATGTTGGTTTATTTTAAAAAAGAAAAGGAAGAAAGTGCTCCATCTATCCAAGCTGGCCAGTGCTTCTTTCCATCATGATTAATCTTGGTTCACTTGTTATCCAACTAGAGTATACATTAGCAATAAAACTGAAGGATAAGATGGCAAAAATCATTCACATTATGCAGACATTTGGTAAAATAAAGACTTCTAAATTAGAGATCCTGACTCTTACACATATACTCTATTCACTTGATTTTACAGTTTATTCTTGTTCTAGCAGCCTGACAGTTGTATGCATGGAAGTTGCAAGATACAAAAAAAATTGTTAATGACTAGCAAGCTCAAAAAATATTGCCTTGGTGTTAATGGCTAGGCCACTAACCGCTTTAGATTGTCTTCAAATCCAGCATTTTCAAATATTCTCAAAGGCTACTTCCAAATGAATAATAGCTATAAACTAAAGCAGAAAGGTGAAAAATATATGCAGCAGACTAATGAAAAAAGAATATTATTCTTCATTATAGCATCATTATTTAATTATATAAGTTGCCTTCTAGTTTATTTCATTTTTCATACTTTCTCAAATTTATAGCTTCATTTTTTTTTCCAACTACTTCTTTCTGAACATCTTGCTTTTTTCATGGAATGCAGGCTGTTTCTGTTATTTGGTCATCTCTCTGCCTTCTTTTCTGCCCATTGTCTGTCCCCATTGTCATGCCTATCCTTTGTTAAGGTAAATATTGTAAGTGGAAAGAAAGAGGATGAAATTTGAGCAAATTTCATCCTCTTTCTTTCCACTTACAATATTTACCTTAACATGTATTTGTGGACCACTCTTTACTCAGCTAAGGAGCAATGTAGTGCACCTGCCTCAGGAAGGAAATTGTACCTCTTATAGTAGGAGTCATGGATATATTTATGGTCCTGTTGGAAACCAACCATTCCAGCTGGAAGGAGTGCTTCAGCGTGGATGTTGTCTGGACTCTCTAGATAAATCAGCAGAGAGCTAGAACTGATCTTCCTTGCATGATATATCTTGTAGTTCCCATGAGAAAGCTACCAGTCTGGGAAGATTCCTGCATAACAGGCAGAGAACAATAGTCACCTTAAACCTTACAACTGTGGATCTGGTTGTTCACATCTAACACTACCGTATTTTAAATGAGCTAAACTAACAACCAATTTTGATCTTAGAAGAACACCCACCCATGTACCTTCTATTTATTTTATGTCATATTCCACCAATTGATTGATTTTTTTTCCCAAAAATCGCAAGCAGTGGAAATTGCCATGGTACTCTGCAGTGTTGCTCCAAAGCTTATTTATAGAGACTTCAAACAGTGACATAAACAACCATTTCCACAGAACCTGTTGCAGTGAATTTTGCTATTCATTTTCCTATGAAGTGCTAGGCTATCTTTCATCTCCATGGATGCCTTCCTGGTCTATACCAGGAATAACAATAACAAAACACAGTCCTTTCTCCGCTATTGTTTAATATTTAGATGAAACCACTGACAGAAATTGTTGAGATGTTTAGGAAAAGTATCATTGGTATACTGACAATATTCAATTGTATATCAATATTCAATTGTATTTTGTAGCATCTTTCTTATTAGCCTCCCTCCAGGTGGTGATGTTTGGAACTGTCCTGACTTCATTCATTCATTTATTCATTCATTCATTCATTCAGGAATTCCTCCCCCCCCCCCCGTAAACATTCAGGAGTTATGTTAGATGATATAATGTAAATACTTAACTAATATTTAATATTTTTATTTTTCATAGGAAGTCTGATATAAAAATAAGCCAATTATTAACCACAGAAATATCAATAATATATTTTTAACCAAACAGGAGAGGATGGGTTTTAATGCTCAGGATATGAATTGAATCAGCTTAGGATATGACCCCACATTTTCTGTCCTACAGATAATGTAAAACTTCATTACAATCAAGTAAAAGTATAAAAAAAATAGAAAATGTATTAAAAATAGAAAAATAAGGAAGGACAAGCATGAGGAGAAAAACATTTTTGGCAAACATTTTGGGGGGAGCCAGTGCCACCAAACAAAATTTTATCAACTTACCTGTTGTCGTAGAGTTCTTATCAGACAATAAATAAAAATGCTGAGGATGATCTGGGAAATCTACTAGCAATGGTGAAATATAACTACTGGTACTTTCCACATGTTTATAATATTGACAAGAAAACAGAACTTGCTCAGTTATTTCTACATTTCATCCTCACATGGGCATAATTGTTCTAACTTGTGGACTTTTTCAATATCTCCCCTCTAGGATTGCTGTGGGAAGAACACCACATCTTGCCAGGGTAGAAATTCTTCTATGCCCCAGATAAATCAAATATATGAAGTCCGAGGTAAGTTTTAAGAAGTACTTCATGCATTGGTCTACCAGCAATTTAGGAGCTCAGCCAAGATCAGTTTTCCATTTAACATTTAAAAGGCATTAAATGGTTTAAAAGGTTATAAATGACGTTGCCTGATCATATCCATGTCTTTAATAAGTCTATGTGTTCTCTATGGAGATTCTCAGTCATCCAGGTCATGGTTGTCCCAAAGGTGCTTTTTTAAGAGGCAACTGGATTTTCTGGATTTTCTCTGAAGATGTTTAGCTTCTCATCCAAAGAAACTTCTTCAGTTCTGAGAAGTGAAACGTCTTCTAAGAAAAACTAGAAATCCAGTTGCCTCTTTAAAAAGCACCTTTGGGACCTCTATATGTTGTTTATTTTCAAGAGAGCTGTCCAAGAGCATTTATTTATTCAATTTATACTCTGCTTTTATTCATTTTATAAGAAATTCAAGGTGGTGAACATAACTAATACTCCTTCTTTCTCCTATTTTTTTCTCACAAATAACCTGGTGAACTGAATTGAGCGGAGAGAGAGTGTGACTGGCCCAACCTCCCCCTCCCCCCCCCCCCCGGGTTTCATGGTTTCATGTCTAAGGCAGGACTAGAGCTCAGTCTCCTGGTTGTCAGCCTGGTGCCTTAACCACTAGACCAAACAGGCTGTCCTTATACTGATTTCCTATTATCAAGAGGGCAAAGCCATCAGGAAGGATGCCAAATTTCAGTCAATAAGAAAAAAATTAGTCTCTAGCTTCTACTTTTATCATACCTGATTGAAAGTATATTGTCATGGAGAAAATCTATGTGGTCAGTGCCTGTCAAAAAATGACTTAAAGGCACATAACCAATCAATTAACAATCAATTCAAGATGTTTAATTAATAACCCAACAAGGCACCTGAAACATCACCTCAAAGAATTTGACTGGATTTATTCCAAGGAGGCAAAATTGGAGAATGATCTAAGTTACAGTCTATAGTGTGGTCTTAGCTGAGCCCAAAACCTGGCTTAGATTGATTTAAGAGCATGCTTGCTGCATACACATTCATTACCTGAGGCACAACATACCCACCCCCATCCCCTGTATTTTAGCATGAGACGTGCACTATGTGAACCTTGTTTATGCAGAATAATATTTTTAGGCTTTGCGGCAAAGGTTAGAATTTTGCTTTTAGAATAACTGATTTGCAATTGGTGCTCTTTGCAATACTGAGCAGTGGCTTGCAATGTTCAGCTGAGGCCAACTGAAGTCCCAGAGAGGATCACAGCATCAAAACAGATAGAAGAAATATGACAGCTTGGGGGAATGATGATCTGGCTTGTGCAACTAATCAGCTGAATTGTTAATATAATTATTGAACAGAAGTGGGGCTAAAATGCAACTTTGATTGACTTCTAAGGTAATGAAAACTCTATTCAATTTATATGCCTCCATTGTCAACTGAGGTAACAACAGAAGCACTTTAAATTTAAAAAAATGATTTAGCAAAAATTAGACCCTTTTATAAAGCAATACATTCAAAATGATACTTCCACGTCCTGTTACAATTTAAATGAAGCCTCATGGAAAGTATTAAGATAAAACATAGAGACAAACCAACAGAAACATCTATCCATTCTGCACTTGAAGCTTTGTGTAGAGCAAGGACCTCCAAACATGGCAACTTTTAAGACTTGTGGACTTCCAAGTCCCTGAATTCCTCAGCCAGTGTGGGAATTGTGAGAGCTTAAGTCCATAAGTCTTCAAAGTTGCCAGTTTGGAGGTCCTCTGGTGTAGAGGGAATTAGGAATGGCTTTGAAGGACAGGAGGAGCAGCTACTGTCAGATAAGAGGGAGCTGAGCCCAGGCCAAGAAAGTAACATGAATAAACTCCTCGGACAAACTCCTCCCTAGTACAAATAAAGACACAGTAGAGAATGAAGGAGGATACATATTCAGATTTGCAAGATTCTGTTTCTATGGCTTTAAAATAAAATTAATACTGAACTACATGACATTGATTTCCTAGTCTGGCCTATCTTGAAGGGCTGTCAGGTTGGTACAAGTTCTTTCTATCACTGGGATGTATCTGCCTCAGCTTTGGATCCCCGAAGAGGTAAAACTCACCTTGTCCCTTTCATCTTTCCAAAAAATTTAGTGTCAGATGCAGAATGAACTGTTTTTCATGAATTTATTTTTTGGCTTAGGACCAAACAGTCATCTGTAAATTATTCATATCTTCTTCAGTAAGTAAATCCAGAGAAATTACATTGCCCTTTGTTCTCCTTATGACTTTTCAGCTCCTTTAGTTTCAGCAACTTTTTGTCCTTACTTCCATTAGTTCCCCTTTTAATACTCTTAACTTGTTACTATAAACTTGTTCTTTTATTAAATAAAATAAAATAAACTGTGCTGACCATGTTTTTCTCACTGTACTTCATTTATGTAGCCTGGTTTTTTTTTAACTTTTAATATGGGACCAAATATATATTTGTGGTAAACTTCTGATCTTGTCTAATATCCCTTATTACTAGGCTTTTTATGTTTAGAGTTAGGAATTTCTCACAATTGTTACTTATATATACACATGTATGAAACTGTGCAATTATCTTCTTCAGTCTTCATTAAACATAAATCAGAGAGAGAGAGCAAAAAACATAAAACTGCGGAGACAATATAAATCAATCAATAAATTAAAATGCTTGAATAAGTACGACTACCTTGATCTGATGCCAAAGTACTGTAACGTTAGCCAGCTAATTTTCTTGAGGAAAGTTATTCCAAAGGTGACTGCTACCACAGAAAAGGATTTTTGTTTCCTAATCTCATAATTGCTTCTCTATTCATGCAGGAATTTGATGCATTAATGGTAGAATAAGGACTAGACCTAGCAAGGTCAAATGCAAAATGTTTTGAGACCAAACTGATCACCAGTGGCAACTGTTTTTCCTGCCCGATTTTTTTTTATTAAATTACTTTATTTTTATTATTTATATAGCTGCCCATTTCACTTTTACATAATTCTCGGCAATTTATAATAAAACACATAAAATAGACAATATACTGTAAAAAATAAAGCATTAAGCAGCCAGTCATAATTTAGTCAATCATCCACAGAACCAGGGGAGAGGCTCTAACCCTTGTCCAAGGCCCCAGGCTTGAGCACAAAACCAAGCATGGCTGACTCAGGAATTCTGGGAGTTGAAGTCCAAAGGTAATAAAAGGGCCATAGTTCCCCATTTATTACAAAGGGCGCCATGAGAGAAAAGGCTGTTGTCGTGTCCGTGAAATGACGCCAGGAGTCGGTGATTTCATGCAATGCTCTTTATTTGGAAAACTGGAACCGAACCGGCGAAAGGAAAAAAGCCCGCGGCTTTTATTCCTTTCGCCGCGGCGGCCGCGGCCAATGGCAGCACTTCGAATCTCCCGCGCTCTGAACGAGCCAATCGCGGGAGATTCTTAACGAGCCAATCGGCGCGGCTCGCCTAACCAATTAGAAAGCCCTGCGCTTTGGCCAATCAAAGCGCGGGGATTTCGAGTATGTAAATGAGGACAGAACACCCCTCCCCTCTTGGTTCAGTCCTTACGTTGCGTAGTCACGTAGGTAGGCGGGGCTCCGTCTGGTCCTACTTGACCTGCGCAACTCAGTTGTAAGCGGGATCCCGGCCGGTTCGGTCGGGTTTTTTGTTGCTCTTGCTTCTGTGAGAACCGGCTGGTCGATTGGGCCGGTTCTTTCTCCGTGGCTCCCACCTGGGCCTTCCGGGTTGGTTGAGCTACGGGTTTCGCCGCTCCCGCTCGGTCTTTCCGGGTCGGTCGAGCTGGCTTGGCTGTTCTTTTCTGGCGAGGGGTCGCGATGGCTGCGTCTCGGTAAGTACTGCTGGTTTATTTTTTCTTGTAATCGGTCACCCGGGTATTCCCTCCCCCCTTGGCTTGCGTTTTGGGAGGTGGGTTCGTTTGCTGTCCTAGACCTAAGTTGGTCGATGTGTCGTTTCCACGCTCGTCCGTCTGCCGTTTGTAGCCGGTACGAGCGTGGGCCTGTTGCTTGGGTGATGACGGCTGGGATCCATAGGGGGTCTCCCGTCAGGTTTTTCGCATATACGAGGTCCCCGGGTGCGAACGTTTGGTATTTCGTGCTTGAGTCTGGGGGCCGCTCCGGGTTATACGTAGGGTGTAACCTGTCGAGTGGGGACCTCAGCTTTCTACCCATTAGCAGTTCGGCTGGGCTTTTGTTGGTAGTGGTATTCGGGGTTATGTGTTGTGTAAAGAGAAGTCTGTTGATTTTTTCTTGGATCTCCCCGTGGTCCATTTTCCGGATGGTTTTTTTGGCAAATTGGACCATCCGTTCCGCCCTACCGTTCGCCGCCGGATGCGCCGGTGCTGTTAGTGCGTGGCGGATGCCCCTTTCCGCCAGGAATTTCTCGAACTCCAGGGAGGTAAACTGGGGCCCGTTGTCGGAGACGACGACGTCTGGGAGGCCGTGTGTTGCAAAGAGTTTGCAAAGTTCTTTGGTCACGGCCTCCGTGGTTGTTGTCTTCATGTTGCTTACCTCCAGCCAGTTGGAGTAAGCGTCAACTGTTATGAGGAAGGTGTGTCCATTTGTGGGCCCGGCGAAGTCTATATGGATTCTGGACCAGGGTCCCCTTGGGGTTTCCCACTCTAGGACGGGTGCTGTGGGTGGGCTGGGCCTAGTCTCCTGGCATCGCTGGCACCTAGCTACCCAGGCCTCTATCTGCTTGTCCATCCCTGGCCACCAAGCGTAACTTCTGGCCAGGGCTTTAGTTCTTACGATGCCAGGGTGCCCCTCGTGCAACATTTCCAAAACCTTCCCCTGTAGTTTGTCCGGAATGACCACCCTGTCACCCCATAAGATGCACCCTTTTAACAACGAGAGTTCCGTTTGGCGGTTCCGAAACGTCTTGACGGACTCGTCGTTGTCTTTTTCCTGCCACCCTCTTTCTACCCAATGCAAAACCCGCGCCAGACACCTGTCTTTATTAGTTTCCCGGGCAATGTCTGACGCGGTTATGGGTAGGTTGGGTAGGGTCTCGATGCTGAGGGTGGTCGTCGTTGGTGCTGGGTCAGAGTCGGATTCCGGTAGCGGCGAGCGGCTTAATGCGTCCGCATGTGAGATCGTCTTACCCGGTCTGTGTATGAGTTCGTAGTTGTAGGCCGCCAGGAACTCGGACCACCTTGTCATTCGGGGAGACAGAATGTTCGGGGTGGCCCGGTTTCCTGCAAGGATGCCCAGCAACGGCTTGTGGTCCGTTATAATGGTGAAGGGCCGGCCGTAGAGATATTCGTGGAACCGTTTTATGGCGGCAACTATAGCCAGAGCCTCTTTGTCCAGTTGGCTATAGTTCCGCTCCGGTTTGGTGAGGGTCCTTGAAAAGAATGCGATGGGTGCTTCTTTTCTGTCAGGAAGGGTATGGCTGAGGACGGCGCCGACGCCGAAAGGTGATGCGTCGCAAGTGACGGCCAGAGGCAGGGTTTCGTTGAATTGTATGAGGACAGCGTCGGAGGTGAGGAGGTCTTTAGTTTTTTGGAAGGCGGCTTGCTCCCGTTTCCCCCAAGTCCAGGTCGCCGCCTTGTCCAGGAGCCTATGCAAAGGCTCCGCCGCCGTCGCCTTTTGGGGTAGGAAAACATTGTAAAAGTTCAGTAACCCCAAGAATGCTTGTAGTTCAGTTTTTGATTTAGGGGTGGGGGCCTCTTTGATGGCCTTGATTTTTTTACTTGTGGGGTGAATGCCGTGCCGGTCTAGGAGGTAGCCCAAGAATTCCACTCGTTCCGTGCACAGTTGGCATTTCTCCCTTTTTACTTTAAGTCCCGTTTCTTTAAATTTAGTTAGGACCTCTCTTAGTCGGCTTTCTAGTTCGGCTTGGTTGGGCGCCGACACTAGAACGTCATCGAAATAAGGTACCACCCCCTTGATACCTTGCAACAACCTTTCCATCAGGCTCTGAAATATACCTGGTGCCACGCTGACTCCGAATTGGAGTCGGTTGCATTTGAAAGCTCCCCGGTGGGTGACGATGGTCTGGGCTTCTGCCGTTTGCTCGTCGACCGGCAACTGTTGGTATGCCTGGGCGAGATCGAGCTTGGCGAAAACCCTGCCCCCTCCCAGTGAGTGCAGTAGGTGTTGCACTATTGAGTTGCAGCGCGCCATTTAGGGTGGCCTTATAGTCCCCACAGATTCTCACCGACCCATCCGGCTTGATCGGGGTGACTATGGGGGTCTCCCACCGGGCGTGGTCTATGGGCTGCAATACCCCCTGTTTGACGAACTTATCAATTTGCTCGTCTATTTTGGGTTTTAGGGCGAATGGCACCCGCCTAGGTTTCAGTCGTTTGGGGGGGACGTTAGGGTCTAGGTCGAACGAGATAAGGGGCCCCTGGTACTTGCCCAGGCTTCCGTCGAAGACTTCTTGGAACTCCTGGGCTAGTCGCTGTTCCCAACCGTCGTCGGCGACGTGGTTGACTCCCGTGAGAGTGATGTCGAGCGGGGCGAACCATTGCAGTCCCAGTAGGCTTGGGCGGTCGTGGTCGACGATCGTTAGGGGGAGTTGTTCGGTGCGCCCCTTATATGTTACGTTAAAGTTTTTGGTGCCGACTACCAGGATGCGGTTTCCCTGGTAGTCCTTTACAATAAGTCTTTGGCTGTCTACGTTCCTCCTTTGGAGGGTAGGCACCAACCGCTTTATCTCGTGCCATGCAATCATGGAGAGGTAGGACCCGGAGTCTACCTCCATTTTGCACGGCTGGCCCTCGATGTGTACCTCGACATGGATTTTCCGGGCGTCGTTGGTGATGGCGTGGCCGATGGTGACCTTCTGGTGGGTCTCCTCTCTCCGCCGGTTGTCGCCGCCTCGCGAGGATCGTCCGGTCCCATCGGCTGTCCGAGTGGCGATCTCTGGGCCGGGGCGGTGAGCTTTCCCTTCTCCGGTCGTTCTGGTCCCATCGAGTTGGACTGCGGTTTTTCTTCAGGCGGCAAACCCGGGTGATGTGCCCCTTTTTGTCGCAATGCCGGCAGATGGAATCGAAAAACCGGCATTCTGACCTGGGGTGGTCGCCGCCGCAACTGGCACAGTTGGTCCTTGACTTACGACCTCTCCGGTTCCGTTGGTCGCGCCCAGTCTGAAGTCGATGTATGTCTTCTTCGTCTTCGGACGTGCTGGATGCAGAGTGGAAATCGCCCTGGTGTGTAGTTGTCTCGTTTTTTTGTTCGGTCGACCTCGCCGGGTTGTTGTTTCCGCCGCGGTCCTTCGTGTCAGGTCTGCGCATGCTATCGGCGGAAGTACGGGTTGCTTCTGCGGCTGCGGTGAGGGCGTCTGCTAAACTGATGTCGCCCTTAGCCATCAGCCGGCTCTGGAGCGCGGGGTCCCACAGACCGAGCACGATTCGGTCTCTCAGGATGTTGTTTAGGTTATCAAATTCGCAGAGCCCCCCTAGGCGCCGCAGCTCGGCGACGAAGTCGCTCAATTTCTCACCCGCTCTCTGGTCTCGCCGGTAGAATTCGTTGCGCCGGATCAGGATGGGGACCTCGGGAGCGTAATGTCGCCGAAGGATAGGTTCAAGGACGTCCCAGTCCATGGCGGTTGCATCGGCGGGCTTGGCCAACGCTTTGGCCATCTGGAAAACTTCGGTTCCGCAGTGGGTGAGCGGGCCCGAGGCGTCCTTCATGCCGGTGCACTCGAGGTACATGCGGAAACGGTCGGAGAACGATTCCCAGTCTTCGGTGGCAGGGTTGAAGGGGGCGGGCGGTGCGATTTTCGCCATTTCGGTGCTTTGTCTGGCTTCCGTCGGACACGGGGTTCGGTTCAGGGTCTGGATCCCATCCTCGTCGCCAGTGTCGTGTCCGTGAAATGACGCCAGGAGTCGGTGATTTCATGCAATGCTCTTTATTTGGGAAACTGGAACCGAACCGGCGAAAGGAAAAAAGCCCGCGGCTTTTATTCCTTTCGCCGCGGTGGCCGCGGCCAATGGCAGCGCTTCGAATCTCCCGCGCTCTGAACGAGCCAATCGCGGGAGATTCTTAACGAGCCAATCGGCGCAGCTCGCCTAACCAATTAGAAAGCCCCGCGCTTTGGCCAATCAAAGCGCGGGGATTTCGAGTATGTAAATGAGGACAGAACAGCTGTCCTTCTGGGCCTTGCCAGCCAGCACCCTGAAGCCAATGGTACCCAGAGCATGGATCAGATAGGATGCGTAGAAACAATTCGGGAAAGACAGACCAGTGAATAACCCAATTACTTGTGAGCCCTCTATTCCAAGTGAGTTGGAAAAAGGGTTGTAAGAACTGAATCTTTCTTCCATTATAAATAGGGCTTGCATTTCATATTTGGCAGTTGCTGGTATTTCTTCCTACCAGCTTTCTTATTTCTTGTACTCCAGACACCTATTAAAAAGCTGCCCTTTTGAATCAAAGCCTACAAAGCTTGTAGTTCTACTCTTGACTAGGAGAAAAACCAAGTGGCACCCTGAAAATGGGCTCAGAAATGTGCCAATATAATTCAGGAATAAGTACATTGTTCTTTCCAATTGTTCAAAAGTCTCCCTGCCAAAATTTAAACTAAATAAATTTTTCATTCAAGGTGCTATTAGGAACCAGAAATGATTTGTGGCATTTTAGTCCCTGAAGCAGACCTGCAAGTCCTCCCTCCCCCCCTTCCTAATTCTCCTCAACTCCATTTTCATCCTGGTTCACTAAGCCTGTATCCAATTTGGGGGGCCCAGATAAAGCAAAAAAGTTTCATAGCACAAAATGGGCACACACAAGATTATTCTAGCTCAAGCTTAGATATAGTACTTATTTGTTATGCCATCTCTCTGCTTGAATTAATGAGATTTTATTAATTGCTAATGAAATATTACAGTCTATTCCTCAACCAGTTCACTCGTTTTTTTTATTATTACAAACAGCACTTTTACCTTTCAGCCATTTTCCCTGATTTATCAGAACAGAATCCCAATGTTATTATTCATATTTGTCCTTTCGTGCACTATAATTTTCCATCCATGCACTGAGCAAGTTTCCGCTTCAGGTTTCCTTGAGTGCCTTATTCGAATTATAGAATTTAGTTTTCTAACAGGCAGCAGTGGATTCTGAAAATGTGAAGATCCAAATAATAAGGGAAGTCTTGGGAGAAGGGAATTGCCTTTCAGAAACCTATAAAGAAAATTCAGAATTAAAATTCAGTAAAGAATTAAAAAGCTCATCAGAGCAGGGCCATGGCTGCATGGACTTCTGTCATATGGAGGCATGGATGCTTGTGGGAGAGTAGGGATGCATGGGATAAGATTAATATTGAGGTTCAAACTCTTTTGTATGTAGGTTATAAGGATTATAGATTTCATATGCATGTAAGTATAGGCAAAGCTTGCATCATGATGTTTCAATTTTTCTTTTGTCATCTGACCAAGCTGTTTGATTTTGCCTCTGTGTATTTGCAATCAATCCACATTAAATCTGCTTTCCTTTTGCCACACACAACAGCGATAGGCCAATATATTCTTACCTCAATGTGCTTATTATTTATGGAGACTGGCTGGTCTTATATAACATAATCTCAACTCTTTACTTAAACTAAGGCCTTTCAGAATACTTTCAAAAAGCAGGACAAGATGCTAAATGCTTTCTGAAGATTTATCTTTTGCCCCACTGCTTCCTATAATCCAAGTCATTCCAGGATTAACCAATGCTAACCCTTTTGTGGGTTCAGCGGGGATGGCTTTTGTAGAGCAAAATTGTTAGTATTTTATTTACAGTAGAGTAAAACCCTACCTATACGTCCACCAGAAAAGCAGTGATTTTTCTGTTTGTGGCTTAAGAGGTTTACTTATTTTCAAATTGCAATAGAGAACCATGGATTAATTGTGATTATTCAGAGACTGCACAAGGCAGCTGATTGCTAATAAAAAAGCAAGCAGGCTCTGAGTCAGTCAGATGCAATTTATACAGAAATTGATATCAGAATTTTCTAGCCTCTAGGACTGGGATTCTTTCGAATGAAGAAAGGACCAGATACTAACTTCTTTGCATTGTTAAGGAGTAACAGATTCTATTTGTTTCTCCTAATTTCTTCTAATATCAGTTTGCAGTCAAGTGGTCATCAGATTTTCCTGATATCCAGACCAAAGGCAGAGTAGGGCAATTAGGAACAGACTTTTATTTAGTCAGGAGACAGCAGATGGATGAATTAGTAGGCACAAGCTCACAAGCATATTATATATTATACACTAGGCTGTATTTTACTGTGTGGATGAAGGAATGAGTAGAAATTCATTGAAGTGAGGCTGAGTGCATCTTTTCAGGAAGATTCTGAACAGCAGCTGTGAATATCAAAAACAAACTCAAGTCTACACATGAAACAAAAAAGATCCTATCTCCTATCCTAGGGAAAATATAGCTGTGTAGCTGGGAATGGAATTCAACTGAATGAAAATAACCAGATATTATCCCAGGCTATTTTCAGAAAGTGGTCCATCTGGAATGGGCAAGGATATCTATGAGGGTGGAAATGAGATTCTTATAACAAAGAACACCATCGTGGGATCATGGATTCTCACATACAGGAGTCAATGTTCTTGGATCAAGGATATTTCTAAAATCAACAGCAGGACATGCTGTTCTGAGGGTTCTAGATGGAACAAAGGGCATCAGAGATCCTGCCTAAATACAGCACAATCTCCTTGTATAGAATATACCAACATCATTCCAAGGTAGAAGTTATATAAGAAACAATGGATGGACTCATCATTTGGAATTAAACCATTTAAGAAAGGCAACTGGTAGAATCTCTTTTGTTCCCAAGAATAGTCACCTTGGGAGCTGACCAACGCAGGAGAGCCTATATTCAGTTTCTGCATTTCATTCATGTCCTGTTTTGCTCAGTTGGGCGACATAAAAATAAATGGAGGGATGAACACACACAC
This sequence comes from Hydrophis major, assembly GCA_033807585.1. Classification (NCBI taxonomy): domain Eukaryota; kingdom Metazoa; phylum Chordata; class Lepidosauria; order Squamata; family Elapidae; genus Hydrophis; species Hydrophis major. The sequence continues at coordinate 265,304,624 of CM066328.1, forward strand.
ACGTGCATTCCATATACTACCAACCATACAACGCTTGCAAAAATAAATTAGTGTATCATAATGAGGTGTCAACCTGAGGTTTGTATAGCCTCAATGATTGTTTCATATGATTGGTCAGATGCTGAGTGAATACAGAACTACTCAAGTGATATGATTGAGCCTTTTTTGCACATCCCAGAAGGCGCTGGATGGAGAGAAGGAAAACTGTTCCTTATTATGATCTATTCTTAAAAGCTGATAGGTTGTACAAAAGCTTTGAACCAATTTCCTTCCCTCCCTTACTTAAAAGAGCTTGGTCATAATGGAACTAAAGAACGGAAAGCCACAACTTAGTACTTATTCACATTTATTTCACTTTTGGGGGAAATCTCTGGTTTCATGGCAGAACTCTGGGCACACATGGTACAACAGAACACCATTATTTTAATGACTGTGTTAGAATAACATTTCTTCCAAATGAATTTTGAACAGATTATATTTAATAGATTTATCGAGTGGCATGGTGAAGGTGCTTGTTTCCCACTTGGAAAGTTGATGTATTTTACAAGCTGAAGATTTTAGATTTAATCTGTAGCATTTCCTGATTGACCTGAAAAAGTTTACATCTGAAACTTTGGATAGCAGCTGTCAATGCTAGGTAGCAATAGATGTTTCTCTATCAGGCGAAAAGAGAAAATATCTGCTACAAACGCTGCGTAGACATGAGGAAGGGCATCCTCATCCAGTAAGCACACAGCTCCATTCACTTGCCCCAATTTTACCCAGAATAAAGAGATTACAAAGTCATAAAAAGAAAAAAAATATTTAACAGATTCATCAACTGGAGCAACAGAGAAGCAACCCTTGTGAAAGTCTATCAAAACTTCCAATTTCTGAACAGAGTAAACATGCAGAAATAATTAGGGAAACACATCAGCTCCCTGGATGTTCCATTTTAGACCTCAAGGTGGCAATACTTGAGAAAAAGAATCAGAGAGCCTGATCAGGTTGCAAAACATCTTAGCTGAAATTCTGTTTCAAAATTCAACACAATTTTGCATAGATTAAGCATAATCCAAGGCTTCTGTGTATATACCTTATCAAATTGCTTATGTTAACTAGTTATTCTGTGGAATGTATAAGTGGTTTTTTATGTAGTCGTGTTCCTTACCTGGTTCTTCTTTCTTACATGGAGTATAATGTATGATATGTACCGTACTTCTTTCTTAGAGAATAACCATATATATTTAATAGATTAGATTTTGAGAAGCATTCTCATGTCCAGTGCAATAGAATGACTGCTCTCCAAAAAACACAATTTTTTTTTTTGCTTTTTTAAATTTCTGGACATGATGTAAGTAATTTATCTCCTATCTCCAAAATAATTCTCTGTTCTCTCTTTTCATCATTCTCCTTTCTGTAGATTATTCCCTTCTCTGCATTCCTTCTAAAGATTCTTTCTCTTGTTCTCTCTTTCCAAGAAGCTATTTTCTACGAAATGAGTTATAATCAGGAGTGGGATTCTACAGGTTCGCACTTATTCACTAGAACTGGTTGTTAACATTCTAAGCAGTCTGGAGAACTGGTTGTTAGAAGAAATTACTGGCCTAATCCTGTAAGAAAGGCAGGAAGGAAACATTCTGGTGTTGCTTCCAGAAACTGTATCTCCATTAACTCTTATTACATTCTTGGCAGGACTAGACTTCCTGTCTCTGGAATTTCTCTGCAGTTTTTTTTTCCTCCTTTGCTGGTACTTTGTGTGGAGTTACAGTGGCACTCAAAGTTACAGTGGCACTGAAGAAAGTGACTTATGACTGTTTTTCACACTTATGACTGTTGTAGCATCCCTAGAGTCATGAGAGGCCAGGCGAGGAGATGCGTGCCTCGATGTGAGTGATGTTGAGTTGGCCATGCCCAGCCAGTCACATAATCACCAAGCCATGCCCACTAACTAAGCCATGCCCACAGAACCAGTTGTTAAAAAATTTGAATCCCATCCCTGGTTATAATTCATGAAAATTTATATAACACAACTAATTAATTCTTAAAATGCCAAAACACCTGAGAAGTGTAACACACATAACAGTATATGGTGACTTGCTAAAGAAAGCTAAGCTGGAAAAGAATAGACTTTTTGTGTATTTTACAAGCTGAAGATTTTAGATTTAATCTGTAGCATTTCCAGATTGATCTGGAAAAGGTTACACCTGAAACTTTGGATAGCAGCTGTCAATCTGCATAAATAGTACCATACTAGATTTGATTGAATGTAAGGTAGTTCCCCTGTTTATTTGAATTTCTTCCATCAGGCTGTACTAATGAAGCAGAATTCAGAATTAATCAACTACTTTAAGTTCCTGAATTCAGTAATTATCTGGATTATAATTAGGGCTGTGCATGGACCATCCAATTTACTTGCTCAGTGTTAGTCCAGAGGGAGAGGATTTAGCTGGTTGTCACTCATTTTAGAAAGACCTAAGTTGAATATGTCCAAACTTGAAACAAAACACTTGGGTACCACAAGTTCTGGAACCAAGACAAAACACATTGAGACTGCTCTGCCCCCAGACTAAAATAGGAATATTTTGAACAGTGTTGTTCTATTCATTCTAGAATTTCCAATATTTGAATCCAAGTTATTCTTCTTTTTTTGCTCAAAGTTTCCAATTGCAGAGGGCATAGGGAATATACCAAATGAACAGGAGCAAGAGATACTACCAAGATAAAAAGGGCTTCGGCTGCAATCAAGAAAATAACTTGAAAAAGTATCTCAGACAAACACTTCCCTAGTTTACCCAAAGATCAGGGGAGGGAGAGGGAAGCAAAATTATGTTACTGTGGAGTGTTTGTTCAAATAAAAGTGGTCCTGGCCTATTTCTTATTGGTTTCTTAGTCTGGTCTATCTCCTAGAGCTGAGATCAGTCTATTCATTACAGCAAGGCTGAACAGTTCTATCTCTACTGTTATTGGCTGAGACTGAACAGTATGAGGGGCTAGCTTTTAGAGGAAAACCATAGTTATATCGGCCTAACTCAGAAGCAGATGCTGCTGCTGCATAGGTACCTAGTTGCATTCCTTGTACACATTTCATTGTCTTTTTTTTTTTTTTTTGACATGCAAATAGTCATTAAGAGTCCCAGCAGGTGGCAATACCTAATTTTAAAAACTAAACAGAGTTAGTTCAATACATGGATAAGAAGTACCTGAGAATTTCAAGACTGCTAGTTGGACTGGGAAATGTACTTTAACAATCCCAGAAGGCAATAGCAAGCCATGATTCTTATACTGCAAGGAAAACTGCATGGATGTAGTCATGATGAGCTAAGCTCAGCATGGCTTGTAATGACTTCAGAGACACATTCATGTTTTCTGGGCAATAAAAGCTTACAACCCTGAGTTTTGGCTATTATTGATACTTGTTTAGATTTAGAAAAATATAAATGGGCATGTTTGAAGGTGCATAAGGCAAGTATGGCTGACATTTTCAAGGTGCACATTATGAGTACAAAATCATGTCTTTGTGTGTGCTTTTGAGCTTTCAGGAGGCTACTATAAATGAAAAGGACTCCTTGTTGATTTCTGCAACTTTGCTAGTTATGTATACTTTTATGCCTTGTTTATACTGAATTTTAGGGTGGAATCAAAATGCCACAATTACTGGGTTGATTTTTGTAGGTTTGCTGGGGTTTATGTTTACAATTGTGATTTAATACTCTATCTTCTTATACTTCTTTTGACGTTGAGAGCTTCGCAAGTGGGGACACAACTGCTGGTATTGAGCCTTGCAACTCGGCAGATTGAATAGTGATTAGCTTTACTACCATAGTGAATCATCTTCTCCTTCTGCTAAACTAGAGACTTAACACAGTGGCTTTTTGCTGGGTTTGTAAAAAGGCAGAAATGGCTACTTCCATAGTTTATTATTGAATTAGAGGCAGATAAATTCAAAGGCTCCAGGTGGTATGCAAAAAATGTATAGAAACCCACAGAGCACCACATCAGTAAATTTGGTGCATCTAAATGCCAACTGCTCCTCCTTTGCTTATTGAGATGACAAATCACCCTGGCGCCTAAGCTGTTTGAAAAGCCAGGTTTTCAGATCTTTTGTAAGGTTCAGCCTGGATGAAGCACCAGGGGAAAGATTTCAGAGTGGAGATGGCCACTGTAAAAACACAGCTCTAGGACCCCACAAGATGGCACTCTTCTAATTGGTGGGACCTGGAGCAGGCCCACTCTGCCTGATCTTATAAAATGGGAGAAAGTCTGTCCCTTAAATAACCTGGCCCTATGGTATGTGGTATCGTAAAGGAATGTTCACGCATGTAGGGTTTTATTCATGAAAACTGGCACCTTGAACTTAATCCAGAAGCTCACCAATATCCATTCACAGCTTGCACAGAAGAGTGAGTGCACTGATGTGCATATTTACACAGATGCAGCATAAACTATATTGGTTCACAATCACATTTCTCTGGAAGGAACTGGGTGAAGATCTGGACGTTCTCCAGGATTCAAGCTCTGCTCAAACAGCAGGGTGGAGACCAGATGTGGATGGAACCGTTCTTGAAACATGAGTCTCTGGCAACTGTCACTAATACCCTAATACATATCATATGGATTACTTAAATGCATTGCTTTGAAGGCTATTCTGAAGCTGCAGGGGTTCAAAATGTGTTAATCTAGTTTTTCATGGATCAGTCCCAGTTCAGCAGCATTACAGATAGTCCTTGGGTTACGACAATTGGGACTGGTATAATCACCGTTAACTGATGGCTCTCCGAAGCATGTCATCATGTGACTGCACTGCTTAGCGACAGCAATCCCAGCAGTCCCTGTTGCTGTCATAACCCCATAACTGCATGGATTGCTAACCAGGAAGAGGCAGGAGTCTCAGCTAAAGAGTGCAGGGGGATGGAGGGGGCACCGAGTCTTGGGTTGGTTGGCAAGATAGGTGCAGCAGGTAGGCACTGGGAAGAGCAGGCAAGGGTCACAGGTGAGTGTAGGGGGTGGAGGGCAGGGGAGTGCTATGGCATGAGAAGATCCCTGGGAATTTCCTTTGTGGGAAACTGGCAGGGAAGATTGCAAATAATGATCATGTGGGGACATGACAGCCCCAACTTTGCAGGCTAGCTTGACATCTTGATCCTTGTTTGGCACTCTCATAATTTGGAATGGTTACTGAATGAGTGTTCGTAACCCAAAGACATCTTGCAAGAATTGCATTGGCTACCAATAGGCCTCCAAATACAATTCAAAGTGGTGATTGTGACCAATAAATTCCTATACTATAGTGCCTAGGCCCTTACTTCTTCTGAGACTGCCTTCTTCAAGCAGACTTTCTGCCCTGCATATGCTTTTCTGGGGAAAACAGTTGGTGATCACACTCCCCAGATGGTCTGGGGGATGGCAGCTGGGAAGCAAGATTTCTCTGTAACGGTGCCAACCTTTGCCATTTCCTCCTCCCAGAGGTGAGAATGGCCCACTCTTTCATGACATTCTGATAGCAGATGAAAACCACCCACCTTGGCCAAGGCTTTGGAAGATGAGTTGAAAGAATGTTGGATGCTACTGCACTTGAAGGTTATGTTTTCAGCTGTTAGGCGACATGTAGCCCTGTGTTGATTTTATTCTCAGATCTTTATGTATCACTGTAGTAAAGTGGCCAGAATCTGGTGAAGCGGGCAACAGACAAATGGTGTGGAAGGGAGGGAAGGAAAGGTCAATATGGATTGGAACAACAAGAACAAAAGAAAAGCTTTTATTATTTACATGCAAGTGTGTGTTATATAAACAATCATATGTTATTTACAATTTTATTCATTTATACAAGGAAATGATGACTTATAGGAGGGATAAATGAACAGAGAAAATCTAAATGAAAACAAAACCTAATACAATTTTTTTAAGGAAAATAAAAGATTGATGTTTGAAAGGAAAGCTGTGAAATTGGATGAACAAAACAAAGGATAGCAATAGCGGTACTGTCTTATTTGGGAGGCCTACCAATATCACACAGCAACATGCTCAAGATATTCAAACTATCCTGACTAGATCTATTTCATTGATTTGTGAAAAAAATACATTTTAGATAAATCCCTATTTTTTACACTTGCCTGATAAATTCTTGTTCTGCTTAAGGTGTTTTACTGTAGTTAAAAAAACCTAAAAATATGTCTTTATATGTTATTGTAAATGGACTTATTCTAAATGCTATGCTGATACCAGAAGAAATTAACATATATGCATATTGTATATACTGGTATGTCTATACCAGGGGTGTCAAACTTGTGTCCTCACGGTGGCATCACAAGACACATCATGATTTTTTTTCCCCTTCACTAAACCAGGCATGGGCTTGACCAGTGCGTAACACATCTGGCCCACAAGTTTGACAGCCCTGGTCTATATAGATGCTTTTTGCTGATATGTAAATGAATATGCTGAAAACACAAAAGTAACTGTAATGGACAGTAAGGAATCTAACCTTGAATTCTGTAATTGTGAATATCTCTGAATATTCAGAAGCAAAGCATGAAGATCCTATATTTCTAAAACTTGTGCCCCATATTTAGGATTCAGAGGTGATGGTCCTGCTTCATAAATGGTTCATTGAAGATTATTGTTACTTGCTTAGATATAAAATGTTCTACAATTTTAGCAGAAGCCTGCATCTTTCAATCTGTTTCCCTATGGAAAAGCTGCAACCTTTTTTAAAATTTGTTAAATTGCTTTGAATTTAATTTTATCATAGGGAAATAAGATATAAGTGTTCAAATATTGTAATAACTTTAATTTTAAGTAAAATGCATTGAATTGAAACTTAGTAGAATTTGCTCTCCTGTGAATTAATGAATACCTGAAAGTGATTAAGTCTACTGTTAAAATGCCCTATTCCAAAAGTGCACAGCTACTCAGCAAAATTTTCAAACCTAGTTTGTGATATCAGTTCAAAGAGAAAAATTCTTGCTTTGGGGTGTGTGTGTGTGTGTTGTCTTTGTACCATGCCTAAAGGAGCTCTTCAGTTTATGACTAAAGTCAGTGTGTGTCCAATTTTGTGGATTAGCCACAGCTGGTACAGGCTGTGAATGAGAAGTTTCATTTTGTACTGGGCAAGTGAGGTAGTGCCATCCTTATTCTGCAGCTCTTTCTCAAAGCCGCTTGAGAGAGAGAGAGAGAGAGAGAGAGAGAGAGAGAGAGAGAACTCAATTCAGAGGAGGTGAAAGATTTATGCCCACTCGTGATGAGGCAGGGTCCATCTTCAAAGGTGACATACGATGGGGTGAAGAAAGTAAAGCAAGTAATTTGATATGGGGTGAAGAAAGTAAAGCAAGTAATTTGATAAAGTTATATATGGGGCAACATATTTTTTATAAATAAAATGAGCTATTTATTGATACAATTTTTGTAAAAAAACAAACAAAAACCCAGCCCTAACAAACCCAATATTTATAACCACTGAATGCCATCATACTTTGAATAGGTTTCAAAATTCTAGCGGGAAAAATGTTTTGAAATGTATATAACATGTTGAAGGTTGTTCTGTATATTCATAAGAAATCATAAAATAACAAATAAAAATGAATTATAACAAAAGGCATGTTTGGAATTGCAGCTCCTACTAATTAAGTCTGCTCAAATCAGCCTGACCATATCCCTGTCTTACCTTCTAATAAAAGATCCCAGATTCAGGCCAGATATCTATCCAAATCAGTATCCCGTCCTCACTGCAGCTACACATAAATCTAAAATGCAGTTCTAAGCAGAATAAGAGCCATGCCTTTTCTCTTTCCCTAGTAACAACTATTGGTAGGCATACAATTTCCTTTACACAAAGTAACATATAGTCATGATGATTAGAAAATTATTGATGGTCTTCAGATTTATTAGGCAACCAGGTTAACAGGCTTTCTGCAGTTTTTGGCCAGCACAAAAGAATGCAATTGTAATTTGCTTAGCTGCAATAGTTAACAGTCTTGATAATGAGGCTGGCATGTGGTACTACCCATTTCCTGTGAGACTAATTCAGATGGCAGCAGAATAAGCATCCACCAACAGTTCTTCCAACTTGCAGTAGATCTGGGGCTGGGAAGAATTAGTTTTGACAGAGTTAGATCCAGTTTTAACTATCTGTCTAAATCCAATATGGTGGTAAAATGGGCCTCCTGATAAAAGGAGAATCTCTCCCTTATTTCACACTTTTTCATCTCTTTGTTTTGTTTTGGTCTCCAAGTTTTTCTCTGAACCATTTCACATTCTTAACACTTGTACTATTACTTGGTCTATTGTTCTCTCTCTCTCTCTTCGTGCTATTGCTATCTATCACTTGCTCTTATTCATCTTGTCTTTTGCACTCTTTTTCATTCTACTGCTTGCTCTCTCAGACTCTGTCTCTCATGTTCTTTCATTCTAGCAATCACTCAGATTGCTCATTGTCTCTTTTGCTTTGTCTAACACAGTTGACCAGGAGCTGTAACCAGGTGCTGGCAGGTACTCTGCCATTACCCAAGTCAAAACAGCCATAAAGAAAATCAAGAGCAACTACAGAAGAGGGGAGGTGCCTACAGTAGTCAATAACAATTGGACAGATTTCAGCCTTTGCCTCATTATCACTACCTTTCATGAATTAATCTAACATTTTAAGTCATCTAATCTAGTGGCCATTGTATCTATAGCAATGAATTTTACAAGACAGTTCTTTCTGTTCTTCAATCTCTCAATAGTTCTTCAATCTCTCAATAGTCAACTTTGACCAATTCTGAGAGAAAGATGCATCATTCTTTATCACTTCATTGTTCTTTTCCTAAACTGAAGTTTCAAATGTTATAACTTTCCTTCACAGTGGTCTTCTCCCATCTCTTTGATAAAATAAAGTACCTTTTTCTATATCTTTTGAAGTAGTATCATATTCTCTTTCAAGAATACATAAATCCAACTTTGATAGAACTACGCACCAGTACAGCTGCTATTGCACCGGACACCTTTTAAATCTAAAGACACTGTTTTCAGCTCTTTGCTGTTCTGTTTTAAACACTCTAAATCAGTGGTTCCCAACCTGGGTTGTTCGTACCCCCTGGGGGTGCAAGACAATATTCCAGGGGGTGCAAGAAAAGTCCAGGTAAATAATAGGATATTGGCTATATGTTGGCATTTTTATTTATTATGCAGTGGATTAACTTTGTTTTCATTTTAGAGTTAAATATCATTATTTAGTGGCCATCACATACACAGCTGAAAAGATTCAATCCTACCATATATTTAACGGGTTCAGTAGTTTCTAAAGTCTAAATTTCAGGGGGTGTGAGGTTCAAGTGAAATTTCTTTAGGGGTGCGGGGCAAAAAAAAGGTTGGGAACCACTGCTCTAAATATATTGATCTGAAAATATGATTATTGAGATAGTTATACTTGCTAACCCAGACTACTTCAATTGTCATATTTTCAAATATTGGATGAACAAGTGAAAAAACATAGCTTTGAGAAGGACTTCCTTCCTGCAGTTTCTTTTTCTTCTATCAGTTAAAAAATAATTTCATTCTTTGAATTTATCATCAGTAAGGCCATGTTGAACACTTCTGTGGATGCAGTTGCTTTAAAGCCTTAAAGAAAAATATTTGACCAGTACCATTGTTGCTCTGTAAAGCAACTGTTTTGTACAGACTTAGCAATCAAATGAGATTTTAATGTACTTAATTTCTGAACAATTGTGCATTTGATTATCTTCATCTTTTTGTAATTAGAGAATAAAGACATTTGTGGTTTAAGACAGTGGTCGCCAACTATGGACGGCAGCCTACTGGTGGTCCACAAGAAAATTTTGATGCGGAAACCCGCCCCTCCCACTCACTCCTTGCCTGCTAATTTGCTATTTTTCCTTTTTTTCCCCATCAGCTGTTCTGCTATGCCAGGAGATTTAGATTAGTTAGAAAGCAGAAAACCATTGGATTTCTTCCTTTTAGCTAATCTTTAGATCTTCAGCTCTGCTTTTAACCAGAGCCAAACCTTCCTTAGAACTAAAGCTTCTATTATTCAGTGCAGAATCATAAATCTCTAAGTCAATCTGTGATTCTGTGAGCAACTCAATCTGCCTGCCTGCTTTGCCTGATTTTGGGTAAAAGTTGCTCTTTTTTATAAAAAATTCAATATTTACATACATGGTACATTTTGAGTTAATTTTGTGAGTTTGCTTGCTAGCAAATTTTATGAATTTGCTTGCAAGAAAATTTTATGTGACAGATTCAGGTAGTCAATGACAGAAACACAGATCTCTGAATGAATCTGTGATTCTGTGAGCAACTCAATCTGCCTGCCTGCTTTGCTTGATTTTGGGTAAAAGTTCTTTTTTAATAAAAAATTCAATATTTACATAAATATTTATAATATTTACATACAAGCCATGCCCAGCCAGTCACATGACCAAGTCACACCCACAAATTAGGCCACACCCACAGAACCGATTAAGAAATTTGAATCCCACCCCTGCCTCTCTGTGTGTGAGAGAGGAGGGGGAGGAGAGGTTCAATCCTCTCTCTCTCTCTCCCACCAACATCAGCAAGCCACCATCAGTCAAAACTCATATTAGTGGTCCCCAGGATTTAAAATTATGAGTTTGGTGGTCCCTTAGGTCCAAAAGGTTGATGACCCTTGGTTTAAGACATTTCAGTGATGTATTTTAATAAATGCCTTTATATCCATCAAACTGGGATTGACAATGGACAACCTTTCAGTTTTTTGGGGCTTATAAATGTTTATCTCCCAATTTTCCCTGCTGGCTAGGATATTACTTCATTATCTATGGTTTATAGGAAAAATTAATTCTACTTCAGGCTATTTATTATATGAAATGGGTTAGCCATCTTATTGTAACCGACCTAGGGCTGAGTGCTACAGGACTAAATCTAACTTACTTTTGGGAAGATATGAATAAGATCATGTTGTTAATTACAGACTTGTCAGAGGGAAACAATCAGACCCACACATGTACAGCTCAATCTAGCTACTTTAATGTTCCCTGCTAATCAAACAGGAATCTAAACATACTGATAGTTATTGCCTGGGGAAAAAAAACTAGATAAGCTTCAAAGGCATGGTTTGTGTGTGTCAGACTGGTTTATATAGCAAGTCCATGCTAATTCCCTGCTTGAGCCCTCCTCCCAATGGGATGGTTGATCTCCAAGACTAGTTCTTTAAATCAAGATCTACTTTTTTCATCTGGGAAAATTGGGAATTAAGCAGACCAGAAATCAACTTTATGGGATCCTTGGTGATCTCTGACCTTGATTATTTTCTTGCAGGCATTTCATTACCCAACTAGGTATCACAGTGCTAGAGTGCTAAATCTAGTTTTGTTCACACACCATCTTGTACATTAATTACAATCAAAACATTTGCTGCCTGCAGTATCTTAAAAAAATATTACAAAAACAAAAAAGGATGAGAATGGCAGAAGAGAACAAGTAAACTGAAGCATCAATTTATACTATGACATAGTTGTTATAATCTCCAGATTGAATAAAACTATTTAGGGAAGAGTACACCAAAAAGAAATGGATTTCTGAACACTGCAATGTTTGTTAGTAGGAAGAAAGGTGCTGTCAAGTGACAGCCAGCGGAAAGACCATTCTTATTAGATGAAGACACTCTTCACACCATCTCTCCTTCTTCTGCAACCAGACTTTAAAATGTATTTATATACAAATATGTCTTAAAGCATTATGATACATTGTTGTACTTCTGTTGTATTAGATTTTAAATCCTGTTACTTTACATTTCAATTATGCTTCAAAGCTGGGCTGGCAAACTACAGACAAAATATCCATATGTCCACTAGCTCAAACCAGGCAAGTCTCACACCTGCCATGAATATCTTAGTCCTGGATTGATGTAACCTGCCTTTCCAACAAAGACAGCTAAAAACATAGAAAAGAAAGAAAACAAATTAATTGAAAACACCTTTGGCCTATACCAGGAAGCACAAGGGAACACAGAGTTAGTTTGGTCTAGTGGTTAAGGCACCAAATTTAAAAGCTGGAGACTAGTCCCTTTCACTTAGCCTAACCCACCTCACAGAGTTGTTATGAGATAAGAGCATTAGCCATATCTGCAGCCTTAAATTATTTGTGAAAACAATACAAGTGGGATACAAATAAATAAAATATTATGTAATCTGTCATATCAGCAGGGTATTAATCTCACACAAGCAGACAAATTTAAACGATAGAGCACCAGGTGAAAAGAAGCACATTTTGCTACAGAGATCCGCATTTGGTTCTGGTATACCCTAGGGAAGTTAAGCCACTTTGAGACTACAACATAGGATAGTTAACCACGTTCCCTTGGCGATCTGAATCCTTTCTTCCGTTTAGCAGGGGGAGTAAAAATACAGGATGGAGAGATGGATCACAGGAGTCCAGCAGATTTCCCCACACACCCCCTTCAACAAACCTTCACGGGCAGCAAACAGTCCCCCCAAAGCGGCAGCAGAGAAGGGGCGCGCGAGGAAAGGGCCGACGGACAAGATAGGCAGGACGGAAGGAGGAGCTTCGCTGCAGCTCCAGATGTTAGTAGGGCGAGGAGGGGCCGGAGTGACTAGGGAAAGCCGAGCCCTGGGGAACCCTAGAGGCTTTCTCGGCCTTTCCGTTGGTCGCTTTGTCGTGGGGTTGCAAACCCCGACGTTGCAGCTAGGATCTGAGGGAGCTCTGCGCCCCTCCCCCCCCATCCTCGCCCTCCATTGCCGCAGAGCGGCGGGATGCAGGGGATCGCTCTGGGGCTCCTGCACCTACCGTTGTGCTGGCGCACCGCCGTTAAAACAGCCGTGCTAGCGAGCTGTTCCGGCAGGGTGTGCGAATAGTGCTTCCCCCCCCCCCACGATTCTCCCCCGCGCAGAATTCATAAGTAATAAATTGCCACCCCATTTTACTCAGTCTTGTGTAACCTTATTACCAAAAATAAAGAGATAAAAATTAAGTGGCCGATAGATAACCCCTTTTATCGATTTCCGCGTTTTATTAAAAGGCATCGACCTTTGTGAGCTGCAGCCCGGCTCATCAGAAAACACAAAATATGTACTGGGCTGAAAAAAGGTGCTGTGGGATTCTTCTGACTTGCAGCCAAGCGGCTCTATTATAATGTCCACCCTACGGTCGGTTCCCGTGATCCGCCGCCGCCGCCGCCCCCCCGCAGAAGAAAACAAAGCATTTTTCTTTCTTCGACTAGACCAGATGGGTCTCCCAACCTCGGCAACTTTAAGCCTGGAGGACTTAGTTGAAGTCCTCCAGGCTTTTTAAAGTTGCCAAGGTTGGAGACCCCTGGCCTAGAATTTTAATGGCCCGAGCGTCGGGTTTCGCTGTCCTTCCCAGCGCAGAGGCAACTGACACGAAGGCTGGTTAACGACCGACATGCTCCTCGGCTACCAAAATAACTGGCTGGGAGACCAAAAATCCACCGCATTTTCCCCGGGTCACCGTGAGATGTGTCACAACCACTTTAGCCCTATCTACCTTGAGGGATGCCTCCCATTGGACAAATCCATTTTATTTAAGTCAGCGACCAACTTGATACCAGATCTACCTCCCCCCCCCTTCTCTACGGTATTACAAATTGCCGGAGTGAGGATTGTCACCTTCAAAGAAAGGCCCACAGGTGAGCCGGGCTCTCTTTCGGTCGTTTTCAACAGGCATGGCGAATGTACTCAAAATGGCGGCTGTTCAGCGCCCCACAAACCTCTCCTCCTTGGCATACAAAGCGGTAGGGTTGGAAAGCTAACCAAAATAGAGGGGACTTATCTAGGGCAGCCTCTCTTCAGGGTCCAGGAGGAGTGGGGCTGGCGCTTGCAAGCAGAACAGCAGCCGAGAAAGCAGTTAATAAAATAATAAAAAAACAAACGTGGGTGTGTGTAGGGGGGGGAGGGAACGGACAAACGCGTTGAGGCAGAGCTGCCGGTGGGAGCAGAATGAGAAGAAGCCTCGAGGCAGACGGTGCTAACTGGGGGAAGGGGAAATGCTTCCTGGGATTTCAACCAGGGTATCCCAGGCTACCTTGGGTTAGCTTCCTCTTTAGTCGCCTTCTGAAGGAGGTCCTCCTTCTCCACCACCCCCGTCCGCTTTGCAGAAGGGAGCGGTGGCGAAGGGAACTTGGCTTGCCCAAAAGAAAAGGAGCCGCCACAAGCAATCGGGGACGAGACTTGTGTCGTTGCAATATGGCCTCATGATTCATTCATTTCCCGAGATTACCTCCCCCCCACTTTCTCTCTCTGTTCAGAATTGATCCGGGGGCTGGCGGTTCGCTCATCATCTCTGCAATAAGATGCGCGGGGTGGAGAAAGATGGGGTGGTGGTAGTGGTGGAGCGGGGAGGGTTGGAAGGAAGAATATATAAATGCTTCGCTGGAGCCAGACTGAGCCAAGGGCGGTTGCTGTCAATATCCCGAGGTTGAAATATAACATTTACGGGCTGGGGGAAAGAGGGAGGAGACCAGGAAAGAGGCGGAGGGAGGACGGTGCTGCGGTATTGCTGCTGCTGCTGCTGCTACCTTGGAAGGGATGCCACCTTCCTAAAGAGAATAAAGATGGGTTGGTTGGAAGCGCTAGATTGCCTTTGCTGAGCCCGATCCAGCGTGAACTGAACCGATAAAGTGGAGGGGAGTGGAAAGCCGGGCTTTGCCGTTGCAAACTCGAGCATTACTGTGGTTAGGGATTTTCTTTCTTTCACTGTGAGTTATTGGGATGTATTGTGTGTGTGTACGCACTAAGGGAGGCTCAACCAATCTCGTACACATGTTGTGCCTTGACGAAGGTTAGAATTGTACTGAAATGGAATTAGCATCAGAAACTCCCGAGGGTTTAGCAAATGGACGGGGGGAGGGGGTGTCTGCCCCTGTGCAGGCGACTCCAAGCAAGGAAGGGTGGGGGAAATGAGAGAACAAGCTGAATCTGAGTTACCCGGAAGGCAGAGAAGGAGTCCTTTAAGGCTATTTTAAAAATATCGCATCCGCTGCCCTTCTGCATAGCTTATGCGCGCTTCGGAATCACCCGCCCCGTTCAATGCGAAACGGAGCTCCCGATGTCACGGCCATTTATAACGAAGCCCGTCTTGGAGGCGGCGGCGGGCAGAGAATCTAATTCCTTCTCCGTGACGACACGCGTTGGCCTCAGCCACCTTTCCTTGCTCGCTGATGGCGATGGGAAATCAGCCCTCCGTCTCCTGGAGACAGGAAAATACGAACGACCTTTTTATTAAAAAACAATTATTTTTTTCATGGAAGCCGGCTGTCGATGATTCCCATTCTTTGCTCCGCAGAACATCCGATGCGTCGCCCAATCAGACGAAAGGCTGCTTGGGTGTCATTGAAGTTGTTGGCGCGCATGTGCCCAGGTTTTAATCGCTGCCGACTGCAGCGGGTTTTTTCCTGACCGGATCCTTAGTTTGAGCGCCGCTATTGATTTCCGATTCGTGCCATAGCAGTAGCAGCAGCCCAACTGGAGGATAGGCAGAAAGAAAAAGAGAGAGAGAGAAAAGCCGAAAGAGAGAGATGGGTTGAGAAAGAGGGGTAGCCCGAATATGAGCCTGTGCGAAGATAGGACTAGGTCTACTCACATAGGTTGAAGACGGGTCCGTGCTTAAAAGGAAAGCAGTGCGGGTGCATGTACAAATAAGATGCGTGCGTCCGGTTTGGATTAATGTTTAAATATATAAATATATTTATATTCGCAGCACACTTATAGCTGTATGCACGCTGATGGAGAGGCGCACGCGCACTGGTTTTTTTTTTTTTTAATCAAGATGCGGCTACAATAAAAAAAAAAAAAATTGGCTCGCAACAGCTGGGGGAGTAAAAAAACAACATTTCGTCCACCGTCAAAATATCTGCCACGCATGAAGGAATATCATTTTTATGGCAAACCGCTTGTAGGAGATACGTCTCCCCAAAAAGGGGAATTAAATAGTTCCCGTTCAAATGATCAAAACGGTTTGACAGAACCACCAAATGGCGCTTTTCCCTTACTCTGCCTAATGCGGAAGGTTTATTTGTCTTTTCCTCACGCTCGACAGCCCCCGCCTCCAATGAGCTAGCTGAGGTTTAAGGTATCCCTGGAGTTTTATGCGTCTTGAATGTGCATGATGGACACACAGCAAGGGTGTTGCAGTAACAAGTTGCTTTTTCAATTCGCGGCGGCGATGCTTCGTGGTGCCTAATCGGCGACATTAGATACCTTAGTCTCTCTCGCTCCACCACTTCTCGCCCACCCACACTCACACGCGGATCTTCTGCATTCCTTTTCCCCACAGAAGGATGTGGCGTGAAAATTATTCGGGCTGGTTCCTCCCATCCCTTTCCTCGAAATGTGTATTCCATCTATTAGCTGGCAATAATTCCTTCCAGCATGTTAATAGAAGCGTCTTCCAGCGGATTTTTTGAAGGGAGGGGATCAGAAAACTCCGGAAAGAAAGCTTTTTACAATAACTGCTTGTCAGCCTGACAGACTGTAGCTGTGAACAATATACAATTAAGGACGTTGGGGGCGGTGGGGGGGGAGAGACAGAGGGAAGGAAGGAAGGGGAAATCACAACCATTATGCGGAGGTGGGGGCAGAGGAGCGGGTTGGTGCTGCTGAGCCCTTTTCATCTTTCGGGGCGGGGGTGGGGGTGGGGGTGGGTGGGAAGGGAGGTGGCGAAAAAGACGAACGGGAAGCCATGATGGGAGATGCTACATTGAGCGGGCTGCTTTGCCAAGGCATGAGATCGGCGGCAGGCTTCCGACCTCGGCCGGTACCTGAGCCTTACCACTCTCGTTTTAATCCCCTTTGTCGGGATCCCCCCTGGGGCGAGCTGCTCCTGCAGCCTCGGGACCTCAGAAATCAGGCGGGGAAGCTGGCAGACCCAGTTCAAAGCCCTAGTATTTCTGAGTTACCTTTTTTGGGAGAGGGGTTGAGTCAAAGGGGAGGAGAAGGAGGAGAGGAGATCCTTTAAGGAAAAGACCCGCCGCCGCCCCAATAATGAAATAACGCACAATTAGAAGAAAAGGAGGGAGATCTGAGGAGACCTGGCTTCTGAACTCGGAGGAATTGCCCAGTGTACCTCCCATCTGCTGACCTGTTTTTTGTTTTTTTTTTTGTTTTTTTTGGGGGGGGGTTCCTTTGCAGCCCTTCCTGGCTTCCTTCCTCGTTTGCTTTCTACCTGATAAGTAGCTTTGGGGGGAGGGGGGTTTGGGCTACCTGATTCAGCCAGAGACTTTGATTTGTGGGATTGACAACCTTATTATGCAGCCAGGCTTATTATTGATGTTATTCCCTTCTCGGTTGCCATGACCACCTTGTGAGAGACATTCAATTTTCTCTCTTCCATCATCATTATCTATGAGGCCATCTGTTGTGGAAAATGAATTCAGCCTCATTTGCATGACTGATAAGCAATTTTTTTATCTATTTAACAGAAGGTCATATGCCGGGGATTTGGAGCTGGTGAAAAAAAAGAAAAAAGTAGAGGGGGAGGAAGAGTATGTGGCTTGGAGGTGTATGTGGAAGTAAAACATCCCTTTAGGCCTACTTGTCTTTTGTTTTGAATTTGTCATCTCTACCAGGGAGATGTTACTCTTCTGCCCCCCCCCCCCATGCACACCTCATACTTGCACACTAAACTATGTGTGTGAGAAGGCTTCAGCATTCAAGCACTCTCCATTTTTTAGTAGAGGGAAACATTTAGGTTTTTTTTTTTCTTTAAAAATTTCTGAAGTATAGGCTTTCATTTTAGTAATCAGTGAAGGGGGATGTTTTCTTGGGGTTCTTTATGGTGTGTTTCAAATTTTTATTGTTCCTTTTACTTTTTCTTTTATTTTCTTTCTCTCTGCTTTCCTTTACCATTTTGACATTTCATATAATTTGCTTATGATGGTAAATGAAGATTGTGAATCGCGTTCAACTGAGGGGTTGTTCCCTGAAGTAATCCAGAACTCTAGATCTTGCTTTACTTTGCTTTGCTTCACTTACTGGGATCTTTTATATTTGCCTTGTTTACTTCATCTCCTCATTTCTCTCATTTTGAACAGGGTATTTGCTGAGCTGTTCAGAGGTCTCAGAAAAAGCCTAAAGTAATATAATGGCAAAATATAATTCTATCGAAATATCTTGCATTAATGAAGCTTCTTGCTTATATCAAATTATGCACACTGCAGATTAACTGCTTCATAACCAAACAAATCAGCAAAACTGCACAGATATTCCTAGATCACTTGAAAATTATATTTCCTTAAAATATGAACTTTAATATATTTGTTATACAGCTCTATACAGCACTATATGTTATATAGCACTAAGTTCACACTTTATATTTATAGTTACTAAAAGCAAATTATGCTCTTTAGACCAACATACAGGTTTTTAAAACTGCTCTGATGAAGTTTAGTGGCCTACATATTTGCCAACAAGTGAAAACAGAGTACATGCATACATGTCAGTTTTGTAGTGAAAAATAATGTAATTCAGTCATCATTGTATGTGAAATTACAGCTATTTTCCTTAAATTATTGATTTTGGCAGTCTTCATATTAAAAAACAGTTGGGGTTTTACAATATGTTTATCATAAAATTGGTCTATGTGATAAATATTTAAAATTTTTATTTAGATTTATTTGTACAACAGAATTATGTGTTTATAGAATGATGCATTAATACTAAAGTAATGTTCTTGTTGAACTTGCTATAAAAAAGATGACATACCAAAAGGTAATTTAAGTTTTGTTTTCCTGAAATGGTCCTGGATTTAGACTTAGTCATACTTAAATAGACCCATTATAATCATCCAGATAAGTTAATAATGGCTATGATCATCTGAATACAACCCAATATAATTATTATTATTTAAATGTCAAAATAAAAAGTATTTATATGCCAATTTTGTAAATATTCTTTCACAAAATATTCAGTGACCCTTTTTATTGTTTTAGAAAAAGTTCAGTTTCATGAAGTTCCTTGCTGAGATTGAGTTGGATTCTGTGGATTTGTTTATTTTCATTCCCATCTATTTTTTGTCATCCTTGACATCTTTTCTTCATTTTTGTCTATTGTCACATTTTTCCTTGTTTTTAAGTTCTATTTCTACCCACCTGGAGCAATTGGAAGTCAATAATAATAAATACAATTGAATAAATTAAATTAATAAAATAATAATGAAAAACTGCCAATGACTTATAATTGGAACATTAAAAAAAACCTGAAAGCCTCTGAAAAGAAACTTAACAGTGGACCACCTGGTTCGCTGCTTGCAAGAAGATTGTACAGACTAAAACAATGGCATGACAAAATAGCAACAATGGTGCATTGGAAGATTTGCAAGAAATACCATTTGCTGCAAGCAAAAACTGGTGGAACCATAAAATATAACAAATACATTCACACAGAGAGAGAGAGAGAGAAAGAGAGGGAGAGAGACCTGTAAATAGAAGTAGAATAACTAGCAAAAAAATATAGTACCAATAGTAATAGACATCTTGGGTGCATGGAACACCATTGGCATTGGCACCATCAGTCAATTGCAAAGACAGCTATATTTAAGTTGTGGAATAACTTATGTTAATAATATTGAACAATTTTATCAATATAGTAAGCTGGATATTCTACATGTAAGCTCAAAAGTAAGATCCATTAATTATAGGCCTACCCCAGGTAAGGGGTATAGGACTGCATATCTTATAATAAAGGTTGAACAGATTGAGAGGGAAAGCATGAAAAATCATGGTCTCAATTGCTAACAGCTGCAATAGCTTGAAAAAATTAAGAGTTTTGTGAAAGTCTTGAGAGCTTGGTTTTTAACTATTTGAGGTGTGTAGTACTTTCACTTTGTGTAAGCTGTGAGCTAGTTCAAATGCCTTGCAAAGAAGAATGAAGGAAAAGATACAATGTTTTAAAAGAAAACCCATCAGAGGTAATGCACTTGGTTTTCTTTCCCTGCCCCCATAAAAGTTAATTACCAAGCTTGGTTGGATTCCTCCTTGCCACCCTGACATTTGACTGCTGCTAATTCACTGATTAATCTCATTAATGTGATTATGGAGGGATTTGGAGTTGGCTGCCATTGTTCTGCAGATAGTGTTTTTCAGAGTGCTTGTCACCTCATTCAGTTTTGCTGTGATTTCCCCCCCCTCCTCCTCCAAAGGATGTTTGAGCTGCCTTCTCCTTTCAGCACTAGGAGCTGTCCGCTGCTGATAGTAATTACTTTGAGACCTGACTTCCTATTAGCTTACTGGAAAATAAGAAAGTAGCTCACTTTCATCACCTTCCTTAACGATTTGCTACAAAGAGCAGGTTAACCATGGGAAAATATTTAATCACTAACATTATGCATACACTTGAAGGGAGAAAAAATGAAACATGTTCACTTTTATCTTTGATTTCCTCCCCTTGCTTTTGTATTTATGTAGCCTATAAAATGTGGATAATATTGTAGAATTTGCCTATTCTTTCACCCTTGTAATATAAGACAAGATCAGTTACTTCTCTGGTTTTCCTTCAATAGCTTTTCATTTCTTCAGAAGAGCCCATTTTGAAAAAATGGCACTCCTTTTTCTCCTTCATATATGAATAGCCTTGCTGGCGTAACTCAGATCTTCAAAATTCCTTGTTTCTCTATCAGCCAGGGCTCTTATAGATGGCTT
The DNA here is from genome assembly GCA_033807585.1 of Hydrophis major. Taxonomy (NCBI): domain Eukaryota; kingdom Metazoa; phylum Chordata; class Lepidosauria; order Squamata; family Elapidae; genus Hydrophis; species Hydrophis major. Next base: position 265,325,244 of record CM066328.1, read on the forward strand.
CTCACCACATTTACATGTTGTTCCCCCTCCCATTGCTAGAATGTCTCTGTCATAAAACCACATTCACATCCATATTGATTGAACCTTAGAGATTCTGCTTGCATCAACATTTCAACAATTCAGCAAAATATTAGCAGAAATGTTTGTTTCCAGAAATGGATCTAGGTTTTCACTGTGCAGAGCTAATGCTCTATTCGCTCCATTCATATCCCCAGCTAAATCCAGAAATGCTGTTAGAAATATGATGCTTTGAAGACATCCGTGCATGATCAACCAAACTGTCTGCTGCTTTACTTTATCATGAGATGCTGTGACTGCGCATGTGCAATAACTTTTCCAACATAGTTTGAATATCTTTCTGCTCTTCAAGAAATGTGCCACTATACTGAATATTTCAAGCCTTGATTAAACTCCATCATATTTAGAGTTTTCTCTGAATTTAACAATTATGGAGGCAGTTAAATGGGCAAATTAATTATATATTTACTCCAGAATAAAAAGTAGTTTTATGTATACATTTATTCAGTAGTATGAAGCATATTATGTTGTTGGGGTTGTGACTAGTTGTGTGCACACACAACAGTGAGAATATAGTATATCGAGAAACATGAAAGGCATATAGAATATATTTTTGATATTGATATTTGGTATTTAATGTTCACAGCTGGGCATTCCCATACAGATTTACCTTTGCATCTCCTCTGTACTCTGAATTGAAATTTCAGAGTATCTCTTATTCAGGCCTTCTCATGCATAAAGGAAATACTGTTTTCAATCATAAGCTTGAATAGAATAAACTCTAATAACCACATTGTGTGGCCATCAGACTAGGTGTTGCTTTCTCATGATAGCTGCATAATTTAAACTTGTGTCCCTCCTCATTACCTTGCTGCACACCCTACATTTTATCTGGCACATTGAAGAGAAGAGACCACTGCAAGTAGGTATATGAATGAAAGGTAAAAGATGTCCAAGATATATCTAGGATTATTGCATATGCAGGGTTTTTTCCTTAAGGGATTTATTTGGGCTGGTTACAGTTTTGTAGCCCTTATTTGGGGATCACTATCCTGTCTCATTTGAAGCTAAATTTCCTCCACCAATTTTTTGAATGCCATCAGCTAATTTCAAAACCATTTATTCAAGAGGAGAACTACTTTCCTTTTCAAGTAATTTTTATTTACAAGTAAAAAGACTTTTATATTAAACCAAAGGAAGAATGCTCATAATTACTTACCTGTTTCTCTATGCCCATCATATTGCATCCCAAATAACAAAGGCCACAAGATTACTCCGCCATTGCAATGTATGTTTAGTGATGGGGCTGAATCTGCACATCTGCTACAATTATGTAGCAAAATGTTATTTTGAAAATGCGTCTGAATATTGATTTAGTGTGTATCATTAAGAGAAAAGTAAAGGTTTTCATGGTTTCAGGATAGCATTTATTAGTTCTGAAGAAGTGGAAAAGTTATAATTTTGGCACCAAGCTTCTAATCATATTTTACAAAAACAAAATACCAGTAGTTTAAGAACATATGTACAAAACAGGATTTTAATACCTTTATGCTATTTTAAATTATCATCAGCATTTCAGAAAAAAAGAAAAGTAGGACTGATCTCAAACTTCTGGATCTGATGCCTTTAAACTATTGATATCTCCCGTCTTCCCATTGCTTAAGTTGTAGATTTGAACAAGAGATCACATAATTTATCTCACAAACACTAAGTTGCCATCTGCAAGCTGCAATTCAATTTATATCAGTCTACTGCTCGAAACCTAAGAGAAACCCTAGAGAATTCGATAGGTCTTACTTCTAGGTAAGTACTTGTTTCATTTTGTAAATTTTATCTGTGAATTTACTTTTAGAGTTATCTAGGATGAGATCAGGAATTTGACCTTTGAACTAGCCTTTCTTTCTGTATCTGCAATCTGGGTTTAGATTCTAGGTCACAGGAAGTGTGATTCCCAGCTAGAAGTGCGAATCCCAAGATTCCTAATTTTAGTAAACACAGGAAATTGCTCTTCCACTATTAAACTGAGTGAGATTTTATCTAAACAGTTAACAATTTGTTTCATATGATACTTAACCATATCCCCTTTTTAGTCAAGAATCTAAGATTCTAAGTGCATTTATTTAAAAACTCCATTTAGTCTGATGATCCCCGATTACCTCCAAATACAGTTGATATGCATTTAGGAGCATAATCAAAGGACCTCAATGGCTCCTCTTTTTGAGGAAGCATGCCTGAGAACTGGGCTCTCTACAGCCTTTAGATCAGAATCTCTCATTAAAAACAAGCCTCCTCCTCCAACCCTTTTCCTAAATAAGGGCTGTCTCTCCAGCCAGACTACTTTAGCTTTTTGGCGTAATAAAGGAAGCCCCGAGGATGTCAGAATTGGGGGAAGTGAAAGAGCTGCAGGTGTGTGTTTCTCTCTGTGTGTGTGTGTGTTTGGGAGGGGAGCAGAGGAGGGGAAGGGAGGGCTGAAATCTTTTTTGCTTCTTGGGGAAACACTTCGGTTGTCCTGCCTTTAACCTGTTCAAGTCCACAGAGAGAGAGAGAGAGAGAGGCTTCTATTGCCACGTTTTTGAGCTGCAAACAAACAAACAAACGCGCACACACACATAGAGAGAGAGAGCGATTGAGAGCGAGACAGAGGGTTGGCAGGGTTTGTTAGCAAGACAGCAGAGAAGCTGTCTGTGGAGTTGTCGGGGGAGCCTAGGAGGAAAGCGAAGGGCGGGCTGGGCTCCAGCAAGGCTTTTCCTTCCCTTCAGATTGCAGTGCGAGCTGGGAAGGGAATTGCCAGCAACTCTCGGTCGCCTCGGCCGCGGCGTCCTCTTCGGGTTTCTCCCAGCACGTCAAGCAGCCACGAAAGCGCGCGCAGGGGGAGCGGGGGGGGGTTACTCGAGCAGGCTGGAAGGAGGAGGTGTGCGCCGGGTGACTTCCCACACGGGGAGTCATCTTAAGTCACCTCCGCCGTCTCAAGAGCGGTCAGTATTTTCATTCACACTCTCTCTCACTCACTCTCTTTTTTTGCAAAGGCTGCAGTTCGGCGGCGGCGGCGCGCGCAGGCGCGCGCTTGGGGGCGAGGGCGCGCGCTGGGCTCGTGGAGGAAGAGAAACTGGGTGGGGGGGGTGAGGCGGAGGAGAGATTCGGGTATGCTGAGCGCGGGGAGGCGGCGTGGGTCTTATCTCGGTGAGGCGATAAAGGTGTTGCGAGTTCAGGCTGGGTATTCTGTAGAGCTCTGCCCGCGTGAAAAAAAAAAAAAGACAGCCGCGGTGCGTGTTTCAGCTGCTGCAGGAGACAGAATTGTGCGGTGGGGAGGAGAAAGGAGCAGGAGGGGGGACAATGGTATCAGAGAGGCGGAAGAGTTGTGGTTGTCTGAGGGGAAGGAGAGGTTGGGCTGGGTATGCTGTGAGGAGAAGCTGCATCTGAGAGGAAACGTTTTGTGTGTGATGGTGTGGGGGGCGGGATTGTACGCGAGGGGAGGCTGCGAGGAAAGATGGGGATTCGGGAAGGAGAGTGAGTGAAGACTTCTGTTTACTGCGTGGAAAGCCAACTGGTGAGAGTGCTGTGGCTGTGTGTGAGGGAGAACATGAGGGTGAGTTGCTTTGGGTGCTCTTACGCGAGATAGACGGTAATATTGTTTAGGAAAAGACTGAGGTGAAATTAAGGTAACTTTCGCAGCCCCCCCCCCCCAAGGAAAATTAAGATTGCCCAAGAAAGAAATATTTTTATTTTGTAGCTCTATCCAATTGGGGGTGGGTGAGAACTGATTGCCAATATTTACAGAAGTCCTATAAATAAAAACAAATAATACTGGGGGAAAAGTTTATCAAAGGTTTAACATTCATATGAGGGTGCGTTCTCATCCTTCTAACAGTTTTCCAGTGTTTTGGGTTAAGATTCCTGAGGTTGCTTTTAATTCAACTTTTTTTGATTGAAACGTGGAAGATATGAATTCAAATGTAGAAAAGTTGATTCCCCCTCCCCCAAGAGAAAGGACTGGCCTACAGATGTTGACCTTTTTAGCATAGGGTCACATTCTCACAACTCATTGTACAGTACTGCAGCAGAAAACTGTTATGCTTTAAGCAAAAATATTTGCTAATAGTGTAATTTGTGATTTGTAAGATATGGGTTGTTTGAAGTGATTTAATTTAGAGGCACATGTCAGAAAACTATTCAAAACAGTTCTTCACTAGATTCAGAAAAAAAGTGTAGCAGAAATTTTATATACTGTAGATTTATATGTGGGTACATTTTTGCCAAACTGGGCAAAGCTTCTAACAAGTGTTCTAAAATACTTTTTGAGCTGCCATTTTGTTTGTTTCGGTTTGTTAAAAAGTTCAATTAAGGAAGGTATGGTAGATCCAGATTCTTACTGTTGTCTCTCTTCAAATATGCAAACATTTTTTTTCTTAGCCCAAAATGTCCTTTTTTCTCTTTTTAAAGATGTATATTCAGGTACTGACCCAAATGAGTTAGAGATATTTGAAGGTAACTTTGAATTTGTTGCATTCAGATGTTTTAAATTTTTTTCTCAAAAGAAATAGGTCAAAATGGTAGTGCATTTGCTATATTTCCTGGCATTCTTTTTTTTTTTTTTTTTTTAGTAAGAGCTGGCTTTTCTATGTCACCAGTCATAAAAGAGACTAGTTTAAAAGAAAACATCATCTACTGGATTGCTGGTAATAGCCCGAGTGGTATTTTATGGTTCCCATCTATTACATTAAATACAGCATTTCACATGATACACATTCTGCCCCTCCAGAGATTTAGGGACCTTTGGGTACAATGTAGACAGCATGTACTAGTGTGTACCTTCAATCTTGCCTCACTACTGCAAGGCTAGTAAACAGAAGATCTCAAAATTATTGTTATAATGGGGGGGGGGGGAGGAATCTAAGTCAAAGATAGTTAAGGAGTCCATCTACAATTTAGCCAAGGAATGAATACACTATGAAGGAATCTTGAATGAAACAGGGGAAATCAGCACTATGCTACTGATGTTATTCTGCTGCAGTAATGTGGTCTCTGAGGGAACCTGTGCTGTATGCATATACTATCCAGCTAGGCTATTCTGTAGCCTACTGCCTGCCTTGCTGTTGCTGTTGCTTTCAAATGGAGGCTACTGCTGATGTAGCAAGCAGAATGCTGCACTCATGCACCTCTTTCCCCATCAACTTGCTTTTATTTCTTGCTTTCAACTTCAGGTCCATTGTTCCTGTCTGAAAACATTTTGACCTTTGTCTTTGTGGCAAAATAATTAGCATACCGATAAGAAGCAATTCCTATCTCTTATACCTTGGAAATGCACTAAGAGAAGAGGTGCATTTGAAAAAGTTGACTGGTTGAATGGTGAACAAATGGTGGGCATTTGGAAGCATTGCAAGGATTTTTTGAAGCAGATTTCTCACTTTTCTGGGTGAATCTCTTAACATGGAAAGCAGGCTGGCTGATGCTGAAATAATAGTTTGATTGTCTGGCCTACCTGAAAGTACCGAGTTGGACTGTGTGCATATACAAATCATTTGGACTACTTTGTTTTGCAATTCTTCAGCTTTTCAACTGATAGTCTATTCAGGTAAGCATATGCCTTTTTCCCTTCACTGAACTTGACATGATCTTTCTGTTTAGAAAGTGTAAGAAACTTGAATTGTTTAACAAGGGACAAAATAATTACATATTTTTACTTTTTCTGAAGACATTTTACTTGGCTTTCTTCAGCTACATGCAGTCTGTAATGTTGAGAGATTCAGATTCTTTTCCTAGGTCAAACAAAGAGTTCAGTACACTCTTTTCTGATACATACAGTAACAATTCTAGAACATTTGAGTAATGTTTTTCTTAAAATCTCATGTTATTTTACTGAGAAAGCTTAGAAGATAGAATTTGGAAGGCATGCTTAATGTATATACATATTTAGTATACAGATGAAATTGCACTTTTAATAGTGACTTAGATAATTTTAACAAGTCACTGATACAAGTGCCTGCAAAGGGCAAAATATTGTTTTTATATTGCTGAAAGATACTCTCTGTAGAAAAAGAAAAGCAGCAAAATCAAACCCATTTAAATCTAGGCACCAAAATCTATTCTTTCAGTTCCTCCAAAGTCTTTCTCTAGCAATCTGAATATAATGAAGCCTTCTAGTAAGTAATTGGCTTGTTTATTATATAATCCTGTAGAGATATTTTAATTTTTAACAGAATATGTATTTTTTTTATCTTTGTAATCTAGGAATAGTTTTACCCTATCATAATGCTTCTAATCTTAAAATAGAACTCTTTAATTTGACTAATTTGTTTTTTTAAAACCAAACAAATATTGTGAGGTTGAAATTTAAGTGTGGATTATAATTTAATTGCATTTTCTTAATTCCTTATACATTACAAGTTTTGTATTTAGATATTTTGCCTTAATATTTAATAAAATTATTTCTTACCTATTTTTCAGGGGAGATATGTTTATCAAGGTGGCAAAATTTTTGACTTTTTAAATTTATGTAGCAGAATATTTATAAATTATAAACATAAAAACTAAGCCTGAACACAAATAAAATTCATAACCTAAATTTTTGAAGGAAGCAGTTAACCCTGATTATCATAGCTTACTTTTGCTCACTTGTAAGTTTGAATGCTGGACCTGAACTTGGTGGTTGTGATGTAGTTAAATTATCTTATGCTTATGGCTATGTCTTATTATATATTTATAATGAGTTTACTGTATTTATAATGGAAAACAAAGATGACTGAAGAAAAACAAAGAAAAAGTACAATTGTGACAGAAGCCATTTGTTTCCACTGGGGGGGAAAGTGAGGAGTATTACCAAGCTCACACAAAGAAAAAGAATAAGTAATTTGAAATAAAAACAATTATTTTTCTGACCCTGCAAAAGCAGTACTTTATGCTCATCTTAATTTTGTAGTTTGGGTAGTGAAAGGAGATGTTAATTCAGTGTTAGTATTGAGCTGAAACAGAATGCAAGGCAGTTTGCTTCTTGCCAGCTACAGCACTTCCTTTGTGTTTGAATTTACTGCTCAAGTATACTCCCTGTGTTGCAGAAAGGACCAGATTGTCCACTGAAGTTATTTATACTGTAACTTCATAGATTTATGGTAAATTGTTTGTCCCTTTTATGAAATTTACCATTCTTATATTTTTACCTAAAACAACATGTAATCAAATAGCTATTTTATTCTGTTTAATAAATGCCACTATTTTCTTTTCCTAATTTTATATATTTATAATCATATGAATATGATTATAAAAATGAGCCATCTATATTAAAAACTATACTTTCACAGCATGGTAATTTATTGAATGTTATTAATGATCAATTTTATATTATTGAAATTATTTAAACAGCCACATGCTTACTAAATTTCTTGACCCAATTATAATTCAAAAGATAGTTCTTTTATCAGGTGTCTTATATTTTTTAATCATATTTAATAACTGATCTCAATTCCCAAAATAGCATATGAATCAGGGAAAATAACTTTCAGTGCTGTCAAGTGACTCTTGCGATTATACTTTATCAGAACTTAACATTTTAATGTTACTTGCCCATCCCTTCTTTGAAGCACAGAAAAGGCCTAGAAGTGATATGAAATATCTATAAACAAAAGAGCAGCTACATTAATCACTTATTAATTGGGGTTGATTCTACATTTTGCAAATTCTCCTTTAAGTTCAACTATGATCCAAGAAATCTTAAGCAATTTATTGCATATTGATAAATGTAATTTCTACTCATTCATATTTCAGTCCAATACCAATCTGAAGTATTGAACCAATACCTATCAGAAGTAGAAGCTTAGAGAATTATAAAATATATAAAAACAGAAGTATTGAGTATCATAGGAAAGATCAGATAATATGCCATTAAATACCTTTATTTTTAATTTTGCTGGCTATGGTATATATATATATCAAAGTTTAATATTGTTGCTTGGAAAAGGTTGCAAATGTACATTTGCCACAAACCATGTTAGCCAGCTTGGCTGTAAAATAATCAAGGCTGCAGGGCACCCCATGGAGAGCCATCAAATCAAGTCTACTATGGAACAGTCTGGTAAATTGTGAACATACAAAAATCAATGTTGCATCTAACAGTAGGCCCTTTGGTTCCTGAAACTCCCACAAGTCTGGGCCATTGGCAATGAGTGTGATGAATTGGTTTCAGACACCCATTTTGTTCAGGATAAATTTAATACATCTTGAGAGTTAGGAATAAGCAAACTGATTATAGCTCAGTACCAAACAAGCTCATAAAGTAGCTGTAAGATTGTAGATTTTAAAGCTATTCAGCATTTGAAAGCTTGGCTCTTTCATACTTTTGCCATTAGGACATACCTCATGCTAGTATGGGTCTCTTGAATTGGGAAGGTGATTAGAAAGGGGCATGGTTATACCAGCCTTGTATATTCATTTGGCAATAATCCAATTCTTTGGGAGTTTTGAGTAGTGTTGCTTGTTGCTTTTGGCATGAGAGGGCCATGAAAGCCAAATGAAGTGCTATTTTTCAAATTACTTCTGTGATAGGTTTTGAGCTAGAGAGTTATTTTATTCTGAAAACAGCATAATTAAATACAACCTTCTTTGTTCTCAATGTCTGTCTAGCTATTGTTACAAAACTAAAATTTTATTAAACTGATTGATAGACATGAATTTCAGTATTTTTCTAAAGTTTGTTACCCTATGTTTTCAAATACATAACACTGTCTTTCAAGCTTTATTTCTATTTTTGGTATAGAAATTCAAGAGGTATCAAATAAGTAGGTTGTTGGAAGGCTAGATTAAGTCTGAGATACCTGACACAAGAAAGTATATGAAAAGTATCTCACATAGTATATACTAACTGGCATATTTTGAGAACAGTTGCAAAAGAGGTAATTGGAATATAGACAAAGTATCAACTTTTGCTCCCAAGAGAAATTTTGTCCTCTATCATCTCTGGTTACAACTAAAACATATTATAAAGGAATAAAATCCTATCCCTGGCTTTACGCTTATTTCCCCTAACATGCTGCAAATAAATATCTTGTTACAGTTCATTCTTGTCAGCTCTCAAACATTTTCTTCCAATTAAAGTGAACTCAATACAACATGATAGTAGATATAAGAACTATTATTTAAGAAAATTATCGGTATATAGGACTATATTTTCTTTGAATCCAGCTCAACTCTAAATCTGGTTGGGATTCTTTATATTTTGCTTATATTTTTTTAAAAAAATCCTGTTAGATTATACATAATGATTCTGCCACAGCTGAAGATTCTGATATAGGCTGTGCTTGAGAGGGGTAACTCATCTAACAAAAAGGAGAAAGATAAACCAAAGAGATGTAGATTCAATCATTTTGGAGAAGAAACCTGGATGTCAATATTTCCAAAACAATGGCTGTGGCATTATGATCTGAGGTTCTAGTATTGCTTTCATAATAAACCTCACATAAAATATGGATAAACAGAAAGGGAAACCTGGCTTATTCTGACTCATAGTGCTTTTTGTCTCTGACATAAATAACATTGGTGCTATGCAGATAAATAAGTGGGTCAGTAAAATCTTTCATATTATAGCCAATTGAAAAGATGAGGGAACATGTGCAATTATACCATGGTGTTTTTTCTTATTGTGGTAACTACCTAAATGATCCAAACATCTTACACCATCAAATGTAAATAAAATCACTGCTCATTCTTTCATGCTGCTGGTCATATTTTAAAAGTTTTATAGGCCACATCTTACATGATTTTTTAAAAAAATAACATTCAGAAAACATAATTCTTAAATGATAGTGGGAGCAGACACTGATCTGTGAAAGTTAAGCCCACATGAAAACAATGAAGGTGCCTAATGATTGGAAACAACAAAAGAAAAATAACTTTAGCTTTAATATAAACAAAGTTATTCATTTGCTGATTTAATTGATTTAAGGAGAACTATCTTTTTAGGTAGCAAGTGTCATCAAGTAATTATGTTCAGTGGTGTTGGTTGTATTAAAAAAATAATGATTTACATATCAAGATTTCCTAAATTTATATTTCAACAATATCACTTCTGAGATGCCAGCAGATCTCATCTGAGAATATTTCAATATTGTAAATTTAGGTCATCCCATAGAATTTCAGTAAAATCCTATAGGATCCATACATAAACAATAAGCATGTTTTGCTGGGTCTGAATTGAAGACTTTGACTACTGGTGTTATTGCTCTGGCTATCATTTTAAAGAATTAGTAACTCTGAGGGCTAGGGAATATTTATTTCAAATCCATACCCAACCATAAACACTTGGGAAATGGATTCAGGCTTCATCTTTTTTCCTTCTGCAGGCAGAAGTCTTATTTGAAATTGGTGTTGCAAATTCTTGAAATTCTTCATTCCGAAATAACGGAAAAACAGAGTTGGAAGGGATCTTGGAGATCTTCTAGTCCAACCCCCTGCTCAAGCAGGAGACCCTATACCATTTCAGACAAGTGGCTGTCCAGTCTCTTCTTAAAGGCCCCCAGTAATGGAGCACCCACAACTTCTGAAGGCAAGCCATCCCACTGGTTACTTGTTCTCACTGTTAGGAAATTTCTCCTTAGTTCTAGATTGCTTCTCTCCTTAATTTCCATCCATTGTTTCTTGCCTTACCTTCTAGTGCTTTGGAAAGTAGGATGACCCTCCTTTTTCTTGTGGCATCCCCTCAAATATCAAAGCACTGTTATCATATCCTTCTTTTCACTAGACTAGAAATACCCAATTCCTGCAACCATTGTTCTTGTGTTTTAGCCTCCAGTCCTTAATTCTATATTTGAAGATCTATTTTAATTAGCATTTATTAACTTTGGTATTTAATTAGCAATAAGGTTTAATTATTTGAGCAGAAAATATAATATAGTGCAGTGGTGGGAGACTTTAGCACTGCAGGAACAATTTAGTTTTTACTAAGTCCAAGAGACCAACAAGTCAAAGCCAAATATAAAGAAACATGGCAAATAGACAACTACTGAGAATGAAGGAACAGTACACTATACTTCTGAATACATGGTTGGTGCAGAGCTCAGTAGAGATAGTAGAAAAAGTTCACAAGTGCTTCAGGCAAAAAAAACTTCTAGTGTCTTAAGTGAATTATTTCTTTTTAAAAAAGCTTCTAATTGTGGGTAGTGTTAGACAATGAGAGATCAGAAATCTACTGATCAATCAAGAATCTGCACTTTATTCTGTTTATTTTTGACTTAATTGGAACAAGAATTATCTTGACCACAAATACAGAATTTATGTACTAGACATGTAGCTTTGAAATACCCTTTAAACTTGCTTGTAATTAAAATGAATCCAAAAAAGTAATGTATTGCCATTTGGAAATATTCTGATAAACCATCAATGCTTCTGACAAGTTTCAAAACAGCATTTCCCCATAGGATACCTACACACTTCCAGCAGGCCAAGAAATGTTCTCATTTTTTCCCCTCCAGGGGAAAGTTATTTTGCCTGTTTACAAATTAGAAAGAATCACTAATGATCAAAACAGTTATAGCCAAAAAGACTGTCAATAATGTTAACCTTTTAATCCTAGCAAATAAAATAGGTTTAGACAGAGATAAGGTTTTTATATGATAATTTAAAAAACAACAACAACCCTTGATAGTGCTCTGGATCTAAATTGCTCTTCATTTGTTATCTCATTTTTTTTTTTGGCAGCATATTTGTTGAGATTTTTTTTTTTTTTTGTATAATCATCTGCCTCTGAATTGTGGACAGCATGTTAAATGATTATGCAGATTGAGATGACTAGATTTTAAAGCTGTGTTTTAAAATGAACTGTTTTAATATATGTTTTATTTGTCTAGCCATCCCCAAATATTCAAAATAGATTATGGAAGATTAACACCAGTAATATGATTTTGTTTGCTTAAACAAAATTTTGCAGTCCAGTCTAGACCGTATGAACTAAAAACTATGGAGAGGATATGGTCCACCAGATGATGCTGATTTTACTACCATTTTTCACAATACTGGATGAATTGTTGGAAAATATAATTGAGCATTATTTGGAGGATAAGAGACTTCCATAACTAGCTTTAAAATTTGCAAAGCTGAACAGGGAAGTTTGGAAGAAAGGCAATTCTACTGAGAACATATTCTCCCATAACTTTCCTACTGAAATCATTGAATTAGTCTAAAAAGTTACACGCAAGGAAATTATGCACTATGACTGTTGGTAAGTTTCTGTGCAATATAATACAGGTAGTCCTTGACAATGACCATAATTGAGCCCAAAATTTCTGTTGTTAAGTGAGTTTTTCCCCAATATCATTTCGATGTAAGCCCCATTTTATGATCTTTCTCGCCACAGTTAAATGAACCCCTGCAGTTGGTAAGTTAGTAACCAGGTTGTAAAGTGAATCTGGCTTCTCCATTGACTTTGCTTGTGAGAAGGTTGCAAAGAGTGTTCGCATGACCTTGGGACACAGCAACAGTCATAAATATGAACCAGTTGCAAGCCTCAGAATTTTGATCACATGATCATGAGGTTGTTGCAAAAGTTGTAATTATGAAAAGCGGTCATAATTTCCTTTTCATCATCATTACTCTGAACAATCACTAAATGAACTGTTGTAGGACTTCCTGTACTTTAGTATTAACTGCCATACTACATTTTTTCTTAAACAATATCTGCTTCTCAGCATTCATAATTGAGTTCATTCATCATGCTAAGCCATTATGGTTTATGGTTATGGTTTGTGAATGAATTATATCAAGCCAGTTGATGCCAGGTGATGGGCAGTAGAGAGAAAGTGGAACTGCTTAATTCGTTTGATCTTCCTTTACGCAAAAGGGAAAAATAGTACAACCTATCAAAAGCAACATCACAGGAAACAGAATAAGAATGCAAGTCAAAATAGGCAAGAAAATGGTAAGGCAACAGCTATCTACTCTAGAAGAGTTTGAATCACATGGGCCAGATGGATTACATCCCAGAGTTCTGAAAGAGCCACCAGATGTATTCTTAGAATCACTGAATAATATCTTTCAAAGACTTTGAGTACCAGAGAACTATCAGAAGACTTGAGAAGAGTTGACGTGATTCTCATCTTCAAAAAAAAAAAAAAGAAGAAGAAGAGGAAGAAGAAGAAGAATCCAGGAAACTACAGATCAGTCAACCTCACATATTCCCATACCTGGGAAGATCCTGGAAAAGATAGTCAAGCAACTGATCTAGAAACCAGGAAAGTTATTACTAGAAGCCAACATGGGTTTATCCAAAACAGATCATGCCACACAAACCTTATTATATTCTTTGACAAAATGATTAAACTAGTGGATCAGTGATATGTTGTGGACATTGTATTCTTGAGCTTTAGTAAGGTATTTGACAAAGTGGACCATAGCCTACTTCTTGGCAAAACAGAAATATGTGGGATAGACAATATCATTTCGATGTAAGCCACCCAGAGTCACCTTCAGCAACATGGGTGACAAATTTAATTTTAAAAAATCACCACTCGACTAGTAACTAGTGGACCAACTGCTCAAGGTATAGGCCCAGTACTCTTTAACATCTTCAACATCTTCATAAATGATTTAGATGAGGGGATAGAAGGGGAACTCATCAAATTTGCAGATGACACCAAGCTGGTGAGAATAGCCAACACTTTAGAAGACAGGCTTAAAATCCAGAAGAATCTTGACAGACTTGAACATTAGGTCCTATTCAACAAAATGCAATTCAGTGGTAAGAAAAGTAAGGTTTTATAATGAAGTAAGAAAAACCAAATACTCAGATGTAGAATAGGTGCTCAACAATAGTAACGGAGAGGGGTCTAGAAGTCCTAGTGGGCAACCACTTAAGTATGAACCAGCAATATGCTACAGCTGCCAAAAAGCCAGTCAAATTTTAGCTGTGTCAACAGAGGAACTGTATCAAGATCACAATGTGTTAGTACCACTTCATACAGCATTGGTAGGACCCCACTTGAAATACTATGTCCACTTTTAATCACGATACAAAAAAAATATGCAGAACAACAAAGATTATTAAAGGACTGACTGGAGGATAAACAAGTATGAACCCTTGGAACTGGGTATGTCTAGTCCTGGGATCTTCAAACTTGACAGCTTTAAGACTTGTGGACTTCAACTCCCAGAATTCCTCCTCCAGTCTTGTTAGCTGAGGAATTCTGGGAGTTAAAGTCCACAAGTCTTAAACTTGCCAAGTTTGAAAACCCTTGCTCTAGTCTAACCAAGACAAGCATTTGATAGCAGTCTTCCAATATTTAAGGAGCTTCCACAGAGAGAAGGGGGTCAACAAATTCTACAAAGCATCAGAGGGCAGGATAGCAAAGAGAAATCCAACCTGCATTTTAGAATAACTTTCCTGACAGCAAGAACAATTAACGGAATGGGTTTCCTTCAGAGGTTGTGGGTGCACCTACACTAGAGGTTTTTAAGAAGAGATTGGTCAGCCATTTGTCTGGAATGGTATAGGGTCTCTTGCTTGAGCAAGATCAGAAGACTTCCAAGGTCCCTCAGTTAAACTATTACTGTTAAGGTTCGTAAACCATGGTTTAAGGCCTAGCACTTTGGATGGACCTAGTTATTCCAATTTATTCCTTGAATTTTGGCTAATAAAATTTTGTTTTAGTGCATAGCCCAGCTATTGTGAGACTATCCAAATATGACTTTGCTATTGTTGGATCTAAAACTGGAGATTGTTTAAAGATATATCATTTGCAGGTTTTGATTTCATGTGACTTATCTCTTCATATATTTATTATACTTATTTTAAATATAACTCTGGTATTTTTCAAAACAATAAAATTAATTGAAGGGAATAACAAAAAAACAAAACAAACCACCCTATTATCCACTATGCAGTAATACCATAAATTATAATAAATTCAAATTATCATCAAATACAATCACTTAAAAGGAGCGTAAAACAGCAAAAATATAATAGTGAAAAATTTTGTATCTCTAATATTAAAATAAAAGTAATAAACTTCCAAACCAAATGTATATTGGAACATTTTTTTTTAAAAAAAAATCTATAATACAAAGCAAAGAATAGTCCAAATTATTTTTTTTATAAAGAAGGACTTCTATAAATAGAGAAGTAGTGAAAAATATTTTCATGCCAGATTATAGCCTCTGCAAGTTCAGGACTGGGTATGTGCCAGCGATCTATCAAATACTCTGCTCTTAAATCCAGACCAGTACTTTGAGCTGGATGGGAGCAAAGTGTCTTGCTCTGAAGTTGTCAATAACAGCAACAAAAATCAATGGAGCTACATTTTCTACCTGTAAAAGTGACAGTCCTCCCTGGTAGGCTAGACAGGAAGCACAGTGAGAAGAACTAATTCTACTTTATTGTAAGGCTACAATAATAGAATCTTGCATGTCTGAAGGTCCAAACTTTTCAACTGTTTTCAACTTTTTTCAACTGTTTGATCCATCAGAGTGGATCCTTCCTAAATTTCTTTCTCTGACCATTAAGCCACTGGGTGCTCCTCCCTCTCTTGTCTGAATGTTTCCTAGGAAGCATCTTTTCTTTCCTCTCCTCAAGGTTATTATTACATTCCATTATAAGAAGCTTCCAAAGCTTCCAGTGGGAAGAATACATTATAGCAATATAGTCTGAATGTTCCCATGGCATTAGTGTCTGGCATAAAAGTTGAAATTGATAAATGCCATTTTGTTGCCATCTGTAACAAGCAGGGCTGTGTTTAGGAACATCTCAATAATGTACACCTGAAATAACCCACATTCTCCAATATAGAGACAATTGATTAACAATTTCTCATACATGCAACATCTACATTGTCTTGATTGTTTTAACTTGTTCATTTTCATCTATTATAGAATTACATCCAAATGTTTTTCAGAAACAGTTGCTTTGCTATGAGATTAATAATGGAGACCAGAGAGAGGGTATACAAACAGTAGTTCAAACCTTTAGATTATTGTTTTCAGCAACTTCAACTATCAATATTAAAAGGTATATTAGGTATTAGAAGGTATATTACCCAGTGAAATTGCATATCATTTCCAATGCTATAAACCATCTCTGTGGCAGTGACTAAAATGTTCTATTAGAAAATTCTGGATCTCTAATAAAATATCCAGAAGCAGTGAAATCTGTGGACATCCTCTTAAGCTATACTTTTCATATCTTAAGATTAAGAAAATGTGCAAGTTTCTAGTCCTTCTAAAAGTCAACATATTCTTTCAATATTGATAGAAGAAAACAGTTATAACTCAGGATTGAACTGTGGGGTTCTTGGTGCTACCTGAGCTTGGTGGTTTTCTTGCAGACATTTCATTACCTAACTAAGTAACATAATCAGTGCTAATGATTCTCTCTGTTCATTTGACTTGCTTTTCATAGAAAGAGATTTAAGCGTTCATTTTTCTTTAAAAAAAACAAAACAAAAGGTAGGACCAAAAACTGTTTCTAATATTTTTAACTCAAATCTTCTAAAAATATTTTTGCTGAGTTGTCATATCTTTTTAAAAATTCTGTCAATTACTCTACAGTCAATGAAGTCCATACTATTTATACACATTTGCAAAAAAGTTTGGTAGTATGTGAAAGACTCTGAGTTATACCAGGATCTCTCTGTGTGTATGTGTGAGTATATGTTTGAACTATCTGACAATTTTTAGCATTTTTATCTAGTTATCTAGGCTGTTGGCATATTTTATGGATAAATGTGAATAAATCCTAGTGAAATATATTCATTTCTCCTAATCCTTTACAAAAGATATTGCTTTCAACTCTACTGCAAAAACTCACAGTACTTTTCTAGATAAATTAAAGGATTGTAGCTCAGTGGGAGAAGAACAATTTTTTACACATGGAACTCCCTAATTTTATTCCTAGCTTTCCTATAATAAAACTGAATATGATGCAAACTAACAATAACAATTACATATTAATTGAATTCATACATTATATTATGCCATGAATACAATAAGTCTATTTGGTTTGGCCTAATGCATTATATATATCAAGCATTGTACTTTAGAAAGCCTATTTTATAGCGTATCACAGTGTATGATTCCAATTAATATAACTTTTTAACAAAACATGACTAAATCAGGATTATTTACTTCACCAAGCCCAGCCTGCATAGATAAAACTAAATTGGTAAAGAATAAAAAAAAGTGATATTAGAGAAAATACATGAAGTTTTCTTTAGTTCTCTATTAGGATACTTTGCTCATTCTGTTAGGGGATCTTAAAATCTACCCGTTTTCCAAGGCTTAGAAGTGTAGATGAACCCCTATTTATTGGTTGTATGGTTTCTTCAGTGGCTGTTTTTGTTTTTGTTTTGTTCCTTTTTCATTGTATTTTTATATATTTGTTGGACATCCAAAGAAGTGCTTAATAAGATGAGTAGCCATTAAAATAAATATTCTTAGTGTTGTTTTTGTATTGTTCCTTGTTAATAAATGTTTTTAACAATTTGTAGACCACCCAGAGTTGCTGGGAGTTGGATAACATAGAAATATAATTAATAATTATTAATTATTATAAATATACTCTGGACTTTATTAACATCCTCATCCTAAGGCACCATTTTCCATATTATTTGTTTATTTGTCAGTTAATGTGTATGATGCTTTGATTACTATATTATGATTATTTTTATATGGGGTTTTTGTTCCTTGTGGAAGTTTTATTATACTGCTTTTCTGCTGTATATACGTTTTTAGTAACTCAGAGTTATATTTAAGATGGAAAGTCATAAAAATTTTCTAGAATAAATTAACAAAGCTCATGCATGAGAAAAATGGGCTAGTGAGTTATAGTACTTCATGCAATGCACACCATAATCACATCTTACTTGTGGCTTTGGCACCAGAAATTCACTCTAGCCAGGTGACTCAGAATATAATAATTGATTGTACTGATGCCACTGAGAACAGCAATTGTAGTAATCTAATGAGTCCTGAAGATCCATTTTGTTCTGCCTATAAAATAATTGAAATGAAAAAATAAAAGACTGAATTATAGATCATAGTTGAAATTGTTTATAAAACAACTGATTACAGACATATAATGCTTAATTTCAGAGCGATTCTTTGGCAACTAATCAGCTTGCAACCATTTTCAATAAGTGTTTTAAAATGTTAAACAGAATGTTATTGAAGGAAGAATCTTCTTGAATATAGGTTTATTGAACTTTATACTCAGAAAATATTGACCAGATGATCAAAACATGTTGATATTCAATTCAGTTATGTGGCCCATGGCACAGATTGTTTCCTTCCATTGGACATTAGATCTCCGAGTACCCACTGTGAAGTTCTTTAGTCAGAAATAAATATTTATTTATTTCTAGAGGCCATTCTTATTATTCTCAATCTAATTATAATGGTGGTATAACAATTTTGAACTGTTATACTATTTTTAGTCTACATTTTATTGAATGTATTATATCTCTTTAAACAAATTAAAATTATTTAGCAATGCTAAATACAAGTAATTTCCCTTATCTGTTTTTTTAAAAAATGAATGAGATCCTATGTGAGCCAAATCTCAAAATATCTATGTTGAAGTACACATACACATATCAAAATCTCAATCTCTCTTTTGATGTCATGGGTGCCATCTAGTGGTGTTGTGGGCATAAAATTGCTGACTCCTGCACATATGGTTAAAATGAAAGATATTTGAGGATATATATTGAGGTGAAGAAATAGCCTTTCTATCCCTGTCTTAATTTTAAACACTGATTTTATTTTTTTTGTTGTGTAGTCATCATTTCTAATGGGAGAGGATAGGACCTGTAATCTGAGTCATCCTTCCTTTATTTTTTTCTTAGGAAGGGCTTTGCAATTCAATCTCATCTTTTTTTCTGGTAAATGCAATGAGTATGCTTATGTGTGTATGTCATTGGATAGAAGTGGCAAGATCTGCTTACATTAATAACACAGACTGACAACCCTTAAAGTTATTTTAAAATTTCCTCAGCTATCAAGGGAAAAAAAAAGAAGATTGTCATTGCTAGTTTGAAATATCAAAGTATCTGTTAAATAATTTTGTGACCAAATCTATACAATTAGAAGTGCAAATTCACTCTGAGCTTCCATTTTGAAATATGGCTTGTACAACTTTCCACTTCAGTTTTACAGCTTTTAAGGCAGCATGTGAGTACATAGATTTCTAGTAGGATTCATTGCCAATACAAGTTTTTTTTAAAAAATGTATAATTATCTAAAATTACAAAATATATTCCGTTCTCTTGCATGTGTAAGAGAAACTTAAAACTTTGTTTTTTGTAATCTTGAGATAGCAAAAGAATATGTTTATTCAGCTGAGGCATATCTAAAACATTAGATTAGAGTATGATTACATGATTTGATTTCATGTTTATTATACATTTAGAGTAGTGGGTTTATACAGTTCAAATTGGTTTGTGTGGCATGTGTGTTTATTTTGTTCAACCCAGATGAACTGCAGTTACTAGCAATTTTGGGATTTTATTTTAACAGCTTCAACATGTTTTGACTGCCCCCATCCCCACTCCATTCATAACCATTAAGATAAACTAAAATGTTTTCACAAAGCAAGTACTTCACATCAACCTGTCTGGAAACAATCCAGTGGTGGAATTAATTTTTTTTTGACTACCAATTATGTGGGCGTGGCTTGGTGGGCATGGCAGGGAAGGATATTGTAAAATCTCCAGTCAGTATTTGCCGGTTCTCCAAACTATTCAAAATTTCCGCTACTGGTTCTCCAGAACTGGTCAGAAACTGTTGAATACCATTTCTGAAACAGTCATGGTGTTTGTTGAAGTGACTGTGTATCTTCCCATTTCTTTTTAAACTGTACTTTAAAAGTTTTGGAAATACAGATTACACAAGGTAAAACTTGATTGTAAGCTACATAAACTAATAGATGGATGTGTAGTATGTACATTACTATTAATGTTTTAAGATTATGGAATATAACTACCAAGTTGATTCCTTCATAAAAGGGTCATCTAATGTCTTCCTGAAAACCACAGCTCATCCAAAGTATGATACTTGGTTGTGAAATAAATACATACAGACTCAAAGATTTATTTCCTGCCATGCTAAGATCTGCCATTAAAACTATATCTTAAATCATATCCTGCTGTGTTTAATCTTTTGATAGCATACGTTCTACGAAAGGAAAATGAAGAAAATTCAGTAATTAGTTAAAAACATTGTGTTGAGGTTATTGGGCTCTACTTACAAACTGGCACACATTTCTTTTTCCAATCTGCTTATGAATTTGATTCTTATCTCAACTATTATTATTTTTCATTAATCAGATTTTTTTTGGGGGGGGGGAATTCAGGTTGACTGCTACATCAGATTTTAATTGATTAGATGAAAACTGTTTACTGATTGTTTTAAAAAAATTGTTTTAAATATATTTTTCATGTACTAAATGTTATCCCCTGTTTGGGGATGACATAAATTCAATAACCAAATGTTTTAAATGCCTGAAATAATTTCTTGAGTTCTTGCCATAGTATTGATAATATTATAATAATACTAAGCATTTGTTCTCCTCCAATTCCCCTTTTAAAACTTTGTTTTGTCATTTTGTATAGATTTTAAATTAGAGTATTTAAAGCATTAGAAACAATATAAAAAGATGGTTTGCCTGAAAACTATGATAAAGCGTATAAAAAAACAAAGTGCTTTTAATGTAATGCTCATTTGATAAATGCCATTAACTCAACAATTCTTGTAATAATTATAACAAGGGTTCAGTTGTAAAACTGCATTGATTTTCTCTATGGCAAACAAGGTGGCAATGCTACAGCTTTTAAAAATTATTAGCAAAATTCTTAAAATTATTTCTAAATTTAAGAGATTATGATATACTCAGCACTTCAGGGTTTATGTTCTACTATCTTAGTCATATCATAGTTCCTTAATTCCCGTTTGTCACAAACACTATAGTGTATCGTAAAGCTTGACGGTACATAGAGGTTCAAGGAATATTATAAAAAAGTAATCCTCCCCAAATTTTTTTCATTTTTTATTACTTGTTATACTTGTTTTGTCCTTGAAGAATTCTAACAATGGTAACTAATAATTCAAGACAGAAAAATATTTCATTTGCCAACAGCTATTTTAAAAGCCAAGATATCCTTGAAGATTAATATTCAAGCCTTTGTACTTTATGGATTGTATTTGTAAACCTTAATGGATTGCTGTGCTTAGATATTCATTGCTGTTTCATTCTTATTGAAAGGCTATTTATTTTAACAGTCAAAACTTTAGAATGAAGTTATGTAGAAAATCAGACTGACTGGTGCACTCTGTTCTGGAAAGCAATATTAATATATTAAGTTATAGCATATCCTTAATTGTAATATACAGTTTTGGGCTCCCTTATATATTTTTTTCCAGAAGTTCATATTGTTTTTAGTATTAGCAGTCCAATTATATAGGTATTCAATATAGCTATATATAGCTATATAGCTGACTTACCCATTGAGATAATTTAAAGTTACATATCCTAAAGTTTACCCACTTTTTTTCCTTTTCTTGGAATGACTGAAAATGGGAAAAGCATTTAGTATGGTTGTATGGCTGGTATCAGGCTCCCTTCACTGTTGAGTTTTTTGTTTGATTTCTTTTTTTGTTTATTCATTCATTCCCATTACATCATTGCAGAGAATTGTTGCAGGAACAACATTTGATAAAGTTCATTCACTCACATTTATTTTATGAACTTCATGTGTAGTATTCTGACAGTCAATCCAGTTACTGTGCTTCACCGTTTTGTGCTTCTTTAGAAATATGGATGGTTACCGAAGAATGACTAGTGTATTTTCTCAACATTTTTTATCAATAATAAGTATGAAATTTTAGGAAATCCATAATTAATAAAATTAATGGGGCATTCAGTCATTTTGTAGAATGCTCTCCAAGCTTGGTTGTTTCCTTGCAAATGTTTCACCAACTAGGCACTGATGATGTTACCTATTTAGGTAATGAAACATCTACAGGCAAACAACACCGCTCAGAGAATATCAAGGGCTCCACAATTCAACTCTAACTGCACCTATTTTCTTCTGTTGAATTCAGTAATTCATTTGAAGGGAAGTGGATTTCAGTTCATTTAGTCATATTACAATGACTGAAAAGAATGTTTGTTTTCCTTTGTAGTGGAGATAGCATTCAGGATTGGGTTGTCAGTTGTTGCTAGCTGATTGGACTGAGTCTGTCAGATCTGTGAGGACACTCCCTTGTTACCAAGGGTCCCCAGAAATTGACTCAGTCAAGCAGCTAGGATAATGTGTTTTTGATTGCTCCAAAAATTTGACAGTAAATAGAGAAATTATAGTGTAAAATCAATCCTGAATGCTATCGAAGTAAAAGCCGATTCCCGGTCTACCAATTGAGTGGCTGGCAAAGAAACGATCAATCGGGACTTCGGCCCGGATTGGCTGGGAACAGATCAGCTGAGGGCCGATCTACATCACAGTAAGAGACATCTCCACGGTTGTGTGACAGAGCAGACTTCCACACTGTTATTGTAATAAGCTTGGGAGGGGTTTCATGTGGCTTCAAATGCCTCAGAAGCCTTTAATTTACCACTGTGGCATTTTTAAAAGGGGGCACAAAAACAGCTATCATCCTAGATTGGAAATTTGACAGTTTTCCCGATATTGCCCTTATTTAACTGCTTGGTGGGCACTTTGCACCCTCGAATCCACAGGTCAGCAAACTTCTAAGGGAGTTAGGTTACCTGTCACTTCAGAGAAAATGGTGGATTCAATGGAAAATGCCGGCCGTGCAAATAGGAGAGCGGAGGAAATGGCTCGCAGGCCATTATGCTCTCTTAGCCCTACAACCCAAAATGCTTCAACATCATGTGAAGCCCCCAAGCCAAAAGCCAAATTTGCAGGAGCTTGAAAGAGCTCCAAGGCAGCAAAGCTGGATGAAGATTGCAGGGACAGGGCACTAAACAGGCTGTAGGCTAAGGGACAACAAGAAGCAGCCCAAGAAAGCCCAGAAGCTGTTCCTAACAGCACCTTACAGCACCATGACAGATTCCCGCCAAAATGAAGAGCGGCCATTGGAGAGAAGAGTTAGGTCTCATCAGGACATGAGGCAATTGCAGGAATCAGCCACTGGGGGAGCAGAAGATCAGTTTCTATTACAAGAGCCTGAGATACCTTTTGACATTTCTGTGAGAAGGAATTTTTTTCTTTGCCTTCCCAGCAACTGAGCAGTTGACAGCAGCTGTCCAGAGACCCAGAGTGGTCCCAGAGGCTACTTTCACACCCACTGTTGCGGAGCTCCATCTAGCAGTGGGACAGGAACCAGATATGCAGCACAACATGCAGGCTTTGTTAATTGAGGCAGTGAAGCAGGGTGTATCAGCTGCCTTAAAGCAATCCAGGCGATGACCTTCTCTGGCCTCATGTTCCTCCTCAAAACATAGCCTGAGACAAATGTCCCATTTGCATGATGATCTATCCATGTATTCAGAGACTGATTCTTATGCTCCTTCTCAATCCCATCTATGCCCACTCTATCCCATCTGACATGGGGGATCAGATAGAAAGAGAGAACTTTCAGATGATGACTGCCTGGATTCTGATCACCCAGTAGTTTCAGGGCTTTTCCAACCAGCCCTGTTTAAATCACTCCTTTTCAGGGCAAAAAATGCCACAGAGCAAGGTAGGGTTCTGGCACCACCAGAGCCAGAAAATGCATCTGAAGACCCCAAGGACCCAGTTTTTTCAGAGAAGACCATAACTACAGATGTCACCCCATCTCCAAGGATGTTTACTAATGTGATCCAGAGGCAATGGTCTTCTCCTAGGTCAAGACCAAGGCCATCTTTGCTTGATAGGAAGTTGTTCAATGTGGAGGCTGATCTTTCCAGAACACTGGAAATACCCACAGTAGATGCCCAGGTGACTGCTCTGCAGTCTAATTTTGATATTCCAAGTGAGTCTGAAGACTCCTTGAGGGCAGAAGACAAAAGGGCGGAGCAAACACTCCAAAGAACTCATCAGTCAGCAGCCTGGACAACAAAGGCCTCCACTGCTGCATTATTCTTCAACAGGGCATCCCTCATCTGGCTGCATGAATTGCAGGAGAGAATTCCAGCTAGTGATGTGAGATCTCATCAACACATCAATAAACTCTTGGCCACTGTTGAGTTCTCTGTTGATGCCACCCTCAGTGCAGCCAGGTTCACATTGAAGGTAATAGAATCTTCTGTGGCCTCTCACTGCTCAGGCAAAGGCAGGCAGACATGAGATATAAGTGGAGGTTGGCTACTGCCCCCTTCAAGTGGGATAAATGATTTGGAGAAGCTCTGGACAAGGTTCTGGTGGACTCCAAAGACAAAGGGAAGATTTTACCATCCAGGTCAAGACATGGCAAATTCCTCTTTACTCCTTATGTTCGCCATCCCTCTTTCAGGGCGACAGAAGCTGGGGCAGGATTTTCTAGATCCCAGAGACCTTTCAGCCCCAGACAGGATCAGCAACAGGACCAGACAGGTAGAAACCGCCAGTTCCAGACCACGAGGCCCTTTCGAGGGGGAGGGGGGTCGTCCCTTCCGATGCCCTAGATGAATACTCTATCAACCCTCCCCTTGGGGGACATCTAGCCTTGTTTGCCAGGCATTGGGAAGAAGTAACCACAGACACTTGGGTTCTGGAAATGATCCATTTGGGCCTTTCTGTAAGTTCCTCTCCATACCCCCAAGGTTTTTCATTCTTGCCCTGTTTATAAGAATGAGGAAAAAAAGATTCTCATGGAAACAGCTATTCAGCACCTGCTGGATATCCTTGCAATCCAGCTGGTGCCTGAGGACCAACAAGAGATATCATCCCAAAGGCCTTGGGGGGATGGAGGGCAATTCTGGATCTGAAGCGTCTGAACCACTGACTAACATACAAGTGGTTTAAGATGCATTCTCTCCAGTCTATTCTGGATGGAGTTAGGGAGGGTGACTTCCTAACTTCTATTGATTTAATGGAAGCCTACCTACATGTCCCTATATCACCTGGCCATAGGCAGTTCCTTAGAATTTTCTATAATGGCAGACATTTTCAATACAGGGATTTGCCCTTTGGTCTTTCTTCTGCACCTAGAACATTCACAAAACTATTAGCAGCCCTAGCATCTCATCTTAGGGCTATCCCAGTCGGAGACAAGTGTTATCTGGATGGCATCCTTGTCCAGTCCTCTTCTGCATCTCAAACTGTGGAGGACTTGACGATCAATATCCAGGTGCTCCAGGAGCATGGGTTTTCTATAAGCAGCCTAAAGCCATTTTGCTCCACTAACCGTTTACTCCATCTGAGAGCTGTAACAGATACCTTGGTATGCAAGGTTTTCTTATCCCAGGAGCGTCACATGAGCATCAGGGAATTAATTATTCTGGTGAAATCCAAGCACAGGATGCCCCTGGCTCTGCTCTTGAGGCTCCTTGGCAAAATGATTTCATGTATTGCTATAGTGCCCTGGGCATGCCTGCATGCCAGGGCTCTCCAATGGTTTCTCCTACCATTTCAAAGGGCAAGAAAGAGTTGTTCCCACTCCCAAATCAGGGTACCACCGGAAGTTAGGTGGTGGGTGTCATGAGTCCTTTCCTTAGGAAACCAGTTCAAGGAACCTAACCGGCTGTTTCTGACCACTGATGCTGGCCTTTATGGCTGGGGAGTTCATCTCCAATCCATGATGGTCCAGGGACAGTGGTCCTGGGCCGACTTGGACCATAATATCAATTGGTTAGAACTCAGGGCGGTTCATCTGGCCCTGAGACAATTCCAAAATGTAGTATCAGACAATCCTAACAGACAATTTGACTACTAAGGCACATGTAAATCATCAAAGGGGAACTCATTCTAGACCTCTGATGCTAGAGGCAGAACAACTGTGCCTCTGGGCGGAAAAACATGTCTCGTTCAGGGCTGAGCATATTTATGGTGTATCCAAGTTGAAGCAGACTGGCTTAGCAGAGCCACTATAGACCATGCAGAGTGGCGTCTGCACCCCATTTTATTTCAGGAGCTGTCGGAACACTTCAGACAACCAGCAGTTGCCTCTCAGGACAACGCACAACTCACGAGATTCTTACCCAGGTTTGCGGTTCGGGAGCAGAGGGGACATACGCCTTACGCAGCCCTTGGCCTTGGGGACTCCTCTATGCCTTTCCTCCACTCCCCCTGATTCTGAGGGTGATACAAAACTATTGGGGAGAAAGCAGAGCTCATACTTGTCGCCCCTCACTGGCCAGATGGCTATGGTTTTCAGATTTAGTAAGCCTATCTGCCCTTGGAGGATACCAGCGGACAGAGCATCACTCAGCCAGAAACCCTTATTACATCCGGAACCCCAGTGGCTTCAACTGACCGTTTGGAGATTGAGTGGGGATCTCTGATCCAGGACCATTACTCCTCCAAGGTGATACAAACCATTCAGGCCTCCAGGAGGCTTTCCACCAATCGCATTTACAATGCAACCTGGAGGGCCTTCTGTGAATGGGGCTCATGATCTGGATTGGATCCTGTAGAGGCCTCGGTCACCCAGGTGCTGGACTTTCTTCAAGAAGGACACATTACAATGGCAGATGCCGGCCTTCTGTCCTTTCTTTGGGGAGCTGAGTCCCTATCCAGACATCCTACAGTCCACAGACTTCTTAAAGGGGTGACAAATCTGAGGCCACCAGTGGTTCATCAATTCCCCACATGGATCTCTCTAAAATACTGAATTTGCTGACCGAGTCTCCCTTTGAACCACTGAGATCCGAATTTTTATGTTGCAGAGTGGCCTTCCTGGTAGCCATTACCTCAGCCAGACAGATTTCAGACTTGGCTGCCCTTTCTGTCAGGAAGGACCTCTGAATCTTTCACCCCAACTGACTTGTTTTGAGATTGGACCCTTCGTTCATGCCAAAGGTGAACTCATGGTTCCACAGGGCTCAGGAACTGATATTACGTGATTTCTGTCCAAAACCAGTCCATGTATTAGAAAAGAGGTGGCACACTCTAGATATCTGGAGGGTCCTTTGTGCATACATTAAACGAACTTCTCCCTTCAGAAAGTCTGAATCCCTTTCCATTTCAACCATCTACCCTTGGTTGCAAGGTCACTCCATCAACTGTGGGGGGATGGATCAGAACGTACATCTCCAGACCCTACCAGTCCCAGGGACTTGCACTACCTCTTAAAATAACAGCCTATTCCACAAGAAGTGCAGCTCCATCAGCGGAGTGGAGCACTCAGGCTTCTCTAGAAGAGGTTTGATGGGTGGCCACTTGGGCCTCACCTCCCCTGTTCATCAAGCTCTATAAGCTGGACTCCTTTTCTTCGGTGGAGGAAGCCTTTGGACGGAGAGTTCTTCAAAAGGTCCATCCTGACTAAGGGATCCAGATCAAACTAGGCCCACCCATAGGACAGCCAGCATTGGTATGTCCCAATCCTGGATGCTATTTCCACCACAAAGGAGAAGGGGCTTTGGTCTTACCTGAGATTCCTTTTCTCTTTGGGTGGAGATAGCATCCAGCCTCACCCTGATCGAGGTCTGTTCTGAATCCAGTGGAACACGACAACAACAGCAAGAAAACACGTCAGTCTGTCACTAATCCTTTGTCAATTTCTGGGGACCCTTGGTTACAAAGGAGTATCCTCACAGATTTGACAGACTCAATCCAATCAGCTAGCAGCAACTGACTACCCAATCCTGGATGCTATCTCCACCGAAAGAGAAAAGGCATCTCAGGTAAGACCAACGCTCCTTTGGCAGAATAAGCTTATTTTAATTGGAACAAGATTTCCAAAACTTTGGCCATGTCTGTTAATCCTGTTGTTATATAATGAGTACTATGAAGGGTCATTATGTTTTCCTATTTCTTCCTTAGAGGAGATTGAAGGTTTATTTGTGTCATATGAACATTCTTGGGGATCTAACCTGAGCAGAGATTAATGAAACCTATAAAAGAAAGAGATTTATTTAGAGGGAATACTTTAGAGCAGGAGTGTCAAATGTGAGGGCCACATCAGGATTGTGTTTGACCTCAGGAGGCTTGGTGAACATGGCCAGCTCAACATCACTCATGTTGAGGGCACCGGTGGTGGCCGGGGTGCTCTGCCAGAAAAAACGGAGCGGTCCTCCCGAGCTCCATTTTCACTGGCAGAGACACCACAGGCCGATCCTTCATTGTTTTAAGGGCGGCACTGCAGGCCAAATCTAAACACCCAGCAGGCCGAATCCGTCCTGCAGGCCATCAGTTTTGTTAGGGATAACATTGTTTACCCTAACTGGTTTAGGTAAAATAATAAATATGTAATCATAGTTTATAAGTTAAAGTGTCTGCAACTTTAAATATGGGAATGTAATTAAGGGAGTGGTTGTGAAAGCACTTTAAAGAAGCAAGGCGACAGCTTGCTCTCTCTCTGGCTTTGATGATCCCTAATTACTGCATGGACTCAAGACTGCGTTACTCAAACGGGAGAGAGACAAAGGACTGATTTGTAAGTGAACTGACATAGGATATTCCACACGGACTTTGCTAACTGAATATCCTTGAATGGACTGACTAAATGATACATGACTAATGGACTGTTATTTTGACTATGCTATAAATGGAATAAACTACATTTTTGATAGCACAAGTGTATCTGTTATTTTTACTGTATGTTAACAAACATACAAGCTTAGCTCACTCATTTATCTGTGTGCCTATCTGACTAACGCTGCACATTCTGTTTAGCTTGTCTCCTTAACCCTGGTTGGGGAACACAGGCTTAACAAGTTTGGCACCTCTCCTTTAGAGGGATAGATCTAGCAGCTAGCTAGCTATAGTTTTCCAGGAGAAGAATAATAGATCCTCTGGTATTCCTGGAGAAGGGGCAAAGAAAGTGACCTCAGGTTAGCAAGCTCTTAAATAAGGAGCAGACCAAAACAAAAAGGGGACTCTGGGCAAATCCTTAACTTAATGTGACCTAGCCTGGTAACAAAATATTTGGAAACCAATCCACAAACTCAGAGAACAAACCTTCATCCTCATCCTACACCCAAGCTACAGTTCTTCACCAATATTGCAAATAGTTAACTCTATGTGGTCAATAGATCAGGAATTTCTGAAGAACCATGACATTCCTCTAACAAGAGGAACAACCTCTTTGCAATAACGTTCTAGGCCAGGGGTGTCCAACTCAAAGTCCGTGGGCCGGATCCAGCCTGTGGGATGCTTGAATCTGGCCCACAAAGTCAGCTTGGAAATAGCAAAGGAATGTGGTGCATCTGGCAGCTAAAATGTTTTGGCTGGCAAAGTGCTGGAGGAGGCGTCTTGTCCTGTCTCCCCTCCGCTCCCCCCCCAGCTGGCCTGCAGAGAAAAACAATGCTGATTTGGCCCTTGTTGAAATCTAATTTGACACACCTTTTGTAGGCTAAGATAGAAAGGCAATCAGATAAGCTCACAAGTTATAAAGCTGAGTGGATTGGTTTTAGGAAAAAAAACACCAGTTGATTTGGGTTGGAATCAAAATTGGAATGGATGAGCCATATGTATAAATACAGTGTAATAATTTTCATCCTGGAAATTACACACACACACACACACACAACTCAGTGATGGGATTCAACATTTTTTACTAGCGGTTCTGTGGGTGTGGCTTGGTGGGTGTGGCAGGGGAAGGATACTGCAAAATCCCATTCCCTCCCTACCCCACTAACCTGCTTTCCAGCTCCGTTCTCCTGTGCAGGGCAACAAAAGAAGATGCAGCCAATCAGCTGGGACTCAGGAGGCAGATAATAAATGGGGGCGGGGACAGTCAGAAGTGGTATTTGCCAGTTCTCCAAACTACTCAAAATTTCTGCTACCGGTTCTCCAGAACTGGTCAGAACCTACTGAATACCGCCTCTGATATAACTGTAGGAAATATTTTCTTATTGAAAAATCAAAATGTTAAACTGAGATATGATTATTATCACCCTTTGTTTAAATCTGTATTTGTATGTACCTGTATAAATTTTTGAGCCATATTTCTCTAATATGGGTACAGTTTCCTACTGATGTTTTAGGCTATCTCCATCTCCCAATATCCATATCCATATCTATATTCCTATTTGCAATTTATTCCCTTATTATTTACTTCCCTATCACTCCTATTTTGTTATCTTCTATTTATGAACCCATTGCATTATTTGTGTCATGCCCCTGTTGGAATCTGATTCCGAGAGGGAGGTCAAGCAGCTGATAGGGAGTGAGAATGTGGCTCCAGTGGCTGTGAAAAAAACTGGGGAAGGACACAGTCTAGCTGTGCATTCAGAGGAAGACCCAGGCCCATGCCCTCTTCATCCTAGGGCACACAGGGAGGAATGGAGAAGGGAGCAACATGAGTTATGGGATTACGGGGAAGAAAAGGGCCCTGATTCCTTTCATTAGCCGCAGCTGGGAAAGCAGGATTTAAAAAGGGTGTTTGTGCATAGCACCTTTCTGGAAGCAAAGCATGAATTATTTTGGTTTGTCAAGTCTTATCAGGGTTCTGGCGTCTTTCCAACTCTGTGTGTTTCGTTAACTTTTGAAGCCTGCAATTCCTTATCCTGCCCTGTCTCGTTAATTGTTGCAGCATGGTTTGTGTTGGTTTTTATTTATAATTATATGTACTTTGGGTTCGGACTGAATTTCTTCCCTTTAAAAACTGTTCTTGGGAGAGTTTTTTTCTCCAGCCAATGATAACTGGTCATTAGGGGCCAAGTTGGAGGTATTAAAAGGACTTTTCCTACTTTTGTGACTTTTGGCTTTTGTGCCATGCCCTGGGTCATCACAATTTGCTTATAATATTTCTTAGGTCACTTGGCTCTTTTATCACTTATGGACTTCAACTCCCAGAATTCCTGAGTGAGCCATAAAAGGTTCCCCATCCCTGGCCTACTGGTTTTTCAGTTGTGGGGGAAATCAATTTTTGACTTGAATGGGACTGTTTAATGTAGGACATATTCTGAAAAACCAGTAGGCCAGGGATGGAGAGCCTTTTATGACTCACTCAGGAATTCTGGGAGTTGAAGTCCATAAGTGATAAAAGAGCCAAGTTTCCCTACCCCTTTCTTAGGTGAATATTAAAATTGGGGATAAATTATGTGATAACATGGTATTCTCCTGCTGCTGTTCCCATACCCACAAACTGAAAAGACAGTAATTGTTCTTGAAAAAGCATATCCCTCCTTCTTTTCCCTTTTCTGAGTTTCTTTTTCTTTGTTCAGGCAATGATTTTGAGATTGTTCAGAATGCTTACTGTATTTGGAGTCTGCAATTATAGGGTACCTTATGATCCAACATAGACAATTTTTGAAAACCAAAAAGGGATACCACTTATGTACTGAAAGTTCCCTTAAGGCAGGGGTGTCAAACTTGTGTTGTCACGGCATCATCACATGATGTATCACATGTGATGTATCACGACTTTTCCTTCTTTGTTAAACCGGGTGTGGGCATGGCCAGTGCATCCAGCCTATGGACTGCAAGTTTGATAGCCCTGCCTTAAGAGTATTCTGAGTATGGACAACATTTGCTAAATGAAAAATAGAGGCTTTTTAAACAGAATAAAACTGGTATCCAGAAAGGTAATCTGTACGGAAATCATCCCAGGAAGTGCTTCATATTTTTCTTTCTATGAATTTAAAAAGTGACGGTAATCCTTAAATCATGGTATGAACCATCTGCTATATCCTTTGTAATATATAGAAAAAATTGAACTCTGAGTATCAATGCATTTTTAGTGAGAAGGTTGTGTTTTTTAATTCTTTAAAAACAATATGCTTTGGCATTTCCCTCCTAAAAATTGTGGAATCTTTGATTCACTAATTCTTTGAATTACCAGTTCCGGGGATCTAACTGCCATTAACCCAAGCTATAATGAACTTGAAGCAATATCTGGAACATATGGTTTCTTTGCCTTAAAAAAACTGGAGTATGCAGGGAACAAAGAAACATTCTGTGCATTTTCAGAAATTTCATTGCAAACAAGAAGTTTGAGTATTCAAAATATTTGTTGGATTCAGAAGTGGTGAGCCTTTGAATCAACTTAAATATGTTGTATTATCTTCTTCCCATTAATTGAGGCTGATTTTTTTTGGGATGTAGGTGCCTATGTCTATCATAGAATGATTTTTTTTGTTCACAAATGTAAGAGTGGCTTTTCAATTAGGAGAAATGGCAATTAGGAGGAATGCAGGGGAATTAAAATTATAGCTTCCCAGGTTTTTCCCCCAAAGTTTCCTTAAATTTTAGTTACATCTAAGAAAACTTTAAAAAAAAATGGGAGAAGTTTTTTTTTTAAAAAAATTGAAAAGCATACAAAATATGCAATTCCTGAGTTGACAGAAAGACAAATTATGCCAGGTTCTGCACTATGCAAGTTCTGTGTGTTATTGAGTCTGACACAATGCAAGTCTTATAGTTTTTCCTACAAGGGGGTTGGCATAGCCCCACTGGTTTCATTTCTTTCCATAACATTTTATTTATTCTATACCATTTTATGAACTTAATAGACTACTCTCCAGGCCCTACCAAGGTTGAAACTCACTTATAATAAATTGCAGAATAGAAATCTTCAGGACATGTCTGTTATACTTGAATATTGCTGTCAGTGCTGATAATTGTTGAATTCCAAAAATATACATCTTCAACCAACTGACAATTTCCTTGAAAACCTATCCTCTGTGATTGTGGCCTATGTCATACTGTTTCCCAAACACAGGTCTAATGTTTTTTCAAAGAATGCTAAACCTGTGTTTAAAAATCAGGTCTTACATGTGTTGGGAACAACATTAGCCCATGAGAGTCCATGTGATATGAAGAAGGCAGAAATTTAGTCTGTCCTGCAATGCAAGGCAAAATGGCCATGGAGGATAGCATCAGGTTAGTGGACATAATTGTGTCCTACCACATTAAAGAGACCAATGGATTAGTGCTTTATCCTCTTGCACAGGTATGTCAAACTCAAGGCCCAGGGGCAGGATCTGGTCTGCGAGCTGTTTAGATCTGGCCCAGGGGGTGGCCCTGGAAACAGCAACAGACCAGCCTGCAGTACCTCTGCCAGCAAAAACGGAGCTCCGAAGGCCCTCCCAAGCTCTGTTTTCACTGGCAGAGAGTTGCAGGAGGCTGGTGCATTCCAAATGGAGCTCGGGAGCCCATTTTTGCTGGCAGAGTGCTTAGGCCACCACAGGCACCCCTAACCCAAGTGACATCAAGCTGGCCAAGCCCATCCTGGCCCCCCAAAGTCAAACACAGCCCTGATGCAGCCCTCAGTGAAATCAAGTTTGACACCTCTGCTCTAGAAGGTAAACATTTATAAACATTTGGAATCAAATATTATGGAGTAGACAACTAGTTTTTAAGGATGACTTAAACAATGGATTTATTTAATCTAGATGCATCTAAATAGTGAAGTTCCCTGCTGGAATAAGGAAACTCAAAATAGCTATATTTTAAGAGGCTAAATCCACATTATTCTTCTTCTATCCTTTTAATTTGCAACAGTCAAAATAAATTGCTCACATATTAATTCTGTATGCAGATGATATAAGCCATGGTTCAATACCTTGTGCCAAAACTAATTTATCTCACCACAAGCTATGTAGTATGATAATACTTGCTGTTAACCTGGCAATCCCTTCTGATCAGAATACAAATTAAATGCTATGATCTCAATTTTTTAAAAAGGATTTTCACTGTGAAAATTTATTCCAAAATAGACTGAATAGTGGGTGATTATGTTGGAATTTCTTTATTTTTAAATCTGTAATGAAGAGTGCACAGAAAAAAATAGAAATTGTTCAATTGTGTATTTATTTTATTTATGAAAAATGCTACAAATGCTGCTTTTTGTTTATAAAGTTGAAAATGTTTTGCAATCAAAACTGAAAGACAATATTTAATGTTTAATTTCTTCTACATGTTCTGATAAAAATCTAAATGAAATAATTTTAAAATATATCCTTTCATAAATACTTTGGAGTCAACCTATATTTCTCATTTTGTCATTTCTCATTTTAGGTAATTTCAATACAGACAACTATATAATTAGAACTGCAGTCTTTCTACTTTGATTTGTTGTGACTTTTATATACCTGTGTATATTAAATATTCAATGTCTAAAAATACATCCTAAACCAATGTGTTTTTGTTGATAAGAAAAAATGTGGAGAAGGCTGAAGTTAAAAAATCTAGAAGTTAGAGAATCTAGAAGTTAGAAAATCCAGAAGTTAGAAAATCTAGAAGTTAGAAAATCCTAAATTTAGAACAAAAATTAGAAACAAAAATTAAGTAGAATGCTGTTTAACAATTCTGAACTATTTCTTGAGAACTTGTTGAAAAAATGCCAGTATCCCTTCCACTTGTCTCCTTTACAACCATGGCCCTAGGAGCGAATTCACTGCTGTGGCACAGGAACAAAACTAGTTTGATTTCCCACTAAATAACATCCATGAAATTCATTAGGTCAGCCCAGCCACATCTGGAGAAGGAGAAGCCAAGGTAGAACTAGTTGTTTCCTGGTATCAGAATTGGTTGTATCTAAAATTTTGGTTAATGTAGATAGTTCTCGTTTATCTACTGCCTTGAATAATGATCATTTGTAGTTATGACAGTAATGAAAAAGTAATTGCACCTTTGCAGCATCTCTTTCTCAGACACATTTGCCATTACAGTCAGTAAACATTGTCCTCTGTCTGACCCATTTTTTAATTCTCCTCCATGCTGCATCGAGAGCCCAGGATGGGTTGACTCCTTCCTATGATGTCATAGCTGAGTCTGTACTAAGATATAAAAGCCAGCCCCCGGGAGAGCCTCCTTTCAGTCAGTAGCTGTGTCTCTGAAAGTGTTCTGTTAGATAGCAATCACCAGCGATCTTCAGTACTTTTTTCCTTGCTTCAAGCAGCTCCCAGGGATCTGGGCAGCTGCTCTTCCAGGAGAGCAGGGCTCTCTCTCCTGCAACGTTGGGAGCAGCGTCACAGAGCTCTGTGCAGGCAAGCTGGGCAGCGTCTGCAGACCTCCCCCATGCCTGTAGTTTGGAGGGATCATAAACACGATCGGCAAACTGATAAGAGCTCAAGCCAGCTGATTGTGTAGCTGGTTGCTGTGTTTTTCCCTTGCTGACTTCACTCGGGGCTCTGTATAGCCTAAGGAGTGATTCTTCAATCTTGGAGCCTGTTTTCCTGAAGTCAGTGGCCACCTTGGATTCAAGCCTTCCACCACGAGGTGAGTGGCCATTTTGTAAGCCTGGGAGCCATTTATACCCTAAGGGGCTTAATAGAAACATTTCCAAACAGCTTCTTTCCAATGCAAGAGCCTTTATTTTACAAATGGAGCAAGATAAGGCTCTGGCAGAGCTTTCCCCCTCAGTGGAACAGTCTCTTAAGCCCAATAGGAGAAAAAGATGTAGGCAATGCACCCAATCAGTCCAGAGGGAGGTGGCTGCTAAAATCAAAGCTAAGGCTCTAACCCTAAGAAGGCAACTCAGGCTGAATTGAGGGCAGAGAAGGGCAGACATGCAGCTCTAGAGAGGCAGTTCAACAGAACTATTCAACAGAAGGGAGTGCAACTACAGCATGTTTCAGGTGATACTTGTGGGCCCCAACCAAGACCTCCCAGGGGAGAAGTGATCTATGAGCCTTTCCATCCTCCATCCTGGTCTCCTGAGGCTCCTGCTGTACAGTCAGATCCTCAGGATTTAAGCAGATCTGGGCCTTATTTCCAACAGGCTTCTGTGCCCTATGCTCCTCACCCTCTCTCCAGGCTTCAAACCTCTCCTCAATCTCCATCTGAAGCCACCTTCACTCCCACAGCAGCAGGCCTTCGGCCTTCTGCCTCTACCTTTGAGCATAGACCAAGGGATATCCAAGATGTAGTCTCATCAGCCATTAGGCAGGGATTGGCTGAAGGCTTCAAGCAAATTCTTCAACCTCTGGAAAGGGTTCAGGCCCTTTTCCCTTCTCAATCTATAAGTTCCTTGCCTCATCATCCTGATTTACACAGGCCTCAGGGTCCATTCTTCTCTACCAGAATGGGAGGAGGTTGATGAGGAAGGAACGCCTTCACCATCTGAACACAGTTACTCCTTTCATTCAGAGGGTGAAGAGGGTGAGATTTTTGACCAAAATCTTTCAGAGGAAGAGGATTCTCGCCCAGAGCAGACATCCTCTGCATTGGTTTTCAAACCTACTCTCTTAAATCCATTACTAAGCAAGGCCTTGGTCACTGCCAAGCTGTCGCCAGAGGAAGTGGCTCCCGAGCCACAAGGAAATCCCTCTAGCCAAGGGGATTTGCTCTTCTCCAAGCCTGTAGTGCATGCAGAGGTTTTGCCTTCTCCCATTTTGTTCCTGGACATGGTCAAGGAACAGTGCGCTTCTCCTTCGGCAGGTCTTCACCCATCTTCTCTAGATAAGCATTTCTACAATGTCAGCGCAGCTCTGGAAAATGCCCTGGCAGTGCCTTCTGTTGACATTCCGGTTCTGGCCTTGTTCTCATCTTCTGGCACTCCCACGGAGCCAGAAGTTATCCTGAAACCGGATGGTGAACGTTCTGAACAGACCCTCAAGCGCAATCACCAGGCTTCTGCTTGGGCTCTTCGGGCTTCAACAGCAGCATCCTTCTTCACCAGGGTATCCATACGGTGGCTGCGCCAATTCCAGAATAGATTGCCTGCTTCTGACCTTCGGTCTCACTGAGACCTTAATAAGATTATTGCAGTGGCAGAATTCACTGGGGATGTCACTCTCAATTCCACCAAATTTGCATCCAAGGCCATGGCATCTTCTGTAGCAGCAAGAAGACTTTTATGGCTCCAAAATTGGCAGGCGGAGTCACGCCGAAAATGGAAGCTGGCTTCAGTTCCTTTCGCAGGTGATAAGCTTTTTGGCGATGCTCTGGAACCGTATCGCATTGAAACCAGAGACAAACGTAAAGTTATCTCTTCCTCTGGGAAGAAAGCCAACTATCGTCCTGCTCCTTATCGCTCTCCTGCCTTCTGAGCGGAGACCTCATCTCGCTTCCCCTGCTCTCACAGGCCATACTCCCAACGCCAAGACCAACATGTGGAAACATCTGGCAGGCAACAACCTTTTACTGGTAAACAGCCCTTTCGGGGGGAGGGAGTTGTTCCTTCTGTCACTCTAAGTAATCCCTCGTTCTCCCCACCCATTGGAGGTCACCTAGCCTCCTTTGCCTCCAAATGGGAGGAGTCAACGACAGATGCCTGGGTGCTCAGCACTATTAGGTCAGGGTTACAATTGGACTTCCTAACCCCACCCCACCCAAAAATTTTTGATCTGTCCTGTGTCTTGGGACATTTCCAGGCAAGCCCTCATGAATCAGGTCATTCAGCACCTTCTTGAAATCAGGGCTATTCAACCTGTTCCCCCATCTCAACGGGGACGTGGGCTTTACTCTCGCCTTTTCATTGTTCCCAAAGCCTCAGGGGGGTGGCGAGCCATCCTTGATCTCAAATTTCTCAACCAATTTGTAAAATACAGGCGATTTAAAATGCAGACTCTGCATTCTATTTTAGAGAGCGTTCGGCAGTGCGACCTCCTCTCTCCCATTTATCTTACTGAGGCTTACCTCCACATCCCAATTTGGCCTCATCATCACCAGTTTCTCCTTTTCTGTTTTCAGAATACCCATTACCAGTATCGAGCACTTCCCTTCGGCCTCTCATCGGCTCCAAGGGTCTTCACAAAGGTTCTGGAAGCATTGGTGGCATCTCTGCATTCTATTCCAGTGAGGATCCAATGCTACTTGGATGACATTTTTATTCTTTCCTCTTCCATCCTTGCAGCCCATCGGGATCTGCAAATTACCCTGTCATGTCTCCAGAGCCATGGATTTTCCATCAACACCAAAAAGAGCCAGCTCTCTCGTACAACCAAATTGCAACACTTGGGAGCAGTCATCGATACCATGTCGTGCCAGGTTTTCCTGTCCCCAGCTCATGCCAGGTTTTCCTCTCCCCACCTTGCAGAGATCATCAGCCAGATGCAACAACATCAAATTGTCCCCCTGTCGCTGCTGTCCAAACTTCTGGGGAAGATAGTTTCCTGTATTGGCTTTGTCCCGTAGGCTCGGCTCCACTGCCGAGCCATCCAATGGTTCCTGCTTCCCTACCAATGAGCAGGAACCAGCCACTCATCCATCAAGGTCCCCCTCCCGCCACAAATCCAGATATCTCTCAATTGGTGGCATTCCCTATCTATCTGGAGGGGACTCCTGTTCAGGGACCCAGACAAGCTAGTGACAACCACCAATGCCAGCCTCTTGGGTTGGGGTTCCCATATGCGGGGCCAGATATCTCAGGGCGTTTGGTCCAGATCAGAACAGACCCTTGCCATAAATTGGCTAGAGTTCAGAGCCATTTTTCTGGCTCTCAAGCATTTCAGGCAATCAGTGACCGGCTCTTATGTTCTAGTCCTTACGGACAACATGGCTGCAAAGGCTCATGTCAACTGGCAAGGGGGGACGAGGTCCAAAGC
Organism: Hydrophis major; assembly: GCA_033807585.1. NCBI lineage: Eukaryota > Metazoa > Chordata > Lepidosauria > Squamata > Elapidae > Hydrophis > Hydrophis major. The sequence goes on from CM066328.1 coordinate 265,363,744, forward strand.
CCTCGTGAGAGAGGCTCTAGGGCTGGGGTTATGGGCAGAGAAACACCTGTTATCGATCTCGGCGGACTACATCTCCAGGGTCAACAACTCCCAGGCCGACTGGTTCAGTAGGAGCCTAGTCAACCAGGCAGAATGGTCCATTCCTCCGTCTCTATTCAGGAATCTTTCCCTCAGATTCGGAACACCGGAGGTGGATCTTTTCTCCACTCTTCAAAACACTCAAGTCACCAGATTCTTCACCAGGTTTCCTTGCCAGGGATTGGAGGGGACCAATGCTCTTCGGTGCAGATGGCCCAAGGGTCTCCTCTACGCCTTTCCCCCTCTTCCCATCATTCCAGCAGTAATTCGGAAGATGTTGGAGAAACATGCAGAGCTCCTTCTCCTGGCATCCTATTGGCCAAGGACGCCCTGGTTTGCGGACCTGGTCAACCTATCGGTGGCTTATCCTTGGAGGGTCCCTGCCCATCTAATCTCCCTTCACCAGGGGGCCCTGCTCCACCCAGAGCCCCAGTAGTTCAAGCTGACTGTGTGGCACTTGAGTTGCAGCGGCTAGAGGAAGCTGATCTTCCAGAAAGGGTCATCCTCACTATCTTGGCTTCTCGTAAACCTTCTACAAGGCGCATCTATGATACCACCTGGAAGGCTTTTTCCCAATGGTGCCTCAGGGAGGGTCTTTCTCCTGCTTCAGCCCAGTTGGCAGAAGTTCTTAGCTTCCTTCTGCATGGGCTGGAGAAAGGTTTGGCCCCCAACACCTTATGCAGGCAGGTTGCAGCCCTCTCCTCAGTCCTTTCATGGGGTTTGCTTCCTTCCTTATCCCATCAAACTTCAGTCAGGAGGTTTTCGAAAGGGGCTTCCAACCTGCACCTTCCGGTGGTTCACAGGTATCCTTCCTGGGACCTTCATTTGGTCCTTAATGCCCTTACAAAGCCCCCCTTTGAACCCCTTAGAACAGTGTCTCTCCATTTCCTGACTCTGAAGGTAGTGTTCCTTGTTGCCATCACTTCTGCCAGGAGGGTTTCCGACCTTGCTGCTCTTTCCATCAGACAGGACCTTTGTTCCTTTCACGATGATAGGGTTGTTCTTCGTCTGGACCCCTCATTTCTTCCGAAGGTTAACACCTGGTTTCACAGGTCCCAGGACATTGTTTTGACTGACTTCTGTCCTCTCCCGCACCATGACTTAGAGCGGCAGTGGCACACACTAGACATAAGAAGGGCTCTTAGAATATACATTAAGCGCACTTTCTCCTTCAGGAAGTTGGAAGCCCTGTTTGTTTCCTTTTTCCCTTCTCACTTGGGGCACAAGGCCTCTTCTACTATTAGCAGGTGGGTCAGGTCTTGCATTGAGCAGGCTTACAAAGCTGCGGCCCTTCCGGTTCCCCGAGGTCTGATGGCGCACTCTACCAGAAGCGCAGCCACTTCTGCTGCCTGGGTGACCCAAGCATCCTTGGAGATTTGTCATGCGGCCACGTAGATATCCCCATCTCCTTTCATCAGACACTACCATCTGGATGCTTTTGCCTTGGCGACTGCAGCCATCTACTTTCTGGCTCTTTAGCAACCGGCTTCACCTTTGGAGCACTGCCACTGTTTGGAGCTCCAAATGGCAGTGGAGGCTCCAAATGCGGAAGCTCCAAACATGATGGTGAATGATCATTTTATTTTGGTCTGCGCGAAGTTCAGAGCGAGCATGAGAGGGAGACCGCGATGCCTTGCTAAAGAGCCAGAAAGCAGCAAGGGCGCCAGGTGGAAAGGACAGGGTCGCAATCACACAGAGATGCCCAAAGTGTGGAGCACACATAACTAAAGGCGGCGCATGCAGTTGGCTTGGGGACTACAAGGCAGCATCTGCGTCTCTTCCCGGGCGTGTCTCTAGGCTGCTTCCGGAGCTACGGGACGCTCTCCGTTGCCTACCGGCCCTTCTTCCTTGGGCTCCCTGCCGTGGGGTACACCCACTTCCTCCTGCAAATTACACCTCGTAACTCTTCTCTCCCTTTCCTTTCACTCCAAAAAGATCACCATCATTTTCCGCCGATTTGGGCTTCCAGCCACATTGTGATCCACGAATGAGGTTGCCATTTCGGATGGAGGCATCGCAGTCTCCCTCTCTTGCTCGCTCTGAGCTTCACGCGGACCAAAATAAAAAGATCGCCCTCTGTCATGTCTGGAGCTGCCACTTCCGCGTTTGGAGCACTGCCGCTGTTTGGAGCCCCAAATGGCGGCAGCACTCCAAACACGGAAGCGGCAGCACTCCAAACTTGGCGGAATGAGCAGAAGGGAAAGCAACAGCGGCGGGTGCCAAAGGTGTCTGCAGCAAAGTTGGGAGTAGGGAACTCCGCGCTTCACCATGATCACCCGTTAGGAGCGGCTAGTGGCGAGGAATTGCTGCCCATGGGGCGCTCCTAACGGCAAGTGCCCGCCCTTCCCCCTTATTTTGCATGTTTTAAAATAGGCCTAAATTTGGGGGGAGGGGCTTAATTTGATTTTATGCCAAAGAAACATGGTGGGGCTTCCTATTGGTGGAGGCCGTATTGTTAGAGAAACACGGTAGATAGAAAGGGCGTTCACAGTAACTTCTACCAACACCCATTTTCTTTTTTCCCTTCTTGCAGAATGGAAAGATTGCCTAAACAAGGTATTTCTTCTTGAACTGCTTTTCTCTGCAGTGCAATTTGTCCCTAAAAAGTGCTAACTGCAAGTTAACAAGCTCAGACTTTAATTAGTTGCTATCTGAAACTGGTAAGATCCTAATCAGTTTCATACTAAAGACTTTTGTTTGCCTCCTATGCAATTCCTCCGTCTCAATCCTTGGCATGCTAGGCAAACATCTGGTGCTAGCACATTCTTTTTGGAACGCATTCCCCATTGTGTACCTGTTTACTCTCTTGTAATCCCTTTCTCTCCAATGAAAGTAAATACATTCTGGAGAGAGACAGAGGTTCCCTGAGGATGGGCTCTAACACGAGTCCGAAAGTTTGGAAGAATAAATCTGACAAATTATTGACAAATTATTGACAAATTCAAATTGGATCCAGCAACATTATCCTGGGACGCATATTGTTTATTTGCTTTCATTATATTCATTGTGAATATAAATACAAATAAGATTTTTTTCTTGCAAATTATCCAGTGCCGGGTGAACATTCCAAATGATTTGTCCTTTTACTCGGCTTTTTGTGAGTCAAATTCAGGAAAACTTCCCTGCTATTTGGGTTCATCTGGCTGCTTGAGGTTATATTTTTCTGATGCTGTACAGCAAAGGAAACCTGAAGTAAAATTGTGAGCACAATAGTGGTCATGTGACTTTTCACTTTGTGACAGTTTTGCTTAATGATTGGATTGCTGGTCTTAATAGTGGTTGCTAAATGAGGATTACCTATAGTTGATATGCACTATACACATCATCTGAAATAATAGAAGCAGCACTTTTGATGATAAATTAGCATTGTAGTATGGGCTCACATACTGAGGCTATATTCACATAGTGTACTGAATCACAGATCTTATATATTTTAACTAGTATGTGATGTGAACCTAGAGGGGTGGTGAACATGGTTCAATTAACCATCAATAAGCATGTCATGTGAACACAGTAATTGAGCGGCAAAGTAGCAAATGCTTTCTTAGGTATAAATTGGAAATAATTCCAGGCATTTTGCCTATCATAACTGATAAAAGTTTCCTTGCAGTATGTTTAAGAAGCCCTACCTAGATCTCTGTAATTACTTGGCTAGACTTTTGCTGCTCCAAGAAATGGAATGATATCATCTTTTGTTCCATCATTTTTAATGATTTTTTAAAATTTATCCCTCAATCTAATCTATTTTTTCTCTTTACTAAGGACTTCACATTTGGCCATTAGTACCACTGTGACCTTTTGTCTGTCTCTTTCCCTGTCATGATGTCCAGATTCTTCTTACCTTTTTTCTGTGTTCTTCCTCCAAGTAATTGCAATTTTCTATAGTTTAAATATACTGCTAGCTCCACCTGTATCTCATTCTGAATCCCTTCATAAAAATTTTATTGTATTTTTCACTTAATCTCAAACCCACCTTATTAAATCCCATTCTGTTCGGGCCCTTAAAAGCTGACTCTGTTGCCAGGCCTAGGATTAATGTGTTTGTGAGGTCACTGTTGTGTTCTTATTGTTATGGTTGGTTTTAATGCAGACTGTCATATTTGGTATTTTTTAAAACTATTTTACTACTTATTTATTCAATTTTTATGCAACCAATCTTAACAAGTAATTCTTGGTGACAAACAAATTGAAATAAAATGAAGACAATTGTAATAGTAGAAAAATTAAAATACATACCAGTGAAGAAAATATATCCCATAATCACAACCAGGAAACAGGTTTCTGCATATACTCAGAGGTTCCTGGCCTAGAACCAGGTCTTTAGAGCCTTGCCAAAAGCCAGTTGGTTGAGACCCTCCTGATCTCCTAAGAGAGATAAGGTGTTGATGGGGTTTATTGTGGAATGAACAATAAAAATTGGAATAGAACTCCCTACCTAGTGAAAACCTTTGGCAAGTTATTTGCATTTCCATAAATTATTGTTCATATTTGGGTGGGGAGTAACAGAACTAAAATGGATATGCCTATACACATAACAAACTGGAAAATTCTTGATATTTGGAACTTCAAATTCTATCAGCCCAAGCTGCAAAGAATTTTTATAATTTTACTCACAGGCAAATGGTCTCTATAACTCCTGATACATACAAGTGATTTTAAGGAGGGCGGGGGGGAAGAACCCTACTTATGTGATAAATAATAAAGCTGCAGTGGTTTGCAATATTTATTCTATCTACAGTTTAGGTGCATGCAATAACATGCATAAAGTTTTCAACTCTATTTGTATGACTAACAATATATACATGGAAAAGATTTCTTAGAAATGACAATTTAGCTTTGAGGAAATAATTGTAGCACATTTTGCAATATTTTGCAATATTTTAATTTGATTTTTGGATCTTAAAGCACCAGTAACTTCAAAAATCCTGTTCAGCCTTAGGAACTTACACGTTTACATTTATTTTAGTTCTTGGCTAAATGTCTTTGCAGAAAACTATAGTGTGCACGTATGAATGTATTGTCATGACTTTTTAAGTAGAATGGAATATAAGTTTTTATTTCACCAAAATTTTGCAAATGACTGAAACCTAGGTTTCAGCAAAGTACTGGATTTTAAGAGGGAAATGTTGTTTGAGGTGATTCTACTGTGTCATATCCTAGATGAGAGACATTAGTATATTAGTATTAAATAATTGGGCTTTTCTGATTTACTGCCACTCTCCAGCACTGTTGGCACTAGAACTCTGAGAATTTCTAATTCACATGACCAACAGAGTGCTATAAATTGTGACATGTGTCATAAATAACATGCTAGTTGCCAAGCATCTGAATTTTCATCACATGATCATGGGGAGGCTGCAACAGTTATAAGTGTGAGAAATATGGTTCTAAGCAAAAGTTGTATGGCCTTACCTAGTTTTAAAATGTATGGTGAAACAACTAGTGTTTCTAAAACAATTTCTGATAATTTCTCTGTTATGATATATATCTTAACATTTATAGTTTAAAATATGTTTTAGCTCATCTGTAAAATGTTTCATATCATTCATGAAGTGTTATTTGATTACTGCTTTGAAAGCAATGATTCTCTTTGTGAAAAATTACATTTAATTTGTTCTAATTTGATTTCTAGAGACTATGTAGTTTAGAAATTTTGGATAATTTTAATAAAACAATCCTTGAAGAGCACACAGATTTTTAATAAATGAGGGAACTAGTTTAAAATATTTTCTGTCACATAAAACACAATTAAAATGATATCTTAATGGATATAACTATAGGTAGTCCGTGCTTACCAACCACTATAGGGACTGGCAACTTCATCACTAAATGTTAACATTAAGCAAGATATTACACTTAGTGACAGCAGTTCTTCAGTTTTTCAGTTCAGGATATCCTATCTAGCTTTTAGATGAAGATCCACCCTAATTCAAGCATTCCCAGCTTGGCCTTTCCCAGCTCTGAGCCTTGATTCATCCAAGGTAATACATCGACTTCAAGTACCTCTCCCTCCCTCCCATGTCTGCCTTTTTGGTTGCTCTGCCTAGTGGCTCTTCTTGATAGTGGTAGTGCCTTCTGTCTTCATTGTTGCGGCTGAAGTAGAGGCCCAAGGCCTTCAGCAGTCTAAACCCATCACTGCTACCCCTGGACCTCTTTTTCAGCCTCAGTATCACCACTGTTGCCACCACTGTAAAGGAGTGCTGCCTCAAGTCCTGTGCTGTACCAGCCACCTCAGTGTCATGGTGCAAAGCCCCAACTATCTCAGCCCCAACCACCCCCTTTGCCAGCCCCCAGTGTGGCATGAAGTCCCATCTGCTCCAGCTGCATCTGTTCCAAAACCATGGTGTGAAGCTCAAGCAATACCAATATCTCTGCCCTGCTCTCTGCCATGCCTGCTGTCCTATGCCCCCAACTGACTTTTGTCTTCTGCTTCTCCTGAGGTATGTCTGGCCTGGCACTTGGTGAAGTAACTACCGGTGACATGAGGCCTTCTTCCCAAAGCCATGCACGGATTACCTAGGGACTTCTTAAGGCTGCATCTGCCTCATGAAAGGGCCAGGCTGAGTCTACCTCATGACCAGTGAAAGGAAGAAGATGGTGAGGAGGTAGCAGGGTAAGCAGAATGGAGGGTGGAAGGGGTGCAGGGTAGAGCTCAAAATAGCAGGAACAGTGGAGTGCAGTGGTGAGAGTACAGGGCAATGGGGGTGAAGTGCAGGGGTGGTGGTAAAAAGGAGGGTGATAGTGGGAGCAAAGTGCAGGGTGGCTAAAAGGGTAGAGATGTGGGGAGATAGGCAGGTGAAGGGAGTTGAAGCATACTTTCTCCTGAGAGCCAGTCGGATCATCCAGAGAGTGGGAGGTGCTTCAGTCTGCGTCGTTGAAGGCTGAGCTTAATTACTGAGGAATGCTCCGCCCTCCATCACGTGGCTCCTTGCATTCCCCAGTTTATGCTCAGCCTTCATGAGAGTAGGCTGTGTATTTCCACTCCTTGTCCGATTCAAGCTAATTGCTGCAAAGTCCTTTATTTTTTCAGGTTTGCCTTTTATTCTTGGCTCTTCCTTAGCCTCTGCGCACTTCAGGTAGCTGTAGCAGGGGAGCGTGTTTTTTGCCCCCAGGGGGGTTAACGAGTGGGCGGCTTTCGCGCTCCAATCCTCCCCCCCCAATTCGGCTCCTTTCCCTGCCGCTTCTCCATGCCGCAATCACAGCGGCTCCATTCGATCGCGCTGATAAGTGCAGCTGGTGTTCCCCCCCCCACGAACGCCGATCGCCCCAGGAAAGGGCGAATAGTTTACCTGGCTGCCTTTCCGGCCTCTAGACGTGCCGGAGAGGCTTTTTAATTGCTCTGAGCGGCCCGTGGATAAGAGATCGTGGCTGGCCACCATTTTGGGTGCTGCCGCGTGTCGGGCGCTACATTTAAAGGCCTCATTGGGCTGCGAAGGGACTAGCTCTAGTCATAGGCCTTCCAGCCTGTGACAGCTACTAGATTTTAATCACAATTGGCATACACTAGTTGGCTTCCGCAGCACGCTCAGGGCAGAAGCTTGCAGCCTATCCCTCCCGGTTGTTGCCTGGAGCTCCAGCTGCCAGAGGCCTCATTCCAGCCTCAGGCTTTCATTTGGCAGATTGGTGATCGGTTCGTCTCCACTTGTACAGAATGTGGTATAATTAAATGTGTAAAAATAGTCAAATGAAAAATAAGTAAAGGTTGGAGTAATTCCTTTTGGAATGTGGTGCTATTGCTTTTGGAAATGGTGTATCTGGTGTAATTATTCCACCCATACTTCATACTGATGAATAGACCTTATAAAATTTCTCATCTCTTATGTTTTAAAAATGTAGGTAGGCATAGTTTTAGAGCAATTAGAATGAGAGAGAAGTACTCCTTGGACTCTGAGTAGACTGAGGTGATAAAGCAACAGGATGCTTTACTGTCTTGATGTAGGCTGCAAATATTAATCAAGAGCAATTTCAGGATCTATGAAGGGAATTGAAATGACTGCTTTTGCTTTTGCAGTGCATATGTCATCCACACAGGTAGTTGCATAAGACTGTTTGTGCTGCATCCACCCACATAGAATTATGTCTGTGGGTGAACATCAAGATTTATATTCTCTGCAGTGGTCTGTTCTCCTCACATCTAGTACTTAAACATAGTTTCTGCATTAGATTGCTGTACAAAAGACTATTACAAAAGACTGCCCAGATTACTTAAAATTACATGCCCTTTCACTTGACATGAATTAACTCTTCATTTTCCAGACATACACTGTTCTAAAATTTCTTATTTATAAAAGAAGGGATAAAGAATGTATCTCTGTTAGTGTTAAACTTAACCAAACTAGAACAAATGCATATATATCTATCAAGAAGAATAAGGGAGGGAGGGAGGAAGGGATGGAGGGAGGGAAGTGGAAAAGTCTAGCCCTCATTTTTATTAAATGAATTTCACTGTGATTTTAATATTACTTCACTGTAAATAGCTATTGCTAGCATATTATGGTTCTACCTGAATCTAGCAATCTGTGTATTATTTTGATTTTGATTCTAACCCTTCAAATAGCAATATTTCCACAGTGCTTTACAACCCTCTCTAAGCAGTTTACAGAGTCAGCATATTGCCCCCAATAATCTGGATCCTCATTTTACTGACCTCAGAAGGATGGAAAGCGGAATCAACCTTGAGTTGGTCAGAATTGAACTCCTGATTGTCAGCAGAGTTAACCTGCAAAACTTCATTTTAACTCCTGTGTTATCACAACTCCTTGTGAAGTCTTGTCAGCAAGGGCAACATCGAGCAATAACTTTATTTATTTGTTTGTTTGTTTGATTGGTTGATTTCTATAGTCATTCATCTCAACAAGTGACCTACTTCTATTAGCTGAACTTTACAAATTTAATTAGAAATTATTTGATAACTGTTAAGAGTGTGCAGTTTACTTTGTATCCACATCCCCAAGTTGTCCGATGTATTCAAAAGGCCAGAAATAATTCATAAATACATATCTACATCTGAGCATTAATTATTATATAATAAAATTTGTGACTGAATTACAGTGCTGGAAGTAAACTTTGCTGAATTTGACCTACCCTCTCAATATCATTTCTTCAATATGGCTGTTAATATTACTTGCATCTACACCAGGTTGGGTGATTTCTTTATCTGGCAGTAAGGAATTATTTTATACAAAGTAAAATACTTTGGTTAATAAGAACAATGCATCAAAAACAAAAATGAAACTATAGAATTAGAAAAATGTTTAGTTCACAAAATCTCCATAGGAGCTATTAGTTTGTTATCTCTGTTAGTGATAAGTATCTGTTTAAGTTTTTACAGTAAAACATTTTACAATAAAACATTTAAAAATAATTTCATTTCAAGCCCATATAGAACAGGGTAACCAAAAGGAAGATGATCAGATCTTTTTGAACTGGGAACAAAATAACTTATTCAGGCAACATTATAAAGTGAGAAAAAATGTGCTAAAATTATGAGACTTATCCCATATAAGATATTTAAAAAACCAAACAGCACTTGTTTTCATTGAGTTAAAATATTTACAACTCAAAACAATTTGAAGAATTATTTTGATTTGATCTGTCAAAATAATCAGATTCAAAGTGACATTTGAGACACTTGAGAAAGAATAATCTGATTTAGATTCAAAGTATCAAAGCACATCATTTTTTATCTTAAAAAGAGGATCTTCTAGGCATATGCACATAGGAAGAAAAAACTTTTATTACCAGGATTAATGTATTGGAGGATGTTCTAACCTAGCACTTCAGCTGAAAGTTTGCCAAATCACAGCGTCCCTTTAAAATTTGCACAGACCTACAGTTAATCAATACTTGGGATAGGTCTTCAACCAAACCAAACCATTTGTTTGTTTGTTTATTTATCAGTTATTTTAATAATTCTCCCATTTGTCCCTCACTGAATGGCAAGAAAATCCACATAAAACAAGAAAATATATTTTGAGTGAATAGTAGTTTTTTAAAAAATAAGCCCAATTAGACAATGAGGTCTTCAAGCTCACTTTAAGTTAATTAGAAATGACCCACATTTTATTTTATTTTTTAAATGAGTGAAAAGGAAGATTAGCTTTTTCTGCAAATCAGTTCCAGCACTAGAAAATGTCACCCGCTTCCTAGCAGCATTTTTTTTTTTTTTAATGGAAAAAGGCTTCAGGTCATGTGCAAATATATTGGGAGTGCTGCTAAAGCTAATTTATAAGGCTGCATTTTTCTCTGGAGAAAAATGGTGGAGACAAAAGCTAAAGGATGTCCTTTAACTGGAATATAGCTGATTTTTCCCTCATGCCCTTCTGAAAAAGAAGTTGAAATGCCCACTATTTAGAAACAAGGATTATGCCTAGCTAAAATAGGGACTGGTATCATTTTTGTAGCTGAATGCTGCACTTATTAATGTTATTTTCTTTAATAAACCTGGAAGGAATTAAAGCAGAAGTTCTTCTTTTTGTCCTATATTTCAGTGTCGTGGATAGAGCTGAATTTTAAAAAGCTAAAAAAGAATCTATTTTACTTTTTATAAACCTTGTAAAATTGGGAAGAAGACCGAGGCATCTAAGAGGTAAAAAGAAAGTGGAGGGACAAGGAAACTCATTAGTTACTTGTGACCTAAAAATTATGTACTCTCTCACTGAAACATGCATCTAGCAGCATTTCGAGGACTGCAGATTCCAACATGTCACAAATATCTACAGAATGAGAAGATTACTTACGCTGTGACTCTTGAAGAATGCCTTTGGAAAATAAACAATATTTTAAAAAGAAATAATTTAGAAAATTTGGTAGGCTTTCAAAGCTTGCATTAAATGGTTTACTAAAGAAAGCCCAATCTATTTTTAGTTCATACAGATGCAAATGTGTTTCCAGTGTGCCGGTATATGGTGGAAATATAGAAAACAAAGTCTTTAGGGATCCATTTATTAGATGAAACCTATTTACTGATGTTCATCTCACAGTTGTCTAGAAACTATGACTCTTCTGTTTCATGTAAAAATAGCTGCATAATATAAAATGTTGATAAACTTCTGTAGGTGTCAAAAAGCTATGACAAGCTACAATAAGCTTTGGTACTAGTACATATCCAGCATCGCTGTTGACCGGACTGAACTTTTATTATTGCCTCATGTTGAGGTAATTCCCCGTTAGGAGAATGAGCGCATACAGGGAGACATATTTGAGAGGAGTGTTTGAATAATACACACAGAGTACACAGATACACTGTACAGTAAATGTATGTTTTTACTTCCAAAAAGGTTTAAGCAAAATCCAAAATAAGCAATCCAAAGTCATTCACAAGTTAAATCAGTCAGTTTTCAATCCAGGGATAATCCAAATATCAAAGTCCAGTATCCAAAAACAGTTCAGTATCAGACTTACATTAAATCCAGAAAATATCAGTCAATTAGGAAAAATGGAGGAAAGGCAACACTTTCCAACAGAAGGAAACAGAGATACTCACTCAGACACACTCTCTTCTGAGACTAAGACTAAAACAATCCAGGTTTCTGGCTCCATCTTATGGCCCTTTGAAAAACCACACCCAATTGCAGTTTTTGCAATCTCTTAAAGACATAGTACGAAAATGTTTATCCTGGTTTATATATTTCTAATCCAAATACCTGTTAGGTGACTTATATTCCTTACACCTTATGTGACTTTATGATTGTATCATATCTTTATATCTTTATGATTGTATCGTATCTTTACCTATACAGGTAAGAGAAAAGAAAAGAAAACTGAACGCTATTCAGCCTAAAACACATGAAGCATATGTATTGAGTTTATTTGTGCTACATATTCTTCTATAAAGAATAAACAGAACAACTTTATTTTTATTTATTTTATTTATTTTGTCAAGTGATTATAAGGTAACAGGTATAAGTATAACATAGTTATGAAAACCTGAAATGGATACATATAAGAAAAATAAAAAGAAACAATAGGACAGGGACGGTAGGCACGTTGGTGCACTTACGCATGCCCCCTTGGTGAGCTTATGCATGCATTTAGAATAAAATTTTATTGATTAATTTTTTATGCTGTACATCTTCCCTACAGGGTAACTGGGCAGCTTACAGGTTGTAAAATAGTTACAAGTTAAAAGACTAAACAACATGAAATTATATTAAGTATATTAAAATGGAAGTAAGAGAGCTAAGAATTGGATGTGATGGGGATGATGAGGTCTTCTTACCTCATCAGTCACCTCTATATTGCTGACAGCCCCTCTTGAGGCTCCAGGTCAGCTGGCAAAGCCAGGTTGTGATACCCTTCCGGAAAACCAAAAGGGAGGGGGCAGTTCTCACCTCCAGAGGTAGAATGTTTCACAGGAATGGGGACACAGCAGAAAAGGCTCTTCACCTTGACTCTGCTGCTTCAATTCCTTCAGGCTTTAGGGTCCAGTTAAGGGATCAAATGCTGCACAACATAAAAGGCCCTCCTAGCCATGACTGTCACCTGCTCTTTGAACAGGAATTGTGAATCCAGGAGGACCCCCAAGTTATGCATCAGATCTGTGTGTAGTAGTGCAACCCTAGAGTTAATGATGATAAACAATCACATCCAGAGGTTTCTTACACCCACAGCCATTCTGCCTTGTCTGGATTCAGCTGAAGCCTGTTGCAAGACAGAATATCTATTGAATCCAAACCTTTCATGAAAATGACAAAAAACAATATTGTGCCATCACAGAGCAAGTGTAATGGATGTTTGCATTTTCAAGCAAATAATCCATTCAGAGAAAATTAAGAACACCATAGTTCAATCCTGAGGTACAGCTCCTCTTCTGTTGGCATTGTTGGATTTAAACTGAGAAGGGGATAATTAATATTCATTGAGAGCCAAAGCTGAAAAATCTTATATAAAGCACAATGTTTTCAATCTACTTTGTAGTGTATGTGTGAATTCTACTTTAAGTTTGTTTCAAATAATGGCAGTAAACAATAAGTGATCTTACAGAGTGTTGAGCCCCTCTTGGCCCATGCTATACTGTGAAACTGAATTCTATGGCTTTGTCATTCAAAATGTTACTGAAGTTTTTCAGGAGAGAGTTGCCTAATATTGATTATTTTTGTTTCTTGTTTTTCAGCTTTATGAATTTGTAAAACATATGATACATTTACAATAAAAAAACAATGAATAAGTACTTTTATCAGTACTTTGTAACGTTCAGAGTGGATATTAAGGTATGAATTATTTGTCTCCTCTATGGTTTGTTCCAGTGGTGGGATTCAAATTTTTTTACTACCGGTTTTGTGGACGTGGCTTGGTAGGTGTGGCAGGGGAAGAATACTGTAAAATCTCTAGTCAGAGGTGGTATTTGCTGGTTCTTCAAACTACTCAAAAAGTCCGCTGGTCAGAACCTGCTGAATACCATCTCTGGTTTGTTCGAAATAATCTTATGTCTAGAAGTATTAGCAAATATCTATTTATTCTTGTAAAAATTCATGTGCTACATACAGAAATAAGGTTAAAAATACTGTACATCACTTCCATCTCAGTCTTGAATCTAGAAAAGAATGTTTGCTTCTATATAATACAAAGGATTTAAATATATAATGTATGAAGACCAGCCTAAACATGGTTGACAGAGACTGTAGCTATACCTGTTACTTTTGAAATCTTTGACCCTGTTAGTCTTTTCTTACAGTGAAAGTATGATAAATACTATTATATACAGACCTGTAGTGGTTCTCGTACTTCCAGCAAAACATTTTATTGAGAATTATTAAGCATAATCCTTCAAATAGGTTTGGCCTTAGGTTTCAGCAGTCAAACTTGCGGTATGCATGTGGGGAAAATTCAAATAATTCAAACTGTTGAAATAAGAGTCATCATCTTGGCACTACTATACAAAGGACAAAAGATTCGTTTTGTAAAAAAAAGAGAAGAACAGGATGAAGTATCTATAAAAGTTCTAGTGGTCAAAGATTGTGGGCAGTGGTTAGTCCTTGTTTCTGATTAAGAAAGGCAGGTAACCATGTTATGAGGGCAAGCTGATTTCTCTGCTAAGGCAAGAAAATGAAAAGCTCACAACAGTATACTTTTAACTCTATATGGCTAACCACTGAGAATAACAGCTGAGAGAAATTGTTGGGATCCATATACTCCTGGTGGGTAGCATTGGAAGACTTCCAGCTCTTAATCCCTTTCTTAAAATCATAGCTGCACTGTGTTAAGCCTGGTTTCCCCAACCAGGGTTAGGGAGACAAGCTAAACAGAATGTGCAGCGTTAGTCAGATAGGCACACAGATAAATGAGTGAGCTAAGCTTGTATGTTTATTAACATACAGTAAAAATGACAGATACGCTTGTGCTATCAAATATATAGTTTATTCCATTATGAGTTCATAGCATAGTCAAAATAACAGTCCAATAGTCATGTATCATTTAGTCAGTCCATTCAGGGATATTCAGTTAGCAAAGTCCATGTTGAATACCCTATGTCAATTCACTTACAAGTCTGTCCTTTGTTTTCTCTCCCGTTCGAGGAATGCAGTCTTGTGTCCTTGCAGTAATCAGGAATCATCAAAGCCAGAGAGATAGCAAGCTGTAGCCTTGCTTCTTTTAAAGTGCTTTCACAACCACTCCCTTAATTACTGTTCCACAGTTAAAGTTGCAGACACTTTAACTTACAAACTATGATTACATATTATTATTTACCTAAACCAGTTAGGGTAAAACAATGTTATCCCTAACACACTGTATCATTTTTCTTAAATGCCTTGAAAGAAACAGGGCAGGTTAGCAATCATCCTAAGAAAAACAGTTCTTGCAGGCTCTATTAAAATAAAAGTACTTCATATTTTAAATAAAACCACTGTTTTAATACCAGTTAAACTTGGTAAATAGGAGCATCATTCCAGCTGTAATTAGCATAACCCCTGACATCAGAAAGGGGCATAGCTTTCAGCGCTAAGTGTTGAAAAGTTTGAAAGTGCATAAGGGATGCATTTAGAAGGTTGATGAGAAATCTTGATTTAATTTTAACTATGTAACTTTGACTTCCATTAAATTATTCCTGAATGAGACATATTACTACAAATTGAGCTTTTCCCAATTTATTTTTGTTTAGTTTTGTTTTTAATAGTATATACTTAGTGGTCAATGACTGCGGTAAATGCTGTCCAGTAACAAATTCTGGCCCAATCAGAAACAGAAAACTTGTCATTTATTATTTATATTTTTTTGGTATTTTTTTTCTACTGTGCATTCCAAAAATGCACTCTGTTAAAATGCATGTCTCTTTTACATTGGGTATGTGTGTGTGTTTGAATCCTGTATGTAGATTAATACTAATTAAAATAAACCAATCATGGAAAAGTTTATGGATGGTTGTAGATACCTCCAGAGTGTTCAATCTGCTGCTCTTGAGTTATCAGAAATCATGTTTAAATTAGGATTTTGAAATCTTTGGTGTTTACTTATGTTGCAGATGTCTCCATTCTCTGATTTTGGACATAACGAGTCCCTATGGACTATAAGACAATTTATCCTTTATCTCTCCTATGAGATGTAGATGGAAAAAGGACTCTAAGAAAATGTGTCCATCATGGCAACCTTCTATATTTTTTGTTCCCCAATTGGAAAAGGGTAGAGATGGCCTTGCTAAAGCTTAGGAACTTCATTTTTTTCCTTTCTGGCTTTTTTCCTCAGTTTAAGTATGAAACTTAAGAGCTGCCTGGTTGATGGAAGAAAGGAAACTTTACTGTTCAGCAGGATAGCAGGGTTTTGGGGGGTGTTGTTTTATTTGGTGGAATTTCACAAATCTATTGGGATATGTAACATATGGAAGTATAAAAATGTCTTCAACTGTATCTTGAGAATAGTAAAACTATCATATATAAGTGCAGTATGAACCAACCTGTCTGAATCCATACAGAAACCCATCCATTTATGGCTCCTTTGTAATCTTCTCTCAACTGTCTTCTGTTTGCATGCACAGACTGCAGACAGCCAGGACCAGCTTATGACGCAACCACATGAAGCTGAAGAAAAGCAGTTACAGGTAGTCCTCAACCAACAACCTTTTGTTTAATGACTGTTCAAGTTATAATGGCATTGAAAATAGGGGGCTTTTGACCATTTTTCACACTTACAGCAGGGGCGGGATTCTACCGGTTCTGTCCAGCTCTGTAGAACCAGTAGCTCTGAAGAGCAGCAGACATAGAACCGGTTCTGTGTCTGCTGCTGTTTTGGCATACCTGCCCACCTGGGCTCTTACCTGATCTTTATTTCCTGGTTTTTCAACTGCAGCTCCTTTGCGCGGCACAGCTACGGTTGAAAAACCAGGAAAAAAGTGCTTTTTCAACCACTGCACACCTGCACGCAGCGCTGTTCAGCTGTCCAGGCAGCAAGCTGATGACGATTCACACTTGCGCCATGTGCAAATCATAAATCACAGAACCGATAGTTACACTGGTCGGATCCCACCCCTGACTTACAGCCCTTGCAGCATCCCATGGTCAAAATTTGAGTGCTTGATAATCCTGATTTATACTTATGATGGTTGCAATATCCCAGGGTCACGTGATTACCCTTTGCAAACTTCTGACAAGCAAAGTCAGTGGGGAAGCCAGATTCACTTAACAACCATATTACTAACTTTACAACTGCAGCGATTCACTTGCAACTGTGGCAAGAGAGGTTGTAAAATGGAGTAAAAGTCACTTAACAACCACCTCACTTGGCAACAGAAATTTTGGGCTCCATAGTGGTTGTAAGTTGAGGACTGCCTATACTTTATTGATCCAGTGATAGGTACCCTATATTCATCAATCCTGTTGTACAGCAGCTCTTTTACTGGATTTGCAGGACCCTAGTATTCTACAGCTAAATTCTGAATAGCTAATTTCTATTTTCTGGGAAACAGAACCAATAGAGCTACATTTAGACTTTGCACATTGGAATCAAATAATTGAATCAAAGTGTCCAGGATCAGCTTTGTGATGTTTTAGGTGTAAAATTCATTTTCATGGTTCAAGTTATGCATTGATAAAAAGGTCTAACATTTAGTATCTATTGAAAGAAATGTTAATCATACCTTAAGCTTTGATATACAAAAACCTATTCAAAGCAGACATGGCCTATAAAGTAGAAGGAAACCTTTATTATTTCCAGGAAGTGTGCAAGTCTCAGATCTTCCTCCTATTTAATCCCTAGGTTCTCATTATATTGTGCCCACCTCTTCACCTCTTCTACACCATCCCAAGTTATATCGTATTAAATACTGTGTCAGCTCGACCTAAATGAGAATAACAATTCTAGATTCCCTAGCAATGTAAAATCTACTTTAATATTTCTAACTACAGAGGTTAAGAACATTGAATACAAAACAACCTGAGAAAGTATTCAGCAGGTGGGAGTTATGGAAAAAATTTATTAGATTTTTTTTTATCCTTTATTGTTTTTATAAATAACTCAAGATGGCAAATATACCTAATGCTCCTTCCTCCTGTTATTTTTAGTTAGTTTACTTAATTGTCATTGCACCTTGTACAACGAAATCAGACACACAACAACATGATTAATGATTGTTAAGAACATAGTGAAGATATTGGACAACAACATTGCAAGTTCCAATGGCACTAGAGCATAGCTAGCTCCCCAAATGACCCCTCTAAATCTCTAATTTTAAAAAAATAATCTCATACGATTCTCTATGACAGTTTCAGTTATTGTCAGGTTCAAGAGACTGCTGATAAAGCTAATCTTTTGATATGTTCTTACGTACATCATAGGTAAAGGTAATTTCAATTTTATAAAGATCTTTTGTGCATGTGAGCACAGGTCTTCCTGTCAGTCTTGATTCTTGATTCCCCATTAAGTCTATGAGGCTATTCTTGGCAATGTTTTTCTAAACGTTGCTTTCTTCGTAGGACAGAGAAACAACATTTGGTCCAAAATCTCCCAGCTAAAATGCTACTCTCATATAGCAATCACACAGTATTTATTCTCCATACTGACATTTCAAATTTTATTAACAGTGAAATTCTATATTGGAATCTTTTAAAAAGATAACCAAAACTGTGCTTAACTATATTATAAATTCAAAACTATTATTTCCTTTTCTATAAATCAAGCATATCGAATAGGTGCATATGTTGGGAAAAACTCAGCTGAATCTCTTTTTTGTTTTTATGTATATGTGGAAATGCCCACCAAGTCTTGTAGATTTTCTTTAATTTGAATGACTTGCTACTGTGAATAGAAAATAGCTCAAATTAGTTTAATTTGAGTAGAAAAATTTATTCTGTGTTTATGGGTAGGCTTATGCTTGTTTCCTTCTTTATAAAAGGAATATTTGTCAGCAGATAGTCATTTTTTTCAAGGATTGTCCAAGCCCAGTTTAAAGTAAGAAAGTACCAAGAGTCTTGAAGTTTTCCATCAACTTGTTGGTTTGCCTAAAAGTTACAAGTCACAATTTTCCCTCTATTATAAGAGTTACTACTGTACATTCCCATTTCAGTTAAATACAAACTATTTCTAAATACAAAAATAGGCGTATACAACATGTAAATGTCATGAAAATCAAGTATTTTGTTCTCATATGGTAATCTTTTTGTCTAAGAAACCATCCAAATTGTGGTTAAATAATGGTGTTAGAAAAATAAATCTTGAATTCTTTGTTGTATCTTTACAAAAGTACATTTCACTATCAGTTCCTGAAGAATAAGAGCGTGCTATTTCATTCACATTCTTCTGAGCTTCCCATCACCATCAGATTAGTCATTGTAGAAATATATAATATTATTTAATATTATATAATAATATTATACTGGCAAGGACTTTAGTCTCTTCCAGCACAAATTTTATCTTCTTGGGATTCATTATATTTCTGCAGGGAATGCCTCCTGTTGTAATAACCTAACAAGAATTGGTAAATGAGAAATTGGCCTTGGAGCACAAGCATCTCATGAGGCTAATTTACTCTTTCCTTTAGCTTAACAAAAGCCTCTATTCCCGAAAGTAACCAACATTTTACAAATGGAAATTCTCATGGAATAAAGAGCTCTTTAACTGCACCATATGATTTCTAGTATCTATGCTGGATATCTTCAGTAGGATATTATCAACTATGCAAATAGTTTTTTTGCAGAAATATTATTTCTATATTTCAAAAAATAAAGGCCCATGAAAATAATAAAAAAATATATAATTCTCCCCCACACAATTTTTTTGGCCTTTTGCATCTCAGTTCTAAGCAATACCTTAGAGATTAATAAAATGCAAACAATGTTTATTTCTGTTACAGAACCTTTTATAAAAATCATACTAAGGTTAATTAGATTCTTGATGAGAAGATCAAGTTCAGATAATAAGTTGAACATTGCAAACTATTCACAGATATTGTGAATACTGTATTTCCTATTGTTTAAGCCACTGTTGGTTACATTCTTCTTGCTGATGCTCAATAGATGAACCCTAATTGTTTGTTTGTTTGTTTGTTTGTTTGTTTTCCACCCATCTTACTGTCAAGAGATTCTGGGCAGATTACAGCATCATAAAAGCAAAAGTACAAAACATTAAAGCATTAAATATTAAAATGAACAGATGAGATGTTACCGTGATAAGGCAGAATAGAGACACTAGCTAAATCGTGAAGGCTCATATAGGGGTTGCATGTGATCTGAACATGGACTAGTTGTAAATGTAGTAGTTGAAGTTGTTGCTGCTTTGGTCAATCATGCTACCCTCAAAGCAAACTTCATTGAGATAAATGCTCAAGCGTTGCAATTTCAATCAAGAATGTAGCACTTTGTGTACCAAGGAACTGAGATCCATGTTAAAAATGTACCTGAAAGTGAAGGCTATATCTTAATAGTACCACAGTTATTTCAGCAGACAAGTACTTGGAGGCTCTCTACACCTAGTAGTACACTTAAGGATGGACTGGAGATTGAGAGGGTCCCACTAGAGAGATTCTAAATGAAGTGCAGAGTTCAGCAGCAAAAACATGCTGTTGAATGAGGGGTGACATGATCACAGTGTTCCAATATTTGAGGGGTTACCACAAAGAAGAAGGGGTCAACTTATTTTCCAAAGTACCACAAGGCAAGATGAAAAATAATAGATAGAAACTAATCAAGGAGAGGAGCAACCTAGAACTAGGGAGAAATTTCCTAACAATGAGAAAAATTAACGAGTGGAACAGCTTGCTTTCAGAAGTTGTGGGTGCTCCACCATTGGAGGTTTTTAAGAAGAGACTGGACAGCCACATGTCTGGAATGGTATAGGTATAGCTTGAGCAGGAGGTTAGACTAGAAGACCCCCAAGATCCCTTCCTATTATTCTGTTATTGTTTTTTAACTGACAGAGCTGGAAAGTAAGAGAGTATTACTGTTTTTGAAATCTGGTACTGATGCATATTGTAGCTTTTGCAATAAGTAAGAAATAATCACTATGTAAACTTGGAATTGAGATACCTACAATTCATTTGTTGATTGAGGTTGTTAAACTTCATACAGTTCCTGTCTCTTCAGGTAATTTTAACAATTCAGAAATTTTACCAAAACAAGTTTAGTGAAGTGTCATTAGAAAGCATTTTTGTGTAACCCTTGGTTTATTTGGTATGGTGCTTGAATTTTTGATATACACTTGGCATGGCTCATTTGATTAAAAATAAAAAACAGTATTTACCAATATCCTGAAAAGATAAAGGCCATGACTACTTCAGCTAGAAATTGGCTATATCTAGGACTTTAAATACAAAATGTCCTCAAGCTTCTAGAGGCAATGGTCATGAAGATACTTGTCTGATGCAACTTGTTACCTCCAGTGACAGAAATCAAATATAGTTTGGCGTTGTAAACTTAGACTGTCCTGAACTGAATGCTTTTATGGCTGGAAAATACTCTCTATTATATGTCTGCTTGCTCCAATATCCTATGTATGACTTAAATTGGAGTTTCTGGAATTATTCTAATATTTTTGCCATTATACAACAGTATTGTAAAGATGACTCCATTGAAATGTTTTGCCATGGAATTTCTAAAACTAATTCTGATCAATTAGAAAATAAGATAAAACTTTTGAAAAGCCAAAGGGTATGTGAATGTAGAGATGGTACAATTAAAACAAAAAAACGTTTTAGTGTTTAGTTCTTTGGAAAACCTAACATTGATTGTGCTATGATACAAGTTTAGAATTGATTTTTAGCATAAATATTAACTAGATAGGAAGATGATGAATAAAAAATAATCATGGAGGAATATTTTATCTATTGTTTAACCTAAAATGCGGTATAGAAAGAATTGCTAAGAATTTCTTCTTTGTATTGTTACATGCATGGAATGTATTGCATGTATTGTTACATGCATAGAATGTGCTAGAATTTACTTCTGAAGAAATAGGCATAAAAACTAATTTTGGATTAAGTGATAAAAAGCATTATTCATGATAAATCTGTCAAATGTCTAACAAGTTTTACTGAAAAGGAATTTAAATGCCTTTTGCAAAGTTGTATTTTTCTTTTTTGCAATTTCAGTTTCTAGAAGAAAAAAGGCTATATGGATATTTGATGCATCTAGTTTGGGCTCTTGACAATATGCATTTTAAATTAGATTTCTTAATAAGATCAGCTATAAGGAATACAACTGGACTGTAGGTTTATACTAATACATTGATACTTCATCAAAAATTGATGTTAAACTGTTAAACTGTTGTAAGTTACGTTAACACATTATCAGAAACAGGGGCGAATGGAAACAGTGGCAAGCTGTTTATCTGTATAGCCGTTTACATGACCATTGCTCCGTTGGTGCAATCTGAAATCTCTGATTGTGATTCTAAGGCTTAAAACAAAAAATAATCTGACTGCTTGCATACCCTACAGAAGAATTGTGGAGATAAATAGATATGTGTAATTGACGCTAATATAGGCAAGCAATATAATTGGATAGTTGCAGAATTTACAGACTGGATGTGTTTAGAATACTGTTAAGCCTCTGAGAAGCCTAGCTATAATAAAACACTGAATTATGCAAGATACATATTAGTGAACATTATTTAATGTTGTTCTTCATGTAAATGTCTGTAATATTCCAAACAACTTTTCATCCATCTTGACACTGAGATAAACATTTACAACATCCTTTCATAATATCTAGCTTTCAACTCTTCATTATGAATTAGCCTAGAATACAGTAAGATACAGAATAGGTATTATTAGGACAGACAATTAGGACAGCTCATTTTTAAACATTACTTTTCAAGGCATTGATCCTCAAAAATATGAATGGGGAATGGTTTCAAGTGATGAATTTAGTTATGGCATGGGGGACAACAAATTTTAGTCTGCTTAGAAAAATTGGTGTGACGTTTTAGTAAATTGAATGAAGAATTGCAATAACTTATAATAAATCTTGCACATATCACTTCCCAGTCAGACTATTGCAATGCACTGTTCATGGGGTTACCCTTGAAGAGCATTCGGAAATTATAACTGATTCAAACTGGGCATTCCACAGTTGAGTCATGCTGCATGAGCTGCACTGGCTTCTACTTTCTCTTGGTGTGATTCAAGGTAAGCCTATCATCTTTAAAGCCCTGAATGGTACAGGGTTAGGTTGTTTGTGGCACTGCCTTTCCCTAAAGATGTTTGTCATTCCACCATATCTCGTAGAGTAGGCCCACTTCAGATCCCTTTGCTTAAATGCTGCCATCTAGAAGGATCAAGGCAGAGCATTTTCTCAGTAGAAACTCCCACCCTTTAGAAAACCCTCTCACTCAGATATAGCAGGCTCCTGGCATTCTGAAAATCCTTGAAAACATGGCTGTTCCGCACAAACCTTGGGATAGTGTGAGACTGAGTCTGGTAAAACTGTAAAGATTTTTTTTCCTCTTCTGAATGCGTAGGGCTGTGATGGCGAACCTATGGCACGCATGCCACAAGTGGCACACAGAACCATTTAAGCTGGCACACGAGCTACAGGCAAACTTACCTCACTGAGCATGCGCGTGCCTCACAGCTGATTTTTTTTTTTTTGGCTGGTTTGAGGCCTTTTTCGGCCTCCCAGAGGCTTGGGAAAAGCCTCTGCAAGGCTTTTCAGGACAAATTATAGGCCCGTAATACCTGTAATACTGGAAATGACGAAACAGGCCTATAATTCATCCTGAAAAGGCTTGCAGAGGCTTTTTCCAAACCTCTGGGAGGCTGAAAAAGGCCTCAAACCAGCCGAAAAATCAGCTGTAAGGTGCAGTGAAGGTAAGGGGGTGTGGAGGGATTGCACGCGCATGCGCAGGGGGTATGGGGAGGGTGTGCATTGCATTCTGGGTGCTGGCACAAAAGTGCATGCACGCTGGGGCGCATGCAGTTTTTGGCACAGGAGCCGAAAAAGGTTAGCCATCCCTGGCATAGGGATATTTTCTTGTTAAGAATCCTAAGAGGTTCTTGTTGGCTTTTTAATTTAAAAAAACCCTGTTTTCATTGTTTTACTGTTGTTTGTGAGCAGCCCGTGATTATGTTGCAAATAGAAATCTAAAGTAATAAAATTAAACTAAACTAATTTTTTGCTCTCAAAAAAGAGCCGCTCCAGATTGGTCAAAGGAAAAGTATACTTTGAAATAAATAGATGTGTCAACAAAGTTATTAGGAATTTATTTTATTTATTTATTTTGCAAATTAATGTTCTTCATGTTCTCAGCAAAGGCATCCCATGATGGTTAGCTAAGGAAAGTTTTATGTGCACCAAGATGAAGACAATCAGAACTTACAGCAAGCTGAACAGAACATAGAGATAGCCCTCCAAGTACACTGATTAACAATGGTTCAGAGTTACAATGGCCTTGAAAAAAGTAACCTTTACTTGCACTATGGCTGTCACACCATCACCATGGTTGTGTAATTTCAATTTGAGTACTTGGCATCTAGCTTGTATTTAAAAACCAGTTGCAGTATCCTGCAGTCACGTGATCACAATTTGCTGCTATCCAGCATAAAACATCTTTTGGAGAAGATCTATTTGCTTAAAGACCATGTGATTCACTTAAGGACTGTTGTAAAAATTGTAAAATTGGATCCGATTTACAACCACAACAATTTGCAATGGAAACTTCTATCTCAATTATGGCTGTAAGTTAAAGACAACTTCCGGTTGACAATGTGGATCCTGTTAGAGGCCAGTTTGCTGGCGCCTGGTATTCTATAGGAACTTCAGAGATAGTGGAATCAAAGAATGCAGGGAAGATCAAATATTTTTGGTGTCCTTGAGTTGAAGTCAAGGCAGAGCTGAGATTTCTAAAAATTTGAACTGTATGTGCTAAATAAATGTAATTCGTTGCCTTAAAGTATATAAAAATATTTACATGTTTACTGTTTCATTAATACTTTATCCAAGCTCAGACTGTAAGCTTAGTAGAAAATTCAAATGTTCTGTTCTCACAATAACCTACTATAGCAACTTACAAAACTAGAGAACTTGCCAATTGTATTTTGCAATAGGTGAAATGTTTTGTAGGATCTGGAGCTTAGTAGGATCTTCTGTTTTAGAAAGTGGATTACACCCCTTACCCTGAAGTGAACTTTTCTTTGAAGCCTGCGTCATCTCTGCAGTTGTCCTTTGTATTCCCTGCAACCTCCTGCCACCTTTTGCTGGTCCAAGCTAAGAAAATTGAGTTTACTTCAAGAACCTCAATCTGCTGCCTTTCCATTCTTTCCCCCCTCCCGCCCATCAAATTTCTCATTCTCCCATAGGCTCTAGTCCCAATTTAGTAAGACGAAGCAGATGCACCAGATAGAGAGGGGAGAGCTGGGTTTTTTGGCTCAGCTTTGGCTGCTGCATTGGAGGTTTCATTAAAAGTAATTTTTAAAAAGTGTGGCCTCCCGCTTCTTCACAATGGATCACCTGGCAGTGAGGAGGGAAAAGGAGGGAAAAGGGGGAGGCTTCTAGCAGAGAAGGGAGTGCTTCTGGGATGAGGGGAACCATGAAGAGAAAAAGCATCTTGAAAGAGTGGAGGCAGGAGAGCAAAATAAGTGAGTGAGTAAACCTTTGGCCTGCCAGGTAGCCTCTTTATTCCCCCTCATTCCCAAGGCAGCTGGGTAGCACCCGTCTCGTTGCATGAGAAGCAACCAAAGGGCTTTCTGGCCAGAAGCACTGCTCTTATTCAGATTCCCTGCCTCCTTTCGGTAGCCCTCAGCAGAGCATGACTGCCCCACCAATTGGGAGAGAAGCGGACCTGCTTCGACAACACCGCCACCACCACCTGTGCCCAAAATCTTTCATCTTGAAATGTTTCTTAAAGGGGTGAGCAAAGTAGGCTCCTTATCCTACATTCTTATTAGAGGTAGTCTTCAACTTCTGGCCACAAGTGAGCCAAAATTTCCATTGCTAAGCAAGATTTAAGTGAGTTTTGCTCCCTTTTGTGATTTTCTTTGCCACTGTTAAGTGATGTTCAGTAGTAGTAAATACAGATTGTATCTTAATAAGGCCTTTGAGGCAAGTTGCTGGGCGGCGGGGCCAGGCATGGTGAGTGACATCGAGTTGGCCACACCCACTCAGTCACATGACTACCTAGCCACACCTACCCCAGCTTGTCATTAGGGCAGAGAACCAGTTGTTAAATTATTTGAATCCCATCACTGCATATGGGTACTGAATAACAATGCATTCTCAGCCTTAATGGGTATAACGTGTTTAGGATACACACCCTAGCAGAACGTGCAACAGCAGTCTAGCAGGCAAGCAAATGATGTGAGATAAACGTTGTTGTAGTTTACACTCAGTAAGACAGATACACTGTGCCAGTTAAATAGTTTTTTATTCCAGCAAGAGTTATAGCATAGTCAAAACAGTCCATATGTCATAAACTAGTTCAGTTCATCCAGGGATTAATCAGTTGCAAAGTCCAGTGTCGAAAAATAGAGGTCAGTAAACTTACAAATAATCAGTCCAGCAATATATCTCTTTTGCAGTCAGAGATATGAAGAAAATCAAACCCCTTTTCTTCGCTTCAGCAACAGCAGGGAAAACACGCAGTTATCACCATCAATCCATCATTTGTCAGCTATCCAGTAAAAAGCCAGCTAATAGTGAGCTCTCTTGCTCCCTCTTATGGTGATTTTACAACCGCACCCAGAATACATGTTTTGCAGTTAAAGTGATACACACACTTAAACTCACTAACATAGTTTATATATTATTTTTACCCAAACTAAGTTAGGTAACCAATGTTATCCCTAACATTCTCCCCTTTTGGGTAATATAATAATATATATATCTATTTACAATTTCAACCCATAGTTTTCACAATTTTTTTTGTGCTTGACTGCACCTTGGGCTTTTGTAAATCCATCAGCAATGTTTTCATCAGTCATGCAATATTCCAATCTCATTAAACCATTTTTTACAGATTGTCTTACATTCAAATATCTAAGGTCAGTATGCTTACATCTTGTTTTTACAGCAATATTTGTAGCCAATCGTATGACTGCTTGATTGTCCTCATAAACTACAATGGCATCTTTAACAGTTACTCCCATATCTAACAATAACTGTTTATACAGAATTAAGTCAGCACAAAATAAAGATAGACATGAAAATTCTGCTTCCATTGTGGACATACTTATGTGTTGCTGTCTAATTGACCTCCAACCAATCAGTGTTTTACCTAATAGTATAGCCATGCCTGAAGTTGATTTTCTAGTTTTGATATCTGTTGCAAAACTTGCATCAGCATATGTACTTAAAATCAAATCATCTTTTGGCTTCAAATACAATGCATAGTGCATTGTCTTTTTAAGATACCTTAATATATGCTTTAGCGCTTGCCAGTGTTTTTCATTGGGTTCAGCATTGAATCTTGCCAATTGATTAATGCTGTAGGCAATGTCTGGCCTTGACCAATTACTTATATATGTTAAACTACCTATTAATGATTGATAAATAGTCTTATCAAATTTTGAACTTTGAGCAAAACTCATTGGAGTTTTTGCTGGCTTACAAAGTTCCATTTTACACATTTTTAGCAATTGGTAAATTTTATCTTCTTGTGATATCTTATAGCCACTATTGGTTTTGTTTATTGTCAATCCTAGATATTGTCTTATTTCTCCTAATTGCTTTAATTTTATCCTCTTACTTAATAATATTATCTCAGTAGCTTCATTATTTGTCTTAGTAATTAAAGCAATATCATCTGTAAACAACAATAATAATGACACCATACCATTTGTCTCTCTTTTAAATAAACATGGATCAGCTAAACCTGCTTTAAATCCTATATTGTTTAACTCTTTTACAATATATTGGTTACATTCATAACCAGATTGTTTCAATCCATAGAGACTTTTATTCAGTTTCCAACAGTCATTATTATTTTTATCATCCTTTATACCTACTGGTTTTCTTAAATATATAGTGTGCTGCAATGGTGCATGCAGATAGGCAGTTTCTACATCTAAATGATTTATGATATAGTTCTTCTTAGCTGCCCACACTAAAGCTGCTCTTAAGGTTGTTGCCTTTAAATTTGATGCAAATACCTCATCATAATCACATGCAGTTTGATTAAATCCTTGAGCTACCAACCTAGCCTTATGGATAACAGTCCCATTTTTACCAGTTTTTAATTTAAATATCCATTTGCAACCAATGGCCTTTTCACCTGGAGGTAATTTGGCATTTTCATAAACTTTCATTTCTTTTAATGAATTTAATTCTTTCTCCATTGCTCTATGCCAATTTTCTTGTTCCTTTGCAGGATACATGCTAAGTTCTTCAACAGTAGTTGGAACTTTACTAACTTGGCAAACTATACTTGCTTGATACCTGTCAGGTGGTCTGGTTACACGTGTTGTATGTCTTGGTATTACAGGACTTACAGGTGGACTTTCATGTTCTACCTGTTCCTGATTATCTATTTCTTCCTGTTCTGGTATTCCTGTTCTGGTCCTATATGCTCTTCCTGTACTTACTCTTTAATTGGACTCTTCTTATTACTGATTTTTTCTTTTGGTCTTTTGTAGGTTTCTATAATTACTTCCTTACTTGAATCTTGTTCCAGTTTTTCCCATCCTACATGTTCCTTTTTCACAGAATCTGTATGATTTGTGATTAGATTCATAACCTACAAATAATAACTTTTTAACCCTATGTTGCCCCTTATTTCTCAGTTGTGTAGGAATATGCACCCATGCTGGTGCTCCAAATGTGTGCATGTAGCTTAGGTCAGATTTTTTACCATGCCACCGTGTGAATGGTAATTCACCTGTTGTTGAGTTAACAACATTATTCAATATATGATTACCACACATTATTGCTTCTCCCCACAAAGTTTCAGGTAATCCTAAATCTGACAGCATAGTACGAGCCATTGCTTGAATTGTTTGGCCTCGTCTTTCTATAAAGGCATTATGTTGTGGCCTATATGGTGCAGACTTTTTATGTTCAACACCTGCCATCTTCAGTCTATTTTGGAATTTATTGTTTATAAATTCTGTACCATTATCAGTTATAAGAGTTACTAACTTCCTTTTAGTTTTTCTTTCTGCAAATTTAAGCCAATTAAAGAAATTTTGATATGTTTCCGTTTTGCTTTTCATTAGATAACAGAAACCATATTTGGAATAATGGTCCATTATACTTAGTATATAACGAGCACCTCCCACACTTGGTTTTTTAGGACCTATAATATCAGCAAATACAACCTCTAGAGGCTCCTTTGTTTTAAACCCATTAACTCTATTTGCTGGCATTTCCTTGCCTTTTTCTTGACTACAAGTATTGCAATGCAAATACTTACTGCAAGGCTTCAGTTTTATACCCTTAGATAGTTCTACTGTTTGTTTAAGCATTTTAAAATTTATATGCCCCAAACATCTGTGTAACAAATGTATGCACTCATCATGAGGTTTAACATTATTATAAACTGTGTTAGCTACCTCTGATGAATTATCATTTAAGACATACAATTCACCTTTTAAAGTTGCAGTCACTTTTTTACCTTCCTTTTCAATTGTGCAATTGTCTCTCCTAAAGGTAATTACACAACCTAGTTTAACCAAAACTCTCACCGAAAGCAAATTAAACTTAAGTTGTGGTACATATAACATTTTTACATTTTCTCTTATGCAAGAACAATATGATATACCTTGACCTTTAGCTTTCAGTTTCCATCCATTAGCTAATGATATCTGCTGTGAACTCGTGGACATCTTAATAAATCTTTTCTTATCTTTCGTTATGCAGTGCGATGCTCCACTATCTACAACCCATAAATTACTATTCACAGTTTCATTGCTATACATGGCTAACTCTATGCATTTTTTATCCTTTTGATGCCTTTTATCTTTCTGGCTGGCATTTTGACTTTTTGCTTTCTTGCAGAATCTTGCCAAATGTCCTTTCCTCCACAATTAAAGCATTTTCTAATTGTATAAGCTGACGAAGATATTTTCTCTTCTTCACATTTTGGTTGTTCCCTTCTGAGTTGATCCCTTTCAAGCCTTCTCCTGGCTTCTTCAATTAATCTGCCAGTAATGTCAGTTAATGTGAGGTTATCTTTTGGCAGAACCTCAAGTGAAGTTACATGGTCATCGTAGCTATTATCTAAAGAAGACAAAATTATATAAACTTGGTGTAATTCTGTGAAGATAAGTTCTTTTTCATGCAGTTCCTGAAAAATTATCTTCATTATGTTTATATGACTCAGCATATCTCCATTCTTTTGAAGATGTGTTCTGAACAGTTTCCGTGTAAGATTTATATGTGCTCCTACACTGTCTCGAATATAAATCTTCTTTAAATTCTCCCAACATTTAGCAGCTGTTTCTTCTTCTTGAATATGTACAAGCTGCTCATCACAGAGTGTCAGTCCTATTATACAGAGAGCTTGCTCATTCTTCAGTTGATATTCTTGTATTTTCTGGGCATCATTCTCATCCTCCGGATCCCATGCATCTACCTCTGGTGGGTTTTGAATTATACTCCACAAAACTTCTCTGCGTAGAAGTAGACTACATTTCATAGACCATGAAACATAGTTTGTTCCATCCAGTTTGGATACTAGAGACAAACTTTGTAAATTGACTTGTGCCATCTTTATCTGGATATTAAAACTATAATTAATAAAACACAGCTGTCTGTTTACAGTATTGTGTAACTACACAAACTCTCACTTTAATCTAAGCCTGTTATATCCTGGTTAGTCTGACTGTGCACCTGGGCCTATAACCAGTGTTAAGGATACATACCCTAGCAGAACGTGCAACGGCAGTCTAGTAGGCAGGCAAATGATGTGAGATAAACATTGTTGTAGTTTACACTCAGTAAGACAGATACACTGTGCCAGTTAAATAGTTTTTTATTCCAGCAAGAGTTATAGCATAGTCAAAACAGTCCATATGTCATAAACTAGTTCAGTCCATCCAGGGATTAATCAGTTGCAAAGTCCAGTGTCGAAAAATAGAGGTCAGTAAACTTGCAAATAATCAGTCCAGTCTTTTGCAGTCAGAGATATGAAGAAAATCAAACCCCTTTTCTTCGTTTCAGCAACAGCAGGGAAAGCACGCAGTTATCACTATCAATCCATCATTTGTCAGCTATCCAGTAAAAAGCCAGCTAACAGTGAGTTCTCTTGCTCCCTCTTATGGTGATTTTACAACCGCACCCAAAATACATGTTTTGCAGTTAAAGTGATACACACATTTAAACTAACTAACATAGTTTATATATTATTTTTACCCAAACTAAATTAGGTAACAAATGTTATCCCTAACATAACATGTTTATTATGATGACATATTCAAAATATCAGACAGTCCTAATAGTTAAAAATTGATGACCTGTCTCTAGATACATCTATAATTTGAATTTCTGAATCTATTCTAGAATAAGGTCTAATCCTGATATAATGGTGTAGTAGTAAATACAGTGTAAATACACGTTATACCCATTAAGGCTGAGAATGCATTGTGTTATTCAGTACCCATATGCAGTGGTGGGATTCAAATAATTTAACAACTGGTTCTCTGCCCTAATGACAAGTGGGGTAGGTGTGGCTAGGTAGTCATGTGACTGAGTGGGTGTGGCCAACTCGATGTCACTCACCATGCCTGGCCCCGCCACCCAGCAACTTGCCTCAAAGGCCTTATTAAGATACAATCTGTATTTACTACTACTGAGTATTTACTACTAGTAGTAAGTACAATGTCCATTGAAATGTTGCTGAAATCAGCAAGAATCACAAATCTCTCTGCTATAAAAGAATATGTTTTGATTTTGCAAAATGTCGCTCAGCATATTAGCATATGACTTCAAAATAGGGGCACATTTTTGCTGATTATCCTGTTCAACCTAAGTAATAAGACCAAATTAATACTGATTGTGGAAGATAAGTGTCAGTGATGGGAATAAAGCAATTTGCTGGAGATTCCAGATTATTTTCTTTGCAGCAAATGATAAATTTGCAAATGATAAATTTGCCTTTGTAACTGATTTCCTTTAAATGAATAGGCTTGTAGATTATCAAGGGTTCTGTCTGTTTATGCTATTTGTCTCTGTCTGTCTGTCAGTCTCTCTCTCTCTCTCTGTATCTGTCTTTCTCTCTCTCTGTACATACATACATACATACATACATACATACATACATCATCACAAAATCTCCAGAACCATAGAAAACTTCCAGTTTGTCGGCTTCGCCAGCGGCAGGGTTCCGCGATCCTGCGCGATCCCTGCCATGCTAGTTTTGGTGCTTCCGATCTGCACGGGTTTGGAGGCTAAGGCTGCCCCGCAGAGGCATCCGAAGATAGGGGGGAGCTGGTGAGGGGTTTGGGGGTGTTGCAGACCCCTTCCCCAGCTGGCAAAACCCCCTTTTCTCAAGGCGGTCAAGCGGTGGTCTGTAATGGCCGCCACAAAGAAGCTGGCAGCTGGGTAAGACTGAGCAGGAGGAAGAGGGGAGAAAGTTTTCAAGAGAAAGTTTTTTGGCTGATCCAAGAGGCGTTTAATCCTGAGAACTATGACTTTTTGAAAAATACTTGGTTTCCAGAGGAGGATTTCAAGCGGCAAAATTGAGGTGCTGAAAGGAAAGTTTACCCTCCTTCCCTATGGAATCAACAAATGGCCATTGAGAAACCTGTTGTTTTTTATAAAAGGTAAAAACTTGGCTTTTTGTTATAAATGGGAAGGGAGAGGACAAATATATATATATATATATTAAGATTTTGCTGGAGGAGATGCCTTGAAGATCTTGAGACTAGAAATTGATTGCAACAAGGCTGTAAAATACAGATTGGGCTTTTTTTCTTTTCCCTTTTACTGATACCATCCCAGGAAGAAAAAGTGAGAACTTTGTGCGTTGTTTGGACTGATTGATGTCTCTGGGACTTTGAGGAATTGTTTTAACTTTTGAAACATTTTGGTTGCTCTAAGAAGAATAAAGAATGGCTTTATCTGATGATGAACTTAGAAAGGAATATCAAGAAAGTAAGACGCTGTGAAAGAAGCTTTCCTTTCTTTAGAAATGGCGCTTGCTATTTATCAGCAAACACAACAACAGATGGAGGAAATAGAAGGAGAAGAAGAAAAAGAAGAAGATGCCATCTTCAGTGAATCTAAAAAATTAACTAAGAGAGAAAGGAGAAAGAAAGGAAGGAAAATGAAGGACTTAAGACTTAAAAAAACACTTAAGAAAGGAAAAAATAAGATGCAAAACCAACTGAATGTTACTAAGCAAAAGGAGAAAGGATTACAACAGAGAGGGAAAGCTAAAAAGGCGGAGGTTAGTGGGGGTGGTGGTAAAAAGGCCAGGGGGGATAAGAAAGGAAGGGAAAAGGGAGGGAAAAGCCACAAAGGTATGAAACAAGATGGGAAAAAAGGATTTTTTTTTAGGGATAAAGGGTAAGGTATAATTTCTTTAAAAAAGAAGATTCTGCAAGATACATAAGATGGTATTATGTATTAGCAATAAAAAACTAGAATGTTATAAGAATTGATAAAAGATTAAAATATTGAAATGTTTAGTCATGATAGATTTTAAAATTTAATATAATTGTAGCATTTGTTTTTTGAAATAGACAATCGGAATGTTATAAGATTTAATATTTAGATTTATTATCTAATTATATTAATTATTATGAATTTATTATTTTTTCTCTTTTAAGGTTAGTAGGTAGAATGTACTAAGCAGAATCAGATTGGGTATCAGGTGTTATTTTAAATATTAATTTAGGGGGAGGATAGAAAGGCATCATACTCTGACCAGTGATTTCAGGAGAAATTCTTTTTTTTTTTTTACTATAGGGAATGAGATAAATGGATAATCTGAAAAGAATGGACAAAAAATACAAATATAATGATTAAATTAAAATGAATTAAATAAAATAGAAATAAGAAGAACGAAAAGTGGGGAGAAGTTATATAGAAGATGTAGAATGGTCAATAAGATATGTAATGGTATACAAGATGAGCACGAATTTATTTGAAGTCCATACAAAGAGAGGTAATCTGGGGCCAAACTACTTTCTTAAAAGAAGTTTTATATTTTTGTGTTTTGTGTGTCTATGTTTTGCTTGAGAATTAATAAAACCTTGGAGGAATGTTGGATGAGAATAGTGGTAATCAAGTCAGAGAGGAATGAAGATAATGATTATAAATTGGATAAATATAGAAAATAATAATAATAACAATGAAATTGAATACGAAAAGAGAAATAATGTGAAATTTGTTAAGAGATATCTATATGTTTATATTGAAATAGTGTAAAACAGAATTATGTTGCAAAAAATAATATTTTACTTGACTTGTAAAATTAATAATGGAAAGAGGTTTTATGTATTTAATAGTTAATGATGGTTGTTTGTCTATAAAATCAATAAAATTTGTTTAAAAAAAAAAATCTCCAGAACCATAAAGCCTACAAACTTGAAATTTGGTACATATGTTCCTCTTGACTTCCAGGTGCTTTCTAAGAAAGGATTTTTTGAAATGACCATCAGAGCATTAGTATTTCTTAATACAGTAATTAACATGCTCTGATGCTAAGGAGTTCTACTCCCCATCCCCATCTGAAAAGAAATCTGTTCCAACTGCCAGTTGCCTCGCATTCTGTTACCTTGCTATTTGTATCACTCAGATGGCCCGAGGACACAGACAAGCCTCCGTTGCCTTAACAACTCTCTAAAAGGATGCAAACTACACTTCCAAACAGGAAGCTACTAATCAAAGGTTATAGTATTTTTATTACCCACCATCCAGTCAGAGCTGAAGAAGCTCCTTGGATGAGAAGGAAAACATCTTCAAAGAAAAACCAGAAAGTCCAGTTGTCTCCTGAAAAAAAGCATCTTTGGGATAACAGTTGGAGGATTGTATTTAACAACACTTTTGCTGTATAGATAAATAGATGAATAGACGGAAAGTTGGAAATGAAGGGAAAGGAGGAAAGGAAAGGAGGAAGGGAAGGGAAAGAAGGAGAGGAAAAGAGGAAAGAAAAAAAGGAAAGGAAAGGCTTATGTGTTTCAATCACCGACCACCACTGAGCCAACGGATTGTGAATCGAATTTATCCTGCATAGCCCAATCACATAGTTTTGTGGCGAAGCACGGGTATTCAGCTAATTTTATATAAAAGTTTATCTGGATTGTTCTTTAATAACTCTGAAATCAAGATCCTTCTTAATCAGCAAGGAATTGTAATCTGTGATCTTTAGGCAAGGTGACCAAATGTTTAAAGTGTTTAACTGCATCTTGAATGGTCAAGTCACAGTTAAATAGATAGTTACTTGCATAGCAGCTGTTAGCAACATAGCAGATTAAATTTTACTATTAATTAGTGCCTTGTATTCAAAGTAAAATAGCCCCCACTGCAGTATATTAAAGAATGAGCTGGTAATTCACATATGTATGTATACCATTGTATACTGTATGTCATTTTTAAATATTTAATGAATTAACTGGAACAGCATTTCCAGTTAACTATTGGAGAGCTATAAAGTGATACAAAATTTCCAGCAATGGAATTTGATCTATAATTTTATTTATCTTTTTGTTTGTTTATTTAGCATTACTCTGAGCATACAATAAGTATGATTAAAAGCAATACAGGAAATCTCAAAACAATAAGAAACTCTCACAATCCCATCCCATCTGTTAATACACTCACACTCTTGAAGGCAATATTCTTCTGTCCCATCCTCAAAACCTTTCCCCAAAGTCAAGATTTAACTATTCTATTGAAACTTGAGAGGGACAGAATTAATGTTCTGTCCAGGGGGAAGGTTTTCCAGAGGAAAGAGGCCATCACCAAGAAGGCTCAAGCATGGAGTGCCAAATGGCTTCATTGCCTTGGATGAAGGACCCTTGCTCTATATCTTTTCCCTGATCTTACTGAATGGGCATATTCTACCAAAGGAGACCATCTCAAGAGATACATAGGCCCTGAAGCATAAAGGACTCAGCAGTTTAAACTTCAGTAAAAAGCAACTAGCTATCAATACAGTTGTCATAGCAGAGGTGCCACATGGCCTAATATAAGTTAATGCATAACTATCAGTCCTGTTCCTTTTTAAGTACTTGCCTTGTGTAGAAAGGAACTGATAAAGGTATAAGTGACTTTCAGTAAAGCTTTCAATTCCAGGATTGGGTACAAGTGATGCCCAGGATAGGGCATAAGTGGTTCAATTGTGCCAAGACTCTGGTGATCAAGGCCACCACCTCTTGATGGCAGAAATTTTTAGTCCAAGAGGACCTCTAAACTGCAAACCAGATTTGGTTTCTCAATCTACCACTACTTGGTCATAATTTGCTGCAATGTGGATGATGACGGGGCAGGCTCAGGCTGAGTTTGCATCCATGTTTGTTCTTTCTATTATTATTGTTCCACTAATCTCTTTTTAAATACATCTCTTAGAGCTCTAAACTAAGGTAGCAAAAATTCCATCAAGCTTTTTACCTGTTTCTATACTCCAGCAATCAATCAATCAACAGAAGTACCTACAAAGCTCTTGGGAAATCCCCACATCCCTCTTTAGAAACCAAACAGAACCATCGGGTACCTGGACAGAAGAACCAATTAAATCTTTCACATTGCAGAGTTCCTTGGCACTGGTCTTAGTCCAAGTGGTCAGGTCAAGCTCTTTGAGGTAGTCCAAACAAGAAGCACTAACCACGAGTTGATTATACTTTGTGTTATGTTTGGAGCATGGGCAAGAAAAAATGGAGACAAGCCTCTGGAACGGTGAACTTCAACTCTTTATTTACATAGTGACTTCTCAACTCAATGGCAGTTATAACCGTCCTTATATAGGCAACCCCAATAACTATTAACCAATAACAATCGAGGAGCGCTAGCTCCCTTAACCAATAGGAACTCTCTGTTAATGGCCAATCGGATTCCCTGGAACGGGCCAATCCGATCCTGCCGTTAACAGCCAATCAGAAGTGCAGGGCCAGAACCCTGCACTTTACTCCAAGCTCAAGTTCTCTTTATTAAACCTTATGCATTCACAACACCTTGATTATAAGGTTTACTGTGGCAGAATCTCGCCTTCCTTACTTTTCCTCTCTGCAAAACTAGGGAGACACATCTCTATCCTCCTCCCTTCTTTGGACTCAGATTTTATTTAACAGAATGTTGTCTAGACTAGCTTTTCTTTCTGTCTACCAAGCTTATTCCCACATACCATTACATCATAGCAGGAGACAGATTGAATGGAATGAAAAGGGAAATCCAATCTTCCTTCCCTGAAATTGGCTCATCCTTATAATTTACAGTTGCAAGTCGCTATTTGACCCTTCGGTCTTTAGGTAATAATTATGCTTTCGTGAAACATGCCTCAGGTTACTTGAAGATAAGTTGGCTCTAACAAAATCTCAGAGACTTCAGAAATGACCTGATATTTGAACACAAGTCTCCTTGTATACATTATTTTTCAATACTGTGGTGAATGACTTGGGAATTTTGAGACAAAGCTGGTGGGCTTTTCTGAAACTTGATTTAGCAGACATTATTGGT
Source organism: Hydrophis major (assembly GCA_033807585.1). NCBI lineage: Eukaryota > Metazoa > Chordata > Lepidosauria > Squamata > Elapidae > Hydrophis > Hydrophis major. The sequence continues at coordinate 265,400,790 of CM066328.1, forward strand.
TAGTATATTCACAGCTAAGCAGACAATAATGAACAGAAAAATAGAAACTTCAGAAAAATTCATATCAAGATGAGAATAGTGATGAAAGCTATAAAGCAGGTATATTACTAGTTTGCTATTTACCAGTAATAGAGCTGTTAAGCCTGTGTTCCCCAACCAGGGTTAAGGAGACAAACTAAACAGAATGTGCAGCGTTAGTCAGATACGCACACAGATAAATGAGTGAGATAAGCTTGTATGTTTGTTAACATACATTAAAAATAACAGATACGTTTGTGCTATCAAAAAATAGTTTATTCCATTCAGAGTTTATAGCATAGTCAAAATAACAGTCCATTAGTCATGTATCATTTAGTCAGTCCATTCAAGGATATTTAGTTAGCAAAGTCCGTGTAGAATATCCAGCGTCAGTTCACTTACAATAAATCAACAGTCCTTTCTCTCTCCCATTCGAGTAAGGAAAAAACGCAGTCTTCATCCAGTAATTAGGGATCATCAAGTCAAAGAGAGCAAGCTGACGTTCCTTGCTTCTTTTATGGTGCTTTCACAACCACTCCCTTAATTACATTCCTACAGTTAAAGTTGCAGACACTTTAACTAATAAACCATAATAACATATTTATTATTTTACCTAAACCAGTTAGGGTAAACAATGTTATCCCTAACATTCTCCCCTTTTAGGTAATAATAAAAATATAACTAATAAATATTTACATCTTTAAATTATATTTGTTACAACTCTCTTTAAACTTAATTACTCCTTGAGCTTTTGTAAATTGGTCTGCAATATTTTCTTCTGTCATGCAGTATTCCAATTTAATTAGCCCATTCTTTACAGATTCTCTAACATTTAAGTATCTTAAATCAGTATGCTTTGACCTAGTTTTTACAGCAATACTAGTAGCTAACTTTATGGCGGCCTGGTTGTCCTCATACAATAATGGAATTTTTAACAGTTATACCCATGTCTAATAATAACTGTTTGTACAGAATTAAGTCATGCATAGTAATGACAGACATGAAAATTCTGCTTCCATCGTGGACAAGCTAATATGCTGTTGTCTGATTGACCTCCACCCTATTAATGTCTTACCAAATAATATAGCCATCCCAGATGTTGATTTTCTAGTGTTTATGTCAGTTGCAAAACTTGCATCTGCATAGGCACTAAGACTCAAATCACCTTTTGGTTCTATATAAAATGCATGGTTCATTGTTCCTTTAAGATATCTTAAAATTTTTTTTAATGATTGCCAATGACATTGATGTGGATCCGAATTAAAACGTGCCAGCTGATTTACACTATAAGCTATATCTGGCCTAGACCAATTGCTTATATATGATAAGCTACCAATCAAAGATTGATATATGGACTTATCAAATTTGGGACTTTGATCATCAGTTTGGCAAACTTCCTGACTCATTGGAGTCTTTGCCAGTTTACAAAGTTCCATTTTATACATTTTAATTAATTGGAAAATTTTATCTTCTTGAGATATCTTAAATCCATTTTTTGTTTTGTTAATTGTCAATCCTAGATACTTTTTAATTTCACCTAAATGCTTTAATTTTATCTTTTTGGCTAATAATGATATAATCTCATTAGCTTCATTATTGGTCTTAGTTATCAAAGCAATATCATCTGTAAATAATAACAATAATGACACCGTTCCATTATTTTCTCTTTTAAACACACATGGATCTGCTAAACCAGATTTAAAACCTATATTGTTTAATTCTTTCACAATATATTGATTCCACTCATAGCCAGATTGTTTCAATCCATAAAGACTTCTTTTTAGTTTCCAACAATCATTACTATTTACTTTATTGTCTTTTATAATAACTGGCTTTTTCAAATATATAGTGTGCTGCAATGGTGCATGCAAATAAGCAGTTTCTACATCTAAATGGTTAATGACATAGTTTTTCTTAGCTGCCCACACTAAAGCTGCTCTCAAAGATGTTGCTTTAAGACTTGGTGCAAAAACTTCATCATAATCAGATGCAGTTTGATTAAATCCTTGAGCTACTAACCTAGCTTTATGGGTAACAGTCCCATCATTTCCTGTTTTTACTTTAAATATCCATTTGCACCCAATGGATTTTTCTCCTGGAGGTAATTTGGCATCTTCATATACTTTCATTACCTTTAATGAATTTAGTTCTTTTTCCATTGCCTTTTTCCAATTCTCCTGATCCTTAGCAGGATACATCCTAAGTTCATCTACACTACTTGGAACTTTAGTTACTTGGCAAACTATACTTGCTTGATACCTATCAGGTGGTCTAGTTACACGTGTAGTACGTCTAGGTATTACAGGACTTACAGGTGGACTTTCATGTACTAACTCTTCTTGATTATTTAACTCTTCCTAATCAACTGTTTCTTCTTGTTCTGATCCTATTTGTTCTTCGTGGACTTCTTCTTTAATTGGACTCTTCTTATAACTAGTCTGATCTTTTTGCCTTTTGTAGGGTTCAATAATTACTTCGTTATTTAAATCTTGCTCTAATCTATTCCATCCTACATATTCTAGGAATTTAGCACTAGCACTGGTGCAAACTCTAGATGTACCTGGTTCCCAGAATCTATAAGATCTATGATTGGATTCATATCCTACAAAAAATAATCTTTTAGCTCTATGCTGTCCTTTGTGTCTGAGTTGTGAAGGGATATGCACCCATGCTGGTGCTCCAAATGTGTGCATGTAACTTAAATCAGGTTTTGTACCATGCCACAGTGTGAATGATAATTCACCTGTTGTTGAATTAACAACATTATTCAATATATGATTACCACAGATTGTTGCTTCTCCCCACAAGTTGTCAGGTAATCCTGAATCAGACAACATAGTACGTGCCATTGATTGTAGTGTTTGGCCTCGTCTCTCTATAAAGGCATTATGTTGTGACCTATATATATGGTGCAGACTTTTTATGTTGAATACCTAACATTCTAAGTCTATTCTGGAATTTATTATTTGTAAATTCCACACCATTATCTGTTATAAGAGTTACTAATTTCTTTTTAGTTTTCCTTTCTGCAAATTTAATCCAATTAAATAGATTTAGATACGTTTCAGTTTTGCTCTTCATTAAATAGCAAAACCCATATCTAGAATAATGGTCCATTATACTTAGTATGTATCGAGCTCCTCCTACACTTGGTTTTTTCGGACCTATTAAATCTGCAAATACTACCTCTAAAGGCTCTTTGGTAGTAAATCCATCAACTCTATTAACCGGTATAACCTTGTTTTTGTTTTGATTACAAGCATAACATTGCAAATACTTATTACAAGGTTTCAAACTTATTTCTTTAGATAATTCAACAGTTTTCTTAAGCATTTTAAAATTTAAATGCCCTAGCCATTGGTGTAACAAGTGAATACATTCATCATGAGGTTTCTTATTAACATAAACGGTGTTAGCCACCTCTAAACCATTATCATTTAACACATATAATTCACCTCTTAAAGATGCAGTAATTTTCTTATCTTCTTTTTCAATTATGCAGTTATCTCCTTTAAAGGTAACTACATATCCTAGTTTAACCAAAATTCTAACTGAAATTAAATTAAACTTAAGTTGTGGTACATAAAACATTTTTACATTCTCTTTTATGAAAGAACAATATGCTATACCTTGACCTTTGGCTTTCAGTTTCCAGCCATTGGCTAACGATATCTGCTGTGTACTCTGGGACATTTTAATAAAATTTTTGTTATCATTTGTTATACAGTGGGATGCTCCACTGTCAACCACCCATAAATTATTTTTTACAGCTCCGTTAATATACATGGCTATTTCAATATTTTTATTTATCTTTTGATGACTTTTAGTATTCTGGCCAGCGTTCTGGCACTTTGCTTTTTTACAAAAACTTGCCAAATGTCCTCTTCCTCCACAATTAAAACACTTTTTAATTGCGTATGCAGTAGGAGATTCATTATCTTCTTTTTGAGGTTGCTCCCTCCTTAAGTGATCTCTTTCAAGTCTTCTTCTTGCCGCTTCAATCAACCTGCCAGTTATATCAGTTAAAGTTAGACTTTCCTTAGGCAATATTTCAAGGGAAGTGACGTCGTTATAACTTTTGTTTAGTGATGATAGAATTATGTAGACTTGGTGTAGTTCAGAGAAAATAAGCTCTTTCTCATGCAGTTCTTGAAAAATGCTTTTTATAGAATTCAAATGACTCAGCATATCACCATTCATCTGGAGATGCGTCCTGAAAAGCTTCCGTGTTAGATTTATGTGAGCACCAACGTTATCTCGGACATAAATCCTCTTCAGCTTCTGCCAACACCCAACAGCTGTTTGCTCTCCACAGATATGAACAAGTTGCTGGTCAGACAGTGTTAGTCCTATTATGCAAAAAGCTTGTTCATTCTTCTGCATAAAGTCTTTTATCTTTTGTCTATCTTCCTCAATCTCTGGATCTCATTCCTCTACGTTTGGTGGGTTTTCAATGATGTTCCACAGACCTTCTCTTCGTAGAAGTAGACTACATTTCATAGACCATGATACATAATTTGTTCCATCCAACTTGGATATTAGGGACAAACTTTGTAGATTGATTTGTGCCATGTTTTCTTTATATGGATATAAAATTATAATTAATAAAACACAGCTGTCTGTTTACTGTAACGTATAACAACACAAACTCTCACTTTTTACATAAATCTGTTTTATCCTAGTTAAACTGACTTTGCAGCCTCTGGGCCCATAACCAGTGTTAAGCCTGGGTTCCCCAACCAGGGTTAAGGAGACAAGCTAAACAGAATGTGCAGCGTTAGTCAGATAGGCACACAGATAAATGAGTGAGATAAGCTTGTATGTTTGTTAACATACAGTAAAAATAACAGATACGTTTGTGCTATCAAAATATAGTTTATTCCATTTAGAGTTTATAGCATAGTCAAAATAACAGTCCATTAGTCATGTATCGTTTAGTCAGTCCATTCAAGGATATTCAGTTAGCAAAGTCCGTGTAGAATATCCAATGTCAGTTCACTTACAATAAATCAACAGTCCTTTCTCTCTCCCGTTCGAGTAAGGAAAAAACGTAGTCTTCATCCAGTAATTAGGGATCATCAAGTCAGAGAGAGCAAGCTGACGTTCCTTCTTTTATGGTGCTTTCATAACCACTCCCTTAATTACATTCCTACAGTTAAAGTTGCAGACACTTTAACTAATAAACCATGATAACATATTTATTATTTTACCTAAACCAGTTAGGGTAAACAATGTTATCTCTAACAAGAGCCACAAGTGATTATTGCATTAAGATAAGGTAAATCTATTGACAATGGGCACTTTATAGAGACAGTTTCTAGGACTGAAATATACTGGCATCGTATACCAGTATTGTAGAACAATTACATTCAGGCGTAGAGTGCAGATACCTAGGTTTCTTTTCTGCTGAAAATACTATGAACTTCATTTAATGGGTAGGAGTATAGTCCCATTTGAAATTCATGCTTGGCATGTTTTAGGCACAGTTCTGTAATAAAAGTTTTGTAAAAATACAAGTGTAAAGACATACAGGTGTAGTGGAGATAACTTTAATGAAGATATGCGGGAGCTATTAATATAAAATAAATGGGACATGGTACTGGGAGCATGGAAAGCATGAGAAAGAAATTCAAAGTAATTCTGCTTTCATTCTGAAAAGCTTTTAAGATTCTGTTATTATTTCTTACAGCAAAAAAATATCAATCCTGTAATTTCTGCACAGTTTCCTGACTTGCCCTAGTGTGAAGGGACAACAGTAAAAGACAAACACTTAAGTATGGGAAAATCAACCATTTATCTTATTGGGAGAAATCTTTCCCTATATATTGAATGTTAGATAGAACTGCACAATGTGAAGAATTTGTCTTAAGAAGGGGTTAATAATGTACTCATAAACAAATAAAGGCTTGCACTGCAGCTAAAATCCCTATTTTGCTCCTCATTTTAAAAAGTAAATTAAAAAAGGTATTAGACAGAATATAAGGAAAGAAATACTAGTAAGATATGAAATCTCCATATCCAAAAGAATGTACAATGAAGAAGAAGCAGATTCTTTGAACGCTGAAAGCTAAGAAAAACATGTTTTCTATTGCTTTGTGCAAATGAGCGCTTGTCATCCAGGTACATTATTTTAGATGTTAGTGTCATCTCAATTCCAGGATTTTTACTGTCCTATTAACATTTTTTTAAACATTGGTGCTCTCTGAGCTTGGTTGTTTGCTTGCAGAAGCTTTATATTTGACTAGATAACATCATCAGTTCTCGTGACTAAGGTGTTTGCTACCTTCTTTGTATAGTAGCTTGCCTTGCCAGTGTTGGTTAGGGTTAGGGTTAAATCTGAACAAAACAGATTTGCTGAAAGAAAACATCAAGACCTTCTATAAGTGATAAGGTTATCAAATGGTTGGTGGAATGTTACCAGATAATTTGGGGATAGAACTACTTAACACAGCTACTTAACTTGCAGAAATATTGCCCAATAAAATGTGCAGATAAAATCCCATATGAGTTATGGGAGCCAGCCCTATCTATTATGCCAAAAGGTAACAGATAATCAGAGTTGGAAGGGACCTTATAGATCATCTAGTCCAACCCCCACCCAAGTGGGAGACCCTACACCATTTCTGATGAGTGGCAGTCCAATATCTTCTTGAAAGTCTCAAGTGATGGCGCTCCCACAACTGCCGAGGGCAAGCTGTTCCATTGGTTGATTGTTCGCACTGTCAGAAAGTTTCTCTTTATTTCCAAGTTAAATCTCTCCTTGTTCAGTTTCCATCCATTATCCCTTGTCTGGCATTCAGGTGCTTAAGAAAATAGCTTGACCCCCTCCTCTCTGTGGCAGCCCCTCAAATATTGGAAGACTGCTATCATGTCTTCCCTGGTCCTTCTCTTCACTAGACTAACCATACCCAGCTCCTGCAATTGTTTTTCATATGTTTTAGTCCCCAGTTCCCTAATCATCCTGGTTGCTCTTCTCTATACTTTTTCTATAGTCTCAACATCTTTTTTATAATGTGGCGAACAAAACTGGATGCAGTAGTCTAGGTGTGGTCTTACTAAGGCTTTATGGAGTGGCATTAGTACCTCACTTGATCTCGATCCATAATAGGAATAATTCCCAAATTTGAAAAAACACACAGTGGTATAGTCCAAGACGGAATATATTTCGGGAGCGGTTATTTAACCCCCTTGTTCACCCGCGAAGTCCAATAAGGCAATTGTTAGAAAGCGTCAAACCCGTTAATAAACCGTCCTAAGCAGTGATGTCCGTTGCTCCTGTTTAATCCGATTGGCTCATTGAAGCCAATGGTCGGTTGTCACGTAGCTGACTTTCCCTCGTCACTGCTTAGGACGGTTTATTAACGGGTTTGACGCTTTCTAACAATTGCCTTATTGGACTTCGCGGGTGAACAAGGGGGTTAAATAACCGCTCCCGAAATATATTCCGTCTTGGACTATACCACTGTGTGTTTTTTCAAATTTGGGAATTATTCCTATTATGGATTCAAATCCCACAGTCACAAGTTTCTTTTCTCGTTCACTTGATCTCGATTGTATCCTTCTGTTAATGCAATTTAGGATTGCATGAGCTTTTTTGGCGGCGGCTGCACACTGCTGACTCATATTTAGCTGGTTGTCCACTAAGACTCCAAGATCCCTCTCACACTTACTGCTATTGAGCCTGGTTTCACCCAGTCTATATGTGTACTTTTGGTTTTTCTTGCCTAAGTGTAGGACTTTACTTTTCTCTACATTGAATTTCATTTTGTTAGATACGGCCTAGTGTTCTGGTCTGTCAAGATCCATCTGGATCTTGAGCCTATCATCTAGGGTGTTGGCTATTCCTGCCAACTTAGTATCATCTGCAAATTTGGTAAGTTCCCCTTCTATTACTTCATCTAAGTCATTAATGAAGATATTGAAGAGTACTGGGCCTAAGACAGAATCTTGTAGCACCCCACTGCTTACTTCCCTCCATGTAGACTTAGACCCATTAAGGACTACTCATTGAGTACGGTTTGTCAGCCAGTTGCGAGTCCATCTAGTCCATCAGTTGTGAGTGGTGGTGCTATCTATTCCACATTTTTCTAGCTTACTAAGAAGTAGGTTGTGGTCTACTTTGTCGAATGTCTTGCTGAAATCTAAATATATTATGTCCACAGTATTTCGCTGGTCTACTAATTTAGTCACTATGTTGAAGAATGAAATATGATTGGTTTGGCATGATCTGTTTTTAACAAACCCATGCTGACTGCTAGTTGTTACTTTAGCTGTTTCTAGATGTTGGCAGATCTGTTTTTTTATTATCTTTTCCAGTATCTTCCCAGGTATTGATATTAGACTGATTGGTCTGTAGATATGCAAAGGTTATGCATATGCCCTTAAAAAAAGAACATATTAAATTGTTGAATACAATTAGAAATAATACTGGGATATAAAATTAGTACAAGAGGCAAAGGACTTAAAAACTAGAGAAGTAAACACATGCATTTATTTTAATGAAGAGGAAAGAATAACTCAAAACAAACTGCATTATTTTGATACTTGGGCAAATCAGTTTCACCTGTAACACTGAATTTATCTAGGAAGCAAAGGGAAGCAAATAATGTGTATGTATGATGTGTGTGCTGTTCTAATCTAAAGTAGGGATTGCCGGGGAAGGAAATAAATGCTAACTAAACTGGAAATTACAGTAATTTTTAAAATAAAAGTTGGGATAATTGAAGAAAGCTAGGCCACACAAATACCCAAGGTTAAAACTATAACCTTATTGAGATATAAAACAGTTTTAAGTCATATTTAACTTTATGCTTAACTATCTCACTGAAATAAACACTAAAATATATTTAAATATTTAAAAAAAAACATATCAATTAAAAGAAATACACATTTAATTTGTGTGTGAGGTTGAGTCTTTGATAATTTTTGAAAATGCTAGCCAGCTAGATTCTTGTATCTTCTTGCCGTGTATGTTTGATTTTGTAATCCTGTCCCTTTTCCATTTAATGTTCTTCCATTTTCTTCCCCTTCATTATTTCTATTTCTGGTGTTCAGATTATGCTGGTAGTCCAACTATAAGACTGAATATGTAAAAACAATTAATAACCAGAAGATACTATGTCTGACATTTGTTAGCAACAACCTTGTGAAATGTGCAACTTTTAAAGGTTATGAAGAACATTCATTTTTCATATTGGTAGGCCTGATATAATTTATCAAGAGTTTTTAATTGCTTGCCTTAAGTATAGTTCTCAGTAATGGTTTATACTACAGAAATCAATACAGAATGTGTGGCCCAGTTACTTCATATAAATACATTCATAAAAAACATACTGCACCTGTGCACAAATCGAGTATATGTATAGAACTACATTCATTACTAGTTTCACATTCACATACAATATTAGGTTTGCGAAGGTGCTTTTCTCCATTGCCTAATGATATGTAAATAATTCAGAATCAAAGGGAAACCAAAGAAAAATGGCACTGCGTAGGATAAAGTAAGCTCAGTTAGCAGCCTAACGACATGACAAACCCACAGGCAACTTCAGAGCTGTCAGCTTCATTGCTTGCAGAGTGCACAGAGAAGCCAGTTGCTACTGCTGGAAGAGAATTTTCTAGAACTTGGCATCTGAGCTCTTTGACGGCCAAATGGATCACATGTCAAGATTAGATATCTCATCCTGCTGCTGGAGATCAACACAAAGGAAAATAGGCTTCGTCTTTGCTAATAATAATTAAAAATATACCGGCAAGCCAATTTCAAGTCAGCTACCACCTGCCCCTGTGCAGGAGCCACAGAATATTTGAAAGGCCAGTTGCTGCAGCTTGACTTCATTATAGCAATACAAAAAATAATTTACACTGTTCTCCTTATGAGGGCAGTGATTGCTTCTAGCTATGTGAAAAGCAAACATGCACATTCAGTTTTCCAAATACACATCTGGATATCCAGGTTGGTCTTCAGTGCAGTTTTGACTTTAGTGCACAGCAGTGTAAATGTGGAATGACTCCATGTAAATAAGGCACAGAAATTATGCTATGGATGCTATTCACTTGAAGTCTCGCTATCTACCAAGATACAAGTTTCATTTGATTGATGTTAATGATGCTAAGTGACAGAGCCACCCCTAGCTTTCTATTGATTAAAATCTCCAGAAAGTAGAACATAACTCCTTACTCTGATACTTTTTCATTTTGCGAATATTGCTAAGAAAACAAATTATTAGTTAAAAGTAAAAAGAACATATTTCCCTATTAGAATGGTTTTTTAAAAGTTGATTTTTTTAAGTTTTAAAGGTCATTTTTATTGTATCAAACATTTACAAATATATATGTATAATTGGACAAAAATTATTCAGGAAAAGAGATAAAAGAATAAAATACAAATGGATAAACAATATATTTACAAATATTATGGAGGTTATAGTTTCCCAAACTATAATTATTTGAGTAAATGAATATATTATTTTGTTTTTAAAAACTAATGAACACTATTACACTTAAAAAAAAACAAAAGCAGTATAAAATATCAAGTGAGGTTATAAATTATAATAAATTCTACCAATATTTATATTTGAAAATAGTTTAAAACTGAAATATAGTCCCTAAATGAAGAAAACCCAAATTTAGGATGTGATACAAATCCATGCATTAAATTGTAGTCTAGGAATAGTTTCTAATTTGAGTTAAATTCTCTGTAAGGTTATGAAGTTATTCTAGATGTCAAAGCACATTCCAATTTTGTTAGTCATTCTTTCATTAAGATAATTAAATGACTTTTCCAGTAAAAGGCATTAAATATCCTTGCAGCAGGATATAAGGGAAAAAAAATAAAGTATATAAATCATAATATGGGGTTGAAAATAGAGGAGCAAAACAGGATAATCATTTTATTTAGCAATTACCTGGATTAAAATGTATTTGTGTGTTGACAGAATTCAGAATTAAAAGATTCCCTGTCACAGAACCTAGGGCAGCAGTGGTAGCAAACCTTTTGTGCCCTGTATGTCAAAAATTCAAAAAATACCGAACTTGACTCTGCTGGCATCTCTCTCTCTCTCACACACACACACAAACATACACACACCAAACAAACAAGATAAAATTATTTACATTTTCATTTTTTCATTTTTTAAAAATACAGTACAATAATATGGTATGTATTAATAAAGAAACATCAAATAACTACAAAAATGAAATACAAATACAAATAAAGGTCATGTTTGGAGCATAACACATTTGCACAACTTCTGGAAGGTCTGGAGCCTGCATGAAAATACACTCCATTCTAATGAGGCCTCCACAGCCTCCAAAAATTGCTCATGCTTTTAAGAATAGTTGTTGAATGTTAGTGAATGCTGGTGTGTTGCTCAAAATGTCATGCATGTCCTGATTGGTTCGCCATCACTGATCCAGGGCAGAGTTTTCCAAGGTTTCCGCCTTTGTGGACTGGCGATGGCAGGTGAGAGGATAGTTCCATGTGAGCGGCTGGCAAACACATACAGGCAACTCCATTTGTGCAAGCAACATGCACGTGTGCCTGCTGTTCGCTTAAATGTAGCGCATGCATTTGCCCGCTGCTCACTTTAATGAGGATGCTCACTAGCTATTTCCCTGGCCCAGTTGCAAACCCCTAATGGAGCATTAGTGGACCATATCCTACAGATTGGGGATCCCTGATCTAGGATATAGAAATTCCTAGTGCAAAAATCAACGTTTCAATGCTATATAAGAATTTATGTATCCTGTAAGGCTAGAGAGAGAGATGAATTTGTGAGACAGAGAAGGTATTTTCCCAGAATGCCTTACAGAGTGAGACCCTTGTACTCTTTGTCTATAAAAGTAGCATTGCCTACTAAGCAACATGGTTGTTCTAATAATCTTTTCTCTTGAATGTTTGGACAATATATTATTTGGACAAATTATAATACCAGATCTAAACCACGTTGCAGCATCTACTGAATGTTGGTTAATCTCAAAAGGCTAAGCAGAATTGGACCTGATTAGTACTTGGATATAAAATCACCCTGTTTTCTAGAAAAAGAAATCAAATCAATATCTTGGAAGAAGACACTAGAAAAACATTTCTGAGTGATTGACCTTATGGGCATAGGCATTATGTCAAATTTGATGGAAGGAGACTTTACTTTCTGATGGCTAGAGAATATGCAAAATGTGGCCATAACAGTTCTAAAAGCGCACATTTCATTTTTAAATTTAGCTTATTTTTATGATCAATCTGTTAAAAGCTAAATTTTCCATAAATAAATTTACCTCTATTGTTTTAGAATAACATCTCCAGAATTAACACATGTAAACCAGAAAAAAAGCAACTGCAAGCAGTTAATTTCTGACAAGAGCAAAATGTCTAAGCCTGCTGCATGAGGATCAAGGAAAAGATAAGGAGAAAAACATGATGGAGACAAAGTGGAATGAGATGTCAGAGAGTGAAAGAATGGGTGGCTGTAGTCTCACCTATTGTTTGCCTAAGCCCTCTGTCATTGGCGTGCCCTTCCTACAGATTGATCCCAAGAAATGCAGCTTGCAATAGAGAAAGGTTGTCTCTCCTTGCTTACCATTTGAAGGAAGAAGATAGAATGAGGTAAATTGTTTCAGTGGATTCTGAAATCTGGCAGCAAGTTGTTGGAAGAGAGAGAAAATCATTTCATTTGGCTCTCTCTGGATGACTTAAGATAACTTGCCACATTCAGATGTAATGGAGAACACTTTTTCCATCGCCAGACTTAAAGAAAGACTTGGCTGTCATTTTAGTTGTACAGTGAAGCTTCTTATATTTTTAGATATCAAATTCATTAGGCCAGGATTATAAATGAAAAACTACTATTGTAGTTAGAATTTTCAAGATAATACAATAACTTTCTGTTGTAAAACCATGTCTCTTATGTACAGAGATTTCTCTTGACATCATATTAAACCATTCCAATTAACAATGGTAATATTTGCTTAGTTTTGTAAATCGTGTGTGTTAATACAGGTATACCTCTGGCTTCAGCACTGTGGCATGTTTATAATTAACTATCATTTCTGCATGGTGACCTGGTCAGTAAGATTAACTGCATCTGGATCAGGGTTGGGCTGCTGCGGGTTCGCAGAGGTTTGTGAGAGCCCCAGCTAAGATTCTGTGCAGTTTGGAGAACCCCAAAATCCCACTCCTGACTGGTTTCGCCCCACCCATGCCTCTCCCAGGAGTCCCCACGTGGCCCATTTTGGATGCAGGTAAGCGCAGGGTGTGCACAGAGGCTGAAGAAGAGTGAAAAAATGTGCCTCCCAGAAATTCAGGAAGGCCAGAAATGGGCCCATTTCCGGCTTCCAGAGAGCCTCCAGAGCCCAGGAGGGCAAAAGCCGCCCCTGCCATGGTGCAGGAGACCGACTAGCCCATGCAGACCATGGCCACACTCATCCAGAAACTGGGCAGAGAACCCTTTGCTAAAATTTTTGAAGCCTACCCCTGATCTGGATTCACTGATGAGGACAAAACCAAAGCCTACAAGATGTAGTTGTCCTTTGCACATTGCATGTTTTAAAAATCAGAATTATGATGGTCCCATGTCACCTAATGCTTTAAAGATCTAATATTCTTTCATAGTAAAATATGTATGATGAACGATTAGTTTTTCAAGGGCCACTAGGGCATCTACATTTGTTATCAGACTCATGTGTACCATACCAAACTTACACACTTGTAATTTATACAGGTAGTCTTTGCTTAATGACTGGTTGCTTAGTGACCATTCAAAGCTACAATAAACCTCCCCAAAGCTACTTAAGACCCATTTTCGAAGTTCTGGTGATTGCCTCTGTGATCAGATGATCAAATTTTGGACAGTTGGCAACTGGCTCTCATTTATGGCTTTTTGCTGTGTCCTATGGTCTCATGACCACAATAAAAGCACCCATTGGAGAAAACAAATATGCTTAATAGTTGCATGCTCACTTAAAACTGCCACAAAAAAGGTTGCAAAATCAGGCATGGTTACATGGTGACTTAACAATTGCCATGACTTATGACTGTAATTCCAGGCTCAATTATGACTGTAATTTGAGGGCTGCCTGTATACATATATTTATGAATGAAAAAAGCAGGAATATGTTTTCAACAAAGAACAATGAAATATATGAAATTTAGAAAAATGGAAGAGTAAACATCTGACAGTTTCTTGAAGCAATTTGTAAGCCATTTGTTTTTTATATCAACCAATAAAGGGCTATGGCAAACACCAAATAATCCTTAATTCCTAATGTTGTGTCTATGCCAAGCTAATTGTTTGAAATCAATAGTTTCATACTAAAACTGGATTCCTGCCTAGAAAAGATAACATGTAAATGGCAAGAAAGGAAAAGGACTACATTATCTTACATCAACATTTGCCCTCTAAGATATTAGTTCCATACTGCCCCACTGAATTCATCAAACTTTCTCCCATGCCCTCTGTTCCAGAGATATTACTTGCCCACTCATAGAAGGGATGCTGCCTTGCATCACTATTAATACATCCCTAGATTTTTAGAACTAAGATGTTGTAATTACAGCATAATAAAAGCACAATTTGGAGCTTATGTGTGTAGGGGCCATGTTGTATCTAAAGTGTGACCTGCAGGACACGGATAGGCATCAGTGATACAATATTTTATGCATTTTTTTTCTTCCATTCAGTTGTGTGTGATTCTCAAAGACTGCCTGGACATGTTTCTGCAGTTTTCTTGGCAATTTCCCCCCTCTCCTTCCCCGAGTGATTTGCCTTTGGCTTCTTTGTAGAGCTTCGGTCATTAGATTGGCCTACCCCAAGCAATTAATGGACATAATGGGTTCCAGAGGTCTTTGGGGTTGTTCCTGGGGATCTAATGGGCAATTAAATTGAGCTGTTGGTACCTGGAATGAAGGGATGTTGTGGGCCTTGGATCGAATTTCTTCTTTGTGGCCTCATCCTTCTATTGATCTAAGAGGACTCCCTGGTTTTCTAGGGGCTTGGGGAAATGGAATGACAGGTATCTTGGTCTATGGGGGACAGTGAAGAGTGAATCCAACTAAACAGGTATAAGGGTCCACATTACAGATTACTTTATGGTGATAAAGGTAGCAAAACATGTTCATTTTTTGTTACTATCACATCTACAACCAATGAATACCCTTGTTTGGGGGGACTTGTTATTTCTGGGGTGAAGAGTCATGAAAATATTTTCAGGGTCATTTGAGAAATATTCTCAATGCTGTCAGATAAATTTGTGGCACAGTCTAGGTGTTGAGTATGTGTGAATTGACTTAGACTTTGCTTTGTTAAATGGAAAGTGTGTAACCCTGAGAAATTGAATAAGATCCTTGGGAGTTTTAGCCTGGCTAGTTGTCCCTTAGATTCATAGTACATGAAGTACAGTGGAGTTTGTGTGATGATGAATGCATTCCCCAATGAGAAGTGGTTCTACCTTTGTTGAAGGAAGTGGTGGAATGGTCCTTTCCTCAAGAAGCCATTGCTGGACCCAGTACTTGCCAATTTTTGACTCTTAACTGGTTGTGGAGAACTGTCAGATTGAAGTTTCAGAGGGCACTGGGTATAGTAGATTATCTGGATTCTTTTCAGTTATGTTACAGACTGGGAATAGTACAAAGATGGCAGTGACTGCTTCTAAGTGATCTGTGGTAGAACTGGGGTAATGTGATACAAATGTCTTTGTTCCCCATGATTGGTTTTCAATGCTTTCAATTGTAGTATCTATCCTTCAGGGCTGACTGCAGTGAATGGGAGGCATATGTTTTAATAGCCACTTTTCATCATTGTTAATGTGAGGGAGAAGGAGAGTCTGCTACCCTGACTCTCGCCCCTTTTGTTTATCATCTATATGAAGCTGTTGGATAAGATTATCCATCAATATGCAAACCTGGAAAAAGATACCACTGCTTTAAGAAATTCATGACCCTGTTACAGCAGTGTTGTTGTTTTTTCAACTCTGTAGGAAAGCCTGAAAAACATTTGCCTGTTTCAGTGAACATCAGATAAATGATATGTTTATGTAAGAGGCAAAACACTTCTTTCATTTTTTTTTTTTTAATTTGCATAGCTATACTATTTTCTCCTCTTCCTCTTCCTTCCAACAGCTCTGGTACTTCGTTTGTTGCTATGCTTTGTATGCATGGCATAACTATATGTGTAATGAAATTATAAATCTGGGGTGGCCTCTAAATATATTTGTTCCCAAATGAAGTACGTACTCACAAAAATTTAAATTTGAGAATCAAAAGATGTGTATTCACCTATTTTGGAAAATGAGTACTGGTCACAAATCAGATTCTATTACTAACACATACTATATATAATACTATTTTCTGGAATTTATCTCAACATTCTTGCTTAATATGCAACCCCAAAACTGCTTTCAAGTTTTAGGAAATGTAATTTATGATTTCTTAAAAACATTGTACATTCCCATTTTGTTCTCCCAAAGCAGAAGCTGGTTTTATAAATTGAGTTCTAAATGCTCTTGGAGAGGATGTCTCAATCCTCCTTTGTCTGCAAATTAACTTCTTTGAAGATGCAATGGTTGGTAATGAGAAACAGCTTCTTTTCACTTCTGATGATAAAGAGTGAAAAAAAAAATACATTTGGAATATATATAGTGTTGGAGTAAGGGCAAAACATCACTCCTTATCAGAAATGAAAAGAAGCTGTTTTTCATAATAAAGTTTAGTTTATCTCTTACATTTTATTTGTGTTAGAGTTACTATAGATTTTATTTTATTTACTTTTGTTGATGCCTCAATAACATAAAAAAAAAAAGCATTTAGCAAAACCATTGAAAAGCTATGTTACTTAACTGATTATTCAGAAGTCTGTCTGTGGAATATCATAGGATTTTTTTTTTTCAATTATGAACTAAGTTCCCCTCATTTTCCTCCTGCTAATGTCTGCTGTTCTAAACCTGGTGGCAGCATTGGCTGATTGGTTTGGGCTTAGAACCTAAGAAGCAGAGGAACTGAAATTGCATTAATAGATAATTCCAGGGCTGAACTCAAGATTGGAAGGAAAAACAAAAGATCCCAGATTGGTTCCATACCATTACCCCAAAACAGTAGCCCTTAGCATATATCAACAGCAATTAAGAAAGGAATCTTTATGTTTACCTTAAAGAACAGATTTCTAAATATGTTGTTTAACAGTTTAAAATTGAAGTGCGACTTTTTGAATTATTCAGTTGAATCCATTCAAGTCAGGTAGTAGGAAGGAAAACAAGAATAAGTGTTTTATAATCTACAGGTGAAACTCGAAAAATTAGAATGTTGTGGAAAAGTTCATTTATGTCAGTAATGCAACTTAAAAGGTGAAATTAATATCTGAGATAGACTCATTACATGCAAAGCAAGATAGTTCAAGCCGTGATTCGCCATAATTGTGATGATTATGGCTTACAGCTCATAAAAACCCCAAATCCACAATCTCAGAAAATTAGAATATTACATGCAATTAATAAAACAAGGATTGTGCATCGAACAATATCGGACCTCTGAAAAGTATAAGCATGCATATGTACTCGGTACTTGGTTTGAGCACCTTTTGCAGCAGTTACTGCCTCAATGCAGCATGGCATGGAAGCTATCAGCCTGTGGCACTGCTGAGGTATTATGGAAGACCAGGATGCTTCAATAGTGGCCTTCAGCTCTTCTGCATTGTTCAGTCTCATGTCTCTCATCTTTTTCTTGGCAATGCCCCATAGATTCTGTATGGGGTTCAGGTCAGGCAAGTTTCCTGGCCAATTAAGCACAGTAATCCCACGGCCATTGAACTAAGGTTTGGTGCTTTGGGCAGTGTGGGCAGGTGCCAAGTCCTGCTGGAAAATGAAGTCAGCATCCCCATAAAGCTTGTCTGTGGAAGGAAAAATGAAGTGGTCCAAAATCTCCTGGTAGACGGCTGCGTTGACCCTGGACTTAATGAAGCACAGTGGACCAACACCAGCAGATGACATGGCTCCCCAAATCAACACAGACTGTGGAAACTTCACACTGGACTTCAAGCATCTTGCAGTGTGTGCATCTCCATTCTTCCTCCAGACTCTGGGTCCTTGGTTTCCAAATGAGATGCAAAATTTGCTCTCATCAGAAAAGAGGACTTTGGACCACTAAGCAACAGACCAGTTCTGTTTTTCTTTAGCCCAGGTAAGATGCTTCTGACGTTTGTTGTTCAGGAGCGGCTTGACAAGAGGAATATGACATTTGAAGCCCATGTCCAGGATCTATCTGTGTGTGGTGGCTCTTGATGCACTGACTCCAGCCTCAGTCCATTCCTTGTGAAAGTCCCCAACACTTTTGAATGGCCTTTTCCTGACAATCCTCTCCAGACGGCAGTCATCCTTGCTGCTCGTGCACCTTTTTCTTCCACACTTTTCCCTTCCACATAATTTTCTATTAATGTGCTTTGATGCAGCACTTTGGGTGTTAAGTACTGAACATGGGTCGGAGTAAATGGAGACAGCCTCTGAATAGTAAACTTTCAGCTCTTTATTTGCATAGTGACTTTTCAACACAACAACAGTGAACTTTGCCTTATATAGGCAATCCTTGTCAGAATTGTCCAATAACGAGCTATGAACGCTAGCTCTTTTAACCAATAAGAATTCTCTGTTAAGGGCCAATCGGATTCCTCAGAACTAACCAATCCGATCTGGCCGCCTAACAGCCAATCAGAAGTGCAGGGCCAGAACCCTGCACTTTACCTCAAGCTCATACTTTATTAACTATGGTACATACACAACATTGGGAACATCCAACTTCTTTTGCAATTAACTTTTGAGGCTTTCCCTCCTTATGGAGGGTGTCAAGGATGGTTTTCTGCACAACTGTCAGGTCAGCAGTCTTTCCCCTGATTGTGATTCCTACTGAACCAGACTGAGAGACCATTTAAAAGCTCAGGAACCTTTTGCAGGTGTTATGGCTTAATTAGCTGATTAGAGTGGGACACTTTGAGCCTAGAATATTGAACCTTTTCACAATATTCTACTTTTCTTAGATTGTGGATTTGGGGTTTTCATGAGTTGTCAGCCATAATCATCTCAATTATGACAAATCACGGTTTGAACTATCTTGCTTTCTATGTAATGAGTCTATTTCATAGATTAGTTTCACCTTTTAAGTTGCATTACTGAAATAAATGAACTTTTGCACGATATTCTAATCTTTCGATTTTCACCTGTATAAACAAAATGATTACCCCTAGCAGCGCATCTTTTAAAGATGGTTTCATCACTAAATGTACGGCAATGGTGTCTTTTTCTTTACGTTGATTCATTGGATTGTTCTCAAAATAAAAAAAAATGATTATGTATGAACTATACGTTATGAGGGAGGTGAACACATATAAATTGAATAATTTCATAAATAGGGTATTTAAGTACTCCATAAGGTTTACATACTAAGTTTAGAGTTTTTTTTAACATGCTCATTTACTATTAGGTAAGTGTTTTGTAAAGAAACACTTTTTAGCCTCAAAAATTAATTGTACAATTTTTAGCCCAAGCAGCTATTTCACAACTGCTTAATTTTCCTGTTTCCTTGATTCATAAAACATTGAAAATTACAGAATGAACAAGAAACTTAACTGAAAGCAGGATTCCCTCTTCTGATTTTATTTCAACTGTGGTTATGATGACTAAGATTTCAGCAGAGTTAAAAGAAATATTAATTTAACAAAATAATGAGCCTAATCCATTAGTTGCTTTTCCTGCAAAGCTCTTTATCAGGAAGATTATTTAAAAACAACTTTTAACATTTCAGAAATGAACCTAACCCTCTTTGATTATCCCTCATCAAATGCTCTAAGCTGCTACCACATGTATAGACTATGGATATTCCATAATACTGACACATAATGCTTTTGTGTGACATGTAGTCCTACTTATAAACTTCTAGTCAAACTACATATTAAAACAACTCCAATCATGGCTACCATGAATGGGTAGATTCATTGTCCTTATCATAGCAAAAGTCTCATAATCATTGGAGTCTCCTTTTGCTAGAAAATTTGTTATTCGCATTTAAGTAAATAATTACAGTTGCAAGAAGAAACACTAGCACACAGATATTGGCTGGAGTACACAAATTATGAGTGGCAGCAACAGTGAGGAGATAAGGGACATCAGAGAAAGCAGATGGAAGATATGGAATCAAAGGGTGGTCCCCAAAACTTCAGAACAGAAAGTACACGGTACTCATTCTTAATAATAAGCATAATATTTAAGGTTGAAATATTCATCTGTATTAATTGCCCCTATCAGTATCAAGAATCTGCCAGTTAAATTAATAATACAAGGAAATTAGGCTAGGAAGATTTCTATAAATTAGTTTTTGCTGCGCTACTCATATTTTTCCCATTTTGGATTCTTTATTTTTTTCTCTCTAGGTACCGTTATCTACCAGTGTTATATTTCAGAAATAAAAATCACAGCTATTCTGTTCTCTAAAACATCACAGAGAAAATATCAATAACTATTATGTACTGAGAATGGATTGGCACTGGTCAGTGAAGATACTCAATTGTTTGAAAGTTGAGTTATGACAATTGGACTTTTTGTTGGTTTCAAATGTTTTACTACTTATCCAAAGCTGAAGAATCTACTTGGATAAGCAGTGAAACCTTTCAAATCAACAAGAGAAGAAGTCCAGTTCCATGACTCAACTTCCAAACATATTGGCACCGGGTTCAGGTGAACACTCATGGATTACATTAATATTTTAAAGAATAATAGTATATTGTAAGTATAACTTCTTTTGTTATATTTCTACATTTGTATCCAACTGCCATTATTACTACAGAATGCTACTTTGCTGTTATTAATTTGCTATTTAATCCCGGCAAGGGAAGATACTATAGTATTTTTATTTCATTATATTGTTGTTGAAGATCACTGTTTCTATTAAAGTCCACCCAAATAGTTTTCATAAAAAATAGTGAGGCAAGTTAAACTTATGCCATCCGGAGTCAGAACTAAGTTACAATGAATTTTGTAAGAAGTTACAATGCTTAAATTCCTAATAAAAGTCTGTTGTTCAATCCGTTTTAAAGGAAGAATGAATGTGGTGACAATATGGAAATAAGGTCTCACTGTATAGTCCCTTGCCAATTTTTTCTAACCTTTCCTTTGGCCTGACAAGAGGGGCATGCTCTTAATGCCATGGATTAAGGAGTGTCAGGGACCCAGGAAGCCTTCTATAAGTGCCCAGTCTTTTCTATAAAATGCCCAGTCTGTGGAACATAATTTCAGATTACTTTACCCCTGATTCTGTTGAACTCGGTTTTCTGCCTGGAACTGGAGCCTCAGAAGTGCGATGGAGCCATTCTCTTAGCTTTCTTGATAGCTATTTTATGATGCTCAGAGTTTTTAATTTGTTAAATATTGCATTT
Source organism: Hydrophis major (assembly GCA_033807585.1). Classification (NCBI taxonomy): domain Eukaryota; kingdom Metazoa; phylum Chordata; class Lepidosauria; order Squamata; family Elapidae; genus Hydrophis; species Hydrophis major. Next base: position 265,422,215 of record CM066328.1, read on the forward strand.
GTTTTTATCTATTTTATTACAAGCAGCCCAGAATCATGTACGAATACTTCTGACCGTGACCAAATTGGGTTCCAACCAAAAAAATTCACAATTTTTTTTTTCATGGCCAATTTCCCCTTCTGCACCATTTTTTTTTGTAAGCGCCAAATTTCCAAAATTAGGTTCCGGTCATGACCAAATTGGGTTGTGACCAAAGTTATGGAACAAATTGTGGTCATGAGAAGAGGTTCTACTGTATATGAAATGGACAGTAATATAAATAAAATGAATAGAACATTGATTTTTTAAAAAAATATTTAATTTTTTAAACAAATTAATTTAAAAAAAATGTAAAGCTGGAGTTTTGAAAAAGAGTGTGTGCAACTGAATTGTGATATAATTCATCATATCAGTTAGAAAGCTAAGTCAAACTTATCTTTGATATTTTCAAGTTGTGATGATTTCATGTCTAAAAACTTCCTATTTTTACTAAGTTTACTTAATATAAAAACATTTATTAAATCTCTCATCCTCTTCCATTTTTTTTAATTTTTCTCTTGTCATTCTATTTTACGCTTACAGAACACTAATGACAGGGCAAGTTTATATTTTTACCTTTATAGTCTTATTTTTTAAACCTATCCATGCTACTATCATCATACAGATACTGTGTGATTACTTTCAAATGATTTGGGCCTAATCAGATCATACAAAAATATATGAATGTGAAAAACAAGTTTATTTTTCTTAATTTAGAAAAATCAGGTGATAATGTAATTTAAGACAGTTTGCTGAATGTGATAATACAGGTAGCCCTGGACTTACAACAGTTCATTTAGTGACCATTCGAAGTTACAAGAGCACTGAAAAAGTGTCTTGTGACCATTTTTCACACTTATGACCGTTGCAGCATCCCCGTGGTCATGTGATTTACATTCAGATGCTTGACAATTAGCTCACATTTATGATGGTTGCAGTGTCCTGGAGTCATGTGGTCCCTTTTTATAACCTCCTGGCAAGCAAAGTCAATGGGGAAACTAGATTCACTTAACAACCCTGTTACTAATTTAAGAATTGCAGTCATTCACTTAACAAATGTGGCAAGAAAAGTCATAAAATGGGGCAACACTCACTTTACAAATTTCTCATTTAGCAACATAAATTTTGGGCTCAGTTGTAATCGTAAATTGAGTAGTATTTAATAGAAGTAAATGTATGTATTGTATGAGAATAAAAATAATGAATAAGTTTTATTTATTTACTTATTCCCCCTTGTATAATCTGCTCCAATCCCAAAAGACATTAGATGGCAAACATCAATATCAACAAAAATCAAATAGATAAATATGTATTCTCCATTGTGTACCTGGTTACTTCCTTATAATCCCTTCCTCTTCAATCTCTCCAAAAGAAGATGTTGAGGTAGTTTAGTAATATAATGAATTTCAGAACAAATATATGTAGGAAGACTGAATTGATTGAAGAGAAGTGGAAAAAAGCAAGCCATGGATGGGATGGATGAATTTGATGAGATCCTCAGAAAGAGAGATGTAAAAAGACAATATATGTCATTTCTGACATCCAGACAAGTGGAAGAAAATAAGATCAATCCCCACCCATTGAAGTTTCCTTAAATGCAAGGTTCAAACATTGTGCTCTCATCATTTTGAATAAAATACATTTACCTGCTAGGTAATTAAATAAAATTGATTATAAAATCTTTTCAGACCCCTAGTCCCCATGTACCTGGCAGAAATAAATTCTTTTTGAATATTAAAAGGCTAAGGAAAATAGAGCCATACTTTTTCAATCTTATAGCGCTTGCAGAAAAGGAATTAAGATGAGAAAAGTATCAGAAAGCACTGTAATGCAGGGGTGTCAAACTCATGTCATCACAGCGGTGTCACATGACATATCAGGACATTTCCCCCCTTCGGTAAACTGGGCAGGACCAGCATGTAACTCATCTGGACCACAGGCTGTGAATTTGACATCCCTGTTGTAATGTTTCCTTCTAATTACACTGCCTTCCAATAATTTGACTCCTAAATATTATAGAAGCCACGGTAATCAGTTTTAAATGTTTTACTTGTATCCTGATTTCTTATTTACTTAAAACATTTTATACTTATCCTATTAGTGACATTGGACTTTTGTTCTTTTAAGATATAATCTAAATAGTTCAAGCTATAGGTCCTGTTCTTTAAAACCAGATCAATTGCCAGTAACACATCTATTATTCAGGTTTTAGCTTTTTGTGAAAATGCTGATCCAGTATCTGTTCTAGAGACATGGCTGAGAGTAAAGGTTGGAAGTTCATCTGCTAAGGTCACTGCTAATCAATGGAAGGTGAGGAATTGGAGTTGGTGTGATTTATAGGAATTCCATTTTTCTGACCAGATGCTCCATCCAATAGTCAACTAATTTTCAGTGCAGGTTGCTGGGTTTGATAGCTGGGTCAATACAAGCATTCTGCTGCAATACCACCTTCTGTTCCTGTCTAAGCATCTGAGTTAACCAGCATTTCTGAGTTAACCAAAGTAATTTTAGGTGTGATCTAAATCAGGGATCTCCAACCTTTGCACCTTTAAGACTTATGGACTTCAACTCCCAGAGTTCCTTAGCCAGCAGGAGACCCCTGATCTAAATTACCCTAACGTTCTTCTTTTGTAGAATCTCATTGTTAACACTAAGGTAGCCCATGAAATATTCCTGTGTATTTTTTTCTCCATGACATCTACTGATTTCTCCTAACTGGTATCAGCACCCACTTTTAATATGATACTGTGGATATAGGGAGTGTACTCTTTCCTATCACAGAAGCAAATCTACTACATGGTAACGAAGACTATATTAATATGAACAAATGGAAGAAACCTTGTGATGAACTGAATTAAGCATAGCTACAGGACCATTTGGAGTTTTGTGTCTCAGCAGTGCATGCAACACATTCTTTTCTGTCTCCAATTCATCAATGCAGAATCACCTGGTATTCCTTTTTTCTACTGTTTAGCATTCTTGTACCAAAGTCTTGGAGAGAGGAAGCTGATGGGAGAAAAAGAAGAATAGTGGTTGAAGTAAAATTGGAACAGAGGTCTTGTGTTTCAAAACTGAGTTCATACTCTAATGTAGGTTATACAGACTCCCTTGGGATGAAAAAGATTATAAACATTTACAAATAAATAGATCTATGTTTCATAAAGGCATGGTTTGCATGGTAATAATATAGACCACACTCACAATAACTTTGAACCCATCTTATTTACTTGGATAGTGTTTCACCTTGGCTCATTTGTTGGACTGAAATTCTATTTTTTCAACCCTTGGATGTAGTCTTTATTTATTAAAATTGAAATATATTCACTTTTTAAATTGAGGAGTAAAAAATAAGATTAGTTCTCCATCCATCCATCCATCCTACTAATTGCTTATAGAGCTTATCCTATTATAAGTGCTACTAACTGCTTATAGAGCTTATCCTATTAAAGTTAAAAACAAAGATGAGCTTTAAATAACCTCTAAATTCACTTTTTAAAAAAATCTATGGAAACATTCTAGTTAATGTTTTACTATTCTAGAAGGTTTTGAAACTCTCAAGGACAGTAACTACATTAGTGAAATCAAACAAAGTCTCTTTACTACATACAAGCAGTTTTTCCTATAAGACTCATATTTTCATATATGTTTGCATATATATGCAAGAGTTATTTCCAGGGGTGGTATTTAGCAGGTTCTGATCATTTCTGGAGAACCAGTAGTGGAAATTTTGGAGAACCGGCAATACTTCCTTTGACTAGCCCCGCTCCCATATATTCTCTGCCTCCGGAGTCCCAGCTGATCGGCTGGGTCTTCTTTGGTTGCCCTGCACAAGAGAACTGAGCTGGAAAGCAGGTTAGTGGGGTGAGGAGGAAATGGGATTTTGCAGTATCCTTCCCCTGCCATGTCCACTAAATCCGCCCACCAAGCCATACCACGCCCACCAAGCCACACCCACAGAACCAGTAGTAAAAAAAAAAATTGAATCCCATCACAGGTTATTTCTGTATATGTTCCTTGTGATAGTATGGCTCAAAAAGTGAAAAACAGTATCATCTGTTCTAATAAAATGACTACCAGAGGCAAACAAAATGCTCAAATATATAAGAAAGAACTCATTATTTACAAAAAAATGGTTTTGGGAAAAGCAAAGTATTGTTAATTAAAATGTTCTATCTGATATTAGAATTTGCTGTTAGATTCCATTGACATCTTTTTACTTTATATAATATCAGTTAAAATAAATATTCAACATTGAATGAAAAATATATTTGTAGAAATTTCTGGTACTTTGCCTTTTAACCTTTTACTCAATTTTCATTTTCACCTAAAAATATTAATAGTTTTGTTCTCTGATTAACTGCCAATCATCTAATCATTTAAAACCATTTCCTTGCTAAGCTGGCTTTCCTCTTCTTCTTTTTTTGGTTAGTTCATCAATACAGAACTTATCTGAAGCTGAGCTGTATAATAATAAGCCTTTCAGCAGCTAGGCTTGACACTTGCCTTGTAATTAAGGCCTTGATGGTTGTGTTGATGGCAAATGAAAGAAAATGGCTTTGTTCTCCAGTCTGAGGCTTGATTGCTGGTTCTCATTCTCACCTGAATTCGACCCATTCTGCATTGTGCACATGATTGCTAGAGTGTGAGTAATTGCAGCACTGGCAGATGACATTTTCATGAAGGCACACGGTAGCGCTCCAGAGGGAATTTGCAGAATTTATAGCTGGGGAAGCTCATCAAAGATGGATTTAGGAAATGCCTGTTTGAAAAATGGGAGCCCGACCAAATATCAGAGCTTTTCTTTTGACATTTGCCTTTCATATAAAGATCACTTTGCACAACTTGCTTTATCTTCCAGTGGCAGTCTCTAAAGCCAGAATGAGGATTGCAAAGGGTTAATGGTTTCATTAGGACTACAATTTTTAGTGGGCTTTTCTTGACTTGTGAAGAGTAAAAGGGAAGAGAGATCTGCTCCCTTTGTGATTTAAGGTCTGAAATGATGTGTAGCTGAAGAAAGAGCTCTCCTTTCGATGAGAACTTTTGCCAGGAAAGGGTTGCACAATTTAAGAGAGATTCATTTTCTTAACCTTTATGTTCTACCTCTTAATTGATAACAATTAAAAATATTGTTAATGGAAGAAATAAAGTCAAATAAAAATGAAAATATCTAAAAGGATTCTATGGACAGTTTATAAGTGAAACAAGAAGAGGCTGACATAATGGCTTTTTAAACATGTATAAATCTCATAAATAACTTTTGAATAGAGAAATATTTTAAAAGATCCTAGCAGATTTCTACCTTTTTTTCATATACAGCCCTGGATTATGGACTGAAAAGATCTAACAATATATACAGTATATTCATATTTCTGTCAGGCTATAAAAATCAATACTCAAATACATTGCTTCTGAAACATTCTTAGTGAACTGTTTAGAGTTCTTATATTTCAGATTTTCTTATCTAGACATATCCTAGATTACTGCTTGATTGAGTTTTTTGTAAGGCTTTTTGATCAATTACTGATGAAATTAAAAATGTTCCATTCTTTGGATCGCAGTAGGGAACTGTGCTATTTAAAATCAACATGCAATACACACTATGGATCCATAGAGCATATTTCATATTAAAAAGATATTTTTAAATGTGAACTTGTTTCATTTAATGTATTAAATGAAATCTCAGAGATGAAAATATGTGATTTAAATTATGACTATTGCAAATGATGGAGTTTTGACTTTCTTGATTTTCATATTTATTTTAGGCATATAATTTTACTTGAATTTTCAATGGAATAAAAGAAAGCAAGTAAAAAAAAAATCTACAGTCAGAATGAAAAGAATATGTAACCACTTTGACAACATGCCAAATATTTGATTCTATTTTTAGACATAACCGTAGTATTTTCCACATAAAAGGTTGCAAGAGATTATTGGAAGATGCTGCAAAGTATAACGTCTACAGGTGATGCTTATTCAAATGATAAAGTTATGTTCAGGGACAGTTTGAAAAAGCAGTCAAGTTCTTTTTGGTGTAGAGGAATTAAGGAAAACTAGGGGTATTTATGCTAAATATTTTATTTCCAGTCAAAATTTTAAAGCTTTTGAATTACTGCAAATTTGATTGGCTATAATTACAAAGTGGTACTATGTGTCGTGTCCGCGAAATGATGCCAGGAGTCGGTGATTTCATGCAATGCTCTTTATTTGGAAAACTGGAACCGAACCGGCGAAAGGAAAAAAGCCCGCGGCTTTTATTCCTTTCGCCGCGGCGGCCGCGGCCAATGGCAGCGCTTCGAATCTCCCGCGCTCTGAACGAGCCAATCGCGGGAGATTCTTAACGAGCCAATCGGCGCGGCTCGCCTGACCAATTAGAAAGCCCCGCGCTTTGGCCAATCAAAGCGCGGGGATTTCGAGTATGTAAATGAGGACAGAACACCCCTCCCCTCTTGGTTCAGTCCTTACGTTGCGTAGTCACGTAGGTAGGCGGGGCTCCGTCTGGTCTTACTTGACCTGCGCAACTCAGTTGTAAGCGGGATCCCGGCCGGTTCGGTCGGGTTTTTGGTTGCTCTTGCTTCTGTGCGAACCGGCTGGTCGATCGGGCCGGTTCTTTCTCCGTGGCTCCCACCTGGGCCTTCCGGGTTGGTTGAGCTACGGGTTTCGCCGCTCCCGCTCGGTCTTTCCGGGTCGGTCGAGCTGGCTTGGCTGTTCTTTTCTGGTGAGGGGTCGCGATGGCTGCGTCTCGGTAAGTACTGCTGGTTTATTTTTTCTTGTAATCGGTCACCCGGGTATTCCCTCCCCCCTTGGCTTGCGTTTTGGGAGGTGGGTTCGTTTGCTGTCCTAGACCTAAGCTGGTCGATGTGTCGTTTCCACGCTCATCCGTCTGCCGTTTGTAGCCGGTACGAGCGTGGGCCTGTTGCTTGGGTGATGACGGCTGGGATCCATAGGGGGTCTCCCGTCAGGTTTTTCGCATATACGAGGTCCCCGGGTGCGAACGTTCGGTATTTCGTGCTTGAGTCTGGGGGCCGCTCCGGGTTATACGTAGGGTGTAACCTGTCGAGTGGGGACCTCAGCTTTCTACCCATTAGCAGTTCGGCTGGGCTTTTGTTGGTAGTGGTATTCGGGGTTATGTGTTGTGTAAAGAGAAGTCTGTTGATTTTTTCTTGGATCTCCCCGTGGTCCATTTTCCGGATGGTTTTTTTGGTAAATTGGACCATCCGTTCCGCCCTACCGTTCGCCGCCGGATGCGCCGGTGCTGTTAGTGCGTGGCGGATGCCCCTTTCTGCCAGGAATTTCTCGAACTCCAGGGAGGTAAACTGGGGCCCGTTGTCGGAGACGACGACGTCTGGGAGGCCGTGTGTTGCAAAGTGTTTGCAAAGTTCTTTGGTCACGGCCTCCGTGGTTGTTGTCTTCATGTTGCTTACCTCCAGCCAGTTGGAGTAAGCGTCAACTGTTATGAGGAAGGTGTGTCCATTTGTGGGCCCGGCGAAGTCTATATGGATTCTGGACCAGGGTCCCCTTGGGGTTTCCCACTCTAGGACGGGTGCTGTGGGTGGGCTGGGCCTAGTCTCCTGGCATCGCTGGCACCTAGCTACCCAGGCCTCTATTTGCTTGTCCATCCCTGGCCACCAAGCGTAACTTCTGGCCAGGGCTTTAGTTCTTACGATGCCAGGGTGCCCCTCGTGCAACATTTCCAAAACCTTCCCCTGTAGTTTGTCCGGAATGACCACCCTGTCACCCCATAAGATGCACCCTTTTAACAACGAGAGTTCTGTTTGGCGGTTCCGAAACGTCTTGACGGACTCGTCGTTGTCTTTTTCTGGCCACCCTCTTTCTACCCAATGCAAAACCCGCGCCAGACGCCTGTCTTTATTAGTTTCCCGGGCAATGTCTGACGCGGTTATGGGTAGGTTGGGTAGGGTCTCGATGCTGAGGGTGGTCGTCGTTGGTGCTGGGTCAGAGTCGGATTCCGGTAGCGGCGAGCGGCTTAATGCGTCCGCATGTGAGATCGTCTTACCCGGTCTGTGTATGAGTTCGTAGTTGTAGGCCGCCAGGAACTCGGACCACCTTGTCATTCGGGGAGACAGAATGTTCGGGGTGGCCCGGTTTCCTGCAAGGATGCCCAGCAACGGCTTGTGGTCCGTTATAATGGTGAAGGGCCGGCCGTAGAGATATTCGTGGAACCGTTTTATGGCGGCAACTATAGCCAGAGCCTCTTTGTCCAGTTGGCTATAGTTCCGCTCCGGTTTGGTGAGGGTCCTTGAAAAGAACGCGATGGGTGCTTCTTTTCTGTCAGGAAGGGTATGGCTGAGGACGGCGCCGACGCCGAAAGGTGATGCGTCGCAAGTGACGGCCAGAGGCAGGGTTTCGTTGAATTGTATGAGGACGGCGTCGGAGGTGAGGAGTTCTTTAATTTTTTGGAAGGCGGCTTGCTCCCGTTTCCCCCAAGTCCAGGTTGCCGCCTTGTCCAGGAGCCTATGCAAAGGCTCTGCCGCCGTCGCCTTTTGGGGTAGGAAAACATTGTAAAAGTTCAGTAACCCCAAGAATGCTTGTAGTTCAGTTTTTGATTTAGGGGTGGGGGCCTCTTTGATGGCCTTGATTTTTTTACTTGTGGGGTGAATGCCATGCCGGTCTAGGAGGTAGCCCAAGAATTCCACTCGTTCCGTGCACAGTTGGCATTTCTCCCTTTTTACTTTAAGTCCCGTTTCTTTAAATTTAGTTAGGACCTCTCTTAGTCGGCTTTCTAGTTCGGCTTGGTTGGGCGCCGACACTAGAACGTCATCGAAATAAGGTACCACCCCCTTGATACCTTGCAACAACCTTTCCATCAGGCTCTGAAATATACCTGGTGCCACGCTGACTCCGAATTGGAGTCGGTTGCATTTGAAAGCTCCCCGGTGGGTGACGATGGTCTGGGCTTCTGCCGTTTGCTCGTCGACCGGCAACTGTTGGTATGCCTGGGCGAGATCGAGCTTGGCGAAAACCCTGCCCCCTCCCAGTGAGTGCAGTAGGTGTTGTACTATTGGGACGGGGTAGGCGCTTTGTTGCAGCGCGCCATTTAGGGTGGCCTTATAGTCCCCACAGATTCTCACCGACCCGTCCGGCTTGATCGGGGTGACTATGGGGGTCTTCCACCGGGCGTGGTCTATGGGCTGCAATACCCCCTGTTTGACGAGCTTATCAATTTGCTCGTCTATTTTGGGTTTTAGGGCGAATGGCACCCGCCTAGGTTTCAGTCGTTTGGGGGGGACGTTAGGGTCTAGGTCGAACGAGATAAGGGGCCCCTGGTACTTGCCCAGGCTTCCGTCGAAGACTTCTCGGAACTCCTGGGCTAGTCGCTGTTCCCAACCGTCGTCGGCGACGTGGTTGACTCCCGTGAGAGTGATGTCGAGCGGGGCGAACCATTGCAGTCCCAGTAGGCTTGGGCGGTCGCAGTCGACGATCGTTAGGGGGAGTTGTTCGGTGCGCCCCTTATATGTTATATTAAAGTTTTTGGTGCCGACTACCGGGATGCGGTTTCCCTGGTAGTCCTTTACAATAAGTCTTTGGCTGTCTACGTTCCTCCTTTGGAGGGTAGGCACCAACCGCTTTATCTCGTGCCATGCAATCATGGAGAGGTAGGACCCGGAGTCTACCTCCATTTTGCACGGCTGGCCCTCGATGAGTACCTCGACATGGATTTTCCGGGCATCGTTGGTGATGGCGTGGCCGATGGTGACCGTCTGGTGGGTCTCCTCTCTCCGCCGGTTGTCGCCGCCTCGCGAGGATCGTCCGGTCCGGTCCCATCGGCTGTCCGAGTGGCGATCTCTGGGCCGGGGTGGTGAGCTTTCCCTTCTCCGGTCGTTCTGGTCCCATCGAGTTGGACTGCGGTTTTTCTTCAGGCGGCAAACCCGGGCGATGTGCCCCTTTTTGTCGCAATGCCGGCAGATGGAATCGAAAAACCGGCATTCTGACCTGGGGTGGTCGCCGCCGCAACCGGCACAGTTGGTCCTTGACTTACGACCTCTCCGGTTCCGTTGGTCGCGCCCAGTCTGAAGTCGATGTATGTCTTCTTCGTATTCGGACGTGCTGGATGTAGAGTGGAAATCGCCCTGGTGTGTAGTTGTCTCGGTTTTTTGTTCGGTCGACCTCGCCGGGTTGTTGTTTCCGCCGCGGTCCTTCGTGTCAGGTCTGCGCATGCTATCGGCGGAAGTACGGGTTGCTTCTGCGGCTGCGGCTGCGGTGAGGGCGTCTGCTAAACTGATGTCGCCCTTAGCCATCAGCCGGCTCTGGAGCGCGGGGTCCCACAGACCGAGCACGATTCGGTCTCTCAGGATGTTGTTTAGGTTATCAAATTCGCAGAGCCCCCCTAGGCGCCGCAGCTCGGCGACGAAGTCGCTCAATTTCTCACCCGCTCTCTGGTCTCGCCGGTAGAATTCGTTGTGCCGGATCAGGATGGGGACCTCGGGAGCGTAATGTCGCCGAAGGATAGGTTCAAGGACGTCCCAGTCCATGGCGGTTGCGTCGGCGGGCTTGGCCAACGCTTTGGCCATCTGGAAAACTTCGGTTCCGCAGTGGGTGAGGAAGACGGCGCGTTTTAGCGGGCCCGAGGCGTCCTTCATGCCGGTGCACTCGAGGTACATGCGGAAACGGTCGGAGAACGATTCCCAGTCTTCGGTGGCGGGGTTGAAGGGGGCGGGCGGTGCGATTTTCGCCATCTCGGTGCTTTGTCTGGCTTCCGTCGGACACGGGGTTCGGTTCAGGGTCTGGATCCCATCCTCGTCGCCAGTGTCGTGTCCGCGAAATGACGCCAGGAGTCGGTGATTTCATGCAATGCTCTTTATTTGGAAAACTGGAACCGAACCGGCGAAAGGAAAAAAGCCCGTGGCTTTTATTTCTTTCGCCGCGGCGGCCGCGGCCAATGACAGCACTTCGAATCTCCCGCGCTCTGAACGAGCCAATCGCGGGAGATTCTTAACGAGCCAATCGGTGCGGCTCGCCTGACCAATTAGAAAGCCCCGCGCTTTGGCCAATCAAAGCGCGGGGATTTCGAGTATGTAAATGAGGACAGAACACTATGTATAATTCAAAGTGTACAATATGTTTTTATAAACAATTAAACAGCATTTTAATAACATGGTATCAAAGAATCATGTTAAAACATAAAAAATAAGGAGTGAATTTATATATTATCATGTTTGCAACCTGTAACTGACTGTAATGGTGGATTATAAAGTAACAGTTTTTGGACCATGGCACTTCAGTTGGGCTAATTTACAGAATGCAGTCATCATCTAGGATTCATGACTTAATTTTGGGATTGATATTTGGCAAATTTTGGCAGCATCAGTGCTGTCCAGATGTCTAGTAAACCAGTCTTTTCCTAGCCCTCTGGAGGCTGGGTTGACTAGCTCCATTTTTAGCTACTGGAGACTACATGGATCAATCTCACCCTAGCTTTCCGGAGACTGGAGGCCATTTGCTGCCGGTGGTCAGCCACAGTCAATCCAGCAGAAGTTATTCCCATTACCACTGTTTTTTTGTCCTTGCCATTGTGTTTCTCTATTTAGGCAGGAAAATATTTCTGAAATGACACAACTGGTTACAGGTTGCCTAGTATTTGTTATTTGCAAGAATTCTGAAATCAAGAGTTGGAATATGGTATTTTAAGTGAGCAATTCTACACAAAAATTTTTCATATATATTGGACAATCCAGAGAATGTTTTTAAATGGTTGGCTGTGAAAACTCACTATATCTCTTTGTCTCAGGCCACGCACATACAAACACTCAGAGAGATGGTTGCAAAATTTATTGAAAAGCTTTTGAAGCAAATAAACAAGCAGTAGAAAAAATAAACCTAACAAAATCCAACAAGCTTGCCTTAAACTTCTAAATCCAAAACAGCAGAGACAAGAGTGGTTAAGTGAAAGCCAAAGGTCAAACTGTTGTAGAAGTTTGGTCAGTTTATCCAGATCCAGAGGCTAATCATGACATTTCAAGTTGGGAATCAAGGCACATAGAATCTACACGAATTGTGTTTTACGGTTGTGTCTTATGGAGAGCTTTGAGTTCATTCCTCTTTTTAAGTAGAAGCAACCTCAATTGGAAGACACAGCTTCTTTCTTTCAAAAAGCCTTATACAGCATCTTTGCTCTGCTTTCCTCCTCACACAGCAAGCCCTTGCACTGGGAGGGTGTGGCAGTTCAGAATCCTCATTTTTGGAGATGAGTGGTAGCTAAGTTTCCTGATTATTGGGTGGTACAGCTTTCATTGCCTGCAGTTTCTCCGGCAGAAGTTCTAATGGGAACTGGTGCACAACAAGCTCTCCTAGTCACCTTAAATTCCACTTAGAGCTTTTTTGTTGTGGCGGTTTTACTATGGCCTAGCCCATTTCAAATCAGACCTTCTTATCATAATTTAGGGTGTGTCAAATTGAAAAAAAATTCAGCTTTCAATTTCCAAACATTAGGTGTGCTCAAAAGTACTTTGGGGATTGTAAAGATATTTAGGTTACTTTAATATAATTTAGATGTAACTACATAAATATCATAACTTTTTAACATTTTGTTTCATTTAACCCAAGTATGCTTTATGCAACCTCTCCACCCATAGTCAGTGTTCTGTACGGTCATTTACATTCTTGTAAACGCCATGCTGTGATTGGTCAAAGCGCGCAGGGATCTGATTGGTCGAGTGAGCCGCTCTGATTGGCCCGCTGCGGATCTCCCGCAATTGGTGGAAACTAATTGCGGGAGATTCAAAGCAGTGTCATTGGCCACGGCCGCCGTGGCTTGGGAATAAAAAGCCGCAGTTTTTCCCCCAGAACCCGAGCCGTTCTTGAGACCAATAAATGAGCTGAACCAAGTCACTGAGTCCTGGTCTCCTTGCCGTGCTGGACATAACACTGGCGATGAGGATGGGATTCCAAAGCTAATTCCCCACCAACACGTGTCCGGAGGAAGCGAGACCGACGAGATGGCCAGCATCGCACCGCCCGCGCCCTTCAATCCCGCTACCGAGGATTGGGAATCATACACAGACAGATTCCTCATGTTCCTCGAATGTAGCAACATTAAGGACGCCGCCGGGCCGAAGAAAAGAGCCGTCTTCCTGACACACTGCGGGCCCGCAGTGTTCAAGATGGTAAAAGCTCTAGCGAAATCTGCGGACGTCAAGGAGATGGACTGGGCCGACCTCGAACTATTGCTCCGGAACCACTATGCCCCCGCTGTGCCCACCCTCATCAGGCGGCACGATTTCTACCGGCGGGACCAGAGAGCGGGCGAGAGTATCAGCGATTTTGTGCCTAAACTACGAAGCCTAGGGGGCATGTGCGGGTTCTCGGACATGGATGAGGCCTTACGGGACTGCGTCATACTTGGACTCCGAGACCCAGTCCTACAGAGCCAACTGATGGCCAAAGGAGACATCGCCCTCGCTGATGCCATCACTGAAGCCACCGAAGCCGAGGCAACCCGGAAATCGGCGAACCGCATGCGGAGACCAGACACCGGAGACTGCACCGTGACCGCTGACCCAGGACGGGTGACCGAGGCCCACCCGGAAGCAAGTCACCGCGAGACCACCACCCATCATGGCGAATTCCACTCTGCCTCTGACACCACGGACAAGGAGGAGGAGATCCACCGGCTCCAGACGGGATGTGACCAGCGAAATCGGGGGGCCGTAAGTCGGAGACCGCATGTGCTGGGTGCGGAGGTGACCACCCTCAAGCAGAGTGCCGTTTCTTCGATGCAGTCTGCCGGCACTGCGACAAAAAGGGTCACATCGCCCGAGTCTGCTGATTGAGGAAGGCCTTCAGCCCCAGACAGCGGGACCACAGCGGGCAGAGACGGGACAGCACACCCCCCAGAGCCAGAGATTGCCAAGCCGACAGCCAATGGGACCGGAGTGGACAGAACTGATGAGGTGGCGAAACCCGGCGGAAGGAGGAAGCTCACCAGACGGTCATCATCGGCCACGCATCAACCACCGATGCCCGAAAGGTCTACATGGAGGTAGGCATCGAAGGCGAGCCATGCAAAATGGAGGTGGACTCCGGGTCCTATCTCTCCATGGTCGCCTGGCAAGAAATCAAACGCTTGGTGCCTACCATCCACAAGAAGGGACTGGAGAACCAGAGACTAATAATCAAGGACTACCAGGCAAACCGCATCCCGGTAGTCAGAACCAGACAATTCAAGGTAACATTCAAGGGCTGCACTGCAAAGCTTCCCCTGACGATCGTGGACCGAGACCGACCCAGTCTTTTGGGACTGCAATGGTTCGCACCGCTCGGCATCGAAGTCACGGGCATCAACCACACTGCCGAGACTGATTGGGAACAGCAACTGGCACGGGACTTCCAGGAAGTGTTCGATGGCACTCTAGGCAAGTACTGAGGGTCCCCCCATCTCCTTCAGCCTAGACCCCAACATTTCCCCGATACGCCTAAAACCAAGGCGGGTACTCTTTGCACTCAGGCCAAAAATAGACAAGCAAATTGAACAGCTCGTCAAGCAAGGGGTCCTACAACCAATTGACCACGCCCGGTGGGAGACCCCAATAGTCACCCCAGTTAAGCCCGATGGTTTAGTAAGAATCTGCGGGGACTATAAGGCCACCCTAAATTGCACCTTACAACAAAGCGCCTACCCCGTCCCAGTAGTGCAGCACCTTCTACACTCACTGGGGGGAGGCAAGGTTTTGGCGAAGCTTGACCTGGCACAAGCATACCAACAGCTGCCGGTCGACGCAGAAACCGCTGAGGCGCAAACCATAGTCACCCACCGGGGAGCGTTTCGCTGTAACCGACTCCAGTTTGGAGTCAGCGTGGCGCCTGGAATTTTCCAGAGCCTCATGGAGAGGCTTTTGCAAGGAATCAAGGGGGTGGTGCCCTACTTCGATGATGTGCTGGTGTCGGCAACCAACCAGCTAGAACTAGAGGGTCGGCAAAGGGAGGTGCTAACGAAATTCAAGGAAACTGGGCAAAAGTTGAAGAAAGAAAAATGCCAGCTTTACACAGAGTGGGTCGAGTTCTTGGGGTACCTCCTAGACCGGCACGGCATCCACCCAACCACAAACAAAATCAGAGCCATTAAGGAAGCCCCCACACCAAGGAATAAAATGGAACTGCAAGCATTTCTGGGACTGCTTAATTTTTACAATGTTTTCCTGCCCCAAAAGGCGACCGTGGTGGAGCCTTTGCATAGGCTTTTGGACAAGGCGGCCACCTGGACTTGGGGGAAACGTGAGGAAGCCGCCTTCAGGAAAACCAAGGACCTGCTTACCTCGGATGCCGTCCTCATCCAATACAATGAGACCCTACCACTTGCCGTCACATGCGACGCCTCACCCTTTGGCGTCGGCGTCGTCCTCAGTCACACACTCCCAGATGGAAGGGAAGCACCCACCAAACCACTCACCAAACCAGAGAGGAACTATAGCCAGCTGGACAAGGAGGCCCTGGCCATCGTCGCAGCAGTGAAGAGGTTCCATGAGTACCTCTATGGCCGCACATTCACCATTATCACAGACCACAAGCCGCTACTGGGCATCCTGGCAGGGAACCGGGCCACCCCGAACATCCTATCTCCCAGAATGACAAGGTGGTCTGAATTCCTTGCTGCCTACAGCTACCGGCTCACACACTGACCCGGTAAGACTATCACCCACGCAGACGCCTTGAGCCGCTCGCCATTACCCGACCTAGACACCAACCCAGCACCCACAATGAGCACCCTCAGCGTAGAGACTCTGCCCAATCTACCCATAACTGTGTCAGACATTGCCCGAGAAACTAATAAAGACAAACGTCTGGTGCGGGTGTTACATTGGGTAGAAAAAGGGTGGCCGGAAAAAGATGATGACGAAGCATTCAAGACATTCCGGAACCGGCAAACAGAACTCTTGCTACAAAAAGGGTGTGTACTGTGGGGGGATAGGGTTGTTATTCCGGAAAAACTACAAGGGAAGGTATTGGGGTTGTTACACGAGGGGCACCCGGACATAGTTAGAATGAAAGCCCTGGCCAGAAGTTACGTTTGGTGGCCAGGGATGGACAAGCAAATCGAGGCCTGGGTGGCAAGATGTGAACGCTGCCAAGAAACCAGACCGAGCCCTCCCGCGGCACCAATCCTGGAATGGGAAACCTCCAGGGGACCATGGTCCAGGATCCACATAGATTTTGCTGGGCCCACTAAGGGACATACGTTCCTTGTAATGGTAGATGCTTACTCCAACTGGTTGGAGGTAAGCAACATGAAAACCACCAGCATGGAGGCCATGACCAAGGAACTTAGCAAGCTATCCACGGCCTCCCAGACGTCATCTTGTTGGACAATGGGCCCCAATTCACCTCACTAGAATTTGAAAAATTCCTAGCGGAATGGGGCATACAACATGCATTGACAGCTCTGGCACATCCGGCAGCGAACGGAAGGGCGGAACGGATGGTTCAATTTTTGAAAAAAACCATCCAAAAAATCGAACACAGGAAAATCCAAGAAAAAATAAATAAAATGCTCTTCATACAACATATAACCCTGAACACAACAACAAACAAAAGCCCGGCAGAGCTACTAATGGGGAGGAAAATAAGGTCCCCACTAGACAGGCTGCACCCCACATACAACCCGAAAAAAAGACCCAACTCCTCTAGCAAGCACCGGTCCTTTGCACCAGGCGACGCCGTCTACACAAAGAACCTAACCGAAGACCCATTATGGGTACCAGCAACCATAACCCAACTGACAGGCTCCCGCTCATACCAGCTGCAAACAACCGATGGACGAGCATGGAAACGCCACATCAATCAACTAAGATTGAGAACAATCACAGGAAACACAACCGACACGCAACCAAACATAGACAACCCCCCTAATACAAGCCAAGAGGGGAGGGAATACCCCGGGAACCAGAACCCAATAGAAAGAAACCAGCAACACTTACCGATTGACAGCTAGCTCGAAGCCTCACCAGGAAGAAGCAGCCAGGCCAGCTCAACCAGCCCAGAAAGACTAGGCGGGAGCGGCGGAAACCGCAGCTCAACCAGCCCGGGTAGACCGGGAGGGAGCTGCGACAAGAAGCCCAGCGAGACCTTCCAGGCGGTTCCATCGACGAGGCCGAGAGCAACAGAGAACCCAACCGAACTGGCCAGGAGCCAAACAACAACTGACCTGCGCAGGTCCAGTGGGCAAGTACGGAGCCCGCCTACTTACGGGACTATGTCATGTAGGACCGAACCAAGAGGGGAGGGGTGTTCTGTACGGTCATTTACATTCTTGTAAATGCCATGCTGTGATTGGTCAAAGCGCGCAGGGATCCAATTGGTCGAGCGAGCCGCTCTGATTGGCCCGCTGTGGATCTCCCGCGATTGGTGGAAACTAATCGCGGGAGATTCAAAGCGGTGCCATTGGCCGCGGCCTCCGCGGCTTGGGAATAAAAAGCCGCAGTTTTTCCCCCGGAACCCGAGCCATTCTCGGGACCAATAAATGAGTTGAACCAAGTCACTGAGTCCTGGTCTCCTTGCCGCGCCGGACATAATAGTCAGCACTCAGATCAGCATAGATCTGAGGTCCAAAATCAACTTCAGGCCAATAACAAGTAAGCAATATTGCAATCAAGAAACTGCCAAAGAACCATTAGTAAGCAGCCTTAAGACCGTCCCCGCCCACACAGATGGGCAAGATACCAGAATATGAAGTGAAAGCAAGTAGAACTGATGATGTTACTTAGTTAGGGTAATGAAACATCTGCAAGAAAACAAGCTCAGAGAGCACCAAGGACCCCTCTTGTGTAATTTTTCTGCTGGTTTTCCTTCCTGTTAACTGCGACATGCTTTGTTCACTCTTGCACACACTTTATCATTAATGCTGCTGTCATTTTGTAGATGGACTCCTAAGGAATGAAATCTATTGGTCTTCACTAGATCTTCATTGCTAACTTGTATGGTGAAGTTGCTTGGGCTGGTCTCTAAGTATTTAATCTTCTTGATGTTGAGGTGCAGGCCCTATTGGCTAAGGCGGTTGCTCCAGATCTGCACATATTACTGCAGTTCTTCTCTGGAGGCAGTTGCAAGCATGATATCATCAGAATAAAGCAAGGTCCAGGGAATGTCATGTTGCAGTTCTTGCATGTCAGTATCCATGATGCAAATGAACAGCAATGGTGGTAATGCTGAGCTTTGTTGAACACCAATTATCACATGAAAATGTTTGGAAAGGCCTGCAGCTGATCTCACATGACTGCTTGACTGTCATAACAATATTACTTTCATTTATCTCTCATTCGGTCTTTACATAGGTGCTTTCAACAATGTTTCAGTTCTCAGTGCTTAAAAGTTTCTGTTGCTAATCAAAAACTGGAATACAAAACCAGTTTACCTGCTATATTTTTCCAACTATTTAAAAGACTAGAAGGCAGCCGGTACCTAATATTTTTTTGTTATTTATAAACAGTCCTTTTCTTCAAATCCTTTATATTTCTACAGACATGAAACAGATAAGGATTATCATTTAACACAAATAGCCCAATATTTTCTTTAAAACATTTCTATCCTTCACTCATTTTTGGCCATCAAAGACTAAATTCTCTAATATCTTGGTTTGTTTGTTTATTTATTTATTGCTCTATTGATGTAACAAATTCTCTTTCTCTCTCTTTTTTATTTTTAAATTTTATTCATAAACATTTTTTGAATACAGCATCTTTCTCTTTTGTAATGGTTAGTTGTGTCATGAAAGCAGTATTGAAATTTTTGAATTTGGATAGTTGTTTGTTTTAGTTGTTTCCCCCTTAAAAGTAACTTTCTCAATTCACTGATATAAAGTGCCAAAATTTGTGCATCTTATCAATGGACATATATACACAGGAATGTATGTAAACAAAGTTATTTTATGTTCCGATTTTACTTGAAAAGAGAAAAAAATGTATGTAAATGTGTGAAGTAGAGGGTTCACAGACAGTATGGATACCATTATTAAACTGGTTGAAAACATTGAGGTTTTTGCTTATTTTTCTGAAATTTCCTAAGATTATATAAACTTGATTGCATTTAAATAAATTAATATGTTAATTAATTATTTTGTATTAATATTATTATTAATATTATTATTAATAATATATTTATTAATATATTAAATCAATATAATATACTTGTAATATATTTGCTGATTGCATTTGCTGATTTTTTAAATATATATATATATATATATATATATTATATTTTTATAAAAATATTTAGATAGATAGATAGATAGATAGATAGATAGATAGATAGATAGATAGATCTTTTGTTATTCGGGTTTTCTCCCACGTAAGATTGGAAGTATCTAGGCAACGTTTCGATGAAGTCTCATTCATCATCTTCAGGCTTGGTCTTCAGCTCTGTGCTTCTCAGAGTGATGTGAGCTTGCAGCTGCTTCTTCCTTTTAACTGCTAGTGGGGGTGTGACTTGAATGGGTGGGGGCTTGGCTGTGTTCTGATTGGGTGGGGGTGTGTTCTCATTGGTTGGGGGTTTGGCTGTGTTCTGATTGGCTGGAGGCGTGTTCTGTTTAGGTGGGGGCTTGGTTGTGCTCAGGTTAGTCTTAGTTGTTGGGGGATTTGAGCTGGTGAGCTGTGATCTTGTTGTTTGGCTTCGAGTTCGTGGTTCTGCTGCATCTTCATGGTGGGGGTCAGTTCGCTTCATGTATGGCCCACAGGGGTTTGAAGTGGGTAGTGATGCAGCTGCAGTGCGGCTTCTGGTCTGTGGTCGTGGTACGTGGGAGAAAACCCGAATAACCAAAGATCCACATACAAATACCCGCGAGAACTTCAGAAAACACACACACACACTTATATTTTATATTTTATATTTTATATTTTATATTTTATATTTTATATTTTATATTTTATATTTTATATTTTATATTTTATATTTTATATTTTATATTTTATATTTTATATTTTATATTAATATATATATACATATATACATATACATATATACATATACATATACATATACATATACATATACATATACATATACATATACATATACATATACATATACATATATATATATATATATGTTTTCTGAGGTTCTCGCGGGTACTTGTATGTGGATCTTTGGTTATTCGGGTTTTCTCCCGCGTAAGATTGGAAGTATCTGGGCAACGTTTCGATGAAGTCTCATTCATCATCTTCAGGCTTGGTCTTCAGCTCTGTGCTTCTCAGAGTGATGTGAGCTTGCAGCTGCTTCTTCCTTTTAACTGCTCCTGGGGGTGTGACTTGATTGGCTGGGGGCTTGGCTGTGTTCTGATTGGATGGGGGGGTGTTCTCATTGGTTGGGGGTTTGGCTGTGTTCTGATTGGTTGGGGGGTTGGCTGTGTTCTGATTGGCTGGAGGCGTGTTCTGTTCAGGTGGGGGCTTGATTGTGCTCAGGTTAGTCTTAGTTACTGGAAGGTTTGAGCTGGTGAGCTGTGATCTTGCTGTTTGGCTTCGAGTTCGTGGTCGTGCTGCATCTTCATGGTGGGGGTCAGTTCGCTTCATGTATGGCTCAGAGGGGTTTGAGGTGGGTAGTGATGCAGCTGCAGTGCAGCTTCTGGTCCGTGGTCGTGTTTCATCTTCTGTGTGGGTGTGAGTCTGCTTTCTACGTGGAAGTGTGGTGGTGGCATCTTGTGTGGCTATCAGGGGTGTGGGTCTGGTGTCACTCTTCATGTTAGGTACGCGTCTGTTCATGAGGGCGGGTTTCCAAATGGCTGGTAGGCGGGAGGCATCATCTCGTTTATTCATGCTGTGTGGGCGTTTTTCTATCTCTATGGCTTCTCTGATGATTCTGCTGCTGAAGTGTTCGGTTTTGGCGATAGTTCTGGTATTTTTAAAGTCAATCTCATGTCCTGTGGCTTTGAGGTGTTGGACCAGGGAAGAGGTCGGTTCTTCCTTTTTGATTGAGTTCTTATGTTCTTCAATGCGTGCACCTATTCTTCTGTTAGTCTGTCCAATGTATGTGGTGGGGCAGGCAGTGCAAGGGATTTCGTATACTCCTTGAATTTCTAACTCGATTCTGTCCTTAGGGTTTCTTAGGATGGTGGATATCTTTCTGTTTGTGCAGAATGCTGTCTTAATGTTGTGTTTTTGGAGGATCTTGCTGATTTTGTCCGTAGTGCCTTTTATATATGGGAGGAGGGCTTTGCCATTCTCTTGTTCTTTGTCTTGGATTTTGGCTGGGGTTTCTTTTTGGATTAGGTGGGTGATCTTCTTTCTTTGGAATCCATTGGCTGTCAGCACACCGGTGAGAGTGTGTAGTTCGGTCTCTAGGTGTTGTTCATCGGCTAAGCATTTTGTTCTGGAGATGAGTGTCTCAGCTACGGAATTGATCTGTGCTGGATGGTGGTGTGAGAGTGCGTGTAGATAGCGGTTTGTATGTGTTTTCTTCTGGAAGATGGTGTGTCCTAGGGAGCCATTGGATTTTTTGTATACCAAGACATCTAGGAAGGGAAGTTGGTTGTTAGCTTCTGTTTCCATGGTGAATTGTATTTTGGGGTGTTGGCTGTTGAGGTGTGTGAGGAAGTTGTTCAGTTTTTCTTTCCCGTGTGGCCAGATTATGAAGGTGTCATCTACGTATCTGAGCCAGAGTTTGGGTTTGTGATCATATTTTTCTAGAGCTTGTGTTTCAAAGTGTTCCATGTAGAGGTTAGCGATGACAGGTGAGAGGGGTGATCCCATGGGTGCTCCTTCTATTTGTTTGTATTTTTGTCCGTTGTAGGTGAAGTATGTATTGGATAGGCAGTGGTTGGTCAGATCTAGGATGTGCTTGGGGGGGTTGTATTTGTTTTGGATGGCTGTCAAGGCTTCTTTTATTGGCACTTGGGTGAAGAGGGATATGACATCGAAGCTCACTAGTAGGTCACTGGGTTGTAAGTTTTGTTTCTTTATGATCTCGATGAACTGGAATGAGTTTCTTACGTGTGAGTTGATGGATTCTGCATAGGGCTGTAGTTGTTTGGCGAGAAATTTGGCTAGGTTTTGTAGAGGTGAGCCTATGGAGCTGACTATTGGTCTAAGTGGGGTTCCTTCTTTGTGTATCTTGGGGAGACCATAAAGTTTAGGGAATCTGGATGATTTCTCTCTGGGTATGATTCTTTGCTGGATTTCTTCACTGATGGGGGAGGCTTTTATTTTGGATCTGGTGGTTTTTTCTAGGTAGGTGGTGGGGTCTGTCTTTAGGGGGTTGTATGTGGGGTCTTGGAGTAGGTTGGTTAACTTGGATTGGTAGTCAGATGTGTTCATAACCACTGTCGCGTTTCCCTTGTCTGCTGGTAGGATTATTATGCTGGTGTCTTCTTTCAGGTTAAGTAGTGCAGTTTGTTCTTCTTTGGATAAGTTGCTTTTGGGTGGTTTGCTAGTGCAGAGGATGTTGGTGATTTCGAGTCTGATAAATGATGCCTCCCGCCTACCAGCCATTTGGAAACCCGCCCTCATGAACAGACGCGTACCTAACATGAAGAGTGACACCAGACCCACACCCCTGATAGCCACACAAGATGCCACCACCACACTTCCACGTAGAAAGCAGACTCACACCCACACAGAAGATGAAACACGACCACGGACCAGAAGCTGCACTGCAGCTGCATCACTACCCACCTCAAACCCCTCTGAGCCATACATGAAGCGAACTGACCCCCACCATGAAGATGCAGCACGACCACGAACTCGAAGCCAAACAGCAAGATCACAGCTCACCAGCTCAAACCTTCCAGCAACTAAGACTAACCTGAGCACAATCAAGCCCCCACCTGAACAGAACACACCTCCAGCCAATCAGAACACAGCCAACCCCCCAACCAATCAGAACACAGCCAAGCCCCCAACCAATGAGAACACCCCCCCATCCAATCAGAACACAGCCAAGCCCCCAGCCAATCAAGTCACACCCCCAGGAGCAGTTAAAAGGAAGAAGCAGCTGCAAGCTCACATCACTCTGAGAAGCACAGAGCTGAAGACCAAGCCTGAAGATGATGAATGAGACTTCATCAAAACGTTGGCATTCAGCTTAGTTTGGGTATTTTCCCACGTCATAGTAGTTGTGCTTTTAAAGTTGTAGCAATGTTTCAGCAGAATCTCATCTGCCATCATCAGGCTTCAGTATAGTGTTCATCTGTGAGTCAGACTTTTACAGTGTTTCAGATTTAAATTTGGGGCAGCCTATTGCTGTGCCAGAATGGTTTTTTCTTCATCCTGATTGGTTGGGAGTCTTGGTCTGTGTTTATTGGTCTTGGAGTTTACTGTTCTGCTCGATTGGTGTTTCAAATATCTTCTGTCTGTTTTTTGGCTCTTTTTGTATCTTGATTGGCTGGCAACATTGTGTTACTTTATGGGAGGCCTTTAGTGCAGCTTGCCTCCGGGTAAATGGATGGCTATCATTAGTTAGGAAGCTAGGTTTCATCTGGGTGCCTGGTTGGGATGTGTTTGAGCTGGAGGTATCAGGGGGGATCTGTTTGTGCCCAGGTGTTTGCCTGGCTTGTGGTGTGGAGATTTTTTTGTTTGTGAGTGCAGGCTTCCAAATGATTGACAGTCTGGTGGAATCATCTCTTCTATTCATGCTTTCTGGTCTTTTTTCAATCTCTATGGCTTCTCTGATGATTCTGTGGCTGGGGTTTTCTATGGTGGCTAGGGTTTTGGTGCCATTGAAGTTGATGCTATGACCTGTGGCTTCCATGTGTTGGACTAGTGAGGAAGTGTGTTCCAGCTTTTTGACTGCATTTTTGTGTTCATCCAGGCGGGTACTTATTCTTCTATTCGTCTGTCCAATGTATGTGGCCGGGCATGATGCACAGGGGACTTCGTATATGCCTTGGTTTTCCAGGTCAATGTTATCTTTGGGGTTTCTAAGGATGGCTGCTATTTTTCTGTCTGTTTTGAAGGCAGTCTTGATGTGATGCCTGTGTAGTATCTTACTAATTTTGTCTGTAGTACCTCTTATGTAGGGCAGGACAGCTGTTCCATAGGTCTGTTCATCTTCTGGGTCTCTATTATGTCTCAGTGTGTTTTGGTGGATCAAGCTGGTGATTTTGCTTTTGTGGAAGCCGTTGGCTGTCAGTACTTTAGTCAGGGTGCATAGTTCAGTCTTAATGTGTGTCTTGTCTGCCAGGCGTTTGGTTCTAGTAATTAGTGTTTTGGCCACGGAGTTTTTCTATGCTGGATGGTGGTGGGATTGGGCATTGAGGTAGCGGTAATTGTGTGTTTTCTTCTGGTATACGGTATGTCCTAGCGTGCGCCATCTTTTTTTTTGTAGATTAGTACATCTAGGAATGGCAGTTGTTTGTTTGTTTCCATTTCCATGGTGAACTTGATTTTGGGGTGTGTGCTGTTTAGGTGTGTTAGGAAATTGTTTAGGTTTTCTTTTCCATGGGGACAAATCACAAATGTGTCATCTATGTATCTTAACCATAGTTTGGGCTTGTGGATGGCATTGGCCAGGGCTCTGGATTCAAATTCTTCCATGAACAGGTTTGCAATGACGGGTGACAGTGGTGATCCCATAGGGGCTCCTTCAATTTGTTTGTATCTTTGTCCTTTGTATATGAAATATGTGTTGGTTAAGCAGTGTTCTGTTAGTTCCATGAGGTGTTTAGCTGGTTGGTATTTATTTTTGATTATTTGAAGGGTGTCTTTTATTGGGACTTGAGTGAATAGTGAAACCATGTCGAAACTTCGAAGCAGATCTTCTTGCTCCACATGTAGATCTTTGATCATTTCCAAGAAGTGGTATGAGTTTTGTACATGTGAAGCTGCTGTTTCAGCATGGGGCTGTAGCTGTTTTGCTAAGTGTTTAGCTAGGTTTTGTAGTGGTGCTCCTCTGGAGCTGACTATGGATCTGAGAGGTATGCCTTCTTTGTGTATTTTTGGGAGACCGTATAGTTTGGGGCATCTGGAAGATTTTTCTGTTGGGATGATCATCGGTTGGATCTCTTTGCTCATGTGGCTAGTTATAATTTTCTTCTTGGTTAATTTTTCCAGATATGTGGTTGGGTCTGTGTTTATGGGTTTGTATGTGGGATCTTGGAGTAGGTCTGTTAATTTTGTTTCATAGTCTTTTCTGTCTATTACTACTGTGGCATTCCCTTTGTCTGCTGGGAGGATCATTATGTTGCTATCTCTTTTCAGGGTTTGTAGCGCTTTAATTTCTTCTTTCTGCAAGTTGTTTTTGGGGGGTTTGCTTGTGCATAGGATGTTGGTAACTTGGTGTCTTATTTTATCAGCTTCATCTGTATTTAATTTGGTTAGGCTGGATTCTACTGCACATATAATGGATTCTGTGGGGATTATTTTGGGTGCTATAGCATAATTGAATCCTTTGGTTAGGACATCTGTTTCTGTTCTGGTGAGTTCTCTGTTGGAAACGTTGTACACTAATTGTTTCAGGTGTTGTTGTGAGTTGTTGGGGGTTTTCTTGTCATGTTCTAATTTCTTTAATTTTTTCAAGAGTTTTTCCTATTTGTAAGTGGTTTCAGATTCAGCTCTCCAAGTTGTAAGTTGTTTTATCTTGTGCCAAAGTAGAGGGTGGATTTTGCTGCTCAATTCCAGGTGTAGTGCTAGGAAATCTTTGTTTAACTGATCTAATTGGAATCTCTTACTGCGGAGCTAGTTCCTTAGCAGAGCCATTTCAGTTCTTTTCAGGATACATTTAGTGGCTGCTGTGCTTTGATGAAATGTTAATTTGAAGCAGGTTGGTGTAATATTGTTGTCTCTGCAGCTGCGTAGGAATTGGAGGTCACATAGTATTCCTGCTTTTGTAATTTCCAGTTTCTTGGCTGGAAATTCTGGCTGTTTATTTCCTCCCCATAGAGGTTTGATATTTATTTTCTTAAGTTTTCGTGGGTACTTACATGTATGGCATTCAGCTTACTTCGGGTATTTTCCCACGTCATAGTAGTTGTGCTTTTAAAGTTGTAGCAACGTTTCAGCAGAATCTCATTTGCCACCATCAGGCTTCTGTATAGTGTTCATCTGTGAGTCAGACTTTTACAGTGGTTTCAGATTTAAATTTGGGGCAGTCTATTGCTGTGCCAGAATGGTTTTTTCTTCATCCTGGTTGGTTGGGAGTCTTGGTCTGTGTTTATTGGTCTTGGAGTTTACTGTGTTCTGCTTGATTGGTGTTTCTAATATCTTCTGTCTGTTTTTTTGGCTCTTTTTGTATCTTGATTGGCTGGCAACATTGTGTTACTTTATGGGAGGCCTTTAGTGCAGCTTGCCTCCGGGTAAATGGATGGCTATCATTAGTTAGGAAGCTAGGTTTCATCTGGGTGCCTGGTTGGGATGTGTTTGAGCTGGAGGTATCAGGGGGGATCTCTTTGTGCCCAGGTGTTTGCCTGGCTTGTGGTGTGGAGATTTTTTTTGTTTGTGAGTGCAGGCTTCCAAATGATTGATAGTCTGGTGGAATCATCTCTTCTATTCATGCTTTCTGGTCTTTTTTCAATCTCTATGGCTTCTCTGATGATTCTGTGGCTGGGGTTTTCTATAGTGGCTAGGGTTTTGGTGCTTTTTTCAATCTATGGCTTCTCTGATGATATATATATAATATGTGTGTGTGTGTGTGTGTGTGTGATGTCTCACCTATATTCACAAGTGAGAACAAGGAGTTCCACAGTTCAAAATATTCAAACAAAACAAAGCCAGACTAAAAAAGGGTTAACAGTACTATATTCCAGTCCTTGGCAGACTTCCCGGAATCTGTCTGGTAATTCAGAATGTTCATAAATTACAAAGGCCGCTCCACACGTATCCTTTCGACACATCAAACACTTTGCTTCCAAGCAAAGTTTGAGAATCAGCAATCCTCCTTTAATCACCTGGATGGGCATGTCAGTCTCTCTAATCAATGTCTGGCTTGACGCCTCCCTTCAGCTTGACGTTTCATTCTTCTCCTGGTTCTAGCGTCAATCCACGATCTGTCAGTTTCCCCATTAGAAGCCTCTGACTCATTTTGTGGATCAGTTGCTGGCATGAGTGAAGTCGAAGGTTCTGGCAAAGATTGTCTCTCCGACAATCTCTCATCCTCCTGGCTCACATCTGTGTCCTCTGATAATTCAGACTCCACATTCACAGCAGGCTCCACCCTTTCATCTTCAGAGTCATCAGAGTCAAAACTCACAGCAGGATCAATCCTTTCAGTCACAACACTATCCCTCACCACAGGGGCCTTCCCCCGAGTCTGATGATCAGGATGTGGATTTGAAGGGAATTGTGCATGATATATTCGAATAAAGTCTGGGGCATGCACCTTGGACACATCCTGCCAAGAGTCAAAACTCACAGCAGGATCGATCCTTTCAGTCACAACGTTTCGGCAGAATCTCATCTGCCATCATCAGGCTTCTGTATTGTGTTCGTCTGTGAGTCAGACTTTAACAGCCATTTCAGTTTTAAATTTGGTGCCAGCCTACTGCTGTGCCAGAATGTTTTTTTATTCATCCTTATTGGTTGGGAGTCTTGGTCTGTGTTTTTTGGTCTTGGAGTTTGCTTTGTTCTGCTTGATTGGTGTTTCAAATATCTCCTGTCTGTTTTGTAGCTTTTTTTGTCTTGATTGGCTGGCAACATTGTATTTCCTGTATTGGAAGCTTTTAGTGCGGCTTGGCTCTGAGTAAATGGACGTCTATCATTTATTAGGAAGCTGGGTTTCATCTGGGTGCCTGGTTGGGGTGTGTTTGAGCTGGAGGTATCAAGAGGGATGCGTTTGTGCCCAGGTGTTTGCCTGGCTTGTGGTGTGGAGATTTTTTTTGTTTGAGAGTGCAGGCTTCCAGATAACTGACAGTCTGATGGAGTCATCACTTCTATTCATGCTTTCAGGTCTTTTTTCAATCTCTATGGCTTCTCTGATAATTTTGTGGCTGGGGTTTTCTATAGTGGCTAGGGTTTTGTTGCCATTGAAGTCGATGCTATGACCTGTGGCTTTCATGTATTGGACTAGTGAGGAAGTGTGTTCCAGCTTTCTTACTGCATTTTTGTGTTCATCCAGGTGGGTACTTATTCTTCTATTGGTCTGTCTAATGTATGTGGTAGGGCATGATGCACAAGGGACTTCATATATGCCTTGATTTATATTGTATGGTGAAGTTGCTTGGGCTGGTCCCTAAGTATTTAATCTTGGAAAATACACAAACAAAGCTGAATACCATACATATAAATACCTGCAAAAACTTAAGAAAACATACATATATATATGGTATTCAGCTTTGTTCGGGTATTTTCCCATATCATTATAGTTGTGCCTTTAAAGTTGTAGCAACATTTCAGCAGGATCTTATCTGCCATCATCAGACGAACATTATACAGAAGCCTGATGATGGCAGATGAGATTCTGCCGAAACGTTGCTACAACTTTAAAAGCACAACTATAATGACATGGAAAAATACTCGAACAAAGCTGAATACCATACATGTAAGTACCCACGAAAACTTAAGAAAACATACACACACACACACACACACACACACTCACACACATATAAAATATGCATAAAATATGGACATGCTAACTAGTTCAACCATTATAGAAGGGACTTTGAAAACCTGGAAAACGTAAAATTCTTAATTTTATTATTGTATGCAAAGCAACTTTTTAGAGTTGCAGTAGATTTTGAAAAATAAAATTTAAATCATTTTTTCACCAAATCTTTCATGAACAGGCACTGGGGAAAAATTCTAGTGGGCATTTATAATTATGTACCTGAAACAATTTTGATATCCAGGTGTTTAATCTTCATAGACTATATTAAAATAAGCTATGTTAATGTTGTTATTAGTTTTGTTTTTCTGTGGTATTCTTAAGGGCAAGTTAGAACACGGAAACATCTTCAGTCCCAGTTCTTTCATTTTTAAGCAAACTCTTTGAAAAATAAAATTGTATAAGCAACCTAATAAAATGTCAGCTCAGAAGATGTATGGTATGGTTATGTTGTAGAATTCAGTTGCTCATAAATAGATTGTTGAGTCTCTAATATGTCTTTATTTTCCTGACATATTCCACTGCAGCCCATTAATATATCTGCTCCTATTGTCATATAGTGTCCAATTAGTACATTTGAACAAGAGCTCTGTACCAGAAACAAAATATTTAAATAATCACCTGTTCTTGTTTTAATAATGCTTCATAAGTCTCTATCACAGATGTCTGGAATTTTTAATTCCGCTTTGTGCTATGTAACCTTGAACAGTAAGTCCTGTCTTAAAAAAAAAAAAATGCTCTAAACATTACTCCGAAACAGATTGTAACAGCGTAAAAATTAACATTAACATCTCTATTGTAAGAAAACTTTATACTGAAGAACTCATCTATGACAATTATTTGTAGACTGTGTATTGTGAGAGCACAAGTATCTTTTGGAAGCTTATATATTTCTATAGTTCTAGAGAAAAAAGGTCAATGCTAGAACTGGAGGTACATAAATCCTTTGAAGGAGATGCTTTGCAACTTGCAGAAGCACATGCAAAAGGTAGTCCTTGTTTTATAACCATTCATTTGGCGACTATTCAAAGGTACAGAGGCATTGAAAAATTTACAACCAATCCTCCCACTTACGACTATCGTAACATCTTCACAGTCACATGATCAAAATTTTGATGGTTGGCAACTGGCATATATTTATAATAGTTGGAGTGTCCTGGGATCATGTCATCATCATTTGCAACTTTTTCAGCTGATTTCTGACAAGCAGTCAATAGTGGAAGCCAGATTCAGTAAAAAAATCGTATGTTCACTTAACAACTTTAAGGATTCACACAACAATCCTGGCACGAAAGGGTCATAAAATTGGGTGTGACTGGCTTAACAATCACCTCGCTTAGCAACAGAAATTCGGATCCAAATTGTGGTTATAAGTCAAGGATTACTTGTATAGTAGAACCTCTGGTCACGAATGCTTCTGACCATGATCAAATCGGGTTCCACTAAAAAAATTCACAAAAGGTTTTTTTTCATGGTCAATTTTCCCTTCCACACCATTTTTTTTTGTAAGTGACAAATTTCCAAAATTAGGTTTGGGTCACGACCAAATCAGGTTGTGACCAAAGTTATGGAATGAATTATGGTCGTGACCGGAGGTTCTACTGTATATAGGACTTCTTTGAATCATTTGTCATTTTAAATCCAATATTTGATTAATTTTAATACTGGAGTAGAATAAAATGTCTATGCATATTCATATATATATACATGCATCATGTTCAAGATTGGAATATTACATTTGCATCAAACTGGAGTACAGTAAAACATAAATTTAACAATAGAAAGGTAATATTGTAGCAGCTACTTAAGAGAGTGACCTGACTAGAGATGTAGATTAAAAAGCCATTAGCCCTGAATGTCAGTCAACATGATGAGAGAAGAGTGCCTAAGATTGAGACAAATGTGGTTTCATATCTCCTGCCTTTGATCAGTTTCTGAGCTCAGTAATCTTTCTGGTTAAACATTTGGTCTTTTAATTTTAATTTGAAATTAAAAATTATTTGTACTATTGCATGTACATTAAATATTCACAGGCATATTAAATTGATTTGTACAAGACAAATATGAAAGTAAAAATGTTTTGCAACTCTGTTAACAATCATTTTAACAGATGGGTTCTGTGAGTACTTCAGACCCCTCAAAGCTCTTAAGATATCTTACATTCCCTTGTGGTATATGGAAATTATTTTTTCCTATGTAACTTTTTTGGGGGAAATAGATAATTACCAAAAATATGAAAATTTGCTCCAGTCAAGTTTAGTTTTCCGTGTCTGAAACCAACATACAGTATTATTTCTGCATGAAATTTTAATTGTTATTTTCTTTAACCTCATATAAAATCCTAAATTTCATTCCGAAATCCAGATTCGGGTTTTTGAAGCAACAAGATCCACTAAATAATTTCTATGTTGTTGTCAATTCTGTGTTGTTTTTTTTATCTTCAGAAAATGAATTTGGAGGAAAATTGGTGAATCCAACGCAGTGAGAGGCTTGGAAAACAGAGACTGGACCAAAGAACAATTATTTTACTGAACAATTTCAGGTACAATTGAACAATATACTATTGAGAGTTTATTACCAAAAATCAACAATCTCTTTGTGCTTTTTTGTTTTGCTACTCTTGGTACCCCCTGTGACTGTATGTGACTGTTTCTAAGATGCTGCATTCATAAAATGACAGTTCACACTGTCAAGATTAAGTTATTAAACAAAATATTGTATGTGCATATATTATACATTGATGCTATAAACAGCATAAAGAACCATCAAAAACAGTGTTAACTTACCATAGCATTTTCTAAATGCAAAAATGAGAATTGTGAGAAAATATCAAGCAGATATATAAGGAGATTTCAGGATTTCTTTTACAATATGGATGTGTGCTCATATACACATGTTCACACGCACAGAAAATTAGTTGCGTTTCTTTCTGTAGTGAGCATACTTTTCTAGTAGCTGTAGAAAGCAGAGATTAATTTGTGTGGGTTTATGACACTCAACAATATAAAAATAGAAATGAAGATGTACATAATTGTGCTAGGAAATGGTACTCTTTATTTATATTGCCACTTTGGGACAAAGTTTCTGAAAGAATTGCTACATCATTTTGCAGGAAGCTAGACTATATAGTACCTGATCTGTGATCTTTAGAGGAGGGCAGAAAGATACATTGCCAATTGTTTCATATAATCCTGTATATATTAATAATAGGGTACAGGTTGCATCTAATTGCTTCAGATATGACCAAGCAATGCATTCTTGCAATCTATCATTACTAACAGTATCTAATCTATATTTGCAACAAGGAATAATGATGTTCGCTTTTGTTAAAGACCATTTTGTTGTTTTCACTTAAATAAATGTAACACAATATGTGAATTTATGTTTCTTACTTTACTGAAGTTGTTTCCACCACTAACTTGGGTGAGAGAGATCTGAGTTATATCATACTTTACACAGTAATCTTAAATTTTTGAGAAAAATATAAATGCAATAACAAAACAATACATTTATTATTATTTTTTCATGGAAGCCTTCTTTATGGGACATTTTTCTGATTGATTTCTCCCTGTTTAGAAAATGAACTATATACATTTTGAAATATATCAGTTTAAAACTATTAGATCAAGTTAAAATGCCTTCAATTTCTAGCATCATTGATCATTCACAATGTGAACATTTTTTCAGTATTTAAGAAATATGTTTTTAGAAGACTTTACACAAGCCTCAATTTTCATAGATTGCAACTATAAAAATTGTGGCCTGGTCAATATCTACCTCTGTTGTCAATGCAATGTTTCTTCAGTTTGACCTAGCTATGGCATAATTTTTCTCTGAAGTAGCATTTGCCTGATTACTTCATCTCTGCTAATTTTTGAGCCTAGGAAGACAAAGTCTGTGAGCACTTCAACTTCTTGTCTGTATTGGGTTAGACTTTCCTATTGACATAACTTCCTTTTTTTACATAAAATATGAAAATATTTTTATGTAAAATATTGAGCAGCAGGCTAGTAGGCTGTTGTCTTTTGCTTTCAACAAAATAGCTTTGTAGTTCTTTTTTAAAAAATATTATTATTATTTCCAGCCCTCTAAGGAATATTAGCAACATGTTTGAGGAGATTGACGTTTTTACCAGCAATATTAATTTCACTTTCTATTTGCTGTAGTTCAGCCTTTCTCATGATTTATTCTGACCATAAATTAATGTAGTTAATGTACCTAAGTGGGCAATATACTGGGCACACATCCTTCCCAATTTTGAAAAATTTAGTCACTGCATATTCCTTCTAACAATTGTCCTGGTCACCTTGAAATTATTCAATGGGCAAGTGAGATAGCCTGGAACACTCAGACTTTTAATTTGCTTTAGTCAAAAGCCTTTGTAAAATCAAAAAGGCAAACTTTTCTGAAACTTGTTTTTCCAATTCTTTTTATATTAGCCATATGATGTCTCTGCCTCTAAATTAGCTTGTATATCAGCAGTTTTCATGTACCGTATATACTCGAGTATAAGCCAAGTTTTTCAGCACATTTTTTGTGCTGAAAAAACCCCCCTCGGCTTATACTCGAGTCAGATTCCCCTCTGAAAAAAAAATGGTGTGGAGCTCCGAAGCTGGGCAGTCGCTTCCCTGCTTCCGTGTTTCCTTTGCAACTTTTAAGCATGGGGGTAATCAGAAGCAGAAAAGTTCTTGCTTGAGGATATATTGTTTTTTCTTTTTTTAACTGTTTTTAGGGGGGGAAGACCCACCGCCATGTGAGAATGCTCAGACACGAAATCTATCCAACCGAAAATAAGTTTGTGTGTGTGTGGGGGGGATTTTAACAGAGGGAAGATGTAGGGAGAAGGCAAAAGCGACGGAAGATCCTTCAGGGGAAACTGAGGGGGAGACTCACCCTTGGTCCAGATGAGCCCCCTTCCCCTTTCTCTAGGCTGAGAAAACAACGCGAGCCAAGGTTGCTTCGGCTCCACTCAGCTTCGTTTCCTCAGCTCCAGCTGCTTTCAGTCCACTCGGGAGGAGGAGGTGGTGGTGGCGGCTCGCATTGTTTTCTGATAGTGAGATCATTTCCCAAATTAATTGATTCACTAACCCAAAAGAAGAAGATGTTGATGACAGTGGGAGGCAGGAGTCACTCTTTCCCTTGCAAGAAAAAAGCAAGAGCCGTTCTTATGATCTCTCCCTCTCTCTCTCTCTCCCCGTAATACAGTCAAGCCCTTTCCAGCACGCGGAATCCGCCCCTGCCGCTTTGCACCTTGCAAATGCAAAAACCCCAGGATTTTGCATTTGCAAGGTGCAAAGTGGCGAAGGCAGATCGTGCGTGCTGGAAAGGGCTTGACTGTATTACGGGGAGAGAGAGAGAGAGAGAGGGAGAGATCATAAGAACGGCTCTTGCTTTTTTCTTGCAAGGGAGAGAGTGATTCCTGCCTCCCACTGTCATCATCATCATCTTTTGGGTTAGTGAATCAATTAAACCTTTCATGATAGTGAGATCGTTTCCCAAATTTCCCTGAAATCAGGGAAGAAATCAGAAACAAACCTTTGGACTGAGAATAAGCCTGTTCCTATGATGCCATTTTTGTTCACTGCAGTGTGAAAAGTGTGAAAAAACACACTTCTTTTTCTTCATCTTCTTGTTCCCTATTTACTGGTCTCTTTCAAAGAGGAAATTGTGAACATCAAACTTATTCTCAACTGTCCTAGTGAAAGTTTTTATTGGTATCTATTTTTATTTTTGAAATTTACCAGTAGCTGCTGCATTTCCCACCCTCAGCTTATACTCGAGTCAATAAGTTTTCCCAGTTTTTTGTGGTTAAATTAGGTGCCTCGACTTATATTCGGGTCGACTTATACTTGAGTATATACGGTATTTTTGAAATCTGGGTTGCAAAATCTTGAGCGTTATTTAAATAATATAAAAGGTAAATAGAAGCGTTCAACAGTTAGAGCAATCTTTACTACTATTCTGATTTGGTATTGGAATGTAATTTATCTTTGCTAGTCCATTGGCCACTGCTACTTTTCTGTAACTAATTACAGAAACTAATGTAACTAATTAGAAACCACATATGCCACTCAACTTCATCGTTTTGTAAGTTTTTAATTATTTCTGCTGGTTTGTCATCAATTCCTGCAGCTGTGTTGTTAGCAATCTTTTCTTAGGTCCTGTTTAATTTCACCTGCCAGAAAGTCTGGCTCTGGTTCAGTGATCAAACTTTTGTATAAATCACTAATTTCAAGCTCTTTTTCATACAGATCTTCCTTATATGGGTACCATCTGTTTATATCTTGTCTAGTGATTATTGCCTTTTCTGGGGGGGGGGGATTCCCATGCCTATCTTTCTAAAAAGCTTCTCTTGATTTCTTTAATAACCTTAAATAAATATGTTGTCCCTCCATCTCTCTAGTAAACAATTTGGTTTCAGAAAAAAAACTATCCTGCAATCTGCAACTCTTACACTGCAAAAACATATGGACTACACAACTGTATTCATAACTATGTTTTTACTTATACCTATTAACTTGTAAGCAATTGACGAACAAAATAAAATAAAATAAATAAATAAGATGGCTTTCCTCAGTTTCTTACTATTGCTTATTTAGATATAACACATTTCATCTTGTCCCTTCTTTGGAACTCAGTATTCAATTGCGCAGATTTTCTTCTGTCTTTTTCTTTCCACATTTCTTTAGCAATTTTCACCATCTCAACCAATTTTGCATTTTTTTCCTAATTCTATCCTTTGGTTGTATTTTTCTTTACTTTCTTTTTTAATGACAGCATGAATTTTAGACCTCAAGCTATTATATTTGTGAAATATAATTAACTACAGCTTTTCTTTATCATTGCCTCATAATCATGTGTTATACTATTGAAGTTGTAGGTTTTTGGTCCTATTTTATTTGTATTCTTTAGTTTGAGTTGTAATTTGCAAGGTCTTGATGATCTATTCTGCAGATCTCCTTTTTACAGAAAGAATGTAAACTTCTTAATATTTAATTCAGGACCTAATATCTTGTTAAAAATCTGTTACAATAAAAGATATTGTTTAAATTATAAAAACACTCCTAGAGTGTAATCCAAGTTAAATATCATAACTTTAGTTGTTGATCAAAATCACAGATCAAAAACTTTACCAACTAGAATGAAGAAAAATAATTTATGTCAGTTATGTCCAAGGGTAGGATTCAAATTTCTTAACAACCGGTTTTGTGGGCGTGGCCTAATTTGTGGGTGTGGCTTGGTAGTCAGATGACTAGCTGGGCATGGCTTGTATGCAAATATTGTAAATATTTATGTAAATATTTAAATTTTTTTTATAAAAAAGAGCAACTTTTACCCAAAATCAGGCAAAGCAGGCAGGTGGATTGAGTTGCTCACAGAATCACAGATTCACTCAGAGATCTACCATTCTGCTATCTGCTGCCTGAGTCTGCACTGAAAAATAGAAGCTAGGAAAGTTCAGCTCTGCTTTTAGATTAGCTAGAAAGTAAGAAATCAAATGATTTTCTGCTTTCTAACTAATCTAAATCTCCCGGCACAGCTGATAGTCGGAACAGCTGATGGTCAGGGGACAAAAAGGAAAAATAGCAACTTACCAAAAATTAGGCAAAGGTATAATGCAGGCAAGTTTGATGATGCATAAGCCAGGTAAGGAGTAAGTGGGCAGGGAGGGGAGGGGAGGGGCCAGCCAGTGGTGCTATTTGCCAGTTCTCCGAACTGCACAGAATCATAACAACCAGTTCTATAGAACAGGTATGACCAGGTAGAATCCCACCCCTGGTTATGTAATAAGAAAAAAGGAACAATTCACTTCTGTTTTGCATGTACCTGCATCTTTTCCCTCTCAACTAAGCATGATCATAAATAACTTCATCCTTAAATTAACAGAGTAAAAGAATGTACTATAAGTGAAGAAAAATTGTGAGGAAAAAGAAAAGTATGGGAGGAAAAGAAATAAGGAACAAGATAATTTAGGAATACGCTTAGACACTTGATTAGGTTTGGGAATACGGCAGAAGTTACTACCTTTGGTTTTAATACAGCCACTTCTTAAGAAGCAAGTTTACTTGGACTTCTTCTCTGCTCTTCTTAAGTAGTTTATTGGCTCTTTCCAGTTTAGAGTTCATATTAATTATACCATATTAAACAACACTTTTTGTTTAATATGGTATTATTTAGGGAGCATGCCTTTCTCTGTTGTGACATCTGCTCTTTCAAATGACATTCTCAATTCAATTAGCACCCATTTTGATGACACTTAAAATATCCTTGAAAATCTAGCTGTTCCCCTTGGCCTTTGATAAACACTTAAAATATCCTTGAAACTTTAGCTGTTCCCCTTGGCCTTTGATAGAGTGGTATCAACCCCTATAGAATTTTACTTGGTTGAGTCTTTCTTCCAGATACATGTCATCTTTGTTCTCATGGTTTGTCTGCTCTCCTGCTTTTAATGTTGCTAGCTTCCCAGAGTCTTCTGGAATGGGGAGCCTCTAAATTGAATGAATTAATGAATCAATGAACTAATTCATTAATTAATTTTGATGGTTGAAAAGGAGAATTGGGAAGAAGAGATTGTGCTATACAAACAGAAGAAGAGGATCTTAATAGGACTACATAGATTATTTTATGGCTTGCGATGTCTACCTTTGAAGTTAATAAATTAATAATTTATGACCAATCCCATCCCCCCAGGATGGTTTCTTTCGAGACGAGTCACACAGATAACTATAATATCTCGAAGATTCAGATTACAAAGTCCTCTTCCAGTGCTATTTACATTTTGAGCATTTATAAAAGAAATAGAAGATTTTATAAGTGTGGCCCTTAACTGATTTTATAAATGCTATAATCATGAGACATATCTTGCTCCCAACATTCCACATCATTATAATTTTACCAACCAGATATAAAATTTCTACAGAAATTCTATAGAAAAAAAACATTGAAAAAGTAGTGTTCAGTAGTTACTTGTTTCCTTTAATAGGTGAAAATATATTCCTGCAAATTTGCCTGCGTGTGCAGTGAAAATAAAATAAGACTTGTATAATGGAAGTATTTAGATAAACTTTTAGACTGCATTAGCAATTACTAATTCACTATACTGTAAGGATGGGCCAAGAGAACCACCATCTTCTACCTTTCTATTCAGTATGTATTTATGTACCGGTATGTATCTTAGTCTGTCTTGCAGAACTGTTTATGTAATCCATATTTATAGGAGTTGATCTGTTATAGTGTGGGGGCACACAATTTTTTGCTAAGATCTTACCTCCATTTAATGGACCACTGTGAAATCAAGGCTTTGTCCATTAAACTGAGATATAATTGTAAATAATAGTATTAACATTAATTATATAATCATGCAATTATATAAACTGATGCAAATAAGATATGTTCAGATTCAGCAGAGGTTCATATTTAATGGACACTCCATGTTCTGTTAATTTTCTCTCTCTCTCTCTTTTTCTCTCTCTTTTTCTCTCTCTTTCACACACACACACATACACACACACACACACACACACTGTATTCATTTGGTTGATTGTAAGAAGTGTTAACCAGAGGTAGTATTCAGCAGGTTCTCACCAATTCTGGAGAACCGGTAGCGGAAATTTTGACTAGTTTGGAGAACTGGCAAATACCACCTATTACTGGATATTTTACAGTATCCTTCCCCTGCTACATCCACCAAGCCACGCCCATAGATCCGGTAGTAAACAAATTTGAATCCCACTACTGGTGTTAATATTTTCCATTGCTGTTGTTTCTTATCCTTATTTTCTTTTGTTTGATAAATGTTTTTATATAATATATAACTGATATGTTGTGAAGATATTAATCAGGAAAAGTTTTTTTTACTCATATTGAGTGTTTTTCAAAATTAAAGTTTTAATGTCACATATAATACATATAAATACAACACATAACTTTAACCTTAGACTTTCTACTATTGACCTTACCCCTTTCCTAAGAGGTCTGTAGGGGGCGTGCATAAGCGCACCAACATGCCTACTGTCCCTGTCCTATTGTTTCTTTTCTTTTTTCTTTTTCTTATATACATCCATGTATTCATAACTATGTTTTTACTTATACCTATTATCTTGTAAGCAGTTGACAAACCAAATAAAATGAAAATATACATAAATGCATTGCTTGCATTAGTATTTTCCTTTCCATTGCTCTTCATTGGTTTCTCAATCATCTTCTTTTTCCTACTATTTTTATTTTTTGTTATCTATACTTTTCCTCATTATTTAATTACTTATTTTTATATAAACAATATTAGATTTGCTGTTGTTTATAAAAAAATAAATGCATGATTACATAAATTAACAGTATATATTTTAGTGGGTAAATAATCGGTCCATACGCTTCCTCATGGAAAAGTGTGATTTAGAAAAATGGCACCAGAGTTTAAACTATTCCTCACTGACAGCATGTCTGCATCTTTAGCTGATCTGACTGCTTCAATCTTAGGAGATTGTCAGTTGTGATTAATCACATAGCCTCTTTTGATGTCAGCGGGCTAAAGAGAGCACTTATGGCCTATGGGATATGATAGCACAACAGACCAGCAGAAATTAAAGGAAGAAAAGCTTCTGATGCTTTTGGAAAAGGCACAGCTTTAGCCCACCAGCAAACATGTGCTTAAATCACTTTAAATATTTGATAGGTTATAACATCAAATTAAATTCCAGTCTCCTGAAAGGTACAGAATTACCTAGCTACCCAGAAGGTTAGAGATGAGAATCTTTTGTGGTTTTAACAAAAGTGAATAAGCCATTAATTATCTTTTAAAGGAAAGCTGCTGCTGATACCGCTAGCAATTTGTACAGTAAACATTCGTTAAAGCAGTGCATTTTTCATAAAACAAAACTGAAAGTGCTTCTGAGTTTCAAGTGTATGTTAAAGGGACTCCTTTTTAAATGCTTTGATTAGCTACTAGTTTCTCTTAGGTTTTTGGAGATGTTATATTTTACTCATATGCAGAAGTGATCTCTAATTTTATCCTTGAGTTAATGCTCTGTATTATGATGAGAGCAGTAGGGCTTGAAATTAGATAATACAGTTGCTTTCAACTTTATTTTCACTCTACGTATCTCTGAATTCACAGACATTAGGCTATTTAGGCACGGGTATTATCTAAGTTAGGCAAGAACCACTTCACAGCAGATATTATTTATTTGTTTATTTATTTATCAAATTTATCTGCTACTCATTTTGTGGTGCAAAGCAACACTGTACAGGTAGTCTTTGACATATGATCACAGCTGAGCCCAAAATTTCTGTTGTTCAGTGAGACATTTGTTAAGTGAGTTTTGTCCCATTTTATGACTTCTCTTGCCACAGCTGTTAAGTGAATCATTACAGGTATTAAATTAGTAACATGGTTGTTAAATGAATCTGGCTTCCCCATTGACTTTACTTCTAAGAAGTTCGCAAAAGGGAATCGTAGACCTCAGGATACTACAAATGTCATAAATATGGGTCAGTTGCCAAGAGGCTGAATTTTGATCACGTGATCATGGGGTGCTGCAATGGTCCTAAATGTGAAAAACAGTCATAAGTTACTTTTTCAATGCCATTGTAACTTCAAAATATGTACTGAACAACAATGAACTGTTATAAGTTGAAGATTACCTGTAATCAATATTCAAAATATTGAATGAAATGTAACAGTTAAAACCAATTTTTATATTAAAAAACAGTGTTCAGTATCATTGCTCAAATACCTAGGAATCTATTTGATACAAAATAATAAAAATCTATTTCAAAGGAATTGTTCACAGATTTGGAAAAAAATACATAATGCTGAACTCTTCAAGATGTCTTATGAAGAACAGCCGGTATAAAAATGAATATTCTACCAAGAATTAATTTACTCTTCCTAATGAATACAATGAAAATTGAAAAACAGGTATTGAATATGGGTGGAAAGCAATAACAAATGATATATGGTCCAATTAAATAACCAAGGATTTAATTCAAGATACTACAGGATTCAAAAGACTGAGGAGAGCTCCAAATTTCAAACTAAATAATCAAGTTAGCTTTTTAACTTGGATCACAGATTGGATTATATCACTTTAAGCTTATTTATGCCAGATGGTCTGTGCAAATATCTATGATTGAATAGAAATTTCAGATGATTTATTTCTGATTGAACAGAAATAAGTTGTTCATAAGATATCATCAAGTAATAAACAGAATATTAAACATTTTGGATACATATTGAAAAAAGAATTGGTTCCATCCAAACCTCCCTTGTCTTATATTTATAAAGAGGAGGGGACAAGGAAATTCATTCAACAAAAAGCCAACAAATTTATAAATTGCAAAATGTATTATCAGTGATAATTGCTACTTATTGGTTGATATTTATTTATTGCCTGGATTTAACAGTGATCTATGGTTTCAAAAATGATATATTGTATTACGTTTACTAAAAACCAGTTAATGGAATATTGAAAAAAATTAACCTAGAACTATATGCAGGTTAATTTCCTGATATTTTTTACTTCGTTTTATTTTTCTCCTCCCTTCTTTTTTCTAACCCCTTTTCCTCTCTTTCTGAATAAAAATATAGTGATAAGTTTAATAAAAATATAATTATAAAAGTAATAAAAACATTAATACCTGCATCAACTTTTCTTTTGTTTATGTTCAAATTGCAGTTTTATTTGCTTAAATGTAAAGCGGCATTATTAAAGTTAAGCATCACCATATAGCAAATGCAAATTTGCTCAAAATTGTTTCTGCCAATTTAGTACTTCAGCATTCTTTTGCTCTTCATATACCTCTCATCTCATTTTCTGTCTCCTGAAAGGAAAACAGGTGCTGCTTATTATCTATATTCTTTTAGTACCTATTAATTTTTCACTTCCTCCTTCCCTCCCCAAATAAATAATGAAATTTTGTCTGCTATTCCAGAGGAAGCACTGAATCTTTTGTTACAAAACAAGAACATAACACTTACTTTTCCAAATGTTATCTCAGGCCCTACTGATTTACTTAATTTTATATGGCACCCGTCATGTGATTCAAGGCGACCTCTAAATCTAAATCTAAATCTACCTGTTATGTTTAAGAATCATGAGTATATCTTTCTTTCTTCTGTTCCCATGGGAAGATTAACATTGACTTTCAAATCAATTAGCAATATTTGACATAAACTTTATGTCATAAACTTTCATAAACTTTATTATGGGTAGCAAGCAAACAGCTGGTCGTATTATTTTTCCTATCTGCAACAGAATTCTGGAATGTTCAGCGTTTGCCTGACCCTTCCCAGTTCATATATGACTGTTGTATCAAGTAAATGGAAATGGCAGAAAATGAAATTAAATTACAATATAACCAATTTGTTTTTAACCCCCTTTTTTGCAGATTGAATCAGTTGTGCTTTGCTGGAGATGTTTACCATGCAACACATGTCTCTTTGCTTATTTGCATGTACTTTTCAAGGCCATTAATCTTCTTTTTTTAACTAATCACACGGGGGAATTCTTTCCTGTTCAGGAATTGGATATAGATTGCAATATTATAAAGGGCAGGCCAGCTTTTTGTTAAGTAAATAAACAGCTGTGGTTCTTCAGTCGGTACTGGAAAATACACACAATGCATTCTACTTATTTCTTCCTAGAGAAATAAGGAAATAACTTAAACAGAATTATTTTCAGTTTTCAAGCATTTGTAACAAAAATTGTACTGAGATTAGTGAGTGTGACCATATAGTTCAAAGAACTTCAGATTTTTCTAGCAAAGCTCTTTGCACCGAGTTATCCACTACTGAAACAATATTCTTGGTCTCTGAACTGATATCTATGAAGTTTGGTCTCCATATTTTTATCCAATGAATAAATGAATGAATAAAAATTAGATTAAAATAGGAGGTTTTTCAAAGTTCCCTGTCATACCAAAATTATATGAAAATAACTTATTATGTTTTACACCTAATTTTTTTTAAAGGTGTTAGGGATAACATTGTTTACCCTAACTGGTTTAGGTAAAATAATAAATATGTTACCATAGTTTGTTAGTTAAAGTGTCTGCAACTTTAACTGTGAGAATATAATTAGGGGAGTGGTTGTGAAAGCACTTTAAAAGAAGCAAGATGACAGCTTGCTCTCTCTCTGGCTTTGATGATCCCTAATTACTGCATGGACTCAAGACTGCGTTACTCGAACGGGAGAGATAAACAAAGGACTGATTTGTAAGTGAACTGACATAGGATATTCTACACGGACTTTGCTGACTGAATATCCTTAAATGGACTGACTAAATGATACATGACTAATGGACTGTTATTTTGACTATGCTATAAACTCTAAATGGAATAAACTATCTCTTGATAGCACAAGCGTATCTGTTATTTTTACTGTATGTTAACAAACATACAAACTTATATCACTCATTTATCTGTGTGCCTATCTGACTAACGCTGCACATTCTGTTTAGCTTGTCTCCTTAACCCTGGTTGGGGAACACATGCTTAACATTGGTTATGGGCCCAGAGGCTGCAAAGTCAGTTTAACTAGGATAAAACAGATTTATATAAAAAGTGAGAGTTTGTGTTGTTATACGTTACAGTAAACAGACAGCTGTGTTTTATTAATTATAATTTTATATCCATATAAAGAAAACATGGCACAAGTCAATCTACAAAGTTTGTCCCTTATATCCAAGCTGGATGGAACAAACTATGTATCATGGTCTATGAAATGTAGTCTACTTCTACAAAGAGAAGGTCTATGGAACATAATTGAAAACCCACCAAACGTAGAAGAATGGGATCCAGAGGATGATGAAGATAGACTAAAAATAGAAGAATTTATGTATAAAAATGAACACGCTATTTGCATAATAGGTTTAACATTGTCTGTCCAGCAACTTGTTCATATCCGTGGAGAGCAAATGGCTGTTGGGTGTTGGCAGAAGCTGAAGAGGATTTATGTTCAAGATAACGTTGGTGCTCACATAAATCTTACACGGAAGCTTTTCAGGACGCATCTCCAGACAAATGGTGATATGCTGAGTCATGTGGAAACTATGAAAAGCATTTTTCAAGAACTGCACAAGAAAGAGCTTATTTTCTCTGAACTACACCAAGTCTACATAATTCTATCATCACTAAATGAAAATTATGATAACTACGTCACTTCCCTTGAAATTTTGCCAAAGGAAAGTTTAACTTTAACTGATATAACTGGCAGATTGATTGAAGAGGCCAGAAGAAGACTTGAAAGATACCAGTTAAGGAGGGAGCAACCTCAAAAAGAAGATATTGAATCTCCTACTGCATACGCAATTAAAAAGTGTTTTAATTGTGGAGGAAGAGGACATTTGGCAAGATTTTGTAAAAAAGCAAAGCGCCAGAACGCTGGCCAGAATACTAAAAGTCATCAAAAGAGAAATAAAAATTTAGAGTTAGCCATGTATACTAACGGAGCTGTAAAAAATAATTTATGGGTGGTTGACAGTGGAGCATCCCACTGTATAACAAATGATAACAAAAAATTTTATTAAAATG
Source organism: Hydrophis major (assembly GCA_033807585.1). Lineage (NCBI taxonomy): Eukaryota > Metazoa > Chordata > Lepidosauria > Squamata > Elapidae > Hydrophis > Hydrophis major. The sequence goes on from CM066328.1 coordinate 265,466,232, forward strand.
TCCCAGAGTACACAGCAGATATCGTTAGCCAATGGCTGGAAACTGAAAGCTAAAGGTCAAGGTATAGCATATTGTTCTTTCATAAAAGAGAATGTAAAAATGTTATATGTACCACAACTTAACTTTAATTTAATTTCAGTTAGAATTTTGGTTAAACTAGGATATGTAGTTATTTTTAGGGGAGATAACTGCATAATTGAAAAAGAAGATAAGAAAATTACTGCATCTTTAAGAGGTGAATTATATGTGTTAAATGATAATGCTTTAAAGGTGGCTAACATGGTTTATGATAATAAGAAACCTCATGATGAATGTATTCACTTGTTACACCGACGGCTAGGGCATTTAAATTTTAAAATGCCTAAGAAAACTGTTGAATTATCTAAAGAAATAAGTTTGAAACCTTGTAATAAGTATTTGCAATGTTATGCTTGCAATCAAAGCAAGGTCATACCGGCTAATAGAGTTGATGGATTTACCACCAAAGAGCCTTTAGAAGTAGTATTTGCAGATTTAATAGGTCCGAAAAAACCAAGTGTAGGAGGAGCTTGATACATTCTAAGTATAATGGACCATTATTCTAGATATGGGTTTTGCTATTTAATGAAAAGCAAAACTGAAACGTATCTAAATCTCTTTAATTGGATAAAATTTGCTGAAAGGAAAGCTAAAAAGAAATTAGTAACTCTTATAACAGATAATGGTACGGAATTTACAAATAATAAATTCCAGAATAGACTTAGAATGTTAGGTATTCAACATAAAAAGTCTGCACCATATAGGCCACAACATAATGCCTTTATAGAGAGACGAGGCCAAACATTACAGTCAATGAAACATACTATGATGTCTGATTCAGGATTACCTGACAATTTGTGGGGAGAAGCAATAATGTGTGGTAATCACATATTAAATAATGTTGTTAATTCAACAACAGGTGAATTACCATTCACACTGTGGCATGGTACAAAACGTGATTTAAGTTACATGCACACATTTAGAGCACCAGCATGGGTGCATATCCCTTCACAACTTAGACAAAAAGAACAGCATAGAGCTAAAAGATTATTTTTTGTAGGATATAAATCTAATCATAGATCTTATAGATTCTGGGAACCAGGTACATCTAGAGTTTACACCAGTGCTAGTGCTAAATTCCTAGAACATGTAGGATGAAATAGATTAGAGCAAGATTTAAATAATGAAGTAATTATTGAACCCTACAAAAGGCAGAAAGATCAGACTAGTTATAAGAAGAGTCCAATTAAAGAAGAAGTCCATGAAGAGCAAATAGGACCAGAACAAGAGGAAACAGTTGATCAGGAAGAGTTAGACAATCAAGAAGAGTTAATAAATGAAAATCCACCTGTAAGTCCTGTAATACCTAGACGTACTACACATGTAACTAGATCACCTGATAGGTATCAAGCAAGTATAGTTTGCCAAGTAACTAAAGTTCCAACTAGTATAGATGAACTTAGGATGTATCCTGCTAAAGATCAGGAGAATTGGCAAAAGGCAATGGAAAAAGAACTAAATTCATTAAAGGTAATGAAAGTATATGAAGATGCCAAATTACCTCCAGGAGAAAAATCCATTGGGTGCAAATGGATATTTAAAGTAAAAACTGGAAATGATGGGACTGTTACCCATAAAGCTAGATTAGTAGCTCAAGGATTTAATCAAACTGCATCTGATTACGATGAAGTTTTCGCACCAAGTCTTAAAGCAACATCTTTGAGAGCAGCTTTAGTGTGGGCAGCTAAGAAAAACTATGTCATTAACCATTTAGATGTAGAAACTGCTTATTTGCATGCACCATTGCAGCACACTATATATTTGAAAAAGCCAATTATTATAAAAGACAATAAAGTAAATAGTAATGATTGTTGGAAACTCAAAAAGAGTCTTTACGGGTTGAAACAATCTGGCTTTGAGTGGAACCAATATATTGTGAAAGAGTTAAACAATATAGGTTTTAAATCTGGTTTAGCAGATCCATGTGTGTTTAAAAGAGAAAATAATGGAACGGTGTCATTATTGTTATTATTTACAGATGATATTGCTTTGATAACTAAGACTAATAATGAAGCTAATGAGATTATATCATTATTAGCCAAAAAGATAAAATTAAAGCATTTAGGTGAAATTAAAAAGTATCTAGGATTGACAATTAACAAAACAAAAAAATGGATTTAAGATATCTCAAGAAGATAAAATTTGCCAATTAATTAAAACGTATAAAATGGAACTTTGTAAACCGGCAAAGACTCCAATGAGTCAGGAAGTTTGTCAAACTGATGATCAAAGTCCCAAATTTGATAAGTCCATATATCAATCTTTGATTAGTAGCTTATCATATATAAGCAATTGGTCTAGGCCAGATATAGCTTATAGTGTTAATCAGCTGGCACCTTTTAATTCAGATCCACATCAATGTCATTGGCAATCATTAAAGAGAATTTTAAGATATCTTAAAGGAACAATGAACCATACATTGTATATAGAACCAAAGGGTGATTTGAGTCTTAGTGCCTATGCAGATGCAAGTTTTGCAACTGATATAAACACTAGAAATCAACATCTGGGATGGCTATATTATTTGGTAAGACACTAATAGGGTGGAGGTCAATCAGACAACAGCATATTAGCTTGTCCACAATGAAGCGGAATTTTCATGTCTGTCATTACTATGCACTGACTTAATTTTGTACAAACAGTTATTGTTAGACATGGGTATAACTGTTAAAGATTCCATTATTGTGTACGAGGACAACCAAGCAGCCATAAAGTTAGCTACTAATATTGCTGTAAAAACTAGATCAAAGCATACTGTTTTAAGATACTTAAATGTTAGAGAATCTGTAAAGAATGGGCTAATTAAATTGGAATACTGCATGACAGAAGAAAACATTGCAGACCAATTTACAAAAGCTCAAGGAGTAATCAAATTTAAAGAGAGTTGTAACAAATATAATGTAAAGATGTAAATATTTATATTTATTATTATTTCCTAAAAGGGGAGAATGTTAGGGATAACATTGTTTACCCTAACTGGTTTAGGTAAAATAATAAATATGTTACCATAGTTTGTTACTTAAAGTGTCTGCAACTTTAACTGTGGGAATGTAATTAGGGGAGTGGTTGTGAAAGCACTTTAAAAGAAGCAAGACGACAGCTTGCTCTCTCTCTGGCTTTGATGATCCCTAATTACTGCATGGACTCAAGACTGCGTTACTCGAACGGGAGAGATAAACAAAGGACTGATTTGTAAGTGAACTGACATAGGATATTCTACACGGACTTTGCTAACTGAATATCCTTAAATGGACTGACTAAATGATACATGACTAATGGACTGTTATTTTGACTATGCTATAAACTCTAAATGGAATAAACTATTTTTTGATAGCACAAGCGTATCTGTTATTTTTACTGTATGTTAACAAACATACAAACTTATATCACTCATTTATCTGTGTGCCTATCTGACTAACGCTGCACATTCTGTTTAGCTTGTCTCCTTAACCCTGGTTGGGGAACACAGGCTTAACAAAAGGCGTCTATTAAGGTCTGCATATAAATTTGGTTGGCCTGCCTGGCAGTATTTCAAGGATTCACTTTCCCTTCAGTTGTCCCTATGCTTTGGAATACATTTACTATTGAAATAAGAGGGCTAACATCATTGATAACATTTTAAGTAGGGATAGGATTCAAATTTCTTAACAACCAGTTCTGTGGGTGTAGCCTAATTTGTGGATGTGGCTTAGTGATCATGTGACTGGCTGGGCATGGCTTGCTGGCTGGGTGTGGCTTGGTGGTCATGTGACTAAGTGGGTCAAAAGGTAGAAACTCACTTTAACAATAGCTGGCTGGAGAATTTTGGGAGTTGAAGTCTACAAGTCTTAAAGTTGCCAAGTTTGAAGACCTCTAACTTAAATCTTAGTACAATACCCAGATTTTTAAAGCCATTGGACATCTTGGATTAATCTTGAAACTTTTTGCATACTTGTACTTAAACAGAAAGAATTTTGTTTTAACACATATGGCTTCAATTCCAAAGCTACTTTTTATGAAGACCAAGTCAAGAAAAGGGGATTGGAAACAAAGCAAAGGTTAACTTTCTCATTCTTTCTCACCTTTTGTTGTTCTTCAGAACTACTGGTTCGCCAACCTGGATATAAAATTAACAACTGGTTTGCCCGAACCAGCCCGAACCAGCAGAATCCTACCCCTGATTTTAAGACCTTAAAGATGGTAGTTTTAAATATTTTAGCTGCATTAAATATTTTACTCAATGTTAAATGTATCTTCCTCGGCACCCAGTGGGGGAGGGAGGAGGGAGGAGAGGGAAGAGGGTAGCGGAGGAAAAGGAAGAAGAACAAAAGAAAGAAAGAAAGAAAGAGAGAGAGAGAGAGAGAGAGAGAGAGGAAGGAAGGAAGGAAGGAAGGAAGGAAGGAAGGAAGGAAGGAAGGAAGGAAGGAAGGAAGGAAGGAAGGAAGGAAGGAAAGAAAGAAAGACTCAGTGTTATTTTATGTATATCGTATATACTCGAGTATAAGCCGAGTTTTTCAGCCCATTCTTTGTGCTGAAAAAACCGCCCTCGGCTTATACTCGAGTCAGATTCCCCTCTGAAAAAAAAATGGTGTGGAGCTCCAGAGCTGGGCAGCTGCTTTCCTGCAGGCAAGCGCCACTTCATGGACTCCGTCCATCCTCGCTCCCATCCACCCACCCACCCAAAGCGATGTCCCCCAATCACGCAGCCCAGAATTGCCCTCCCCTCAGGGGGCAGCAACGATGCCCGGTGTTTCCCGAGACAAGAAGCTCCACCGTGCAATGAAAGCGCCCTGGCTCTAGGCTCAGAAAACAATGCGAGGTGAGGTCGCTTCGGCTCCACTCAGCTTCGTTTCCTAGCTGCTTTCAGTCCGCTCGGGAGGAGGGGGAGGAGGTGGTGGCGGCAGCTTGTGTTGTTTTCTGAGCTCTAGGCTCGCGGGTTCAGAAAACAACACGAGGCGAGGTCGCTTCGGCTCCGCTCAGCTTCGTTTCCTAGCTGCTTTCAGTTCGCTCGGGAGGAGGGGGAGGAGGTGGTGGCGGCAGCTTGCGTTGTTTTCTGAGCTCTAGGCTCGTGGGTTCAGAAAACAACACGAGGCGAGGTCGCTTTGGCTCCGCTCAGCTTCGTTTCCTCAGCTCCAGCTGCTTTCAGTCCACTCAGGAGGGGGGGGAGGTGGTGGTGGCCTCCTCCCGAGCGGACTGAAAGCAGCTAGGAAACGAAGCTGAGCGGAGCCGAAGCGACCTCGCCTCGTGTTGTTTTCTGAACCCGCGAGCCTAGAGTTCAGAAAACAACGCAAGCTGCCGCCACCACCTCCTCCCCCTCCTCCCGAGCGGACTGAAAGCAGCTAGGAAACGAAGCTGAGCGGAGCCAAAGCGACCTCGCCTCGCGTTGTTTTCTGAACCCGCGAGCCTAGAGCTCAGAAAACAATGCAAGCTGCTGCCACCACCTCCTCCCCCTCCTCCCGAGCGGACTGAAAGCAGCTAGGAAACGAAGCGGAGCGGAACCGAAGCGACTTCGCCTCGCATTGTTTTCTGAACCCGCAAGCCTTGAGCCAGGGCGCTTTCATTGCACGGCGGAGCTTCATCTCAGGAAATACCGGGTGTCGTTGCTGCCCTGAGGGGAGGGCGATTCTGTGCTGCGCAATTGGGGGACTTCGTGGCTTTGGGTAGGTGGGAGCGAGGAAGTTGACTTTAAGCGCTGCCGACCAAGTGTTTCACAAATACCAGTGGGACCTCCGTCCACCACCACCCCTCCCTCTTTTGCCTCCTTCCTTCTGATCAATCAGGTTTTCCCAGTATTTGCTCACAGCTGCGTTTTCTCTTCTGCTGTGCTAGGCATTGAACGCGGGGATTTCTGATTCCCCTTACACGCGCGTGGATATGCCGCGGGGCATTTTCTTCCAAATGCCCCACTGGCAGAGAACACTGACTTTCATAATAGTGAGATCATTTCCCAAATTAATTGATTCACTAACCCAAAAGAAGAAGATGTTGATGATAGTGGGAGGCAGGAGTCACTCTTTCCCTTGCAAGAAAAAAGCAAGAGCCGTTCTTATGATCTCTCCCTCTCTCTCTCTCTCCCCGTAATACAGTCAAGCCCTTTCCAGCACGCGGGATCCGCCCCCGCCGCTTTGCACCTTGCAAATGCAAAAACCCCGGGATTTTGCATTTGCAGGGTGCAAAGCGGCGGCGGCAGATCGCGCGTGCTGGAAAGGGCTTGACTGTATTACGGGGAGAGAGAGAGAGAGAGAGATCATAAGAACGGCTCTTGCTTTTTTCTTGCAAGGGAGAGATTGACTCCTGCCTCCCACTGTCATCATCATCTTCTTTTGGGTTAGTTAATCAATTAAACCTTTCATGATAGTGAGATCGTTTCCCAAATTGATTAATCTGTTTTTCTTTGAAATAAATATTCAAAAACATTTAATCTACTGATGCCTCAATTAATGTAATTTTATTGGTATCTATTTTTATTTTTGAAATTTACCAGTAGCTGCTGCATTTCCCACCCTCGGCTTATACTCGAGTCAATAAGTTTTCCCAGTTTTTTCTGGTAAGATTAGGTGCCTCGGCTTATATTCGGGTCAACTTATACTCAAGTATATACGGTAATTCATTTTTGGTTGTACAAAATGCAGCAAATGTTTGTAACACAGTTAAGATTCAGACCTGGGAATAGAATGGAGTAGAAATTGTATTGGTTGCTCTGGTGGATGACTTTTATCAGGACCTGGACGGAGTAGGCCACCCCTCCTTCGATTAAACTTTTTGGCAGCTTTCAACTCCATCAACCAAAGCATCTATGAGCAAAGGTTAGGGATTAGAGGCACTGTTTTACAGGGGTTCTAATCCTTCCTTATTGGGTTGTGGAGAGAGGATATTGGATAAGAAGCCTCAATAGTGTGTGGTACCAAAGGACTTGGTTGTCTTTCCCTTTCTCCTTACGATCTATATGAAAGTGCTGTGAGAGGATATCTGTTTGGAATGGAATATATTTTCTGGAAATACCCAGTTGTGCATTGCTGTGCATTGCTGAGCCAGAGATGTTTTTGGAGTTTTACCTTGGTGTTTAGAGACTGTACCCCTAACCATAACGAAACAATCTAAAGTAAAAACTAACGAAGTCACAGTTGCTATTTGTTTATTCCGAGTCTCTGTCTACTCTGGTATTGTTTCTTGATGAAGAGACACTGTTCAAGGGACCAGGTTCATGACTGGAGTTGTTCCTTAACTATAGATACTGTTTGATGGGCAATTGGAAACCATAGTCAGGAGGATCTTTGCTCAGTTTCTGATGGTGCTCTAATTGTAGCCCTGCCTGGAGGAAGAAATGCCTTTCCTACTTCCAGAAGGCTTTTGAGGATTGAAGTGGGAGGATACTGTTAAGCCTGTGTTCCCCAACCAGGATTAAGGAGACAAGCTAAACAGAATGTGCAGTGTTAGTCAGATAGGCACACAGATAAATGTGTGAGATAAGTTTGTATGTTTGTTAACATATAGTAAAAATAACAGATACGCTTGTGCTATCAAAAATATAGTTTATTCCATTTAGAATTCATAGCATAGTCAAAATAACAGTCCATTAGTCATGTATCATTTAGTCAGTCCATTCAAGGATATTCAATTAGCAAAGTCCGTGTAGAATATCCAATGTCAGTTCACTCACAAATAAATCAGTCTTTTCTCACAGTTGATAAGATCAACGCTCCTCTTTCTCTCTCCCGTTCCAGCAGGAAAAAACGCAGTCTTCAGTCTATCCAGTAATCAGGGATCATCAAGCCAGAGAGAGCAAGCTGTCGTGCCTTGCTTCTTTTATGGTCCTTTTTACAACCACTCCCTTAATTACATTCTTACAGTTAAAGTTACAGACACTTTAACTAACAAACCATGATAACATATTTATTATTTTACCTAAACCAGTTAGGGTAAACAATGTTATCCCTAACAGATACTATCTGTAATTATTATTTATGTTCATTGTTCAGTGCTTTGTTTTGAATTAAATTACTTTGTGCCTTATGATGTTCTTATATGGACATTTTGGAAATCTTGATCTAAAAGTGTAGTATAGAAATAAAATCCATCTAACAGTTTAAGCAATTGAATTAGTCTGCATATAGATCCTGAGATAGCTTTCTCAATTACAGCCAGAGCTGGCATCAAGTTTTGTCAGGTCTGTCTGGATCTCTCCTTGATGAAGGCCTTAGCATCTGTGAAGCCCCCAATCCCATGATGGCAGAGGTCATGATGTCCCATCGGCAGTGATGAATCTGCTAGAACTAGAAAAGGATAAAAGGTTCTAATTACTTCCCCTCACTTTCTCTGACCTTGTGAAGAAGGGACAGCAAGCAACAAACCTATTGACAAACATTGCTGCTGCAGAATTAGAAAGGTGGCCACAGTTGAAGAACAAGCTTTAAAATCAACTTTTTGTTTTTGATTGCTGAAGTTACTTGGAAGGGAAAGAGCAATAGTGCTCACTCAGCAATGAAAGTATGGGCTCTTGATCCTTGCATATGCAAATCCTAATGCCAGATCTAATTATTTTAGTATTTGAATGATGCCATGGAAACGTAGGCTACAATATCTTCATACTTTCATTTTAAATTTGCAATGTGAAAGCAATTAAATGTGTAGAATGAAGGTAATCTATAGTTTTACTGCTGGTGCTTCTTTTAGAGGTTCTATTGGTCTCTAAGTTTTGAACTGAGGTACCAAAATTGAACCTTTTCATTTGTACAGACTTACTCTACAGATAATATCCACTTTGTGTTAAGAATGGCACTATACCTGATCCCTGTTTCAAATATTTGAGACAGGCTACAAAATGTTCTACAATGAATTTGTGCAAACTAAAATTGGTGGATTTTTGACCTCATGATTTAAAACCAATCTGTTTATTAGACTTCTGTGAAAGCCATACATACAATACTTACCATGTTGATGATTTTCTAATGTAGTTCTGTAGCTGGCACACTTCAGGCTTGGCTTTATATAAAAGTAGAGTATGAGAAAATATCATTAAATTTCATAAAGATGAGGTGACAAAGGCAGGAAATGAAATCTGTACATTTGCTATACAAATCTGTGCAACCAAACCTATGAGATATTAAAGGCATGTTTTATGTCATTCCTGATTCTGACTTAAACATACATGAAACATGAGCATGACAAAGTATGAGATTTCTGTGAAATGAAACTGCAATACAAAACAGCTTTTAGATTATTCAAATTGTTTGAGTAAAGTAAATTGTATTGTGTGCTGTCTATTGATGACAACCTAAATGTTCTATTATATTGTTTAGTATAGCAATAGTACTCTACGTACTGTATTTTTTTTAAAATTAAGTACAGTAGTAGTTCTAATGAAGAATATATTTTAAATTTATTATTCATTCTTTGAGTCAAATATAAATTGTTTTGTATCTTTTAACTTTAAATAAAGTTTTTATAACCAGTGAACCACCAGTAACTAGAAGCTGAAGGTTTGCTAGTTTGGACTAATCTGTAGAACTAGTGAAATTAAAGTCAAATATCTTTCAAAGTACAATAAGTTCCTCTTTTAAGCTGAAAAATGACTCTTGAATAGATAAAACAGGCTTTTATGTAACAGAATAACAGAGTTGGAAGGGATCTTGGAGTCGTCTAGTCCAATCTCTTGCTCAAGTAGGAAACCCTATACCATTTCAACCAAAGAAATGGAAAGTAAAATTTGCAATAGTTTAGAAATACATCCATTCTTATAACCTCCTGAAAAAAAATGACTTTATTATTTGTAATTTCACATTTTTCGCAAAGCTCACTTAGAAAACATTTTTAAAAAGTGTATAAAAGATGTTTAGTAAAAATCCATCAATGCTATCTAATGTTTGGAGTTGGTAAATTAGTCATAGTATTACAATGTATAATTGTATGTGTAACGATAATGTATAATGATGTCCCTTGGTCAATGATATTTCAATATCATTGAGATGTTCTGAACAAATGTAACATAGACTTAGAAGACAAATTTAATGATTTGAAAAATTAAACCAGACAATATGTACTTCAAAGAATGTAGTTGAAAAGTATTACAGTAATATCTCTGTGATACCATTGTAGTTTGGGATATGTATTTAATGGGAAAGAATTCTATCAAATCTCTTAATGCTGTCTGCCCCAATATTTAAATGAATATGTGTTAGAGGTGGTATTCAGCAGGTTCTGACCAGTTCTGGAGAACCAGCAGTAAATTTTTCTTTTTTTTTAAAAACAAATTTTATTAATTTTACAGAAAACACAAAACATAAACAAAACTAAAAGATCTTTTCTGAAGGTTGTCTGATCCCGGGTTGAAACTCTTCACACAGACACAAATTCAAACATCATATTCACTTTATATATCCTTCCATATCTTATTATCATTTTCTTTTATATATATATATAAACCATTTTTATCAATTTTATATAAACAATGCACAAGGCATAACAGCTTATAAGTTCTTTTCTAAGAAAAAATAATAAAAGAAGAAAACCAATAGAACATAACAATTCCAAATTATAGTATCAATACTTTATCTATTTAACTTCATATCTTATCCCAACTTCTCCTTTTCATCCAAATTATTTCTTATTAATTAAATTTTTTTTGCCTTTTTTCAATATACAAAATCCAAAAAAAAACATAACAAAACCTTTATATATCCTTTCATATCTTATTACCATTTTCAATAATATTCTTTGTCTGTTCTATTTCCAACTATCCATTCATCTTTTTTCTTTTATTATACTTCTCCTATACACCAATTGGAGTAACGTCTATAACTCATTACCCTAACTTAAAAGTACTTCATATAACAATTTTTCTTGGGATTCTGTTTAATAAATTCTAAAATTACACAATAAATTTTATACCCTAAATACACATATAAAAAACACAATCTTATGTACCCTCCAAAATCCCTCTTTTATCCTAAATTAAATTCACCCATTGTCTCTGAATAAACTTTTTTTCTTTAGATCTTGCTTCCCCCCATTGAGGCTTCTCCTCCCCCCCTTTCTCTCTTGCTTATTCTTCTCCTTGCCCTTTTTACCCCTTTGTCTTTCCTCCTCCCTTTTCTTACTCCCTTTCCTTTGCTTTCTAACCTTGCCTCCACCTTTCCGCTCATTTTTCTCTTCTTTGGTTGTTTTTATAATTCTTAAAATCCCCTTTTTCTTATCCTTTTTCTCCTCCTCCCCGGAAGGAACCCATTGTTCATCAAAGATGGCTTCTTCTTCCTCTTCTTCTTTGTCCCAGTCCTTCTGCTGCGTAGTCAACTTTTCATAAGTACATAACGCCATTTCTAAGAATTGAAACAAAGTGCCCAAAGTATCTTACTTTTTATATTTTTGATATTCAGTCTTTAGTTCATCCACAAGCGATGCCATCATGAAAAAAGAAACTTTTCCCAAAACAACCACAAATATTTTTAATCAAAAATAGTTCAAAAAAAAAATTCCAAAAATTAATACTTTTCTTCCTTCTTCTCTTTCTCTTTCTGGGGTTAATGTTTAATCAAAGAGGTCCAATTACCATATACCTTTCTTTGGGATTCTAGGCAATCTCCTCCTTTTTCAGCTTCTGCTCCAATTTTTTTTTCCTCTCCCTTCCCACTTGCAATATCAATTTTAAATAATCAGAAATCCATACCTCTAATAAGGGTTTTCCAATTTCTTAAGTTTTTCAATGTCCAAGAACCCTTTTGTCCCTTAGCTTCAACTTTCAGAATAATTCACTTTCAATGTCCAATATGTCCAAACATATCTGCTGTTTCCATGGGGTGGGAGAGTGAAGAAAAAAAAAAAAGTTCCCTTTAACAGCTTCTCCACCGCTTTCGATCTTCTTAGGGATAAAATATATCCTCCAGCAATTCAAACAGCTCAGTTCCAACCAATTTGAAAGATGTTACTTGACCCGGCTCAGCCAGCACTTTCACTATTCTTACTTCCTCCAGCGCAATCTTACCCGGTTGCTGGCTTCTTCGTGGCGGCCATTGCTGACCGCCGCTCCACCGCCTTGGGAAAAAGGGGTTTTTCCGGAGAAGGAGGGGGTCTGCGACACCCCCAACCCCCTGTCCGGCTCCCCTCTCTCTTCAGCTGTCCCTACAGGGCAGCCATATCCCCCTGACCCATCTGGATTGGGGGTACCTCGGCGGCTAGCACAGCAGGAATCGCAAGCAGTCACGAATTCCTGCTGCCCCGAAGCCACCTGAAACCGGAAACCGAGAAGCAGCAGTGAAAATTTTGAGTAGTTTGGAGAACTGGCAAATATCACCTCTGACTGGAGATTTTACAGTATCCTCCCCTGCCACGCCCACCAAGCCACACCCACAAAACCGGTAGTAAAAAAAATTGAATTCCCACCAATGTGTCTATGTATGTGTGCATGCACATACATATGTAGATATCTAAACATGTTTTTAGGACTAAGAAATAGTGACTGGCTCAAGGGCACATAATTAGCTTGCATACTTAAGGGGGGACTAAAATCAATCAATCAAATGTTATTCAATTGTAGACCAGTAAGGAGGATTAGCATCTGCTTCTAGTGAAGTATCTAACCATTACACATTGATTTATATTCTGTCTCTGTCTCTCTGTGTCACTCTCTGTCTCTCTCATTCTCTCTCTTTCCCTCTCATTCTCTTCCTCCCTCCTTCTCTCTGTCTCTCTCATTCCCTCCCTCCCCCCTCTCTCTCACACACAAAATTACAAGATATTTTAGCATCTAGTCCAACCCCATCTCAGTGCAGATTCCATTACAGAATTTCTGACACTTAACATGCCAACCTCTGAAGATCACCAATGATGGAGAACTTACCATTTTATATGGCAACCTTTTCCACTGTCTGACAGCTCATAGGGTCTGAAAGTTTCTCCTGATCCCTATTCCATACTGAATTTCATTTGTTTAGGAATTCAAATCAATGTAAACAGCACTACCTCCTCCTATTTTATTTTTCTCTATGAGGAGAACTCTGTGAGCTGAGGTTAGAATTACTAACCCAAACTCAACCAGTGAGCTTTCATGACTAAAAGCAGACTTCCTCCTAGTCTTGCTTTGGTACCAGCACATCACCTTAATCACTATATCCATATATACATAAGTGTGTGTGTGTGTGTGTGTGTGTGTGTGTTTCGATTTTGATGTTCAGACTCAGTATTCCTTCCTAGTGATAGCTTTCCTTAACTTCTGTCATTGCATAGATAAATAATAAGGGGTGATAAAACCATATTTACCGGACTATAGGGAGCATTGGAATATACGCTGCACCCACTAAATTTTAAAATAAATAATATTTTTACATATATTAGCTGCACCAGACTATAAGCCGCAGATATATATGTTGTGAAATGAGATATTTACACAGAAAGATTTTGTAAATGTTTATTTACATACCTTAATTGTTTCCAAATGGTGCCTGTAACACGGCAGTAAAATGGCTGATCGAACAAAACAGAAAAGTCATTATGACCTCTGAAAGCCTTTGTTGTCCTTTGGCATTGAATCAGTTCTTCAAGCTGCCATCTCCAACATCTCACCATTGATTCATTAATGCCAAGCTTATGGGCAGCAGCTCTATTTCCTTCCTGGATAGACAGATCGATTGCTTTCAACTTAAAAGCTGCATCTTATGCTTTTCTTCGTGTACTTTCCATGATGAGGGTGTGAAAAATATTTTGCATTTGTGCAGGTCATGCTGCTTGCGTCGAGTGTGCCAAAAACTACCAGTAGCGTCTTCTTCCTTGCATTGACCTCTTGCATCTGTCATGCTTTTGTGCCCTCTGATGGCAGTTAGCAAAGAAAAATCTATAAATAAGCCGCATTGTTGTACAAGCCGCAGGGTTCAAAGCGTGGGGAAAAAGTAGCGGCTTATAGTCTGGTAAATACTGTCGTGTCCTCGGAAATGATGCCAGGAGTCGGTGACTTCAAATCATGCTCTTTTATTGGTGTAAGAACCGAACTGGCGCTATAGAAAAAGTTCGCGGCTTTTATTCCTTTAGCCGCGGCCAATGGCACTGCTTTGAATCTCCCGCGATTCGAATAGACCAATCGCGGGAGATTCTTAGCGAGCCAATCGGCGCGGCTCGCCTAACCAATCAGAGTGCCCCGCGCTTTGGCAAATCAAAGCGCGGAGATCTCAAGAATGCTAATGAGGGGACAGAACACCCCTCCCCTCTTGGTTTAGTCCTTACGTCGCATAGTCCCGTAGGTAGGCGGGGCTCCGTCTTAGCCTACTGGACCTGCGCAGCTCAGTCGTAGGTTGGATCCCGGCCGGTTCGGTTGGGGTCTCTGCTTCTCCGGATGCCGTCGTGGGAACCGGCTGGTCGGTCAGGCCATGCCGCTCTCCGTAGCTCCCTCCTGGGCTTCCCGGGTTGGTTGAGCTGCGGGTTTCGCCGCTCCCGCTCGGTCTCTCCGGGTCGGTCGAGCTGGCCTGGCTGTCTCTTCCTGGCGAGGGGTCGTGATGGCTGCTTTCCGGTAAGTATGGTTGGTTTATTCTTCTTTGGTTTTGGTCCCCTGGGTATTCTCTCCCCCCTTGGTTTGTGTTGTGGGGGTTGGTTTTGCCTGCTTGTGCATCAGTGGTCTCTTGGGTGGTCGTCCTCGACCTTAATTGGTCGATGTGGCATTTCCATGCTCGTCCGTCTGCTGTTTGTAGCCGGTACGAGTGTGGGCCTGTTATTTGTGTGATGACAGCCGGTACCCATAATGGGTCTCCTGTCAGGTTTTTTTGCGTACACGGGTTCGCCTGGTGTGAAAGTTCGGTGTTTGCTGGTTGAGTCTGGGGGCTTCTCCGGGTTATACGTGGGGTGTAATCTGTCGAGTGGGGACCTTAATTTCCTCCCCATTAACAGTTCGGCTGGGCTCTTATTCGTTGTGGTATTTGGGGTTATGTGTTGGGTGAAGAGTAATTTATTTATTTTATCCTGGATCTCCCCGTGATCTATTTTCTGGATGGCTTTCTTAGTGAATTGCACCATCCGTTCTGCCCTACCGTTCGCCACCGGGTGCGCCGGTGCTGTCAGCGCGTGTCGGATGTCCCTTTCCGCTAGGAATTTTTCGAATTCTAGCGAGGTGAATTGGGGCCCGTTGTCGGAAACGACGACGTCTGGGAGGCCATGCGTTGCAAAGAGTTTGCCGAGTTCCTTGATCACGGCCTCCGTGGTTGTTGTTCTCATGTTGCTTACCTCCAGGCAGTTGGAGTAAGCGTCTACTATTATAAGGAAGGTGTGTCCTTTTGTGGGCCCGGCAAAGTCTATGTGAATCCTAGACCAAGGTCCCCTTGGGGTTTCCCACTCTAGGACGGGTGCTGTGGGTGGGCTTGGCCTAGTTTCCTGGCATCGTTGGCACTTTGCTACCCATGTCTCAATCTGTCTGTCCATCCCTGGCTACCAAGAGTAACTTCTGGCCAGGGCTTTAGTCCTAACGATGCCAGGGTGACCCTCGTGTAGTAGTTCCAGAACCTTCCCTTGTAGCTTTTCTGGAATGACCACCCTATCCCCCCATAGTATGCACCCTTTTAATAACGAGAGTTCCGTTTGCTGGTTCCGGAATGTTTTGACGGACTCGTCGTTGTCCCTTTTTGGCCACCCTTTCTCTACCCAATGCAACACCTGCGCCAGACATTTGTCTTTATTAGTCTCTCGGGCAATGTCTGACGCGGTTATGGGTAGGTTGGGTAGAGTCTCTTTTCTGAGGGTGGTTGTCATAGGTGCTGGGTCGGTGTCAGGTTCCGGTAGCGGCGAGCGGCTTAAGGCGTCTACATGGGAGATCGTCTTACCCGGTCTGTGTATGAGTCCGTAATTGTAGGCTGCCAGGAACTCGGACCACCTTGTCATTCGGGGAGACAGAATGTTCGGGGTGGCCCGGTTTCCTGCAAGGATTCCCAACAGCGGCTTGTGGTTGGTTATGATGGTGAATGTCCGGCCGTAGAGGTACTCGTGGAATCTTTTTACGGCGGCAACGATAGCCAGAGCCTCTTTGCCCAGCTGGCTATAGTTCCGCTCCAGTTTGGTGAGGGTCCTTGAAAAGAACGTGATGGGTGCTTCTTTTCCGTCGGGGAGGGTATGGCTGAGGACAGCGCCGATGCCGAAGGGTGATGCGTCGCATGTGACGGCCAGGGATAGGGTCTCGTTGTACTGTATAAGGATGGCGTCCGAAGTGAGGAGGTCCTTTGTTCTCTGGAAGGCGGCTTGCTCGTATTTCCCCCAAGTCCAGGTCGCCGCCTTGTCCAGGAGCCGATGCAAAGGCTCCGCCACCGTCGCCTTTTGGGGCAGGAAAACATTGTAAAAGTTAAGTAGCCCCAGGAATGCCTGTAGCTCCGTCTTTGACTTTGGTGTGGGGGCTTCTTTGATGGCCTTGATTTTTTGGTTTGTGGGGTGAATGCCGTGATGGTCCAGGAGATATCCTAGGAATTCAATCCGTTCCGTGTATAATTGGCATTTCTCCCTCTTTACCTTGAGCCCGGTCTCTTTGAACTTGGTTAGGACCTCCCTTAGGCGACCCTCTAGTTCGGCTTGGTTGGTTGCCGACACTAAGACGTCATCGAAGTAAGGTACCACCCCCTTGATGCCTTGTAATAGTCTTTCCATTAGGCTTTGGAATATTCCCGGTGCCACGCTGACTCTGAATTGGAGCCGGTTGCATTTAAATACTCCCCGGTGGGTGACTATGGTTTGCGCTTCTGCCGTTTGCTCGTTGACTGGCAACTGTTGGTATGCCTGGGCGAGGTCGAGTTTGACGAAAACCTTGCCCCCTCCCAGTGAATGCAGTAGGTGTTGCACTACTGGGACGGGGTAGGCGCTTTGTTGCAACGCGCCATTTAGGGTGGCCTTATAGTCCCCACAGATCCTCACCGACCCATCGGGCTTGATCGGGGTGACTATGGGGGTCTCCCACCGGGCGTGGTCTATTGGCTGTAGGACCCCTTGTTTGACGAGCTTGTCAATTTGCTCGTCTATCTTGGGTTTAAGTGCGAATGGCACCCGCCTTGGTTTTAGGCGTTTTGGGGGAACGTTTGGGTCTAGGCTGAATGATATAAGGGGCCCTCGGTACTTGCCTAGGTTTCCGTCGAAGACCTCTTGGAATTCCTGGGCGAGTTGTTGCTCCCAGCTGTCGTCGGTGACGTGGTCGATTCCCGTGACTGCGATGCCGAGCGGGGCGAACCATTGCAGTCCCAGTAGGCTTGGGTGGTCGCGATCAACGATTGTCAGGGGAAGCTTTTCGGTGCGCCCTTTGTATGTTATGTTGAACTGTCTGGTTCCGACTACCGGGATGCAGTTTCCCTGGTAGTCCTTTACGATTAGTCTCTGGCTGTCTAGGGTTTTCCTTTGGATGGTAGGCACCAAGCGCTTTATTTCTTGCCATGCTATCATGGAGGGGTAGGACCCGGAGTCCACCTCCATTTTGCATGGCTCGCCCTCGATGCCTACCTCCACGTAGACCTTCCGGGCGTCATTGGTTGTGGCGTGGCCTATGGTGACCGTCTGATGGGTCTCCTCTCTTCGCCGGGTCTCGCCGCCTTGTAGGGATCGTCCGTTCCGGTCCCATCTGTTGTCAGAGGGGCGATCTCTGGTCCGGGGTGGTGTGCTCTCTCTCCTCCTTTTGCTTTGGTCCCATCGGGGCGGGCTGCGGTTCTTTTTGAGGCGGCAGACGCGGGCGATGTGTCCCTTCTTGTCACAATGCCGGCAGATCGACTCGAAAAACCGGCATTCGGACCTGGGGTGGTCGCCTCCGCAACCGGCACAGTTGGTCTTCGACTTACGACCCTGCCGGTTCCGTGGGTCGCGGCCTGCCTGGAGGCGATGAATTTCCTCCTCTTCATCAGAAGTGCCCGATGCCGAGTGGAAATCGCCCTGGTGGGTGGTTGTTAAGCCTGGTTTCCCCAACCAGGGTTAGGGAGACAAGCTAAACAGAATGTGCAGCTTAGTCAGATAGGCACACAGATAAATGAGTGAGCTAAGGTTGTATGTTTATTAACATACAGTAAAAATCACAGATACGCTTGTGCTATCAAAAATATAGTTTATTCCATTATGAGTTCATAGCATAGTCAAAATAACAGTCCAATAGTCATGTATCATTTAGTCAGTCCATTCAGGGATATTCAGTTAGCAAAGTCCATGTTAGAATATCCTATGTCAATTCACTTACAAGTCTGTCCTTTGTTTTCTCTCCCGTTCGAGCAATGCAGTCTTGTGTTCTTTCAGTAATCAGGGATCATCAAAGCCAGAGAGAGAGCAAGCTGCAGCCTTGCTTCTTTTAAAGTGCTTTTACAACCACTCCCTTAATTACTATCCCACAGTTAAAGTTGCAGACACTTTAACTTACAAACTATGATTACATATTATTATTTACCTAAACCAGTTAGGGTAAAACAATGTTATCCCTAACAGTGGTCATCTCGGGTTGGGCCTCGGCCGACCTTGCAGGGTGGTTTTTTCCGCTGCGGTCCCCAGCGTTCGGTCGGTGCATGCGGTCGGTCGATGTTCGGGTCGCTTCGGCGGCTGCGGCTGCGGTGAGGGTGTCTGCAAGGCTGATGTTGCCCTTGGCTATCAGCCGGCTCTGGAGGACGGGGTCCCACAGGCCGAGCACAATTCGGTCTCGCAGGGCGTCGTTCAGGTTGTCGAATTCGCACAGTCCCCCTAGGCACCGTAGTTCAGCGACAAAGTCGCTGAAACTCTCACTCGACCGTTGGTCCCGACGGTAGAATTCGTTGCGTCGGATCAGGATGGGTACCTCTGGAGCGTAGTGCCGCCGAAGTATTGGCTCGAGGACGTCCCAGTCCATCGCGGTCGCGTTGGCGGGTTTGGCAAGTGCCTTGGCCATCTTGAATACCTCGGTCCCGCAGTGGGTCAGGAAGACGGTGCGCTTCATGGGGCCGGTGGCGTCCTTCAGATCGCTGCACTCGAGGAACATGCGGAATCGGTCGGAGTACGATTCCCAGTCCTCGGTGGCGGGGTTGAAGGGTGCGGGGGGTGCGATTTTCGCCATCGTGGAGATTCGTCTGGCTTCCGTCGGACACGTGGTTCGGTTCAGGATCTGGATCCCACCTTCGTCGCCAGTGTCGTGTCCTCGGAAATGATGCCAGGAGTCGGTGACTTCAAATCATGCTCTTTTATTGGTGTAGGAACTGAACTGGCACTATAGAAAAAGTTCACGGCTTTTATTCCTTTAGCCGCGGCGGCCGCGGCCAATGGCACCGCTTTGAATCTCCCGCGATTCGAATAGACCAATCGCGGGAGATTCTTAGCGAGCCAATCGGCGCGGCTCGCCTAACCAATCAGAGTGCCCCGCGCTTTGGCCAATCAAAGCACGGGGATCTCAAGAATGCTAATGAGGGGACAGAACAAATACGGTACTACTTTTAATTGAGAATACATAGTAAGGAAAAGTTATAAATAGCACAAATTCTAAAATTATAAGTAGGCTAGCACTAGTAAATTATATATTATAAAGATAGTTATGGGAAAAAATGACAATTGAGATTTAAAAATCCTGAACATACACAAAAAATGTTGAATGGTTTTTGAGAAAGCATTAGTTGATACTAAGTTTGATATCCTGGATTTTATTTACATATTTATCACCATCATTTTTACACATCCAATGTTCAGGGACTCTTGAAAGTTTACAGAATTATATAAAAGTGAAAAAGATTCCATTTTTAGCCTCCCCATCCTTACTAAAACTTGTCATCCTATAACAATTCTTTTTCCTTCCCGCTCATTAGAAGATCTGTGAAAGAGTTCTCTCTGCTGGTACTCTGTCCCTGAAATATGGGTCAGTCTAATAGGTACTCTAGAAGGGAAAAACACGTTCCCATCTCCACTACCCACTGCCTGCATTGCTTCCCTAAATTGCATACAAGCATTAGCTTAGCATGGTGAGTTATATAGGCTATGATGAATCATCATCATCATTCTCTTAATGGTGGTTAGTGCAAGGAAGCCCTCTTGGGCAGATTTCTTGATGGCTTCCTGTTAAGCCTGGTTTTCCCAACCAGGGTTAGGGAGACAAGCTAAACAGAATGTGCAGCTTAGTCAGATAGGCACACAGATAAATGAGTGAGCTAAGCTTGTATGTTTATTAACATACAGTAAAAATGACAGATACGCTTGTGCTATCAAATATATAGTTTATTCCATTATGAGTTCATAGCATAGTCAAAATAACAGTCCAATAGTCATGTATCATTTAGTCAGTCCATTCAGGGATATTCAGTTATCAAAGTCCGTGTTGAATACCCTATGTCAATTCACTTACAAGTCTGTCCTTTGTTTTCTCTCCCGTTCGAGGAATGCAGTCTTGTGTCCTTGCAGTAATCAGGAACTTCAAAGCCAGAGAGATAGCAAGCTGCCGTCTTGCTTCTTTTAAAGTGCTTTCACAACCACTCCCTTAATTACTGTTCCACAGTTAAAGTTGCAGACACTTTAACTTACAAACTATGATTACATATTATTATTTACCTAAACCAGTTAGGGTAAAACAATGTTATCCCTAACATTCTCCCCTTTTAGGAAATAATAATAAATATAACTATTTACATCTTTAAATCATATTTGTTACAACTCTCTTTAAACTTAGTTACTCCTTGAGCTTTTGTAAATTGGTCTGCAATGTTTTCTTCAGTCATGCAGTATTCCAATTTAATTAGCCCATTCTTTACAGATTCTCTAACATTTAAGTATCTTAAAACAGTATGCTTTGATCTAGTTTTTACAGCAATACTAGTAGCTAATTTTATAGCTGCCTGGTTATCCTCGTACACAATAATGGAATCTTTAACAGTTATACCCATGTCTAATAATAACTGTTTGTACAAAATCAAGTCAGTGCATAATAATGACAGACATGAAAATTCCGCTTCCATCGTGGACAAGCTGATATGCTGTTGTCTGATTGACCTCCACCCTATTAATGTTTTACCAAATAATATAGCCATCCCAGATGTTGATTTTCTTGTGTTTATATCAGTTGCAAAACTTGCATCTGCATAGGCACTAAGAATCAAATCACCCTTTGGTTCTATATACAATGCATGGTTCATTGTTCCTTTAAGATATCTTAAAATTCTCTTTAATGATTGCCAATGACATTGATGTGGATCTGAATTAAAACGTGCCAGCTGATTTACACTATAAGCTATATCTGGCCTAGACCAATTGCTTATATATGATAAGATGCCAATCAAAGATTGATATATGGACTTATCAAATTTGGGACTTTGATCATCAGTTTGACAAACCTCCTGACTCATTGGAGTCTTTGCCGGTTTACAAAGTTCCATTTTAAACGTTTTAATTAATTGGCAAATTTTATCTTCTTGAGATATCTTAAAACCATTTTTTGTTTTGTTAATTGTCAATCCTAGATACTTTTTAATTTCACCTAAATGCTTTAATTTTATCTTTTTGGCTAATAATGATATAATCTCATTAGCTTCATTATTAGTCTTAGTTATCAAAGCAATATCATCTGTAAATAATAACAATAATGACACCGTTCCATTATTTTCTCTTTTAAACACACATGGATCTGCTAAACCAGATTTAAAACCTATATTGTTTAACTCTTTCACAATATATTGGTTCCACTCAAACCCAGATTGTTTCAACCCGTAAAGACTCTTTTTGAGTTTCCAACAATCATTACTATTTACTTTATTGTCTTTTATACCTACTGGTTTTCTTAAATATATAGTGTGCTGCAATGGTGCATGTAGATAAGCAGTTTCTACATCTAAATGGTTAATGACAAAGTTTTTCTTAGCTGCCCACACTAATGCTGCTCTTAAAGATGTTGCTTTAAGACTTGGTGCAAAAACTTCATCGTAATCAGATGCAGTTTGATTAAATCCTTGAGCTACTAACCTAGCTTTATGGGTAATAGTCCCATCATTTCCAGTTTTTACTTTAAATATCCATTTGCACCCAATGGATTTTTCTCCTGGAGGTAATTTAGCATCTTCATAAACTTTCATTACCTTTAATGAATTTAGTTCTTTTTCCATTGCCATTTGCCAATTCTCCTGATCCTTAGTAGGATACATTCTAAGTTCATCTACACTACTTGGAACTTTAGTTACTTGGCAAACTATACTTGCTTGATACCTATCAGGTGGTCTAGTTATACGTGTAGTACGTCTAGTTATTACAGGACTTACAGGTGGACTTTCATTTATTAACTCTTCTTGATCAACTGTTTCCTCTTGTTCTGGTCCTATTTGCTCTTCGTGGACTTCTTCTTTAATTGGACTCTTCTTATAACTAGTCTGATCTTTCTGCCTTTTGTAGGGTTCAATAATTACTTCATTATTTAAATCTTGCTCTAATCTATTCCATCCTACATGTTCTAGGAATTTTGCACTAGCACTGGTGTAAACTCTAGATGTACCTGGTTCCCAGAATCTATAAGATCTATGATTAGATGTATATCCTACAAAATATAATCTTTTAGCTCTATGTTGTCCTTTGTGTCTAAGTTGTGTAGGGATATGCACCCATGCTGGTGCTCCAAATGTGTGCATGTAACTTAAATCAGGTTTTGTACCATGCCACAGTGTGAATGGTAATTCACCTGTTGTTGAATTAACAACATTATTTAATATATGATTACCACACATTATTGCTTCTCCCCATAAATTGTCAGGTAATCCTGAATCAGACATCATAGTTCGTGCCATTGATTGTAATGTTTGGCCTCTTCTCTCTATAAAGGCATTATGTTGTGGCCTATATGGTGCAGACTTTTTATGTTGAATACCTAACATTCTTAGTCTGTTCTGGAATTTATTATTTGTAAATTCTGTACCATTATCTGTTATAAGAGTTACTAATTTCTTTTTAGTTTTCCTTTCTGCAAATTTTATCCAATTAAAGAGATTTTGATATGTTTCAGTTTTGCTTTTCATTAAATAGCAAAATCCATATCTAGAATAATGGTCCATTATACTTAGTATGTAACGAGCTCCTCCTACACTTGGTTTTTTAGGACCTATTAAATCTGCAAATACTACCTCTAAAGGTTCTTTGGTAGTAAATCCATCAACTCTATTAGCCGGTGTAACCCTGGCCTTACTTTGATTACAGGCATTACATTGCAAATACTTATGACAAGGTTTCAAACTTATTCCCTTAGATAATTCAACAGTTTTCTTAAGCATTTTAAAATTTAAATGCCCTAGCCTTCGATGCAACAAGTGAATACATTCATCATGAGATTTCTTATTTTCATAAATTGTGTTAGCCACCTTTAAACCATCATCATTTAACACATATAATTCACCTCTTAAAAATGCAATAATTTTCTTATCTTCTTTCTCAATTATGCAGTTATCTCCTTTAAATGTAACTACATATCCTAGTTTAACCAAAATTCTTACTGAAATTAAATTAAACTTAAGTTGTGGTACATATAACATTTTTACATTCTCTTTTATAAAAGAACAATATGCTATACCTTGACCTTTAGCTTTCAGTTTCCAGCCATTGGCTAACGATATCTGCTGTGTACTCTTGGACATTTTAATAAAATGTTTCTTATCATTAGTTATACAATGTGATGCTCCACTGTCAACCACCCATAAATTATTTTTTACAGCTCCGTTAGTATACATGGCTAACTCTAAATTTTTATTTTTCTTTTGATGACTTTTTGTATTCTGGCCAGTTTTCTGGCGTTTTGCCTTTTTACAAAATCTTGCCAAATGTCCTCTTCCTCCACAATTAAAACACTTTTTAATTGCGTATGCAGTAGGAGTTTCATTATCTTCTTTTTGAGGTTGCTGTCTCCTTAACTCATCTCTTTCAAACCTTCTTCTGGCCTCTTCAATCAATCTGCCAGTTATATCAGTTAAAGTTAGGCTTTCCTTTGGCAATATTTCAAGTGAAGTTACGTAATTGTCATAGCTCTCATCGAGGGAAGATAGAATTATATAGACTTGGTGTAGTTCAGAGAAAATAAGCTCTTTCTCGTGCAGTTCTTGAAAAATGCTTTGCATAGTTTTCAAATGACTCAGCATATCACCATTCTTATGGAGATGTGTACTGAAAAGTTTCCGTGTTAGATTTATGTGAGCACCAACATTATCTCGAACATAAATCCTCTTCAGCTTCTGCCAACACCCAACAGCTGTATTCTCTCCGTGGATATAAACAAGCTGGTTATCAGTTAAGGTTAACCCAATAATGCAAATTGCTTGTTCATTTTTATGCATAAATTCTTCTATCTTTAATTTATCTTCCTCATCCTCTGGATCCCATTCTTCTACGTTTGGTGGATTTTCAATTATGTTCCACAAACCTTCTCTTCGTAGAAGCAGACTACATTTCATAGACCATGATACATAGTTTGTTCCATCCAACTTGGATATAAGGGACAAACTTTTTAAATTGACTTGTGCCATGTTTTCTTATATGGATATAAAACTATAATTAATAAAACACAGCTGTCTGTTACTGTAATGTATAACAACACAAACTCTCACTTTTACATAAATCTGTTTTATCCTAGTTAAACTGACTTTGCAGCCTCTGGGCCCATAACCAGTGTTAAGCCTGGTTTTCCCAACCAGGGTTAGGGAGACAAGCTAAACAGAATGTGCAGCTTAGTCAGATAGGCACACAGATAAATGAGTGAGCTAAGCTTGTATGTTTATTAACATACAGTAAAAATGACAGATACGCTTGTGCTATCAAATATATAGTTTATTCCATTATGAGTTCATAGCATAGTCAAAATAACAATCCAATAGTCATGTATCATTTAGTCAGTCCATTCAGGGATATTCAGTTATCAAAGTCCGTGTTGAATACCCTATGTCAATTCACTTACAAGTCTGTCTTTTGTTTTCTCTCCCGTTCGAGGAATGCAGTCTTGTGTCCTTGCAGTAATCAGGAACTTCAAAGCCAGAGAGATAGCAAGCTGCCGTCTTGCTTCTTTTAAAGTGCTTTCACAACCACTCCCTTAATTACTGTTCCACAGTTAAAGTTGCAGACACTTTAACTTATAAACTATGATTACATATTATTATTTACCTAAACCAGTTAGGGTAAAACAATGTTATCCCTAACACTTCCCTTCCAAGTATTTAAATTCCACATAATTTAGCTTTTGCATGATAAGTAAGAACAAGCTAACTGCTTCCATCTGCCATGGCACTGCATAGTGCTTACTTCTTTCAATACAATTCATGTCACAGCTATGATTTGTCATTAAAATATTTTAAATATGAACATGTGACTACACTTAAAACTTTAAAATAAACATTCATGTTTATCATAACAGCGCTTCATTAAAGATGTGACTGCATGTTTTTGAAAGGTAAGCAATTCAGTTGGCTTGCTACGGTGTTTTTGTCTTTGGTTGTCACCAATTCTGAAATTTTCTCAGTGGTGCAAGATGCAAGAAAACAGATATTTTTGTCCATTAGGATGGTGTTAGTGAAGAAGCAGTGATCCTGAGCAGAATCCCAAGAGGGTGGGTTGAAGCCCATTGGCCTCACTTTCAACAAGATTCTGCCCAGCTATTAGTAGCATTCCCCTGCCTAACTCTTTGCGTCTCAGTAGTTAGCCAAGAACTTCATACAGTCCACTTGTAACTGAAGCCGATGAGACCAAACAAAAATGTGTGAAGAGCTTAATTTAACTCGTCTATTAATGCTAAGGGGAATGGATTATGTTATAGATATAAGAAAGTTTAGGAGCACTCAGAGTAGATAGGATTTAAGATTTGCAGGCCATCTGAATGGTCCACACAAGATGTCAATATTCAGCAGTATTAAAGGCAGGTGTGTATTTGCAATTAGGCAATCTTAGGAAAACAACACGACACTTTCCTCACCAATTAAGGAAAGGAATGCTCAGTATCAATGGTTCAATTTTTAGTCCCAGAAATAGGCAATGGAGAAATAGTTGACTGCCTTTTCTGTAAAGAAATGGAACAATCCAGTGAGGACGAGTTCAATGTAAAACAGAGCAGCTAGACATCACGTATTAAATAAGGCCTCTCAGTTGTCAGTGGAAGCTGATAATTAGCACAACACTTCTTCGTGGCCCTGAAATGTCACTGTTGGGAACCTTGAAAAACTGAAGAGAATTTAATGGGAAGTGTGTGTGCCTGTACTGCACAGGGCCCTATGTGTAGTTCCTTTCTTTTCATCAGTTTTGATATTATCATGTCTTTTTCAATTCTGTAGTGTAGGTGAAAGAATAATTTATTTTTAATCAGTTTTCCTGTCAATTGGTTTAGTTTTGTTTTTGTTTTTTGAGAAACAAAAGAAAAAAAACCTTATGGTCTTAACATCAGCAATATTAATGATGAGACTTCTTGTTATAGTTTTGGGTAGCTTATGATTACTCAGTTCAGGACGTGGTTTAAATTTGAGTGTGAGGGATCTTCAGCAGACAGGCATTCCAGGTGTCATATCTGCCTTTGAGAGGGTGGTATTGTAAATACTTGCCTAATTTTCATAAGTTCACCAAACACACCAAGCATATGGAGTGAGGCTGATGAGATGGGAAGTGAAAGCTGCCAAGCTAGAGATAACCCTTAAGTAAAATATTACAACCACCCAAGACAACAAAAGATGTGCCAAGTATTCATTAATGGGAAGGCTGGGAGGAGTTAAAGTTTGACTTCCTTTAGAAACCATTAAAATCTTTGCCATCCCTCTACTGTTGGGTGTGAAACTTCATTTTTATCAGAAATAATAATTCAAATCTAGCTGAACCATGACTATGAGTCTTTTGCCAAATCTGGACAAGAAGTTGAAGTAAGGTTTACGCATCCAAAGATCTGGGACTTCAGATCTTTTATATGAAGCCAAACACCAGACATAATAATTTGTCTCAATTCTGGGTTATTTTTTCAGAGGAATCATTTATGTTCATTGGCCTATCATGAAGCACATCCAGAAGTCTATAGATTTCCTTTCACAACTGATCCAATCTTTGGAATAACTATAGTGTTCCCATCTATTCAGCTATTCCTATGGCACTTGATCTAATCATTTTGGAATGAACCACAGAAATCAACCTGCCAGTAGTTGGTCATTCAATATGTGTATGGGATTTTTATGAGATAAAACATAGATTTGTAAGCATTCAGAGTCAACCATGCAATAAGAGGACAGAACACATGTTAACTTTGTAGGAGGTCCTTCCTCTCACTGATTTTTCCCAGTGCCTTTTACCTCCATTTCACCTCTGTCATACTGTAACTTTCATTGTTTGCTCTTGAGATCCATTTCTCATGCATTACTGAATTTATCAGTCCCAGGCATAATTTTCACAGAATCACAATTGCTCTATGATCCTGGGTTCAGCCTATTATTTTGGATGCTATTTTCATGAATGCTTGATAAGGGATTATTGATGTCAGGAAGAGGCTCAGTACTGTTTATTATTGTTAAATGGAACCTTTCATGTTGAATTGGAATCCTTAAACATACCAGAAGGATTATTTTCAGTCCTGTTTTATTCAAGTTTATCAACTCATTCCTTCATGAGCCCTTGTTCCACTGTTGAGGAAGTCTCTATCTGAAGTACATAATTACATCACTGGTTCTGCTATTTTTCATTGATTCAGGCACATTGCCCAATCAGAGCCCTTCATGTTCAACACCTCAATTTTACCTACTTATCTCAAACCAGCATTAATTCGATGTCTGTTGCGGTATAGTTGGTAAGCCACCTCAATCCAGTTGTGATTTTTTAAATATCTTTTTATTAAATAAGTTTTAACCAGATAAAAATATAAATTATAGAAGAGGAGTAAACAAAATAGTGAATAGTTAAGAAAGGAAATAAGAAAAAGAAAGATATGAAAAAAGAGAAAGAGAAAAAGAAATATTGCAAGAAGCAGCTTCTGATCTTTTTTAACATTGGTTATAAATGCATTTATATTTTGCCCTCTCTCTCTGTGATTACATCATAATTTTCTTCTCTCAACGATGTCCTTTCCTAATCATCAGCCCCATAAATCGCAAGTGCATTTTTTTCTTTCCTCAAAAGGATGACAAGTTTTAGAAAGGATAGGGAGGCTATAAATGGAATCTTTCACTGTTTGATATAATTCTGCAAACCTCCAGGAGTTCCTGAATGTTGACCGTGTAAAAATGATGAATATGGAAATAAAGCTCCAGATTGTTGGTTTTTTTTTTTTTAAGAAGATGTTTCTCATTTAAAGAGAGCTGTGTATTACTGTTTCTGCCTCCAAAGAATATAGCATAGGTTTCACAGTGCTTCTGCTGATAAGGGTATAATTTTTCATTGACTTTGTTGCTACTTTGGCAGTAGAACTCTGCTTTGCATAGCCTGGGGCTATGTTGCCTACTCCAATGCCATTTTATCATCTCTAGTCATTTGCTGTCTTGCAGCCATAGAGAAGAACAGCCCTTGCTCTTGATCAGTCGCTTCCTCCCACTTCATCCTTCCTCTGCATCTATGACCTTTTGTACAGTCCTAGCTATTTTTTTATAAGAATGTTAGATACATAATTCACCCAGAACATCTCCAATGACTAGCAGTTATTTTTTCCTCTCCAGCAGGTAATCCTTGGCAGGAGGAGGAATGATCCAGACAAATTCACCATTTTCTTTCTTAAATAATTCCACATTGTAATAATAAAGACAGCACATCCCTCCTCTGAGGCAGAATGTGGACTGGCAAACAAAGAAATGCAATTTGTGTCTGTATGCTTTTCTGCCATCTCAGAGACTAAAGGGTAGCACTTTGATGTGCCCATCTTGTTGTGTCATTTTTTGGTCTCTGTAAGCAAGAACTCTTTTCTCACCTTTCCTGTTCATCATTATCTTCCTGGAATCCAGAAGACTGGTCTGTGCATCTTGTTTCTCCAGCAGATGACAGCCATAATCAAAGCTGCACAACTGCCAAATTGATTCAGCCCCTCTGGGTCATATGGTTGCCACAACAGTTGTCCTCCTTGCCAGACTGAACATGCTTTGCATCATTAGTTTCTGTATGTGTTCCAACCATGTCAGGCTCAGACCACCTTTGTTGTCATGAGTATGGGTTTATCATATATCTGGAAGAACTTTGTTGGAACACAATACTCTTTATTGTATTTTTGAAAGTATTTGCTAAAACTCCAAAGCAGAAGAAAACCAGCCAGGCAATTCAAAGTTAAAAGAGAAAGAAACACAATGCTGGCTTTACGAGCCACAAAAGAACTGGCTATTTCCAAGTGACTGTAGAGAATATCCTTTAGTTTGCATGCTTGAAAAACTATATTCTAAATAGATTACATTTAATTAAAATCAGCAATTGATTGTACTTTTTTTTAAAAAAAATCCACTTGCTCTATTTAGGATTAGTATAGTTGCTTCTATTGTCCCTATTAAATCTGATCTCACACATTATCTCCAGAGTTTATATTCTAAAGAACTGTGGAGTTCCTTGATATGGCACGAGTGCTTGTAACCTTCATTTTTTTAATCAAAGAAATTTCAGATATGAAATATTAATGTGTATACATTCCTAAACTTGTATATAGTCAGATGTATTTTGTTATGTATTAAAATGGACTACTCGAAATCCCCGTGCCTTGATTGGCTAAGGCGCGGGGATTTCTGATTGGCCAGGCGAGCCGCGCCGATTGGCCCGATTGAAGTCTCCTGTGATTGGTGCAAACCAAGAGCGGGAGACTTGAATCGCTGTCATTGGCCGCGGCCGCCGCGGCAAAAGGGTATAAAAGCCGCAGGCTTTTTGCCTTTTGCCGGTTCGGTTCACTTGTTAAAAATAAAGAGCTTTTACTGAAAGTCACCGACTCTGAGCCTATTTCCGGACACGACACTGGCGACGAGGATGGGATCTCGCCCCTGAACCGAACCCCGTGTCCACCTAAGAACCAGCGACAACACTAAGATGGCAAAGATAGCACCGCCCGCTCCCTTCAACCCCGCCGCCGAGGACTGGGAATCGTATTCGGATCGGTTCCGGATGTACCTAGAATGTGCCGGCATGAAGGACGCCCCGGGCCCGCTAAAACGCGCTGTCTTCCTTACACACTGCGGACCAGAGGTCTTCCAGATGGCTAAGGCATTAGCCAAGCCGGCAGACGCAACCGCCATGGACTGGGACGTCCTTGAACCAATACTGCGGCGCCATTATGCCCCCGAGATCCCCATTCTAATACGGCGCAACGAATTTTACCGCCGAAACCAGAAGCCAGACGAAAAATTGAGCGATTTCGTCGCAGAGTTACGGCGCTTTGGAGGACTCTGCGAGTTTGAAGGCTTGAACAGTCTCATAAGAGACCGCTTCGTACTAGGCTTATGGGACTCGACACTCCAGAGCCGACTTATGGCCAAAGGCGACATCAGCCTAGCCGATGCCCTCACCGCGGCAGCAGCCGCAGAAGCAACCCGCACGTCAGCAGACACCATGCGAAGATCTGACGCGAAGGGCGGAAACAACAACCCCGCGAGGTCGGCCGACACAAGAAACGAAGCGACCGCGCACTACGGCGATTACCAGTCAACCTCCAGCACGTCAGATGACGAGGAGGACATACATCGCGTGCAGACGGGACGCGGAGACCAAAGAAGCCGGAAAGGTCGTAAGTCGAGGACCAACTGCGCCGGGTGCGGCGGCGACCACCCCAGGTCAGAATGCCGATTCTTTGACGCTATCTGCAGGCATTGTGACCGAAGGGGCCACATCGCTCGAGTCTGCCGCCAGAGGAAGACCCGCAGCCCGCCCAAATGGGAACAGCAAGACAGAAGAAGAGAAAGCTCCCCGCCCAGAGCCAGAGAGCGCCAACCAGCAGGTCGGTGGGACCAGAAGCAACGATCTCAAAGAAGCGGCGAAGGTCGGCGAAAAGAAGAAACCCACCAGACGGTGACCATCGGCCACGCCATCTCCGACGGCGCCAGAAAAATATACGTAGAAGTCCACATCGAAGGCCGGCCATGCAAAATGGAAGTGGATTCCGGATCCTACCTTTCCATGATTGCATGGCGCGAAATAAAAAAACTAGTGCCTACACTACAAAGAAGGAACGTGCATGCCCAAAAGATCATCATAAAAGACTATCAAGGTAATCGCGTTCCGGTAGTGGGCACCAAGAACTTTAGCATAACCTACAAAGGCCACACCGAACAACTACCACTCACAATAGTCGACCACGACCGCCCGAGCCTGTTGGGTCTACAATGGTTCGCCCCGCTTAACATCGCGCTGACAGGTGTCAACCACGTCTCCATTGAAGCTTGGGAACAGCGGCTAGTCCAGGAGTTCCAGGAGGTCTTCGATGGAGGCTTGGGCAAGTATCAGGGGCCCCCTATCTCGTTTGATTTAGACCCAAGGGTTCCCCCTAAGCGGCTTAAACCTAGAAGGGTACCTTTCGCGTTAAAGCCAAAAATTGACGAGCAGATCGACAAACTCGTCAAACAAGGGGTATTACAACCGATAGACCACACCAGATGGGAGAC
The DNA here is from genome assembly GCA_033807585.1 of Hydrophis major. Taxonomy (NCBI): domain Eukaryota; kingdom Metazoa; phylum Chordata; class Lepidosauria; order Squamata; family Elapidae; genus Hydrophis; species Hydrophis major. The sequence continues at coordinate 265,497,752 of CM066328.1, forward strand.
CCCTATAGTGACCCCAATAAAACCAGACGGGTCCGTGAGAATCTGCGGGGACTATAAGGCCACCCTAAACAGCGCGCTACAGCAAAGTGCCTACCCAGTCCCAATAGTGCAACATTTACTGCACTCACTGGGAGGGGGAAAATTTTTTGCCAAACTCGACCTCGCCCAAGCATACCAACAACTGCCTGTGGACGAGAAAACAGCGGAAGCCCAAACAATTGTGACACACCGGGGGGCCTTCAAGTGTAACAGACTCCAATTTGGAGTCAGCGTGGCACCAGGGATCTTCCAGAGCCTGATGGAACGTTTACTACAAGGCATCAAGGGGGTGGTGCCCTATTTCGATGACGTGTTAGTGGCGGCGCCAAATGAAGCAGAATTAGAAAACCGACTAAGACAAGTCTTAACAAAATTTAAAGAAACAGGACTTAAAGTCAAACGCGAAAAATGCCAACTTTGTACAGAGCAAATAGAATTTTTGGGCTACCTCCTAGACCGCCAGGGCATCCATCCTACAACTAAAAAGGTGAAAGCCATCAAGGAAGCCCCCACCCCGAGGTCCAAAACAGATCTACAAGCGTTCCTAGGCTTGCTTAACTTTTATAATGTCTTCCTACCTCAAAAGGCAACGGCGGCGGAACCTTTACATAGACTCCTGGACAAGAAGGCATCCTGGACTTGGGGGAGACGAGAGCAAGCCGCCTTTCAAAAGACCAAGGATCTCCTCACCTCCGACGCCGTTCTGATGCAATTCAGTGAGACCTTGCCCTTAGCTGTCACTTGCGACGCATCACCCTTCGGCGTCGGCGCTGTCCTCAGCCATACCCTCCCAGACCAGAGAGAAGCACCTATCGCATTTTTCTCCAGAACTTTGACTAAACCGGAGCGGAACTATAGCCAGCTGGACAAAGAAGCTTTGGCTATAGTTGCCGCCGTTAAGCGTTTCCATGAGTACCTATACGGCCGCCCATTCAAAATAGTGACTGATCATAAACCATTGCTGGGCATCCTCGCTGGAAACCGTGCCACACCAAACATCTTGTCGCCCCGCATGACAAGATGGTCTGAATTCCTGGCAGCCTACAGCTACGAACTGCCGCACAAGCCAGGTAAGAAAATTTCGCACGCGGACGCCTTAAGCCGCTCGCCCTTGCCGGACTCTGACCCTGACCCCGCACCAACAACAAACACCCTGAGTATTGAGAATTTGCCCATAACCGCATCTGACATTGCCAGAGAAACCATTAGGGATAGGCATTTGGCACAAATCTTACATTGGTTAGAAAAAGGCTGGCCGGAAAAAGACAAAGACGAGACTTTTAAAACATTCCGGCAGCGCCAGACTGAACTTTCACTGTTAAGAGGATGTATCCTGTGGGGTGATCGGGTGGTAATTCCGGACAAATTGCAAAACAGGGTCCTAGAGATGTTACATGAGGGTCATCCTGGCATCGTCAGGACTAAAGCCCTGGCCAGGAGTTATGCTTGGTGGCCAGGGATGGACAAACAAATTGAAGCGTGGGTCACCAAATGCCACCGGTGCCAGGAGACCAGATCCAGCCCACCCGCAGCACCTATCCGGGACTGGGAAACACCACGGGGACCCTGGTCCAGAATACATTTAGACTTTGCTGGCCCCACAAATGGACACACTTTTCTAATCACAGTCGACGCATACTCAAATTGGTTGGAGGTGGCTGACATGAAATCCACCACCACAGAGGCTGTCATAAAAGAACTGTGCAAACTGTTTTCCACACACGGCCTCCCAGACGTCATCGTCTCAGACAATGGGCCCCAATTCACCTCCATCGACTTCGAACGGTTCCTGGCAGAAAAGGGCATCCGCCACGCATTGACAGCATCAGCGCATCCGGCGGCGAACGGTAGGGCGGAACGGATGGTCCAGTTTACAAAAAAGACCCTCCGGAAAATGGACCACGGGGAGATCAACGATAAAATCAACAAACTACTCTTCATACAGCACATCACGCCAAATACCACAACTAACAAAAGCCCTGCAGAGCTCCTGATGGGCAGGAAGCTGCGGTCCCCACTCGACCGTCTACACCCGACCTATAACCCGGAGCGGCCACCGGACTCCAGCTCCAGGTACCGAACTTTCGAACCAGGCGACCTAGTCTACGCCAAAAACATGACGGGGGACCCCCTATGGATCCCAGCCGTCATAACACAAGTCACTGGTCCTCGGTCGTACCGGCTCCAAACCATCGATGGGCGAGCCTGGAAACGACATATCGACCAGCTAAGGTCACGTGCAATGACTGACCTCAACCCCCAAGACACGAACCAAGGGGGGAGGGAATACCCGGTAAAACAACCACAAGAAAAAATAAAACTGAAAAACTCACCGGAACGCAGTCTTCGCGAGTCCCATCCGGAGAAGAGCCGTCTGGCCAACTCTACCGACTCGGAGAAGCCAAGTGGGAGCGGCGAAATCCGTGACTCAACCGACCCGGTAGGCCCAGGCGGGAGCCACGGCGAGAGAACCGGCCCGATCATCCAGCCGGTTCTCACAGAGGCAGGAGCAGCCAGAAAGATGACCGCTCCGGCCGAGTTACAACAAGAAAGTGAGTTGCGCAGGTCAACTAGGACCCGACGGAGCCCCGCCTACCTGCGTGACTACACCACGTGAGGGACCATACCAAGAGGGGAGGGGTGTTATGTATTAAAATGGACTACTCGAAATCCCCGTGCCTTGATTGGCTAAGGCGCGGGGATTTCTGATTGGCCAGGCGAGCCGCGCCGATTGGCCCGATTGAAGTCTCCCGTGATTGGTGCAAACCAAGAGCGGGAGAATTGAATTGCTGCCATTGGCCGCGGCCGCCGCGGCAAAAGGGTATAAAAGCCGCAGGCTTTTTGCCTTTTGCCGGTTCGGTTCACTTGTTAAAAATAAAGAGCTTTTACTGAAAGTCACCGACTCTGAGCCTATTTCCGGACACGACATATTTAAATAATTCCAAGGGGTAAATTTACGATTGCAATAAATTAGGTAATAAATAATACTGTAGATAAAACCATTCATAAGGAATACTAGATGCATTTTTTAAAAATTAAAACTTTTAATTAAACTTTGGACTAAGATAGTTAGATAGTGCTACTTAGATTATTGTGTGTTTTTTCCTCTGTGTTTACATAAATACAAACTTTGATTTCTACTGCTTATATATAAAAATATATAAAAATATGTGAAAGTCTATAAATACAAGCAGTCATTTCCTTTAGTGACCAATCAAAGTAACAACGGCACTAAAAAATGAGGCATGACTTTTTTTCACATTTACGACTGTTGTGACATCCCTGTGGTCAAGTGATCTTTGGATGCTTGCCAACAGGTTCAGATTTATGATGGCTGCAGTGTCCCAGGGTCATGTGATCACCTTTTGTGACCTTCTGACAAGCCAAGACAATGAGGAAGCCAAGTTCATTTAACAATCATGTTACTATCTTAACTGCAATGATTCAGTTAATAGGTGTGGTTAGAAAGGTCATAAAGTGGGGCATTATTCACTTAACATATGTCTCACTTAACAACATATATTTTGGGTTCAGTTGTGGCTGTAAGTCAAGGACTATCTGTATGCATTAATTTAAACTAGAAAATAGAACAGTTGTGGACTATAAGGGCATAAAGCTATATAGAGTGACAGCCAGTCTACTTAAATTTTTATTTTTTTATTTTTTATTGCCCTTTCAAATGCTTGATGTATACAATAAAACTGCAAAAGAAGATCCAAAAGATGTTCTTCCATCTATTATTCCTGATACATTTTAAGGAAAGTATTAAGATAAAATGCACATTAATAAATTGTCATGTCTTTTAATTTTTTTAAAAGAAAGGAAGATGTATTTTTAAAGATTCTTTTTCAAAAATTCTTTAAAGATTCTTTAAAATCTCAAATATTTAAAAACTTTGTGTTATGTCCTGAATTGGAATACTCGAAATCCCCGAGCCTTGATTGGCTAAGGCACGGGGATTTCTGATTGGTCAGGCGAGCCGCGCTGATTGGCCTGATTGAAGTCTCCCGCGATTGGTTCAAACCAAGAGCGGGAGACTTGAATCGCTGCCATTGGCCGCGGCCGCCGCTGCGAAAGGTATAAAAGCCGCGGGCTTTTTGCCTTTCGCCGGTTCAGTTCTCCCATTGAAAATAAAGAGCTTTGAATGAAAGTCACTGACTCTGAGCATCTTTTTGCGGACACGACACTGGCGACGAGGGTGGGATCTCGCCCCTGAACCGAACCCCGTGTCCACCCAAGTACCAGCTCCAGCGCAGAGATGGCGAAGATAGCACCGCCCGCCCCCTTCAACCCCGCCGCCGAGGACTGGGAATCGTACTCGGATCGGTTCCGTATGTACCTGGAATGCGCCGGAATGAAGGACGCCCCGGGCCCGCTAAAACGCGCCGTCTTCCTTACTCACTGCGGACCAGAAGTCTTCCAGATGGCCAAAGCATTGGCCAAGCCGGCAGACGCAACCGCCATGGACTGGGACGTCCTCGAACCTATACTGTGGCGCCATTACGCCCCCGAAGTCCCCATCCTGATACGGCGCAACGAGTTCTACCGCCGAAACCAGAAACCAGACGAAAAATTGAGCGACTTCGTCGCAGAGCTACGCCGCCTAGGAGGACTCTGCGAGTTTGAAGGTCTGAACAGTCTCATAAGAGACCGCTTCGTACTCGGCTTATGGGATCCTACACTCCAGAGCCGACTTATGGCCAAGGGCGACATCAGCCTAGCCGATGCCCTTACCGCAGCCGCAGCCGCAGAAGCAACCCGCACGTCAGTGGACAGCATGCGAAGATCTGACGCGAAGGGCGGAAACAACAACCCGGCAAGGTCGGCCGACACAAGAAACGAAGCAACCGCACACTACGGTGAATACCAGTCAACCTCCAGCACGTCGGAAGACGAGGAGGACATACATCGCGTGCAGACGGGACGCGGCGACCAACGAAGTCGAAAAGGTCGTAGGTCGAGGACCAACTGCGCCGGGTGTGGCGGCGACCACCCCAGGTCAGAATGCCGATTCTTTGACTCTATCTGTAGGCATTGTGAACGACGGGGCCACATCGCTCGAGTTTGCCGCCAAAAGAAGACCCGCAGCCCGCCCAAATGGGAACAGCACGACAGAAGGAGAGAAAGCTCCCCGCCCAGAGCCAGAGAGCGCCAGCCAGACGGTCGGTGGGACCGAAATCAACGATCTCAAAGAAGCGGCGACGGTCGGCGAAAAGAAGAGACCCACCAGACGGTGACCATCGGCCACGCCATCTCCGACGGCGCCAGAAAGGTACACGTAGAAGTCCATATCGAAGGCCAGCCATGCAAAATGGAAGTGGACTCCGGGTCCTACCTTTCCATGATTGCATGGCGCGAAATCAAAAGACTAGTGCCTACACTACAAAAAAGAAATGTGCATGCCCAAAAGATCATCATAAAAGACTACCAAGGGAATCGCGTCCCGGTAGTGGGCACCAAGAACTTTAATATAACTTACAAAGGCCACACCGAACAACTGCCACTCACGATCGTCGATCGCGACCGCCCAAGTCTACTGGGCTTACAATGGTTCGCCCCGCTTAACATCGCGCTGACAGGTGTCAACCACGTCACCATCGAAGCTTGGGAACAGTGGCTAACCCAGGAGTTCCAGGAGGTCTTCGATGGAGGCTTGGGCAAGTACCAGGGGCCCCTTATCTCGTTTGACCTAGACCCAAGGGTTCCCCCTAAGCGGCTTAAACCTAGAAGGGTACCATTCGCCTTAAAGCCTAAAATTGACGAGCAGATCGACAAGCTCGTCAAACAAGGGGTATTGCAACCGATAGACCATGCCAGATGGGAGACCCCTATAGTGACCCCAGTAAAGCCAGACGGGTCCGTGAGAATCTGCGGGGACTATAAGGCCACCCTAAATGGCGCGTTGCAACAAAGCGCCTACCCAGTCCCAATAGTGCAACATTTACTGCACTCACTGGGAGGGGGCAAAGTCTTTGCCAAGCTCGACCTCGCCCAGGCATATCAGCAGCTACCTGTGGATGAGAAAACGGCGGAAGCCCAAACAATCGTGACCCATCGGGGGGCCTTCAAGTGTAACCGACTCCAATTTGGAGTCAGCGTGGCACCAGGCATCTTTCAGAGCCTGATGGAACGTTTGCTACAGGGCATCAAGGGGGTGGTGCCCTATTTCGATGACGTATTAGTGGCGGCGCCAAACGAAGCCAAATTAGAAAACCGACTCAGACAAGTCTTAACAAAATTTAAAGAAACAGGACTTAAAGTCAAACGAGAAAAATGCCAACTATGTACAAAACAAGTAGAGTTTTTGGGCTATCTCCTAGACCGGCATGGCATTCACCCTACGACTAAAAAAGTGAAAGCCATCAAGGAAGCCCCCACCCCAAAGTCCAAAACGGAACTACAAGCGTTCCTAGGCTTACTAAATTTTTATAATGTTTTCCTACCTCAAAAGGCAACGGCGGCGGAACCTTTACATAGACTCCTAGACAAGAAGGCAGCCTGGACTTGGGGGAGACGAGAGCAAGCCGCCTTTCAAAAAACCAAAGACCTCCTCACCTCCGACGCCGTCCTGATGCAATTCAGCAAAACCTTGCCCTTAGCTGTCACTTGCGACGCATCACCTTTCGGCGTCGGCGCTGTCCTCAGCCACACCCTCCCAGACCAGAGAGAAGCACCCATCGCTTTTTTCTCCAGGACTCTGACTAAACCGGAACGGAACTATAGCCAGCTGGACAAAGAAGCTTTGGCTATAGTTGCCGCCGTTAAGCGTTTCCACGAATACCTGTACGGCCGCCCGTTCACCATCGTGACGGATCATAAACCATTGCTGGGCATCCTCGCTGGAAACCGAGCCACGCCAAACATCTTGTCACCCCGGATGACAAGATGGTCCGAATTCCTGGCAGCCTACAGTTACGAACTACTACACAAGCCAGGTAAGAAAATTTCGCACGCGGACGCTTTAAGCCGCTCGCCTTTACCTGACTCTGAACCTGACCCAGCACCAACAACAAACACCCTAAGTATCGAGAGTTTACCTATTACCGCATCAGACATTGCCAGAGAAACCGTTAAGGACAGGCGTCTGGCACGAATCTTACACTGGTTAGAAAAAGGCTGGCCGGAGAAAGACAATGACGAGACTTTTAAAACATTCCGTCAGCGCCAGACTGAACTTTCACTACTGAGAGGATGTATTCTGTGGGGTGACCGGGTGGTAATTCCGGACAGATTGCAAGAGAGGGTATTAGAGATGCTACATGAGGGTCATCCTGGCATCGTCAGGACTAAAGCCCTGGCCAGGAGTTACGCTTGGTGGCCAGGGATGGACAAGCAAATTGAAGCATGGGTCGCCAAATGCCACCGGTGCCAGGAGACCAGATCCAGCCCACCCGCAGCACCTATCCGGGACTGGGAAACACCACGGGGGCCCTGGTCCAGAATCCATCTAGACTTTGCTGGCCCCACAAATGGGCATACTTTTCTAATCACAGTTGACGCGTACTCCAATTGGTTGGAGGTATGCGACATGAAATCCACTACCACAGAAGCCGTCGTTAAAGAACTGTGTAAACTGTTTTCCACACACGGCCTCCCAGACGTCGTCGTCTCAGACAACGGGCCCCAGTTCACTTCCATCGATTTCGAACGGTTCCTGGCGGAGAGGGGTATCCACCACGCATTAACAGCACCGGCGCATCCGGCGGCGAACGGTAGGGCGGAACGGATGGTCCAGTTTACGAAAAAGACCCTCCGGAAAATGGACCATGGGGAGATCAGCGACAAAATCAACAAACTGCTCTTCATACAGCACATCACTCCCAATACCACAACTAACAAGAGCCCTGCAGAACTTCTAATGGGCAGAAAGCTGAGGTCCCCACTCGACAGATTACACCCGACCTATAACCCGGAGCGGCCCCCAGACTCCAGCTCCAGGTACCGGACATTTGACCCAGGTGACTTAGTCTATGCAAAGAACATGACGGGGGACCCCCTATGGATCCCAGCCGTCATAACTCAAGTCACTGGTCCACGGTCGTACCGGCTCCAAACCATCGATGGGCGAGCCTGGAAACGACATATCGACCAGCTCAGGTCACGAACAGCGACTGACCTCAACCCCCAAGACACGAACCAAGGGGGGAGGGAATACCCGGAGAGACAATCGCAGGAAAAAATAAACCAAAAATACTCACCGGAACACAGCCATCGCGAGTCCCCTCCGGAGAAGAACCACCTGGCCAGCTCTACCAACTCGGAGAAGCCAAGCGGGAGCGGTGAAATCCGTAGCTCAACCGACCCGGTAGGCCCAGGCGGGAGCCACGGCGAAAGAACCGGCCCGATCATCCAGCCGGTTCGCACAGAGGCAGGAGCAGCCAAAAAGATGACCGCTCCGGCCGAGTTACAGCATGCAAGTGAGTTGCGCAGGTCAACTAGGACTCGACGGAGCCCCGCCTACCTGCGTGACTACACCACGTGATGGACCATACCAAGAGGGGAGGGGTGTTATGTCCTGAATTGGAATACTCGAAATCCCCGAGCCTTGATTGGCTAAGGCGCGGGGATTTCTGATTGGCCAGGCGAGCCGCGCTGATTGGCCCGATTGAAGTCTCCCGCGATTGGTTCAAACCAAGAGCGGGAGACTTGAATCGCTGCCATTGGCCGCGGCCGCCGCTGCGAAAGGTATAAAAGCCGCGGGCTTTTTGCCTTTCGCCGGTTCGGTTCTCCCATTGAAAATAAAGAGCTTTGAATGAAAGTCACCGACTCTGAGCATCTTTTTGCGGACACGACACTTTGCATAGAGTCCAAAACTGAATGGCCTCAGGGGACTGACATAAAGATGAACCACAGTCACAAAAGTAAATTAAATTGGAGATTAAACAAGAGCCATAAAATATGATGAAATGGTTGACTTATAAAGTTATCTCTCTTGTTGACATAATCTATGCATTGGGTGGGAGTGACATCTACAGTCTACTCTGATGCTCCATAAAAGCAGCCATTCAGGTTAGGAGAGGGTGGAGGGAATAGATACAGGGATTATGTCTTACTTTGTCTCTCACAAAGCAGAATAAATCCAAGGAGTTTTATTTATTCCCTTTCCATAATTATTACTCATTTCATTTCATCATCTCTTCCATCCATAGTAAATAGAAAGAGAAGAAAATGTAATGCAACAATGGCAATGCAGGGCACAGCAGTACTACTTTGTTTTATCATGATGCCTCATGGTTCCAGTATTCTAGATGGGTTGCCATTATTGTGCATTTGTTGTTCTGAAAAAAATGCTTCAGCAAAACTTTTTTTTTTTTAAAAAAAATATATTATTAGTATTTTTATACTGTCTGAATTTTTATTCACTGGGAACCGCAGTCTTCATAAATTTCATGAATATAAGTAACAATGAACAACATTCAGCTGTTATATTAATTGAAGTTTGTTAAGCCTGGTTTCCCCAACCAGGGTTAGGGAGACAAGCTAAACAGAATGTGCAGCTTAGTCAGATAGGCACACAGATAAATGAGTGAGCTAAGCTTGTATGTTTATTAACATACAGTAAAAATGACAGATACGCTTGTGCTATCAAATATATAGTTTATTCCATTATGAGTTCATAGCATAGTCAAAATAACAGTCCAATAGTCATGTATCATTTAGTCAGTCCATTCAGGGATATTCAGTTATCAAAGTCCGTGTTGAATACCCTATGTCAATACACTTACAAGTCTGTCCTTTATTTTTTCTCCCGTTCGAGGAATGCAGTCTAGTGTCCTTGCAGTAATCAGGAACTTCAAAGCCAGAGAGATAGCAAGCTGCCGTCTTGCTTCTTTTAAAGTGCTTTCACAACCACTCCCTTAATTACTGTCCCACAGTTAAAGTTACAGACACTTTAACTTACAAACTATGATTACATATTATTATTTACCTAAACCAGTTAGGGTAAAACAATGTTATCCCTAACATTCTCCCCTTTTAGGAAATAATAATATAAATATAACTATTTACATCTTTAAATCATATTTGTTACAACTCTCTTTAAACTTAGTTACTCCTTGAGCTTTTGTAAATTGGTCTGCAATGTTTTCTTCCGTCATGCAGTATTCCAATTTAATTAGCCCATTCTTTACAGATTCTCTAACATTTAAGTATCTTAAATCAGTATGCTTTGATCTAGTTTTTACAGCAATACTAGTAGCTAATTTTATAGCTGCCTGGTTATCCTCGTACACAATAATGGAATCTTTAACAGTTATACCCATGTCTAATAATAACTGTTTGTACAAAATCAAGTCAGTGCATAATAATGACAGACATGAAAATTCCGCTTCCATCGTGGACAAGCTGATATGCTGTTGTCTGATTGACCTCCACCCTATTAATGTCTTACCAAATAATATAGCCATCCCAGATGTTGATTTTCTAGTGTTTATATCAGTTGGAAAACTTGCATCTGCATAGGCACTAAGAATCAAATCACCCTTTGGTTCTATATACAATGCATGGTTCATTGTTCCTTTAAGATATCTTAAAATTCTCTTTAATGATTGCCAATGACATTGATGTGGATCTGAATTAAAACGTGCCAGCTGATTTACACTATAAGCTATATCTGGCCTAGACCAATTGCTTATATATGATAAGCTACCAATCAAAGATTGATATATGGACTTATCAAATTTGGGACTTTGATCATCAGTTTGGCAAACTTCCTGACTCATTGGAGTCTTTGCCGGTTTACAAAGTTCCATTTTAAACGTTTTAATTAATTGGCAAATTTTATCTTCTTGAGATATCTTAAAACCATTTTTTGTTTTGTTAATTGTCAATCCTAGATACTTTTTAATTTCACCTAAATGCTTTAATTTTATCTTTTTGGCTAATAATGATATAATTTCATTAGCTTCATTATTAGTCTTAGTTATCAAAGCAATATCATCTGTAAATAATAACAATAATGACACCGTTCCATTATTTTCTCTTTTAAACACACATGGATCTGCTAAACCAGATTTAAAACCTATATTGTTTAACTCTTTCACAATATATTGGTTCCACTCAAACCCAGATTGTTTCAACCCGTAAAGACTCTTTTTGAGTTTCCAACAATCATTACTATTTAATTTATTATCTTTTATACCTACTGGTTTTCTTAAATATATAGTGTGCTGCAATGGTGCATGTAGATAAGCAGTTTCTACATCTAAATGGTTAATTACATAGTTTTTCTTAGCTGCCCACACTAATGCTGCTCTTAAAGATGTTGCTTTAAGACTTGGTGCAAAAACTTCATCATAATCAGATGCAGTTTGATTAAATCCTTGAGCTACTAACCTAGCTTTATGGGTAACAGTCCCATCATTTCCAGTTTTTACTTTAAATATCCATTTGCACCCAATGGATTTTTCTCCTGGAGATAATTTAGCATCTTCATAAACTTTCATTACCTTTAATGAATTTAGTTCCTTTTCTATTGCCTTTTTCCAATTCTCCTGATCCTTAGCAGGATACATCCTAAGTTCATCTACACTACTTGGAACTTTAGTTACTTGGCAAACTATACTTGCTTGATATCTATCAGGTGGTCTAGTTACACGTGTAGTACGTCTAGGTATTACAGGACTTACAGGTGGACTTTCATTTATTAACTCTTCTTGATTATCTAACTCTTCCTGATCAACTGTTTCCTCTTGTTCTGGTCCTATTTGTTCTTCGTCGACTTCTTCTTTAATTGGACTCTTCTTATAACTAATCTGTTCTATCTGCCTTTTGTAGGGTTCAATAATTACTTCATTATTTAAATCTTGCTCTAATCTATTCCATCCTACATGTTCTAGGAATTTAGCACTAGCACTGGTGTAAACTCTAGGTGTACCTGGTTCCCAGAATCTATAAGATCTATGATTAGATGTATATCCTACAAAATATAATCTTTTAGCTCTATGTTGTCCTTTGTGTCTAAGTTGTGTAGGGATATGCACCCATGCTGGTGCTCCAAATGTGTGCATGTAACTTAAATCAGGTTTTGTACCATGCCACAATGTGAATGGTAATTCACCTGTTGTTGAATTAACAACATTATTTAATATATGATTACCACACATTATTGCTTCTCCCCACAAATTGTCAGGTAATCCTGAATCAGACATCATAGTACGTGTCATTGATTGTAATGTTTGGCCTCTTCTCTCTATAAAGGCATTATGTTGTGGCCTATATGGTGCAGACTTTTTATGTTGAATTCCTAACATTCTTAGTCTGTTCTGGAATTTATTATTTGTAAATTCCATACCATTATCTGTTATAAGAGTTACTAATTTCTTTTTAGTTTTCCTTTCTGCAAATTTTATCCAATTAAAGAGATTTTGATACGTTTCAGTTTTGCTCTTCATTAAATAGCAAAACCCATATCTAGAATAATGGTCCATTATACTTAGTATGTAACGAGCTCCTCCTACACTTGGTTTTTTAGGACCTATTAAATCTGCAAATACTACCTCTAAAGGTTCTTTGGTAGTAAATCCATCAACTCTATTAGCAGGTGTGACCCTGGCTTTGCTTTGATTGCAGGCATTACATTGCAAATACTTATTACAAGGTTTTAAACTTATTCCCTTAGATAATTCAACAGTTTTCTTAAGCATTTTAAAATTTTAAATGCCCTAGCCTTCGATGTAACAAGTGAATACATTCATCATGAGGTTTCTTATTTTCATAAACTGTGTTAGCCACTTTTAAACCATCATCATTTAACACATATAATTCACCTCTTAAAGATGCAGTAATTTTCTTATTTTCTTTCTCAATTATGCAGTTATCTCCTTTAAATGTAACTACATATCCTAGTTTAACCAAAATTTTAACTGAAATTAAATTAAACTTAAGTTGTGGTACATATAACATTTTTACATTCTCTTTTATAAAAGAACAATATGCTATACCTTGACCTTTAGCTTTCAGTTTCCAGCCATTGGCTAACGATATCTGCTGTGTACTCTTGCACATTTTAATAAAATGTTTGTTATCATTAGTTATACAATGTGATGCTCCACTGTCAACCACCCATAAATTATTTTTTACAGCTCCGTTAGTATACATGGCTAACTCTGGATTTTTATTTATCTTTTGATGACTTTTAGTATTCTGGCCAGCGTTCTGGCGTTTTGCTTTTTTACAAAATCTTGCCAAATGTCCTCTTCCTCCACAATTAAAACACCTTTTAATTGCGTATGCAGTAGGAGTTTCATTATCTTCTTTTTTGAGGTTGCTGCCTCCTTAACTCGTCTCTTTCAAACCTTCTTCTGGCCTCTTCAATCAATCTGCCAGTTATATCAGTTAAAGTTAGGCTTTCCTTTGGCAATATTTCAAGGGAAGTTACATAGTTGTCATAGCTCTCATCGAGGGAAGATAGGATTATATAGACTTGGTGTAGTTCAGAGAAAATAAGCTCTTTCTCGTGCAGTTCTTGAAAAATGCTTTGCATAGTTTTCAAATGACTCAGCATATCACCATTCTTATGGAGATGTGTACTGAAAAGTTTCCGTGTTAGATTTATGTGAGCACCAACGTTATCTCGAACATAAATCCTCTTCAGCTTCTGCCAACACCCAACAGCTAATTTCTCTCCGTGGATATAAACAAGCTGCATATCAGTTAAGGTTAAAGCAATAATGCAAATTGCTTGTTCATTTTTATGCATAAACTCTTCTATCTTTAATTTATCTTCCTCATCCTCTGGATCCCATTCTTCTACGTTTGGTGGATTTTCAATTATGTTCCACAAACCTTCTCTTCGTAGAAGCAGACTACATTTCATAGACCATGATACATAGTTTGTTCCATCCAACCTGGATATCAGGGACAAACTTTGTAGATTGACTTGTGCCATGTTTTCTTATATGGATATAAAAATATAATTAATAAAACACAGCTGTCTGTTTACTGTAATGTATAACAACACAAACTCTCACTTTTACATAAATCTGTTTTAACCTAGTTAAACTGACTTTGCAGCCTCTGGGCCCATAACCAGTGTTAAGCCTGGTTTCCCCAACCAGGGTTAGGGAGACAAGCTAAACAGAATGTGCAGCTTAGTCAGATAGGCACACAGATAAATGAGTGAGCTAAGCTTGTATGTTTATTAACATACAGTAAAAATGACAGATACGCTTGTGCTATCAAATATATAGTTTATTCCATTATGTTAGGATAAAACAATGTTATCCCTAACATCTAAATTGTTAGCCTAAAGGGAAAGTGGCCCTCTAGGCCATTACCATTTTTAAGTGTCATAATGGCACCTTTTTGTCTGTCTTCTTCACATTATACTTTTTCAGCCAAAAATGTTTTAGTGTGAAATAAACAAATAATCTGTATTGCAAAAACAGTGTAGAGTACCTACTAGATAAAGAGTGGAGAACATTCAAGCCAAGTGCCATATTGGAATTTACTATAGAATTTTCAGTTATCAATTAAGCCAGCACTTTGATTAGCATTCAATTCTGTGTATTCTGGGTGTCATTTTTGTTTTCTGTTGCTGCATTATGCCCAGATCCTGTCTTGAGTTTGATTTGCATTGGTTGCATGTTTTATATTCAATAAACATCTTTTTTTAAAAAAAAAAATCAGATTATATTTGTCTGGGTAGGAAATGGAAGGAGAAAAAAAATAAAATTCTGTTTTTCCATCTCCTTTAAAAATCACAATTAATGGCTTATAATTTATTTTAGGAGTAAGGCTGTTTTAAACTTCTGATTCAGAATTAATTGAAAAGAATTTTCCATGGTTCAAAGGAGGAACCTGTAGCCCAAGTCCAAAGAATCACCATCCAAAGGAGAGGGGAGAATAGAGAGGATTTGCAGCATGGAGTCACCCTGTGGGAGGAAACAACAAAGGCCAGACTAATGAAGCTCTTATCTCCCATTTCCCAAGATTCTTGTAAAATAGATGAACAACAATAAAGAAACTGCTTTGGCCTTTTCATGGAGTTGCTCTGCTTTCTTGCATTAAAACAACTATTCCATTTGATTAGCACATTTAATATATTGTGCAATAATTGTATTATAAATTTATATAAATATATATTTTATATAATATATATTTATAAAATATATAACAATATGCCAATCAGTTGGCTGATTGAATTTTACACACATACTTTAATGGACTTTTGGGAGATGTCAGCCATTTTTAAAGAACTGTTTCCAGCTAAGGAGGGCTGCTGATATAGTTTTTAGGGATGACAACTTTCCCTAAATAAGGAATAAGGCCTCTACTGAAATACATTGATGTTTCCCCTGGATCTATTTAAGTACCATCCTATCAGTGGTGGGATTCAATTTTTTTTACTATCGGTTCTGTGGGCATGACTTGTTGGGCGTGGCAGGAGAAAGATACTGTAAAATGTCCACTCAGAGGTAGTATTTGTTGGTTCTCTGAACTACTCAAAATTTCCGCTACCGGTTCTCCAGAACTGATCAGAACCTGCTGAATACCACCTCTGCATCCTATGCCTCACCTTTGAAAAGGATATTAAATATATATTGACTGTGCTGTGTTACTGGTTGTAGAAAATAAAATATTTAGTAAATTTAGTTTAACTCAGACTCAAACTGGGAAAAAACACAAATACTGACTGTTCATCTATAGGGCCATATCAGCCACTTTCTGTATCAATCTTCATGGTATCCTTCTGAATTGACAATGGACTGGAAATTGGAAATAATTCTTATTTTTATGGTAAGACATATCCTAGAAAGTGGGAATAATGTGTCTCAATCTTGTCATGAGCCTTTTTCATCCTGAGACCCTGCAGATATGCTCAAACTGCAGCTTCTATTTCTCAGACAATAATGCTCGATGTAGAACAAACACCTGTGAGAAATTATCCAAAGTCTTAGTAGGTGTTATCAACATGGAGACAAAGATAGATTAAAATACAGTCAGGAAATTGAAGTTCTGCTCAGACAAGTTCTGCTCAATTCTGCCACACATACATACCACTGAACTGAATAAATATTCAGAGTGATATTGCATGCAATAGACCTTTTTTTGCATGAATTTTGTCTAATGACCAATGGGTAGTATATTGGTATAAGGCATTACTGAATTGTCATGTATCACCAATTCAAACAGGATCATATAGGCCCGTGATGGCAAACCTATGGCATGTGTGCCAGATGTGGCATGCAGAGCCCTCTCTGTGGGCACACATGCCGTCGCCCCAGCCCCGCTCCAATCATGTTTCTCCATTGCATTTTGCTCAATCAGTTCCAACTTCTCATGAAAGAAAAAGATCTCACAAAGTTTGGAATTGATTGAGTGAATTTGTTCACTTGCACTTCACAATGGGGGAAGCAAGGTCCCACCCTCCTCCTAAAGTCCATTACAACATGGAGCCACAATGCAACCTATGCGGCTCTTTCACCCCTCTGCTGCGGCTCCCTGTCGCCCTGTTGTGGCAGAGGGATGGAAAAGCTGTTGCTCTGTTGTGAAGCCTTAGTGTGGGAGCGAAGAGTCCCTGCATTTGCCTTTGCGCAGCAGCAGGATTCTACCTTCGTCATGAAATTTGTTTTTGCCACCAGCAAAGGGGGCTGGGAGAGAATGGTGGGAGAGGATCTTGTGGGGTTGAGGCATCCCCCAAGCCTGGCCTTCCTCCACCCTCGCCAGAGGGGCCAACAGAAATAAAGGGCGGTGTGGAGATGCACTCCCCTCACCTGCTGCGCGCTGAGCATGAAAGCCCAGCAGGAGGGGGTCGGCTGGCCAGGCAGAAGTGCCCCCATTGGCGAGTTGGACAATGGAGAGGCCTGGCCCAGTTCTCATGGCAGGACACTGTTTGGCACTTCCAGACACGAGCTGCCACCTTTGAAATGTGCCGTGTCTTTGAGGAAGCCAGGCAACAATGCCAGTTTGGACACTGGTTCCCCATCAATTATATAGGCTGATTCCTACAGTATATGTTAGAAGTTATATGTGATGTAAGATATTCAGATATATTTCAGGTTTCTGTGTCTCTTTACACACTGAGGGTATGGCACTCCTCCAAAAATATATCACAAATCAAGGGCCACAAATGAATATATTTGGTCTAGTCTAGTGATTAAGGCTTCAGGCTAGAAATCAGGAATCTGTGAGTTTTAGTCACACCTTAGCCATGAAAATCTGAGCCAGTTGCTCTCTCAGCTCAATTCTCCTCAGAGGGTTATTGTTGTGGGAAAAATAGGAGTAGAAAGGAGTATTAGGTATGTTCGTCACCTTGAGTTACTTACAAAATAAAGGTGGGATATAAATTAAGTAAAATAAATAACATGCATACACACACTTTTGCAGCATCTAGGAATTATACCAACTGATGTTACTCTTTTGTTACTCTTTTGTTGCATTTAGATTGGGGACTCTGCTGGAGAAAATTGGGAGTGGGAAGTGAGGAAGAGGTATAGGTCATAAAATATGATATATATTTGGATAACTTTGGATATGGCTTACATTTTAAATTCTAATGTAATTTAAAACTGCAAACTTAAAGTTTACATTTAAAACTAAGAGCAAGGTTTGTTTCTTCAATAGTAATCTGTCATCCCCATCTTCCAATTGACTGTCAGTTTTTGAAACCAGGCTAAAAGATATTTAGCACCAGGAGCATCTTTGTCACTTTTCCTGTTGGCTTCCTGAGCCATGATGCCTGAGAGACAGGGAGAGACCTCACAACGTAGATGGGAATACAAATTTGCTTTCAAGGCACACACAAAAGCTAAATGAACTCGAAATACTGAAAGAGAAATTTTAAACACTCTGCCAGTTGGAATGATGAATATTACAGCCTTGCAATTTTTAAACAGATCATTTGAACCCATGCTGATATATTTTCCTAATGTCAGCATTCAGCATCTGCAATACATGATTTATTTATTAAATTTGTATGCTGGACATCTCACTATTGAAGCATCTCTGGGCAACTTAACAACACAATTTAAAAAAAAAGAACATAAAAATATTAAGCACACTAAAATTAACAGGGTTTGCGTATTATAGAAAAAAAGAATGGCATAGAGCTTCACCTTCTTGAAAATATTTTCTCTTTATATAATTAACCATCTATTTAGTGTTCTCCAGTTATGCTGGGTTCATTATTCCCAGAATTTTCCCAACAGCATAACCAACTAGTTTGTAAATTTTGGAGTTGAATTACCAATGCATATGGAGGTGACCATATTAGAAAAAGCTGATGTTGTGAAAAATAGTAATGTTTGTCAAAATAAGTCTAATTTTTTTTAAATAAAATGAAAATATAGTTACACTCTTATGTTCCATATGAAGTATTTAAATTCTGTAACTATTGCCTTCTCTAGCTACTAGAGTTATAATGTTGTTTCTATAATGATGTTTGTTTTATATTGCTCGTCTTTTTCCCCTCATGCATTCCTATAATTGCCGACATTGGCTAGATATGATGGTGGTAAATATGAGTGGATCTGCATCCATAAATGGCATGAGAAATATATAGGGAACCGAAAAACTAAACCAGCATGTCAAAATGAATCCCAGCCTAAACTAATGGATTTTTGTTTTACTTCCTGGATCACTACAAATCTTATTGGCCAGTAGATAGAAAAGATTCAGTTAAAACAAAGACAATCCTAATATAGTTTTTAAAAAATCATTTATCTAACTTATAGTTTGGAGTTTCCAGAAATCCTCCTTGCTAAACTGATTCAATTAGCTGTGCCTAACCACGCTTGCAGGGAGACTATAAACTACCAGAAAGGAAGCAGCAGATGAAGCTAGGTAAAAAAATCACATTTTTCAAATAGCACAGAAACACCCCTCCCCCCATGTGCTCTCTCCATCACTCTTCTCTCTATATACCAATGCCTACATCTCGAAGGGCCCCTCTGTTAAAGAACTGAAGTTTGCAGATGACACAACAGTCATTTGTCTCATTTGAGATGATGAGTCGGCATTCAACAGGAGGTAGAACAACTGGCCCTGTGGTGCAACTGGAACAATCTGGAATTGAACACTCTTAAAACTGCAGAGATGATGGTAGATTTTAGGAGAAGGCTTCCTATTCTACCACCTACCACAACATAGCAACAGTAGAAACCTTCAAGTTTCTGGATTGTATAACTTCCTAGGACTTGAAATGGACACCTAATATTAGAGCCATTATTAAAAAGGCACAACAAAGAATGCTCTTCTGTCAATTCAGGAAACTCAAATTGCCCCAGGATCTGCTGAAAAAACTCTATAGAGAAATTATTGAGTTTGTCATTTGTATCTCAATAACTGTCTGGTTTGGCACAGCTACCAAACAGGACGGGTGCAGACTTCAGTGGATAGTTAGGATTGCAGGAAAAAACAATTTCAATTAGCCTACCTTCCCTTGAAAACCTATACACTGCACAAACAGAAAGAGGGCTGAGAAAATATCTACATACGGCATTGTGTGCCAAAACAACTAGACACAAAGGTAGTTCTTTCTCCCATGCCATCACTCTGCCTCTGTCTTAGGCCGAAAGATATTTACCTTTGTAGTAAACTATATCCTATCATCCTTATCAGCTTCTCATCTTTTTCTTACCTCTCATCTTTCCTACTACCTTGTTCTATTGGTATATCATGATTTAACAATTGTTTTTTGTATCTTATGATTTTTGATTGTGTTAAGTTTGGAGCATGGGTGCGAATAATGGAGACGAGCCGGTGAAAACAGTGAACTTCAAACTCTTTATTTACATGGTGTAACAGCTCAAAATGGATGGCTGCTATAGCCTTCCTTATATAGGCAACTTATTAACTATTCACCCCTTCCCCCCGGCTTCTGCTTACGGGTCGCGGTCACGTAGTCCTTGAGGTAGGACGGTTGTTTTGTTAGTCTTTTTGATTTTCGCTGTGCGCCCGGCATTTGGCTGCACTCTTGTTGAGGTAGGGCGTTGTTTGGCGAAAGGGGTGCCTCTGGTTCAGAGTTCACGTTTTCATTGTCACCAGTCTCTTCGGCAACACCCTGAGGTGAACTCACTCCCATCCCTGGTTCCTGTTCTCGCGTTTCTGTTCCGCTATCGTTCCCTTCAAAAAGGTTTTCCGCCAGTTGAAATTTGTCTTCCTCTGTATCTCTTCCCCCCCCTCAGTTTGGTTATTAGGGAGCTTGGAATTGCCTGACTGCAGCCTTGATTGTAGTTGATCGATATGGCGCTTCCAAAGTCTATCGTCAGGGCATTGTACAAGGTATGATCTTGGGCCGGTTACATGGACTACAGTCGCTTCTACCCGCAGCGGATTGCCCGATAAGTTTTTAGCGAACACCAAATCACCTACCTGGAAGGTACGGCATCGGCCGCTGGATCTGAGTGGTTTTTCCGGTTCGTAGGCTGGGTGTAACCGGTCGAGGTGGGAACGGAGCTTTCATCCCATTAGCAGCTCGGCGGGAGTTTTGTTGGTGACGCTGTGAGGCGTGATATGCTGTAAAAAGAGGATTCAGTTTATCTTCTCTTCAATGTTGTCATAGTCCACTTTCTGCAGCGTTTTCTTGATGAATTGTATCATGCGCTCGGCCCTACCGTTGGCCGCAGGGTGCTCAGGTGAAGTGAGCGCATGTCGGATACCGCGGTCAGCCAGGTACTGCTCAAAGGACAGCGTGGTAAATTGGGGCCCGTTGTCGGATACCAGAACGTCTGGTAATCCGTGGGTTGCAAACAGTCTTTCTAGTTTTTTGATGACCGCTTCGGTGGTCGTGTTCCTCATTCGGTGGATTTCGAGCTAGTTCGAGTAGGCATCTACAGTTAACAAGAAGGTGTGGCCTTTGGTCAGCCCAGCAAAATCTAGATGGATAGGGACCAGAGTCCCCACGGTTTCTCCCATTCGGTTGGGATTGCCTTTGGTGGAGCATTGCTTACTTCTTGGCATCTATGACAAGTTTTGACCCACGACTCGATTTGTCTGTCGATGCCTGGCCACCACGCGTAGCTTCATGCGAGGGCCTTCATTGCACGATGCCAGGGTGGCCATCGTGCAAGGTTCTTAGTACTGCCTGTTGGAGTCATTCTGGGATAACGACTCTATCGCCCCAGATGATACAGCCCTTTTGAGAAAACAACTCTGTTTGTTGACTTTTGAATGGTGCAAAGTCGTCTGATACTTGGTCCAATGGCCATCCGCGTTCCACCCACATGAGGACTCATGCCAAGGTGGGGTCGCGTTTTGTTTCTCTCGCAATATCATGGGCAGTTAATGGCGGCGTATGAAGTGCCTCGATCTGCAACGTTGTCATTGTTGGTGCGGGGTCGTTGATAGTCTCTGGAAGCGGTGCACGGCTCAACACGTCGGCGTGTGGAATAGCTTTTCCGGGGCAGTATTGCAGCTGATAATTATAAGCAGCCAAGAATTCTGACCAATGAGTCATCCTGAGAGATAACATATAGGGGGTTGGCTTATCCCCAGCTATTATTCCCAGCAAAGGTTTGTGGTCAGTCACAAAAGTAAAAGCCTGGCCGTACACGTACTCATGAAATCTTTTGACAGCTGATACAATTGCAAGGGCTTCTGGCTATAATTAGCTATAATCTGGCTATAATTTCGCTCAGTTTTCGAGAGTGTCTTTGAAAAATAGGCAACAGGGGCTTCGCTACCGTTAGGCAATATGTGGCTCAAAATGGCGCCCACTCCGAAAGGCGATGCATCACATGTGATATTTAATGGTAAGGTTCCATTGTACTGCATTAGTACAGCGTCAGAAGTCAGTAGTTTTTTTACATGATGGAACGCCTGCTCTTCTCTATGACCCCATACCCAATTTGCTTTTTTGTCCAGTAGGCGATGTAAAGGTTCAGCGACAGTCGCCTTGTGCGGCAAGAATACATTATAGAAATTGATGAGGCCTAGAAACGCCTGGAGGTCGGCCCTATTCCGGGGTCTGGGAGCGTTTTTTATTGCTCTCAATTTGCTATCTGTAGGGTGAATACCCTGACTGTCAATTAAGTACCCTAAAAATTCGACACGATCTGTACACAGCTTGCACTTATTTTTCTTCACCTTAAGGCCTGCGTCTTGGAATTTTTGGAGAACCAGTCTTAAACGATCCCGTAAGATTTTTGGAGTAGGGGCAGCAATGAACACATCGTCAAAGTAGGGGACAATGCCTTTAATCCCTTGTAAGAGTCTTTCCATTAGGCTCTGAAAGATCCCCGGGGCTACACTCACTCTGAATTGGAGCCGCGTACATTTAAAGGCACCTCGGTGCGTTACGATTGTCTGGGCCTGTGCCGTTTTTTCATCAACCGGCAGTTGCTGATAAGCCTGAGCTAAGTCTAGTTTAGCGAAGACTTTTCCGCCCCCCAGGGAATGGAGGAGGTGTTGCACCACCGGCACCGGATATGGGTTTTGCTGCAGGGCGTAGTTCAGGGTGGCTCAGTAGTCCCCACAAATTCTAATTGAGCCATCCGGCTTAATTGGTGTCACGATTGGGATCTCCCAGGGAGAGTGATCGGTTGGCTTTAACACTCCCTGGGCTATTAACTTATCAAGCTGTTCGTCGATTTTCGGCTTTAGTGCGAACGGAACTCGGCGAGGCTTAAGGCGGATGGGAGCTATTTTTGGATTAAGGCTAAATGATATCAGGGTCCCCTTGTACTCACCAAGCTTTTCCGCGAAGACGTCCTTGAATTCATGGGCGAGGTCCTCCTCCCAGTCACTGCCGCCGATTTGATTAATGCCTGCCACTTCAATGCCAAGTGGTGCGAACCATTGGAGGCCAGCAGGCTAGGCCAGTCCTTGTCGATCACAGTCAGGGGTAAGTACGCTGTGCGGTTTTTGAACGAAACCCGGACTCGACTGGATCCCACAACTGGAATCCGGTTCCCTTGATAATCTTTAAGTACGAGTCTTTTGAATTGAAGGTCTTGGCGCTGGATAGTAGGGATGAGTTGCTTGAGGGTCTTCCAGGAAACCATCGAGAGGGACGATCCCGAGTCAACTTCCATCTGGCAGGGCTGATTTTCGATGGCCACTTTAATTCGGATTTTCTTGGCATCCAATGAAGAGGCGTGACCGATAGTGATAGTTTGGTGAGCCTCTTCTCATCTCGTTAGGCAATTCATGGGTCGGTTTCTATAGGAGTGGTTTGTTGGTTCTCGCCTTATAGGACGGTTTCCTGTCTATTGGCGATAGTTGGCCCCCTTCGAGGTTTGGCTGGGTCCTAGGAGACTTCTGCAGACCCGTCCGATATGGCCTCATTTCCCGCACTCATGGCAGAGCGCATCACAGAATTTGCAATCGGACCGGTAATGGTTGGCCCCGCAGCCAGCGGATGGTTGCTGGGACTTCGGGTAATGGTCCCAATCGGACCGCAGTCGATGGACCTCTTCTTCATCGCTGTCTGATGACGAAGAGAGGTCCTCATGGTGGGTCGTCGGAAGCTGTCCTTCTGATTTAGGTGAAATGTCGCTGGATGGTTGGTGTGTCGGAGTGCGGTTTCGGTGCAGTTGGGCAGCCGACTTCTTGGTTGCTTCCGCTACCATCGCCTCAGAGATGGCATCGGCAAGGCTAATGTCGCCCTTTGCCATTATTTTGCTCTGCACGTTTAGCGCATCTAATCCCAGAACTACTCGGTCTCTCAAAGCCTCTTCCAGGTCGGCAAAATTGCAGAGGCCTCCCAAGTTTCGGAGGTCCGCAACGAAATCAGCAACGCTCTTTCCTTTCCGGTGGTTTCTTTGGTAGAACTCATGCCGTCTTACGAGCGTTGGTACAGTCAGTGCATAGTGGGCCCTTAGTAGAGGTTCGAGTCCATAGTCTTCACTTCAGCCGGTTTTGCTAGTGCCTTGGCTATCTTGAATACGGTTGGCCCGCAATGCGTTAGGAATACCGCCTGTTTCTTCCCGGTTGTGGCATCCTTCAGATTATTTGTTTCCAAGAACATTTGGAAACGATCCATGTAGGACTCCCAGTCTTCTTGCGCTGGGTTGAACGGAGCGGATGGTACTATGCCGCCGTTGTGCGTTTCAGCCACGTGCTCGGTTGTCTTCTTCGTTGTTTTAGTCAGCTCTGACGTCTCCACATCCCACCTTCATCACCAGTGTTAAGTTTGGAGCATGGGTGCGAATAATGGAGACGAGCCAGTGAAAACAGTGAACTTCAAACTCTTTATTTACATGGTGTGATAGCTCAAAATGGATGGCTGCTATAGCCTTCCTTATATAGGCAACTTATTAACTATTCAACCAATAGCAACCTGGGAGCGCTAGCTCCGTTAACCAATGAGAATGGCCTGTTAATGGCCAATCAGATTCTCCTGAATGGACCAATCCGATCTTGCCATTTAACAGCCAATCAGAAGTGCAGGGCCAGAACCCTGCACTTGACTTCAAGCTCAAGATAACTTTATTTAACATTTATTCATTCACAACAGATTGCCAGTAAAGAATTCTATTTAATATAATCACAAAACACTTTGGAGTATTTTTACCCAGTTTGGATTAATTAAAGACTCCTGAATTATACTGATATTGTCTAGTTGTGTTCAGCTCAAATTCTTATAATATCTAAACATGACTAGGAATTACAATATTTGATAGCAAAAGCTGATTTTATCTTTTGCTGTATTCCTTGAGGAAGCAGCAGGTAGAACATAAGTTTTCTGTTGCAATGATTCCAAATGCATACCTAAGTTGATCTGCAAATATAAATGTATAGCATGTTATACTATTGTTGTATTGTTCAAATCAAATGATCAGCTTTTGTAACAGAAATTGTACAGTTTCTGTAACAAACTAAACCTATTAATTTGTTTAATCCTGTGATACAGATCTAAATTAAATTTGGAGCTGCTCTGAAGTTATTTCATATTAATTGCTTAAATAATAACCATCCCAAAATAATTTCCATCATGGCTAAATTCATATTAGAAGCAACTCCAAACTTTAGTGGTATGATTATATGATGCTTACTGTAGCAGACAGACGAATCCTTATACATTGTATGGTTGACTGCCCATCTCTAATGGAAGAATCAAGTTAGTATGAACATAAAGACATGAAATGTAACATGAGATAGTCATAATGTTTATTTCTAGTATCTAAGCCATATTTACCTATCAAATATTCATATGTTCTCTTTAGCAATTTCAGATGGAATCTTCAACTTAAGATAATTCATGTCTTTTTGCTTATTGTAGCATGTTATTAATCTTTTTGTAGCATTTGTCTGTTTCCTCATCTTCAACTGCTACAGTGGTATGAATCTGAAAAAGTTAATATTGACAGAGTGGTGGTGCTAATTGTATTTTCTTTATTGGTCACTATTAATTTATATTAAACAGTTGTATAAAATGTATAAAACTTTGAATAAAATTTGTATAACAATGTATTGCTATTATTATTATTATTATTATTATTATTATTATTATTATTAAACTTTTATTCACTAAACATGAAATTCGGTCAACTGAACATTTAAAAATTTATCACAAATACATTGACTGGTGTTAATGGTTGACACAAGTTGCTGCGAGCATCCTACGTATCAATCAAATATCTTCTTAAAATGTACGATGATGATGATTTGTTTACAATTGAAGTCATATCTGCCAGTTCTGGTGTTGGCCTTCATTTGCATCAAGTTCTTTCCAAGAACCTAAGATGTCATAATATATTGACATTAGTATGTATGCAGATCCCAACAGTGTGGTCTTTTCTAACTGACAGATGGAAATTTTGTCAATGTACAGATTTTCTAAGCACTATCCAATATTTTTTGATATGGCACCTAGTGTGCCAATAACAACTGGGACAACCCCAGCCAGTTTATGCCATAATCTTTCAGTTTCAATTTTCAGTTTTCTTGATACTTTTTGACCTTCTCCAATTGTATTATCCTCTCATATTTCCAGATCAATTATTCACACTTTCTTCTTTTCAGTCACAGTTAAATCTGGTGTATTATGAGCTAAGACTGCATCAGTTTGTATCTGAAAATCCCACAATATTTTAACCTTGTCATTTTCAGCTATATTCTTAATCCTATGTTCCCACCAATTTTTCATTAGTCACATGATAATTTTTACAAATATCCCAGTGATTATTTGGCTACTATGTTATCTTGTTGTTTATTCAGGTAGTCCTTGGCTTACAATTGAGCCCAATTGTTCTGTTGTTAAGTGAAACGTTTGCCCATTTTACGACCATTGTTGCCATATTTGTTAAGTGAATCTGGCTTCCCTATTGACTTTGCTTGACAAAAGATGATCATATGATCTTGGAACACAGCAATGATCATAAATGTGAAGCAGTTGCCAAGCATCTGAATTTTGATCATATTATCATGGGGATGCTCCAAGTGTCATAACTGTGAAAAATTGTCATATTTTTCAGTGCCGTAACTTTGAACAGTCACTAAATGAACTGTTGTAAGTTGATGACTACCTGTAATCCATCTTCTTGCACAAGATGAGTATATGATGTATTGTACCATCTGCTTCTTTGCACAATCTGCACTTTAAATCATTTTATGATTTATTAATTCTTGTAAGAACTAATGCTTTTCCTTTCCAGAATTCTGCTTGTATTTTCATTACATTATTTTGATATTCATGTTTTGTTTCTTGTAAATTCAGTAAATTTCAATTGTTAGTATCAGTGCTTCTTCTTGGCTGTCTTTTACATAATCAGACAATGCAGGATTTTCTTCTTCAATGGTTTGATTTGAAGTAAACCTCTGCCTCCATTTCTATGGGTCTGTAATATTTATTTTATTTTAATTTGATTTGTCAATCGCTTACAAGATAATAGATATAAGAGTAAACATAATTATGAATACGTGAAATGGATACATATAAGAAAAATAAAAGAAACAATAGGACAGGAACGGTAGGCATGTTGGTGCACTTATGCATGCCCCCTACAGACCTCTTAGAAAAGGGGTGAGGTCAATAGTAGACAGTCTAAGGTTGAAGTTTTTGGGCTTTGCGGAAGAAACCCCAGAGTCAGGTAGAGTGTTCCAGACAATGACCACTCTGTCGCTGAAGTCATATTTCCTGCAATCAAGTTTAGTGCAGTTCACCTTGAGTTTGTATCTATTGTGTGCTCTTGTTTTGTTATGGTTGAAGCTGAAGTATTCATTGACAGGTAGGACATTGGAATGTATGATTTTATATACGAAGATCGGACCGAAGATGGCCTAGTTCTAGGCTTGCTAGGTCTAGAGTTTCAAGTCTGATGGCATAAGGTATTCTGCAACGAGTAGAGGAGTGGGGAACTCTTCTTGTGAAATATTTCTGGACTTTCTCAACTGTGTTAATATCAGATATGTAATGTGGGTTCCAGACTGATGAACTGTATTCGAGTATTGGTCTAGCAAATGTTTTGTATGCTCTAGTTAGTAGTGTGATATTACCAGAGAAAAAGCCACGTTGGATTAGGTTAACAACTCTTAATGCCTTTTTGGCTATGTAATTACAGTGGACTCTAGCACTTAGATCATTTGAGATGAGTACTCCAAGGTCCTTGACAGAGTTTGGATCATCAATGAGGTCTTGACTATTCAGTTTGTATTTTATTTTCTGATTTTTTTGCCAATATGTAAGACAGAGCATTTATTTGTTGAGATTTGAAGTTGCCATTTGTTTGACCATTCTGATACAAAGTCGAGGTCTTTTTGAAGAGTAGCAGTATTGTCTGTGGTGTTGAATAGTTTTACATTGTCAGCGAAGAGAACGCAGTTGCTCTTAATAGGATCACAGAGATCATTTATGTAGAGTTTGAAGAGAGTTGGTCCTAGAACACTACCTTGGGGGACACCACTGTTGACAGGTACAGAATTTGATAGGACACTCCCAATTTTGACCATTTGTTGTATGTTTGACAAGAATGCATCTATCCAGTTATGCAGGTGTCCAGAGATACCATAGGATTTTAGTTTTAGTAGTAGTTTGTCATGTACCACTGAATCAAAGGCTTTACAGAAGTCTACATAGACTGCGTCTATTGCTTTGCCCTGATCAAGTTGTGTAGTCCATATGTTTTTGCAGTGTAAGAGTTGCAGATTACAGGATAGTTTTTTTCTGAAACCAAATTGTTTGTTAGAGAGTAGGTTGTTTGTCTCTAAGTGGAGGTTAATGGATTGGTTAATAATTGATTCCATGACTTTACAGGTAACGCAGCATAGGGAGATTGGTCTGTAATTTTCAACTGGGCTGAGGTCTCCCTTTTTGGAAATGGGGATGACCATAGTTTATGACCATAGTTAGGCAAGGAGCTGGTCCTGAAAGATTTTTCAAAGATTATGCTTAGAAATTCAGCTATGGCAGTGGATAGCTTTTTTAAGAAGTAGGCACATATTCCATCCGGACCAATAGATAGACATGGTTTTAGATTGTGTAGTGCTTTTTCAACATTGTCTTCTGTAAAATCGATATATATTAGATCATTGTAGTTGCCTGTGGTTCGACTAGGAAATACTGGGCATGATCCATTGCTGTTTACAAATACTGAGCCAAATAATGTGTTAAAGAGGTTGGCTTTAATGGTGTCCTCATTGCAGTCATTACCATTTGGTCCTTTCAGGGGTGGGATGGACCTTGAGACTTTTAGTTTGTTGTTTACAAAATTGTAGAAAGTGCAGGTGGAATTGGTGCGTAGAAGGTTTTCCTCTTGTTTAATGTGATAGTTGGTGCATTCAGTCTTTATCTGGTGGCATAAATTTTTGTATCGGCTTTTGAAGTTGGCAACGTGACCAGATTTGTTTTTCCACCAAAGTGATCTCTTTTTGGATTGAAGTTTCCTTATTGTTTTGGGTAATATGTTTTTTCTGGTTTGGGGAGTTGTTTTTGGTACATATAGATTGATGACTCTTTTGACTTCAAGTAAAAATATGTTGTAATGGTCCAACAGTATTGCATCCAGTGAATAGAAATTGCCAATCAAGGGATGAGAGATCGTTGTCTATAAGGTCATAGTTGCCTTTTTTGAAATTATAATTGGTGATTTTGTCATTGTAATGATTTTTGTGTGGACATATGTTGAATATGAATATTAAGTATGTTGAATACTTAATGCATTTTCATCAATTTTCTCGGTTTGTTTGTTTTTTTCTCTTTTTTATCAACAGTTGTTAGATCTGGAATGCTATGTGGTTAGTATTTGACTCTTTGAATTCTAATGTCCCAGAGCACTTTAGCTTCTTCATTTTCTGTTACTTTGTCTATTTTGTGGTCCCACCAGTTCTTGGTTACAAGCAAATTGCACTTCTTGCAGCTATTCCAATTATTATTGTTGCAAATTTGTCATGCTGTTATTTACAATCAGTCTGCATGATTTTTTTGCATCAGCTAACTAAATGATCCATTGTTTCTTCATCTTCTTTACATAGGTGACACTTGCTGTCTGTTGCTGTCTTCTTAATTCTGGCTTTGTATGCATTTGTTCTTAAGGCTTGGCCTCATGCAGCCAGAATTAGCCCCTCAATCTCTTTCTTAAGTTTTCTTGCTTAGTCCTTGTCAAATCTTATCTGTTTTGTTTGCTAAATGGTTTTCTTTTTGTACTCACCATGTAATACTTTGTCTTGCTATTTCTCTTTCCTACACCTCATTAGGCTTTTCTGTAGGGCAGTTTGGCCTTTCCAGTATAGTATAGTACAGTACTGAGTACAGTAAGCCTTCCTGGTATACTTGCTTCATTGCATCTTCTTCACTATCCTTCAGATATTCTTCCAATGCCTTTTTTCTTCTTAATCTATCTGGTATACGTGCAGATTCCACAGCCCTCAATTTTCCTTGGTAAGTAGCATCTGTTAACGTTGCTATGTGAATGAATGGCATGATTCTTTGTCTTTATTTTTCTTGTCTTCCTATTCAGGCCTTTTAATTCTACTTGAGTGCAGTCCACTATTCCAGCTGTGTATTTAATGAAAATTCCCAGATGTTCATTGACTTGATGGTATTTCCTCCACTAAGTTTGGACTTTAAGATCTCTTTCACTCTTATGATGTGTTCCCTTCTAATTTTCTTCTTGACTTCAGTGTGCTTGATGTTGTCAGATTGAAGAATGCCCAACCAGACTTTTGATATTATTTCCATAGGGAATCTTGATTCCTTCAGTTGTAATTGATTTTCCCTTATTGATGGTGAGGATGGCACATTTGTCCAATCCAAATTCCATTGCAATATCTTGCCTGTATTTATGCATAGTGTTAAGCAATCATTCTATTTCAGATGCTGATTTCCATACAGCTTCAGATCATCCATGTAAAGGAGAAGTGATAGATTGGCAGATATTTTTGATATTTACTAGCCATGTAGAAATTTTCTGATTCAACTGAAATGGCAATTTCTGCCTATAGTATGTAATTTGATTTTCATATCTCCTTATCTTGGGTATAGCTGTTATTTGCTGCTTTAATATTTCCAGTCCTTCCTTAATCTTCCTCATTTCTAGATGATATGTCTTCATCAGATATTCCTTGGTCTTCTTATTCTTCAGCTTCTTTTCTTTCATCTACTCCAGCTTTCTTGCCTGATCTTAGCATGATGATTTTATTATCTAGTCTGATTTTAGTGGTGTGCTGTTTGACTTTTTCAAAAAAAAATTGTTGATTTTGTATCCAAGGCATTCAATTACAACTGCAGCCATACTGTACATGAGTTGCTTTGTTTGTTGCAGTGAGCTGGTGCTTATATTTGATAACACAGTACTGGTATATTTTAACATTGTACTAGGCTGTTTCTTTGGAACAAGTTTCAATGCAGACAACCGTATTCTGTTGGTTTTGTGTTGTTCTAGATGTTCAGTTATTCTTTGTTTAAATTCCCATGTTTTTTAGTTAGTGAGTTTTGTTCTTTTGGAGGAGAAAGCTAGAAGAGAGTGCCTGGATCACAAGTGAAAATGATTTAATAGCAATGCTGGCTTGGTTTGCCTCTACAGGCTGAGTCACTTCTGGCAAAGCTTTGATTTCTTTGTTTGGGTAGAACTTTACAGTTCTTCCAATATTGCTGACTTTATTTCATATTATAAATCAGTATTGATTTCCTAGCTTCTGCACTGTTATTTCTGATCCTGGATATTTTTCCTTCCTTAAACTGGTGCAATCTTTTGAGATACCTCTTCTCCCTGGACATGATTTGTAAAAAAACAGATAATTATTTCTTTGTTTTCAGTCTTTGTATATTTGCAATGAGTAAACAACTTTTCTTCCAGTAGTTTAGTGGCTGCTTTCTCAACCAACAGTCCTGAGTTTTGACGCTCATTGCAGTATTGATGTTACCTAGTTTGGTAATGAAACATCTGCAGCAAAACAACCAAGCTCAGAGAGTACCAAGGACCCCACAGTGTGTTCAACTCCAAGCTACAAATATTCTCTTTTATCTGTAGCTCATTTGTGACCAGATGTCCAGGAACTATTTGTGATTGGATGTCCAGAAACTCCAATAACCTAATGTGGCCCTTTTTAACCTGGGCAATGATGGAGCCAGTATGGGCTTCTGTAAATTATATCTTACCATATTGATTATGGGAGATACACTTTGTCTGGCTCCTTTTATGAGACCTGTCCAGTACCATTGAACTTCTGGCATCACTCTTCAATACTCAAGGACTTCTTCAAAACACCAAAGTCCAACAACTACACCAAAATTCTTCATTTAATATATCAAGTTGCCCTATGTAAATGTTTTATTCATGATTATATTGCATCAAATTATAATCTTCTTGTATCTCATATAAGATTGGAACATTCCAAATTGCTGACCTGGAGATAGTTCAAAGTCTCTGACCATTTGAGATTTGTCACAGGTGGAAGACCATTGGGTCCCTGTTTTCAATGCACAGCTCTCGGGTCTGTCATTCTCTGTCTTCATTAGTGCTTAAAACCTAGCCTAATTACCTGTGTCAGAGTAGAAGAATCCATATCACTTTCTCACTCAGAGCAAAAGTTATAGCTTCCAGGAAAATAAGCTTGGGAAAATTGATGACTACCTATTTTAAGATCTCACTTTTCAATTTTACTGACTTGCCAATTTCATCAACCCATATTGCTTAATCTATCTTTGCAATAAATTATAAAGAAAATAATAAACTCTTATAAAATATATAACTTCTCCCCACTCTACAAGGTATGATGATCATCACATGTTCCTAATACTTTTTTCTCTCCCGTATTTTCTCATCTGACAAGCATCAGGCTGGCTTTTTTATATCTTATTTTATTTTAAAAGTTACTAAACTATAGTTTATTTCAAAGAGAGCCAGTAGTTGCACTTACTACAGTTTTTTGAGAAAATACTGCTGTGTATTATTATATCTCTTGTATGTTTGTGTGCACTCATCTTGCTTGGTGACACAGAGGGCTGAACAATCCTTTACATTTTGCTTGACAAGATTTGCAGAAGATTTGCAGAAGTGGCCTGCCATTCCCTTCCATAAATTGTTCTTTGAACTTAATTTTCAAATACTAGAGGTTTTACTTTTTATCTTTCTTTTTAAATTCCATTTATCTCTGGAGCGGAAGAAGCCACAAAGAAATCTCTTATCCATATATATATATATATGATTCTTTATCAATGGTGCCAAGAACTTGTATAGCTGGAAAAGATTGTTTAGCACATTGTTCAGCTACCTTTAGTAAGAGACCACACAATATGCTTTATGGATTAGCTCTGCCATACATGCTGAGGTGTTTTATACTTGGCAATGTTTTCCTTTTTTTTGGGGGGGGGGTGGAAAGTCAAATGCAACCTCTTTTCTGACTTCCAAGGCATCATGCAGTGGTAACATAAAATGTATTCCATGACTGCATGTGGCTAATATCTTCCATGACCCAAATACCTGAGCCAGAAGTGGCTGAGTGTATTTCCCAAAGGAAACATTCTAGGCTATGGATCAGGCTAAATTGCTTAATGAAAATTACCGATGCACATCACAGAGCCATCAGCCTATCTACTTCCTTAGTGAATTGGAGGCAAGCATTGAGGTTACAATTGCAGAGCCACTTTTGAAATAACATAATTTCCATTTGAGTACAGCGCATGCAGGGCTGCTGCTAGGTTATAGGCCAACAACACTCGAATCCGAGACAACCAGCTCCATGTGGGAGATCCTCATGTGGCTGGTAGGGTTAACACTATCACATTAAGAATCCCATATGGAAGCACTGATTT
Organism: Hydrophis major; assembly: GCA_033807585.1. NCBI lineage: Eukaryota > Metazoa > Chordata > Lepidosauria > Squamata > Elapidae > Hydrophis > Hydrophis major. Next base: position 265,530,924 of record CM066328.1, read on the forward strand.
TCACAAATGGCACATCTTGGTATGAGTGTTTCTATTCTCAGGCTCACAGATGTCTTGTAGCTATCACTTTTAATTTTAAGTATGCCACAAGAGCAGCTGATTTCTTTACTAGCTATATAGAATTCTGTAGGAATGACTATGATTTTATTACTGACATTCTTGTAGATATTTAAAACACTAATAAATAACCAGAGATAGTCCTAGCTTTACAATTACAATTAAGCCTGGAATTATGGTTATAAGTCATGGTAATTGTTAAGCAAGTCACCATGTGGCCTTTGCCCCATTTTGTGATCTTTTTTGCAGCAGTCATTCAGTGAAAACCTCAACATTAAGTGAAGACTATAGTCATTAAGTAGTCTTAAATGAACTCATTATACCCAATGGGCATTTTGTGCTGGAAACTGGAAATAAACACCAGTTTCTAGCCAAAATCATGGTCTTGTTCTTGAGATATAAGATTGTGTTCCTTAGAGACACAATAGAAGCAGTGCCTTCCACATGGAGTGGTTTCTCCATCAGATTATTATTACATGTGGGCAATCTACAATTAGATTCAGTTTAAAACTGCTGGAAATTTAATTCAATCCTAACCAAGGACTTAAGAATGAATAAGTTACTGTCTAAGAATATAGGCAATTCCAAACAGGATAGTATTATGGTTGGTTGCACAGTCAGCCAGATGTTTAGACTGGATTTGGCATTTTTATCCACCTATCAAGTCCTTCCCAAGGACCTGGGATAGGCAGATGTTGTTATTTGATTGTGCTAAAAGTATCATCTTAGAATGTAAACTGTTCCAAATAAACCTGCTTTTTGTCATTGACTGATGGCAATTTTGTCAATTCTATTGTTATTCATTGTTATTCCATATGTATTGGGACTGCAGCCAAAGTGCCTATCACTATCTTCCCTTTCTTTTGCCATAGTCCTTCTGTTTACATATTGTGTGATTTTTCTCCAGTTCTTTCTCCAGTTTTTTTTCCCCATTTTTCTCCAGTTCTCTTCTACTGTCTCCAGGTACTGGAATTGAAATCACAACAGCACCCCAAAGAATTTCAGATTGCAATAGAGATGGTTAATCTCTGCATGTTTATTTAGCAGAATTTCATTATAATAATGATATTGGATGGAACAGAGAACGGAGGTGGTATAATCTGTGTCAGTGTTCCCAATGAATGCCCAATGAATAACTCGTCATATTTTACAGTAGTAACATAAGTGAATTGAAAAATACTCTCCCTATATGTATTTTAAAGGTGCCCCATTCCTGAAACATTTCCCCACGTTCACTTCTCTTATTAAAAAAATAATAAGGCATTGTTTTCTTTTGGAAGGAAGAGTATTTGGCAATGTTGCTTACTGGCTAAAGACAATTGCTGGCTTATACTTAACTGGAAATGAACATTGTGAACATGCTTCAGGATCATGTTCAGAGGTGGGATTCTACCAGTTCGGACAAACTAGATGTTAAATTTGCATCTGGTTCACCGAACCGGTATTTGAACCACCCACCCTGCTCCTCCCCTCCCAGGATTCTCCATGTGGCACATTTTTGATGCAGGTAAGTGCAGGGTCCGCATAGAGGCTCTGGGAGGGAGAAAAACAGACCTTCCGGAAGTCCAGAAATGGGCCTGTTTCTGCCTTCCAGAGAGCCTCCAGAGCCTGGTAGAGGTCATTTTCGCCCTCCCAGAGGCCCAAGGGAAGCCTCTGGACCCTTGGGAAGGTGAAAAATGGCGCTCCTGGAAGTTCCAGTAGACCACTCCCACCATGGCCACACCCACCCAGCAACTGATCATGTTCTCCAGAAAAGTGTGAACTTTCTAGTTCCCTATGTCATCTGGCCTGTGTAAGCAGATGAGGATGACTACAAACATTGCTCAATTTGTCTTTCCAAATCAGTTTGTAAGACAAATCTGTTCATTCCATAAAATAGGATTCCTAAACATACTTAGGACAGGTTTTTTTTTATTAACATTACTGGAGATTGGCAGAGCCTTTCCTGATTCTGGCAAATCTTTCCTACCTTCCTATTCCTAGAAAGAGAGGAAATGTGTATCACCCGTTAAACATTAAGGATTTTTGTTTGCTTGTTGTTTCCAAGAAACCTTGAAAAAATAATGGGTTCTGAAGCAAGTTGAGAAGTGTTCTTTGAAGGACCGTATAGAGTCCTACATTACACACAGTGGGGACATATGTGAATGAGAAATTAGCAGTAGCATCTGGACCTTACTGAATTTCCATCGCCAAGATCTAATTTGTTTCTATTGCATTTATAGTGCCGCCTAAGTTCACATTGTAAGAACAGATTTTTTGATCCGTATGTTTGAACATACTGTATATTCAGACATGTACAGGTGATTGTGGTTGAAAGGGGGAAGTGAGAAAACTGTGTTTTAACAGGAAGGGTCATCACCTCTCTTTGGTCCATGAAATGTAACTGATGAGACAAACATAATTTGAGCAAAAATTAATATCTTCCAATTATTTTAGAGTACACAGGGGACTTTTCCCCTTTGCCTCTCTCCAGTTGTATCTCTTAGCATATCAAGATCAATAAATATTACAACAGTGACATGGTAGTACCCTCTGTCACAGAATTTATTTTAAAGGAACAAAAATAATTCATTCATGGGATTTAAAAATAATCGGATAACATAGTGAATTGTGAATTACCTGGGGAAATTGATGACAGTAGCAGTTATCTATCTACTTCAAAACAGAGCGTAAGCATACTCATAATAGAGCAGCTTCTAAGCAACAAAGGGGAAATCCGGAGGGAGGAGGGGGAAACTATCAAAGCAGATTGAATCCTCAAGGCCCAGCTTCCCAGCAAGGAAAATGTCAGACTGTTTATCAGGTGGCAGGTAGAGAGGAAAGGAAAATGAAGTTTGTGGAAGCAAGAGAAGCAAAGGGTGAAATTATTAAACTACACTATAGAAATCTTCAAATCAGCCTAAATCAGGTCTGTGCCAGTGCCTCCTGTATTCAGTTTGTCACATTTCAAAGAGGATTTTAAATGGAAAAGTCTGCAGTTATTGATGTATGGATTGTAGTATAGTAGTATACTACAAGTATACTACTATACTACAATTGTAGTATTGTATACTGTAGTATAGTATACATATATATTTTTGAAATGATTTTTTTTTAAATTACTGGTATATAATGTATCCTATGCAGGAGTAGGCTGCTGGGGACTCACAGGGGCTTGGGCAATCCCCTAGCTAAGACTCTGTGGGGCTTGGTGAGCCCCCAAATCCCACTCCTAGATGGCCCCACCCACCGACACAGAAGAGGGGAGGAGAGAGATGAGAGAGAGAAAAGAGAATTCTCCCCTTCTCTCTCTCTCATCTCTCTCTCTTTTGTGTGCGTGCTCACACACACACAAGCAGGATACCCTCCTGAGCTGGGATCATGATGGTGGCAATGGTGACTCCTCCTCCCTCTGCTGCCACTGCTCACATGAGTAGCTGGCCACACTGAGCAGGAGAGCCACAGTTTTTCCCTCCCTGCATTCGGCGGTGGCAGCAGCAGCTGCTCCTCCCTTCCTGAGCTGACACAAAGGGGACCGTGGCTGGTGCTGATCTGCCCACGAAGGACATGGAATCATAAAAACCAGCCAGTCGCAAATGAGAGAGAGCAAGAAGTGGGAGAGGGACAGAGAAATGAGAGAGATGGAGGGAGAGAATGAGAAAGAGGGAAAAGAGAGGGAAACAAATGAGAGAAAAGGAAGAAAAAAGAAAGAAAGAAAAAGAAAGAGGGAGAGGAAAAAAACAAAGAGAGAGAGAAATGAGAAAGAGTAAAGGGGAGAAAAAGAGAAATGGGAAAATGATGGAGGGAGAGAATGAGAGAGAGGAAAAAGAAACAAATGAGAGAGACAAGGGGAGAGGAAGAGAAATAAGAGAGCTGGAGGGAGAGAATAAAAGAGAGGGAAATAAATGAGAGAATGAGAGAGAAGGAAGAAAGAAAAAGAAAGAAAGAAGAGAGGGAGAGTGGAAAAAGAAAAAATAGAAATGAGAGGGAGGGAGGGGGACAGAGAGAGAGAGAGAGACCCTTTCCCACAGGAGCAACAAAGGAGCAACAAAACCTGGACAGGTGTTGCTGGGGATGTGGGTCATGTGACTGGGTGGGAGTGGTGTTGAATGGGGCCACACCCAGACAAGAAAACAAGTTGTAAATCACTTTTTCTGCAGCCTCCATAATTTTGAACTGTCATTAAATGAATGGTTGAAAGTCAAGGACTGTTTGTATGGAATTCTGAAACAGTTTAAGATCTTGGGAAGGGTTAGCTAATGATTCATAATAAGCCATTTAACATTTCAGTTCTCCCATCTTCCAAATATTTTTAATAATGTTTTCTACAATCATACTTATCTCATTTATAAGTGTGTTTGTGTGTATATGCCTTGAGTAATTTTCTTTTTTTACTGAGGCATATAAAAAGCATTTTAAATAGGTATGAATCAGCTGTACATTCATTATTCATGAAACCAGATTTCATCAGATTATTAGTTCTAAACTTGGTCTGTTCTTCGCTTAATCAGGGTGTTATAATATATATCCTTTTCAAATGCTGAAACAGCAATTACTTACATAATATCCTAAGGATTAGAAATTGCTACTAATACAGTATTCATGTTAAATAGCCTCTTCATAACCAAAGCCAAGGGGGAAAACTGGGTCACAGAAAATATATTAAAAACAGAGATTACTGGAATATTGACATTTTTATGTCAAAAGCTGTTTAAGTCATCACTAATTCCCACCACAATAGCAAAACATTTCCCTCTGGTTTCTTTCGATTGCCATTTTAATATATGATTTATGTTCATTATCTTGCTATAGACAGTTCAGTTTATCTAATACAAATAGCAGAAGGGCATTTTGGAGGGCTAATGACATATATGACATTGGAGAATATACAGCTGAATGAGCCTTGGCTAATATAACTAATAGCCCTACATCTAGGAATGTGTAATCATCATCATCATCATCATCATCATCATCATAAAAATAAATAAAAAAACCTGTAGTTTAGTTTGTTAAATGCCTTGTCCTCTTTTTCAGCTCTTCCTGTTGAAAGATTTGAAACTCACATTTTATGTTGGGGTAAATAATTTCCTAAGGTAGTTTTAAATTAATGAAAAGTGGCTTTAGTCTTAGTCTTTTGAGGAAAATGGAACCATCGCAACTACTGTTATGGAACTCTGTTTTATTGTTATAAAACAGGGTGTCAAACTCACATCGTCACAGCGGCATCATGTGACATATCGGGACTTTTTCCCCCTTCGCAAAACCGTACAGGGACGGGGCCAGCATGTGATGCATCTGGCCTTCGGGCCACAAGTTTGACACCCCTGTTATAAAACAATAAAGTGCTACAGTGGAATTTTGAAAATGTAATGATATTGCTTGCTCTCTCTTTTTCTTATACTCCAGAATTTCAGATACCAATTTCTAATGCCTTGGTAAGACCACACTTGGAATATTGCATCCAGTTTTGGCCACCACGATATAAAAAAGATGTTGAGACTCTAGAAAGTATGAAGAACAACAAAGATGATTGGGGGACTAAGGTCTAAAACATATGAAGAATGGTTGCAGGAATTGGGTACATCTAGTTTAATGAAAAGAAGGACTAGAGGTGATACAATTAGCAGTGTTCCCCTTTCCAGGTGGTTTTTAATGGCTGGTACACTCCTTCTTCAGGATTATTCCTCTACTTTTAGAGGAGAACAATTGTAATGACTATAATTGGATGAGAAAGGGGTCATAATATAGTATTCAAAAGGACTGTATTATGTTAGTCCTTAATGATCACTTCAGCTTTGTTCATCTAATTTTTTGGCTCTCTGTGGTTATGATTTGCTTTTTGTATTTTTTTGTGCTCAGACTTGCCTAAGAGATTTCCAGCTAACAGTTACTGGATATATTTTATTAAATATAATAATGTGAATAATTTCAAGCATGATGTGAATCTGGGTGAGTCTTTCATAGAAAAAGTTTCATGGCAGATTCTAAAAGTAATGTATTATGTGGATTTAGATGGACAAATAGTGACATTTTGAAAGACTCCATTATAACTGATCTGGCTGAAATTATTCTACCTTGAACCTAGAAATAATGGAGCCTGTAAAATATTTAAACTTGCGAAGAAACTTTTATCCTAAATATAAAATAAATAGTATGTTTTGTAGCCATATAAGACAACATTGTAATATGTATTCATTCTTCCCCTATACTAACTGCTTTTTTTCCCTTTTTTAAGTTAATACATCTCTCTTTACTTTTTCTGAATTTTTCTATATAAAGTTTTACTGTCCATAGTTGTCAGCACTGTCAATTGTATACAGGATTATGCATCTGATAAGGAAAATCTTGATTGATAACTAGATATTGGTAACAAAGAAATATGAACCCACAGAGTTATAGCCACAATGTATTAGGCCTTAAAAAATAATAAAATACTTTTAGAAATATGAAAAATGTGCTCTGAATATATTTTATTAATTTTATTATTGCCAATTATGTAGTTCACATCTCACCGTTGCAATTCTAGGTGTTAAAATGAAGCAAAACAGATGTGGAAAAACAACAGCAGGCAAAGATAAATGCCTCCAATCAAAAAGATGCAGAGAGTCCTCAACTTACAATTGTTTGTTTAGCATCTGTTCAAAGTTACAACAGCGTTGAAAAAATTGTAATAATTTATAACCATTCCTGACACTAATAACTTTTGCAGCATCCCCTCGGCCATATGATCAGAATTTGGGAACTTGACAACTGGCATGTACTTACAACCAGGTGGAGCGTCTTGGTTGCCATTTGAATTATTTCCAGCAGGTTTCCAATAAGCAAAGTCAATGGGCGGTGGGGGTGGGGGGAGACACCCAGATTCGCTTAATGACTGCATAATTCACAACAGCCCTAATTCACTTATCCACTGTGGCAAAAAAGTTTGTAAAATCAGGCATCTCACTTAACAACTACTGTGCTTATGAGGAAATTCTGGTCATCCAAACGTATCCCTTCTTTTCTGCATGCATGTTACATGTATACCCAGAAGGGCAGAGCTTTCTGTGCAGTGGTGTAATGCTTCTCTTGTCATTCTGACAAGAAAAAACAACAACAAGGGAGAATAAGGGGGGGGGGATCTATTATTTTTCTTATTTCCTCATACTAGTTTAAACTGCATTTTATTGGTTTTAAAAAAAATATTTGACAATCTCAAATATCATAAGATTTATGACATAATTATTAAGAAAAAAATAACTTTTAAAAAATTTGACACCAGAAATCAATTCCAGAAAGAAATGATTACACTATTTTAGAGATGTTTGCAAAATTGTTGATACTCACCCAATCACATGTTCATATACCTATACTTATTAACCTAAAGAAGTAAATTATAAAAATGCATTGGCATAAAAAATATTAAATGAAGATTTGCTTTTGTTTTTCTTGAATATTTTTCTGTCTTTTGGTGAGAAGCAAGGAAGGAAGCCCTTCTTTTTATTAGGGTAAAGCTGAGGTGACAGCAATTTTTTTGTGTATGTGTGTGTGTGAATCTTATTGTCTTCTTCCCACAAACTCAAAATTATCTTATAAGGAAAGATAGGTGTCGGGCCTAGTTTCTCTAACAAAGATATTGCTGGTATTATAAAACAGAAGGTTGAGAGCCATTCAGATGCCGAAAGGTTGCCTCAATGAAGGAGTTAGCAACCAAGACACTCCACCTGGTTGTAAGTACATGCCAGTTGTCAAGTTCCCAAATAGGAGTTAGATATTTAGTTTAGAGCAAAAAATAATGAGGCATGAGAGAGATCTATCAAGTTATGCCTGGCATGGATCATACTTGGATAATCTGATCTTCCTAAACTGTCCTTATCTGCTTCTTCTACAGACTCAGTTGCTTCTCCATCAGTAGGAAGCAAGAACAGAGAAAGGAAATGATTACAGGTAGCCGTCAATGTACAGCTGTTCATTTAGTGACAATTCAAAGCTACAACACTGTTAGGGATACACCCTAGCAGAAATCTGCACAGCAGTCAGTCAGGCAGGCAAAATATTTGAGATAAACATTTTTGTAGCTTACACTCAGTAAAACAGATACACTGTGCTAGTTAAATAGTTTATTCCAGTAAGAGTTTTAGCATAGTCAAAACAGTCCATATATCATACACTATTTCAGTCCATCCGCGGATTATTCAGTTGCAAAGGCCAGTGTCGAAAAAGAAGTCAGTAAACTTACAAATATCAGTCCAGTAATAAATCTTCTCACAGTAGAGATATGAAGAAGTTCAAACCTCTTTCTTCAGCAAAAACAGTAGCAGGGAACACAGCAGTTAGCAAGCAAGCAATTCAGTAAGCCAGCAATCAATCAAGTTCTCTTGCTCCCTCTTATGGTGGTTTTACAGCCGCATCCAAAATTACATGCTTTGTAGTTAAAGTGACACACACTTTAACTTACAATCATAATTTATATATATTATTTTACCCAAACTAAGTTAGGTAACCTTGTTATTCCTAACACACACCACTTAAAATAGTGGCTTATGACTGCTTTTCATGCTTACGACCACTACAGCATTCCCATGATCACATGATCAAAATCTGGATTCTTGGTAACTGGTTCATATTTATGATGGTTGGGTCATGTGATCACCTTTTGACAAGCAAAATCAATGGGGAAGCCAGATTCATTTAACAACCATGTTACTATTTTAACAACTGCAGTGGTTCACTCAAGAAATGTGGCAAGAAAAGTCATAAAATGGGGGAAAGCTCACTTAACATGTGTCTCATTTAGCGACATAAATTTTGGGCTCCACTGTGATCATAAGTCAAGGACTCCCTGTGTACTGAATGAATGGCTACCTGTGTAACTCTACATACTAGTCCTTCCCCTTCTGATTTAGAGAGTGGGCTCATAGTAGTCTTAACTGAATTTTAACTGAATTCTTTCAAAGACTTCAAATTAATTGTCTCAAAGACTTACCATGTTTCTCCAACAATTACCCCCCCCAATAGGAAGACCCAGCCTGTTTTCTAGGCATAAAATGAAATTAAGCCCCCCCCCCAATTTAGGCCTAGTTTAAAACATGCAAAATTGAGGGGGAAGGCATGGGGAAACTTGCCATTAGGAGTGCCCTGCGGGCAGCTATGCCTCACCATCAGCCGTTCCTAACACCATGGTGGAGCACGGAGGGCTCCCTTACCCCTCCCTTATCTGGGTCAGCAGGCAGGTGGCGTCAACGTGGATGTCCGGCATCATTTCAGCCCACTTCTCAGGCCGGTGGAGCTTCCATGATTCCCACCGGTGCTGGTGCCTCTCTCGCCAACACTGTCTCCAACAACAGCATCTGAGTCACTCCCGCTTTACCCCATTCCCGTAACAAAAGGGAAAAAAACATTTTGAGGTACCTGGGAGCATAGTGCGCTGTGTTTTGGTTTAATCCCGAGCGGCTGGGTGGGCGTGAGAAGAGCCGAGCGAGCATCTCTGCTGCTGCTACCCTTGGTGCTTCAGCCTCGGGCTATGCAAGTTTGCAAAAGCCCCAGTGCGCAGCCAGTTCCTGCATTCCAAGCGCCCAGGTCGAACTGCAGCTGTCCCTCTCTCACCAGCTCTGTCTCCAATAAGAGCAGCAGCAGTGACGGGCACCATGGAAGTTATGGAGGAGGCTCCCCCACCCAAGAAGCAGCTGAAACACTTCCACGATTCCTGACATTGCTGCTGCTGTTATTGGAGATGGCGCTGGCGAGAGAGGGACAGCTGCAGCTCGGCCTGGGCCCTTGGAATGCAGGAATGGGCTGTGCACCGGGACTTTTGCAAACTTGCAGAGCCCGAGGCTGGAGCACCAAGGGTAACAGCAGCAGAGATGCTTGCTTGGCTCTTCTCATGCTCACGCTTAGGATTAAACCAAAATACAACGTGCGGTGCTCCCAGGCACCTCAAAATCTATTTTTTTCCTATTGTTACGGGGATGGGGGAAAAGCGGGAGCGACTCAGACACTGTTGTTGGAGAGGGCGCTGGTACACGGGGGGGGGGAGAAATTAATTTCCCCCCTGAAAAGACGTCCTAGCCATTTTTTCTGGGCTTAAAAAAAAATAAGGCCCGGCCTTATTTTGTGAGAAACATGGTATCTTTCAACACTTAAGTGTTGCTGGTTACCAAATGAAGACCATTTAAATGGAATCTAGTTACTGAAAACTTTACAGTTGTACCATTGTTAATTGTTTTCCTTAACATTCTGGCTCTGGTGTTTTTAAATTAGATATCTCAGCACAGTTGTCATCAATTTCCAAATCTACACAACTGTGGAAAACTAAGTTGCATAATAGAATCAGATTTTAGGCCAAACAACACTTTTTATTTCCTTCCAACATCATAAAAACGCATCCTTTAAGCATATGTGTGTCATTTCTTGACTCTTTGTCTGGAATTACCACAAAATGTGGTAATTTGGAAACCTATTCATAGGAGATTTAGAAAGGTAGCTATTTCTTTCGTTATTACAGTGTTATAGTGTATAAAGTTCCATAGCAAAGAAGAAGAGAATATATATTTACTGTCATTTGGAATTTTTAATTAAAATGAGTTCCAAATTGCAGTCATGGTACTAAAGATGGCAATGGGGAATGATGAGAATTTTAAAGCACTCAATAATCAAGGAAGTTTGTTAAGTGTTTTTAAATTTATAGCAGACATATTTAACCAAATACTGTATGTTCTTGTGTATAAGCCAGACCTGGGCATTTTATGGCTCCTGGGCCACATTTGGTCCTTTGTATGGCCTGCATGAATTGCTTTTGTTTTGAAGGTAACTACTGGTGTGTGTTTTTTTAGTTTATGTTTGCATGCATGCACTTTTACAACCTATTGGTTTGGCCCTCCACAACAATCCCAGTTTCTCATGTCATTCTTTGGAAAAATTAATTGTCCACCCTGGCATATGCCTATAGGTTGATAATAGAATAGAATAACAGAGTTGGAAGGGATCTTGGAGGTCACCTAGTCCAACCCTCTGCTCGACCAGGAGAGTCTATTCCAAATATTGGCCTCTACCTAGGATCAAACTCACAGCCTCTGTGAGGCAAGAACTCCACCTCTAGGCCACCACAACCCTTGAATTTTTAATCAAAATACCCTTAAAATGTGCCACCAACATAGAACCAACCTGCATTTTTCATGTTATTTCAATTGAATATTCAATAATTGCTTATCTACTGATGGGCTTTTATGCAAGTATATATGAGAAATATGGCTACTTTTAAAAATTATTACCTTATATATTTATAGATAAGTGCATCTATGTATAAGTTAAAGCAAATTTTTAGGTTTATTTTTGCACTTAAAATGTTCAGCTTATCTGTAAGTATATGATACACAATGCCACCATCATAACACTTACTAAGATAATCATAAAAATGTAGAAACACTGTATTTAATAAAAATGTACTGTACAATATATGAAACTTGTACAATGTGTGAAATGAGTTAATACCTTAATTATTGAAATAAAAATATCTTATAAAAATAAGATATTTTACATAAGGGCAAGGATAGAAAAATATCCTTTAATTCTTGAGAGGAACAAAAAATAAATACAATGTTAACCAGTTTACAGAGATCATTGTTTTTACTGATTTGGTCACTGAAAAGATGTTGAAAGTATAATTTATTATAACATTATTTTGATTATTATCCAAACTAGAATTATGTATTTGGTAGATCTATAAAGGTCAATGGATGATATTTGTTCTACATAGATTTCATGCTAGAAAATACACAGAATACACACTGAATTCTAATTGTGGAATTGTCTCCAATACTGCTGAGGTTTGCCCAAATTGGATCTTGGCAAACAAACTCTGTATTGAGAACAAGCCAATATATAGCTCAACATCCAAGAGAAAGAAATTACAGAGTCATCCCTGGATAACAGTTCACAGACTGAGTATTTTGGCAACAGCTAAGGGATCCCTTAGTGTTTGTTCATTGTGATTGATTTCCAGTGAAGATTTCCAGTGAAGTTATATACCATGACAGGTCTTGAGGTATGTGAACACTGATGCTTTCAATCAATACATCTATATTTTTTGGAACGAAATTATTAGGAAGCATTGCATTAGAGGGTATAAAGTATTTTTAGCTATATGTATATACTAGGTCAAACAGATATGGAACAGTAAAGATATGTGTGCCTCACACAATCATTTAGTAGTATGAATGCAAAAAAGAATGATACTCTTAGGGCTTCTAGTTTTCTTTTAAATGATGACCTCCTCATAGAAATTAGGATTCATTTGAATTCTATTCAACCATTATACCATCCAGAGCAATTCAGGTAAAAAATAATGGGTTGTTCTCATTTATGTCATTTTGATGATTTCTATGGAAGGCAAACTATCATTTGAGTAACAACAAATGCAGTGCCAATCCTAAACCATCATTGGAATAATACTGAAGGATGGGGATTATCTGGAGTATGCCCTTGATAAATATTGATAATCTAATTCCTGAATGATAATCTGTAATGATAATCTGATTGGTGTAAATCAGGGAGTATTAAATGCAATATCTTGAGAAAGGAGCATTTTCAAGCTTTTTGCATTAAATCATTCATTCATTCTTTTCATCTTATTCGTTGGGCACTTCCTAGAAACAAATGAACATTGCATAGTGTTTGGGAAAGCAAATATGCCAACTTTTCATAAAGGAAAAAGGAGTTACAAGATTCTTGTTTTATGTATAGATACAGACTATTATCAAAGATCAACAAACCTCATCCATGCCTTTGAAATGGTCTCTGTTGTTGTTGTTTTTTTTTAAAAAAACCATAAAACCTTGGTCTTTTTCCAAAAAGAGGCATTTTTGAAGGTATAACTCAAGTTAATTGATATATATTTAACTGATGTTATTAGGAAAAGATTAAAAAATGAGCGTATAATGATTTGTTTCTTCTCTAGATAGAAAAAACTAGAGTAGAGAGAGCCTGTTACAAGTCAGGGCTATATTCCTTCTGGGGTAGTTGTCAGAAGTTGCATTCTTCTGAGGCAATCTGTCAAATTGCCTCTGTGGTGGGATACCCTTAATTCTCCTGAGTTATGATGCACATGCAAGATGGAGACTAATTGCTGAATATACACTGCTCACACAAATAAAGAGAACACAAAAATAAGACATCCTAGATCTGAATGAATGAAATATTCTTATTAAATACTTTGTTCATTACATAGTTGAATGTGCTGACAACAAAATCACACAAAAATTATCAATGGAAATCAAATTTAGCAACCCATGGAGGTCTGGATTTGGAGTTACACTCAAAATTAAAGTGGAAAAAAACACTACAGGCTGATCCAACTTTGATGTAATGTCCTTAAAACAAGTCAAAATGAGGCTCAGTAGTGCATGTGGCCTCCACGTGCCGGTATGACCTCCCTACAATGCCTGCTCCTGATGAGGTGGCGGATGGTCTCCTGAGGGTTCTCCTCCCACACCTGGACTAAAGCATCCCCTGGATAGTCTGTGGTGCAACATGGCTTCGGTGGATGGAGCGAGACATGATGTCCCAGATGTGCTCAATTGGATTCAGGTCTGGGGAACAGGCGGGCCAGTCCATAGCATCAATGCCTTCATCTTGCAGGAACTGCTGACACATTCCAGCCACATGAGGTCTAGCATTGTCTTGCATTAGGAGGAACTCAGGACCAACCACACCAGCATATGGTCTCGCAAGGGATCTGAGGATCTCATCTCAGCACCTAATGGCAGTCAGGCTACCTCTGGTGAGCACATGGAGGGCTGTGCGGCCCCCTAAAGAAATGCCACCCCACACCATTACTGACCCACTGCCAAACCGGCCATGCTGGATGATGTTGCAGGCAGCAGAACATTCTCCACGGCGTCTCCAGACCCTGTCACATCTGTCACATGTGCTCAGTGTGAACCTGCTTTCATCTGTGAAGAGCACAGGGTGCCAGTGGCGAATTTGCCAATCTTGGTGTTCTCTGGCAAATGCCAAACATCTTGCACGGTGTTGGGCTGTAAGCACAACCCCCCCCCTGTGGACGTTGGGCCCTCATACCACCCTCATAGAGTCTGTTTCTGACTGTTTGAGCAGCCACATGCACATTTGTGGCCCACTGGAGGTCATTTTGCAAGACTCTGGCAGTGCTCCTCCTGTCCCTCCTTGCACAAAGATGGAGGTAGCGGTCCCGATGCTGGGTTGTTGCCCTCCTACAGCCTCCTCCACGTCTCCTGATATACTGGCCTGTCTCCTGGTAGCGCCTCCATGCTCTGGACACTACGCTGACAGACACAGCAAACCTTCTTGCCACAGTTCACATTGATGTGCCATCCTGGATGAGCTGCACTACCTGACCCACTTGTGTGGGTTGTAGACTCCGTCTCATGCTACCACTAGATTGAAATCACCGCCAGCATTCAAAAGTGACCAAACCATCAGCCAGAAAGCATAGGAACTGAGAAATGGTCTGTGGTCACCACCTGCAGAACCACTCCTTTATTGGGGATGTCTTGCTAACTGCTTATGCTTTCCACCTGTTGTCTATTCCATTTGCACAACAGCATGTGAAATTGATTGTCAATCAGTGTTGCTACCTTAGTGGATAGTTTGATTTCACAGAAGTGTGATTGACTTGGAGTTACATTGTGTTGTTTAAGTGTTCCGTTTATTTTTTTGAGCAGTGTATTTATTCAGAACAACAAAGAGAGATATTCTATGGACAAATACAGGTAAAGCATTGGAAAAAATTAAAAGTTGCTATGTATTAAAGCTAGTTTTACATGTGTCAAAGTGATCCACCTTAATCCAAATTAAATTTTAAACTGTTTTCATAATTAATTTAGTGAATACATATGCCCTCTGAAGACAATCTAGCAGATCCAAAATAAGAGACAGTGGATAGTGATCTTGAATGGTTCCTAGACTGAGAAGTTTTTAGTCATGAATAAGTGATAAAGAAAAATTATCCTTTTTATTGTTAGAAAAGAACCATCTCAGTCTGCAGTAGTCAAAAATTAAAAGAGTTAATCTTTTCAGATTAACACATTTTATTAAAAGGCATCGGATTTCATGAACTGCAGCTCACTTCAAGAGATGCATGGAGCAGCTAAACCAATATAGATTTTAATCTGGGAAGGCAAGGTGATTATGTAGAAGATTATATATGATACAAATTTTTAAAAAACAACCCATTCTGTATGTTAAGATTTTTAAGACAGCCTGGAACCACTTAACATATCTGAATTCAGAAGCCTTCATTCAATTGCTCTGATGAAGTTTATTTTATTCAAAAAGGCTAATGTGAAATCTGTAACTTTGTTTTTGTTTAGAGTCATGATGTCAAACTTGTGTCCAGTAATTCTTTTGCACAAATTTTGTCCTATTTGTTCCATCAAGAGGTGCATTGATACAGCCAATGGCACATGTCACATTGCAGGAACAAGTGCTTCTAATCTTCTATGCAAAATTATTGGGGCTGTGATGGTGCTGTTTATGTAAATGTAAGACCAAAGTAGACATCTGGGTGTGTTGCAGTATTTGATTGCTACATTAATAAGACTCTTCTATTGTATTTTATTGCTTGTGAGAATCTGCTTTAGGTGGTGTCTGCATGTAAGTGGAAGCCTGCCACCCTGTGCCTAAGAAAATGGTGCATCGTTGTCTGGTGTAGGCAGTAGCTTATTCATAATGCATTGATTTGTGAGGTGTAGTTGACAATTTGTTTTAGCTTTTTTGTTTATTTTTAATACGGCCTTCCTTGGAATTGATCTGTCTATTGAATTGTCCATTGATCTGGTTGGATGGATGACTGATGTCATTGTTTTAGAAAAAAGAACAATGCTGCAGATGTGGAAGATGAAGAAATATTTTCTTCAAATTATCTTTTAAAGGTGCTACTTTTGAGCAGACCTAGGATATTGCCTTCTGTCTTAGATCTGGGCTTCAGGCAACCACTTGATAGCAAAACATGCTTGAGGTGGAAGCAAAACTCACAGTTACATCTTGGCAAATTTTGCATACTTTCCTGGCAAATGCAGAGCAGTGCAGAAGAGAGGGTGAAACTGTTAAATACCTGCAATTAGTGTTGGCCTTTGGTCAAGGGAGATAAAGGGTCACTGGTTCCAGTATATTTCAGAATCATCTCTTTGTAGCCAATCTGTGTCCAAAACAATTGAAACATGCAGGGGAGTCGTCAAATATAGTTGCAATACATCTTTCTGGATATTTATTCTCAGCCCCATAAGAAGTTGTATGATGTTTGATTGGGTATGATTTCTTTCTGTCTGCCATTGACTTTCTCCAATTGCATAGCAGTTGTATGTACAAGCCTAGCTGCTACACAATCATCCTATCTATGAAATTAGTAGTCACTCCCTAAAAGTAATAGTTGGACTTCCATGCCTATGGAAGCACAAATGCTAATAGGGATTATAAAGCGCAATTGCTTGGTATTGGAAGTCCAAAGTCTTCTTAATTAACTGAGGGATGGGTTGGTAGGCTGCTGAGCTCCTGTGAAGTTCCCCAAACTCAGGGTGTTGAAGTGGTTTGGATGTTTACTCACTAGGTGCCCTAGATTTGTTCAGGTATGCCATTTTCCAGCTGATTCAGAGCAAGGAAGCTCAGCAATGCAAGCCAATGCTAAGTGACCACGTGCACCACAATAAAAACACATTCTCAGGTGTCATCTTTGTTGTTTCTCTGCTGAACATAGGGATATTTTCATTGTCTCTTTTTGTATGGATTGCATGCCACTGTAGTGCAAGGAGGCAATGGGAGGGGTAGGAGGAGAGGGAGAGAAGCCCAAAGAAAGCCTGTGAAATCATATTCAGTTATTTCCCTTGTCCCTTAACTTCTCTAGTCTGCCATTAATCGTCATGCAATGTTGAACAACTCTCTCAACTGGTTTTTGATTAGCCTTGTCACACTAATTCATCCCCCGGTTTGTCAGAAAAACCTTCCTAAACCTGGTCGATCAGGGCAAAATCTACCCAGTACATATCCCTGATATACAATTGAAAATCTGCTGAATACTCATGTTTTCCTCCTGATTAGCAGTTGCTTTCCTGGTGAAATTGTCAAAGGTAGTTCTGAACTTTTATATAAAATTGTGATAGCTATCTAGTGAAGTGTCATTGACATTTGCTTGCTCGTTTCAAAACTAAGAATGAACACCACCTTAGTCTAACCTGTAGCACCATGAACACTGAGCATTGAAAGTTAGGGAACTGGTTTTGCATCCACCCACTCCTGAAATGTGCCATGCAGCTCATGGTTGAGATGAATTCTTCCCCGAATACTGAGTTAACTACACAAAGAGTTTGAAGTCAAGATGTAAGAAGGAAAAAGACTCACTGCGTATACCCAAACATATAAGGAGGAAAAAAATAAGCTGTACAGGCGAGGACTAAGCCAAGAGTGTTCTTGGGCCAGAGTCCTATTTATGTAAACACTCAACAAGTCCTTGGATTCAAGCAGCACGAAAAATGATCCATGAATTCAAAGGAAGAGTGGAAAGAAAAAAACTATGCATTTGAATTACTGCAATTGTAAAAGGTTCGTCCTAGTAATGGACAATCAACATTTTTGTTTAACTCCATTCCTTCTTGCAATTTGCATTTGTATTTAGTTGACTTATGATTCTAAGACTGCTGTTAAGTCCTAAGTCCTAGCATATGGAGTAATATTATCCTACAAGAATTGTTCTCAATGGGTTAAGGCGTAGCAAACCACTGAAAAATTACACCTACATTGTTGGTTTTACAATAGAAGGAAACACCTTTTTTTGCATTTTAGATCCGATATTCTTCTTTCCAATGTTTGTAAATAATCTCTTAGTTACAAAGCAGAAGGTGGTATTCCTAAGACTGTGCCAACTTTAATGTCAGCTTTAGAGGAGTTTGTAAGCTGTTGAGAATTAAGAATTGATCAGTTCCTTGATCCGTCTAGAAAACAAATTCCTAATCCATAGAAAATAATAAACAATGTATTTTTCAGCACCTATAAAACTCTTATAAAATTGTTTTTAAGTTCTCCAAGGCATTGAACCAGGTTAAAAAATCAGGGAGAGGGAACAAAACAAGACATATAGTTGAATTTTTAAGACATCACGTTTTAACTATTGAACTGAGATAAACATGGCAGACAATATGTGTAAATGCTAAGTTATCACAAGCCGCTGGGATAAAGCACTTTCAATAATCATGAAAGATACAGATAATCTTTGGCTTACAACTATAACTGAGCCCAAAATTTCTGTTGCTAAGCGAGGCAATTGTTAAGTGAGTTGCACCTCATTTTACGATCTTTCTTGCCACAGTTGTTGAGCGAATCAATGCAATTGTTAAGTTAGTAATATGGTTGTTGTGTGAATCTGGCTTCCCCCGTTGACTTTGCTTGTTGGAAGCTGACTGGAAAGGTTACAAATGCCGATCACATGACTCCTGGACAGTGCAGCTATCCGAAATAAATAACAATTGCCAAGTGCTCAAATTCAGATCACATGACCATGGGCATACTGCAACAGTCATAAGTGTGAAAAACAGCCATAAGTCACTTTTTTTCAGGGCAGTTGTGACTTTGAGTGGTCACTAAATTAATAGTTGCAAGTAGAGGAGTACCTGTGCACATTTATTTCTATCACTTTTCCAGAGTGCTGAGTTCAGTTCCATAAAGAAAGGCAAAAACAGAGAAAAAGATTGGCATATAGAAGTTAGAATTCATAGCTGCACTATCCCTCTTGTAAAAAGTTTGGGAAGTGCCTTTACCCTTGTTACCTTAACCTTCTGGGGAGATTTTTAAAACTGTCCCAATCCTGTAGCTTTATTAAGACAGCTGAGGGTGTGGTGAACTCTTATTGTATTGACAGCACTAGCAGAAAAATAAAACATTTCAGTAGCAAAACAAAATCCAACTGTTGTAGCTGTTACAATCAAGATGCTGAGAGCTGAGAACGTAATTCAAGGTTAGCCTTGTCATCTATTGTTAAGCTTACAGTTTAACAAGTCATAATATAAATGTCATTGTCAGGCTGCTTTAATAAATGTCAAGAAATTCACCACACCATTTTACATTGGCCTTATGTATTAGTTTAACTGAAGCATTGTAATCATTCCTGAAACAATGGAGAAGCCATCAAATCTGCAAAATGTTTCAAAATCCTACAAAGCACTATACTTTAGTGTGCAAATCTGATTCAGCAGAATTTGACCAATGCTTTTTTAAATAAAAGTAGCCTCTCAAAGTTTTGCATAGTCCTAACACAAATGTGTACCCTTAATGATAAGTAATCAACATAATAGGCCTCTAGCCAACTGAATGCTTCAAAACAGCCTCTGTGGTGCTGAACTATTA
Source organism: Hydrophis major (assembly GCA_033807585.1). Lineage (NCBI taxonomy): Eukaryota > Metazoa > Chordata > Lepidosauria > Squamata > Elapidae > Hydrophis > Hydrophis major. The sequence goes on from CM066328.1 coordinate 265,550,307, forward strand.
AATCTAGTATTTTAAATAATTTTAAACTGGGCAAACATGAGCCATAATGAGTGTTTTCTGTTAAAAAGTTACTCATCTATATACAGTAATCTTTAATCTGCTATGTGCTTTAACTATAACCCAGTCGTGTTTTTATGCTGATAAAAAAATAATGTGCACTGATATTTGTGATGAGTTAAATTTCTAAACAAAAAGGGAAAAACTTTAGGTTTTCTATTAATTCAAAATGGAAAACATTTTATTTTCAAATTATTTACAATGCATAGATATATAAGAATAATTTATTTAGATATTTATAGTAGACAGATTCTTTCTTTTTTCTATAGTAAAAACCCAGAAGATACATCAAATCTCAATATTCCATTGTGTTTCTCCTTTCTTCTTTTGCAAGAAATAAAACAATCTTGATTAAAAGTCTCACAGTACAGTGTGGCAGTTTCATGTTGTAAAAAAAAATATATCAGTTATATTCTGCCAATATTGGGTTGCCATTAAAGAGAGTGGGAATGAAGGAATCTACCGTTCTTTTTTTTTTTTTTTTAAATGCATAAAAGAGTTGTGAAAAGGGAGCGCACGCAGTTAATGTAAGAAATTACCCTGTGGGCTTTTGTTCTCAAACAAATATTGAGAGCTCTTTTGAAAAAAAAAATACCCTTCAGTGCAGGCTGTTTACTTGCAGGATAAAATGGAATTAAAATATTGTCAATAAATTGTGTATGAGAGCCTGTATCTGTCTGTGCATTGATAGTCTGTGCATGCAGGATAAGAGCTTTGACTGCCTGCTAATCTATTCCCAGATGGAGGTGGAGGCAGACGAGAAGCGCCATCGCACACGGTCCAAAGGTGTTCGAGGTACGTTGCTTGCTTCAGTAAATCACTCAAGGCCCCTGATCAGGGTGACCTTCATCCTCCAGAATCTCTTTGCATGATGCATGGTGACCCTTGCTTTTTTTCTTTCTTTTTTTTTAACAGCCTTTTTGGGCAATTTTCAGCAGAAGGGGGGAGTACTTGTAATAGATGATAAATTTTTATATATTTTCCATCTCTCTGCAGTTCCCGTGGAACCAGCCATACAAGAGCTGTTCAGGTTAGTGTGCTGAGTGTAAAATGTATCCCCATTAGCAATTTAGAAAATTCATGTCTTTTAATGGGTATAATGCACTTTCAAGTTCATTGGTGGCTTGCTCATGCCCTGCTGCACTGATGAAATTAATTCCCCTGGGATTTACTAATAAAAAGCATTCCCTCCTCCCTTTTCCCTTCAGTTATTTGATTTCTCTTTCTCTCTCTTTGTTGCCCTCTATCTCTGTAACACCTATTGCCTGCATTTAATACAATTTCTATGCAGCATGTAGAAACCTTTATAATTAATTCATTTTTTTTTATAGCTGCCCTACTCCTGGCTGTGATGGCAGTGGTCATGTTAGTGGCAAATATGCAAGACACAGAAGGTAATGTGTGTGTGTGTGTGTGTGTGGAGATAGTGTGCTAGTGATGGATTAAACTGAAGGCATCTAATAAGCAAGTTACCTGACTTGACTGCCTTAATGACCTAGTCGTAATGGCTGGAAATTGATAGTATTGTCAAGAAATTTGTTTGCACTTGCATTCTGCCCCTGCCTCTTTGTACTTAATTGCAGTCTCATTTTATCCTAACATTCTAATCATTTACTTTCTCTCCCACAAATTGAGATCTTACAATATGATCAAAGAAGGAAATGCAATTGTCCTTTTCTAACTTTTTGATCAAATGTATTTCTGATTAGACATATCAATCATGCTGGCAATCCCTGGATGTCAGCACCATAAAATATCCTTTATTTGAAGACATTCCTACTTTTCTACCATTAGGCAGGTTATGCAGTTCTAGCGAACTTATATAGCAAATTAAAATAGGGCTACTGACGTTTTTTTTCCCAGTCAGCATGATTACTGCCATTTAATCTGGTTCCTAAGCGAAATAAAAACACAGGCTTTTCAGCACAAAAAGTTCAGGGATAACATTACATTGAAAGGAAAATATCTAGGAAGTACCATTGAATACCACATAGATTTGATTAGAATTAGTACTAAGAAATATAGACTAATATAATTGTGAATTACAAATTTGTGATTGTTATTCATGTTATAGCTTTACCATGTTTTATATAGATGATTACATTATTTATATGTTTGCAGAGCAAAATTTTTATTTCTGTATTTTAAGTGAAGGAGTGTAGATGATTTCAGAGGAATGATTTTGATATATGCCCAATTCACACTCCAAATGCACATTTATGCTACCTGCTTATCACAGAAGTGCCAAACCCTAATCCTATAATATTGAAAGCTGCCTTCAAATGTTTCAAAAGAATGAAATTATAAAGACAACAAGTGGCAGCTCTACTGAGTATGAAGTTTAATGCATATAGATTTATGTATATTAATAGGTAAAATACTTTTAACACTGGGTTGGATCATAAACAAAGTAGTGCTTATTCTCTAAGTGTTTTCCAACCATTTTATTTCGATTCATGGATATTATAAACTCCTCAGTGCATCAGATCTTGATACAATTTCTTTCAAAGTCTTGCAGTTGGAGCAATTAAAACTAAATTTAGGGAATAGAATTTCTCTATTATCAAGTCATAGCGAATGCTAAGACCTATTTGTCATTGCAGGTGGGTAAAGTTGCCAGAAAGGCTGCCTAGGAAATTTTGCTGTGCATTTTCCATTGGTTTGTTTTTTGTGTTTAAACATTGAACAGAGTAGTCATGCATACATAATTTGGGTATATAATATGCTACGTTTCTTAGCTTCATCCTTGCTTTTACATTACAATGGCCAAAGTTTTTGCAAAAAAAACATTGAAAAGAGTACACTGATCTGAGGATGAAATCAAAAGTATTTTTGTCATGCACATTAATATGTATATGTAGTACCCCAGATGTTCATCAGATTCTAATATGTATTTGCATATTGTATTAAAGGAATCAATAAAACCCCAATCCTATAATAAACTACACTAATGCCAGAGTTTAAAATCTCTAAATTCAGTGGAATTTGAGGAATTGGGATGGAAGGATGGAATGAATAAAGAAAGCAATATAAACTTTGATGACTGTATACCCTTAATCACAAAGTGTTTCGAAATAACTATCATGGCACACAATTCAGTCCTATGAAAGCAGTACAAAGATTTTAAGAAGACTACCCTAGTTTAGACATATAATGGGAGCATAGTTATAAGTTATATGCAGATAAATACATTTGTTCCCTGGTGCACTAAGAATAAGTTGAATAAAATTAACTGATATTTATTTTTATTTGATACTATGAATCATGGCCTAGGAAGACACAATAACCCAAAATCTAAACAAATTCTGCAGACAGGCGAACTATACTCTTTGTTGCATGACAGTTTTTAATTCATTTTCAAGTGAATGCAAGAAAAAGACCTGAAGATATTGTTGCTCAGCATGAGATTTAGAGTCAGTGCTTGCAAGGAAATTGGAAAGAGCAGCAGTGCCCCGATTCCATGCTTCTTATGCATATAAACTCAGTTCTGTTCAGACATGATAACCATGCAGTCTAACTATGATATGATAGTTCTAAGCCAATCCCATTTGATATCACTGAGGGCAAGTGATATAAATTCTTTATGGTATAAATGATTTCATACAATCAGAATTATGGAAAGGAATGTCTTTTTAGACCTTGTCAAAATGTTTGTGAAAAAAATTGAATAATTTTGCCTCAGAGCTACAGTCTTAGAAGTAACAACTTTTTTTGCACAGAGTCCATCTTGATTAACTCTTGTTTTTTTTCTGTTTTCTGCTTCCATGCTAATGTGGCCCTGATATCTGTTTCTGGAATTTGATTATCTTAAGGGTAATGCTGAAATAAAGATGCATCATACATAATATTTGTGAACAGTATAACAATTTAGGATCCAAGTCTATATTTATTCAATAACGGGGAATTTTTTATAAACCCTGTATGATTTTAAAATTATATCCTATTATTTATTCAGCTTTTTAAAAAATTATACCCCACCTAGAAGACTGCCTTTCCAGACACAATCTGAAAGAAAAATTGTTTATTTATTTTCATTGTATAGGTAGGTACAACCGTACAAAACAAAACAATTCCTTAAGTTAGAAGAGATATAAATTTATTTAATTCTGTTTTTGCTGGCTATATTTTTGTCAGCTTACAACCATTATACAGATGATTAATGTATACAATTAAATCTTACTTCAAAAAAACTTTAAAATCAAGCTATTGGTTAAATTACATTACCATGTGAATTTTTGAAGAATTCTTAAAATTCTTCAAAAATTCTTCTAAAAGTGCTATTCTTTCATTTAAAGTAAGTTAGGTGAGATTTCCAAAGATTTTAAAATATAATATATGGTTGCAGAAGATGGAAAAGCAATTCAAGCGTACAACTATTTTCCATTTAGGGTTTTGTAATAGAGATTAAGTTCATTTGCATGTGTGATTTTACTTTTTTGACCCAATCCTGCTGCATGAATACATGAACAGACTGAAGCTGTTAATTAAATGAAATTTGAGGACATTTCATCAGACTATTTGGAGAAGAACCAATGAGGGGAAGGGGTAAACCTGTCTGTTAACAAACTTTAATTATCAGTTATGTCCATAGAACAGATCCCTTATTAATATGACTACAAAAAGAAGTTTTTAGTTACAATTTTAATGTAATATTTGTTTTAAATAATGTTTTATTTTTTTTAACATATTGCAAATATCTCTTTGTTCTCAGTAGTACTTTACATTTGTAGAAAATCAAAAGCAATGCGTATAAAATGAAATGAAATTATGTCAGTAGTTTCTATACCCATTTTTCATGTCCTAAATTACTGCTTCCTTCTATTGTTCTTGGGATTTCTATACTTTTTTAAACTCTACTTTTATATGTTCTTCATTCTCCCTTCTCACTAAGATCGGATGGGTAGCCATGTACATCTAATAAATGAAATAACTCCCTCCCATCATTTTCTGATATTCTTACTTTTATTCTGTTGTAAGTAGGGAAGTATTGGGAAACAGGAAAACCTTTCTCTTGTTAGTAAAAGCAAAAAAAGAGAGAGGAAAGAACTTTAACCAAAACTGCTATTTCCTTGATATTCCAATTTTTCTGCACATGGAAGGAAGAATGTCTGCTTTGACTTCACAGTGAAATAAAATCCCCATGATGGATATAACTGAGGAAATTGAAACTATTTCCCCTGATACCCAGGGTAATCAAGTGAAAATGAATTAGGGAGATTACGTACATTTTTACCAAGTGTATTACATAATAATTCAAACCACCAAATATGATGTCCGGTCACAAATAACAATAAGCCACAATCATTAAGAATTACCTTGAGGTAAGATGGATGGACTATAAATTTTATCAGTAAAATTTTATAAATAAATACATAAAATAAATGACAAGTCTAGCCAAAATCATCCTGATTAGATATTATCTCAGTATAAGAGATTTCCTACTGCTTCCTTGGCAGTATCTTAGGAAGTGCTGAAGCAAATCTCCTTCTAAACAATATGGTGATTATACAGGCAGGTCTGTGCCAGCTTCACTTCTTTTCAAATGAATGCACTCATGAAGAAAGTTTGTGAAAGGTGCCAACACTCCAATTAAAAAGTTAAAACTACTGCTGCTACTACTACTGCTCTTTCCCACTCGCTACCAAGGAGCTTACAGCAAAGCCACTAAGGAACATTTCCATTGAAACAGCCCTTGGTAGAAGCCAGCTTTGCCCTAATGATAGAAACAGTGGCGCATGAAATTATTATGATTATTTATAAAACTTGTGTCCTGTCTAAGTCTCAATGAGACTGGGCAAATCACAACAAATTAAAGTAAAACCAATAAAGACAAGATTAAAGATAGCATGAAACATCGTATTCCCTAATTTTGCATTCTTGGTTTTTGTGGTTGCCCATTAGACTGGAGATAAGGCTCCATATATCCTTGCCTGGGGATAAGGAAAGGCCATGTCACGATTTACTCCACTACATGGAGTAAACTTTGGGTGGCCAGGCCATTCCAGTGAAGCTGTAAATTTCTGAAGAAGACACTTAGGGTTGATAGCAGTATTATGAAGATTTTGAGAAGATGGGAAGGGAAAAAAAATTGTGAGTTTTTTTCAAACCGAATGATATCTCTGACCTGGGATTATAACTGAAAAAAAGAGCAAACTTCCCCCAAACAATTGCCCCAAGTTACCTAAACTAGGAAGTTTGCCACCATTAGCCAAACTTCTCCTAGTGATGGAATACACACTGGGCCTCCTTCAGCTGATTACCCAAAATGTAGAAGATTATACTAGAATTATTAAGGAATTGAGGCCTAAATGATTTCAGGTTCATTTAAATAATTCTATCCCATCTCTTATTTTCATTTTAGAGGAGGCTTGTTTTCTCAGAACTAATTTCCAATTGAAACCACCAGTGTGGTGGTGGTGGTAGTGAGAATACATGTCTCTTCTCCCATGTGTAAATATACATTTACTAGTAATTTTTACTACAGTATATTCAGTGGTGGGATTCAAAATATTTTACTACTGGTTCTGTGAGAGTGGCTTGGTGGGCGAGGCAGGGGAAGAAAAATCTCCAGTCAGGGCATTTGCCGGTTCTCCAAACTACTCAAAATTTCCACTACCGGTTCTCTAGAACTGCCCAGAACCTGATGAATACCACCTCTGAGTACATTGAAGAAGTTATTTGCACAGGGCACCAAAGTATAGTATAGGAATACTTTTTGCTGTCCCGAGTCATCATCTTTAAAAATGATATTTTTCCTGAATTTTTTTTAAAAAAGAGGCTATGAAATTACTTCTGTTTTTTTAAAGCATATTAATTGCAAAACTACAATTAAAATGAGGAATTTCTATTTTAAGAAATAACCCGTCTAATCTCTACCCAGAATTCACATCTAGACTTTAAAAAAAAATGAGAGAAAGAGGGAAACAGCTGTACCAAAAACCAGTCGTTCCTTTTCTTTGCCACTATGGAAATCCTTTTTTCAGTCTTTTCCCCTAGGACATCTCTCTGGCCCATTTCATCCTTTTTAATCAATAGAATCACCTTACTAACTGGTTAAAAATAAAATGTTTCATTTGACCAACCCCATCTTTCTTTCCTTCTGTTTAGGCTTTTTAAAAAGAGAGTAGGAAAGTGGGAAAATAAATCCTGGAAACTGATTTTTAAAAGTAAATACTGATCCATTTAGGTTTTAACTCTCTGAGTAAAGAATGGAATGAAATAGAATAGCTATGTTTGCACTAGCATTCTCTTAAGTGTTTGCTGAATGTATCTCTCTGATGAGAAAATCCTTTCTTATTTGAGAATTGCCGAGTTCTCTCTGCCATTGTGCCCATTCCTCTTCCCCCCTCCCCCGTCCCTCTGTGCTTCTTATACCTTTTCACCCACCGGTTTGATTGCCATGACTGCAGCAGTGGGTGAATAATTGCCTGTCTTCACAGGAGCATGTTCTGGAGCTAAAGTCGAGTGCTTGCTTCCTGATGTATGCCTCATTTGGATTCTGCCGACAGCCTAGAGGCTGTATTATTCATGCCTTGACACATAGTACTCACTAAAAGCATTGGAACTGGGCCAAGGACTGGCAGGAAGATAGTGGAACATTGCCTCTGCAACAGAGAGAAGCATGTATAATAGAGGGGTGAGGAAAAAAGCAACAGGGAAGGGGGAAATCCTCATACCTTCTCTTTCAAAGGTTCTTCTTTTGATGGGGGTCGGGGGAGGGGAAGAGGGATTCATTTGCATGAAAATAAGGAAATGGATGTTTTTTTCTAAAAAAACTATTTCCTTCCTCTTGATTTTGCTACCCTCCCCACCTCCTTAAAACCATGCTTGAAAGTTTAACACAATTTTCCACATTTAATTGCAAAGCTGATTTTAATTAGTAAGGCCCTGCATGTGAAAAATGAAGATTCCACTTGTGAGTGTAACACATTGCAGTGTCTGTCGGATGCTCTAATTAATGTATGGCGGCTGTATAACATAATGCACGATGGGATATTTATGAAAAATTCTGGGCACGCAGGCCCAGATCTGTATGTTCTGGAGTCCATGTATATAAATAACTCCCATGTCCCGCCCAATTCTTTATGAGACATCATTGTGCATGTCATCCCTCCATCCATAAAGTTTATGACTTGCCTGTATTTGTCATTGATGTTATAAATCAGAAGGCAGGATATACATATTTTAATATTAATTTTAAAGAAAGATTTGGTTGAGTGGCCTTCCAGGTGAGCTAAAAGGGTGAGGATGTACTGATATACTATACTGAAATTGTACTAAAAGCTCATGTAAATCCTGGGATGAAACGGGGGGGAACATCGGTGGGTGGGTGAATATGGGCATGTTTAATTTAATACATTTTTATTATACTTGTTGGGCTGTGGCACCTAATACATCATTCAGACATTGGTATCAGCCTGAAAGAGTTCCTAACAACAGTTTCTAAACTATCAGTATTGTGCTCATAGAACAAACCAAAACCCCAAATCAAGCAACATTGTGGCTTAGCATAATGTGTAGCCCAGTCACTTCAAAGACTCATGGAGAAGACTTTCTCAAAGTTATTTCATTATTTTTTGTCAACTAAGGTAACTGAAGTTTTATGCTTCTGAAACATTTGAAAACACAGTTTCTATCAGAGGCATCCAAGGGACATCAAGATGTGGCTGTGATTGTGCAATTGAAGTCCTGCCCTTTTGTGCATGTGTCATATACCACAATGCACATAAAAATGGGGAGGACTTTGATTGCACACCTGCAACTGCTATCCTGACTTTTTTGACCTTCGCTATGTGCATCCATGAATATCAAAGGTATCATCAGGATGTTAAAAATGTTTCCCTTATGTATACAAAGTTCATTACTAAGATTACCCCCCCCCAAAAAAATGTTGAAGTTAATTGTTAATACATGGTTTCAGAAAATGCTTGAGAGCCTCGGTGGCGGTTAGAGTGCAGTACTGCAAAGCTATTTCTTTTCTTTTTTTTAATACAAGTTTTATTAATTTTTTACAACAAACACAAACACATAAAACATAGGACATAACATAAAAACATCATCATTCTTCATAAATTTACAAGCAGTGTATAGGTTGATTTACCACTCCTTTTTGTGCATCTATTTCATAGTCATCATAATAATTATGTTGCATAATAACTCATATCATCAATCAACAACCATATATCCCAATATCACTATTGAACAATCATTTGACTGTAATTTAACTAATTCATACTTAACCGAGAAAACTATAGTTTAATTAATTTATTTTATAACAGATCATAAAATCATACCAAATCTATCTTAATAAAATATTCTTAAAATATTATCAAAACCAAACAGAAGAAAAAAAAATGCATATTCGTTATATCCTAGGTTTCCAAATATTCTATTATTATATTGTATTATCTAACCATTGATAAAAAAAGATCCCAAACTTCATAAAATTGTTTATCTTCTTGTTCTCTAATTTAAATGTCAATCTGCTCATTTCAGCACATTCCAATATTTTCTTAATGATTTCTTCCTCTAATGGTATTCTCTCACTTTTCAAATTTTTAGCAAATACAATGCTAGCCACTGTTAATACATTTACAATCAAATATTTTAAATTTTTATTATATATATCAGGAAAGAGTCCCAATAAAAAAATCTCCGGTTTCAAGTCTATATGTTTCTTTGTCATTTTTTCCAACCATATGCGAATTCTAGTCCAGTATTTCCTGGCCTCCTCACAAGTCCACCACATATGGTAATATGAACCAGGAATCTGATGACATTTCCAGCATTTTTCAGATTTGTTCTTAAACATTCTTGCAATTCTTGTCGGGGGAAAGTGCCACCTATAAAACATCTTTTACAAATTTTCTTTATATGCTGTTGACATTGTCATTTTATAATTTTGAGACCACAACTTTTGCCATTTCTCTAAATCAATCCCATATCCAAAATTCTTCCCCCAAGCAATCATTGTTTCTTTAACTTGTTCTTCCTCCAATTTAATTTCCAACAAATAATTATATAATTTTTGATCACTTTTTCATCAGTATCTGTCAATATCCTATCTAAGTCAGTCAATTTATCATAGAATCCTTCCATTTTAGAATCTTTAAGATACATTGAATGTATTTGCGCATATGAAAACCAATTCATCTTTATACCTTGTTCTTCTAAATTTTGCATCGTTTTAAGTTCACCCTTTTCATCTAGTAATTCCCCATATCTAACTGTTTGTTCCTTCTTATAGGTTATAGGATAAGAAAAAGCTTCAATAGTTGATAACCAAACTGGGATTTTCAAATAACATTGTTTCTTAATTTTCCCCCAATTCAACCATAACGATTCCCGTATATAATGCCTTCTAAAATAACCCTGTGATTTAGTTCCCTTATACCATAGAAAAGCATGCCAACCCAATAATAAATCATGTCTTTCTAATGCCAACAATCTGGTCTTTCTTAACGTTATCCATTCTTTAGCCCACATTAAATTTGCAGCTTCATAATAAAACTCCCAATTAGGAAGGCCAAATCCTTCTCTAATTCTAGCATCCTGTAAGAGTTTTAATTTTATTCTTGCTTTCTTACCTTGCCATATATACTTCAACACAATTTTATTTAATTCTTCAAAATAGTCCTTACCTAACCTAATTGGTATTGTTTGAAACAAATATAAAATTCTAGGTAAAATATTCATCTTAATTGTTGAAATTCTACCTATCAATGACAATTGTAAATTTTCCCATTTTTTCAGGTCAGATGCTATCTGCTGTTTAAGTTTAATATAGTTATTCTCTTTCAGTGCAGCACATTTTGACGTCAAATATATCCCCAAATATTTAACTTTATTTGTAACTTGAATTTTAAGGTCTGTCAGCTCTTCTCTTTGTCTTAATAGCATGTTCTTTGTCAAAATCTTTGTTTTGTCTTTATTTATTTTCAAGCCAGCCATCTCACCGTACATCTCTATCTTTCCCAATAGTTTTAAAGCTGTCTCTAGAGGATCTTCCAAAATAAAGACCAGGTCGTCTGCAAAGGCTTGCAATTTGAATTCCTCCTTTTTAACTTTCATTCCTTTTATATTTGTATCCTCTCTAATATTTCTATTTAACACTTCCAAAGTTAATACAAATAACAAAGGAGATAATGGACATCCTTGTCTTGTACCTTTTTTAATATTGATAGAGTCTGTGAATTCTCCATCTATCATTACTTTTGCTGTTTGCTTATAATATATAGCTTCTATTGCTTGAATAAATTTTCTAGCAAAGCCCATCTGTTCCAATAATAATAGCATAAATCTCCAATTCACATTATCAAATGCCTTTTGGGCATCTAAGAATATCAAAGCCATTTGTTTTTCAGGGTGCGCCTCGTAATATTCCAAGGTGTCCAGGATTACCCTCATATTGTCTTTAATTTGTCTCTTTGGTAAAAATCCATTCTGATCAGAGTGAATAAAAATGTTTAAATATTTTTTTAGCCTCTCTGCCAAGATTGAAGCAAAGATTTTATAGTCTGCATTCAATAAGGAAATAGGTCTATAGTTCTTAATTTGTAATGGGTCAACCCCTTCTTTTGGGATAAGTGTAATATAAGCTTCTGACCATGTTTTAGGTATTTTCTTATTTGTCATAACTTCATTCATGACTTCTAATAGTGAAGTGCTCAACGGTTCTTGTAGTGTTCTATAAAATTCTGCCAGAAGACCATCTGGTCCTGGTGCTTTTCCATTGTTCTGTCTATTAAGTGCTTCAGTTAATTCCATCATTGTTATAGCACTTTCTAGCATTTCCCCAGTTTCATCAGGTAGCTTAGGTAGGTTAGCATTTTGTAAATACTGTTTAATTTTTTCCTCATCAAGATCCTCCTGTTTATATAATTGTCCATAAAAGTCTCGAATAATTGCCTTTTTCTCTTTATTACCATGGCAAATTTGACCTTGATTGTCTATTAACTATAATATTTTCCTTGATTCTTTCTCTTTTCTCAATTTATATGCCAACCATCTACCTGGCCTATTTGCATCTTCAAAATAGTTCTGTTTAGCACTTCTAATTTTTTGTGCCAGTTCTTCTTTCTCTGCTTGATCCATTTTATGTTTAATTATATCCATTTTAAGTTTAATATCTTTTTTCTGTGGAGTTTTTTGTAATTCTTTTTCCAGTTCTTTATGATCATCTTCTAAAGCTTTAATCATTTGCCTCTTCCTAATGTTCTTTTTCTTTGTATAGTCTATTATTAATCCTCTTGCATATGCTTTCATTGTATCCCAAACATTCTGTATTGAAGTATCTTCTTTTTTGTTTTCATTAAAGAAGGCGGCCAATTTTTTTTCCATCCATTGTGTAAAGTTTTTTTCCCTTTAAAATAGTATTATTTAATGTCCATCTAGATCTTCTTTTTTGTCCTTTCCATTTAATTATCATTGGATTGTGATCTGCCCATGTACTTGTTTCAATATTTATTTCTTGAATATTGGATAATAATTCTGTTGATGTCCAAATCATATCTATTCTGGACCATGATAAATGTCTATTGGAATAAAAAGTATATTGTTGAGTTTTAGCATTTCTTTCTCTCCATATATCTTTTAGATTTAATTCATCTGTCATTTTAAAAAAGGATTTAGGGAGAGTCTTCCTATTTTGTCGTGTTGCTTTTGCTGTATAGTCCAGTTTATTGTCTACAATTCCATTGAAATCTCCCATCATAAGTATATTAGCATAGTCCAGTTCAATTATTTTCATATGTAATTTTTTATAAAATTCTTCTTGTTTATCATTCGAGGCATAAATTGCAACCAAGAGTGTTTTTGTATTATTGTCCACTATTTCAACCATTAATACTCTTCCTTCTTCATCAGTATAAATCAGTTTTGCTGGAATGGTTTCTTTAATATACAAAACCACTCCTCTTTTTTTACAGTAAGTCAAAGAAGTAAATATTTTCCCTAATTTTGGTCGTGCCAGTAATTGTTCATGTTGTTTTTTAATGTGTACTTCTTGTAGGCAGATTATATCAAATTTTAGCTTCTCTAATTTGTGGAAGGTTTTTCTTCTTTTAGTAGCTGAATTCAGTCCATTTATATTCATAGAAGTCAGTTTTTTTTTCCTCCATGATTATGTTTTATATTTAGGTCTAACAGCTCTCGTGGATCTTACTTCACGTTGTTCTTTAATCTCTACTTGTCCACCTACTGCACTTTCCTCTCTTCCCATTTCCATTTGGTCCGCTTCAAATTCAGTTGAGATATTCTCTTTTTCTCTCTCCCCTTCTCTTCTTTCAAAAAATTCCTTGTAGAATATTTCTGCTTTCTCAATTGAATCAATTCTATGCCTCTGTTCTTGCCACGTAAACATTAATCCTTCTGGAATCAGCCATCTATAGTTCACCTCTTTTTCCAATAGCATTTTAGTCAAAAATCGATATTCTCTTCTAATCTCTCTCACTTTTCTAGGTACTTGTTTTAAAACCACAATCTCTTTATCTTTATATTTCAACACCTTCTCTTTTGCCACTTGTAATATTTGGGTTTTAATAGTTTTTTGGTGAATCTGACATGAACCTCTCTTGGTAATTGGTTCCTCATCGCATATCTTGTGAAAACTCGATATATCTCATCTACTCCATCCATCATCTTTTCCTCTGTTATTTCCAAGGCTCCAGCCAGTATTTCAATCATTACTGCGGCCAAATTTTGTCCTTTTTCCTCCTCAATATTTTGGAATCTAAGATAAAATTCTGACCTGTCCATCTCCCACTTCAACATCCCACTTTTTTCTTGTTCAATCGTTGCTAATCTACTATCAATATTTCCAATTATGTCATCTCTTTGTCTTCTATTTTTTGGATTCTCTCATCGTGATTCACCATCATTTGTTGAACGTTTTCAAATTTTTCATCAATCTTCCCAATTCTTTTGTCAATACTCTCCATTCTTTGTTCCATACTCATTTTAAGATCTTGTATCCCTTGCATAACCATCGTTAAATCCACTTGTGCTTTATCTTGCTTTGCCATTGTTGAAAGTCATCCTCCATATGATGGGGAGACAGGAGCAGAAGTTGAAATGCCCGAAGGTAAAATTCTCTTACTCATTCCGTAGCTCAGAGTCTTCCAGTTCTTTTAATCCAATTAGCAAGGTAACCAATTGCAATCCAATTAGAAAGAAGGAAAACACCAGAAAAAAAACAAAAAACAAAGAGCCAATAAAAAGTAAAAGGCCCAAAATTGAAAAAGAGAAATTCTTCAGGTTCTTCAAGACCCTAATCCAATTGTGAAATACTCAATTATAATTCAAAAATAAAAATTAAAAATCGAGAGAGAAAAAAGACAAAATAAAGCCCAACAATATTTTTTTTTAAAAAAAGAAAAAAATAATAAGCAAAGAAAAAGGAAAGAAAAAAGAGTTCTTCAGGTTCTTCCCACCTTAATCCAATTGAGAGACCTCAAAAATAGAAAATAGCCATAAAAATAAGTCAAAAGTAGGAATAAAAAGGCAAATATCCCAATTAAAAGAAAAAGAAAAAGAAAAATATTCTGAGGCTTCCCCTTTAAAAAAATAAAAATGAGGTAAAATAAAAAATAAAAAAATGAATATACCAATATTACAAAATGCTATCGGGTTTGATAGAACAGTTAATAAGAAATAAAAAGTAAAAAGCACCCACTGTCTTTTATTTATCCAAGGCTCTTATTTGGCTTCTCCACACATTTCAAAGCCAAGCTTCAAATATTCAATTGATAATAGAAGTCCCAAAGGGCACCTGTATAAACATCCTCCAGTGCTCTTTATCTTATCACTTCCAGTGGCCTTGAGAAAAAAAAATTTTCCCAGGTCCCAACTTCAAATATTTTCAAGCCTCTAGTTGGCAGTGTTGCAAAGTTTCCTAAAACCACTCCCCCTTCTTCCCCCCCTAAAAAACCTAAAAAGAAAGAAAAAGTATATATATATATTTAATTTTAAAAAAATTACTAAAGGGGGCCTCTATTTTATAAAATATAAACAGTCAAAAAGGAGAAGGGAGGAAAAAAGAAAAGAAAAGAAGTAAGTTTAAAAGAAAAAACCAGTCTGATTAACTAGATCACCATAGAAGTTCAATGGAAAGAAAAAAAAAGTAAAAGTAAAAAGCCAAGCCTTACTTTGACATTTCTCTTTAAAAATCGCCGCTAAGTCAGTTTAGTCAAAAATCTTACAGATTTCTTCTCATTCTTAGGGTGTCCTTTAGACAAATATTAATAATTTAAAAAAAAGTCCTCACCAAACCGATACACTTTCCCTTCCAATCTCTTCCTTTCGGAGCTGTCCCAGCTTCAGCAGCTTGATGGCTGCCTCTCTGCCGATGGTAAAAGGGCTTCTTCTGGATCAACCAGGTACTTGCGATATCCCTGGGATCTACAGAACGCACCCCTTGCTGTCACTGTCTCTATGGGACGGTTTAGGTCCATTAGGACCGACCAGGGGCGAAGATATTAGCTGCGATCTCAGAGCCCCGAGATCGCAGCTGTAACGCAGCAACGAAGCTCCGCCTTCTCCCCTGCAAAGCTATTTCTGCTGCAGCCAGCTGCCTGCAATTTGGCAGATCGAATCTCACCAGGCTCAAGGTTGACTCAGCCTTCCATCCTTCTGAGGTGGGTAAAATGAGGACCCAAATTGTTGGGGACGATATGCTGACTCTGTAAACCACTTATTATAAAAACCACTGCTATTATAATGGACAGTCCTGTTTCAACAGTGGTTGAACATGGGCAAGATCAGGGGTGGGATTCAAATTTTTAACAACCAGTTCTGTGGGTGTGGCTTAGGAGGTGGGCGTGACTTGGTAGTCATGTGACTGGATGGACATGGCTTGGTGGTCATGTTATTGGCTGGGTGTGGCCAACTCAACATCACTCACATCAAGGCATGCATCTCCTCCCCAGGCCTCTCATGACTGTGGGGATGCTGAACAGTCGTAAGTGTGAAAAACAGTCATAAGTCACTTTTTTCAGGGCCATTGTAACTTTGAATGGTCACTCCATACAAGCAAAGTACCAGCAAAGGAGGGGGAAAAAATCCAGAGACCTTCCTGAGATAGGAAGTCTAGTCCTGCCAAGAATGTAATAAGGGTTAATGGAGAGGCAGTTTCTGTAAGCAACACCAGAATGTTTCCTTCCTGCCTTCCTTTCAGGATTAGGCCAGTAATTTCTTCCAACTACTGGTTCTGCTTAGAATGTTAACAACCAGTTCTAGCGAACAGGTGCAAACCTGTAGAATCCCACCCTGGGCAAGATTGGTCTCAAGGTTTTTTTTCCTGTTGCTCCAGGATCGCTTTGACAGGATTTGGTTTTTGTATAATGGAGCAGTTGATTCCTTTGTCCCAATTCTTAATGCAGGACCTTAAATTAAACCAAAACTGAATTTTTGGGAAAGACAGATTAATTGGGGGTCAACCTCTCTGATAAGAAAGCAGAAACTAGAGTACGATAGAAGTTTGAAGCTGTAAAAGATGTCATTTGCATTCATAAACTGTAATTAATATGTACAATTTTATCACATAAATAATCTCTATTTGTGTATCAAAAATATGCCCTTTAGCTGTTCCGGTTCCGCATGGCTTCGGTGGCAGCAGGAATTCGCGACTGTTCACGATTCCTACTGCGCTTGCTGCCAAGGTACCCCCGATCCAAATGGGTCAGGGGGATATGGCTGCCCTGTAGGGACAGCTGAAGAGAGAGGGGAGCCGGACAGGGGGTTGGGGGTGTCGCAGACCTCCTCCTCGTCCGGAAAAACCCCTTTTTCCCAAGGTGGTGGAGCGGCAGTCAGTAATGGCTGCCACGAAGAAGCCTGCAACCGGGTAAGATCGTGCTGGAAGAAGCAAGAAAAGTGAAAGTGCTGGCTGAGCCAGGTCAATCAACATCTTTTAAACTTGCTGGAACTGAACTATCTGAATTGCTGGAGGATACATTGTATCCCTAAGAAGATCGAAAGCGGCGGAGAAGCTGTTAAAGGGAACTTTTTTTTTCTTCACTCTCCCACCCCATAGAAACAGCAGATGAAGATTTGAAATTTATTTGGGCACTGAAGGTGAACTATTTTGAAAGTTGAAGTCAAGGGATAAAAGACTTCTTGGACATTGGACTTAAAAATTTAAGAAATTGGAAAACCCTAATTAGAGGTATGGATTTTTGATCATTTAAAAATTGATGTTGCAAGTGGGAAGGGAGAGGAAAATAATTGGAGCAGAAGTGGAAAAAGGAGGAGATTGCCTAGAATCCCAAAGAAAGATATATGGTAATTGGACCTCTTTGATTAAACAGTAACCCCAGAAAGAGAAACAGAAGAAGGAAGAAAAGTATTAACTTTTGGAACTTTTTTTGAACTATTTTTGATTAAAAATACTTGGTTGGTTGTTTTGGGAAAAGTTTCTCTTTTCATGATGGCATCGCTTGTGGATGAACTAAAGACTGAATATCAAAAATATAAAAAGGAAGAACAAGATGGAAAAGATACTTTGGGCACTTTATTTCAATTTTTAGAAATGGCATTATGTACTTATGAAAAGTTGACTACGCAGCAGAATGACTGGGACAAAGAAGAAGAGGAACAAGAAGCCATCTTTGATAAATAATGGGTTTTTTCCGGGGAGGAGGAGAAAGAGGATAAGAAAAAGGGGATTTTAAGGTTTGAAAAAACAACCAAAAAAAGAGAAAAATGAGAGGAAAGGTGGATGCAAGGTTAGAAAGCAATGGAAAGGGAGTAAGAAAAGGGAGGAGGAGAGAGAAAGGGGTAAAAAGGGCAAGGAGAAGAATAAGCAAGAGAGAAAGGGGGGGAGGAGAAGCCTCAATGGTGGGAAGCAAGATCTAAAGAAAAAAAGCTTATTTAGAGACAATGGGTGAAGGATAAAAAAAGGGGGGGATTCTGGAAGGTACATAAGATTGTGTTTTTATATGTGTATTTAGAGTAGAATCTTTCTTATAAAATTTATTGTGTAATTTTAGAATCTACTAAACAGAATCCCAAGATAAATTAAGTGTTATATGAAGTATTTTTAAGTTAGGGCAATGAGTTAAAGGCGTCACTCCAATTAGTGTATAGGAGAAGTATAAGAAAAGAAAAAAGATGAATGGATAGTTGGAAATAGAACAGACAAAGAATGTTATTGAAAATGGTAATAAGATAGGGTGAATATGATGTGTAAATTTCGTCTGTGTGAAGAATTTTAACTTGGGATCAAGCAGCTTTCAGAAAAGATGTTTTAAGTTTTGTTATGTTTTCTGCGTTTTGTTTGTTGATAAAAGGCAATAAAATTTTAATTAGCAAGAAATAATTTTGATGAAAAGGAGAAATTGGGATAAGATATGAAGTTAAATAGATAAAGTAAATATTGATATTATAATTTGGAATCATTATGTTCTATTGGTTTTCTTCTTTAATTATTACTAATTTTTTTTTTTAGAAAAGAATTTATAAGCTGTTATGCCTTATTTGTTTGTGTACTGTTTTTGTAAAATTAATAAAATTTGTTTAAAAAAAAAATGCCCTTTAATTATATTCAAACAGTGAGTATTAAGTCCTAAATAGATCTGGCGCATATGAGTATTTTTGAAATGCACAGATTTATAAGTATGCAACAGTGTGCACAGCAGTGATTCAAACTATGAGTGCTGCAATAAGAAATGGTTGTGAAAATTCAGGAGCTGAAAATATTTTTATAGTCTGACATGCCTATCTTTGACAGGTCCTTAGATCTGAGAAACATCACAGCACGTATAGCTGGAATCTCTTCACTTTCCCTTTCAATTAATTCAAAAATACGTTATCATATAGGCAGAACAACATTTATTTTATTTATTTCTGGTATTTCCTTGGCTGATTGAAAGATAATCATTAAGCAGATTGAAGCAATGCAAATCATATGCCTCCCCCCTCCCCATCTTACTCCTCCTCCTTCCATTATATTCAGTCTTCCTTCAGGCACTCAAAGCAGCACTCATGCAATTCTTCTTGCAATTTTCCCCCATAACAATTTTGAGAAATAGTACTGAATGCTCAACTCATAACTCACTCCAATTAACTCTGTGGGTTTCCATAGTTCATAGTGTTTTTGCACCTGAGTCTCTGAGTTCTAGTCTGGGATCATAACCTCTACAGCACACCAGCTCTTGGGATTTTTCTTTATTCAAGAGTGCTTCTTTCCAGCAATCTTCTTTTATGTTCTTAACCAAGGGTTTTTATTTTGCTTCCTTTTCGATAGTAAAAAAAATGGTAAAAAAGTAACAGCCTTTTCTCAGAGGTTCAGGCACATGAGATTTGCTGGCTTTATCCTCATGCAGTACACAGTGGGAATTTCTCCTCTCCTGGGGTCATAGTTCTATTCCCCAAAGGAGATTAATCTAGAAACTAATAGATAATATTATTAGTGTAGCATAAGCAATTATGTATTCAAGTTCTTCTTTAATGTGGTAGTTCAAGATGAAACGTTTAGTAAAATCTACTAATAAATTTGGCCTGTATTCATATCATACTTTTATAAGGTACATGTGGCTAATAGGATCATGTCTATATACATCCTGAACTATATTAACTCTTCTTTACCTCAAAGTATGCTTTCTTAATCTACATTTTAAGCCACCAAATGCAGGTTATTTTGATTGACTTCAAAAATGTTTCACACTTTTTTCCTAAAACATTTAATGCTGTATTTGTTTGACAAATAGGGAGACTGTTTGTATTTCAAGTTGAAACTGTTTTTCCCCCTAGAAGCATGATATTTCTAACTTTTAACAAGAGAAATCCAATGGCCTGTTTCTTCACATGTCATACTAGCATAGTTTGTTTAACCATGATTTAGCAAACAAAATAGAATAATCTGGGTTAAACATATACACCAAGTGATTCTGTCCCTTCTGATAAAGGACCAAAGCAACTTTTGCAGGATCGCTTTGACAGTTATTCTAGGAATCTGCCAGATAAAGTCTTTTAGATTATAGCTGGTCAGACCCTATGGAATTGATTGCCTTGCCTGTTATCTGGGGAGAGGAACTGGACAGGATCCTTGGACTTTGAATTCTGCCACCTATGTTTTAGAATTATGTCCCTTCTGGTTAGTTAAGGCCTTCCAGGAAATCCAACGTGTGCTTGGATCCAAGGGATGAAGAATGCTACGCTGGTATTGTTGTTCACCCAGACCTATCTGGTTAACAATAAATAAACATTAAACGATGTTTTGCAAGCTGTAACTGCTAGAATTCCACAGAACACTAAGGCCCACGTTCCCCAACCCTGTACTCTGAAGATGGGATCAGAGAATGGGAAGGTTCAGGACATCAGGGTCTCCATAGTGATCATGTACTCATTCCAGATAATTTCAACCCCATCACTCTGTGCTTGCCCTAGAGCAGCTGTTGGGTAATCAGGATATGGAGAGTATTTTGTTGCGTCTGTTGCTGTGGTCAGATTATTTCCTGGTCCAATTGAGACTGATTGCCAGAACCCCTAATATAAATGAATTAATTCAATGATTCACCTCTGGTGCCTAATGGAGCTGAATTAATTCCAATACTTTCTGCAATTTTTTTTTTCATTTCAATATAATAATTTACAGCATTTAAAAATAAAACTACAGTATTATTAAACCATCGTAATTCTGAAAGTTTTGCCGGAAATTATTCAAAAATCTTCAGGGCATACTACTTCAATATTACTTGATGAGAAATGAGATGGGCAATTCTGGAGAAGTCCTACTTTGGTATTGAAACTGGATTATTAGTGAATTCTTCCACTTAGCCATTTGCATTCTTGAATCCTAAAACACATACATGTATGCATTCATTTAAGACCAAAATTATTTCCCAATTGCAGAATAATTAGGATGCATTCAGTTCTTCAATTACATGAGTAAAATGAACATATGTATTTGACATTATAAAGCTAGTGCACATATAATGATCAGATTGGCCTTGGTAATAACTAGCAACTTCTGTTTTGAAATATTTATGGTTAATGCTAAGATCATCATAAAATTCTTAAGGAAAAATTAGTGAATAGCAGGTGTATCACAAGAGAGTAAATTCCTCACTTTACATCTGTTCATCTTGCTTCTTCAAGTGAACTTTGGGAGAAATAAATTATTCTTATAGCCGAATCTAAGAGCATTACAATGATGTTATTTCTCTGTGTATCATTATTTTCTGGAAAATATAGTGCAATACAGATTGATTGAAAATGGTCTTTGAATACCAACAGAAAATTGAGAAGGGTATGAAATCATGCTGAGCTTTATTTCATTTTCTTGTAAAATGCAGGCATGCAAAATGATGAAGAAATTCAGAAAATACATATGTAGTAGAATTTGTAATCAATGTAATTACAGACAATGCCTTAGGAACAATGAACAATTTTCCATTGTATCTCACCTCTGATTCTTATGAAATAGTTCAGATTTGTGAAGATTCAAACTTCTGCTTCAGAGACCCATGGTTGACACCAATCTCATAGGATAACCTAGAATAGTCAAATGCACACCTCATCATTCAAGGCATGGCTTAATAGCTAAGAGCCAGTCAATCAGGACTATACATAAAGATATTCTTAGGCAAGAATAAGGCAAAAGGTAACTGCATTTCTAGCAGCAGGCCCAGCCTGTGGTACCCCCACCTCTCCCGTTCTGTTCCTTTTAGCTTAGACATGAAGTTTGGTCTAATTCCATCACTAGGAAAGATTTAAGTGTGAGTTGGAGCAGAAAGATGATCCATGGTGGATTGAAACCAGTCACATTGATTCAAATTAAAAGATACAAACCTGAGATTGATGAGGACAATGGAAGAATACAGAGAGAATCTGCATTCTGAGGTTGAGTCCTTTCCCCAGAGTTTGAAGTAGGAAGAGTTTCTAGCATTCACTCCTTTTTTCCCCACCAAATCCTATAGCCTTGCAATAAATTATAAGGATGTTGATCTTTTTAAAGGGCTGAAAGCCCTCCCAGGCCTCATCCCTTCCTTGGCTGCATTTATACCCTCACTGAAACATCTCATTTTTAAAAAAAAATGTTTGTGATGCTGCCGGGGTTTTAAATGTTAACTTTATTAGCATTTAACAAATGCCTCATAGTCTACTGCTTGCTCACCTTATAGTAGACTTTTGCAGAAAATCTCAGTTGATAGTGAATTTCATTGCTCATTATTTCAGTGAATAATATATCAAAGAATCACTTTCACTTGTGTTTCTGTTAAATTATTTATTTTAATCTTATTGTGCTTACCTGTAATAAGGATACTGTAACCATGCCCCAAAGCTTAAGCCTTCTTTCTTTCCTCTTTCCACATTCATTCCACATTCCTTGTTTGCAGACCCAGTCCTGGGTTCAACACTTTGTCTGAAGGGGAAGCTAGGTATTTAGTACAGATAAAAATGTGCCACTGTTTGACAAAAGCAAACTACAAAAGGAACCAATACAATGTTCTCAAGATATAAAATCCTGTCATATATCATGAGAAAACATTTGTACCTTCTGTGAAAACACTCAAGTAGATTGGGAAGCATTTGCACTTACACTAGTATTTTAATATCTTTTAAGTAACTGTCACTTTTCTTCCAAGGCAGTAACCATGCATTTCTTTTAGACCTTTTTGCACTTGAAAACTGTTTAGTATACTCCTAAACCAGTAGTGGGATTCAAATTATTTTACTACTGGTTCTGTGGGCATGGCTTGGTGGGCGTGGCAGGGGAAGGATACTGTAAAATCTCCAGTCAGAGGTGGGATTTGCTGGTTCTCCAAACTACTCAAAATTTCCACTACCGGTTCTTCAGAACTGGTCAGAACTTGCTGAATACCACCTCTGTCCTAAACTCTCGCTTTGTACTCCATCCATGTATGTATAACTATTGCTTTTAGTCAGGCAAACATTGGCAAGTATAAAACACTTGTTTTAAGCTAATATAGCCTCATACGGTACCATACCAATCCATACTGTTGCTCAAGTGAACTCCTCCTTGATGAAAATCAATGAATTTATTCTATAAAATCTGTTAACAAATGTAGATTATGTTCTTATTCCACAAACATTCTTGCAAACTCTTCCACTTTCACCTAAATCTTTTTTTAAAGGAGCAAAAGCACGTACATCATTGGCACAATAGCTGGATATTGTTCCCTTATTTATGTATTTTGTTATTGTTATATATATTAATTACATATATAGAAAAGAGAAAAGCAGAGAAATTTCCCACTTGTACTGAAGCAATTCAAAATGATATTGATATTTGATAATGTGCATTTTAGTCTTTGGATCACATGATTTAAGATTTGCATGAGATCTTATGTGGGAGAATAGAATACTAGTGATATTTGGTTACCTGGAGATTTTACCCATATTTTTCCATTTCCATATTTATAACTTATTAATTTATCAAAGGTTAAATTAATGCTACGGTACCATTGCATGTTTTTATATTTTTATAATTGTTTTATAGGTGCTCAAGGTTATGGTATATAAAGTGTATATAATGGTTGGCCAAATAAATAAATAAAATACTTGACTTAGATAAAATAGCTATTGAAGACATTGTATAATATATCCTGAAATATTGAAATGATACAGAGATCAGATTTTTACTATTAAAAAAAAAAAATCTATGGAAGCAGGAGAAAATTTTGTGGTCTTATATTTAAATATAAACTGATATTGGACTTTGGAACTAAAACACCATTTGAATTCAATCAGAATGGCATATACAGGGCATTTTCCCTTAAGGCAGGGGTTCCCAACCTGGGGTGCGAGACGATATTCCAGGGGGTACGAGAAAAGTCCAAGAAAGAATAAAGTAACAATCTTTTTTTGATAAAATATTATTCAGAATTTGCATAATTTATCCTTGAGCAAAATATAAATTTCAGGGAATGCGAGGTTCGAGTGAAATTTCTTTAGGGGTGCGGGTCGAAAAAAAGGTTGGGAACCACTGCCTTAAGGTCTCAGAGAAGTATACAGAGGCTGTGTATTATGTTCACGTAAGCATCTGTATCTCTTGTTCCGAAAGCTTAAAGGAAAGTCCTTATGTATGCCATTCTAATAGATTCTAGTGTTCCTAGGACACTACTGAGTGTAAGCACCTGAATAGTTCCTAACATTTAAAAAAAAAGTTTAAAGTTGTTTAAAGTTTAGTGGGGAGGGAGGGAGGGAGGGAGGGAGGAAGGAAGGAAGGAAGGAAGGAAGGAAGGAAGGAAGGAAGGAAGGAAGGAAGGAAGGAAGGAAGGAAGGAAGGAAGATCTCTGATGTTCTCTGCCAGCTTCTCAGCTATATTCCACCTCTAAATCATTTTTGTGGCTTTAGAACTCTTTAATTTTGGTGGAAAAGCTAACAAAATGTATTGGCACACTTTGCAAAATTAGGGAACCAAAACTCTAGAGAGTTTAATATACTTTATAATAATAAATTCTGCGCCCAACACATTCTGTATTGCAGAAAACTTAAGAAATTCTTCTGAGACCAATTTTTAGTTGTTTTTATGTTTTTTTTTTAGTTTGCTTTCTGCCCAGAGTCCACTAGAAATAGGTGGTCAATAAATTTAAATAACAATAATAGAATAATAGTTTGTATAATCATTCTACCTCTATAAAAATTTCCCACAAAACGTTAATTGCCACAAAATATTTGCCCACCCAGTGCATCACAATATTGTGTCAAATTTGGTTACAATATTGTGTCAAATTTTATTAAATGTAGTTAATAACAAAAAAGTTGTATTATGCTATATTTATGATACACCAAATATTCATTCTCCTGAATATTCTAAAATAAGCCTATTCCTCCTTTTGCTACTGTGTGTTGTGTTTAATTTTTTTAGCTGTTGCCAGAATTAATTTGATTTTCTGCTTCACCTCATTGCCTGATTCTGATCATTAAGCTAATCAGCAGCACAGTATATATCATAGTTATACAATGAACTGTCCAGGTTTTTAATATTTCAATTGTCGGTAATCATATTTGTAATCTTTCAGTTGTAATAAGTCTGTGGACCCAAATTATTTTTATGGCTTCTCTTCAGAATCCACCTAAAAAGAACGAACATTTCTATGTGGCGCAGAGATCATAAATTGCTCAGTTGGTGCAAGTGCTTATTTTGCTATCTCTACATGGGTCAGGAAGTGAATGTGTCCATAGATATTGAAACACTTAAGCAACTCTTCTCACATTATTTTACAGGTTGAAGTGCTCTCTTACTAATCACAGGAAAGCAGTTTATTTTTCAAAGCCAATCTACAACCAGCTGTTTCCATATTTTTGGAGCACTTGTTTATTTATTTGATTTGTCAATTGCTTACAAGATAATAGGTATAAGAATAAACATGAGTATGAATACAGGAAATAGGTGCAAATAAATGGAAACAATAGGACGGGCGGTAGACACGATTGTGCACTTATACACACCCCTTACAGACCTCTTAGGAATGGGGTGAGGTCAATAGTAGATAATTTAAGGTTAAAGTAGTGGGGGTTTGAGGATTTAACAACAGAGTCAGGTAGTGTATTTCAAGCATTGACCATTCTGTTGCTGAAGTTGTACTTTCTGCAATCAAGTTTGGAGCGGTTTACATTGAGTTTGTATCTATTGTGTGCTTTTGTATTGTTGTGGTTGAAGCTGAAGTAGTCATTGACTGGTAGCACATTGTAGCAGATAATTTTGTGTCCTATGCTTAGGTGCAACCATATGCAGTATAGTTCTAGGTTGTCCAAGCCCAAAATTTCAAGTCTGATGGTATAAGGTATTCTGTTGCGAGCAGAGGAGTGTAGTACTCTTCTTGTGAAATACTTCTGGACTCACTCAATTGTATCAGAGTCCAATATACAGTGAGGATTCCAGACAGATGAGCTGAATTCGAATATTGGTCTAGCAAAGGTTTTATATGCCCTAGATAGCAATTCAATATTACCGGAGAAGAAGCTTCATAAGATTAGATTTACAATTCTTAATGCCTTTTTGGCAATGCTGCTACAGTGAGCTCTGGCACTTAGGTCATTTGATATGAGTACTCCAAGGTCCTTGATAGAGTGAAGGTCATCAACAAAGTCATATCTGCCTAGCTTGTATTTGGTGTACTGATTTTTTTTACCAACACTTATTCTTTCTCCAATAAGATACATACAAAAATAACATTCCAGGCAACATTTTCATGAGGAGTTGTGTTTTGCAAGAGAATCCCATTAACACATTTTTAAAGACAAAGGAGTATTTAACTCAAGCTAATACCTTGCATTTGAGTCCCAGCAATATCAAACAGTCATAATAGTATGCAGTGCTGGAGAACGTACTGGCTCTCACCAGATTTGGAATGACTAAGAAATAGCATGGTTAATTTTAGAACCATTCATATCCAGTTTCCTCTCTCCTGGCCTCTTCATTGGATAGTTAAGAATCCTCTCAGATCAATGACAATGTTGCAATGCCATGGGAGATGTATATCTGCAGAAATTAGTTAATATGACCAGAAATTCCTTGGGATAAGAAAAAGGAAATTGGGTTTCCTCGCCACAAACTTAGCCTCTTCAATTTAATAACGTTGCTCTTCAAATTGAATTGGAACTGCTATGGATAAGAATCTTCTCCATGTGGGATATTCTTCCTGTTGCCATGGGAGTATCCTGTAAATTCCCTTATTCTTCGGAATGGACCAAACATTAACATACTCTTCCCAGCATAAAACTGGTTTTTTTCTTTGCTCATGAAGACTGTAGGTCTGGACCACCTTCTAATGTCACTAATAGTTGGAAAGAATAGGTGAAATAGTAAACTGGTCACATGATTGAATGGGTTTCCTTCTGGCTCCAGGGTATTTCTGCTTTTTATTTTCTCTCATTATAAATCAAGTAATTGAATTGAATGGAACAGAAAGATGAAACCTGTTTAAGTTTCACTTAAGGAGACATGCATAGAAGTTGTGGTCCCTTTAAGCTGTGGCCCTATATATTGTATTCTGAAATAAATCTCATATGGGCTTCTATTTTTAAGAACTCAAATATAATTTCACCTTTAATCTTCTGAAATCATTGAAGGTTTTTGCATAGTAAATACATATCCCAAAGAGTCTTTTGGAACGCATACTGAAAGAACAGGGAGCTCATAACTCTGTCATTAGTGTAAGTGTACAAATATACCGTATATCAACATAAGAGTGTCTTTCCACTCTAATTCATAAACCGTGGAGGTTTTATTTTATTAGGAGAATAGATGCATCATGCATTTAAAGAAAGTTGCCACAAAAAAAGATCAAGGCTTGCTTTCTTCCATCATCTGATTTATGTTAAAAAAACAAAACATTTTTATCAACTTATCTATTGTTGTTAAACTTTTTGTTTGTTGCTGAAATCAGTTCTCTACAGCCTGTGTACACCTGTTGTTATTTTTTAAAAAAGAACCCCTTTATCATCCAGCCAGCAGAAAGATGACAAAGTCTGCAATCTTGCAGGCATGGAAATAAGTCTCATTAATCTCAGCGGCGCTTACTTCTGAGCATGCTACTTAACGCTGTTTCTTACGTAGGATTCTGCTACTATTTATAGCTCAGGAGTAATATGTAATTAGGTGACTGAATAAAAGATAGTTCTGAGATCTCTATGCATGACTGGGTAAATTGGATGGAAATTTGGTGTCTTGGTTTGCTGAAAAGTTATATTGAACCACATTTAGCCAAAACTTTAAGTTTGGTTGGATGTTACAGTTTTATAATGGACATACAGGTTTCCTTCTCTTTTAGTGATTTGAAACTTCCTGTTTTAGATCAGGTCTCCTCAGCATTAGATTTGTATATTTGAGAAAAACACATTGGAAATCATAATATTAATTAATGATTGAGAACCCTAGGAAACCCTACTGGGTAATAATATCTATTATGTAAAACATTTTGCATTGATTTTAGTTAAAAAGGCAATAAAGCAAAAGGTTAATAAGAATTTCCATAATTGCTGTTCAATGTTAATTTCAGGTACATTGCCAAACATTTTCATCTCTCCTATGGTTTTTATGGAAAAAAAAGTATATATTTCAAAGAAAGCAGTAAATTGCATCAAAGCATTTTCCCCCCTTTTGATGGGTGATCTGGTAGAGAGTATAATAACACATGTATTAATTTTTTCTGAACAGTGTTTATGGCTGTCCTTTGGCAAAAAAAAGAAAAACCCAAGAGAAGCAACCCCAAGAACCTGCTCCAAAAAGAAAACCATTTGTGGTTAAAATGGACAACTCTTCAGTAGATGAATGTTATGAAACAGATGGAACTGAAGAAATGGATGATAAAGAAGAGGAGGACGAGGAGGAGGAGGAAGAAGAGGACTATTCTGATGATAACGAAGAACAAGGTGATGAGGAAGAGGAGGATGAAGAAGTAGATAGGGAAGAAGAGGAGGAGGAAGAGGAGGAGGAGGAAGAAGAAGCAGATGAAATTGAGGAAGAGGAAGAGGAAGAGGAAGAAGAGGAGGAGGAGGAGGAAGAAGAAAGTGGTAATGAACAGTGTATTAATAAAAACACTCCATGTGCATTTTGTGTTAATTTTCCAGTATGGAACGGGGAGATGTAACAGTGTACCTTTCATTAAGACTAATAGAAGTCTTTGTGCTTAGTCTCTCTGCTCCATGCTGACAACCGTTATCACTGTGTTCTCTTAATCATAACCCGAGCCTACTGTCTTAGAAATAGCTCTTGACTCAGCTACTGGAACAGCTTTCAGAGTGAATAGCTTAGTGATGAGGTGTGCCAAATATTCCTGCAGAGATGTGTGACTATGCTGATGTCTATAGTTATCCATTCCAGAACAATAACCAAAGACACCTGGAAGAAAATGATTACATATGAACATACCTATATTGTTTATGCAGACAACTGTTGCTACAGTGGTCTTCTATGAAGAAATTGTTTGCTTCTCTTAAGTATATGTTCACATGTCTGCAGGTACACTCGGCATTGCAATTTGAAACTTCCCTGTGGAAAATTTGAACAAGACAGCTTTGTTCAGAGAAGGGACAAATTTAATATACTTTGGTTCTTTGAGACTTGCATGTTGTGTACTTTAGCTGACTTAAAAAATGATGGAGATTGATATACATAGAAACCCTATTTTAAAACTTTTATATATACACTCAGTGACAAATAAAGAGACATTCATTAGTTGTTAAGCTAATATATTGCCACTACAATTAAGATGGGATTTTAAAAATGTTTTAATGTTGTTATGGTTTCTAAAGATAACTGGTGTTTTCAAACTGTACAAACACTAGTTTCTGACTGTTTAACTTAAGAAACCCTACAATAACTAGATCATGAGATAATGCCATGAAAATTAACATACATGCAAAAATTAATGAGCTATCTAAAAAATATTTTGTTCCCATTTCCAGGGAACACGTTTTTGATTGGGTAGATTCACCTTTCTAACCAATAAAAATATAAGAAAAGTTTCAGCACTCCTCAATCGGATTCCTCTTAGGAGCCAGGTATGAAAGTTGTCTGATTTTTGTTTTTGTAGAATTATATTAGGCAAGAACTAGAAAAAAGACAAAGATGCTTTATTAGAATAAAAGCAAAAGCCATTCACTTCCTTCTCCAAATTCTGGAAAAAAAAGAGGATAATGAAGTTTTTTGCCAAACAGCAAGAAAGGGATATTTTATATTCTGTTAATTTAGAGTGTATGAAAAGGAGGAATGTCTTTAATCATTTATCAAAGATTAACTATGCAAATAGGATAATACAGCTATTTTTCAATAATTTTGAAAATTTATGCATTCTTAGCTATAGTATAATGCCAATCAATTGCAATGAAGCTTACTTCTGAGCAGACATGCATGTCATTACACTGGGTAGGAAAGTGCAATGCTAACATTCTTTGGATGCAGATATACTTAACTATGTTAGGCATGCTACAAAACTTTGGTCCCAAGTCCCTCCATGTTTGATTCTCTTTTTAATATTCATGAATTCAGTATAAAGGCATGTTTTTTAAAAATCTATAAATAAATGCCACTAAAGACACTTGAGGACTTCTAGACAGCAGAAACCTGCCTAAGGCATTCTCAACTATATCTGTATACAGAACCTCTTTCAGATGTACAGGTGGAACATCAAGGACTTGGGAATATTTGGGGTAAATTAGCTTAAATATTATCTGTATTTCTTCTATGCACAAATAAATACCTGCCTATAGCTGAAGAAAAATCCATGCTATCAAATACAACACGAGAATCAAAAATTTAAATTACAGAGAATTTATGTAATAAAGTTGCTACTAAGATATAATGGAATACCTTACTTTTACTAATTCACCACCACACAGTGAAGTGACCTGAATCAATAACAAAAAATTCTTTTATGCATAGATGATTTCTACTTGAAACAGGAAGTAGAAGACATACTGATTGAACAATGGTAGTATTAGTGTTAACCGATAATAAATAGGGCTCTAAATATTGAGAGAAGCTCTTTAAGAAAAAGAGCTTAATTTAGTAATAATTACTAATAGTTTTTCCTTACCATGTTTTATGCAGTAAGTTTATGTAAATACAGACAGAACACATTGTATAAAATGGTATTCCAAAAAGGATAAATGACTAAAGTTCAAATGTCCTTTTCTTTAACCTTTGGAAGGTTTTAATAATTTTATATAAGATACAAATAAGCTCATGAAAAATGCAGTTAGATACATTATAATTTGTTTTGTATTTTCCCTCTAAATCTGACAGCATATGTAATAATGAGAATGCAGGTTGTGGGCCTTCACAGACTCATTCTACCACTGCCTGGCTACTAGTCTTAATTTAGATGTCATAGTTTTTCATTGACCATGGCTTTTATCTCTAGCCACAATTCTTTCTTAAACAGGATTCAAAACAGTATTTTAAGCTAATTATTTAAATTCATATAATATTAATAAACAGTATCAGAAGACAGTAAGAAAAAGAGGGAAAGGAATGCTCCCATTTGTAAATTAGTCTTTCTTAAATTGGTGCTACTCAGAAGTGCTTAACTAAAACTTTTGGGACTGGAATTAATTTCCAGCAAAGCTATGAACAGAGCTTCATAGTGTGGGGAATATTGTTCTAAATGCAATGGCCAGGATTATTAGATCTGAATTAAACTGAGGCATCAAGATTTATAACATAAATATCTTGAAATCCCTTAAAATAAATATTTTGGGCAATGTTTTAAAAGTTACCGTTAGTTTGCAAAAGTTTCTTCTGAGATCACTGTAGAAGCAGAATAATGAACAAATATATACTAATGAAGTATTAATAGAGTTATTTTGCATCAGATAAGATTAGGACCAAATAGGGACTACATTATTACTTTGAAAAGTGTCCTTGTGTGTACGTGTGTATGTGTGTGTTTGCATGCTTACTGAGGCTTGCCTTTCTGATTTTTCTCTTCAGCTTTTCCTGCTGTATTAAGGCTATTGTAAAAAGGCCTTTTCAGATTTGGGGGACAGTCTTTTAGAGGCATGGAGTACAAGTTTATGGAGGGTCTTCAGACTTTGCAGAGAATGATTGTAGCCCAGAGCACAGATATTTATTTGGAAATGCATTTTATGCCATCTTCTAGGTGAAAGCTCAATCTAATTTTATGAAGTTTCTATCAGGGCATATGAATTTTCATATGATCTCTTAGAATTTTTGGGACAACTCCTGATGACAATGTATAGGATGTGGATTTCAAAGGAAGTAAAGCCCTGTGAAAATTCCTCTTCCAATCTTTGATTAAACTATACAAAGCATACTAAAGCAACACTCTTACAAATCTCAAAATACCAATTAAAGAGAACCAAATACTTGTGGAGGCAGATATTAGATCAATACTGAAATAAATATTGTGTTCCTTATATTTCTTTCAACATTTAAAAAAGGCCCTTTTGTTCCTGTTAAATATATTGAGTATACTTGATAGAATATATTCATTATATTACATTAATAGAATAAATCAAAGAGATATATTCAAGATAGTATATGACTCATATATGTGTAATGGTTAAGGTACTGGATTAGAGCAGGAACACCCATTAGACCACTATTAGGGATGGAATTTATGCAACTCACTCACATACACCATAGACAAGGAAGTAAAAATAAAATTCTATCTGCCAACCTGCACCAGACCATGATTTTCAATGAAGAGACCTTTATTCTGCAGTGGACTGGTTTGTTAACTGCTTTGCGTTGACAAGAGAAAAATAACTAATTTTCCACTTTCTTTTGCATCTCCCCCAAAAGATAAAGTAACCTCTCCCCTATGAAATAGGGTCCTAGCCTATAAACATTGCGCAACACGGCAACTTTGATCATTGCGTTAAAGACCTTCCATTGTAGTGGTTATTACTTAATAGATATCAGTGTCCCATTTGGTTTGCAGAGCCAGACTGACAGATTTTTTTTCCTCCTCCTTCTGAGAGGAGTTCACCTCACATAGATGGTTCCCAAAGACTGTTTCACAAAGCTTTTCTATTATAGAAAGAAATCTCCGCTGGAGGAGCTCCAGGAACAGATGTTCTAAGGCACCATTTAGCCTTTATCATATGAAGACATTCAAGATGGCTTATGCACCAGGTATTTCACAATCCCTCAGGATTAGGAAGAACCAGGCTGACTCTAGAGCTCCCAGGAAAATTAATACTCATGATGTAAACTCCGATCCACTTATAGCACCCTATTATCAAACTATGTTAACAGAAGGATGAATGGTTATTGAATCTGGGTTTAAATGGGGGAAAACTTCTTTTTCATATGTTTTAGACCTCAGTATTTTTTCAAATACTGTTCTTTCACTAATTGTCTGAATGATGAAAAGATAAACAAATGTTAAAACTGAATACAAATTTAATATCGTTGATATGTTCAAAAAGATGGAGAATTGTTGTGTTGTCATATTTCATTCTGACATTTCTTCATATTAACAAGGCACATCAATCAAGGTTATTTAATGAATCATGATACCATGTTTTCTAATGGTGTAAATTTTATCTTTTGATATGAGTCATGTTAAAACAGTTATAGCCTTTATTTTCATTTTGCAATAAGTTGTTAACAAAACAACCCCATGTGTATTACTTCTGCAAAGCAGTTCATTCTTACTCTTTTTTTAAAAAAAAGATAACTTATACTATTACACTTTGCAAGCCCTTTCCAACTAACACATGCACATATTCAAAATCAGTATGGTAGCTTTAAGGCACAGGAATAAGATCTCCTGATTGCTCAATGCATTTTTCTTTGTAAACTGCCTATACCCAAAAGCAAAGCAGGGATTCATTATATGCTATCCAGCCTATGTTGACTCTTAGCAAGCAAGCCCAGCAATAAATTTTCTTCAGGAGGATCTGTCCCCAACCTGATCCTTTTAGATCTTCCAGTGGCTCATTCATTGCCAGCGTAACTGAGTCCATCCACCTTGCTGTTGATCATTCTCTTTCCTTCTACCTTTTTCAGCTTCACACACTGCTCTAGAGAGCTAGGTCTTCCCAAAATGTGCATGGTGTGATAATTTGAGCCTGGTCATTTGTACTTTGAGTGGGAACCCTGGATTGATTTGTTTGATGACCCATTTTTCTGTTGTATATTTGAAACTGAAAGCCAGATTTTCTGATTGCTCAATGAGACACATTTTCTTCACAAACCACCTATATTTTACACTGTCAGGATAGCATTCCCAGTATACTGATATTTCATAACAATGGGAAAGTCAGGTTCCTATTTAAAACATCAATTTGAAATATAGGGGGGAAATGAAACCAACTTTCATAATGAGATGAAGTGAAAGACTCAAAAGCTTATACCATAATCAATATGGTAGCTTTAAGGCACAAGAAGAATTATTTTTTACTATTAGAGACTTTGAAAATTCTTGCATTAGACATAATCCCTAAGCTTTCCTTCTACTTCTACTAAGTCACTGCCCATCTTCTTCTTTTTCCTAATATGGTATAGCAGGAATAAGCCATGCAACAATGCACTTATCCTTAGAGTAAGCACCTTGAAAGTGGAGGCTGACTGATTAAAATGAATACTATGACATGTAGATAAAACTCAAATGTATTTTCTGCCTTCAGTAGCAAGCATGCATACAGTTCAAGGAATTCATTTTTGTGAGCTAGACAGAGTAGCACTGTGCAAAGTGTTTAATATAGCTTGGTCAGTTACAATAACTTTCCAAAGGATTTGTAATACATACTGAAGCCTGTAGTTATATATAAATGGGAGATATGGTCCTTGATTTTCAGACTCTGGTTTGGGTTCAGATAGTTGTGGGGAGCAGTGAAATGGTGAGTGCCATCTGCTGTAGTTGCTGGTAAAATCAACATTTTTTTTTCTGCTAGTAGAATGAAGTCTGCTTGCCTAAAAAAGATTATAAAATCAGTGAGACTTCTGGTGGACAACCACCGTCCAAAAGTGCTAGTCGTTGTGGCCATACCTACCAATATTATAGTAAAACCTAAATTGCATTCTAGAGAGGTTTTTGGTGCATTGGCAGTGTTACCTATAAGAAAAGTCACACAAAAAACAATGCTTTTATAATAACAAATACGTGTGTAAAAACTCAAATTGAGAAACACTAGTGTTTTGAAGCAGCTGAAAAAAATATTTTATTTTGTTCATCACTGGCATTTCTTTTGTGTCTTTAATATAGGGAAGGGAAACCTTAGGTATCATATAGAATTTATTGTTACCTTCTGTCTAGACATGCTAGCCCCTCCCTTCCATAGCTGTTCTAGGAGCTTCCTAGGACTGATCTACCAGAAGTTTTGTATTGTAAAATAAAAACAACAGCTGCCTTGGAAAGACTTGATAGTTTTGCAAAAATGCCAAATTCAGTCTAAACATCTGGCTGACCAAATGCATGAGTATAGAATAGATGGTACCTGGCTCAATAGTAGTAACTGTGAGAGGGATCTTGGAGTCCTAGTGGACAATCACGTAAATATGAGTGATTGTTATGTAAAAGAGGCCAAAAATACATACTTTTCTACATCTTTCACATCTTTGACACTGAAAGTTCTCATTACTGACTCTATTGCCCATTTTTCTTCATCTTGTAGATTTAAATAAACATTACTAATTATAATTATTTTTATCCTAAAGAATCCTGTCGCTTACAGTCAGCTTATACTTTTGCCAAAGTTTGTGTTCTTTTTCTTATTCCTCAGACCTTGGTTTCATGACCTTTTTATGTTTTTCTGTATTTCTGCTGGTTAGTCATACTAGTACCTTTCCTCTAGTTTAATGGAACTTCTTTGTTAGGAGTTGTGTAGTTCATATTCATTAATTTTAATGAATGAATTTCTTAAAGCAATGTTTCTCAACTTTGGCATCTGGAAGCTATGTGGACTTCAACTCCCAGAATTTCCAGCAAGAATGCTGAAATCCA
The DNA here is from genome assembly GCA_033807585.1 of Hydrophis major. Classification (NCBI taxonomy): domain Eukaryota; kingdom Metazoa; phylum Chordata; class Lepidosauria; order Squamata; family Elapidae; genus Hydrophis; species Hydrophis major. The sequence goes on from CM066328.1 coordinate 265,585,742, forward strand.
CACACCTTCATGTTTTCTTGTCTTCTGAATCTTAATGAGAGATAACTGATACATATATTGCACAATATTAAATGTTACCTAAGCTTTCCTTTGGCTCCTTAGCAAGCAATATACTTAGATACTGCTATAGATTTAAGGAGGCATGGAGACAAGCTACATCAATATATCCAGTGCTTTTGTAACAGTATATGGGAATGGAAGGTTGGGCTCAGAGATGCTACTTAGGGAACAATCAGATAGGAGACAGCATAGTCTACAGTTGGATAGTGGATAGGGCAAAAGATGCAATAGAAACTTCTGGTTTCTTAGGCTGTAAAGGAAATGGGGGGAGAATTGTAGCTTCAGACTAGCAAGATTCTATTAATATACTCTTACAATTAAAAAAAATAGTTAGAACCAGGTTGTGCTTCCTGCCTCATCTTCCTAATAAGGCTGACATCAATCTTGGAAGTCTATACCTTTTCCAAAGTGAGAAAACTCAGGAATGTCTTCCAATCCTTATCTGCCAAGCAATTGGCAGCAGCGTTGTTGCAACACCAGTAAGGAGTAGATGCCCTGATGACCAATTTGCAGAATGCCATGATACAACTGACACAATAGGCTGGGACATGTTTTGCTCCAACCTTCAACACCACCACAGATGATTGCTCAGCATATGCTCCTGCATTCCGATGATATCTTATCAGAGAAGTTTGGAGGGAACCAGGATCAATTCTCAACATTCACCATCCGATATGAAATGTTTATGGCATGCAAGCTGGTGGTGTTTCCACCAATTGCACCAGTGACTTTTGTGTTGAGTTTGCTAAAGGAAGCAGTAGGTAAGTGGGCAAAAACATGAATTGAAGGAAATAATCCAGTGCTGGATAGCTATCAGGATTCTATTGTAAACTCAAAGGACACTTCGACATCCCGTCAGAGAATAACTGCTAATTGTGGGATCTGGATGCTGAAACAGGATGGAGCAGAGTAAGGTCATATATTTCATGCTTTAAATTGCTTGCTGGCTATATAGGGTAGAATGACTAACCAGTTCAAAGAAGGGCTGACCAAGGACCTAAGAGATGCTCTGGTAAGACAAGGCACCTCAAATACCCCGGAAGAGCTATATCAGTATTGTATAATAACAGATGCCTGACTAGGAGAGCTAAGACAGGAAAGGAATGGTATGGGGTCTGTCTTACCCCATCCCAAATGGCTTGCTCAAAATCCATTGTGGGAGAACATATGCAAATCAGAACATCTAAGGGTTCCCTGTCATCAGGAGAGAAGTAAAGAAAAAGGGATCAGAAACTATGATTTTTACCTTGGGACCCCAGCAAGGTAAAGCAGCCACAACATGCCTGGTAAATGTGTGAATACCTGGCACAGAAATGAAATGCAAAACTTGTAAATCAACAGAGTTCATAGCCATCAAGTGCCCAATTTGCTTTGAAGCAGCATACCAGGGAAACTTTGCTGCCCTCCCCTCCCCTAAACCCTCAAGGGGGGGATTCTCCACCATTTGAGGAGAATCTGTCATCTGATAGCAGGCAAGCATTCTTAATATTTTAACCTTAGTTTCCAGCAAGATGGTAGAATTCTCTGACCTTGTAGAATCTGGAGCAACCACTAATTTCATAGCCATAAAACGTACAGAAACTAAAATTGCTTGTTCAAGCTCTAGAAAGCCCAATGAAGTCACAATAATTGATGGACAGCCACTAAGAGCAGGGTTGATTCTGCAGCACATTGGTTCCTTTGCAGTTGACAATCCAAGATCACATCGAATTCATAACATGGTATGTAACTTCCTCCTTGCAATTACCTATCATCTTGGGAATAACATGGCTTCAGCTGCATGATCCAGGTATAAGTTGGATGCAAGGGATGTTCTCATTCCCCATTCCTAAATGCCAGCAACATCACTTATAAGCAGTGAAAGCTTACCTTACCCACTCCAATGCAGAATGTTGGAAAATCAGCACTGCCAGAAAAATATGCATATTTTGCAGATGTGTTTGGAGAGGAAGAGGCAGCTGAGTTACCTCGCTGCCCACCGGGCATGTAATTGCACCATCAATTTGAAACCAGAATCCAAATCCCAGGAAAGAGACAGTATCCTATGTCTATTCATTAGTTAGTCAGTTTCTAGGAATGTTTGGATATCAACATCAAAAAAGGAATCTTCACATTTCCAACTCAACAACTACATTTTTGTCCTTCCAAGATAAGGCAAAGCAGGAGCCACTCTGAAAAAAAAAAGGAGAAAGTCCCTATGTACACAGTTGATGACTACAAAGACCTGAAAAGAATGGCATTTAGAGATGACTATCCGATCCCACTAATCTCAGATCTATTAGCTGACTACAAAAGGTACATATCTTTATAAAATTAGACTTGAGAAGTGCTTGCAATCTAATGATAATGAAAGAAGGACACAGGTATTTAACAACCTTCAATACAAGACATGGCAATACACTGTGATGCCTTTTGGCTTGGTTAAATGTGAAGCTAGGGACTTATTGGTTCATTAACAACTTATTTTCAGAAATTCTAGACCAATATGTGGTGGTTATACTTAGATGACGTATCAGTTTATTCTGAAGATCCTTTTCATTTCATGTAACCATGTCAGAAATACATTGCAAAAATTACAGTACAGTAAGGTCTTTGTCCAACTAGAAAAGTGTGCATCTGACCTTAGACAATTTGGGCTGTAGAATCTCTACAAAATCCCATCTGGCAACAATGCTATAGATATGCAACTTTGAGTCACACCATAATCAGAGCAACATGAAAATCTGGAAGGAGCAGGAAGGATTTCTGCTCAGATCAGAATATTGATCTGTTTGATTAGATTAGGGCACAGCAACAGTAGGAAGCATATACCAAGGCCCGAGTGGATGACTTCTAGTGAGACCAAAAGAGTACTCTTGTGCCTTTCACAATGAAGGTATAGCTGAAATACGTGAAGGTACTGTGTCATGACAACAAAACAGCAGAACATGGAGGGTATTTAAAACTTAACATCAACTTTTTGTGGCCTTAAGTCTGGGCCAACATAAAGAAGTTCATTCTTGTCATATCTGCCATATAGAAAAAAATCATCCCTGGGAATCTGACTAGGTTATTGCAGCTGCAAAAAACCCTTCATAGCCCTGGGACACTGCTTCTCTAGATTTTATCACTGATGTTGCCTCAAGTCAGTGATATACTAACACACTTGTAGTGGTGGATTTATTTACTAAATTTTCTCATTTTATTCCTTGCAAGGGTCACTCAATGGCCTAGGAAACCACTCAACTCTTTGCAACATGTCTTTAGATATAATGGAATCAGTCATGATATAGAGGTATAGAGGTCAATCATATGATCTCAGACATAGGAAGTCAGTTCACTTAGAAATTTTTGAAATCCTAATTATTATTAAAATTAATTCATCTTCCTCACAACATCCAGAAACCAATGAAGAAGCTGAGATGATTAACCAACTGTTATAAACAATATTTGTGATACCAGCAAGACAACTGATTTCATGCCTCTCACTAAATTTATTTACAAAATGCAATAATATTGGTATGTCCCCATTCCATGCAATTTACAGATTCTATCTACAGGTCTTACCAATAACCAGGCAAGAAAGCACAATTCCATGTGCTGAAAACTTACTATATAAAAAGGCAAGCAGCCCAAGGTCTATTAAAGGAAAAAATTAAACTGGCAAAGGATATGTACAAAAAGAAGAAAAAGTAGCAGGTGCATGCAAACAAGAGGGAGGTAGACTTGCAGAAGAGGATTTGGTGTGGTTTTCAGCAAAATTTCTGACTTCCACGAAACCTTCCAAGAAACTAGACTTGAAATCTAGTTCAGCACTCAGTTGTTTCCTATCAGATCTACCTGGTAAGGCTGATAGCTTTATTGATACCCATCAATAAAGCTTCTATCCATTAATAAATAAGGAAGGCTCTGACAAAATAATACTTTGGCCTTCCTGAAAGCTAAGTAATAAATTATTCCAGCAGAAGAAGAAAAGATCAGAGATATACATTAGGACACATTCCTAATGGCATTGTGAGGTTCCAAAGCGCTTTATTGCTCTAGCTTAATGTATACTAAGTATACTAACTACAACTGATGAGATGATATTGTCTACTACCAATCTTTTGTAGCACAATGGGAATGAGGCAAAGCCATAAAATTGTAAGGCACAATGAAGACAATGAAAAACAAACGCTAAGAATAAATAGGAGAGAAGCCTAAAAGTAACTCTTAAAATTTAGGAGGCATTTCAGATAATATTTGATTGGTTAAAGGCTTGCTAAGTTTTAAGAAGTTTTAATTTGTCTCTTCATCAAAAGAAAGCCTGTGACCATAAGAGTGGATTTTTTTGATACAACTTTCCAGTCTCCACTTTTTTTACGCCCTGCTGCCGATGAAACCTCATTTCTGTACATTAGATTTTCAAATCTAAATATATCTAGATTAAGCCATTCCATAACAGGAAATATTAAACACAAATCTTACCTGCAGCTGATAATGTATTATTTTAAATTGGCATAAAGCTTTGTACATAATCACTTTAAGCCTTCCTTAAAAACTGTAGCTCACTCCTTTCGACCTCCACTCACAGCGAGTTTAATAAGATGGGGAAAGGCTGGGAATGTCTGAAGTATTTATCTGTTGGCATCACAGAAGAAGGCAATACAAAGAATAAATAGCATATACATCATTCAGCAGTGCCTGACACAGAATGCTTTATTTCCGTGTGCTAGTTGAGATGGGCAAATCTATTGATAATGTTGTTCTTCACTTTTCCAACTTTAAGTCCATTATATGCTGTTTTCATGTATATAAAATTTTGTTTAAAAATGACATGTTTTTTTTCTCCCAACTAAAGCAATTTTGTATATCACTTTTGAGTTAAGTACACATATAAAATGGTATTCTAGATTGCATACAAATTTAAAAGAGACAAATTAAAATGAAAACATGAAAGGATTGCAGGGGTTACATTTTTAAGCCACTTTTTATAAGCATATGCAACTCTCCACAATTGACCAGATTAAAAAGATAACATGTAAAAATAAAAATGAGGATTATGGGTTCAGTAGCAAAGCACAAGGTGTAATACGGATCACGTTATTATATGAATTAGAATACTTTTTATTATAAACTAGGAGGCCAAGATTTGCAATCTTTCAGTTATGAAAAATCATACTTAGTCTTTAACAAGCAATGCATCAGTGACATATAGAAGGCATATAGAAGACATATACAGGTGAAACTCGAAAAATTAGAATATCATGCAAAAGTTCATTTATTCCAGTAATGCAATTTAAAAGATGAAACTAATATATGAGATAGACTCATTACATGCAAAGCAAGATAGTTCAAGCCATGATTTTTCATAATTGTGATGATTATGGCTTACAGCTCATGGAAACCCCAAATCCACAATCTCAGAAAATTAGAATATTACATGCAATCAATAAAACAAGGATTGTACATAGAACAATATCGGACCTCTGAAAAGTATAAGCATGCACATGTACTCAGTACTTGGTTTGGGCCCCTTTTGCAGCAATTACTGCCTCAATGTGGTGTGGCATGGAAGCTGTCAGCCTGTGTCACTGCTGTGTTATGGAAGACCAGGATGCTTCAATAGGGGCCTTCAGCTCTTCTGCATTGTTCCGTCTCATGTCTCTCATCTTTCTCTTGGCAATGCCCCATAGATTCTCTATGGGGTTCAGGTCAGGCGAGTTTGCTGGCCAATCAAGCACAGTAATCCCACAGTCATTGAACCAGATTTTGGTCCTTTTGGCAGTGTGGGCAGGTGCCAAGTCCTGCTGGAAAATGAAGTCAGCATCCCCATAAAGCTCATCTGCAGAAGGAAGCATGAAGTGCTCCAAAATCTCCTAGACGGCTGCGTTGACCCTGGACTTAATGAAGCACAGTGGACCAACACCAGCAGATGACATGGCTCTCCAAATCAATACAGACTGTGGAAACTTCACACTGGACTTCAAGCATCTTGCAGTGTGTGCCTCTCCATTCTTCCTCCAGACTCTGGGTCCTTGGTTTCCAAATGAGATGCAAAAGTTTCTCTCATCAGAAAAAAGGGACTTTGAACCACTGAGCAACATACCAATTCTGTTTTTCTTTAGCTCAGGTAAGATGGTTCTGATGTTGTTTGTTGTTCAGGAGTGACTTAACAAGAGGAATACAACATTTGAAGCCCATGTCCAGGATTTTTTATTTTTTATTTTATTTGGTTTGTCAATTGCTTACAAGATAATAGGTATAAGTAAAAACATAGTTATGAATATATGGATATATATAAGAAAAATAAAAGAAACAATAGGACATGGATGGTAGGCACGTTGGTGCGCTTATGCACGCCCCCTACAGACCTCTTAGGAAAGGTGTGAGGTCAATAGTAGACAGTCTAAGGTTAAAGTTTTTGGGGTTTGCGGAAGAAACCACAGAGTCAGGTTGAGTATTCTGGACATTGACCACTCTGTTGCTGAAGTCGTATTTCCTGCAATCAAATTCCTGCCAATTGTTATGGTTGAAGCTGAAGTATTCATTGATAGGTAGGACATTGCAAGGTGGCGTAGTTCTAGTTTTTCTAGGTCTAGAATTTCAAGTCTGGTGGCATAAGGTATTCTGCAACTAGTAGAGGAGTGGAGAACTCTTCTTGTGAAATATCTTTGGACTTTCTCAACTGTGTTAATATCAGATATGCTATGTGGGTTCCAGACTGATAAGCTGTATTCGAGTATTGGTCCAGCAAATGTTTTGTATGCTCTAGTTAATAATGTAATATTACCAGAGAAAGAGCTACGTAAGATTAGATTAACAACTCTTAATGCCTTTTTGGCTATGTAGTTACAGTGGGCTCTAGCACTTAGATCATTAGAGATGAGTACTCCAAGATCCTTGACAGAGTTTGGATCATCAACAAGGTCTTGACTATTCAGCCTGTATTTTATTTTCTGATTTTTTTTGCCAATATGTAAGACAGAGCATTTATTGTAAGACAGAGCATTTATCCATCTGTGTGTAGTGGCTCTTGATGCACTGACTCCAGCCTCAGTCCACTCCTTGTGAAAGTCCCCAACACTTTTGAATGGCCTTTTCCTGACAATCCTCTCCAGGCTGCGGTCATCCCTGCTGCTTGTGCACCTTTCTCTTCCACACTTTTCCCTTCCACATAACTTTCTATTAATGTGCTTTGATGCAGCACTTTGGGAACATCCAACCTCTTTTGCAATTACCTTTTGAGGCTTTCCCTCCTTATGGAGAGTGTCAATGATGGTTTTCTGCACAACTGTCAGGTCAGCAGTTTTTCCCATGATTGTGATTCCTACTGAACCAGACTGAGAGACTATTTAAAGGCTTAGGAACTCTTTGCAGGTGTTTTGGCTTAATTAGCTGATTAGAGTAGGACACTTTGAGCCTAGAATATTGAATCTATATTCACAATATTCTAAATTTCTGAGATTGTGGATTTGGGGTTTTCATGAGCTGTAAGCCATCATCACCACAATTATGACAAATCATGGCTTGAACTATCTTGCTTTGCATGTAATGAATCTATCTCATATATTAGGTTCACCTTTTAAGTTGCATTACTGAAATAAATGAACTTTTGCACGATATTCTAATTTTTCGAGTTTCATCTGTAGAAGACATTGTCAGTAGAGAATTTACTGACTAAAAGTGCCTCTTGTTGGTCCTTTTGGCAACTTGGGGACAAAGGGCGCCTGTTAAGAATCTCTTACCTGCTTAAGATGACAAGGAGGTGTATCTGGAGGGTTAGAAGTGGCTATGGAGTCAAGTTATTGCTGCTGGTGTCCCAATCAACTACTTGGCAGTCAATGGTGTAGGAAAGCAATGGAGATAGATCAGATAGACTGGCAGTGATATGATTTGGCCAGCCTGGATCCTCCTCCTCCTGCTCGTCAGCTCTGGATATTTTCTTTATTGTTTATTTATTTTAAAAATTGCATGGCTATCTGACTCACTCTTGGTGATTCCAGGTGGCTTACAAAAATAAAGTATTAAATACACTACCGGTAGGTAAGCTACTGCACTGCATCATATCAAGGCAGAAGAGAATTGAAAACTTTTGTTGGGGAAATGAGTTCTGTTTCAGTGGTAGTTACAGCATCTGAAGGAAGAAATACTTCCTTCAGCATAGTCATTATTCAAAACAAAATTCACAGTGAATGCCAATGGCTCATCATGTGATTTTTACCTTACTGCACAAAACATTTTCACATAAGTTCTGTCTATTTCTTGCCCATGGCTGCCACTAGCATGGAAACTAAATTCTTTGAATTGTTTGCATATATTATCTATCCCCACCCAGGATATTATGCTGTCATTGACACTTCTAAAATATTTTTTTTTATAACAAATTTTATAAATTTTACAAAAACAATACACAATCCAGGCATAACAACTTGAAAAATCTTTTCTAAAAAAATAATAATAATTAAAGAAGAGAGCCAATAAAACATACAAAATAATTCCAAATTGTAATATCAATGTTTACATTATCTGTTTAACTTCATATCTTATCCAGACTTCTCCTTTTATCCAAATTATATTTTTTGCTTATTAAAATTTTATTGCCTTTCATAAACATACAAAACACAGAACATAGAAAAAAAAACAAAAACTAAAATATCTTTTCTGAAGGCTGCCTGATCCCGGGTTGAAACTCTTCTCACAGACACAAATTCAAACATCATATTCACTTTATATATCCTTCCATATCTTATTATCATTTTCTTTCTTTTTTACAAACCAATTTTATTAATTTTACAAAAACAGTGCACAAACAATCAAGGCATAACAGCTTATAAATTCTTTTCTAAAAAAAATAGTAATAATTAAAGAAGAAGACCAATAGAACATAATGATTCCCAATTATAATATCAATGTTTACTTTATCTATTTAACTTCATATCTTATCCCAACTTCTCCTTTTCATCCAAATTATTTCTTGTTAATTAAAATTTTATTGCCTTTTATCAACATACAAAACCCCAAAAAACATAACAAAACCTTTATATATCCTTCCATATCTTATTACCATTTTCAATAACATTCTTTGTCTGTTCTATTTCCAACTATCCATTCATCTTTTTTCTTTTACTATACTTCTCCTATACACTAATTGGAGTGACGCCTTTAACTCATTACCCTAACTTAAAAGTACTTCATATAACACTTAATTTATCTTGGGATTCTGTTTAGTAGATTCTCAAATTGCACAATAAATTTTATACTCTAAATACACATATAAAAACACAATCTTATGCACCTTCCAGAATCCCCCTTTTATCCTTAATTAGATTCACCCATTGTCTCTAAATAGACTTTTTTTCTTTAGATCTTGCTTCCCACCATTGAGGCTTCTCCTCCCCCCCTTTCTCTCTTGCTTAATCTTCTCCTTGCCCTTTTTACCCCTTTGTCTCTCCTCCTCCCTTTTCTTACTCCCTTTCCATTGCTTTCTAACCTTGCATCCACCTTTCCCCTCATTTTTCTCTTTTTTGGTTGTTTTTTCAAACCTTAAAATCTTTAAAATCTTTTTCTTATCCTCTTTCTCCTCCTCCCCGGAAAAAACCCATTGTTCATCAAAGATGGCTTCTTCTTCCTCTTCTTCTTTGTCCCAGTCATTCTGCAACTTCCAAATGAATCATTAGAATCTGAAAGTAAAAAAATCTTTTTTAATATTTTGATTTTAGTATCTAGAATCTGGTGCAGAAAATCAAATTATTTTGTTCACTTTTTTCTGAGGCTAAGACCAAATTTTAGCTTTCATCACCCACCTCTCACCCCATGATTCATGTAGAATTTCCTTCTATACTGCTTCAAACTATAATAGTTCGATATTTCTTCCATAATACTTCAAGCCATTCAGTTACTTCAAGCCATTCAGTTACTATAATTGACATCCTATCAACTTTATAAATAAATAAATGTACACATATATACATGTTCCTGGGGACAAGCAAACCTGGGCAATGTCTTTAATGGAAAATTTTCCTATTAAATTAAAAAAACTAATTTCTGCATGTTCGTGTTTTTTTTTTACCAATAACATATCCCACGTGGAAAGAATAATTTTATATATGGTTGTTTAAGTTGTGCCAAAATATGAATGAATGTACAATTCAGTTACATTTGTTGAGATGTCATGTCTCTAATAACTGTACATTCCTGTCTGACATTTCTAACACATAATGCCTTCGTTATATTAATTAATGGAGTCTTGTTAATTTACAAATGTTCAGATTGAAAGAAAACAATGACAATAAGTAATAGTAATACAGAAAACACAACAACTCTTTAAAATGAATATTAGTGCTGGTAGTTCCGTAGTCAGTCTCAGTCAGATTTTTAGCACTTTCTCTACCAACCCTGAAATCATCCTCATCTCAAAAAATAATTATTCCATTGGAGGGAAGACCTTTCAGAGAATGCACACTGTTGGAATTACTTCTTCTACTTCCCCTTTAGCAGGGACTCTCACGACGTAGTATATCTCAATCTGAAAGAGACACTCTCTTTGAATTCCAGGGCCAAAAATGGCTTCAAAGGAAGCAACTAACACATAGAATTGCCCTTGGAAATAGAGCAATTAGTGTAGCTCCTGAAGCAGTCGTATGATATAGAAGGAGCATGAAAGCTGCTCCATTTTGATCTTGCTGAATTTTCTAGAAAATCTTCACATGCGACTCCATGAAAAGTGAATTTCAGTAATCTAACAGATATAGCAATGGCAACACTAACCATCTTCTGCACATCCTGTTCCATATCAGATTGCTGGGCAAAGGTTCTCTAATTCAACTTTCACTTTTTCTTTTCACAAGATTTGTGAGTCTACAAGGACCCTCAGATTGCAAATTTACTCTTTCTGAAGGAAGGCAGTCCCACTAAGAATCAAAGTTGACACAATTCTTGGATCTGTAGATTTCTAAATTAACAACCTCTTCATCTTGCTGGAGTTGAATCTGATTTTGTTTATCCTGACTGAAATCCTGTTAGCTCCAACACTGGATCAAAGTTTTTGCCATGATTCTATAAGAATGAAGAGAAATGGTTTTTTTTTTCTTTCTCTTTCCTGTCCTCTCTATTCCCTCTCTTACTTAAAAGGTAAATATTAGTTAAAAAGTAAATATTAAAATGAACTTGTTACACTTTTGCTCAGGCAGAGAGTATTTATGGCCCTCCAGGTATTACTATCCATCAAGAAGCAGTATCTTTAATGCCACTGGTCAAGTGGCAATAAGAATTATCTGGAGAGCCAGTAAATATGAACCAGTTGCCAAGCATCTGAATTTTGATCACATGACCAGGGGGATGCTGCAAAGGTTGTAACTGTGAAAAATGGTCGTAAGTCACTTTATCCAGTGTCATTGTAACTTTGAATGGTCATTAAGTGAACTATTGTAAGTTGAGGACTACTTGTAGTAATAGAGATGTTCTGAATTGCCATTGCTTTTCATTATGTTTATTCTAATAAATAAAATTTCATATACAAGGTAGTCCTTATGACTGTAACTGAGTCTGGAATTATGTTCGTAAATTATTGTGGTCATACATTGAGGCATTACATGACTAGACCCAACTTTTAAGGCATTTTTATAGCAGTGATTAAATGAATGTTGAAATCATTAAGCAAAACCATTTTATCAAATGATCGCTTTTTGCCAGAAAGTGGAAGCAAATCCCAGAAACTGGCAAAAATGTCAAAAAGTATGTGTCCATGGGACACTACAAAAAGCTGGAAAGGTAACCTGGTTCCCAAGTGACTTAGACATGATCACATGACCATGGGAGCGTGCTTGTACAGCCACCATAACTTTGGGGAGGGGGTGTGCCATCACATTGAACAGTTGCTAAGCAACCAGTCATACTTTTTTTGTTTTACAAATTATACATATGCTGAGTATTTGATGTAGTTATTGAATAATCTTGACATACCTCTTCCAAAACCACAAATACATTCAATTTTTAAAATGTATTCTTTAGTGAGTTGAAGAGTTTTTCCCGCCGTGCACTATTAAAAGCAAATATATTGCAGAGTGAAGGACCTGTTATGTTTTTGTCTCCCCCACACCCCCATATTCCTCTTCTCTTATCACATTCTGTCCTTTTCAAGTTCAATAAGAACTTTAAGATATTTTATATTTAATCTTCTGCAAAATAATTTGTACTGATATTGCTAACTAGCTGTTTTATATCCTAGTGATGAATAATTTATTAAATTCATCTCCAAATACAAATAGATTAAAAATGAACATGTATTAAGTGTCATCTCTTTTGTTAAAAAGTTTTATAAGTGAGAGAACTTTTAGTAAGTTTTAGCACATCTGGATTACAATAATTCAATTTGTACAGAAAACTGTACATCTGTGCTACTGTCTAAGGGATGTCTGGATTTTGCAGCATACTATTTTGGGATGTGTATACTGCATCTTAAACATTTGGCTTTCTTCGGGAACTTGGTTAATGGGGCTCAGCCACTCAATAACAGAATAAGTATATGCACTTTGGGAATGCTGGAGAAAGAGAGCAGAGCTACCTCTTGCCACGTAGACATTAGGAATCAAGTGTGCACACCCTTTTCTGAATGTTGTCATAGAGTAGGAAGGAGTGATGAGCATTGTCTTTGAACTGTTCTGTCTTTAAACCTAAACTGTTCTGTTTCTTAATCAAGAGTAAATATATATATATAAGAGTATTTTTATACTGTAGTAGCAATTATGGGTTGGTAAGCTTAAAAATATTTGAGAAAAGTACTTGTAATGGTCATAAGACCATGATAGACTAAATCTCTTTTATGGACCCCATATACAAAACATCATGTAATAATGAAGTAAATGCTACTATTGGAAAAGGCAGTACTTTTCATTTTCAATATAATTGATTGATTTAGTTATTTTAATGATTCCACATATATTTGATTGATTTAGTTATAAACTTTATATTGTTTATAATACATGGGCATGTTTTCACATATTAGTGTTGTAAATATAAGTATTGATATATGCAGTGAACTGCAAGATTCAATTTTTAATTGTTTAAAACACCCGTCAACTACATTTTTCACTCATTACTTCCAGGAAAATGTTATTGTTTTGCGTAGAATACATTGGGACTAGACTTAGTAGTAGAACAATTAATTTCAATGGCTGTGTCCTAAATATATCTAAAATCTGGATCTAATCCAACAAAATTAGTGTTTATGGTATAGGATTTTTTAAAAATCTATTGTGTTAATTTCTCTTCCATCTGTTGTATTAAACTAAATAGAATATGGCTATTTAAACAATCCTTACAAGTAAAATGGTGCAAATAATGTATTTATAGTAAAACTGTAAATAAAAGAGAAAGTCTAACATATTTCAGTCTATAATGGTAAATAATTGGTAAGAAAATAGTTCTTGTTACTAATACTAATACCACACTGAGAGAGCAGATCTACTCAATGATTTAAAAAATGTATACTTGAAAATAGTCAATTTATTTAATTCTAGTTTAAAATAATACTGTTTTAGGGCTTTAACTGCTGTATGCAAAAAAAAAAAAAAAAAAGAGGACAATTTGTGACTGTTCATAGTATTGTAGAAAAAGTTCCAATTCCAGCCGTTTTTTCCTTTCCTTTTTTCCCATTTCTTTTATCTTTTCTTTTTCTTCTGTACAGAAGACCATCAAATGAATTGTCACAATACTCGAATGCAAGATACAGAAAAAGACGATAACAATAATGATGAATATGATAATTATGACGAACTGGTGGCCAAGTCATTGTTAAATCTTGGCAAAATTGCAGAGGATGCAGCATACAGAGCCAGGACAGAATCAGAAATGAATAGCAATACATCTAATAGCTTGGAAGATGACAGTGATAAAAATGAAAATGTTGGCCGGAAGAATGAGCTGAGTTTAGACTTAGACAGTGATGTTGTTAGGGAAACTGTGGACTCACTGAAATTGTTAGCGCAAGGACATGGTGTTGTGCTTTCAGAAAATGTTAACGAAAGAAATTATGCAGACATATCTCAGCAAGAAAATAGGAATATGAACTATGGGATGCTAGGAAAGCCTGCAAACAATGGGCTTCCTGAAAAAATGGTGGAAGAGAGTGATGAGGAGGTATGTCTCAGCAGCTTGGAATGTTTGAGGAACCAATGTTTTGATTTGGCCCGCAAACTCAGTGAGACAAACCCACAGGAAAGAAATCAACAGCAAAACATGAATTCTCGTCAACATGTCCGACAAGAAGATGACTTCCAAGGAAGGACACCTGATAGGAATTATTCTGATATGATGAATTTAATGAGGCTTGAAGAACAGTTGAGCCCGAGATCTAGAACTTTTTCTAGTTGTGCAAAGGAGGATGGATGTCATGAAAGAGATGATGACACCACTTCTATTACCTCAGATAGATCTGAAGAGGTGTTTGATATGACAAAAGGAAACTTAACACTACTTGAGAAAGCAATTGCTTTAGAAACGGAAAGAGCGAAAGCCATGAGGGAAAAAATGGCAATGGAAGCTGGACGGAGGGATAATATGAGATCCTATGAAGAACAGTCTCCAAGACAGCTCTCTGGAGATGAGAGGAAATCTAAATCCAGTGATGGCCATATCAAAAAGCCATATTATGGTAAAGGTAATATTTCTATCTAAAGTATGTTGTCTTATGATAAAATAGAGATAAATCTTAATGTGCGTATGATGGTGTTGTTTGAAGTTTTAACAAATCTTTATAAACTAATACTTTTGTTTTTGTTTCTGTTAAAAAAATACCACTTCAAGAGAAAAAGAAAATAAAAATGACTGAAAAAATAAGCAATGATTATCCTGAAATACAGACCAGAAATAGACAAAGAGCAGGGAGATCTGGGAGGGTGGGTGGAGTTAAATGTGTCATAAGTTTAGAATTCTTACATTGCCACAAATGATCCAAATCCAACTTGAATTTTTTTGACCCTTATCTAGCGCCAATTAAGTTCTGACCACTAATTAACTAGATTCTTGCATACAGGCTTGAACAAATCTTCTGTGCTGCAACTTAACATATGGTCCTGATCTTTTGTCTCTGACTTTAATCTGAGTTAATTGACTAGATTAATGTCAGGTACAAAGCATCAGGACTATATATTAAGTTGCAGCACAGAATATTTATTCAAGCCTATACGCAAAAATCTAGTCAACTAGCAATCAGCACTAAATTGGCACTAGATAAAGGTCAAAGAAATTCAAGAGGGGGCTGGACTTGGATCGCTTGTGGCAATGTAAGACCTCTAAGCTGATAACACATTTAACTCTGACCCCCGTTTTGTCTGTTCTTCTGCCACATCATATTAGTTATCCCATGAAAACAAAGAGGTGTGGAAATACCTTGTATGAACTTACATTTTGAGGCTGGGTGCAGGACAATCAAATCAACCAGCTGTAAAATTTAAGTATTTATAGACTTGACTATGGGGGACATCCTGATTTATAAAATGGTAGTTATTGATTAATACTTTCCTGCATAATATATGGGATTTCCTGCTAGAAATTGAACGGATAACATAAGATGGAAGCAATGACTGCACATTAATTATCTTAAATAGAAAGATAATGAAAATCATTTGTCATAGAAGACATATTATATCCTGGTCTGAGATCAATAGCAATTTTTATAGGCATTCCAACTCACTAGTTTCATGCATTCATGTAAATAGTTAAATTATTATCTTTAGAAATAATTATCACACAACATGAAAGAAAAAGTCAAAACATAATTACTGTAAAGATTTTTATTCATTGATATATGGTATATAAATATAAATATTTTTTTCTGAATCCACATTCTTACAAAGTGTTTAATATCCCCAAGAGTACTTTTGATTTCCATTAACTTTAATAAAATTGGAAGAAACAACATTATTAGAGGAATGTGTGATCAATACAGATGGATATAGATGATATTATACTGTTCAAAGCATAATATCAAACTGTTATGGTGAAGCTTTTATATTATAAATAATAGAATTGTGACATAGGTTATGAAATTAAAACATTTTATAAATTCTGCAACAATTTTTTCCTTAAGCAAATTTGTAAGACAAAAGCAAGGATTTAAAACTCTAAGACATATGGATTTCTAACCAGTACTGCATTGTACAGTATTCAAGTTACTATATTTGAACCAATTCTGATTGTACATTTTCTGTACATGCAATTACTCTTGAGCACATACTTGCATGAGTAAGCACAATGTACTGCACTGAAACTTTGATTAAAGGCAGTTTCATCTTACATGATTTAAAAAGTATTCATGAGAATTATCTAAGTTACGGGAACTGCTGCTAATTTAATTCATACATGTATCTGTCTTTAAATTCCGAAGGTTACCAGAAATGTTCCCGTCAACAAATACAATCAACACATGCAACAAATCTTAAATTACATTAGTATTTGAAATATTTGAAATCCATTTTCTTAAACATTATTTGGATAAAATAAAGTCTAGATGAGTTTTATATTTTATGTAAAGTTTTTAAAACATTTTATGAGTTTTACATCCATATTTTTTAAAAATTATCTTAACTGGATCAAAAATAGCTTTACCAATTTTTTAAAAATTCTAAAGAAAAACAAGTACTGCATTTAATTGAGGTCAAAAGCAGTACCTTGGTCTGGAAATTGTAGGCAAGTTTAATGTCTCATTTGATGGAAAAGATACAGCTACTTTAAAAAGCTGCAAAGAGGTACTTGTTTGGCTTTTGAACCAGAAGCTTTGCATAATCCTTTAGCATTCCTTTTTTTTCCTCCTAGATTTAAAAATAATGTATGAAAGTTATGTCCCAATGTCAATCACCATCAAGTATGTGTAAACACTAAATCTGGCATCAAAAACTTTTGGATAAAATGATGATAGGAATATCAGCACACACATTTACACTTCAGTCTAGAAAACCTGAAGCATCAAAAGGAATGCACAATAATTCTATTACATTCCCAAACTCAGCTGAGATGGGTTTCTAAAATCAATGAGAAAGGATATCCTTTTATATTTTAAATGTTCATTTCACGTTAGAAAGCTTCTGTGCATTTTTTTTACTTTCATCTCAACTGTACAGCTTCATATCAGCTTATGCAATCGCAGTGTCTAGACAAGCATATCAGTAGATGGGAGGAAGCCCCACTTTCTTTTCACCTGGTTCAATGATTAGAAAAATCATTATTAAATTATTGTTGTTATTATTATGATTATATTCAAAATAACCAAGGTATTTCCCTTACTCAATGTTTGGAGCAGAAAAATGTACTGGAAATGAAGTTCCATATAGGTCACATAAAAACATTTTTATTCTGCATTTGTGGTTGGCTTATTAAATTAGTGTTCACTATTGTTCAGATAAGTAGCTATGACTGTGATCTGAATTATAAAAATCTTATTCTAGGTATTTCAGCTCATTAATAGATACTATGTCAATAATATTGATGGATGTTTGTGCATTTATTTCCAGTATTAATTCCAATTGTTTAAAAAATTACATTTATGCTATATGTTTCTTGTTAACTATTATCTTTCTTGTTGCCCTGGAATACTGTTACATGAAATAGCATAACCACAATATAAAATTAATATTGACTGGATTTATTTATTAATTTATTTTTAGGCATGGCTCAAATATGTCTCAAAGAGCTATTTGTAAGATTTATATAAAACATGTGGTATACAAATACCATAGATAGCCCCCAAGGAGTAAACTTGGAGCAACACACTAGTGGTATTTTATTCTCAACTTCTATAGACTTGTGGTTAGTGATTAGCCTCAGCTTATCAAAGTCCTAGTTACTATTAATAGTCACTAGAATACTTGCTCATTTTCTGAGTTTAGTGGAATATTATTAATTATTCTGAGGTGTATTATTTATATTACATGGTCCAGAGAGAACATACATATTTGGTCTATTCATAAGAATTCTTGTTTTAAAAAATATTGCTAAAATATTTCTTTTAAAACATCCCACACAATTTGTCCCACGCAATTATTGATCTCCTAATAATGTGACTGAATATTTAACTAATATATTGTATTTTGTTAGAAGGTTTTTGTCAGGCTTCTTTTTGCTGACAAGGCATACTACTGCAAAAATACATTTTCCAAGACACAAAGGCTCAGATAATTAGGTTTCTTTAGCGAACTTACGAAATCATTTCAAAATATTCCAGTGACTGCTAGGTATCAAATGTGAGCTCTGTTTATAAAAACCAGTGTGCAAATTTCTTGCATCTCCTTTGATGAGAGGCAGAATTTCCATCTGTTCCTTATTTTGGTGAATGTCCTGATCTACTATCAGGTTGTTTACTTTTAGATGAGAACTTTCATGGAGCGGAAGCACAGAGAATATATAAAACCACATGATGGCTGTTCAAATTTATATGTGCATTAGATCCCAAGTTATGGTTAGCCACAGAAACCATGGATAAAAATAACAGTGTAGTTTAGAACATGACCTTATTTCACCTCCGTGAACTCACAATAAAATAGTACTTGACTATAAAGCAAAGATGATATGTTCTGATCTCTCTCATGCTTTGTATGTAGTATGTTAGTCTGCAACACAGGAATAATTAGAAATGATCCAATTGTGAAATATAATTTCTTGCTTTAATTTGTGCTTAAATATAAAAAGCAAATGTCTTAAATTTGTCAAAGTTCTTAGCTGTCATGCAAATAAGGTTTAATTTGAACTGAGATTTAGGATATATGAGAAAATGAGATTTAAAACAAAAAAAAAAACTTTTTAAACACTATAATGTTAATCTACAGCAAATAAAACCACACAGCCACACTCTAAATATAGAGTGCTGATAACATTTTTTTATTTGCTGTAAGTAGGATAAATTTATTCAAAGATCAAAGTTGACTTTTTAATTTGAATTTGAATCCTATGTGCATTTGAATCTTATGTGCTATATTGCATGTATCTGTTTGAAAGCTGGCTACATATTAATCAAAATATTAGAGTTTCTGTACAGAACTAAAATTCAAAATGTATTACTTCTAAGTAGTTATCTTGAGATAATTTCCCTTATCGACTCTATGAATTATTTCAGAGGTGCTTACAATGGTCTAAAATTTGTGTAAAAATATGTTTTAAAAATGCAAAGTGTGAATTTGACAAATGTGGAAATCGTCAGGGAAATGGGATGGTTGCATACGCATCACAATTTTGTGAAATGCACCTGAAATAATAATCCTTTATCTACTCAATATTTTATCAAAGAATGAAACCTTGATTTATTTACCTTGTTAGGATTCTTGGTCTCTTTCAGTTGCCTTCACCCTCTGATTTGCATGGATATAACATAGGGCAAAAAAAGGAGTTGAAATACTTTTTTTATGTATAAATTGGATTGGGGGGATTATTTCTTTTATTCATGCATACTAGCACTTATTCTTCTACGCTAAAGTGCTTATCAGGGAAGAAGATTAGAAGTGTTCAGGATTTCTCTTTGAGGAGATTCAGAACCTCTTTCTTTCCCTTTTCTATTGTTTTAAAACTGTGACTTAAGAATCCAAAGCAAAGTTCATTTTCCAGGCATTTGAAAATATCACAATTCTTACACCTCCATTGAAGCTGATATAGAGCAGGAGGATGGAGCAGAGTGAGATTGGCCATTTCAAGGAATTGAGACTTGATATCATCATGGTCCTTCTCCCCTCCTGCCCCCCCCCCCAAAAAAAATCCCTAAAGAATTATATCATATGTTCTTATACTTCTGCTCAATTTTCTTGAATATACATACAAATCAGAAATTGAATTTAACTGTTTGGATATTTTTTCCCTTTGGATAATTGGTTGTGTAAGAAGATTGATGAGCAAAGTTTAGTAAAAAGGAAAAAATAGCATGGAATAGTGGCATTGGAACTGCATTTCAAAAACCAGAAAAAAAAATCTACACTTGTTGATTACCTG
Organism: Hydrophis major; assembly: GCA_033807585.1. NCBI lineage: Eukaryota > Metazoa > Chordata > Lepidosauria > Squamata > Elapidae > Hydrophis > Hydrophis major. The sequence goes on from CM066328.1 coordinate 265,605,731, forward strand.
GTAGGAACTGTTTCTTAGAATAGTTGTTTTTCCTGATAATATCATTAAATAAAGCAACAAACATTTTGTTTAAATGTCATAAGTATTCAAAAATCATAAGTAAGTGATTATTGGGCCAAATTCAAAGAAAATATCAACTGTTTTAAACTCTATTAATTACTTATTGGAAAGAAACAGATTTTTGTTTAAGTTTTAGTATTCTTTAACAATGTTTCAATAAGTCGATATTAATCCTCTTAAAAACACCACTACAAGAATAACTTGTGGGGGGTCCCCTCTCATGGGATCGCCATACTTCTCCCACCATAAATTTATTAACATCAATATGTGAGTGCTAAAAATGAGAGCAAAGTGCAGCCTACACAAATGTTTTACAGAACTATATTAAATGACAAGGATGGCTTCACCACCTAGGACTCTCCATGTCTGGGGATGGTTGTAATTGTAATAGCTTCTGGTCGAGAAGGAGAAGCAGGACATAAAATTGTTTAAACAGAGCCTGGCTTGTTTTCTTCCAGTGTTCTTTAAGAACATTTTCCAAAGAGTTACTAATTTCATTAACTGAACCTACGTCCATTTGGAAATCTGAAAAACATCATTCACTTGACACGTTTGTTGTAAATTATAGATCCCTCAAGAACAGAAAAGAAAGAGAGCAAATGTCCAACCCCTGGGTGTGATGGAACAGGCCATGTAACGGGGCTATACCCCCATCACCGCAGTTTGTCAGGATGCCCACACAAAGATAGGGTCCCTCCAGAAAGTAAGTCCACATTGTTTCATGGAAACGGGGGATAAAATTCCACACAAACTTTTCTAGCATGCCTTGAGAAGCTTTTTATTTTGATTGCTCTTTCATTCTTCCCATTTTTCTAGTATATGTCTCAGTTTAGCAATTTGTTTTTTGTTACATTTATATATTTTCTTATTTCATCATTTTCACATCTTTACTAACTTATGCTTGAATGAAGATGTTTTAAAGCTGTATTCTTTGATCCTGAGAGTACTGGGATATCTCTAAGCAATTGCTTTCTTGCACGTAGAAGTATTTTCCAACCAAACTGTATTATTTTAATTTTGAGTAATTGTACCTACTCCTTGAATAGGATTTCTTTTCCCTAAATGAAGTAAACGTATCTTTCAGTTTGAAAATGTACAGCTGAACCACTGAAATGTTTATATATTAAAACATGTAATAACTTAAAATATTTGACCTTGAAAAATTTGATTGATTTATAGTAATTCAACTTGTGATGTTAGCATAAACACGTTGTGGTTGTATAAAAAGGGATAAAGGAGGAAGAAGTATGATTTTTAAAATTTCACCTGTCTTAAATTATAAGAAATTCTCCATACATCTCTCAAGAAAGCTAAACAAACCAATTTATTCTATGATTTTGAACAAAATTTTAACATTAGTTTAAACTGTTATTAAAAAAAACTTCCTCAGTTTCAGGTGATGGCTTTCTAAAATCTGGGTATTTATTATCTCTGTAACAGTACAAAAATGGATTAAACTAAACAAATAAAAGTATTCATAATATATCCAAAATAGGATTGCTAGACGGCATATTGCCATTGTATTTGGAAATCCTACCATGTGATGTAGGGTTGTCATATAATTTTCATTCCCCTTCCTCTATAATGTATCATATTTTAGACTAAGTAAATTTCTTTCATTCAGGACATGATAGTACAAGGTGGTAGAATGGTTTAATATGCCAAATAATTCATTCTTTCACTTTTGAGAAATCGAATTGTTCTGCCTCACGAGCAAAAAAATTCTCAACAAACATGGTGCCAATAATTGATGAATTTACAAACATAAAGACACAGAATGATTAACACAGATTTCTAAAATTTTATGCAATTTAAAAGCATGGAGTAGAATGGTATATTTCTTTCTATAGAAGACTTTCCTTTTTTATATAGAATAAAGCTCAGGGAAACACTTTAAAAAATTTTAAAAATACAATTTCTCAGCTAATGTGTGAATTTCACTGATCAAAGAAATTCAGTTGCCAGTTTAGCAAGACCAATAATTTTCTCAAACTCAAATGTTACTCAGTTGCTCAGAGCATTTCATCTTTTCCTCCATGGTAAATGGCAAACACAAAGCATTTAGGAAATGTTGCTGATCAAAGAAGAATATAGCTTTAAACAGTTTGCATGTTCAGTAGTGATAAAAGTGAAAAAGGTGAGATCATCTTTTTTTCTTCTTCTTTTTCTTTCTTTTTTTTTCCCTGACTCCTGCAGTGCTGGGCTTGTAAAGCATGTTTCAAGAACAGCTTTGAATAGCAGGAATTCCAGAGTGAAGCTTTCACATCTTTAGTACACTGCTAGTGGTGTGGTGATGGTGATGAATTATGGTGGTTGTGACTATTCTTTAAATCAATATGTACAGGTTGTATTTCTGATGTCCTTGGCTTTCATGTAAGCATTAAACATGATTTCAAGATTGGTTTTTGTTTTTGAAATGTAGTATAATTTGCATAAGTCATCATGTAATGGTGATATTAATTCAAAGCATTTTTTTTCATGTTGCACACAAGCTGGTCGCTGACTAATTTCATCAAATATGCTGAAAACAAACAAAACGCAAAATAATTTAGTACAACCTCCTTGACACAGTGCCTTCCAGATATGTTGGGACTGTAACTCTCAGGATTCCAAACCAGCATGATCAATTGTGGAATTAAGGGTGGTTAGGGTTTCAGCATAGCTGGAGGACATTTGTTGCAAAAAGGCTGTTTTACATAGGCATCCACTTCGAATCATGATGATATTAAACTCCTGAAATGTGCATTGTGATGTCACAATGCAAGTTCTACTCTTTTGTACTGGCAACACAATGTTGCATTCAAGTATAGAAAGGGCAGAGCTTGTGTTGTAATGTCACATCACATTTTGTCTCTTCCCTCCCCCTTTAAAAACCTCTCTCCCCAATGGGTGACTTTCTGGTTTAACACTTAAAGTTTTTATTTTGGGTAAATTATATTTATGAGCCAGCTCCGTGTAGGTTTAAGGCATTGGGCTAAAACTGGGAGACTGTGAGTTCTAGTCTTGCCTGAAGCATTAAGCTACCTGGGTGACTTTCATTAGTCCCCCTTTCCTGTCTCTAGGTAAAAGGCAAGGGCAAACCATTTCAAAAAGAAAAATGCTAAAAAAAACCTGCAGACTAGACCAGGTAATTACAAGCAGTCAAGATTGACTCGGGGCATCCCCTAGTCCCACCCTCTCAAAATTATTCTTCCTTCATGAGTCAGACCATGCATGTTTTGAGCTGTGCACTCTCTTTCAATCTTGAACCCTGAGAATTTGAGATCCAGGAAAATGAACAATAGAATTGGCCCCTCCATCACCCAAATGCAACCATTGCCCGGTATTTGTTTGACCATAGAGAGTTACAATCCTGTTTGCATAATAAGCCAACCTTCCTGGCTCTGGTGTGCCCAACTTGCTCGCACTTCTTCAAAACTCTTTCTTGCCCACCTTCTTTGTTCCTTGTGGTTCTCCTTTTTCTGCTCCATCCCCATTAAGTAAAGGCAGCAGAAAACCATCGTTCTGATAGCCATGGGATTCCAACTGCCACTGAACTTTTAAGAAGCAATAGTTCTGCATACTAAGCCTATGGTAGGCCCCAGAACCTGCGTCTTTCCTGCCCACTTCTGGCTGCCCTGAGATGAATCGGCTTACATGTTGTGCTATATTGACTCCAGATACTGGATGCCTATTTTGTGTACTTAAATCAGTTCATTCTTGCGTATATATTTCTTAAAATGGCTCCAACTGGCCACTGTGCTCCTCAGTACTCTTGCTCACTGCTTGTGTATGCAGTCTTTTGCTTAACTGTCACATCAGAGACGCTTTAACCATTAGGTTTCCTTCCCTTCATAACCCTGAATGTTTTAACATCATCCTGCATTAATAAATACACTGCAAGCCTTCTTTCCCTTCCCAGGCTTGATTGGCGCTACCTATCCCATGTCTGTTTTCAGAAATGCTGATCATTAATGAATCTTGCTTTGTACTAAAATAGCTTCCTATAAACTTGGACTTGAAATCTTTTTCTTCTTGTTGTTGTTTCCACATTCCGCTGTTTCCTTTCCTTCTTCTTCTTGTCAAGTTCTTGCCATGCATGAAAACGTTCTTAAGTGTCCTACACCGGGCTGCACAGGCCGGGGCCACGTAAATAGCAACAGGAATTCTCATCGAAGGTAAGATACAGCTCCCTGAACAGGCAGATGTAATGTTTCAGTACCATTTGTGGTCCCTGCGGGGTGGGGAACTTCAAAATGTTTGGGGGCTTATCTTGAAAAGCCAAGATCAATTGCTATCTGATGTTTGATTGGGCAATGGTAACTTTGAGACATGATTAATTCAGGACTAAGCCAAATTTCAAAACTGATTGAATGCATTTGGACTTTCTAAGTTCCTTCAGGTTCCTATCCATACTACCCTGTAGAAGACAAAATTTAGCCACATTTTGGCACAGTATAATCCTAATCTGTGATTAAGCGTCCATATTGTGCTTCAATATTTCACAGGCATTTTGGTTTTTCTACAAAATTACGAACTTATTAAAAATATTGAAGTCATGACTCAACTTTTCTGTGAATGTTGATCTCTTTGCTTCTGAAATCTTGTTTGGCTCTTGTTCCATTTTTTGCCCGCTGGCGAATTGCATACTAATCGATGGTGTCCAATTGTTTTGCAAAAATTATATCATGCTGATTGATTATACCTATAATGGGCAAAGACCTTTTGGATATAAGATTTTAACACTAGTGGCGAGCAAAAAAAAAAAAGGAGCTTCTTTTTTATTGCCTGACTGAAACCTGAAACAGAATATAATTGAAGAAAATAAAAGATGGCATATGTAATTAGAAGTAGAACAGAGTCCTTTTCTATTTTGGTAGCTTGTTAATCATGGTTTGTATGGATTTCCAAAGAAAAATGCTTATAAATAAGAAATTCACAAAGCAAGTAGTATAAAACATATTACATTTTTATAGACTGACAGATCCAACACTTTAGTAAGGAAGCACTGAGGTAGTCTTCAGGTAAATCCTATTCGGTTAATATCTTAAATCCTAAAACATTAACTATTTTTGGAATTATTTTTTTTTTACCAAATATAAAACTGGTTGCCAAGGGGAAGCTATACAAGGCTACAAAAATGTTTGCCCTGTTGAATGATTATGGGTATGATGATATCATGGGTTGTCAGACTATTTTAGCTAGAGGTACGTAGCAAACAATTCAAGCTGTAAATTCATCAGGCCGTCATAGATGGAATTATTATGTACACTCAAGGAAGTAAAAATTCTCACCAGCAGCAAAGAGATGATATCAGACAAGAATCAATGTTTCAAGAAGGCTGCATGGCTAGGAGCTAGATAGGAGATATGTTAAGAAGAGCTGAAATGGAGACCTATTCCACCCTTACAACTCTACAAATCAGACTGATTCATTTGGCTATGCCAGATTCTTCTTGATGTTTACATATTTTTGCCACTTTTCTACTTTCTAGCAGTAGCTTTCCCCCTCACTGTGAGATTGGGTCTGAATTTACTGAGCTTGGATCTGGTGCAATGAAGCCTGATGCTTTTTGTTGTTGTTGTTTTTGGTCTGGCTTTTCATATCTGGTTCCCTTAGTGCCTTATTTTCAATTTAAATTGTACACATATTGTGCATTGACAATAAATGTTTGGTTTGATTATCACTTGTCCTGCATGTCATCTTAAGATAAGTCCTCATACAGGGTCATGACACCACAAAAATGTTTCAGGATTTAAAATTTTGTCCTTTTCAGAAGTTCTGAATTCTGAATTCAATTCTGAAAACAGGATTTTTAGAAGTCTCTATGCTGGATGGTATTATTTTTGTTTATTTGTCTTTTGTCCTGGTGCTTATAAAGAACTACTTTAGGAACAAATGTTATCTGATGATCACAATGTTTTTGCTAAAAAGGAGGGAAGGGCAACTTTGGTCCCACCAGTGGGTTCAGTGGAGCATAAAAGGATCTTGATGGGCTCAATGTAGTCCACACAATGCACTCTTTGGACTTCTAGGCTATGCTTAGGCAATATTATCTACTGTATTGTACAGTAGTTTCCCTAAAACTCTTTGGACTTATGATCCTGAAGAGACACCAGTAGTTGATTTAGTTCAAGTTGACTCTATTTTTTTTTTTGATAGTTATGTGTTTGTGTTCTAGTTTAACTGTCTACTTTTTTTATTTATATTTCATTTCATTTTCTATCTGCTATGTTCTTATGGATTGATGCCCGGATTCTCCCAAGAGAATTACTATCAATTTCAACAGCAAGTGAATCTTTAGTTCCTTCTTTTGCTACACTTTTTTCTTAAATTCTAATCAGCACAAGATTACTTAAAGCTCTTCCTAACTAGTATCACTGAAAGTATACCTTGCTGAATTCAGAGTTGCTCACTTTCAAATAAGCAAGGATTACAGCCATATTCTTCTCTGTTTTTTTTGTAGCAACAATAGCAGCAGCAGTAGACATTACGGTTGGCAGATATGTAGGAAATTCTGCCAACTGTATTGCATACTTAAGTCTATATTAGGTTTGCCTGGCAGCAATGTTCTCCTGAACATTTACGGCAAACTAAAGTATAATTTGTGGCTTGAGTTGAATGCAGCTCACCAAGCTTCTTAGTGGCTAATCATCAGCTCATTAAGCTTTGTTTTTGTAAAAACAGTGGGAGGGCAGAAACAATGCTAATTAAGCACCTGGATTATCACAATATGTAGTTGGGAGATTCTATCTGGCTTGGTAGGTCACAAGATCAGTAGACTTGGTCATTTATAGTGGAACAGGAGTTCATCTTTTACAGCGACCCTGTGATTTTAAAAACAGAATTTTGCATTCTAGAGGATGAATGCTGGGCATCAAGACATAGTTCCTTCCCCCTACCTGTTCAGCCAGCTTCTCCTTTATGTTTACAAAAAAAAAAAAACAAAGCTCAGTGAAGCTATTCTGGATGGGACAATTACATTTTCTTTCTGTAATTGCAGCCTCTCCGGATGTCCTATTGCTGCAGCAGAGAAACTGGCCAAAGCTCAAGAGAAGCATCAGAGCTGTGATGCATCCAAATCAAACCAGGCATCAGATCGTGTCTTGAGGTATACAGAGTTGCTCTAACACTTAATAGTGCATTCAAGATTAATTGAATAAGAAGTTAATCTTAGCACTAAAAATACATCACCCTTGAACCAGTGTTTAGAATTAGGGCTTCTGGATCCTGTTTTCAGCCTTTAAATGCCTACCAATATACCCTGGGGGAGGGTGGGTAATGTTTCTCTCTCTTTTTTTTGGCAAATATCAATAAAGCTGAAAAGCTCATTTTTGTCTTAGGCATTGTTTGGTGTAAAGCTGCCTGCTGGAGTTCTGAATCTATGAACAGTGTGAAAAAAGTTGATATCTTTGGGAAATAAACTAATATTTACCGGTAAGTCTTGTTTTTTCCAGCAGGCGTTTACTAGTAAATATCAGTTTAAATGAAAACCAGAAGCCCTACTTTCAACATTTAGCTTTCAAGTTTAAAATTATAATTAAAAAAGGTATCATTTGTTAGGCTTAAAAGATTTTATAAGAAGACTGGCTGGCTTTATAACTTTATAATAAATTTTGGCTGGCTTGGTATCTTCCCCCCACCCCCACCCCCACCCACCCCTAAAAAAAAAGAAGAAGAAAAAGAAGAAAAAGAAGAAAAAGAAGAATGCTGATGTACCTGTGTATCTAGCTTATATTTTTATTGTTGCCGATAATTCATGAACCGTCTTATTCCTCAGGAATATAGGCTGCAGGGCTCATCCAATGCAGAACCTTAGGCATTTGCTTAATGCAGGCAAGAAAGGTATGATTCCTGAGGAATTTGAAAGTCAGACTTGTTAAAAAGATATTCATTACAAAGGTTTACTCACATAGAATGGAAAGTTACTGCGATCATATTTACTAGTTTGAAGGGGAAATCATACATGTTTTAAGCTAAAGCAGCAGAATTTACCTGATTTCCCCATACCCTTCTATCCAAAGATTTATATTTGAAGGAAGTAATTGATTACAGGAATTAGAAATTACAGGATGTCCAAACTGGAAGCTATAGATTTAGATTTCATTCATATACCTCATGATGATATTTCTAATGTTAATTGGATCTTAAGAAAGTATGCTACTCAAGAACTCTTCATATTCAACATGTTCTTTGAGTCAGATTGAAAACTCAGCAGTCTACTTGAGATGGACTCATTTAATGAGCTAATCAGCAGCTCTTCACATCCAAATAGCAGTGTATAGTGGAATGTAGTGGAATATCATGGTATTAAAAATTATCTGGGGAAAATGTTACTTAGAGCTATTTTGGGAGGTCATCAGATATCATGTGTAATAGGAACTCTTTATTGTCAAAAATACAATCAGAATAAATATCCAGACATACTTTGCACCTAATATTTTAGATTTATGTTACTGATACTAATCTTGCCCTGTAACTACAGCAATGTGTAATGCTTACAGATTTCTTTTCAAATCTCCCTATTTTTTTAGAATTGGAAAATTTGAGAATCAGAGTATGAATTATGTGGATGCTACAAAGCAAGGATTTTCAAATTTCATAAATATTTCATGGCATATTTGGCAATGTAGTATAGAGACAGAAGTAACATTAGATGTATGCATTCTATAATTTTTAGTGTGGTTTTTTCCATGCTATTTGCTTGAGAAAAATTAAGATTATTTTTCAAATGGGTGACATACTTTTGTTTATGCTCAAGAACATTGGATAGATTTTAGTTTTTAGATGAAGGGTTTGTTCCACTTATTTTTTTCCATTTTCAGAAACAATTTTTTTAACAAACATAATTATTTTCTACCCTTTTTACTGCCAGAAAAAAAGCTAGCGTAGTTTTATTATTGTGCTAAAACCATTTTGTTCTAAAACCCAATGTGCAGTTGGCCCCAACCTTTCTATCTTTTCATAAGGGTCTAAAGATGTGGCTTGAGGTCCCAGCGGGGGTTCATCACAATGGAGGTGTTTCATTGAATAATAACAGATTCCAGCTCCCGCACCCATTCTATCCCCACCCTACCCATGTGTCTTTGGTTGTAAGGTTTGATTTTAATATTTTATGTTTTAATTAAGATGCAACTGTAAGCCGCCCAGAGTTACCCTATGGTAAGATGGCAGCCAATACATTTTATAAATAAATAAACAAATAAATATGTATTTTCTTTAAGGAGAAGTCAGAAATTGGCGAGAAATTTGTTAAAAGCAGCATTTGAATACTAATGCCTCAAATCAATATTCTGACAATTTTGCTTTTGCCTTTAAGATTGTCATGCCCTCAGATCATAAGTGATCTGAGTTACATTATCATCTAAGATATATGACTTCTCCACAGCTTTTATCTTGTACAGGTATTCAAGGTGAATATTTTGAAATTTACCCTGTACTATATTTACTAAGTACAGTTTGTTGCACTTTCCCCTCCTTTTTGAATTAAAACAGAGTAACTCATAAGCAATCCATACCTTTAAATCCTGTACTCTGTGGTATAAAGGGAATTGAAAACTATCCTAGCAACTATAGTGCTTTATTTTTATATTGTCTGATAAAGGAAAATTGTCTTTGATATCAGCAACTAGTACAAGATTGACTGTCTATGATGGAATACTTACCATTTCCAAACCAGATTTTACACTATGAATAGAATAGGCTGCATTTTTGTTTTTTATTTCTTAAAAAATATGAAATTGCAATCTAGAATAAAAACAGAATTTGTTGCAGCCAAAGAGTAGCTTTAATTCATTTCTGTTCATATTAATTGACATATTAATTGATCTAGAGTTTCACCTAAGCATGGCAATAAATCTCTCTTTAGAAATATAGACATAAAGAGGCTAAAATAGATTAGTGCAAAAGAAATGTCAGCTACTGTAGAATCCAGGAATCTAGCCTGTATTTATATGCCAGCACCAAGGTTTCAGTCTATATCTTTTTCTGCCATCCTTATATAGTAGCCAACTTTTTGCTGCTTATTTTTGAAGCTTGGATATTGATGACACTTGCTGGTTGTGTCTGGTCGTAAGCTTATTATTTCTGGCCTTGCCAATCTCAGATCTCATGCTTATAAGTGTATTGGCCCAAACAATTTTGATTCATTTTCATGTCTCAAATATGAAATCAAAAGGTAGAAATAATTATTGTACTTAATTTGTACATAAATATTTAATTATAAACTGAGAGCAATTATTTTTTCCTTGAAGTCACAATCTGAATTTATCAATCTGAATGTATATACTAATGTTGGGTTACCTTCAGAGATTGTTCAGATGTTATACATTTACAACCCACAGTCTTATTTTCTATGTATATAAAAGTGAAATTCCACTCATGCATCATCACAAAATCTCCAGAACCGTAAAGCCTACAAACTTGAAATTGGTCCATATGTTCCTCTTGGCTTCTAGGTGCTCACTAAGAAAGGATATTATTAACGCGCTCTGATGCTAAGGAGTTCTACTCCCCCTCCCCACCTGAAAAAAAAATATGTTCCAAATTAAAATCACAAGCAGAGGAGAGGAGTTTCAGTTTCAGTTTCACAGCACCAAGCAGCTTTAGTACAGAACAGTTGAGCTAAGCCACTCCTAGGCTTCTTGCTGTCTCCTTGCTCACACAGCAAATACTCTTTCAGTTTCCAAACAGCCCTCAATTCTCTCAATCACTGACAGGACTCTAGCTAGATGAATACCAATGAATGCCGGTAGGCAGAGGCAGAATCTCCCCCCTTATTTTCCTCCTCCAAAACTAAGCCCGACCATATGGCTTCATAGCGAAGCACGGGTATTGAGCTAATATACTTATAAAGCAAGGAGGTAAAATACTTGACATTCATCTTTTATCATAGCATGTAAAAAAGAAACCAGAATTATGGAGCTCGCCAAAGGATCAAAAATATTTGCAGTAATATCATTAATATCTGCAAAAAAGGGACAAAAATAGCTGAAATTATCAAATCATGTCTTTCAAAAAACCTCATAGTCATGTTCCAGTATAGAACTGTTTTAATCTAAATGGTTGCTGGAAAAGTAAGAAAAAGTAGATATGAGATGCATAAGTCTCCCAGCAACTTGGGTTCTGAACTGAACTGGATGAGTTTCAAGATCAGCAGTAGAAGGTAGGATTAGTACAATTTAACCACTGAGCATTGGGGAGTCTGTGAATAGACTTGCTATCAAACCATATATTTCCCATGCCAAGAATCTACTATTCTAGCTTGAGAAACCATTCTGGAGTTTGTAGTATACTAATTGCTAAAATTTATGCTGTTTCCCACACAAGAGCAATATATATATAAATTATATTGCCTAAATTTAAAAATACTGTTTTTGAACTTGGGCTGTTTAAAGAGGACTTTTTCCTATTTCTATATTGTTTATCACATGTTGTGATTGCAATTCGTTTGCTTCCAGTTTTTGTTCAACAGAGTGATGTCCAAAAGTATAAAATACAGCTACCATCTGAATATAATAAATAAAAAAGTTTTATCGTATTTATGAATTGTGGTTTGTGCTTTTAATAAGACATGGATTTCCCCCCCTTTTTTTCTTTCTCACTTTCTAGGCCCATGTGTTTTGTTAAGCAGTTGGAAATTCCTCAATATGGTTACAGAAACAATGTTCCTACCACAACGCCCCGCTCCAACTTGGCCAAGGAACTAGAGAAGTACTCTAAGACCACATTTGAATATAACAGTTATGACAACCATGCATATGGAAAGAGAGCCATAGCACCCAAAGTACAATCCAGAGATATATCTCCCAAAGGATATGATGGTATGAGATGCATATTCTTAATGCATTACAAAATAAATATAGTTGTGACACTGTTAATGAAACACTCCTAGCTAGCTGGCTTAATTTTGCATATTACAGTTTCCTACAAGTCTGGAAATAGACAGGGAGATACATGCCTCCTTTATTTTCCTTCCCATGATTAAGTGACAGTATGCTCATATATTGCTAAACTTATTTTATTAAAATTATGATAGCAGTTCTAAAATACATTACATCACCTGACTCTAAATTTATCTGCTACTTTTCTTCTTTATTTGAACATTTATCCAAATATCTGTATTTATAGTATATGCCATTGTGCAAAATAAATAACTCCATAGAATGGGAAGAACATGAATTTGTACAGATTTCAATGCACTTCAAATTGACTCTTTTCCTTATTTTTTTTCTAGTGAAGAAGATATTATAAACTACAGAAATAACCATGAGCTACCTTTGAAACCCTATATTTGAGGGTTTATCACCGTGATAGCTTTCCATGATCTGTTTAATTTATTTGCTCGTAGTTAATATAAAATTGAAAATAAAATGGCAGTACAAGTTCTGCTGTGTATGCCTTCCCCTCCATCCTATTCTTTTCCACCTGGGTATCCTTTACAGCTGGATTATTCTTTTTCAGATAGATAATCATACTAGTCTTTTGCAGAAAATTCCCAAATCCAAAATGTTGTGCCCATTTGATTATGTGTGAGTCTGTGTCAGTTCTTAGCAACCACACTGGTAGTCATTCACCTACAAGTATAATTGAACTAGTAATTTTGGTTGTAAATCATGATGTCATAAAATAAGTCACCATGTGATTATTCTTGACTTTATGACCTCTTTTCCAGCAGTCAATAAATGAACACTGTGATCATTAAATGAACCCATTGTTCACTATGGGGTATTTTTTGCCAGAAACTGGTTTCTGGCAAAAATATTGTAAATCGTGGTCACGTGAGTTCATGACATCACCACTGAATGTTGTTATTTTGACGCAGACTTTTTTTGCTGTGGATGACTAAAGAAGTGATCAAGAGAGTGAACTTTAGTTTAGGTTGACTCAAATATAAATTTATATGTGCTGCTAACAGCTTCCTAGAGTATTTATTGCTTCGTGTTATATATATATTCAAATTCCATAATATAATCATTTATTTTTAAGACAGAGAAGTTTCATTAAGAGGCTTAGTCATTCTAATGCATATTTAGAGATTAATCAGAATCAAATGAAGAATAACTGGCAAAAAGTCAGGGGACAGAAGAAAAGGAAAGCAGCTTTGAAAGTTATGAGGAAAATTAGAAGGAAGTGGCACATTGTTAGTTTTGTGCTTTTTTAATGGGATTGGTAGGAAACCAGCATTCAAGTGCTTGTCCTTTCCTTCCTCCTAACCAATCAGAGTTTGTGTAATGATGTCAAAATTTACTAATATATTTCTTTCTTGTACTTCTGGATAGGTTAGACCAGGGGTCTGCAACCTTAAGCACTAAAAGAGCCATTTGGATCTGTTTCCCACAGAAAAGGAAACACCAGGAGCCAATAATTTAACAACTGGTGTGACTGGGTGGGCATAGCCAACTCAACATCACTCACTTCTACCCAGTCACTTCCTGCTCTGGAATATGGAGTGAGTCTCCATCCCCCGCCATTACCCTTACCTTCTCAGGCCAGGCGAGGAGTGACGAGGAGGGGAGAGGCCAGCCAGTGGTGGGATCAGCTCACAGGGAGCTGTAGCAGAGGGCCGAAAGAGGTGCATGTGGCTCCAGAGCCACAGGTTGCAGACCCCTGGGTTAGACTGTACCCACAATAGAAGGATGACCTACAGGGCAATAGGAGGAGAAATTCTGCTTTTGAATAAAATGCATTAATTTGATTGCCTATTTGTAGCATTTTTATCCCCTTAACTGCAAAAAATAAAGTAAACCCAAGTCCTCAGAGTCATTTTTTTCCACTTAATCTCATCCCTATGTCACAATGGAATACTTGATTCATTATCATTTTGCTTTTTTGACATTGCATCTGGTTTTGCTGTGCCAAGAAGACACACAAAGATATTACAAAAATTTCATGGAAGAGTGCAGCTCCTTTACAGCAGATTGTGTTACTTCTTCATGGCTATCCATAAAGTCATTTGGAGTCATTCTTGTCCTCTTTCCTTTCCACAGCTAAACGTTACTGTAAGAATTCGAGCCCAACCAGCAGCACAACCAGCAGCTATGCACCTAGCAGCAGCAGCAATATGAGCTGTGGAGGAGGCAGCAGCGCCAGCAGCACCTGCAGCAAGAGTAGCTTTGACTATACCCATGACATGGAAGCAGCACACATGGCTGCCACGGCTATCTTGAATCTTTCCACTCGCTGCAGAGAAATGCCTCAGAACCTCTCCACAAAACCTCAGGATCTCTGTTCTAGGGTAATACATTTTCATACATGTATACCTCTGTGAATTCTTACTACATCTCCCACAAAATGCTGTTTTTGCCAGCCCTTTTCTATACAAATGTAGCAGAGTCCAAGCATGCATTCCTGTAAACAAATTGAAAGATAGCATATGTCTCCCACATCTAAAGTAAAGATTAATAGCATGTTTTCTCCTATTTTCTTACCAATCAGAGAAACTAGGCAAGAATGTCTACTTTCACTCTTGTTTTTTCATATGTGAGTGGCGCCCTTGACTTGGACTATTAGACAATGTAGAGATATACAGGGTGGAACATAAGTCAAAACAGAAATTATTTTTATTTGCACACATTATTTTATTTATTTCTAACCCTCATATTACTATTCTGGTATTATGCAAATGATAGCTATCTTTAGTAAAACAGTATATTCTGTTAACTGGTCCAAATCAAAATTGATCCAATTGGTAAAGAATTGGTTACTTGTCCATTTAAAAGAAATAAATTACATACCCTAAATCCATTAAATATTTAGGTATTTACATACTAAAATGTATAACGTAGTAGTATGTAATATAAATTAAATAGAGACATTTCTTAATACAAATAAAATAGAGGTTTCAGGAAATAGGAATAATTAAAGCTCACCCTTTGAGGAAAGGAGAACACTTTCAAAATGAATATTATTCCCCGATTAATTTATATTGTGGGGTGGATTCAAGAATATATATCCAGAAAATAAATTTAGAAAATAAATAAATATTTTTTTTAAGAATCTCTTTGATTCTGAGACAATCTTAATAGAAAATGCAATTACCAATCAATGAAGGAGGATTTGGTTTTTGAATCTGGAGCTATGTTTACCTATTGTCAATTATTAAATATTAGGACCCAACATTTGCTGTTAATTTTCCAATTGAGAAATTTGGAACAATTATATATATATATATATGTAGAAATTTTGAGTAGTTCGGAGAATCGGCCAAAACCACCTCTGACTGGAGATTTTACAGTATCCTTCCCTGCCCCACCCACCAAGCCATGTTCACAGAATTGGTGCTAAATTATTAATATTATTATTATTGTTGTTGTTGTGATGATGATGATGATGATGATGATGATGATGATGATGATGGCATATTTTCCATATTTTTGTTAACTTTGCAAAGGATCCCCTCTCATTTATGATGGCAGGTAATCTTGTGGCTTAGGGTCATGAAAAGAGGCCTCATCAACCCTTCCCTGTTACTAGTTGGACTGGGAAAAGGGGTGCCTTTTCATACAGCAAATAAAATCAGCTAAGGCTGATGGGCTCACAAATCTTATTTGTATGCTGAGATCAAACCATAAAAATTGCTCCAACTTGATCCTCTGAAAGAATTTTGTTCACATATGAAAACAAGAACTGATACAATTCTGATTGGATAAATTTCAACTTTATACTGATATTATCACCAAAGTATTGATTCTACCCTGGAAGCTTTGCAGCCACAGGCTTTCCCTTGCTCCAAAGGTGCTATTTTGGCTTACTCTACATCACTTGGAAGAAGATGAAAGGTATTAATTTTAAAAAAAGAAGGGAAAAGGGAAATTTTAAAATCAAGATTATGTAAAAAAAAGAAGAAGCATTTATTGGGATTGAAAAAAACACACATTTAAATTGTACTTCACTGTGAATAAAAAGTCATTTTTAAGGTCTTGTAATTATTTCCTGCTGGTATAAAAGCTTAGTGAAACTGTGCTTCCCTCATGCAACCACTAGAGGGCTGTGCAAACAAGCTGTTGGAAGGCAAACTAAGGCAAACCATGCCAGGCCTAAAAACGAAAGGTTTTTTAATTTTTTAATTTTATCTTTCCAGTTTCCTAAAGTGAAAGTACGTACATTATTTAACTGTGGAAGGCAATATAAGAATCTGTAAGAATCAAATAGATGATCTTTTACTGTTCAGTTTTTCCCTCGGTTCGTTTTATTTGCCTTTTAAAAAGAGGGTTGAGTTTTGGGTTTTTTTTCTGATGCTGTAGCATTAATCCTATTTAGGAACAAAAATGAATTCAGATTAGAAGGGTCCCTTTTTAAAATAAAAATGATATTTCAGAGGCAGTTAATGCCACCTTCAATTCTCATGAAGGAATAATCCAATTGAATGGATTAGGTAAAATGTTTTAGTAGAATAAATGATGTATGGTTCATTTATTTTTATTTTAATTATTTGTTAGATTTTTATCCTACCTTTATTATTTTTACAAATAACTCAAAGACAGCGAACATACCTAATCTTTTTTTCTCTTTCTATTTCCCACATAGCAACAAACCTGTGAGGTGGGTTGGGCTGAGGGAGAGTGACTGGCCCAAAGGCAGAGCTAGAACTCACTTTCTCCTGGTTTCTAGGCCAGCACTTCACCAAATAGCTCTCATTTAGGTAGTAAGACTGGGAAGATCTTTTTTTGTGTGGGAACATCCTTTGAAAGATGTAGTGAGGGAAATAGATGGAAAATTTTCCCTTTTAGGTTTGAAAAAGGATTTCTGGTATAGGGTCTTTCTTTTTGGGATTGCTATATGTCCTTTGACTTTCATACCCATCTCTTGACATTCTGGGAGTTATCCCCTGGAAAGGAACCTTTGACAGAAATATTATTTTTGCTCCACTAGAAAAGAGGAAAAGTGAGAGGAAAAGGCTCTGATGGCGGAAGAAGATGAAAAGTGAACTTCAATCACATTTACTTTTCATCTTTCTTGCCTGTTTAAATTTTTGTATTAGTTTATTAGAATATAAAATACAAAAAAATAAAAAGAAGGCAAATTAAGGGTAAAAAAGGAAAAAGGAGAAAGGGGAAAAAGGCATTGACTTCTGGCTTTTTTTTAGCACAGTAGAAGATAACATTACAACTTCAACTGTTTACTTTTACACAATAATATATACTAGCCAATTCTACAGCAATAAACCTATCTAATCAGGAAAACCAACATCAGAAATACATTTTTTTCTACCACAAGCACAAAATTTAAAAGCGGTTTCCAAATGGAAACTAAAATAGATATGTTCCTTTTTTTGAATAAAGCAATCAGTTTAATCATCCCTATTTTTTTTTCTTGCTGTGGTAAATAATATATATTTCTGTTTACAATTATTAATCTTTATAGACTATCATCACTGATATTAAAAAAGGGGGAAACCTTTTTTTTTACATCCATTTTAAAACTCTAAATTTTTCTTTAAAAATATTTAGCAAGAGGGAAAGGCAGAAGGAAAATGTCCCTTTCTCTGCCCTTTCTCAGTTACTATGGGGAATGAAAGAACCAGAGATTTTTTTTCATCACACCTAAAGGAGTCCCTGAACAATTTTGTGCAGTGCACATCTCCATTTTGATGTCTTTTACTGCTCAGTTTGGTGCCATTTGCATCAAAGACTTAGAAAAGTTTCTTCTTTCCCCCATGCTATAATTTTGACTCAAGAGGTTTGCTGTTCTTTCTGACCTTTAAAATTGATACATTTCAGTGACTCTTTCTCAGGGTTTGTATTTAAGAAGGTGTTCCAAGTCAATCTAGAATGATATAGATGTTAGTACAAAACTGAGCAAATCAAAATGGTGAAATTAGTCACAGCGAAATATTTTTCAAAGATACCTTTTTGAATGTTTTAACGTTGCTAAGGAATGAAACTGTTTATGGGTACAGTACTTCATTTTACTGAAGGACTCTTGATAGTGATGAGCTGAATTCTCTTTGGTGTATATGTTGTGTGTGTTTACCCAGAATCCTGATATGGAGGTAGATGAAAATGGGACATTAGACTTGAGTTTAAACAAGCAACGACAGCGAGAGGGCTGCTGCACCATTTTGACGCCACTGGAACCAATGTCACCACAACAACAGGCTGTGATGAATAACAGATGTTACCAGCTGAATGAGAGCGACTGCTGGGATTTACCTGTGGACTACACAAAAATGAAGCCTGACACGATAGATGAAGATGATTCCAAGGAAATTAATGTAGGTCTATTTTATCAAATTCCTTGACATTGCTTTCAAAGCTTTTATATTTCTAAAGACTAACCAGGTGAAATGCATTAGTAACAATAGCTTCGGCAAAGATATTTTATATAATTTTAAAAAAAAATTGATTAAAGCATTTCATTATGCATTTATAGTAGGAATGACATTGGTCAGGATATAATTTGCTTAAATCTTTTTCAGAGTTGGCACTTTCATTTATCTAGTAATGTCACAATTCAGTGGTAGCCTATTGAATACAAGGACATTTGATTCGTGTTTATGGAAGAATTATTTTGTGAAATAGAAGCCATCCCTCATGTATATATTTTCTCTACTCTTATATTGGAAAAATCTGTTCCATGAACAAAGGAAAGAACAAATAGAATTACATTAACTCTTTGTTCTTGCTGCTGCTATAACTACAAAAATAAAAATTAATAGTAAAGATGGAAAAAGTGTCTTGTTAAGTGCTATGGTTTATCTTTATACTATCAGTAAGAAAAGGATTGAAATATGGTTGTTTCCTCCTATTGCTATAGTAGGGAACAGGTAACTAGTTTGCTCATGTTTTGGTCTCAAGATGCTGATGTTTAATGCCAGTTCTGTTTTCCATAAGACCACCTTGATCAGTATTTGGTATTGGATAAGGCAAGGCAGCAGACTAAAACATTACAACAACAATTTATTTAGTGACCATTCAAAGTTATAGTGGCACTGAAAAAAGTGAGTTAGGACCATTTTTCATACTTGCAACCATTGCAGCATACCTGTGTCACACGTTCAAAATTCAAACATTTGGCAACTACCTCATATTTATGACGATTGCTCTTGTGATCACCTTTTGTGACCTTCTGACAAGCAAAGTTAATGGGGAAGTCAGATTCACTTAACAACCATGTTAATAACTGCAGTGATTCACTTAACAACTGTGGCAAGAAATGTCATAAAAACTTACATAACAACTGTCTTACTTCGTAAGCCACATACATTTTGGTCTCAGTTGTAATTGTAGGTTGTGACCTGTCCTAAAACTTACCTGAGTAAATGTGTTAAGATCATCCTCTCAGAAATCTGCCGAGCTGGGTTTCAGGTCTTTCAGCAACCTTGATGCCAATGACAGGGAAGGGAGTTGGCACTGATTGTAAGAGACAGAGACTCGATTCTTCTGATAATGGGTTATGAAGGCCTATGTGGTTGGCTGGGCTGTAGAAATAAGCTAGAGTTTCTGTTGGTGTACCAACTAGCTAAGCTTGCGCAGTTAATTTTCAGGAGGATGGCAGAGAACTCCCAAATTTGATGGCTGGGAGACTTTAACTTTCCTCCCCTGCGAGTAGACTTGGGTTTGGTCTAGTGATTAAATGGCCTAGTGATTAAGGCCCCAGCGTAGAAAAAGGGAAACCGTGAGTTCTAGTCCCACCTTAATCATGAAAGCAAGCTGGGTGACATTGTGCCAGTTGTTCTCTCTCAACATAGAATCTTCCAATATAATAACATTGTCCTATATTGTGCACAATATTATAAGAGTTCTGGTGATGTTGTAATGCTCTTAACAAGAGGCATGAATTTGGAGCAGTGCTTACCTTAATTAAATATGTACTGAATAAAATAACCATGAGAGTTATACAGAATGTTGGTTCATGCGACCACTGCTTTTCAATACATTATAGGATGCTACCAGCACTGTAAACATTTGAAAGTTGTTATTTGTGGACTTTTTCTCTCCAGAGGAATAAATAGGAAGGTCCTTGACTTCACTGGAAATTTTAGTGGTAAGCACAATAGCATTCCAATTAAATATGGTTTGTTTCTTACCCTTCATTACAGCCAGAAGATTTAGATCCTTTCCAAGAGGCATTAGAAGAAAGAAGATATCCCGGAGAAGTCACCATCCCAAGTCCTAAACCCAAATATCCTCAATGCAAAGAGAATAAAAAGGATTTAATAACGTAAGCATAATGTGAGGTGAAATTATTTTTTACTCCTTTTTAACCTTACCTTTCTCTTGTTGCCTTATCTGAATAAACAAGTGCCGGTACATATATGCCTTGCAGTATGAGCATGCAGCATTTGCAGCATATAAATGTTTCAGACTGTCAGTTAAGTTTAAGTGATGAAGCTGCTTGTCCCTAATGATGCTATATTGTACTGAACTGCCATTTCATTAAATTTTGTTCATTTTGCAGCTTTTCTGATAGGATGCTTAAATCCCCCTTGCAGACATTGCAGCTAAACTGGAAACAATGAAACTTTTCAAAGTTTTTTTAAACATACTTACTATTTTGGCTGTTTTTTTGTTTTTGTTTGGTGGCAGATGTCCAACACCAGGGTGTGATGGGAGTGGTCATGTGACTGGTAATTACGCCTCACATAGAAGGTGTGACTTCATTTTTTTCATGGTGGATTCTGTCTTTTCAATTTATTGTTTTCAGCTTACCTCAACAATGCTGTCAAAGTAAAAATGTTGAACTATGTGTTAACCCTTTGAGTAATAAATGTTGATCTTAAGAGCATGCTAATTTGTGTGTTGTATAAACGTCTTGTTTCTTTTAAAACAACTACAGTTTTGAAATTCTTAACTTTTTAAAATAGTTAACCCATGGATCACTAATATTTTTATAGCTATTATCTTGTCCTTTTGACAAAAATTCTACACATTTTATAGTTAAACATATTCAGAGGGTTAACTTATATTACAAAATGTAATATTGCCACACTTGCCCACCCCATCGCTTTTCTGCATTATAATTTTTTAATTTAATTTTTAAGTGTTTGTTTGGAAAATCTTGGCTTAAAAGAATATCAATTTACTTGACTGTCCTGACCTGTTTTACAGTCTGTCTGGCTGCCCACTGGCTGATAAAAGTATTCGAAGTATGCTGGCCACAAGCTCACAGGAACTCAAGTAAGATATGATGAAAGCCATTCCTTTAAAAAATAAATCTTAGTATTTACAAACAGAAGATTCTAGTTTATAAAAGGACACCATTAAGCAGCAAATCACAACAAAGATAAGATAGATAGAGAGTCATGGATATTTTGCAATCTTTCAAATGAAGTGATAAAAATACTAACTAGGATTCAGGGTTTGTGAGTACCACTTTGTTGAACCAAACCAATTGAGAATTTATTAATCTTATAATGAATCATCAACATAGATAAACAATAGCTGGTCCATTATAGGATTTTCAAGTGAAATGAAGAAAGGTAACCAAAGAAATCTTCAACTGTGACAAATTTTGAATCATAGCATGATTTTTCCTCCAGCTGTTAATTGTTATAGTTACAGAATCATCATCTCCTTTTAACGACCCCGTAATCCCTTGCGAAATGGAGTCTGGGCAACTGTATGGAGCTGATTGTTTACTGGCCTTCTTGTCACAAATGAGGATTTATTCAGCAGATATATTCTCAACATGCCCAGAGAAAGAAATATCTGCCTCTACCTAGGATCAAACCCACAGCCTGCCGATTGTGAGGCGAGAGCTCCACCTCTCAGCCACCATACCACTTGTTATAGTTACAGAATGACATTTGAAATTATAATATCATACTATAATTCTAGCTTGATTAGAAGTTTCCATTGTAAATGTCTAAAAATAAGTTTTAAAAAATCTGGATCTTTTAATAAAATTCACATTTTAGAATAAAATAAAAAAATAATGGCATAAAAACTGAGCAATGAAATAATCTGAGGAGTTTTGTTGACTTACATAAGATGGAAGGGAAATATCCCTTTATGATCTAAAAATAAACTTCAGAAACCTCTATAGTTTACTGAACTGAAATGATAGAAACATTGCTGTTTCTGACACATAAATGAGAATTTATGTATCCTCATAATGAGCATTATGCATTGAATTATGCTGCCTTAAGCAGACATCAAATATGGCTCTATGACTTGGGAAAGATGAGGACATAGAAAATGATATTGTTGCACACACTAAAAGAAAACGATTAAATAGTATTAATGCAATACAGTATTAGAAAGAATTAAAGAGATTGTGGAATAAGTATAAAATTACCATTGTTAGCTACCAGGCACTGGTAAAGAAAAAAGAAAAAAAATTCTACAAAAGGAATAGTTAGATTCCCAAAATGTAATCTCAGTTCAGGCAATCCACTAATGTGTTTGGCATTTTTTGTTTAACCCAGACTCCAGAATGCAGGGATAAATTAAACTGGTTTGCAAATAAAAATGTGCAGGAAAACAAGGGCTGCTTTCGTTCAAAAAAATTGGACTAGATATTCTGAAATCAAGGCAGCATAGGGTGGTGCTTTTACATTCTGATTTATTTTGCCAGACTGAGCTACCAAACACTCTAATAAATACAAATGAAAAATAAAACTGATCCCCTTTACTTCCTGAACTCAACTGTTTAACCTAGGTCTTCTCTGAAGTTTGAGAGATTCTTTGGAGCATATGGGGATCCATAGAGGGGAAGTTCAGTTGCAATGCTTACTTATGGAATTGAATACAGCATTTTGGGTAACTCGATTCTTTCTAAATGAACTCTTCAGTAGCAAACATTGCTCTTTATTACTAAACAAAAATAAAATAAGGTTTGCTTGATTTTAAACAAAGCAGTTCAGAAGCACTATTAGTTTAATACTAGAAAAAAATAGCATTTTATTTTTATTTCTATTGTAAATTCACAAATTGTGAAATTGGGGCAAGGTTCAAAAAAATTGCCTTGGCTTGCATAGCACTGCATAGCATTGAACCTCCATACCAATCATTTCATATCATTCTACATCAACAGCAAATGGACGTCCTGTCCCCCAAGTGGAGCCAAATGATTTATTCTTGCTGCATCCCAAGCCACTTCCTTTATTTCTCTTATCTCATTTTTACTTCTTCATGGCTTTTTGAGAATTCTCATATTGCCTCTCCTACCTCAGAAAACCAACACAGAAGGAAATATAGGTAGCCATAATGTCACCTAGAAAGCCCATAATCCCAAGTGGAACTCCATTTACCTTTCCTGCTGCTATTTGCTTATATTTCCTATATGTGCAAGCTAAATACAAGGGCAAATACTGGATCTTTCATACTCATAAATCATTAAGTTGCTTAGTCAGATGACTCAACAGGATTATGACATTTCAAATCAGAATAGTCACTACAAACAGAAAGAATAGAATGCAACACTACCAGAAATTTTATTTGCATTTCCTATAACAATATAAATAAGCAGGAGAAAAAATTCTAATGAAGATTTTAGAGTTAATTACTTCAATATTCAGTAGTCTTGTTCTTTAGAGAATATTGTGGGAAAATCATATAGTAAATGAGAATATTTTGCTATCCCTGAACTGTGCTTTATACTTACAATGAAAAATATAGAAATATAAAATAATTTTGATATGACTCCTATTCATAATAGATTTGGGTTGTTTATTTCTAGGAGTTTCACAGAATGACAGCTTATTTTTGAAAACGATGGTAACTCCAGAAATACTTTAAAAATAGAAAGCTTAACATTGGTTATTTTGCATGAAACATCCAGAAACATTAATGCCAGAAACATTAAGAGAGGTTTTAGGTTTATAGATATCTAAGAATCAAAGCAAGCCACTTTTGGAAGTGCTAGTTGAAGCAGAAACAAGAATATTATTTAATCCTTTTTAAAATTCTCTTGCTCGTCCCACATGTAGTACTTGCTTATAATAGCAAAATATATTTCTGTCTATTTTTGCTTCCTTCAACTAACTTTCTTTCTTTCTTTAACATACAAAGGTGATACATTCCTATTAATTTATAAAAACTGGGTGAAAGTAATTGAACTTTTTTTTAAAAAAAAATAGAACTTACCACAAAAACAATGTGGAGAATATTGTTTTTCTATTACCAAGTGAACATATGGATTTTTTTTTCTTTTTGCTCTTACCTTTCCCAATAAAGGCAAGTTATTTGAGGCATTGCCTAAAAGGTTTCTGCCAGTAGGGTGATTGCTTTCCAAGACCCTAGGATAAAAGGAATCTGTGAGGATCCAGGAAATCTTCTCTGTTATGGTGCCTGCTCTTTGGAATGAGATTTTTTCCCCCAACCGTAATTTTCATGTTTGTATTCGCAAACAAAACTTGGAAGTTTTGAAAGTTTCAAAGGCAATTTTGATGTGTTTCTAAGAATATAAGTTCTTGACTGCGTTACTTGGTAGTTTTAATCTTGCTTCAGTTATTTGCAGTTAAGCTTGCTGTCTCTGAAAGAACATTACTGTCATCAAGATTAAATTTCAGCATCTGAACCTGATATATAGATTCAAAAGCATACTTTTTAATATATATTTTATGTATTTCTTGAATTATAAAACATGTAGGATCTAGGATAAAAAATATATTACAGATATTACAAAAGCAGTCTCAAATACAAGCATAATTATTGTGAAGTGGGTTCTAATTAGTACAAATGCTTTGGAAGTCTCCTATTTCTATTTTGCACATTATGACCTACTTTCTTTTTGTTGAATTTATATATTGCACACTATACATATACTATTATATATTGCACACTATACATATACTATATTCCAGTGGAATATCTGTATATGTGATTTCTATTCTGTTGCTGTTAACAACTTGTAAAAGCACTTTGAGCACAAAATATTTGATTATTCAGATCTTTCTTTAGCATAATAGAAAGACTGACAACTTCCATAGTCTGTTTATTTTATTAATTACCTATTCCTCACTCTCGGAATTATCCTGAATAAAATGTACCATCATGATAATCCTTCTAATTTAATTGTATAGTCTTAGAGCCAGTGGCATTGACTGATTTTAAGATCAGTTAAATAATAGTTTATCCTAGGTCAAATGTACAAATTTGAATTAATTAAAATATAATAAACAATATTTTCAGTCATAAACAGTATGATGTCTAGCAGAAATCTCTATTATTTCCTTGGGAAAATATCTCAAAATCTACAGAGGAAACTGGGGGGTGGGGGGTGGGGATCCTTTCATTCACATAACACAGCTGCTTCTCCTATTTTATTTTATTATCATTTACATTTAATAAAAAGTTTGGGATGAAACAGCTATAAAAACCCTCATTAGTTGTAGAATTGTTTAAAAAGTACCTGTACTAGACACCAAAAGATTATATCAAGGAGAAAATCTGCCCTGAATTCCAGCCTTCTTTTCCAAAAGGATCTATTCTGAGTCATTTATTGAAAACAGACAGCCTGCAAAAATTCTACGCTTCATAACAACATTCCCTATTGATGAAAAACTTCCTGTACCCTATGTAGAAAGAATGATCTTGACATTTAAATATAGTTTTTCCAGCACGTCGATTGAAGAATCCACATTTGGGTTGACACATGCCTTTTGGCCCAGAGACTGAGTCCTCAATCTTTTGCCAATGAGATTTCAAAGGCAAATGATGGCCATGCAGCTGCACCTTTACCTATGCTTGTGGGACTGCTGACCACATCTGTCGCATAATTATGGTTTAAAGTGTTTCTGTGTGTACCCACAAATATTCTGAATTATATTTTGCCATTTGTATCCAGAATTCCACACCATTAAGCATGAGATATTTTTTTAGTTTACTTTATTGTCATTCCACCTTGTAAAACTTAATCAAACACCATCTTCAGTGCACATCATGACCATGAAAATAAACACAAAAACACATATTTCACACTCCATACATTGAAGCAAAAAACCTCAACACTACACTATACAGTAGAATTCAAAAGAGCTACAAGATTTTATTGCACTATTTTGTGTCTTTGGATGACCACTGGACTTTATTTTGAAAATTCTTTCAAATTTTAAAATGTTTTTAATTTGGGCTCTGAAATAAGGAAAGCCATATTCAAGTCTACCCATGCTATGGAAGCTGATTATATAACTCACTGTCAGTCACTGTCTTTCAGCCAAATGGTAAGGTTTCACAAAGTTCTAATTCTTGGGCAAAAATTGGGAAGCATTTGCTAAATCTAACCCTTGAGATTATATAAACTTCTTGCTAGCATAGAGAAAAATGCAGTAGATATAAATTAAAATAGCAAGGCCTAGTCCTATTGTTTTCACAAAAATTAAACATTAGACCTATTAAATTAATAGGATTAATGTGAAGACTACCAGTAGATAGTTGTTATGGAGCTAAATAAATACACTCAACTATTGTGGATTTTTTTTTTATTCTAATAGTTTTATGTACAGTTCTCTACATTTATAACATTAGTGGTATATTTATTAAAATATAATATGTACAGTTTGTCTTTTTAGAAGACTTTTCTTTAGAGTAATGATCCCTCATATGTTATGACTTCTGTTTCTTAAAACCTTGTAAGCAAAATCCAAACAGAAAATATAATTGCATGCAAAGTAAAGTGTTTTCATATAAAATGGCTCATATTTTCTTAAACATTTCAATTTCTTATTATCCTTGACCAACAATTGGTCACCTAACAACAATTTGAAATTATGGCAAGCATGGAATGAGTGCTTTATAGCCCGTAAAACACTTCTGGCCATAGTAAAATATTGTGCCACCCTTCCCCTGGTTCACCTTTCCAACTTGTTGTAGCATCCTGTAGTTCAAGGGTCTTCAAACTTGGCAAATTTAAGATTTGTGGACTTCAACTCCCAGAATTCCTGAGCTAACATGACTGGAGGAGGAATTCTGGGAATTGAAGTCCACAAGTCTTAAAGCTGTCAAGTTTGAAGTCCCCTGCTGTAGTTATAGAAATATATTTTGCAATGTTTCTTGCTGGTTTGAAGCACTTTTTTACTGGGTTCCAGTGAAATAGCTGATTCCAAAGAATGAGGTCACGATTACATTCATGGCATTTGCTTAACCATCACTTAATAATCACTGCAAAAAAAGGTGAAATTGGGTCTAATCATATGAGTGCCTCAACTTAAGATAGTAGCTATTTGTGTCCAGAAATCTAGTTCCAATTGCAGTCATAAATCAAGGACTACCTGTACATTGAGTATGTTTAAGATACCTTAAGCTTATAGTATACTGTGCCTTGCATTTTTATTTATTTATATTTTTGTTACAATTTTTTTGTATTGTGTTTTTTGATTCTAAAAAGGCCACTATCATGCTGAACAGGCATTGATAGAACAATTCTCTTCTCTGTAATTTCTAAAATGGAAGAAAGAAGACGCCAGAGTTATACTATTAAACTACCAGTAGAACTTTTCTTCTTTCTGCAGAGTATGCTTTAGTGTAGCCAAGGCTAGCTGGAGAGGATACAACCCTTCTTTCTTAATCTTCTGAAGTCCTGATGTTGAAGTATCCCTGCAGCTAAAAATGTTTATTCTCTTTATTCTTTATGTGTGAGTTGAATGGTTATATAAATTTGTTTAATAAATAATAACAATATAAAAATGTTGCAATACATGTAACTTATTTTTTTCTAATCCATTATGGAAACTCGGTTTTGCATTGCCCTCTTTTTCTGCATCTATAGGGATGGCTTATGTTACAGGTCACTGATAGGGAAATGGGCTCAATTAGTTTATCTTACACTGTTTAAGATCTTCTCATCTTCATTAGCTCACAGCAATAGAGAGGAACTAAAGTAAATTTCTACCCAAAGCATTGTGTATTAATCCAAGTGGCTAACAATATGTATGCTAAGAAGTAATTTCCAGCATTAGGAAAAATTAGTAGACAAAAACATAGAAAATTGACGAATTCTTACTTATTTATACTTTATTCACATACCATGCTAAACCATTATGTGCTATGATTTGGCTTAGAGTGATGTGTTAAACCTATCCATCAAAGCTTAACAATTCACTGTGACTTGAATTCAAGTAATCTCATCGTAAACCCTTAGATGAGGGTTTTCAGCTACAGTATATTTTTGTCAAAAGCAGGACTACAATCAAGCTGCAGGATTTTCCAGTAGAAACAATTGATTTTCAATGTGATTTGGAATTACTCTCTTCAGGATATCCCATTAACACTGAATAAAACATAGAGAATTCTCATTTTAATGGGCTTTGAAAAGCTTCTAAAATCAATATTTGGAATTCCCCAGATGACAGAACCATAGTAATGAAGAAGACTGTAGCCATATAATGTGACATAAATAAGGACAATGTGGGCAATAGTACATTAGCAGAGCAGATAATTTGCATGTAAAAGGTCCCCAATTTCATTTACAGTTACTTCAATTAGAAAACTATCAAGTAACATGTATGGGAAAGACTGAATGCTCTGCCTGCACTTGTAGGCAGTAATGAATCAGATGGACAACTAGCCTGACCTAATATGTTAAAATATTTCAAGTGAATGTGGGAATACAGATCATATGTGTAATCAGTAAAACTATCCTTTATTGAAAATGCATCAGTACTTCATGTATATTTATATTTCCCAACAGATAATGAATAAAAAATATAGTCTATTTAAATGAAGGAATGCTACAAAACCAGCTATCTTTTCCTTCCAAGTCTGTACAAGAATTTAACTGGGAATTCAGAACTATGACACTGGATATGACTTATACTTGAGTCATACAACCTTTATCTGAATAGTTATGCGTGTATGGGGGTGTATGTAAACCACTGTACAAAGTGTTGATTGACATGATTGTGTCACATTGGGACATGAACTAAACCTGACTTTAGTCAAATGTATTTCATAACACTATTTCTTTACTGTTTTGGAAGCTTAAGTCATTTAATTGTCTCTTACCATAAAGAATGGTTTATCCTAATTTTAAACCTAGGTAGGACTACAATGTATGTATTAGATACTGAAAGAACAGGATGGATTCAGCTACTCAGACCATAATAACCAATGGAGAGAGAAGAAGAGATAGGTTTGACTATTTTGGATTATATATGGAAAGTGTCTCTGCCTTTAGCTACTTTCTACTTAGTTCAGAGCTGAAGGGAAGGTTACTAAGCATAAATCATCTATTTTTGAAGGCATCCTTGTATAGTTAAAGTTTATTTTAAATTCACAGTTTAAATTTTCCATTAATGAATCATGTAATTTTTCTGTTTTTTTAATCTGTATTCTAAATTTCATTTTTTTATTTGCTATGATTTTAGAAGGTAAGAGAACTGATTTAAAAGGCAACAATAATAGAAAAATAGATTAATACAGTAAAACTTAATTAAAGAGTGAACATAGTGTAATTGCTAGAATGACAATATTTCAAACTTTATGGTGAGAATGTAGTTTGCATATTTATATTTAAATTTATATTTATTAGTCTCTTAATGAAGATGAGAGGATAAAGGCCCCAGGTGGTTGGGACTACATAACACATACAGCTGGGTTTCAGGAAAGAATATTGTGAGAAGAAGTTGTTTATTTTTTAATTGTAACGTGCCTATTTTTAGAGCTTGCAATAATGTATTATTATTTTTTTTAAGTTTTAAACGTTTTGGCCAGAAGGAACTATGTAAGGAACTTTTGCCCTTCTGTGAGAAAGAGTTGCAAGGCACAAATAGTAAAGAATGAATATCTTTGCAATGCAGAGTTTCTGGGCAAATAATAAATCTAATCAAAACAACCAAAGGAAACTGAGATTATCTTATTTCTTAATATCTATTGCAGTTACTATAGAGTTCTTGGGTTGCTTTTTTCTGTATTTATATTTACATTTATCACTCTAGAAACACCTTGCTGTAACATTTTGGTTATATCTATATAAATTTATTCTATTTCAAGAATTTTTAAAAATGATATTACTTCATTGAAACACTTAAAATTATCAAAACCATTTTATTTTCTAATTTGGTTCCTATTTTTGGTACATTCTAAACTGGAATATTTGGAGGAAAAATACATAAAAAGCTATTGGAACAAAAACTGGATTTTAACATGTGTTTACTTGTCTGTGTATTATGAGGCTCCATGTTATTCCCATGTAACTAGCAAATCAAAATCATTGCTGAATATATCTTTTACTTTTTTATCTTTATAAAAGAACCTTTGTTTTCTCTATAGTAATTGTTGTATATGCATAAAGAGTTAATAAAGTGTGAGCTTGGAGTTAAGTGCAGGGTTCTGGCCCTGCACTTCTGGTTGGCTGTTAAGCGGCCGGACCGGATTGGCCCATCCTGGGGAATCCCTTAACAGAGAGTTCCTATTGGTTATAAGAGCTAGCACTCCTAGCTCATTATTGGTTAAAAGTTACAGGGTATGCCTATATAAGGCAGGTTTAACTGCTATTGAGGGAGAAGTCACAATGTAAATAAAGAGTTGAAGTTCACCGTTCAGAGGCTTGTCTCCATTCTTTCTCGCCCATGCTCAAAACTTAACAGTAATCATCTTTATACATTGTACTAAGTCAGTACATATTTTAGTAATAGTTTGTTGAGTAAGTAATTATTATTAAGTAAAGTGATTGCTATAAAGTAAGTGGCTTTTTCCCATTTAATAAAAATTTGCTCTTTAAGTCCATGAAGAACGTTTCAACTTGCCAGTTTAATAGAAAGCTGTTTGTTATTACATGGATGGTTCAGATCTTTAAAACTTAAGATCATTGTATATGGCTTGAAAATCTAAACATTATGTCACACAAAAGAGGTCTATTGCCATCCCAATGTTTTAGGGCATTGACTTGAAAGTTTGAGAATTTTCTAAAAATTGAACTTTGTCTTAGATTTAGAAATGTGTGACTTAATTTAAATGGTACAAAAGATTGGCTTAATTGGAGAATAAATCACAGTCTTATAGAGCTTTTATTTTTATTATTTAAAAAAATCTGAAAATGCATACTAATCAAATTTAAGTAATATAGCATTGAAGATCGGAAAATAGTGAGTTAAGCAGTAGGCAGAGAAATGGTATCACCATGACAACCTAACTCTAGTCCAGCCTACACAGTTTTCTTCCAAAGTAAGAAGAATCTCTGTCAGAGTGTGTGAAAATTCATGCTGTATACGTTGCATTATATACAATGAAACTTACAGTGAAAGAGAAATGACTATAGAGAATTTATATTCTAATTTATTTTGTTCTAAGCCCAACTGGCAATGCATCATCTTGTAATGTCATGCTACTACATGAATAGAATGTAGGACACTTTCTTTCACTTCCATTCTACAGAAAGTAATGTGTATTCTTTGGCAAAAGGGTATTAATCATTTAAGATTTTTTAAACACGAGACAGTATAAGTATCAGAGTTTGAAAGTCTATCATGTGTGAACATGTATACGAGACCATATAATGATTTTGCTGAAAGTTCAGCTGAATAGACTTCAACTTTTGAACTCTGAAGTTTTGTGGTTTGTCCAGTAGAGGATAAAATATGATTTTCTAAATGTGCTAGATGAGTACATTTGAACTGTCTTAATATGTTTAGATTTTAGTTTTATCCTCGGTTGTAAAACTCTAGATTAGAATGAGGTACTATACAGTGGGTTAATTTCTAGATATTTTCAACACTATAAAAATATATGACAAACTCAGATATAAACTGTAATTTTTAAGTCCCGTAGACTCTAAGTTCAAGTTTTGGCTTTTGTCACAAGAGGGCAGTATCTGTATTTTAGATATACTTTATTTCATTAATATTACTTTTAATTTATTAAAATATTTCTTGTGGTTAAAATTAATTATCCCACTTAATTTATAGCATTCATTGTTTTGATGTAATCACCTACATTTATAGGCCTGTCAAAAAGGTGGTCTGCAGGCCGGATACATCATGTGCAGGCCACGCCCACTCCAGCTTCATAAAGGAAAAAAAATGTTGCAATACATCATGGTCTGGCTTGTGACACAATGGAGTTTGACACCCATGATCTACATGATATCATATCCAATTATTAATATATTTGTGTGCTACCATAACACTTTGTGGATTGTTTCTTGTAGTTTCAGAGGTTTGAGCTGAGAAGGCAACAATACTGTAGCATCAGGGCTTAGCACAGAAGAAGACACAAGCCAATGGAAAATAGCAACTGTGGCAAATGCGAGATAGGCCCACTGAGAATATGATCCTAGTGGGTATTTAAATATAGTCAATAATGGATGATCGATCTGAAATGAAACTTTTTCCATTTAAATTAATAATTTTCTCCAGCTAGTAAACAAAGATTTGCAATATTAAGATTAAATGATAAATATTCGATATACAAGATTTTTATTTTTCTGCAGCTATTTTTTCATTTTTTATAGAAGTATTGTTACTCCTTTATTTTAGGTGTCCAACTCCTGGTTGTGATGGCTCGGGACACATTACGGGGAATTATGCTTCACATCGAAGGTATGTACAAAGTGAAATTCTTTATTATAGCAGTTTCCAAGATAAAGACACTAACAGCAAGTGATGTCAAGTCATAAGATCATTTTCCTATAGTTGCTGTACTTAATATAAATTCATAGCAGATACAAAATAGCAATTAAGGTTATCATAACAATGATTAAATCTCCAAAACAATTCAGGATTCAGTTCCAAACAATTAATTATATTATAAACAATTAAAGTCTAACACAATAGTACTGAAGCAAAATCACAAATAATTTATCCACTTAGTAAATTATACTAGCAAAAGAAATTAAGATGTCAGTGTAATAGGTTCCCAAATGTTACATATTCCCACATCACAGAAAAAAAAAATCAACAACCAATTAAAATGCAGCATAGATTCTAAAGTGCTTGAATCAGAAATAGATGATAAAGTAAATGTTTCCACCATAGTTACATATCAGTAGATAATCTGCTGCCTATTTTATAGAGTACCAAGTATAGTATATGGAAGTCATATTTCATACAAATACCAATATGGAAATGTATAGGTGAAAATAGATTAAAAGTTAATTGAGGGACTATATATATTAAATCTAGTTTTTTCCAAAAACCAAGTTGCTAATTATTAAAAAACAAAGAAAGAATAGGAATATGTGGGCAGTTTTCTAAGTGGCGAAAATAAGAACTTCTTAAGAATTAGTGTTGGGACCAGTGTCTTTTATTTTCTACATTTTTTTCTGATTTAGCTGCAAAGAATAAGCTGCCTATATTTGCAGATAATAGTAAATTAATTGGGGCAAGGGACACCAAACATGATCATGAAGAGCTTCAGAAGAATCTGCTTAATACTAGGTGAATGGTCAAGTAAATGAAAATGTAGTTCAATAGAATATGTACAAAGTGATACAGATTGGAACCTCCCCACCCTGCCCCAGGAGATATAATAGAGTTAGGGATAGGATCTGGGGGAAAATGTTAGGGTTATAGTGAAAAATCAGAAAAAGATATTCATTCATTGGTAAAAGACAAATTCAGTACTAAGGATAATTAAGACTGGAAATGAAACTGCAAAACCTTGTAATGCTGTTATACAAATATATGTTGCATCTACATGTAGAATACCATGTAAATTCTGGTTGCTACATTTGAAAAGTACAGAAGGAAAACATAAGAATCAGAGGTCTAAAACATTTGCTTTATGACAAAATTCTACAGATAGTCCTTGACTTAGAATCACAGAGTCCAAATTTTCTGTTGTTAAATTAGACATTTATTAAGTGAGTTTTGCCCAATTATACGACTTTTCTTACCACAGTTTTTAAGTGAATCACTGCAGTTGATAAGTTAGTAACCTCATTGTTAAGTGAATCTGTCTTCCCCATTGACTTTGCTTGTCAGAAGGTCTCAAAAGGTGATCACATGATCCTGGGACACAACAAAGATCATAAATATGAACCAGTTCCCAAGCATCTACATTTTGATCGCATGATCATGCAGATGTTACAAAGGTCATAACTATGAAAAAAGGAACATAAGTCATATTTTTCAGTACCGTTGTAACTTTGAATGATCACTAAATAAACTGTTGTAAGTTGAGGACTATGTGTAGTACATTTGGGACTATAGCTTATTAAAAAGGCAGCAAAGAATAGGCATAATCAAGGACACAGAGAGACAGAACAGGAAAAGGTTTTGTAATTCCTTAAAACAGGAGGAAATTCAGCCATCTGATGAAGTTAACTGGAAAGAAGTTAACTAAAAAGATGTTGAGACTCTAGAAAAAGTGCAGAGAAGAGCAACCAGGATGATTAGGGGACTGGAGACTAAAACATATGAAGGTTACAGAAACTGGGCTTGGCTAGTCTAGTAAAGAAAAGGACCAGGGGAGACATGATAGCAGTCTTCCAATATTTGAGGGGCTGCCACAGAGAGGAAGAGGTCAAGCTATTTTCTAAAGCACCCGAAGGCCAGACAAGGAATAATGGATGGAAGCTGAACAAGGAGAGATTTAACCTGGAAATAAGGAGAAACTTTCTGATAGTGAGAACAATCAACCAATGAAACAACTTGCTCTCGGAAGTTGTGAGAGCATCATCACTTGAAACTTTCAAGAAGAGATTGGACTGCCAATTTATCAGAAATGGTGTAGGGTGACCTGCTTGGCCAGGAGAGTTGGACTAGATGACCTACAAGGTCCCTTCCAACTCTCTTAATCTGTATTCAAAGAACAGAAAAAATGTTTTTTTTTTTCATGCACCGTATAATTTACCTGTGAAATTCATAAGGTAAAATAATAGTCACTAACTTGGATTCTTTAAAAGGAGATTGGATAATTCCATGGAAAACAGATCTATCAAGTCTATAATTCTTGGGAGTTAATTTTATCTCTAGGAGGACAATGGCAGGAATAAGTTATATATTCCTCTTTTGCTTATGAGCACTCCAGAACTTCAGGTTGGCCACTACAGGAAACAATGATCTGTTCTTATATTCTTATATTCTTGCTATTTAAAAAAAAAAAAAACCAGAGGACTAAAGATATACTTGCACTCCAAAGATTTCATTAGACTTCATTAGATATATCTGGCTTGCTGTAGAGTTTCTCGACCACATTTGTTTGAAGGAGCCAAATATGAATATATAGACCTGCCATATTTATACCATTTATAAGCATTATTTACTAAACACTCATTAGTGATTAGGAGGGGCAAACAATCATTCCATATTGTGACTCAGGCCTTTAGGAATTTTGATTCTTTATTTTGTTTAAAATCAAGAACCTCTCATTAGCTAAGTCTATACATTTTTATGTATCACAGGGCTATCATGGAATAAAAACAGTGTTTCTGAGTCAGATAAGAATTAAAATGAAATTTATTTATCTCCATTCAACATCATTTTCTGACTAGAGTGGAATAACTAATATTGTGCAGATGTCACATAAAAGGATTTGCATTCCTAGACATGGAAGAGCTTAACCCAGATGCTCTTTTGCCCAGTTAATTTCTGGTTCATTTCATGTGTGGTACCTTTCTAATTTATTTACTCATTTTATAAACAATAGACTTTTTATATTAAGTCATATATGGAGGGCTACTTAAATTATACTTGCTGTCTCCACTAGATTCTCCACAAAATACATTGACTGTGCTTGTAAGAAATTTATATGCTTATGGACTATGAGAATCTGTATTTTGCTTAGAACTGGATTATACCCACAGGCTCGATGGAATTGCTCAGGCATAGTCAACATGCAGAAATTGGGTGAAGTGTCATGTTGAAAGGGTTTATTTGGATTGCTATGAAATCCTTCCATTCCTTCATATGGAAGAGTTTGATATAGATGACGCAGCTTTCTTTGTATGAGAAGCTCAATTTAACTTCAGTGTAAAAAAACAAGTACTAGGAATATATTTTGAATTTATAGTAGTGATGAATATTCACTTACAAGTAAATTTCTTATATTAGGATAAAGGTTGGCATTAATGAAAAAGTAATACATTTACAGTGTTTTGTTTTGTTTTTACTTTGTGGTTTGGAAATGGTTGGCAAAGGAAGAATACTTCACAACCCTAGAAAAGTATGATTCAATTATGCTAACTGCAAACTGTATATAACTTTCTGATTTTCGTGATTCAGAGTTCTCTGAAAATCAGCATTGGTCTCACTTAAGATTTCATTAAAATAGATATTCTTTTCTTATTACTCTTAAACCTGAGCCTATATTCATATCAAGTGAAAGATGAGTTCCCTCTTGTGGTTAATTCTTGCCATTGTTCTTTCATTTAAAATCAGTAAAAAAAATGAAATCAAAGGTAGAAAGAACTTAGCCTTCATGTCATTTTTATTCAATATGCATTTTTTTAGATTAGTTCATTAAGTTTAGAAATAAATAATTTCATTGGTTTTCTTTATTCAGCCTTTCTGGTTGTCCACGAGCAAAGAAAAGTGGGATTAGAATAGTCCAAAGTAAAGAAGACAAGGAAGATCAAGAGCCAATTAGGTAAGTATGGATTGCTATATATGATTTAATCAATTATGTCGGTTTTCTTCTTATAGTTGAATGATAATGCTCTCCCATGTGTATAAATTTTGGTCATTTTTAAGCTTATGATCTATATAATTAGGATTATCTTGTTCAATTTCTTATCATATAATTCTACCAAATAATAAACAAGAGAGTTCCCAGTATAAGCTATAAGAAACTTGTTTGGGTAAAGAAGTGTAACATACTGGAATATTATCCATTAACACAATGTATTCACATATTTTTCATGCCTGGTCATGAGACGTAATATGAAGAAAGTTTTCTCTTGTCATAGGCAACAGCAAGAAATTATGTTGGATCAAAGCCATTTTCTTTTTATGTACAACTGTTTGAGTATCATTTGTTGACATCCCCATCACCACACACACACCTACCATTTTTATTTGTCCAGGAAGGATTTTTATAAAGCAGCAATTACAAAAGAACCATTAAAATACAGTGGGAAAGAAAAATATTGAAAATAGGATGATGTTTCTTGTTTTGTTTTTTAGTAATCTTTAGGTGACAGAATACTGAAAATTACAATTATATCGATACTGTAATTTTCAGAGCAGTGCTAATTATTAGGGCAATGCTTTGATTCATTCTGAATCCGGAATGTGATGCCGAATAACATTTGGCTTCTCATTCATGGGGTAACATTTTACTTACCATGAACAAGACATCTTACTACTATATACAAATTATTCTAGAGAACATCACATGAATTCCAATTTTAAGTTCAAGAAGTCATCCTGGAAAAAGCAGAATATCATGTGCACACACAGGAGGAAAAGCGGGGGGGGGGGGTTGTACAGTAAAATAAACCTTGATTATTGGGTTCAACATTCTATCTTCAAATCAGGGCATTTGATGATGAGTTATCTAGCTGAACTGTTTGGAGGGTCAAAAGGGAAATAAATGTGTATATATCTTCACAGCCATTGCTATCCAATTTCACTGTAGTTCAGATATGCTTTTTTAGAATTCTTCATCTGTTCCTATGTTCCCTTGAATTCAGTCAATTTTTTGTTCTATATCTTTCATTTTTTTAAACTTATTTCAACATAGAAATTAAATTTGAGATAGGCATCTACAAAAATTTAAATATGTACAATATGTACAATTTCTCAGTTCAATTAGTCCTCTCTCAATAAATAATTTATTGTGCTACATAAGCTTCTTTTTAATTGTATAAATAAATGTAATGCCTTATTAGTTATGTCTCTTCTCGTGTCTTTTTTCAGTCCCTAAGCAATGTTGTCTCACCATCCCATATTTAATAGGGAATGTCACCCTAATACTTTTTTTCAGTTTTCTTATACTTTATTTCTGTCCTGCATCATTTATAATACACCTGCTAATGTCCTAAGGGAATGTCTGATTCTTATTACATGGAAAAGCTATGCTTATTTGTCCTGGCTAGGAATCCAGAAGATTGCAAAAACAGAAATAATAGTTCTCCCACCATTACATCCTTAGTCCAATAATGATTTCAACAGAAGGAAGAAAAGTTCTTCTATGGCAATAGTAGAAGAATTAGTAGTTAGTGTTTGCAGCGAAAGAGGATTTTCTACATTAATGACTCTGTCATGGACTTCTGCTCCAAATCTAGTGTTTTACTTGGTTTTTATAAGAGTTAACTTCTTACTACCCAACTTTCCCAACCTTTCACAGTGAGCACCAGCCAATCATCACTCAACAGCCACAGCTGATGTCTCTTCTGAGTTTTTTTTTTCCATCTGCTATTCCTTTGAATTCAATTTTTGTTCTGTTAAATTTTGGTTTATTTTGTCAAGATCAAAAGTTATGTTCTTCTCAATAACTTGCTTCCTCCTGTCTGGCTTGCCTATGCGCAGTCTACTTGGCTGCCATATTACATGTCAGTGTCTTACTGTCAGCCTACCTCCTCAGTAGAATAGATTATTTTCAAGGAAAGTTGCTTTTCATTGCTGCTTAACTTTCCTCTATTTAAAATTTATCAGCATATTTGTATGACTTCAGTGCAGTAATCCTGGCCAAACAACAGCAATATAATTAATTCTTAATTGAAAGTGGGGTTTTTCATTAAAAGTTTCACTGAATTTCTTTGCCTGGTTTCTGCCTATATTTTCTAGTGCGTGTTACAGAGGTATTACTTGAAAGTTTTGACTCTCCTACTTCTGATGTGGGAATGCAAAACAATGAAATATTCTGAATCAATAAATGTATTACTATCAGCACTAAATATCTAGAAAGTTATATCAGTGAAACATGGGAATTGCTGCTTTCTATTTTCCCTCCATTTCTTAGCAGAGTACAATTGGGTAAGCTGAAAAAAAGGAACACGCTG
This sequence comes from Hydrophis major, assembly GCA_033807585.1. Classification (NCBI taxonomy): domain Eukaryota; kingdom Metazoa; phylum Chordata; class Lepidosauria; order Squamata; family Elapidae; genus Hydrophis; species Hydrophis major. Next base: position 265,644,533 of record CM066328.1, read on the forward strand.
GGCCAAAATGTTCTTCATGAGTTATGAAAGGGAGAAGAATAACTGAAATGTGATGATGGCTCTTCAACCATATGAGCACTTAGGTGAATGATGCTTTCAGAATGGAAAGTTACTGCAGCAATGTTTTCTTCTCTTTTTCTGCTTGCACTCATTTCATTCATTTCTACAGTACAGTAGAATTTTTAGCACTGCCCCCATAAAAGGCACTCAGTAAAGAATAGATGGAAAGAACATGATATCCAAAACATTATTAACAGTGCTGCATAGTGTCAGGGGTCCAAGTAACAGCCCAAACAGAATCAAAACTCCAAGGCCAGAGGCTTCCTTGAAGTATAGATTTATTAGGCATGTCATATTGGCACAGCTGGTGAAAACCCAACTCTGAAGTCCCCTGGGTTTTCCCCACCCAATACAAAGTCTTCCCCCTATTACAAACAACTATCACATGCCCCAGTTAGGTTACACTCTCCCTCCCAGGTGACTCCCCTCCAGGCCATGGTGAGAGTGTCCTTGGTTCCCAGAAGAAAGAATGTTATTTTGGCTACATAATTCCCCAACTATCTCTACTCCTCCTTCCCTTTCCCACAGATCCATCCAGCCTCTCTGTGGCAACCTGAAAATGCTTAAAGATAGCTCCAGGGTTGACACATAGTCTCTGAGCACATGGTCACAATTCCGTGGTTTGATGAAATATCATCTTCCTTCATAGTTTCTCCAGGGCTTTTAAGATATCAGCCACTGGTTGGACACTGCTGTAGGAATGACCAAAAAATAAAGGCAGAGATAAACAGGGCAAGAATAATTCTCATTCAGATTTTGCAGGCAATGACTATTGGAATCTCAGAGAACACAGTAGAAGGGTTTTAAACAAGCAAAGTATTAAAATAGGGGGTGTGATGTTAAAGCTAACTCAAGTTTTCCTCAGAGGAAAGTTGACTATCTGACTTTGGAGATTCCTGCCATCTAAATGATTAGCCAGCAGAGTATCAACAAGGAATTTTTGGGAAGCATGCCGTGTCTCTTACTCTTCTTTATTCTACAATCAGTCAATCTGTTCCATCTCTTTAGGAGCTTATAGGTTTGCACAATCATGTGTTATTTGCTGGAAGCAGGTGAAGTCTGAGAAGCAACATGGTTATTTTGCCAATGGGCCAGCGTAACCAGAGTCAATCTTCTACTAATGGTTTGGCCCAATCACTTTTTCAGGCGAAGGATAGAGGAAAGAAAGAAATGCATGAATAGTAACAATGAGAGTATATATTTCCCAAGTAATTTTCCAAAGTTGAATATTTGTAGGGACAAGCTAATTCAGATTGTGGCTTTCTGTGCTGAGGGTAGAGTGGACTGAGTACTCCTTGTACAAGCAAGGAGCTATCCATGTTGATGGAGAGCTGATTCATAAATATTATATTTGTTGTCTGCTTATTTAGAAAAACAGTTATAGAGTTGACATTCCCTATTGAATACCCAAAAAATAAAAATAAAAAGCTACATTTGCTATAAGTGGAAAATCTGGATATTATTACTAGCTACACTAGCATGCTTATTTATTTTATTTATTTTATTTATTTTATCAAATTTAGAAACCACCCATTTTCTTCACAGAAGGATTCTGTGTTTACTGTCTATTATTCAGAAAGGAGAAAATCTGCTTCCACTGTAACAGATCTTTCTTAGATTGGTGGTGCAACATTCCAGTATATGTACATTAAGGTTATTTCTTAATTCCATGAACATCTTTTACATTTGCGTTGCATTTCTTGGTTGGTGTTCTTATTGTTTTGTTTTGTTTTTAAACCATAAAGCATGATTGTTCTTTTTTTTATGTGAGATTTATTTTGACTTTGTTGTAGAGGCTGCCAGGTATATGATGGCAAGACAGTAAAGTTAATTTCATCTATCTGCTATCCAGATGTCCAGTTCCTGGTTGTGATGGTCAGGGTCACATAACTGGGAAATATGCATCTCATCGTAGTGCATCAGGGTGCCCTCTTGCTACTAAAAGGCAAAAGGATGGGTATCTGAATGGCTCCCAGTTTTCTTGGAAGTCAGTGAAGACGGAAGGTATGTCATGTCCAACACCAGGATGTGATGGCTCTGGACACGTCAGTGGTAGCTTTCTTACACATAGGAGGTGAGTAATGGCATTATCTATCTATCTATCTGTCTGTCTGTCTGTCTGTCTGTCTATCTATCTATCTATCTATCTATCTATCTATCTATCTATCTATCTATCTATCTATCTGTCTATCTATCTGTCTATCTATCCATCATCCATCTATCTATTGTTCCTATGTGAATTTTTTTTAAAAGCATGAATTCTATTGGTTATAGTATGCATGTGTTATAAATAATGTTTTATAGTTATTATTTTGTGAGGCATAGTTGATCAAGACTTCTAGATAAGTTGATAAAAATTGCTTAATGTCAAACCTGTGGTTCTTTCTAGAGATTTAATCATGAATCTATCATAGTAATACTCTATCCCTGGTATTGTTTACATATAACAAATTGACAATAAAGTTCCATATTGTGAACTTTTCATCTGATACAGCTGTAGAGCACAGAAGACTCTAATGTATCCCATTCATTTCAACTGAGAGGCAGATTTATGAACTAATAGCGAATAGAGAAACTGTCAATATTTGCTGTAATCAATGCCTGAAATAAACTGCAGACATTTCTCTCAAAGCAAAAACAATCATGGCTGTGCCTATATTCTACTCTGTTTTGAATTGAAAGTCCTTTCTTCTTTGTAAAGCTGCTTTTGAATGAACAGAAGCAAGAGATTCTGCTGTGGAATGTGATTTTTGCCCCCAATCTTTTCAAATGTACTTGCTGAACAAAATAATAGGATATTTAAAGAATCCTTGTGTTTAAGAAGATGCTCTGAAGAGTTGGTAAATCAAGCTTGTAAAATTATTTGTATTTTTCTGATTTTTTTAAAAAAAGAATGTGTCATTTCCAAGATAATTTGGAGTGAATAAGCAGCAGCTTGTCAATCATTCTAAATCATAATTATTAGTATTTTGTTCTGCACTCTAAATTTTATAGAAAGAAGCCTACCAATATAAAATAAAGAATAAACAGTGTTTACAGTATATATTCCCATCACACTATGTTCTTTCAGAATAAACAACATTGTTCAAATTGCAAAAAAAAGTAATAAGCAAAAAAAATAAATAAGTTGGAGGTAAGGCAAAAGAAGATAAATACTAAATAAATCTAGTTTATACCAGTTTATTCATTATACTTCTAAATATTTTCTATCCTTGCAAACCATTCTTGATCCCTCCCACCCATACATCATTTCCTTTATTGCATTTTGTTCTTTAATCACCATTTCTTGATTCAGTTTTAACTTTCTCAGTCTTTCCTTTCCTCTCTACCCAGTCATTCTTCCTTTATATATTTGTTTTATCATTTCAATCTTATTAATTCCCTGTTAACCAAACCACCGTAACATCCTTGTTTTATACTGGTCATTCTTTTTTGTACTCAGTTTTACATACATGCAGTGTCTAATTTTTTGATCCTACCCCTTCCTTCCTTATCATACACATCTCTTAAGTTATCTACTCACTAACACATCTTTAGAATCTAGTATTCTAGAATGTTTATATTACTATACTCCTTCCAGCATTCAGCTTCATACAAAATAATTTCCTGACTTTTATCCTTGATTCCATTCACTCTGCTGATGGCACCTTTTTATCTGTTTTCATCCACTCCACAAATGCTGTTTAATTCCCATTAAAAGTAATCTGCATTTATTCTGCTACTTTTATTCTTAACTATTTATCTTTTGATTACATTCTTTGCTTTGTCTATATAGGTCACAATATACATTTCTCTTATCTTCATTTTTTTACAGCATTTTTATATATGCTATTTTTTTCTCATCCACAACCTCTTTCAACCAAGCATCTTTTTTCCATATATCCTATTAGTTGCAATTCCACATATTTTTGTGACACTCTATAACATAATTTTTGACTCCGTTCCAATATCCATCCCATTCTTCCCTTCAGCCATTCTCCAGTCACTCAGTATGGTGATTAAACTATTACTTTTGGCCCAGTGGTTAAGGAATCAGGCTAGTCTCACATTAGGTGTGAAGGTGAGCTGTAGTGATTTTGGGCTAATCACACTCTCTCCCAGCCCAACCCACCTCACAGGGTCATTGAAGGGAAAATAGGAGGAGGAAAGTATATTAGGTATGTTCTCTGCTATGAGTTATTTATAAAAATAATAAAGGGAGGATAAAAATAAATAAAATAGATGCCTTGTTTCCATTCCTGTAGTCAATCTACTTTCAGATTTGTTTCTTTCATGTTCAATTTTAACCAAGGTCCACTGTAAAACAACCGATAAATAGTCCATTCTACATTCTGAACCTCTCATCATATTTATATCTTGATTAATTCTCTTAATCTTTTAGCTTTTAGATTCATATGTGCACCAATCTTTTTCTAAACAAATAGACACAACAAGTGGTGTTCCATATTTACTGAACAATATGTTTTTGTTTACCAGTTAAATTTCTATTGTATTGGTTCAAAAATGTACTAGACATTTTCAGGGCCAATCATTTCAGGTGTCCAAAGCAGTAGACCGTATGTCCCTGCATTTAAACCAGTTAGTTGGTCTGATCAAGAAAATGAAATCAAGTTATTATCAATTGGGGAAAATAAGTATAAATTATACACACCACTTCTTTAAGATAAGGATCAAGCTATTAATTCATATTCTTTGGAAATATATGCTTTAGAGATAGTTCCAATAAGCCTCCAATTAATAGTTTTATTTTTATGGAAAATATTTTTCTAATTATTGTCACAGCAGACTTTAAGTTACTTTGATTGATCCTAGAGCCAGTTGCAACCAATTGATGGTTGGGAGCCTACAGTGAGAACAAAGAGTAAAAAATTGCATATATCCCAGAAAAAAAATAGTGAACTGTTTCCATGTCATTGCCAAAAAGACCAGAAATTGAGGGTGATTTCATAGATCCTTCATGTTTTCATTTTTATTTAGACTAGGCTTATTTCATCTCAGAATGTTGATGATGAACCTGGTTGCTGTTACAGCATTTCACTGCTTGAAAATAAGGCATTTCCCCCCATAACAGTATCTGTTATTCTAACTAGCAGGTATTTTAATGGCAAAATTATATTAACACCAATATTTCAATTTTAATATTTAATTTTCTATACCCTAGAATATCTGTAAGTTAGGTTCCATGTAGTGAAGAGCATAAAAATAGTGTATAGATATTATATGACAACATATTAATGTCTCTGAACAAAACTAAATATTTTTCTTAGCTACTATATTTTATCAGTTAATGTTTATATTATAGTGAATGTATCTCTTGTTTGTATATGCAAATGTGAATGATAGAATATTAAATATAAAAGATTGAACTTCTCTGAAAAGATTTCCTTTTCCTTTTCTAAAAGCAGTATCTTCTGCTGATAGTTGGGAGAGATTTTCTTCTAATGCTGTTTCCATTGTAGCTTTAGCTGACAGATTTACAATCAAAGGCCAATTAATAGTTCTTTCCTTGCTTATTGTCTACAGTCTATCAGGATGCCCCAGAGCTACATCAGCAATGAAGAGAGCAAAGCTGTCGGGAGAACAAATGCTTACAATAAAGCAGCGGGCTAGTAATGGTAAATAGTAAATGCTTCTGAAATTAAATGGCATTGAAACCTTATTTCATGATGATGAGATTAATTTACTCATTTTGATAATACAGTACATAGAGTCCTTTTAACACAGTTTTTGAATCCTTCTCAAGAAGTCATCAGTATAGTATTTGAATCTGCTGTTGCTGTGACAACTTCATCCACACTACTCCATGTTCCTCTTCTGGTCTGGACTGAAGTGATAAAGCAAACTCTCAACTGAAGACTGTTCTGGCCACATTTTCTTCAGAAGCAAATCTCACTGGGTCCAAGAAATTATATAAAAATGCTCTTGCATTTCATTCTAAATTCTTTAGGCTAACAAGAGGCACTAATTTTATCTCTTATCTAGTTTGACAGTGTATTTAATTGCCTTAGTAATTTTATTATGTAATTTACTATTTACATTTTTTTCCAAAAATATGAGATAATTTTTATCTTAAAATATTTAAAAGACATCTGAAACAATTCTATAATTTTGACAATACTGTATGTTCAAATTTGTTAAAGAAAACTATTTTAGAATAGTTAAAATAATACATCAATAAGAAATTAAGATTGTTCCTATTTCAAATTCCAAAAAAAGAAATAAAATGAACGGTCTAAAAGGGATAGAAGAAAACATTTCCATTAAAAAACCAAGGACTATTCTATTTTCCACTGGTTTCCTTGGTCAGAGAAATGGTTGCAACTGTCTCCCAATATTCCTTTTTCAATTGGATTTCATGTGCAATCATAGGATAAAAGTCCTAGTTGCTTACATGAAAAAATGCACTCTGTCATGAATTTGCCAGATTCATATGGAATAATATTTCCATATTCCTGCACTGCTTAGACTCCATGAGGGATCAGAATTAATTGGAGTCTAGTAGCATGAATATAAATAGAATAATCCTAAAGTATAATGCTTAGAGTTTGATCTAAGTATCAACTCTTCCTATAGAATTATTGTTATTCATACATGAGTATAGAAAAGCATCACTTTTATCTAAATTACTTTTTTAAAAAAGAGAAGGAAATACAAGAGGATGAATGAGAGAAAAATGTAGAATTCCTGTCATGCCCCTGTCGGAATCTGATTCAGGGGAGGAAGCTGAGCAGCTGACAGGGTGTGGAAGTGTGGCTTCAGTGGCTGTGGAAGAAACTGGAGAAGGACAAAGGCTGGCTGGGCAGAGCAGAGGAGAGGTAGAGCAAGGAAGAGGGAATTTGGAGGAAGATCCAGGCCCTCTTCATCCTAGGGCACACAGGAAGGAACGGAGAAGGGAGCAATGTGAGTTGCATGGCTTACAGGGGAGGAAAGGGCCCTGATTCCCTTCATTAGCTGCATCTGGGAAAACAGTGTTTAAAAGGGGAAGTTGCGCACAGCAAAGTTGTTGGGAGCAAATTGTGAATTATCTGGTATCCTCAAGGCTTATCTGGGTTCCTGGAGTCTTCCCAACTGTGGGTGTTTTGCTGGGCTTTCAAGTCTGCAATTCCTTCTCCTTTCCTGTCAACCACTGCAGCGTGGTTCGTTTGGATTTTTAGTTACAGTTTGCATGTACTTTGTTTTTGGACTGTATTTCCTCCACTTAAAAGACTGTTCTTGGGAGAGTTTTTTCTCCAGCCGAAGGTAACCTGGACATTGGAGGCAAAGTTGGAGGTATTAAAGGGACATTTTCTGCTTATTTGACTGTGCTGTTTTTATGCGATGTCCCGGGTCATCACAATTCTCTTATCCCTTAAACTCATTGAACAGACAATAGACTAGGTGAAAAACAGATGCCATAGCAGTCTGTGAAGATCCTCAACCTTACCCTAAACAACTCAAAGGCACAAGGATGTCAAACAGTCTCCAACACCTGCAAAGTACAATTGCCCTGCTACTTTATCAGTATTCTGTGACATTCTAGGTGACATGGTTTCCTTCCGCCTTAACCTGTTTTATTTCCATACACTTCTTACTTTGATTTTCTCCTTTTGCTTAAACAGGAATAGAAAATGATGAAGAAATTAAACAGTTAGATGAAGAAATAAAAGAGCTAAATGAATCGAACTCCCAGATGGAAGCTGATATGATTAAACTTCGAACTCAGGTAACAGTTTTACAAAGCCTGAAATTGAGTGTGTTTCCAAGAAAGACAGACAGATGTGTGCACACAGACATACAACAGACACCCAAATATACCTCACACACCAGACCCATGCATAAATGGGATGGTACTATAGAAAAGATGCAACTTTTTACAAATTTCTCCTTGTCCTGTAGCCTCCTGAAAAGCTTTCCAGATTGGGAAGATGCTTCTAAACTTACTTGCCAAATATCACTTCTCACTCTTTCTTCAGTGGGAGCATGACTGGGTTTCATGACTGGAGTCCATTAGAAATTCTCTGGATACAACCTAATATTATTGAGCTAAATAATTATTTGCTTTTAAATTGTCATGTTTTACATTGTGCAATCATATGTTCTTTTAGATTACCACAATGGAAAGCAACCTGAAGACAATAGAAGAAGAAAACAAAGTAATTGAACAACAAAATGAGTCTCTCCTTCATGAATTGGCCAATTTGAGCCAATCTTTAATTCATAGTCTAGCTAATATCCAGCTACCACATATGGTAAGTGATTGAAGGGTCAAATAAGGAATTAGGCAGTCTTCTTCACCTCATACAGTAGATGTCTTTTTGTTTTTATGTTTATGACTCCTCAAGCAGATGGAGATTTGCGATATCATCCCTGAAACCATAAAGATAAATTTAACTGCTTAAAAAGAAATGGTGGGCCAAATCCGATGTCTCCTGTAAAATTAAGTAAGCTTTAAACTAGGCCTTTTTAAATGTATTAACAAAATATGTTATTGTACTGTGATAGTTTATTTTGCATATATGAATATACAAAAAAAGCAATTAGAAGTTGTATATGAACTACTATTTAATATCTCGTAGGAACCAATCAATGAACAAAATTTTGATGCTTACGTGACCACTTTGACGGACATGTATACAAATCAAGATCGTTATCAGAGTCCAGAAAATAAAGCCCTACTGGAAAATATAAAGCAGGCTGTGAGAGGAATTCAGGTGTGAACAGCTGCTATAGTGGTGAAAAAACTTACCTTTAAAAAAAAAAGATGCCTCTTGTTTTTTGCTGCTGTAATTTACCAGAAAGTGTTATATATTTCTTTCTGTTTAAAACAGTGTTATGCTCACAAGACTTCATAATAATTTTATGTCTTGCTTTGAAAATAGTAATTGCAGAATAGTTTTTTGAATACATTCACATTTTGTACGTTTTCATATAAGCTGACATAGTGTGATATGCCATGTAATGTTTATAGCTGCTGATGTATGCACATTTTGGGGGTAAATATATTTCTGAAGAGGTAAGCTGATCAAAATAAAGAGTGTAAATTCTTTTTAATGCTTTAGTGATTAAATGTTTTAGTATTTTGAACTGAAATGGACAAAAAGAAAAAAAAAAGGGAAAAATGCTTTGAATGACAATGTTGCAGTCTCCAGCCACTTTTTAAACACGCTCATTTGTCCCATTGCTGGAAGATTTTATGGGATTTAAGAAATACATTTTGTGTGCATATTGTTTCATAGCAAGAATTGGTTGCAAAAATGCTTTATTTTTTAAAAAATGCCTGAAAATATTGTGTAACTTTTGTTTTCAGAGGATGGTATGTGGTGGGGGCAATAAAAATGGGGTTTTTTTAAATTTAAGAAAAGGGCATGAATTAGATGTGAAATGTAAAAGGAGCAATTTATTGTAAGACAACATCAAGCCATGGAAATTTGACAGAAGATTCAAAGCAGCTTAAACAGCACTTTTTAATTAACTTCTAAGCATTACTTGGTATGAATATGGGAACTTCCACAATGACAGGAACTCTGATCAGAGGTGGACTACGGGAAGATTTCAACTTTACTTTTCAAACTCACTTTGGAGTCAACATCCTTTATCTCTCCAGAACTCTTAAGAGTGTCCATCTGAGTTATCTGTAAAAGCAATGTAGTTCATCATTTCATAACTTCACTTTTTCCTTTTTCAGGCAAAACACAATTGTTTAAAAGAAAGATTGCCTGTAAACAATAAAAGGTTTCCATTTGGGAACTAATTCCCAAACATTGTCATTTACAGCAGTTGCTGACCAGGATTCATTGCTACTTTACCTAGGAAATGGAATGCAGTTCAGCGAATCTGATTGTTTCACTTTCTTCCCTTTTTACTGGTTATGTTCTGCTTTTGGTTGGAGTACAATCATTCATAATTGTAGCATTTCCATATGCTATCTATTTGTTCTACTGTTACCTATTGCAAAAAATGAATGCAATCAAAAAAATTAATGTAACTAAATATACTTTGGCACTTTTTTGCTTTAAATTGCATCATTTCAAGCTAAAAATGTATTGTACTTTTTAAATTTGATTGTTATTTCTTCAAAATAACTGCACTAAATGTATGCATAAGACCACTTTTCTTGAGACATTTTTGTTTATCACTTAATAGTAGTAATTCAGATGGTGTGTTGTGTTTGTCGAATGTTGAATTCATTTCAATTTGATAGCATATCTTTTCCTTCCATGTCTTGATGTTATGCAGAAAAGTACAAGAGTACTTAAAAAAATTTTGTTATGAAAAAAGATGGGTTTTGTAAAAAAATAATAATAATAAAATAAAATATTTTTAGCAGAACAGGACTTACAGGGTCATTGTCCCCACAATGTGCCAGTTGACTATTTGCACTTACCTTGCCCTATATATCCATACGGAGGTGTGCAATTTCTTGTGTCATTAGGTTTGTGACACTAAATTTGAACAAATTAGAGTGGAAGCCAGTGTGGCGAATCCAATATTATTGCTAAGGGGAGACTACAGGGATCTCACAACAAATATTCTGATACAATACTCAACCTCGGTATATATATATGTATAAATATATGTATATCCCAGCGGCACTTTATACTATACACTGTACAAAAAGCTTACAGTTTTCCACGAGGACTTTAATAACTAGCTGGGAGAAGATGATGTAATTACTTTGGGGCTCTGCAGTATCTTCTCTGTACAGTGCCCTCCTTTCTGTTGTGCTATTAGTTGTAGCTGCCACGCTCAGAATTGCCTTTTTGAGAGCTGAAGCAAGGTGCTTGAGATTCACCTCCTGCCATATCTATTGTCCTTTGGCCCTGACCTCCTTGGAGGGCTCTCATTGTTCATAATGGCATATGCATTTTTCCACTGCATTGTGTCTGCAGCTTCTTTGCCAATATAGTAATGCTTTCCGTAGAGTAATAGATAGTATCAGTTTTGGATTCTTATTGTTATCACCTATGTACAATGGAAAAGGGATTTTAAGCACAAATCCGCGCTCCTCATCTAATGTTGGTACATAATATCAAATCAAAAGTTATCTGTGACTATTATATAGGGATCACAAAAGTGTCACATATTAGAATGCTGACATTTCATCTGAAATTATTGTGAGTCATCAGAGTTTATTTATTCTAACTTATTGTTCAATTTCATTTCTAAGTTTTATTTAAGTGATCATTTATTAAGACAGAATTTTGTATAAACTACTTATTGTGCTCTCTGTGGAACTGAGGTTTGATTTATTTTTGTACTACACGGCATGGGTTTGTTGACATTTTAATTTTGCTATAAATGTGTGAAATCACAAGTTGCTATGATAACTTCATTTTTAAATTGTGAAATTTGTACAAATTTTGTCATGCTGGATGTGAACACATCTTACTCTAAATAAATAAATAAAATGTGTTGCCACATTTGTAGCACAGCTGTTCTCTGGTTAATTGTTACCTATCATATATTCCCCATAAAATAGAAAAGCCTGTATGCCATGGTCCCTTTTTTCATTTTCATCACTGAAATGATTTTTTTTTTGTTTAATCAAATTCTTCTTAAGCATGACTGTTTTTTTTAAAGGCCACTCAAAACCATCCTTTTAGTCAATAAAACTGACATTTTCAAAATTTAAGTTGTTTTAAGTTAGAATTGTTCACATGTACAGTTACTTTTTGCTATAGTTTTTACAATCATTTCCATTTTCCTAAGGCTTATCTTACAGTACTCATATTAATTTGCCTTTATGGTGCCTACCATTGAAAATGATGCAGCAGTTCTTAAATTCTCATTGTACTTATAGCCTGTTTTGTATAGTACTAATTGATATTTATCAGTGCTGAATTTTGTTGTATATTTTCCAATTTATTTGTTTGTTGAGGTTTGATCTAATGGTTAAGGCACAAGGCTGGAAACCGGGAGACTGTGAGTTCTAGTCCAGCTTTAGCCAGGAAAGCCGCTAGATGACTTTGGACCAGACAACTCTCTCTTGGCCAACAGTGTCAGACTTGGGCAACAAGGTCAAAATATGTCAACTCAGCAAGATTTCAGGTCCTTTTTTTAATGAATTTTTTAAAAGGAATTTAATTTATCGGGAGGGTTAAAGTATGCCATGGCTCTCAATTATTACACAATGCCAATCTCTAATTTCTCTAATGGTTTACAAAAACATTTTAATGATATAATTGTCCATATGAATAAACTATTTTAGAAATATTAGCATGGATCACATATAGGATCCTTTTTAATGTACTGTACTGGTTTCAGTGTCAAGTGGTATACTACATATTAGCTCACAAAAGCAGCAATGCATCAACATACAGATTGTCCTTAACTTGGCATAAACACAAATTGCAAGATACATCTTGTGAAATCTTCATCATTTTCCTGTGATCTCTTAATAAATGACTTTCCAAGCAATAGTTACAATATATTGTCAAATCAATATTTTAAATAATTTAAATTAATAAGAAATATAAATTGAGCATCTGTTTACAACTCTTATCAAGGCTACTAACTAATGTTGTAAGGAAGGAAAAATATAGTAAGTATTAAGTTATTCATACTTTTGATCATTGATTGATGCAGAAAAAAACAATAGCAGACATTTGTTTTCTACATTCTCCTTTCTTACTGAGTATTGTTCAAGAACTATATATAATATTCTCTGGTCCTATTGGTGTTTTTTTTAAAACTAAGAGATGTAACATTTCCTGAGATAGATGAGATACACTCAGGAAATACCAGAACTTTAAACTAAATTGAGGGAGAAAAGTACAAGGAAGCAGTGATAACCTACTTCTGGACTGCTTATATAAGAAAATTATATGGTATGTCTATACAGTTACCAGGATTCAAACTGAAGTTGAGGAAGTATATATAATATATGCAGACAATAGTACTTCGATAGTACAATAGCTTCCATTCCCTCACAATATTGTAGTTCAGAACCTCCATCCAACAGGGCTGATGCAAGTACACGGAAATAAGTGAACATTTTTTTCTTAGTATAATAAGATTGATGTAGCTGTCTCTACAGTAGCTGTCATGATTAAGCACCATACTTTTATTAATTTGTATGAATATCTCTTATATGCTAATTACATATTCTACTGTCATGCAGACTCCAAGAGCTAGTCTATATTTCTAGGATCTGTGTGTACTGTGGTTTCCTGACCTGTTTATAGGTTTCTCATGAGGTCAATGAGATGTTCTAGGATTCTTATTCTTCTAGGTATATTCCACAGTTTGATTGGTTGACCACAGTCAAAAACATTTTATAATCAATAAAGCACATATTGACATATCTTGGTATTCTCTGGCTGTCTCAATTTCCAGCATGCATCAGCAATAATGTAGCTTACTTTTTGGCCTTTTCTAAAGCCGGTTTGAACATTGGCATTTCTTTTTCCTTAATGGGCTCTAATCTGTGTTGAATGTTTTGCTAATGTGTAAAATAAAAATGATAATGTATAATATAGTTTGCCCAATTTATTAAGTCTCATGTCTTTGGTATTGGTATGCAGACTAACTTTGTCCAATCTGTTGGCCAGTGGGTCATTCTTCAGATTTGCTGGCAAAGCTTGGTTCAAATCTTTACTAACTCGTCTTTTGCTTGCTGTGTTCCTGTGGATAGTTCATCAATGTCAGCATTCCAGAGAACCTCCATTCCAGTCAATAATTCCGAGATTGTATTTTCCGATGTGATAATGTCTGAAGTACTGATCTAATTTCATCTTCCAGTACCAGAGGTTGTTATAAGTAACGAATATATTCTAAGGTACTGTGGACGTTGACCTCTATTATACAGTATTTCAGTCAATATAGTCTTTCCATCTTTGATCTTTCAATTGGCAACCATTTGTTCATTGTAACATATCAATTTAATTGAGAATTGAACTCAATTCTAAGTTTTCAGAAGATTTTTCTCATTTTTCCATGTCTGTTTTCATCTTCAATGTCTTTACAGGTGTGATAATACTGTTTCGTTTCTAACAGCTCTCTGACATTAAGTTCTTTCCTGACATATTTGTCTTTCTCAGTTTTGGCTTCTCTTCTCTTCTTGGCAGTTTGCATAGTTTGTTCTGACATCCAGCTTGGTTTTGTCTACTTCATTAGCTTATTTTGAATGTTGTATTGAGCAGTTCATGAACAGTTCCACAGCCAGCACCTGGTTATGACTTATATATAGCCTGACATATATATAGCTGTGGCTATAATTGAGCTCCTCCATTTCCTTTCAGCAACAATATAAATTTGACTTGTATGTACTCCATGTGTTGAGATCCATATGCCCTCTCCCCCCGTCCCCGTCCCCCCCGATTTTGGGGTCCTGGATAATATGGCATGTCTATTTTGCTCCAAGTAGATAATGATTATCTTGAAGTGCCATAGGGATCCCACCTAGCAGTAATTTGACCCAGACTTTGCTCTTGTCTCACTCATACATGATTACATTTCTAATTATCAAGCTGTGTTTAGGTCACAATGCAATACTACTAAGACAGCACTTAGAAGTTTAGACTGGCCCTTTTCTTTAAAATGTGTTAATTACATAATTAGGAATCATAAAGCAATCATGCCTAAAAACAGCGAAAAAAAATAAAGAGCTCCCAACTGTGCAAAAGAATTTAAGAATGGCTGATATGTTGTGCTGTGCATAGCTAGTTAAATATTCTAAATAAATATTTGCACTATATCACATGTCTCAAATGGTATTTGTTACTATTTTCCAACGGTTTGAATTATTGATAGATATATTATAGTTTGTTGCACAATCAGGCAGATGTTTAGACTGGATTTGGCATTTTTGTACACCTATAGAATAAAGACAGACAAGTTGGCTCTGTGAAGCTGCCACAATACTCTTCCTTCAGGCATGGGAACAACACAATTTGCCTCATATAAAAAAGACACTTCAGGTCAATCTAAGACCTCATCCTGGCAGTTTTGTTAGCTTCTACTTGTATCAGATGAGACTGTAGAGGAAGTGAAGCAATGTTGATCAGGCAGTTTTTGATAGTCTGAATCAACTTTGTGAAAATGAAACACTTCTTTGAAATTTTGTACAACCTAATTATAAAGGTTACCAAATATTTTTTCAAAGGTAAATCCTGAATTCCAGAAACTCAGTCCAAGAATGTTAGTGATTTCCCCAATACCACAATAGAAATGAATACCACAACTACTGCTAATAATGTTAGAAATCAGAGGGAGGGATTACAGGTGAAACTCAAAAAATTAGAATATCGTGCAAAAGTTCATTTATTTCAGTAATGCAACTTAAAAGGTGAAACTAATATATGAGATAGACTCATTACATGGAAAGCAAGATAGTTCAAGCTGTGAAGTGTCATAATTGATATTATGGCTAACAGCTCATGAAACCCCAAATCCACAATCTCAGAAAAGTAGAATATTGTAAAAAAGTTCAATATTCTAGGCTCAAAGTGTCCCACTCTAATCAGCTAATTAAGTCATAACACCTGCAAAGGGTTCTTGAGCCTTTAAATAGTCTCTCAATCCAGTTCAGTAGGAATCACAATCAGGGGAAAGACTGCTGACCTGACAGTTGTGCAGAAAACCATCCTTGACACCCTCCATAAGGAGGGAAAACCTCAAAAGGTAATTGCAAAAGAAGTTGGATGTTCCCAAAGTGCTGCATCAAAGCACATTAATAGAAAGTTATGTGGAAGGGAAAAGTGTGGAAGAAAAAGGTGCACAAGCAGCAGGGATGACCACAACCTGGAGAGGATTGTCAGGAAAAGGCCATTCAAAAGTGTTGGGGACTTTCACAAGGAATGGACTGAGGCTGGAGTCAGTGCATCAAGAGCCACCACACACAGATAGATCCTGGACATGGGCTTCAAATGTCATATTCCTCTTGTCAAGCCACTCCTGAACAACAAACAACGTCGGAAGTGTCTTATCTGGGCTAAAGAAAAACAGAACTGATCTATTGCTTCTGATGAGAAAAACTTTTGCATCTCATTTGGAAACCAAGGACCCAGAGTCTGGAGGAAGAATGGAGAGACACACACTGCAAGATGCTTGAAGTCCAGTGTGAAGTTTCCACAGTCTGTGTTGATTTGGGGAGCCATGTCATCTGCTGGTGTTGGTCCACTATGCTTCATTAAGTTCAGGGTCAACGCAGCCGTCTACCAGGAGATTTTGGAGCACTTCATGCTTCCTTATGCAGATGAGCTTTATGGGGATGCTGACTTCATTTTCCAGCAGGACTTGGCACCTGTCCACACTGCCAAAAGCACCAAGACCTGGTTCAGTGACCATGGGATTACTGTGCTTCATTTGCCAGCAAACTCTCCTGACCTGAACCCCACAGAGAATCTATGGAGCATTGCCAAGAGAAAGATGAGAGACATGAGACCGAACAACGCAGAAGAGCTGAAAGCTGCTATTGAAGCATCCTGGTCTTCCATAACACCTCAGCAGTGCCACAGGCTGACAGCTTCCATGCCATGCCGCATTGAGGCAGTAACTGCTGCAAAAGGGGCCCAAACCAAGTACTGAGTACATATGCATGCTTATACTTTTCAGAGGTCCAATATTGTTCTATGTACAATCCTTGTTTTATTGATTGCATGTAATATTCTAATTTTCTGAGATTGTGGATTTGGGGTTTTCATGAGCTGTAAGGCATAATCATCACAATTATGACAGATCATGGCTTGAACTATCTTGCTTTCCATGTAATGAGTCTATCTCATATATTAGTTTCACCTTTTAAGTTGCACTACTGAAATAAATGAACTTTTGCACGATATTCTAATTTTTTGAGTTTCACCTATATAAATAGGAAGCATTACTGTTTAATAGGGTGCTTAAACTACATTCATACAACATGCTAAAATGGGTTAAAATGAAGCTTCTGAGAATTCCTACATCATATTCTTGTCCTTGATGTTAAAGGATAAAATGTCCATTTATAGGTAGACCTTGACCTGCAACTGTTCATTTAAAAATGATTAAAAGTTATGACAGCCTGAGAAAAAGTGTTTAATGACCTGTACTTTATGCATGACTGTCACACCAAACTGATAGTCACATGATTGCAATTCAGATTTCTGGAAACATTTGCTAATGGTTGCAGCATCCTGTGGTCACATAATCACACATTGCAACTTTGTTGTCCATTTCAGGGAGGGGGGAATCCATTGGGAAAGCTGGATTTACTTACTGACTATGTGGCTCACAACAACTGCAATGATTCACTTAACAACCACGGAAAAAATGGTTGAAAAATCAGCTCCAGACACATGATGATTTGCTTTATGACTGCCCAGATTTACAATCAAAATTCTGAACCCAACTGTGATCTTAAGTCAATTGTACTTGTGCAACTGAGAGAATTTCTAAAACTTGTTTATAAGAAGCATTTTCTCTTAGGAAATGTACACTTCTTGAAATAAGTGACCATTGTATTAGGAAAGACAATATTCTAATAATTTATAAAAAAAATCAGAAAACTAAGAGGATGTAAAATGCTTATTAACTTAACTTTGGGATATCTTAAGGAAATGCATGTTGTTGTCAGGATCAACGTGAAACAAATTTATACCCATGTGCTTTATATCTGGCGGTCATATTCTTTGTAAAATTAAACTAGAAATAATTCCATAAGCTCAGTTTTCATTTATATGTTTTCACAAAAGCACAAGTATTAGATGACAAATACCAGCAAGTGGCAGTATTTGACAAAAATCAAGATGAAGAGCAGGAATGTTTGAAAGGAAGTCTCACTTGTAGGTAGTATAAAGAAAGTAGCAATAATAGATTTTTATCTGACGAAAATGCATTTTTACTGCTCAGAGGCCTTACATTTGATATTGTTTACTTTTAAAAACCAGGGACTAGGAATCCAAGAGGAAGCATTCATTAGCATTAATGTGATTCTACTGGTTTGTAATACAAAGTAGGGAACATGTTTTGGCCAATAAGCAAGATACTCTGCCTCTGAGGATTCCTATTTAAAAGTCCAAATTTTTCAAAAAACCTGTTTTATTTATACAATTGACTGTAACATAATAATTAGAGATCATTTTTTCTCACCAATATTCATATTACAAAAGATATTACTTGCTATTCACATTAAAAATTCATCATGTGAATATATTTAATATCTGCTGTTCCAAAGGTTGGGTATTATTTTTATACTTAATGATAGAATCCAAGACTCCTGCTACTTAGATAAAAATGTATTTCTGCTTTGCATAGCTGACCTACTGTGGCAACAACTTGCCGAAGTTTGAAGACAGCAGTGATCATGATGGAAAATGATATCATAAAGATTCTCCGAAAGCAGGAGAATCATCCCTTTGTCACACACCTTGTTGATTTCTACCAATGTCTTTGAGTAATAGTAATAAATCTTTTTGGCCCAAAACATGTCTGCTCCATTTCTTCTACTTTTGGATACAACTTAGACAACTGCAATAGCTTCTAGAATGTCTTGGACAATGTCTAGAAAACAGCTATTTTCCTACTTAGTATTAAATTTTGTTCCAGAAAAAAATAGCTATTTTCCTTATTAGTGTGGGTCAATAATTAGTAGAAAGGCAGAGTGCTTACAGTAACTCCCAACATTTCATCATGTCATAAATATTTTTAATTCAGGACATCCTGTTTCAGGCTCAAGATAGTATAAATACAACTCCAGTTGTAAATTAGGCCTTTCCAGTATTGTTTAAGATTATTCAGCATAAAAATATATCATGTTGCTTCTTACTCCCAGAGAAAACAGGAGCTAACTTCCCCTTGTCTACTACCAACAGATTAAAGTTAAATGTAAAACTATAAACATCTGCTCAGATTTGTTCAGTACGCTTACAGATAGCACAATTGGCAACCCTGCATATTGTACAATCATCAGAAAGGGCGTTGATACTTACCTGACGCCCGTTCTTTTTGAGCTGTGAAGAGCATCCAGTAGTGGGAGGTGCTTCAGTCTCCGCATGTCTAGGCTGGGCTTAATTTGTGGACTGTTCCTCTTCCTCCACGGTACTCCTCCCCAGTGTTCCCCAGTTTTGGCGAAGATGAGATACTTAACTGCCCTCGTCCTCAATGTCCTAACAACTCATTGGCTGAAACAGGGCCCCAGCAGATGGAAAAAAAGGGGGTGGGGCTGGGTGCTCTTCACAGCTCAAAGAGAACGGGCGTGTCAGGTAAATACCAAGGTCTTTTCTCCCATGAGCTGTTCAGAGCATCCAGTAGTGGGACATACCAAAGCTTGGCCTGTCCTATGGGAGGGACTCCGTCTGGCCTGGAATCTCCTCCTGGTCCCTATGGACCCGTTGCAGAACTCTTCTGCCAAAGAAAGCCTCAGTGGATGCAAACACATCTATTTTATAATGTGCAAACACATCTATTTTATAATGTCTAATGAATGGCGATGGGGAGGCTCAAGTTGCGGCTTGACATATTTCAGTTATTGGTGCCTGTGTGGCCCATGCTGCCGATGTTGCAGTGCTCCTTGTTGAATGAACTGTTATGCCCCATGGCAGCTGTAGGGATCGAGTCTGATAAGTTTTCACTATTGCAGCCCGTAGCCAACGGCCAATCGTGGAAGGTGAGACCTTGCATCCCTGAGTGTTGGGCTGAAAGGACATGAATAAGGCCTCCGTTTTTCTGAAATCCGCTGTGCAGTTGATATATATTTGCAATGCTCGCCTCACGTCAAGTCTATGCCATTGCAGTTCCATCCCCTGGGATGGTCTGGGGCAAAAATTAGGGAGTATCAGCTCTTGTGCCCTATGAAAAGCCGAGTTTATTTTGGGTATAAATGTAGAATCAGGGCGAAGGACCACCCGGTCAGCATGGAAAACACAAAGATCTTGTCTGATAGACAAGGCTGCAATCTCCAAAATACGACCAACAGAAGTGATCGCTACAAGGAAAACTATACGTCAGAAATTGTAATCTTGACAATTTCAAGGGTTCGAAAGGGCCCTTAGTGCGACAAGGACCTTGTTAAGATCCCAGGTGGGATAACAGTGCACCGCTGGAGGGCATAAATTTGTGACTTCTCGAAGGAAAGTCCGTATGCATGGATGTTGGGAAAGAGAAAATAGGCCTTCACAAGTGAGAACTGATGCCAAGGCCACCACCTGTCTTTTCAATGTATTAGGTGATAATCCCTTGTCAAGTCCCTCTTGTAAGAACTCAAGAATTTGAGCCACAGAGGAGAGGTGGGATCAATTCGAGACTCGGTACACCATTTGCAGAAACTGGACCATGTGGCACTGTAAATGAGAATTGTTGAGGGGCGTCTGGCAGCTAGGATAGTGGTGATAACTCTGTTGGAAAACTTTTCGCTCTTCAGACAACTGCGCTCAACCTCCAGATGGTCAGGTGCAACCATTGAGAGTCCGGATGATGAAGGGGCCCCTGAGTTAATGAAACCCTGGCGGGCAGGATTCTCCATGGAGCTGATATGGAGAGACTGCGGAGGTCTGCAAACCATGGCCGTCTGGGCCAGTAAGAAGCTACTAGAAGTAGTTCTGCCCTCTTGTCTAGCAATTTCTGGATGACCTTGGAAATCAGTGGAAGGGGCAGGAATGCATACAGGAGTCCTGGGGGCCAACGACAGTGGAGCAAGTTGAAGATCTCCACTCCTTGTGAGGGGTACCTGGACAAAACTCTCGGGAGCTGAGTGTTGAGGGGGGAAGTGAACAGGTCCACCACCGGCTGTCCAAATGTCCTGACCACTTCTTGAAACAGGGAGGGATGGAGGTGCCACTCCGATTGATTGGTGGTGGCCCTGCTCAGCCAGTCTGCCTATGTATTTGACAGACCCGAAATGTGCTCTGCTCTGATGGAAAGTAGGTTGGTCTCCGCCCAACGACACAAGCGCTCCGCTTCTCGCGTGAGATGTTTCGACTCTGTGCCCCCCTGTTTGTTTATGTGAGCTTTGGCTGTTACGTTGTCGGTCAATATTAATATGTGCTGATTGCATACCTGAGGAAGGAAGCTGCAGAGAGCCAGGTGTACTGCTCGAAGCTCCAGCCAGTTTATGCTGTACAACTGTTCTATGGCAGACCAGCAGCCTTGGGTTGTAAGCGATTGAATGTGAGCTCCTCATCCAAACAGGCTGGCATCGGTGGTGATAGTAAGTCTGTGTGGCTCCTTGAAGAAGCAGCCTCTGTTGATGACTGGTCTGGTCCACCAGAGGAGAGATATCAGGACCTTTGGTGGTATCCTGACCTTGTGTTTGGAGTTGCCTCAGCCGGAGCGCTGGTATGGAAGCAAGAACCACTGGAGAGATCTAGTGTGGAGCCAGGCCCAAGGGATGATAGAGATACATGAAATCATCTTGCCTAAAATTTTGATAGATCAGCTAGGGACACCCTCTTAAAACCCCTGATCTCTTTAACTAATTGCTGAATGCTGTTTAGTCTATCTGGTGACAGGTAAGCCTTGCCTTCCACAGTATCTATGATAGCCCCCAGGTAGGTTAACCGAGTCGATGGTGTTAATTGACTCTTTTTCCAATTTATTGAAAAGCCATGTTTTTTTAAGGATTGTAATGTGGTTTGAGTGTCTGACTGCTTGATGGGCGGAAGATGACAAAATCAAGATGTCATCAAGATAATACTGGAGTCATACAGGGATGTCCCAGAGATGAGCAGCTAGCGCTGCAAGAACCTTCGTGAAGGTCGTAGGGGCAGAAGCTAGTCCGAAAGGAAGGGCCACATATTCAAAATGATGGTTATTATAACAGAATCTCAGAAATTTATAGTGAGAAGGCCAAATAGGAATATGCAGGTATGCCTCCATCAAGTCTATGGACGTGAGGACGTCACCCTTTCTTTTCTTTTTTTTTAAACAAATTTTATTAATTTTACAGAGAACACAATAAAACATAAACAAAACTAAAAGATCTTTTCTGAAGGTTGTCTGATCCCGGGTTGAAACTCTTCACACAGACACAAATTCAAACATCATATTCACTTTATATATCCTTCCATATCTTATTATCATTTTCTTTTATATATATATATATAAACCATTTTTATCAATTTTATATAAACAATGCACAAGGCATAACAGCTTATAAGTTCTTTTCTAAGAAAAAATAATAAAAGAAGAAAACCAATAGAACATAACAATTCCAAATTATAGTATCAATACTTTGTCTATTTAACTTCATATCTTATCCCAACTTCTCCTTTTCATCCAAATTATTTCTTATTAATTAAAATTTTTTTTGCCTTTTTTCAATATACAACATCCAAAAAAAAAAACATAACAAAACCTTTATATATCCTTTCATATCTTATTACCATTTTCAATAATATTCTTTGTCTGTTCTATTTCCAACTATCCATTCATCTTTTTTCTTTTATTATACTTCTCCTAAACACCAATTGGAGTAACGTCTATAACTCATTACCCTAACTTAAAAGTACTTCATATAACAATTTTTCTTGGGATTCTGTTTAAAAGATTCTAAAATTACACAATGAATTTTATACTCTAAATACGCATATAAAAAACACAATCTTATGTACCCTCCAGAATCCCTCTTTTATCCTAAATTAAATTCACCAATTGTCTCTGAATAAACTTTTTTTCTTTAGATCTTGCTTCCCCCCATTGAGGCTTCTCCTCCCCCCCTTTCTCTCTTGCTTATTCTTCTCCTTGCCCTTTTTACCCCTTTGTCTTTCCTCCTCCCTTTTCTTACTCCTTTTCCTTTGCTTTCTAACCTTGCCTCCACCTTTCCGCTCATTTTTCTCTTCTTTGGTTGTTTTTATAATTCTTAAAATCCCCTTTTTCTTATCCTTTTTCTCCTCCTCCCCGGAAAGAACCCATTGTTCATCAAAGAAGGCTTCTTCTTCCTCTTCTTCTTTGTCCCAGTCCTTCTGCTGCGTTGTCAACTTTTCATAAGTACATAACGGCATTTCTAAGAATTGAAACAAAGTGCCCAAAGTATCTTCCTTTTTATATTTTTGATATTCAGTCTTTAGTTCATCCACAAGCGATGCCATTATGAAAAAAGAAACTTTTCCCAAAACAACCACGAATATTTTTAATCAAGAATAATTCAAAAAAAAATTCCAAAAATTAATACTTTTCTTCCTTCTTCTCTTTCTCTTTCTGGGGTTAATGTTTAATCAAAGAGGTCCAATTACCATATACCTTTCTTTGGGATTCTAGGCAATCTCCTCCTTTTTCAGCTTCTGCTACAATTTTTTTTCCTCTCCCTTCCCACTTGCAATATCAATTTTAAATAATCAGAAATCCAAACCTCCAACAAGGGTTTTCCAATTTCTTAAGTTTTTCAATGTCCAAAAACCCTTTTGTCCCTTAGCTTCAACTCTCAAAACAATTCACTTTCAATGTCCAATATGTCCAAACATATCTGCTGTTTCCATGGGGTGGGAGAGTGAAGAAAAAAAAAAAGTTCCCTTTAACAGCTTCTCCGCCGCTTTCGCTCTTCTTAGAGATACAATGTATCCTCCAGCAATTCAAACAGCTCAGTTCCAGGCAATTTAAAGGATGTTACTTGACCCGGCTCAGACAAAACTTTCACTCTTCACATTTCCTCCAGCGCAATCTTACCCGGTTGCTGGCTGCTTCGTGGCGGCCATTGCTGACCGCCGCTCCACCGCCTTGGGAAAAAGGGGTTTTTCTGGAGAAGGGGGGGGTCTGCGACACCCCCACCTCCCTGTCCGACTCCCCTCTCTCTTCAGCTGTCCCTACAGGGCAGCCATATCCCCCTGACCCATCTGGATCGGGGGTACCTCGGCGGCTAGCACAGCAGGAATCGCGAGCTGTCGCGAATTCCTGCTGCCCCGAAGCCACGCGAAACCGGAACTCAGGACGTCACCCTTTCTGATGCCAAGTAAGCTAGATTGCAGAGTATGCATTTTAAACTTGCGATATACTAAGAAACGGTTGAGATGTTTCAGGTCTAATATCGCTCTCCACTCCCCCAAACTTTTGGGAACAACAAAAAGATGTGAATAGAAACTTCGCCCTCATTGAGTGGTAGCTACTGGTTGGATGGCTCATATATCCAGTAGGTGTTGGATAGCCGATTCCATGAGATTACGTTTAACCGGGTCTCTGGAGAGAGGGCATGTCATGAAAAAATCTGGGGGCAAGGCCAAATCTGATCATGTCTCTGACCCAGGACTCAGAGGTTGAGGAGTCCCATTGGTCAGCAAATAATTTAAGGTGTCCGCCAATGGGGGTTGGGTCCCGGGAGTTATCTTGGATGCTGAAAAGGCCTGTTTCCTGCTCCCTGAAAGGATCATTTGGATTGACCACCCCTTCTGCTCCTATCCCCAAAGTCGGACCTATCTGGCTGCTGCCCTGGTCTGAATGATGGTGGTCTCTGATATCTGGGTGAAAAGGATCCCTGGTAAAAGGGTCGAAAGGATCCCCTCCAAAAGGACTGGGGGTTTCTAGGATCTGACTTCCGAAAAAGGGAAGGAAGAATTTTCTTTTTTGTTACGGGTTTCGATTAGTAGTGGATCAAGGGAAGGGCCAAACAGTCTGTCTCCCACAATTGGGGATGAAGCCAGCTTGCATTTGTGCTTAAAGTCGGCTTGCCAATGTTTTAACCATAGCAAGCGTCGCGCTGTGACATGTGAAGTAATGACCCTGGCTGAAAACTTGACTGCATGATAAGTTGTATCAGCTGAGAATTCAGCAGCTGCGATAAGTTTAGCAATATCTTGGTGTGCTCTAAGGTTAGAATTAGGGACATGTTCCTGTAAGAGGCGGAGTCATCTGAGAGACAAACAGGTGAAGAAGGAGGCAGCTATGGCTGCTCTGATGGCCTGCGTCAGACTGATGGGTTCTGCGTAGGGCTAGCTCGGCCCGTTTTTTCCTCCGACTTTAATGCTTCCAGTGCATCACTTGGAATGGGGGAGGACACTAATCCCACTATAGGTTGATCTACCTCGAGAGTATTCAATAATTTTGAGAAATCAGGGGCCAAATTGAAATATTTCCTGGCATATCCAGTGGGGGCTGAGTACACCCCTGCAGAGGCCCACTGATTCTGTACCAAGTCCGAAAACATGGGAAGAACTGGGATCACTTCTGCTTCAACTACTGGTTGGTTGAAAATCAGATACTCTGGTCCCTCTTCCGAAGGAGTTGGGGTGGTGGAAGGGGTCGACTTGTTTAGACGTGCAATATTTTTTGCCTTAAACAAGAGAGATCTGAAAAGCTGTGGGCAGAATAAACCTGTAAAAACAGGTTGGTCAGGAACAAGACCCTCATCCTCAGACATTCCCCTTTCTAAGGGGTCTGCTTCTGACAGGGGCTTGCTGTCATGTACTGATCCCGATTCAATCTCTTCCTTTTGATCAATTTGATCCACTTCTTCTTCCTCTTCCTCCTCCGTCGGCCCTTGGAGGGGGACATCCCCCTGTAAATTTACCTGGGTATGGTGCTGCTCCGACCTGGTCAATGACCTCAGCAATTGGGAATCATGATCGGTGATCACAGGATATTCCCTGGTCATAACTGCATGCTGAAGCCCCGCTGCGATTCCCTGGCAGATTGCCAGCTCCATCCAGGCTTTCATCCTCTCTGGAACCTCCTCAGTAAGACTATCACCCTGATGAAGACCAGCAGCCGTCGGAGTGAATGTGGCTTCGGGAGCCCTTCACATGGTCGGTGTCCCAGGCACTTGGGCCTGTTGGCCTTGGGGAGCCATGCTGCACCTGGATGAGAGGGAGAGATCTAGGGAAGGAGGAGAGTGGGAAGAGGTAGATGGACCTGGGCTGGAGGAGGGGAAGTCCTGTGAGACTTTGTGCGCCTCCCGAGTGCGCTTATCTATCTGTTTTTGTAAAGCTTTATGGTGTCCCTTTCTGAGGCTTTAGAATTCCCCTTAGCCTGCTTAGGTTTGTGTTGAGATTTGGCTTTTGCCTTCAAGGATGAGGTCTGAGAGCTGCTACCGTCTGCCATTTCGATTCAAATTGGAATTGCAGTATTCTTGTTACACAATGCAATATGGTGAAGGTGGTTGGCACGCCCAGGGGCCTGATCTGAGTATAGACCGGTTGCCCTGATGATGATTTTATTGACCCCCCTTTTTTTGAATAATGCTTATCTAAAATGAGTCGTATCTCATTGAAATTAAAATATTATACTGAAGAGAAAATTATTAATATTATTAATAATAATAATAATTTTCTCTTCAGTATATTTTAATATCAATAAAATATTGTTACTGAGATACGACTCATTTTAGATAAGCATTATTCAAAAAAAGGGGGGTCAATAAAATCCTCATCAGGGCAACTGGTCTATACTCAGATCAGGCCCCTGGGCGTGCCAACCACCTTCACCATATTGCATTGTGTAACAAGAATACTGCAATTCCAATTTGAATCGAAATGGCAGACGGTAGCAGCTCTCAGACCTCATTCTTGAAGGCAAAAGCCAAATCTCAACACAAATATATATTTGTTTTCTGAGGTTCTCGCGGGTATTTGTATGTGGATCTTTGGTTATTCGGGTTTTCTCCCGCGTAAGATTGGAAGTATCTAGGCAACGTTTCGATGAAGTCTCATTCATCATCTTCAGGCTTGGTCTTCAGCTCTGTGCTTCTCAGAGTGATTCTCAGAGTGATCACTCTGAGAAGCACAGAGCTGAAGACCAAGTCTGAAGATGATGAATGAGACTTCATCGAAACGTTGCTTAGATACTTCCAATCTTACGCGGGAGAAAACCCGAATAACCAAAGATCCATATATATATGTATGTATGTATGAATAAGAATGTTAATTAAGTGGCACGATGTTGCGTGCAGAGAAAAACCTAACAGCCAGCCAAATTGCAAATGCCTAAAGGCCCAGATTGATAAGGGTAGAGGCCTTCAACAGCTTCCCTGCACAGGCCTGGGTGCTCGCTGTTGTGCCACTGGGATGATTGGACTGTGAGGGTTAAGCCAACAATTTAAATGTAAGAATAGCCTTGAATGGAGAACAAACCAAGACGGGGGTATAATGGTTCCCAGAATATCTGAAGGGAATCTCTGCTCCAAGCACAGCTACCTCACACAGTACGAGAAGGAATACGGGCGTGAGGCCACGAGGTCTTGAAAGAAAAGATGGCCTCCGACTGTTAATCTTTTGGCGGTCTCCTCAGCAGCAAACTCCTACCTTGTAAATAAATAGCCTCCGGTGGCTTTTTTTTTTTATATGAGGCTAAGCGGCGGGGAAGGGTGAAAGGTACCAAGTGTTTGAATCCTCCACTCCAAATGGCGTTCTGGGGGGGGGGAAGTGATACGACTCAGTTTGTAGCGAAAACTAATTGATTAAAAGAAAACGCTAATTGATTAAAAGAAAACGCTGCAGCAATCGGTCGAAATGGCAGGGGTAGAAATATTGGCTGTGGGGAGGGGGTGCGGAGCAGCACCGAAGCCTCCTTCCGCTTTGGGGCGCAAATTGGCGCTTCCCTAAGTCGGACCTGTCTGGCTGCGATCTCTACAATGTGAGCCAACTTGAGAAATCGGAATGGAATAGAAGGCTAAAGACAAGCTGATTAACTGTCAAAGCTGCTGGCAACGAAAGAATTTTTCCTGTTTCGGCCAAGGAAGAATCACAAGCACTGCCTATCTCTCACGAGGCTGAGCAAAAACTGGGGAACGCTGGGGAGGAGTACCGTGGAAGAGGAGCGTTCCACAAATTATGCCCAGCCTAGATATGCGGAGACTGAAGCACTTTCCACTACTGGATGCTCTTCACAGCTCATGAGAGAAGATAAAGTTCACAGTGACCCAGCAACGGTATTAGACTTTATGGTATTTTGTGCAAACAACACAGCATTTTCTGATGAATGAATGAAATGGCACCTAAGCTGGGTAAAGTCATTGTTTTGGAAGACAAATGGAATTAAAGACTAGAGCAGCCACAGATACACATGTACAAGCACAGCTTTCAACTTTACCTTGCAATGGCAGCTGTAGTCTTAGTATAAAGCACTGAATGCCTGTGAAAATACTCACAAACCTTCCTATTATTCTGAATCTTGATAAGCATTGCTTACCAAACTGAATATTCAAAGATGCATCATTGTTTTATGTGAAGATTTCTAAAGCAGCCAAGTCCATGGTGATTGTCTGAGTGGTTTCCACATTGCCCTTCTTCAGTGTAGCTCTATACTAGGTGCATACAACCTCTGTGTTGACATAATTTGCATTCATAGTTTCAAAACCCTACATGGCTTAAGGCCAGGCTATTTGATGAATGGCCTCTCCCCATGACATCTATCCGGCCCATCAAGACAGGAAGGCAGGGTATGAAATAGATCCCAACAATTAGGGATCCCACCTGGTGGGATCACAGAAGTGGCAGTCCCTTCCTTATGGAACATAATTCCCCCCACCAAGTCTCGTTAGCTCCCACCCTGTTGCTTTTTGAAAAAGGCCTTAAAAATTTGGTTTTGTCAGAGGGCCTGGGGACCACAAATGGCAACGGAACCGATCAAGTGGATTGTGGCTGCCATGGGACACCTCCCATGGGGTGGGGTGTTTGATGGGTTTTTATTAAATGATGGATTTTTAAAAGATGTACAAGCTGCCTGGAATCATCTACTATGACTTGGATGCTATATAAATTTGTTTAATAAATAAAATAAATTTTGATAAAGATCCCCTACCTCCACTCCTGGGGGTGGATTCATGTTTCTCACAGGATACTATGGATAATTTTAAGTAATTAAATATAAGTTACATAAAACATCTTTCTGCTTATGTTTTCGGCTACAGACATCCATAGTTAGATGGATAGTTGGAAGTCTAAGCTTTGCTATTGCCAGAGATGGGGAAAAACATTTACCAGAATAAAATTATTCTGTGAGGGAAAAGTCTACTTCAGACAACTTTGGCTGTTTCATACTTGTATATTTCTTTTTCAGATAATTGCTCTAAAAACTGTGAAATGAGAAGGAATAACTACAGAGTATTTTATTGCTGAATGGCAATAAAAATCATTTCCAAAATTCCAATAAGCATCATTTTTCTTCAAAGTTCTCAGAACTTTAAGTACTGATCAAACCTCATAAAGTACAGGTAGTCCTCGACTTACAACCACAATTGATTCCAGAATTTATATTGCTAAGTGAGAAATTTGTTGAGTTTTGCCCCATTTTGCGACCTTTCCTTGCTACAGTTATTAAATAAATCACTGCAGTTGCAAAATTAGTCACATGGCTGTTAAGTGAATCTGGCTTCCCCATTGACTTTGCTCATCAGAAGTTTACAAAAGGGGATCACATGAGACCCAGACACTGTGACTGTCATAAACATGAACCAGTTGTCAAGCATCCAAATGCAAATCATGTGACCATGGGGATGCTGCAATGGCCATAAGTGTGAAAAATTGTCATGTCGCTTTTTTCAGTTCCGTTGTATCTTTGAACAGTCACTAAATGAACTGTTGTAAGTCGAGGAGTACCTCTAGGTGGGTTTTTCCCCCCCAGAACAAATAATATAGTCCAAATACTTGTGCAGAGTATACTGAGTAAAACATACTAATTCAATCATCTTCATATGCATAGAATTTCCAATTCAACATTTTCTTGAAACATTATCTCTCTAATTACTTTGCTACATATTTCATATATTGGATTTCCCTTGAGCTGGAAATATGAAAGAAACTTAGCAAATGAATACGCCATGTACTTTGCAACATGTATTCCTCCTCAGTTCATGGTAATAGTCATATCTTGAGCCAGGCTTAAGAAAAATCTGGGTGAATAATGTAGGGAAACCAGCAACTGCAGTTTGTTGCTGCATGAATGTAATGCAGGGATAAGCATTTTTCTTTTGCACCTGTGGGATTTGAAAAACATGCAATGCTTCGCCATGGAGATTCTTAGTCATTCAGGTCATGGTTGTCCCAAAGGTGCTTTTTCAAGAGGTAACTGGACTTTCTGATTTTTCTTAGAAGACATTTCGCTTCTCATCAGAACTGAAGAAGCTTCTTGGATGAAAAGTGAAACGTCTTTAAAGAAAAATCAGAAAGTCCAGTTGCCTCTTGAAAAAACACCTTTGGGACATACAATGCTTGAAAATGCTGTCACTGGAGTCTTTGCAGAGAGAGAGGGAGGGAGGGAGAGAGGAAGAGAGGGAGAGAAAGAGGGAGAGAGAGGGAGGGAGGGAGAGAAAGAGGGAGGGGGAAGGGGGAGGGAGGGAGGGAGAGAGAGAGACAAAGAGAGAGAGAGAGAGAGACTTTTGGCTTCATGCAAGAAAGCAGCAGAAGCAGCAGAAGTCTTTCTTTCTCTCCCCCAAACTCCGCCAGAAATGAGTGTTTGTGAGATTTGTTGTGCCAGCACAGCCTCTTGGAGCAAGATGCCTTGCAGGGTCCCAAAGACTCATTTATGGCAGAGTTTGGGGGAGAGAAAGACTTTTGCTGCTGTCCTTGCATGCAGCCAAAAACAGAAGAAGCGGAAAGCAGCAGCCTGGTGGCCAGGCGAGACGTGTGGGGAAAGTTTCCCCCCTCCCTTCACTATGTGTTGTTCGCAATGCAAGCAACACAAGCCTTGTGTTCCTGCGCAGCCTGGGTTAGTTAGTAATTGCATCTCGTACAACGAAATAAAACACCATCTTCAGTGCACATCATGACCATAAAAATAAACCCAAACATACATCTTCACATTCCACATTAATTGCTTGTGGGGGATTGCTTTGGGGGTGACATTTCTCTGCGGACCACCAAAATTTTCTCGCGGACCATCAGGGGGCCCCAGCCCACTGGTTGGTGACCACTGCTCTAGTGCTACCGGCTGCTGCTGCTTTATTGGGCTGCTGCTAGGGTCATGTGATCTTCATTTTCGACATACTGTGACAGTTTGCTAGCCACTTTTGCAATCCCTCATTTTCTCCACCACTTAGGAGGAAAGAGTTGACTCCCGCAAGAGTGGGCATACCAACTGGAAAAATGAGAACAACATTGACAGGTAGACTCGTTTCATATGTCAAGGAAGCTTTGGTTCTCTGCAGTCACAGCTTTCCTTTCAAGTAATGGAAGCATCAAGCAATGTCGGAGGCCTCCTCAAGCTTAATTTATATGCAGGAGCCAAAGTCTATGATGTCTCTTCTGTATTACTTTCATTCCAACTCCCAAGTTCTCAGATCTGATAAAAAGTTTCCAAGGAAGCTCTTTGGGAGACTTGAAAAATAGTTTTGAAGCAGAAATGTGGACCGAAATCATGGTCACCAAGAGGCTTAGAGGCATTTTTACAATGTGAGGAGTCTCTCTCGTGACACCGGCACCTCTGAGGATTGTAACCCGGGAATTTTCCTTTTGCGATGAGAACTGTTGTATTTATTTATTAGAAAATGTATATTGCCACCTATTCGCACATGGCGACTCAAGGCGGCTTACAGGGGTATAAAAACATCACATTTATATAAAAATAAAAGAAAATAAATAATAATATAATTGCCTCCCGCCCCATAAGGACACGCATACAAACACCCTTCCATTCAATCAGCATGAACGTGAGGGACTTTCGCATATCTCCTCTTCCCGGTACAAAACAGAAAGCCCGGGAGAAAAGTCTTCGAGGCAAGAGCTGGGCCGGGAAAGAAAAAAGACCCCGCCCTTTCCCACAGCTTTCCCGGGAAAGCTCAAGGGAACAGCTTCCCTCCTGGAGGTTTTGAAGAACAGCCTGAGCAATCGTTTGACCAGAAAAGTATGAGGTCTCCTGCCTTGAGCAGTGAGGTTGGACTAGAAGACCTCTAAGATCCCTCCAGCCCTCTGAATCTCTGTTCTTTGCCTCAGCAGTCCTTCCCTCAAACTGCAACAAGCTAGGGAAGGAGAGCCACTTTGCGCCGCTTCCCCTATTCCCGGCGCTCGCCCTCCTCACAGCTGGCGGGAAAGCAGGAGCAAGGGGGGTGGGGGAACTGGCCGCGGTCGGGCTCTTCCGCACCTTCCCGAGGGACGAGAGCGAAAGCAAGTCCAGCTCCTCACAAGGCAGAGAGAGGAGCGGAGGGGAATCCACGACAGGGCCAGGCTAGCCGGCGGGGCGGTCGCTTCAGCAGCTGCCCACCCCCCCCCCATCTCCTCCTCCCTCTCCGGGCCGAGTGCTGGGGAGGTGCTCGCTGCCGCAGCTTCTCTGCCCGCGGGGTTAGTCGGACAGTGCGAGGATTGCCGCCGTTCCTCCTCGCCCCCTGCCGTTCCTCCTCGCCCCCTGGCAGTCTCTCTGGCGCTGGCGCTCGGCGGCATGGCGGGGAGCCTCCCGGGACTCTGCTGGGGGCTGCTTCTCCTGTTGCCGCTGGCTTCCGCGCAGCAGCCCCCGGCGCCGGCCCCGCCGCCGCCGCTGCTCCAGCGGGGGAGCGTGTGGTGCCCCAGCCGCTGCCTCTGCTTTCGCACCACGGTGCGCTGCATGCACCTCATGCTGGAGAGCGTCCCGGCCGTGGCCCCGCAAACCACCATCCTGTAAGTGGGAGCGTCTTTCGGGGCGGGGGAGAAGGGCACAGCCGAAGCCGGGGGTCGTCCTAGGTGCGGCCCTTTGTTTGCCGCTCGAGGGGCTCTTGCGGGTTAAGGAGGGGAGCTCAGCTGTGGGCTTTCTTTTGTTTGCTCCGGCCGCAATTTTCGTCGTTTGCTCTGCGAGTTCTTTGGCCGCCATCCACCAGCTCCAAATGTTGCAAGGCGGGGAGAGATCTACGACCCGGCGACGTTAAGTAGCCTTTAAATGGAGTTTTTAGCTGTGGGAAACTCGGAAAGGATTCGAGAGTTGGCGATTTTCCGGCTAAAAGTTAGCGTTGAAAAGTTAACCGCGTTTGTGTCTGGATTGTTTCCACGGTGTTCAATAACGGCAGGAGCTTCAGTTGAATTCGTGGTGGGCTTTTCACTGCACCAACTTCAACAGAAAAAGCCTTATGTGATTTCGTTTTTCCTAGTCGTTTGGTTTAGACTTTCTTTTCTGAGTGTTTGACCTGTAAGCTTTTGTCTTTTTTAGGCACTTAACCACTAAGGCAAGCTTGTGCATCTTTTCCAAAGGCTTCGAAAAGTCTTTGTTCTACACTAGTGGCTTTCTACTTAACTTGAATTCAGAATATCTGTGGAAAGGTCTGATGGGATATCCTGAAAATCTTATAACTAGGCACAGTTGTAATTTTTATGCTTATATTCTCATTATGGGAATGTGACTTTTGTATATATGGTTTGTATTTGGGCCAAGGAGTTGGGAGTTTCACATGTGCCTTCAAAATTTTTGTAAACAAAACAGTCAGACATGAATATTGGTGTATGAATTTTAATTTTACCTCCTTTCCCCATTATAACCAGTTACGATTCATGTTTTAAAACAAATCTTATCAGTGGCTTTAAGTATGACATTTTTCATCAGAGAGGAATACTCCATAAGGAATACTCCATTGACAGGTGTGTGTGTGTGTGTTTAAAAGCATCTAAAAGTAGGTGTGTGTGTGTTTAAAAGCATCTATAAAACAAGCCTACTATAGGTGAACAGTTAAAAATGGTGCTTGACTTTACTATTGTGAAGTGCTTGACTTCACTATTTGTAATCACATCCATTTGTATGCAGTTATCTGGAAGTGATCCTGTAGTCTCAAAATACTGAGATACCTCTGTGTCCATTTCCGAAAAAGATGCATAAACCACCATCCACTTACCTTTATACTTATATGTTGTATGGATGTGAACAAGATAGTTCCACATTTGCTACCAGTCCTCTAACCTAAGTCCTAGTCACTTGAGAAACACATTCATATAGTTCACTTGGCAGCAGTACAGAACTGCCTTCTGGAAATCTTTTTTGTTGTTTCCCTATGTAGCCTCCAGTTCTGAGATTAAAAACTAAAGACATCTGCTCTTTCATATTGTGGAAATACTCTCACAAAAAGGCATAGCCTGAATTGACTTTCCCCAATTCCAAATGAGATAGACTCCAAACATTTCTGGCACCTAGCTATATTGGCTGGTAATTTAAGCTATGTTGTCCAAGTATGTCCCAGCATATTTGGACAACAGTGGAGAAGGTATTAGTGTATTCCATATGGAAAATTGCTTCAAAGTTACAAGAGTTAAAGTCTGCAAGAGCCAGTTCTTTACAGGCTGCTATATAAATATTTTAAATTTTCTGGCAGCCAGGTATCTGGGATTTTCCAAGAATTGACTTTTGGCATTTTTTTTAAAAAAGTGTTTTCAATTCTTTCTCTTTTAAAAATATATAAATACAATATATACAAAACCATTGATTTTTTAATTACATGTAATGTTCATGTTCTTGTGAATCAACAAACTGTAAGACTCCAATATCAACTTTTTGACTTTTCAGAAGTATTTCTGTCAGACAAGAATTACTTTTTCTTTATTTATTTATTCAGAAATAAGTCCTCTACATGTTTTGGGATAATTTTTTCAGATAAATATGCTTGGAACTGTGTCTACTTTTAAAATGTTATGGTAATTAACCATACTGTAACATCTTATAATCCTAGTGAAAAATTGCTTTTGAGTTGTTTAAATTCCTCTAAGAATATTTTCTTTTGTTTTATAAAACCAAAAAATAAAAAGTGCTATTTTGCCATTAATTGAGCCTTGGCTTAATACATGATCTTTTCATTGGATGTTCTTCAAAATTCTATAAAAGTTGTTAAATATCTGACTAATGTGGAAAATGGGTGCTTAATGTTTTTTGCATTACATTGAAAGACTACACTGACAGAGAACTTTTGTTTTGCTCAAAACATTCTTTATATTTCCTGTCATTCCCTTTTGCAAATGAACCTCAATTAGGCTTTATGTTGAAATTTTCTGTCAAGTCAGAAGTTTTAAATAGATCTATGAATAATAGTCGATTGATAAAAGTATTCATACAGATAGTCCTTGACTTACGACCCCAATTGACCCTGGAGTTTTGGTTGTAAATCATTGTATTAAAAAGTCTAGATGTTAGTCTTATATCATATTCTGTAGATCAAGAATTGACAATCTGGTGGCATTACCTAGATGCTTTAATAATAACCAACATAATCCTAGGTTATAGATCATGCTGGCTGAGCTTTGTGAGAGTTGTAATGCAAAATATTCAGAGGGTATCATTGCATACTCCTGGTACAGAGGCACCATTTGCTGAAAAATGAATAAGCTGGATTTGTATACACATCTGCCCAATAAATCTGAAACACCATTACTTTATTTTCCATGTTACATTATCAAAGTGCCTAAATTTTAATTATAATATGGACTTCATGATAACACGTGTGTTTTCAATATTAAATTATCATCAGATTTAAAATATATGGATGTCATAATCTTTGTGTAAAATAACCGGGTTTCCTCTTGTTTCCATACTACATAGAACAGAAGAAATTTTATTTGTTTTTGGTCTGTCTAAAGCTTGTCCATGATGTTGGATGTCATAGTTTGAAGGCAAATTGCTACGACTGAGATAGGAATTAAGCATTGTAAGCATTCCAGCAGAGTGTATTCTATGAACAAAACCACTGTGCTTTATCTCACTGGTTTACAAGATGTTGAAACAGCAATTTATGGCTTGTTAAATGAAGTGTTATGTGTGGAAACAGTCTTGCAAAATAAAGTAGGAAAGTCTTTGTTTTAAGTCTAGATTGGTATAAAATTGTGCCATTGGTCTGGCAATTTTGCAAATTGAAGAAGTAAAATAGAAATGCATTCCTCCTATTTCTGTAACTTTCTGCAATTTGAGTTAATTTTATGCTGATGACATAAGATTCCTCCTCTTTCTATTCTTTTAGTCTCTATGATTGAAAATCCGCAAATCCCTCAAATCCAGGTTTTGGGAATCTTTTAGTCTTTATGATTGTGAATCCCCAAATCCAGAGTTTTCAGAATTCTGAGTTGCTTTGGTTCTCTGCTGCATCCCCAGATGTCAATAAAATATGGGCACTTTAACAGGAGTTAAGAACTTTATTTTTCTTTATTTCACCAAAGTTGAATTCTGGTATAATGAAATCAAAGCCTTTCATTTCACTACGATTTGCAGCATTCTCATTGAGACAAAAAATATCTAACTTTATGTATTTGGTCCCCCTGATTTCTCTAGTTAATATTATAAGTAAACTGATTTTTCTAGTAAAGGTTACAAGTTGCTTATGATTGTCAGATCACTAGTAGGGATTAGTTTGCAGTAGAAATCTTCTTTTATCTTAGCAATTTTCACAGTTCGTTCTGACAACTTTCTTCTATTTCTTCATCTTTGGCAATGTCTTTTGATATTCAACCTCGATGACTTCCTTAGGTTAATTCCACAATTCCTAATCAGTGAGGTTCAGGACTTCAGGGTGAATTGTGATGTTCTCTTTGAAAATGTTAGTTGTGTGGTTAAGATCATATCCCAGAAACTTTAGCTTAAATTTGATTTTTCCATATTCAATTTGCTAATATCTGTATATATATATAAGCATCATTTTGGCTGTTTTAATTGATAAGGTAATAATATAAGCAGCATCAATCACAATGGTATCCTTCTGGATCAAATTAAGGGAGTGGGAGGCACATTTTTGTGGTCTTCCTTTCTCCAGGGTTGCTTCCAGGCTGTGTTGGTGCAGGAGGAAAGGTCTTTGCTGGATTCCACAGGTTCCATCTTCTCCTCACTCCTGTTTAACAACTATATGAAGTTCCTGGGTGAGGTCATCCATCGTTGAAAAAAAATATGGTATGCGATCTGAAATTTTAAAACAGTGAAAATAATAGAATAAAAATAAGTGTGCATTTATATCACAAGACAAGTTACTCAAAGGAGTTTGGCTAAATTGGCCAAGTGTTCTTCCTTGCTTTTTGTCGAAAAGGGATTTGTTCAAATGTTGATGGAGAGGCAGAAATGAGAAAAAAAAACTCCTTTATTAAATGAAGAGCTGGACAAGCAAACAGAGCAACCAAAAAGGAGTAGCCTCTTTTCCTCTTCATACAAAGAGAGTTACTTTGTTTTACAGAAAAGTGTATGTGTATAGGTACTGTGAGGAGATGTTAGATGGACTGTTGTACCTCACTTGAGAGAAAGAAGATGGCCCCCACCCCCAAAAGTTAGGAAAGAAAATAGGCAAAACAATTATTAGAGGGGAACAGAATCACATGATCTTGAAGTAACTGATTCAGAACAAGTATGACCAGTGCTTAATTTTTGAAAATGGGAATATTGAGGCTTTAATTTATATAGGAGTTGTTCTTACATTATATCAAGTATGTACATTTCCGTACTACATTTCCATATTAACCTCCAAGTTTGTACATTGATAAATAAATGCATTTGGACACTGTTGTATTCTAAGAGTCTGCACCCGGATCTTTTCAGTAATTAACAATGCTGCTTCTGCATCTTTCTCTATTCTTTCTCTATTCAATCAAATCCTCAGGCTGCTGAGCAAACAGATCTAAGGTACAGAGCTTGTCATGTGCTTTGCAAAACTTTTTCCTCAGGCAGTTAAAAAAAGGAGTGTGCTCTTATTTATGTATTGATCTAAGAGTTCACCAATACCAGACGTCATGGCAGGCATGGTAGTAAATACTTAGTTGTGCAGGCACTTCTCCCTATATTCTGGAACTTGCTTACAACAGAAATTCACTTTGTTGCTGATAAAATTTAAACCATATGTATGCAGAAGATCTGCCTACCATGGAAATAGAAATCAAAATTTATAGGTAGGATTCTCCTTCAATTCTAGGATTTTTCATCTCACCTGTTTCAAAATGTGGCTGTTCTTTTCCTTATGTTGAATTGACGTTGAATTGAGTTAATATTACAGTAATATAAAGATGGATCTAATGCTATATCACATTTTGTTTTCAGCATCGTAAGCACAGTTTTCTAGATGCTGCTTATAACTATTGGCTAAACATTTTTTCAATAGGTTTTTGCTGTTTTTTTTCCTGATTCTTATGTTACCATTTTATTTCTGATTCTGCAGGGAGCTCATTGTGTAAATCAAAAAAATTTCTGGATGAAAAGTGGGGTATAAATTTAGTAGTTAAAAAAAATCTAATCCATTCTGGTTTACATGACACTATCCATTATATCTATATGTATATACATGGATAGTACTTAGCACTTAGACTTATATACCGCTTTACAGTGCTTTACAGCCCTCTCTTAGCAGTTTACAGAGTCAACATATTGCCCCCCAACAATTTTGGGTATTCATTTTACCCACCTCTGAAGGATGGGAGGCTGAGTCAACCTTCAACCTGGTGAGATTTGAACTGCCAAATTCCAGGCAGCTGGCAGTCAGCAGAAGTGGTCCGCACTATAACCATTGTGCCACCTTGGCTCATGGATAGATCCAGTATATAAATATACTCAGAGATGTTGATAGCCAGATCCATTTTACACCCATGTTATATACTATTTTATCCATATATAACATTATATACATGATATATGTGTGTGTGCTTATATGTGTGTGCGTGTGTGTATGTATCCATATTATATATAAATAACATACACTAATAACATTTTACCTTTGACTACTTAAAAAATGAGAAGGGATTTTCTTACCTTTTCTTTTTTTTAATGAAGTAATTTTATTTATTGATTGTGAGATTGGTCTATCACCAAAAGAAAGGGGGCTGTTTTCCCCATCATATGCTCCAAAGTTTAAAACACTAAAAGATGGTTTAATCGCTTTTGGGGGCCAGGATACTTGACTCTAAAGCTATGGGTTATGGGACTTTTATTTGTTTGACATGCTGATGTTAGGGAAAGGACACCAGATAAAGATATCCCTTGATAAGATAGGTAATGGTAGCAGTAAATACCAGGTACATTTGAAAAAGGAAGGGGCAAGATGTGTAAAACCCAGAGTATTTTGAGATAAGACATAAAAGAAAGTGGGGAAAATGCAATGATGGCCATAAATTACAAGGTGGTTCCAAGCAAAAGCAAAATGAGTCCTGGCTCAGCAGGAATGGAATGTGACAGATGTTGGGAGGAAGACACCTCATAGGCTACCAACTTTGGATTCTTATTGTTCTGCAGCTCTTGTTGCTTGGAGCAGTTGATTCCTTTAAAAAAAGAGTTGAGCTAAATGAAAGTCTAAGACCCAAGCAAAGAGATGGAGAAAGCCTGCAGACTTGCTTTCATTTGGACAGCTGCGACACTACAGTTGTTGCAGTCACCTATTTATCTTCTGCTAACATTCTTCTAATTTGAGGGAAAGTTATTTTTCATCAAGTAGTGCATATAAGGATATATAACTTTGTTAGAAAGCGTAGAATGAAAGAGAATTGTATGTTGTTGAAAGGTAGGAAAAATAGTATTAAAGGGCCAGCTGCAGTGGATCAGCCTTATACTGAAGGATTACTGTTAGGTTTCAGTGCAAAGAACCTATTTAGGTTACTGAGCATGATTCCCACATTAGAATAGCTTGCTTTGAAATTTAAAGTTAGGAAAAACAACTCAATCCACTAAAGTCTGTCTCTTATCATTTCAGAAATAGGTCTAACATGAAGAAAGAGTCACTTATTACATATGCCTCACTTATGCATACACAGAACTACTGGTAGTGATGCTATCAGGACAAGAGCAAGAGGCAGAGATGAGCTTCATTGGGCAGAAGGAGCAGTATATGGACTCCGGATGTGTCAGAGATCACTTACCACATTAATGTGGTAAACCCTCCACATGACCATTACATCTAGCATTAAAAAATACCTTATGCTACTGCAGTTTGCCACCTGCTTGCCTAAACAACTTCTGATTGTAGCTTTACTTACTGATGAGATCTGTTAATAACCTTCTATTGTCAGATCTATTTATTAAGCTTCATTGCTAAAATACAGTGAGTAATATCAACAGTACCTATCTGCTGACTGAAATCCATCTGCCAAAGAATGGATTATTTCACCCCTTTGTTGATGAAATCTTCAGATTTTACTGTGACTCTGATGTCAGCAAAGGGAAAGGGTAGTGAGGAAAAGATTGGAAGGTCCTTTAGGAAGGTAGCCTAGGGACTCCTTTACATTATTTGTAAATGCCCCATTTGTATCCATTCCTTTTTTTTTCATTCTAGA
Organism: Hydrophis major; assembly: GCA_033807585.1. Taxonomy (NCBI): domain Eukaryota; kingdom Metazoa; phylum Chordata; class Lepidosauria; order Squamata; family Elapidae; genus Hydrophis; species Hydrophis major. The sequence goes on from CM066328.1 coordinate 265,684,567, forward strand.
ATTATCCTATGTGGTTAATTTCCAAATTGTAATGATGGCATAGTTAAAAGTTAAGATGTACCATTAGCATCTCAGGTTATGAAGCACAGGTAGTCCTCAACTTATGACCATAATTTATCCCAGAATTTATATTGTTGTGAATTTTGCCCCATTTTATGACTTTTCTTGCCTCAGTTGTTAAGTGAATCACTGCACTTGTTAACTTAATAACCCAGTTGTTAAGTGACCCCTCACATCCCGGACATAAATTATTTCAACTCCTTATCTCAAAACGACGCTATAGAGCACTGCACACCAGAACAACTAGACACAAGGAAAGTTTTTTCCTGAATGCCATCATTCTGCTAAACAACTAATTCCCTCAACACTATCCAACTATTTACAAAGTCTGCACTATTAATACTGTTAATCTTCTCATCACTCCTTATCACCCATCCCCTCCCACTTTTGACTGTATGACTGTAGCTTTGTTGCTTGTATGCTATGATCTCTATATTGACTGTTTCCTAGTATGATTTGATTGCTTATTGTACCCTATGACTATCATTAAGTGTTGTACCTGATGATTCTTGACTCTTGATGAATGTATCTTTTCTTTTATGTACACTGAGACCATTTGAACCAAGACAAATTCCTTGTGTGTCCAATCACACTTGGCCAATAAAGAATTCTCTTCTATGCTGCGAGCATCCAGAGAGTGGGAGGTGCTTCAGTCTTCACTTCTCACAGGCTGAGCTGAAATTGAGGAACGCCCTCCTCCTCCACGTGACTCCTCCATGCGTTCCCCCAGTTTTAGCTCAGCCTTCAAGAAAGACAGGCAGCTTTTCTTCTGTTCCTTGGCCGTTTCAGGTGTTGTTGCATTTTAGGTTCAGGTTTGATTTCTTCCTTTCCTCCTTGTCCCTGCGATTGTAGTGTGGTCCCAAATTTATTTTCAGAGCGATTTCACTCTCAGGAGGGAGGTAAGGGGTTTGGAGCCCTTTCGCCCCACCCCACCCCTTCTCATTCTTCCTCTGCCGCTCCAAGCTCACTGGGCTCAGCCGCTTGGCTCCGCGCTATTTTAGCACGCAATTGCGTCTTCCCCCCTAGAACGCCTCAGGGGAAGCAGCACTTTCCTCTCTCAGCCCTTTTTCTCTTTTTTGTGCCTTGAAGTTGCAATTGGGCTGGTGCGTCTCTGAGCTGTGCGCTCTGAGTCGGGCGGCCATTTTGGGCACACCTCGTGGCCGGCGCCATTTTGTTCCTTTCAACAAGTAAGGCTATTATTGTTTCGATTTATTTGTGAGCTGCGAGGCCTTTGTAGGCCCTTAGCGGGACCGTCAGGCCGCGTGGAGCCCCTGTTTCTACCTGGAGGGCACTGTGGCTCCGTGCCTTGTTGTCCCTCTTGGTCAGACATTGTTGGCTTTCTTCCTTTGCCCGCAGCTCGCTCAGAGGCGCAGGCACGTACTCCCCATTGTTGTTGGGGGGCTGCCCACAGAGGCCCATTTTGTCTTGGTTTTTTGCATAGTTGCTTGGCCTCAGCGTGCATTTGGTTCAATAGGAATTTAGGTTTTTTGCTAGTAGGTTCTTGCTGTTATTCTCTTGGGTCTGTTTGGTCTTCCTTACTTGGGCCCGACCCACAAATTAATAATAATAATTGTTAGTGTATATGTTTAGGGTATATATTTAATAGCTTTAGATAGATTTTTCCTTTTTTATTGCATAGAGTTCAAAAAATAAATAAATAAATAAAAATAAATTAATTAATAAAAATAGAACGTTAAATAGATAGATAGTTAGATTAATTAATTACTATTCAGAGAATAAAATTTCTTTCAAAAAGGGGGACGTGACCCAACCTTAGGAAAACCGGCTTGCGTAAGTAGGCCGAACTCCTAGGCATGCCAACCGCCATTCCTTGTTTCAGTACCATGGCAGAGACTAATCCTACTGGCTGTTCTCTGAAGGCCAAATCAAAGATGCACTACCTTCGCAAAAGGGACAAGGAATCTTCCAGTGCTTCTCAAAGAGATGCTTTACGGCGCCATAAGGCCCTAGAAAGGGAATTTAGCAAGCAGGCTAAAGAGTCACACTCTATAACACCTGCTTTACCTTCTACCCCCCCCCCCCGCCAAGCCAATCCTCTCCCTCCAGGTGCGGTACTGCCACCCGAGGCCATCAGCTCACCCGTGTGCCTGAGGCAACCTTCACACCAACCGCTGCAGGTCTACGTTCTGGAGATCCTACTCCAACCATTATACCTGATAACATTAGAGAATGGATGCAGTCTGCCATCCGTCAAGGAATAGCCGAAGGAATGCAGCAGCTGTCTAGACTGGACTCACGAGGGAGGACTCCTGAAGTCGAATCTTTATCCGGAAGGACCAGCGTCTCAGCATGGTCAGGTACCTCCTCACATGGATGCCCCATTCCCAGAGGGGGAGGATACCCAAGAAGAAGAGGTAGTGGGCCGTGAACCGTTCGGAGAGTACGAAGGTTCTGATAGAGGATACTTGCAGTATTCTGAACCCTTTCTGGAGGCAGATCCCATGGAGGGAGAAATGTCGGAAGATGAGGGCCTTTTCCCCGAGCAACCTGCTGTTGTGGGTCTTTTTAAACCCCATTTATTTGAGTCCTTATTATTTTAAGGCAAGGAACGTTTCAGGTCTGGCCTCGCAGTCTCCCTTTGACCCTCCTCCATCGAGCCCAGAACCCTTATGTTCAGACAGCCGGTGGTAGCAGCGGACATTATTCCGGCCCCCCCAATCTTCTCGGATCTGGTCGCAAAGCAGTTGGCTTCGGTGGGTCCTTCTCCTGCCCCCTCTAGTCAGGACAAGAGTTGTTTAACTGGACCCGGATTTCTCCGCTATGTTAGACACACCGGAAGTAGATGATCCGATTGTAAGACTAGCCTCCTCTTCCAATCCTACCGATGCACTGGAGGCACTGAAGCCGGAGGATAAGCGAGCAGAAATGGCGCTTCGGCGGGCTCACCACGCTGATGCTTGGGCCATCCAGTCGGCCACGGCTGCTTCCTTCTTCACCCGGTCCTCCATCAGGTGGCTCAAACAGCTGAAGCAACATATCCCCCCAGCTGACACCCGAGCCCATCAAGATATCGCAAAAATCACGGCAGCGGCAGAATTTGCAGCCGACGCCATCTTTCATTCGGTTAAGTTCTCATCCCGGGCTATATCTTCCTATGTAACTGCCAGATGATTACTTTGGCTTCGGCACTGGCAGGCTGACATTAAAAATAAGTCTAAGTTGGCTTCAGCCCCCATATCAAAGGGGAAATTGTTCAGGCCCGCTCTCGAGCCATTGCTTCTGGAAACTCGAAATAAGAAAAAGTTTCTGTCTTCGCTTTTTTGTAGGCAGGAAACCAAGGGTTCCCAGCCCTTTTGGAGGGGCTCCTTTCATCCCCCCTTCCAGTCATTCACCCCTAGGTTTCAGGGCTTCCCATCATTCCGGTCGTCTTACCAGGACTGGGGTGACTCGGGAGACAGAAGCAGGAGAGGGGGCAGTTACAGAAGGCCCTTCAGGGGTGCCGGGAGCAGGGCGGCCCGCCGACCCAGGTAGGATTGCAGGTTCTCCTACCATAGGCGGCTGCCTCAGGCATTTTGCCGACAAGTGGGAAGAATCCACCTCAGACACTTGGGTCAGAAATTCAGTGCGCTTTGGTTTGACCCTGCAGTTTCACACTCCCCCTCCTGAGCATTTCAGGCTTTCACCCATCTCTAAGGATCCTGCTAAGCGGGACCTTATAGCCTCTGCCATCAAACATCTGTCTGATATTAGGGCCATCCAACCTGTACCTCCCTCCCAATGGGGAAGGGGTTTCTAGTCCCTTTTATTTTTGGAGCCTAAACATTCCGGGGGTTGGAGACCCATTTTAGATCTTAAGAGGTTAAATCGCTTTATCGTACGCCGTAAGTTCAAAATGCAGACTCTCCAGTCTATTTTACAAGGCATCAGAGAAGGGGACTGGCTTACATTGGTTGACCTCTCCGAGGCTTATCTCCATATCCCCATTCATTCCTCGTATTCCAAATATCTCAGGTTTTGTTATAATAATCAGCATTTCCAGTATGTAGCCCTTCCCTTTGGTCTCGCCTCGGCTCTGAGATCTTTCACTAAGGTGTTGGCAGCTCTGGCAGCTCGCCTTAGGCAAATTCCTATCCGGATCCACTGTTACCTTGATGATATCCTGGTTGTATCCCCTTCCCGGCATCAGGCCGAGAGTGATACTAGTGCTACCCTCTCGGTACTTCAGTCCCACGGCTTCTAAGTGAACTGGGAGAAGAGTCAGCTAAGCCCCTCCACTCGTATAGCCCATCTGGGGGCTGTAATTGACTCTATTGAAGGGAAGGTTTTCCTCTCTCAGGAGAGACTTATTAGTATCCGCACAACTATCAGGGATATCCGGCGAACCGGGAAAACATCTTTGCTCAATTTATCCAAGCTGCTTGGGAAGCTAGTTTCTTGTATTTCTATTATTCCATGGGCTCGCTTGCATTCCAGATCTTTGCAATGGTTCCTCCTGCCGTATCAGCGTTCAGGAAGGAGCACATCAAGGCTTGTGGTGAGGGTCCCGCCGAAGGTCCTCGCCTCCCTCCTATGGTGGACACGAACATCTGACAACAGAGGACATTTATTCAAGGAGCCTCAAAGGGTCCCTCTCATGACAGATGCAAGTCTTTCCAGATGGGGGGCCCACCTGCAGTCTCTCTCGGCATAGGGAATCTGGACTCCTGCGGAGCGAGGTCGGAGCATCTACTGGTTGGAGCTTCGCACAGTGTACCTGGCCCTGCGAGCATTCCTTCATCGGGTGAGAGGGCACCATGTCCTGATCCTAACGGACAATACTACAACCAAGGCCCACATCAATCGGCAAGGGGGCATCCATTCCATCCTTCTCATGAGAGAGGCCGAGCGGCTGTGTCACATCTTTCGTCCATCAGAGCAGAGCACATTTCCGGAGCCTCCAACGTCCAAGCAGACTGGATGAGCAGGGCAACGCTGGACCAAGCAGAGTGGCGTCTGCACCCACACCTGTTCAGAGAGGCAACAGCCAGTTTCGGTCAGCCCCTAGTAGACCTTTTTGCATCTCCACTCAATGCGCAAACACCAAGGTTCTTCTCCCGTTACCCCTCCAACGGAGCAGAGAATCACAATGCCCTGCGTTGCCCGTGGCCTCCCGGGCTTCTGTACGCCTTCCCTCCACTTCCGTTGATCCCCAGGGTGATTCGGAAATTGATATCCGAGAGAGCAGAAGTCCTCATAGTGGCATCATATTGGCCCAGGAGGCCGTGATTTGCGGACCTTCGCAATCTGTCGGTAACTCCGCCATGGAGGATTCTGTTAGATCAGATCTCGCTGTCACAGGGCCCGCTGCTTCATCCAGAACCACAGTGGCTGCAGTTGGCCGTTTGGAGGTTGAACGGGAAAGGCTGATTGAGCAAGGCTTATCAGCCCAGGTCATTAACACCATTTTGGCGGCTAGGAGGTCTTCTACTACTCACATTTATGATGCGACTTGGAGCAGTTTCTGTAACTGGTGCCACAAATCATTCATCGATCCACGCTCTCCTTCAGTTGCACAGATCTTGGCCTTTTTACAAGACGGCCTAGATGGAGGCTTATCACCTAACACTTTAAGGAGGCAGGTCGTGGCTCTCTCAATGGTGGTTGCTGGCGGCCCTTTCGGTCCCCTTTCCCACCATCCTCGAATCAAGGCTTTTCTTTTTTTTTTTTTTGAAACAAATTTTTATTAATTTTAAAGATAAAACAACACATCATTAACCAGTAAATACATAAACACATAAAACCTCTTAATATTGTAAGTCCTTACAAGTCAAACAAAACAATATTTTTATACAGCATAATTCCAATTTATCCCATCCCCATATGGACACACAAATATCTTTCATCAAATTTCTCATTATTTCTCTTTACTCCTATTCAATTCAATTCAAGGCTTTTCTTAAAGGGGCTTCTAACTTGCGCCCGTCAGTAGTGCACAGATACCTGACATGGGACCTTAACAAAGTTCTCCTGGCCTTGACTAGATCTCCCTTTGAGCCTCTCAGAGAGGCGTCACCTCAATTTCTTACATTTAAAACAGTATTTCTTGTGGCTATTACTTCGGCTAGAAGGATATCTGAAATTGCAGCTCTATCCGTGAGAAAGGACCTGTGTATTTTTCATTCTGATCGGGTGGTTCTGAGACCAGACCCAGCCTTTATGCCGAAGATCAATTCAGCATTCCACAGGACACAGGAGTTGGTCCTGCCTAATTTCTGTCCAAAGCCTCTGCGCAAGCAAGAGAGGCAGTGGCATACCCTTGATGTTAGAAGGGCTTTGCGTATTTACATCTCCCGCACGCAGTCCATCAGGAAAACAGAGTCTCTATTTTTGTCCATTCAGCTGAAGACACTAGGCTGTAAGGTCTCTCCGTGGGTCGATGGATTAGGGCTACCATATCCAAGGCCTATTTAGTTCAAGCTATTCCAGTTCCCAGTGGGGTTACCGCCCACTCCACCAGAAGTGCAGCTACTTCGGCAGCCTGGGCTACTCAGGCTTCTATTCTTGATATTTGCCGGGTGGCCACTTGGGCTTCCCCGTCTCCCTTTATATGACATTATAAGATTGATATTTACGCCTCAGCTGAGGCATCTTTTGGCAGGCGAGTCTTACAGCAAGTGGTGAGAGATCCTGGGGAAGTTCCAATCCAGACAGACTCCCACCTGTAGGACAGATTTGCTTTGGTATGTCCCACTCTCTGGATGCTCGCAGCAGTTCTATGGAGAATGGGTGTTGGTTCTTACCTGATACGCCTCTTCTCGTGGAACTGCGTAGAGCATCCAGCCCCACCCTGATTGGTACGTCTTGGGGGGGGGGAATCCTGTTTCGGCCAATGATCTCTAGTGTTGTAGTTCAAGTTGTATAATACTTAAGATTAGAGGGTGGTTGTTCTCCTCTCGTCTTCGATAAAACTGGGGGAACGCATGGAGGAGTCACGTGGAGGAGGAGGGCGTTCCTCAATTTCAGCTCAGCCTGTGAGAAGTGAAGACTGAAGCACCTCCCACTCTCTGGATGCTCTACGCAGTTCCACGAGAAGAGGCGTATCAGGTAAGAACCAACGCCCATTCTATCTGGCTTCCCCATTTGACTTGGTTTATCAGAAGGTTGCAAAAGGGGATTATGTGACTCCAGGACACTGCAACCGTCATAAATATTAGTTGCTTAGCATGTGAACATTGATCACATGATCATGGAGATGCTGCAAAGGTTGTAACTGAAAAACTGTGCAAGTCCCTCTTTTCAGTGTCATTGTAACTGAGTAGTCCCTAAATGAACAGTTGTAAGTCAAGAACTACCTGTATTCTGCAAGCAAGTTGAACCAACTGTGCTTGAGGGAATCATCTTTTCATGAGGCACCAGTGCACCATTGCAGTTCAAGTGAACAGCAGCGCCTGGCTAAACTTGGCTCACTTTGGGAAAGTTAAACAAGGTGAGGCCTGATCACTATTTGAATGGGAAACCACCAGGGCTGCAGGCAAACTGGATTTGGAAATTGAAAAAAAAAAAAACCCATGAAATTATAGCAAACCATTTAAGTTTTGTTGCCAAGACTAACTATGATTGGGTCCATGAAGTCATCAGAGCTAAGCTTGGTTTGAAGGAGACTTTCAGTCATGAAGAAGTTCAATATAAATGCAAAATTCCAGCTGAGTTTTCAGGAGAAAACAGTTGGAAACCTTGTCCCAAAGATGCTTTTTCAAAAGGCAACTGGACTTTCTTTGTTTTTCATTGAAGATGTTCTGAAGAAGCTTCTTGGATGAAACATCTTCAAGGCAAAACAAAGAAAGCCCAGTTGCCTTTTGAAAAAGTACCTTGGGACAACCATGACCTGGATAACTGAGATTCTCCAAAGATAGTTGGAAACCCTAGCTGTCTCAGAAGGTTTCCCCCCACCCCTCATGCCTATTTTCTCTCCAATTCCTCTTTCCCAGCCTTTCAAGATTTGTGAGATTTCAACTCCTAGGGATTCTAGAATCTATTTGGGAACCATTATTCCAAGAGTGATTAGGGAAAGGTCTCCTTCCCAATTCTTTCTCCTGTTCTGTTTCCTATTTCCCCAGGCTGCTTTGTTTTAAATCCATTAGGAAACTTTGCATAAACTGGAGACTCTGCTATCATTTTGGCTCGACCTATGCTGTAGGGCTTGGTTTACTTGTTATCATTCATTTTACTGAAGAGCCCCAGTTGCAGGAAAGATATCTTAATAAATGTGGATGTAACAGGAGCAGAGTGTTTTACTCCTGGCAGTAAACCTCAGCTCAGCAGATATTATAACTGAAGAAGAAAACGTTGCATTTTTAATACAAGTAGCTTTTCATGCCTTAAGGACTAAAATATTTATTATGACACTAACTTTTAAGAACTCTACTTCATTTTATCAAATATATATACTGGCACAACATGGAAAAACTTAGCCATCCCTTCTTCTAGTTGGAATATTCAGTTTTTGAATGCTAGCAGCCTGCAACCCAGGGTATTTGGTGTGTTATGTGTTTGTTGTTGTTTTTTTTTTAAAAAAAACAACAACTCCCCAGCTGCCCTTAAGAAATGGGGAGGCTATTTCTTCCTGTTGCCTGACTTTAATTTTTTTTCTTACTTCCACAAGAGAACTGTAAGTCTTGATGAATTCCCTCCAAATTCCTTTGTATGAGAATGGCAGTTAAGTTTTTGGTATCTGAGAAAGACAAGGGATTTCTTTCTAGGGATTTTGTATCTTAAAGTTAGTGCGAAGTTAAAAATCCTAAAAACTTTATAAGATTTACCTACTTTATGTTATACATCTCAATATTCTGTATATTTAGACAAGACTAGCTGTTATGTTCGATGCGTGGCGCAAGAAGCGGTGACGAGTCGGTGAACAGTGAACTTCAACTCTTTATTTAACATGGTGCAACAGCTCTAAAAACGGCCTCAACAGCCCCCTTTATATAGGCAAGCTCTTGGGTATTTAGCCAATGAAAACACAGGAACACTAGCTCTTTTTAACCAATGAGAAAGGCTCATTAATAGCCAATCAGATTCTCCTGAACGGACCAATCCGATATCGCTATTATTGGCCAATCAGAAGTGCAGGGCCAGAACCCTGCACTTTGCTTTAAAGTTTCAACAAGCTTCATTCAAACACTTTTATTAATTCACAACACTAGCCACATTTATGTTCACAATTTTGATGTACATTAGATTCCTTACCTAAACCACCTCTATCATCTGGGAAAATGGATAAATATTGAAACACTGCATTAATTCTATAATTTGTTGTATTGTTTGTGAACATTTATTTAAATTGCAATTCCTTTGCTGTTTGAGTCCAAAGTTATATTATTAATCTCTAAACTATCATTACATACAACATCATATAGCCTTTCTATAAACAATGCCACTTTTATTGTATTCTTTACATTATTGCAAGCAATAAAATCCAAAGAGAGTTGTTTCCTCAGGCCCTTGACTCATACCACTTTTATTGAGCTCCTGCATTTCAGCCATTGGGTCACAGCTCTGCACTCGAGGTTTGTTTTCTTTATAGCCAGAAGCTTTAGTTTTATCTTCCATTTTTCTTTTTCTGTAACAACCATTCAATCAGCTCTAAAGTTTATCTGGTGAAACAGTTGCATCACTCCGGTATATCAAGTATTCTTCTATTCCATAAAATTAGCAACTTGCATATTTGTATTTCGTTTCAATTTCAGAATACCGAATGTTTGCATCTGTTTTTGACCTTAATAATTGCCAGGACACAAGTTGTACTGTTGAGTTGCATGTTCTAATTTGCACTCAGGCACAGTGGATTAATAGGCTCAGGCTGTTAACAAACATATCTGAGACTAAGAAAACAGTCTTGGAAATGGCAGACACAGCTGTGGAATTTGCAGGAGTCATATTTTCCCTCTGGCTTTTTCTGGGGAAGAATATTCTGGGCAGATTGAGAAAGTAATGATAAAGAAGAGGCTTTGTGTAGCACTGAATTGCTCATTAGTTACAGTTCAAATGGAAGTGGGATATTTCAAATGAGGAACTTTGATCTACAGTATATTCCATCAAAATGCACCAATTAGATGAAGCTCCGGCCATCTTTGATAATGTCTTTAGATAGGGCTAGCCATGTTTATGTTAACAATACATTAAAATGATTTGAAGCTTTTTATATAAAGCAGTTATGAATGTTCTTAATTTTTTAAAAGCTGAGCATTCTCCTTAAATTCTATCTGAATACCACAGCAAAATACTACCCTAGAAATAAGAAAAGGCCTCATTTTGATCTTTTTTTAAAAAAAAATTATCCATCTCACTAGAATATATAAAGCAAATGTACTCTCTGGTACTGTTCATTCAACAAAGGAGACACTGTATTGAGTTAAGGCTAAACATACCTGTTCAGATGAAAAATTAATAATAGTGATGTAAAATTAAGTTGTGAATTATTAACACTTCTGTAATGATTTTGACTAGGTTCTTTAAATTCTAGAACTAAAAAACCCTATATCTCTTAACCTACTGGTGGCTGTTTGTCTTTTATAGAGGACTTGTATCTTGGAAGAACTATCTTGACTATTATTATTGCTTATTTTGATTGATTTTGTAATTTGATGAAATTGTAGTCCACCAAGAGTCTTTTGATTATCAGGAATTATTTAATGGATTAGTGGGCAGATGAATGAATTAATTGAATGAGGGATTTATTGTTTGTGTGCTAAAAAGTCATTTTCAACTCCTAGCCACCCCATATATTTTCTTCAAGAAATAAAAATACAATGCTTGGGAAAGTCCAAAAAAAAGACAAAGGCAACGTATTTTAAAATGGTCAGACCTTTCTGTTTCTCCGAGTACTTGAGGTACATAATGTAGTAAAAGTATGAATTATTATACATACAAGATTCTTGGAGGTTTCTGCTAATCTTGCTGCCCGTCTGCAGAATCCAGAGTAATGTATCCAAAATGCCACAGAGGGGGAACAATGGAAGAATATTGCCCTCAGGCTCTTCAGGAGAACTTCTTAGAGGAATCTGGAGTTTTTGACATCAGGCAAAATCAACAATAGGCTCAGAGGCAGTATGTTTCTGACTTACTTTTCAAAAGATAAAAATAGTGGTTTTTTGCTCAGTGTAAGACCTAGCTAGATAAGCAGTGCTAGACTAACAAACATTCTTGGTCTGGAAGTGCCTGATTTTTCTGAGGTTAGTGAAAAATAAATAGTTGTGAATAGATGTTCTTGACAGATGTTGATGATTATAATTATTCATGGTTGATGGTATGTGTGCAAGAGAAACATCTTATGTTCTTGTGCATGAGAGAGAGAAATGCTACACTGATTAATGTGTTCTCCCTTTGGTTCCTAATTTGAACATACGAAGGAGATTAAATCTACTTTATTTGATTTTTTCTGGACTCCAAAGCTTGACAACTTAAGTTTAGATGGTACTCAGCTTTATTTCACATATTCAGGGACTAGAAGTTACACTGATATGGAAACTTTTCTTGGGGATATCTGTTTCTCCAGGTGAGGTATACTTTGGCTAGATAACATTTATTTTTGTCCTTGCATTTTCCTCTCAATTAGCTATGGGCATCAGTTGATGACAGAGATACAAACATTTAAAATATCTGGAGGGAGCCAGATGAGGGAAATTTGGTTTGTGTCTGGAGAAACAACACAGCTGTCTATATAATCGAACAACTTTTATTTGCAGCTGGTTGTGGGATATTAGCTCTTTCTTGTTCTGCAGCTTGGGTTCTGTGGAGTTACTAAAAGAATAAAAAGTAAAGTCCAAGTTTGATTTCTGGTGTCTATATATATAGATTTATATGATCTTTTTGGCAACAATATGGAAGTGGTTTCTAATTGCCTTCTTCTGACATATTTTTCAACTTTGCAGGCTAGGGATTAGGGATTTCTTGATAATATTCTGAGTTTATCTAAGCTTACTTAGTTTGATATCAGCCCAGCTAGGCTAGATGCTGTGATGTAATAATCTCAACTAGAATACAAAGATCTTTCTGTACTGCCATGGCCCTACTATAATATCTCATTATAATTTTTTGACTTCTAGCAACAAGTACAGGTAGTTCTCACTTAACAGCCTCAATTAGGACTAGCAACTCTGTCAGCAAATAACACAACAGTTAAGTGAGACAACACAGTGACAGACATACAGCCTTATTTCTGCCAAGGTCATTAAGCAAATAACTATGGGTTATTGAGACATCATCTCATGAGCACAACTTGTGATTTTACTGTCCTCATTGTCTCTCTTTAGCAGAAACCATCTGTGAAGCATGCAAATGACAAACATGTGAACATGGGACACTGGAACGGTTATCAACACTATTTGAGTAGTCCTGAATCTCGATTATATGACCATAAGTGCGAGCACCAGTTGCAAAGTTATTTTTTCAGCACCATTGTAACTTCAAATGGTTGCTAAACAGGGCAGTTGTTAACTATGGGCTTCCTGTAATGTAGCCTTTACATTCATGGTACCTTCAGAAATTATGTCATTGACTTGCTTCATAGTTCAGAATTTCTTTAAGATACCCAGGCTGTTAGTAGTGTTTAGTGGTAATCTGAAGACTTTGAATTTTATAGACATGTTCTTTATTCATTATCCTGTTGATGTATTGACTGCTTATGCCAAAAAGTTGAGTGTAAATGTTTAAAAGGAGCCAATTAAATCTTCTCCAAATTTCCTTTACTGACAAACTTCTGTGCAATATTTTAGAAAAGAATGAATAAATAGTTGTAGATTAGGTCTAAATTCTTTTGGCATATGCTGATGCAGAGCTTTATGATTGTTTGCAATATTGGCAGTGTTTCTCCTATGCACCAAATCTATACAGGCTCAATTTTTATAGGCCTATATTTGTTTTTCTGCACCTGTATCCTGTTTCCATAGCAGTTAAAAAAAGAGACTCTGTTGACAAGAATTACATTCTTTCCCCTTCCCTTGAGCATTTGGTGCATTGTTGCCCAGAATCCTTTATTAATTTTGTTTTGTGGGATTTATGTGTGATCCAATAATGAATCACCTAGCTCATATAGCTTTTTGTCTGCTTTTCTTAAAATTACCGTATATACTCGAGTATAAGTCGACCCGAAGATAAGCCGAGGCACCCAATTTTACCACAAAAAACTGGGAAAACTTATTGACTCGAGTATAAGTCGAGGGTGGGAAATGCAGCAGCTACTGGTAAATTTCAAAAATAAAAATAGATACCAATAAAATTACATTAATTGAGGCATCAGTAGGTTAAATGTTTTTGAATATTTATTTCAAAGAAAAACAGTAAACTAGCTCTGTAAGTGGAAAAGAGAGCCAACAAAACCAATATGGTATCAACAATAACTTTAAAAGTACAAAAACCTTAGCTCAATCAGCAACCAAGCTAAAACACAAGAGTTAAAATCCTTCAAAACTGGATTCCTCCTCATTATCTGTATGTTATATTTAGGACAAAAGTGGATATTCATTCAGGCTAGAGTGCTTTAAAATGTAAATGAGGTTAGTTTCACACACACATGCACACCGTTTCGCTTTCCATAAACTAATTTTTTAGTGCTTGACAGATGAAAGTCCTCTTAGGAAACTTTAGATCTTAACTGGCATTACATTTAAAATCAAACATGTTCACATTCTTAACATTTTTCCATGGCAAAGTGTTTCTCAAATAATCCATAATAATGCCGCGGGAGGGAATTATTGTCTAATTAAAACTTTCACTAGGACAGTTGAGAATAAGTTTGATGTTCACAATTTCCTCTTTGAAAGAGACCAGTAAATAGGGAACAAGAAGATGCAGAAAAAGAAGTGTGTTTTTTCATACTTTTCACACTGCAGTGAACAAAAATGGCATCATAGGAACAGGCTTATTCTCAGTCCAAAGGTTTGTTTCTGATTTCTTCCCTGATTTAAGGGAAATTTGGAAAATTAAACCTATCATGAAAGGCTTAATTGATTCACTAACCCAAAAGATGATGATGATGACAGTGGGAGGCAGGAGTCACTCTCTCCCTTGCAAGAAAAAAGCATGTGTATGTGCTGCATGTACATCCTTTTTTGGAGAGCCACCATCTCTTTCACAGCTCTCCCTCATGCCTCCATTGCATGTGCACACATGCCATGGCTCAGTAGTAGGTCAACATACAGATGTCACACTAGGTTCCCTCCTCAAAAGGAACATCCAACCTTTCTTGAGAAGTACAAACTTCATCTGTTCAGGATTGTGGTGACAAAGGTGAAGGAAGATGGGGCTGAGAGAAGGGAAGGGAAGAAAAGATCATTGACAGGGAGAAAGACAGGGAGAAACACCTGGAAGTGTGAGCCCTCGAGTTTCCTTTGGGAAGACCAGACAACAAGGGGAGAGGAGAGGAGGAGGAGGAGGAGGAGGAGGAGGAGGAGAGTTTAAAAAAAAAGAGTGGGAAGCCAACTCACGCGTGCCATCAAAGCCAGGGGGAAGCGGGGCTTTCTCCGCCTGCTGCTGCCAGAGGAGTGCGGGGGGGGAGTGCGGGGAAAGGGGGTTCGTGCCAAGGCTCCGCAAGCGATTACCAGATTTGTAGTTCCGTTTGTTGGCGAAGCTGGAAGCGTGCCCGTTAATGGGGAAGGAGAGCCCGCAGTTCAGAAAGTCTTTTCACCGTTGGGGACTGAACAGAAGAGCCGCAAACGCCGCGATCCCCAGGAAAGGGCGGCCCTCTTCCTCTCGGCGGCTCCCGCCACGGCGCAGCCAGGCACTTTGTCTCGCTGCCCCCGGAGCAGCTCTTCGCTGCTAGGGAAGGGGGCGGAGGAGGCTGCCTGAGCCTGGCGACCCCAAGCGGCCTCTCCTTCCCCATTAACGGGCACCCGAGGCCCCCGCAAGCTCCTGCGTTGCGCGCTTCCAGCTTCGCCAACAAACCGCCAGGCTCAAGCAGCCTCCTCTGCCCCCTACCCAAGCAGCAAAGAGCTGCTCCGGGGGCAGTGAGACAAAGTGCCTGGCTGCGCCGTGGCAGGAGCCCCCGGAGCAGCTCTTCGCTGCTAGGGTAGGGGGCGGGGGAGGCTGCCTGAGCCTGGCGGTTTGTTGGCGAAGCTGGAAGCGCACAACGCAGGAGCTCGCGGGGGCCCCGGGCGCCCGTTAATGGGGAAGGAGAGGCCGCTTGGGGTCGCCAGGCTCAGGCAGCCTCCTCTGCCCCCTACCCTAGCAGCGAAGAGCTGCTCCGGGGGCTCCCACCACGGCGCAGCCAGGCACTTTGTCTCGCTGCCCCCAGAGCAGCTCTTCGCTGCTAGGGTAGGGGGCGGAGGAGGCTGCCTGAGCCTGGCGGTTTGTTGGCGAAGCTGGAAGCGCGCCCGTTAATGGGGAAGGAGAGCCCACAGCTCAGAAAGTCTTTTCACCATTGGGGACTGAACAGGAGAGCTGGAAATGCCGCGATCCCCAGGAAAGGGCGGCCCTTTTCCTCTCGGCGGCTCCCGCCACGGCGCAGCCAGGCACTTTGTCTCGCTGCCCCCGGAGCAGCTCTTCGCTGCTTGGGTAGGGGGCAGAGGAGGCTGCCTGAGCCTGGTGGTTTGTTGGCGAAGCTGGAAGCGGGCAACGCAGGAGCTCGCGGGGGCCCTGGGCGCCCGTTAATGGGGAAGGAGAGGCCGCTTGGGGTCGCCAGGCTCAGGCAGCCTCCTCCGCCCCCTACTCTAGCAGCGAAGAGCTGCTCCGGGGGCAGCGAGACAAAGTGCCTGGCTGCACCGTGGCGGGAACTGCCGAGAGGAGGAGGGCCGCCCTTTCCTGGGGAGCGCAGCGTTTGCGGCTCTCCTGTTCAGTCCCCAATGGTGAAAAGACTTTCGGAGCTGCGGGCTCTCCTTCCCCATTAATGGGCGCGCTTCCAGCTTCGCCAACAAACCGCCAGGTTCAGGCAGCCTCCTCCGCCCCCTACCCTAGCAGCGAAGAGCTGCTCCGGGGGCAGCGAGACAAAGTGCCTGGCTGCGCCGTGGCGGGAGCCCCCGGAGCAGCTCTTCGCTGCTAGGGTAGGGGGCAGGGGAGGCTGCCTGAGCCTGGCGGTTTGTTGGCGAAGCTGGAAGCGCGCAACGCAGGAGCTCACGGGGGCCCCGGGCACCCGTTAATGGGGAAGGAGAGGCCGCTTGGGGTCACCTGTGTGGCCCTCAGTGGATAGACAGTCGCGGTGGCGATGCTGCCCTGGAGGCGCAATCGGTTGCAGCCACGCCAGCGCAGGCCAGGCATGGTGCCGTAGCGGCTGACTCGAGTATAAGCCGAGGGCAGGTTTTTCAGCGCAAAAAATGGGCTGAAAAACTCGGCTTATACTCGAGTATATACGGTAACTTAGAATAAAATAAATTGAAGTGTCACCAACAGAGGGAATATTTATATGTTGAATTTTTCTGCTAAAAGAACACTTTACATTATTGTAGGGAAATGTCTACAACTGAGAAAGTCTTGCATATGTTGAATTTGTGGGAGAAGTAAGATTGTTCCTTGTTATTGTAAAGGGGAAATAACTCTGTAATCTGTGAGGCAAAATAAGAGGAAGAACACTAAAGAATAGAAATGTAAGGAGCATAAGGATGCTGGGTCAGAACAGTTAACCTCTTGAAGCCTTAAAAATTCCTCTCAGAAGAATTCCTAGATCCCATCCACAACCTCTTGTTTGTTAAACACTTTTTAAGGCGTCCCCCTTCCACTCAGAGTGATTGTGGAACTGCTGTCTTGTGACACTTTGTAAATGTAGTTTGGAATTGGAGAGAATCCTTCAGAACAGGAAAGCTAACAGAAGCAGGTGCAAGCTATGTTAACATTAGACAAATGGCTGGTATATTTTAAAGATTTATTTGCTAGAAGAGTTCTAAATGTATTATGTTTCAGATAAATGGTAAAGGCACCCTTGAGTCCAGGTGTGTTCCTGTTAATGACAGCATCTGAACTGTTTTCTTAGCAGTGTTGCAGAAGTCATGCAATTATTGACTGATATTCATTCAATAGCCTTGGTACACCTTGGCCAGGCGTGAGGAACGATGGCCCTTTTGTGACTTGTGGACCTCAACTCCCAGAATTTCTGAGCAAGCCTCGGTGGCCATAGTTCCCTACCTCTGACTTCGGCAATCTTCCATCCAACTATTAAGCATGGCTGACTCTATTTAGTATTTGAGAGCAGCCAAGGTTGGTTAAGTGCTACCATACCATATGGGCCTCCCTATTGCATTACTGTATTTTTGTGTGAAGCCACAAAACTCAAGTCCATAAATTTAATAACATTTCCAATCGCTGGAAAATTTAATATTCAAATCTGTGCAAATATTGTGTGTAGTTTCTTGAAGGTAGTAGACTAACATGCTAAAACTTTTAGAAGGAATATATGAAATAAACTGAACACAGGCTTAGAAACTACTAGAGTTAGAACCCAACCATATTTAAGTAGACCTTTCTTGATGAATATATTGACAATAATCAAAATTGCTTGTGTTACAAATCAGAAGTTGTGCAATTCCAAGACTGAAAAAGTAATTTACCAAGGTTGGGCAGGTTATTTAATGGAAAAATGTTCAGAGAGCACCAAGGACTCTTCAAAGCTATCAAAATCTATGCACACACAACATTATACATTCACATTGGCACAAAACAATTTATGCTGTCCGATAACCAAAATGAAGACCTGACTTGACATTTATCAAAAATAGAACATTCTAAGGTTTTATATTACTAGTATTTAAAATGTAGGTGTGTGTGTGTGCATGCGTGTGTGTATGTATTAGAAACTGTAAATCTTGTTCACATTATTTCAAACTATACTTTAACATATACTTTCAAAGTTGCTCACCAAATCTAGCATTGTATTACTGACATCATGTCGTTATGCTGACTCGGTTGTTTAACTTCTTTTGTCTGGTTTTACATGTACTAAACTGAGCCTTGTTTTTTACTATCCTGATGTCTGCTTTTCATTTCCTGCCTCAGTGTCCTTGAATAAAAGAATGAGCATATAAAAGCAATATAGACTTGCTGGCTGGCAGCTGGGGATCTTTTATCATTCATTGCAGAAACACAGCAAAGACGTAGTGAATACATTGGAAGGAAGAAAAAAACATTATTTTTAGTTGTTTTTTTCCTTATTCACTCCCACAAATGGCAGATTATTTAATCTTTTTTCCTAGGAAGGCCATGCCGTAAGATACCAATAACTATAGTTAATATATATAAAATATATAGTAGATAATATAACTTGAAACTTGCAGTGTTATTATTTTAGGATACTGTTTTAATTTTTTCCAACTAAAAGTATTTGTGTGTTGGTTTGTGTGAGAGAGAGGGATTGGCAAAATGGCATTTTTAATATAAAGGGGATTGGCATTTTTAAATAGTTTGTCTTGATTAAGAGATGGTGATAGCATTTCATACAAAAAGAGATGAATGTCAAAAATGCCCTTCTCCTCCATGCTGCATCGAGAGCCCAGGATGGGTTGACTCCTTCCTCATTTAACTGAGTCTGTACTAAGATATAAAAGCCAGACCCTGGAAGTTACCCTAGCTTTTGACTCAGCTCCTTTCAGTCAGTAGCTGTATCTCTGAAACCTTTCCATCCTCCATCCTGGTCTCCTGAAGCTTTGGCAGTACAATATGATCCTCAGGATCTGAGCAGATCTGGGCCTTATTTCCAACAGGTTTCTGGGCCCTAAGCTCCTCCCCCTCCCTCCAGGCCTCGAACCTCTTCTCAATCTAGGCCTGAAGCCACCTTCACTCTCACAGCAGCGGGCCTTCGGCCTTCTTTCTCTACCTTTGAGCATAGACCAGGAAATATCCAAGATGTTGTCTCATTGAACATTAGGCAGGGATTGGCTGAAGGCTTCAAGCAAATTCTTCGACCTCTGGGAAGGGCTCAGGCCCTTCTCCCTTCTCAATCTATAAGTTCCCTGCCTCATCACTCTGATTTAGGGCAAGACCTTTGACCAAAATCTTTCAGAGGAAGAGGACTCTCGCCTAGAGCAGACATCCTTTGCATTGGTCTTCAATCCTTCTCTCTTCAGGCCATTACCCAGCATGGCCTTGGTCACTGCCAAGCTGTCGCCAGAGGAAGTGGCTCCCGAGAGTGAAGTGGCTCACAAGGAAATCCCTCTAGCCAGGGAGACACACTCTTCTCCAAGCCTGTACTGCATGCAGGGGTTTTGCCTTCTCCCACCTTGCTCCTGGTCATGGTCAAGGAATAGTGCGCTTCTCCTTCGGCAGGTCCTCGCCCATCTTCTCTGGATAAGCATTTCTACCATGTCAGCGCAGCCCTGGACAATGCCCTGGCAGTGCCTTCTGTTGACATTCCGGCGCTGCATGGGCTGTTCGGCCTTCAACAGCAGCATCCTTTTTTCACAAGGGCATCTATACGGTGGTTGCACCAACTCCAGATTAGATTGCCTACATCTGATCTTCGGTCTCACCACGGCCTTAAGATTGTCGCAGCAGCGGAATTCACTGCAGATGCCACTCTCAATTCCGCCAAATTTGCATCTAGGGCCATGGCATCTTCAGTAGCAGCAAGAAGACTGTTATGGCTCAGAAATTGGCAGGCGGAGTCACGCCGTAAATGGAAGCTGGTTTCTGTTCCATTTGCGGGTGATAAGCTCTTTGGCAATGCTCTGGAACCTTATCGCATTGAAACCAGAGATAAACATAAGATTCTCTATTCCTCTGGGAAGAGAGCCGACTATCGCCCAGCTCCTTATCGCCCTCTTGCCTTTCGAACGGAGACCTCATCCCGCTTCCCCCAGTCTCAGAGTCCATACTCCCAATGCCAAGACCAACGTGCGGAAACATCTGGCAGGCAACAACCTTCTGGTAAACTGCCTTTTCGGGGGGGAGGGGTCATTCCTTCCATTGCTCTAAGTAATCCCTCGTTCTCCCCACCCATCAGAGGTCACCTAGTCTTCTTTGCCTCCAAATCGGAGGAGTCAACGATGGATGCCTGTGTGCTCTGCACTATTAGGTCAGGGTTACAATTGGACTTCCTAATGCCACCCACAAAAGGGGGAAAAAGAAAAAAAATTTTTTTTTAATTGTCCTGTCTCTCGGGACATTTCAAGGCAAGACCTCATGAAACAGGCCACTCAACACCTTCTTGAAATAAGACCTATTCAACCTGTTCCCCCCTCTCAATGGGGATGTGGGCTTTAGTGTCGCCTTTTCATTGTTCCCAAAGCCTCAGTGGGGGTGGCGAACCATCCTGGATATAAAAATTCTCAACCAATTTGTAAAATACAGACAAATTAAAATGCAGACTCTGCATTCTATTTTAGAGAGCGTTCAGGAGGGCAATCTTCTCTCTTCCATTGATCTCATGGAGCCTTCCTCCACATTCCTTTTGGCCTCATCATCACCAGTTTTCCATTTCTATTATCAGAATACCCATTACCAGTATCGAGCACTTCCCTTCGACCTCTCATCGGCTTCAAGGGTCTTCACGAAGGTTCTGGCAGCATTGATGGCATCTCTGCGTTCTGTTCCAGTGAGGATCCAATACTACTTGGATGACATTTTGATTCTGTCCTCCTCCATCCATGCAGCCCATTGGGATCTGCAAATTACCCTGTCATATCTCCAGAGCTACGGATTTTTCCATTCCCATCCACTCCAATGGTTCCTGCTTCCCTACCAACAAACAGGAACTGGCCTCTCATCCATCAATGTCCCGCTCCCGCCACAAATCTGGAGATCTCAATTGGTGGCGTTCCCTGTCAATCTAGAAGGGACTCCCTTTCAGGGTCCTAGACAGGCTAGTGATAACCACCGATGCCCGCTTCCTGGGTTGGGGGTCCCATATGCAGGGCCAGAAAGCTCAGGACCTTGGCCCAGGTCAGAGCTGGCCCTTCCCATAAATTGCCTAAAGCTCAGAGCCATTTTTCTAACTCTCAAGCATTTCAGGCACTCAGTGACCGGCTCTCATGTTCTAGTCCTTATGGACAACATGGCCGCCATAGCTCATGTCAACCGGCGGGGGGGAAAGAGGTCCAGAGCCCTCATGGGAGAGGTGCTACGGTTGGTGTTATGGGCAGAGAAACACCTGTTGTCAATCATGGCGGACCACATCTCCGGGATCGACAACTCCCAGGCTGACTGGCTCAGCAGGAGCCTAGTCAACCAGGCAGAATGGTCCATTCCTCCGTCTCTATTCAGGGACCTTTCCCTCAGATTCGGAATGCCGGAGGTGGATCTCTTCTCCACGCCTCAAATAGCCCAGGTCAGATTCTGCACCAGTTTTCCTTGCCCGGGAGCAGAGGAGACCCTTTGGTGCAGATGGCCCAAAAGTCTCCTCTGTGCCTTTCCACCGCTTCCCATCATTCCAGCAGTAATTCAGAAGATGTTGGAAGAACGAGCGGAGCTCCTCCTCCTGACACCCTATTGACCAAGGACGCCCTGGTTTGTGGACCTGGTCAACCTATCGGGGGCTTCTCCTTGGAGGATCCCAGCCCATCTTATCTCCCTTCAGGGGATTCTGCTCCACCCGGAGCCCCTGTAGCTCAAGGTGACCATATGGCACTTGGGTGGCAGCGGCTAGGAGTGGCTGATCTTCTGAAAGGGTCATCATCACTATCCTAGTATCTTGCAAACCTTCTACAAGGCGCATCTATGATGCCACCTGGAAGGCCCTTCTCAAGGGTTCCTTAGGGAGGGTCTCTCTCCTGCTTCAGCCCAGTTGGCAGAGGTTCTTAGATTCCTTCAGCATGATCTGTAGAAAGGTTTGGCCCCCAACTCCTTACGCAGGCAGGTTGAGGCTCTCTCCTTGGTTCTTTCATGGGGTTTGCTTCCTTCCTTATCCCATCACCCTTCAGTCAGGAAGTTTTTTTGAAAGGGGACTTCCAACCTGCACCCCCGGTGGTTCACAGATATCCTTCCTGGGATCTTCATGAGGTCCTTAATGCCCCTTTGAACCCTTTAGAACATTGTCTCTCCATTTCCTGACTCTGAAGGTAGTGTTCCCCATTTCCATCACTTCAGCCAGGCGGGTATCCGAGCTTGCTGCTCTTTCCATCAGACAGGACCTTAGTTCCTTTCATGATGACAGGGTTGTCTTCAGTCTGGACCACCCATTTCTTCCAAGGGTTAACACCTGTTCCACAGGTCCCAGGACATTATGTTGCCTGGTTTCTGTCCCCTCCCGCACCATGACGTAGAGCAGCAGTGGCACACGTTAGACGTAGGAAAGGCTCTTAGAATATACATTAAGCGCACTTCAGGAAGTCAGAAGCCATGTTTGTTTCCCTTTCCCTTCTCACTTGGGGCACAAGGCCTCTTCTCCTACTATTAGCAGGTGGGTCAGATCTTGCATTGAGCAGGCCTACAAAGCTGCGGCCCTTCCGGTTCCTCGAGGTCTGATGGTGCACTCTACCAGAAACACGGCCACTTCAGCTGCCTGGGCGACCCAAACACCCTTGGAGGAGATCTGTCGTACAGCCGCGTGGATATCTCCGTCTCCTTTCATCAGATACTACCGTCTGAATGCCTTTGCCTCAGCAACTTCAGCCTTCGGCAGATGGGTGCTTCAATGAATAGTTCAACAGTCAGTGTGATGAGCCGGACAAGGACCCGCCTGTGGAGATGCAGGCTTTGGTATGTTCCATCCTGGGCTCTCGATGCAACATGGAGGAGAATGGGCATTGGTAGAAGTTACCCTGAACGCCCTTTCTATCTATGCTGCGAGAGAGCCCAGCCCCTCCCTTGATTCATCTGGAGAGGGAAGTCATATTTCTGTATTCCTTTGTTCTTTCAGTCTGTATTCATTTGTTCTTTCAGTTTGTCAAGTATCTTTGCCAAAGCTGGGGTAACTTCCGGGGTCTGGCTTTTATATCTTAGTACAGACCCAGCTATGACATCATAGGAAGGAGTCAACCCATCCTGGGCTCTCTCGCAGCATAGATAGAAAGGGCGTTCAGGGTAACTTCTACCAACGCCCATTTCAATGTAATCTGCAATCAGTATCCTAACATCAGCTTTAGAGTTGTGGGGCACAGTTTTAAGGCATTGAACACCAGCCATTTTGACTGATGAAGTGCCAAATCAAAGTAACAGAGTAACCAAAGTAGTTAGAAATGTTAAAATCATACTGTATTAAAAAATAAAAATAATGAAAATGTTGTCTGGATGAATATTTTTGGAATGAATTGTGGTTTTAATTTGTTCTGCCTTATTATGAAGAGTTAATTTTGGGACATTTGAGCAAAAAACATTTGGGGAAAGTATGCTTGTGTGCGTGTGTGGATTTAATACTTCTTAAATTGATATTGGGAAGAAATTTCTTGAGGGGATATTGGCAGTCTTGATAGTTGAGATAAGTTAGATTCTGTCTCTGCTTTATACACAGTGCCTGGTCAGCAGGAGTGTTTACATACCTGCTTCACAGTTATGCGAAACAGAGTTTGCTGAAGCAAACAATTTGCTCAAAAGATTGGCTAAGCAAATGACTTCTATGCAGGTAGTCTTCAAATTGCAACCACAACTGAGCCCAACATTTATGTTGTTTAGGAAGACATTTGTTAATTAGAATTAGAATTAGAATTCTTTGTTGGCCAAGTGTGGTTGGACAGCAAGGAATTTGTCTTGGTGCAAATGCTGTCAGTGTACATAAAAGAAAAGATACATTTGTCAAAAGTCAAGAATCATCAGGTACAACACTTAGTGATAGTCATAGGGTACAATAAGCAATCAAATCGTACTAGGAAACTGTCAATATAGATTATAGGATACAAGCGACAAAGTTACAGCCATACAGTCACAAGTAGGAAGGGAGTGAGTGATAAGGAGTGATGAGAAGATGAACAGTAATGGTAGTGCAGACTTTGTAAATAGTTGGACATTGTTGAGGGAATTATTTGTTTAGCAGAGTGATGGCTTTCGGGGAAAAAATGTTCTTGTGTCTAGTTGTTCTGGTGTGCAGTGCAGTTTAAGTGAGTTTTGCGACTTTTTAAGACCTTTCTTGCCACAGTTGTTAAGTGAATCACTGCAGCTGATAAGTTAGTAACTCGTTTGTCAAGTGAATATGGTTTCCCCATAGATTTTGCTTGTCAGAAGGTTGCAAAATGGGATCATAAGACTTTGGGACATTGCAATTGTCATAACTATGAGTCAGTTGCCAAGCATCTTAATTTTGATCACATGATCATAGGGATTCTGTAAAGGTTGTAACTGAAAAATGGTCATAAGTCACATTTTTCAGTGCCATTGTAACTCTGAACCGTCACTAAGTGGACTGTTGTAAGTTGAGAACAACCTGTATTTTACTTCTCAGACTTCTGAGTGGAATATATGTTCCCAGTCTCTGTAAAATATTGTTCAGTTCTGCTAACTGATAATTGTTGAAGTATCCTTAATTAAATGCAGTGGAAAGTCAAGGCATTTGATTAAACTTAATATTATTTGAAAATTTTTGAATTAGCTGTCAGGAATCCCTAGAACTGTGAACTCAAGAGTACACTATGGAGAAGAATTAAGGGACAGTCAGTCCTGAAGAACATTGTTCCTTTTATTTTTGGAAACAAGGTTGGTTGTCTGTGGGGAGTAGGATTGGAGAAAGAGACCATGAAGCACATGTATCCAAATTGGGTTTGTCTATTTTTATGATTTAGCACCTCGTAGCTTACTATAATGTAGGAATGTGACGCGCCTTTTATGATTAAGATCTTTATTATAGCATCCTTATTGACTTCCATCTCCTTCATTTCACCATTCAATCCATCATCATCATCATCAAATCAATCAATCCATTTTTATTCAGCCAAGACCAGCAAACACCATTAAATTAAATTGTGCACAGGAAGCAATGAGAACATTGAATGTGATGCTAGAGCTTTGTTCAAGAGGGTTTTTACTGGGTTGTTTTTTTTCTTCATTGACTCAGTCCTCTTTCCCCTGAATATGGGATACTATATTTATGACAGGAGGCAGAAATAGCTCAAGAAGGTACAGCATTAAGAAGAAAAGAAAAGGGAAACAGATGGCTTTTAAAATTATCCAGAAGTAAGAGATAGGAATTGCAAACTTAGTCAAAGCTCTTTTGCATCCTTCAACTGGGAGGGGAATGTTTCAATTTGATGACATACAACAGACTGTAGCTGAGTATAATCCTTCATGTAACCTTTCCTAATTTGGACAACCTTCAGATTTCAACTCTTAATATCCTCAAAGAGGATCATGTTATCTGGTGAATTCAGGAAGATGAAGTCATACATCAGGAAGGCACCAGCTTGAGGAGGACAGCTCTAATTCAACCATAGCATCTATTTCCTACAGAGAGAAAGGAAATTAGGCAGTAGGGCTTCCATATGCTTCAGATTTAAAGGAAAACAATTGGAATAATACCTGTCAGTAGCCTCTTGAACAGCTGCTGAATTTTCCTGGGACCACACAAGTGCCTTCTGTGGCTGCAGTACAGAGGGGAGGGTGTTAACAGATAATCAAAGTTGGAAGGAACCTTGCAGGTCATCTAGTCCAACCCCCACCCAAGCGGGAGACCCTATACCATTTCTGACAAATGGCAGTCCAATCTCTTCTTGAAAGTCTCAAGTGATGGCGCTCCCACAACTTCCGAGGGCAAGCTATTCCTTTGGTTGATTGTTCTCACTGTCAGAAAGTTTCTCTTTACTTCCAGGTTAAATCTCTCCTTGTTCAGTTTCCATCCATTATTCCTTGTCTGGCCTACAGGTGCTTTAGAAAATAGCTTGACCCCTTCCTCCCTGTGGCAGCCCCTCAAATATTGGAAGACTGCTATCATGTCTCCCCTGGTCCTTCTCTTTACTAGACTAGCCAAGCCCACTTCCTGCAACTGTTCATTTTATGTTTTAGCCTCCAGTCCCCTAAGCATCCTGGTTGATTTTCTCTGTACTTTTTCCTAGAGTCTTAACATTCTTTTTATAATGTGGTGAACAAAACTGGATGCAGTACTCTAAGTGTGCTCTTACTAAGGCTTTATAGAGTGGTATTAGTACTTCCCTTGATCTTGATTGTATTCCTCTGTTAATACAATTTAGGATTGCATTAGCTTTTTTGGCTGCTGCTGCACACTGCTGGCTCATATTTAGCTGGTTGTCCACTAAGACTCCAAGATCCCTCTCACAGTTATTGCTATTGAGCCTGGTTTCACCCAGTCTATATGTGTACTTTTGGTTTTTCTTGCCTAAGTGTAGGACTTGACTTTTCTCTACATTGAATTTCATTTTGTTAGATACGGCCCAGTGTTCTAGTCTGTCAAGATCCATCTGGATCTTGAGCCTATCTTCTTGGGTGTTAGCTATTCCTGCCAGCTTAGTAACATCTGCAAATTTGGTAAGTTCCCCTTCTATTCCCTCATCTAAGTCGTTAATGAAGATATTGAAGAGTACCAGGCTTAAGACGGAACCTTGTGGCACCCCACTGCTTACTTCCCTCCATGTAGACTTAGACCCATTAAGGACTACTCATTGAGTACAGTTTGCCAGCCAGTTGCGAGTCCATCTAGTAGTGGTGCTATCTATTCCACTTTTTTCTAGCTTACTAAGAAGTAGGTTGTGGTCTACTTTGTCGAATGCCTTGCTGAAATCTAAATATATTATGTCCACAGTATTTTGCTGGTCTACTAATTTAGTCACTGTGTTGAAGAATGAAATAAGATTGGTTTGGCATGATGGGTTTGTTTTTAACAAACCCATGCTGACTGCTAGTTATTACTTTACTTGTTTCTAGATGTTGGCAGATCTGTTTTTTTTATTATCTTTTCCAGTATCTTCCCAGGTATTGATGTTAGGCTGATTGGTCTATAGTTTCCTGGGTCTGTTTTTTTTCCTTTTTTGAAGATGGGAACCACATCAGCTCTTTTCCAGTCCTCTGGCAGTTCCCTGGTGCTCCAAGATTTTTGAAAGATATGGTGCAGTGGTTCTGAGATGACCTCTGCCACCTCCTTTAAAACTCTGGGATGTAATCCATCAGGCCCCGGTAATTTGTTTTCATCAAGATCAGACAGGTGTTCTCTCTGAGTTTATTGAAATCAGCCCTTTTAAAATCCAAGACTCTGGTATCATTATGTTCTCTTACTTGTGTTTGTGTTATGTTGAATTCTAGTATGACATGGTCACTTTCACCCAAGGTTCCTGCTGTTTCAACTCCTTCTATCACTTCTTCTCTGTTTGTAAGAATTAAGTGCAGTATGGCTGTCCCTCTAATTTCACCCTCTACCTTTTGGACAACAAAGTTGTCAGCTAGGTTGGTTAGGAACTTATCTGATTTCTCACTTGGTGCAGAATTAGTTTCCCAATTGATATCAGAATAATTGAAGTCTCCCAGAAGGGAGAAGGGAAGGAATTGGTTTAAGGCAAGGGTCTTCAGACTTGACAGCTTTAAGACTTGTGGACTTCAACTCCCAGAATTCCTGGGCTAACATGACCAGAGGAAGAATTCTGGGAGTTGAAGTCCACAAGTCTTAAAGCTGTCAAGTTTGAAAACCCCTGGTTTAAGGAGTTGCCCATACACTTCCCAAAGCATCTTTTTTCCTTTGAGTTAAAAGTACTCCACAGCCCTACTTTGCAATCACGCAAGCATGCTGAGCTGCATAGAGTTCTGATGCATCTTGGAGAGGCATCACACACTCACAAAACATACTGACACAGGGGGTCTGAAGTTCAATCCCTGGCATCTTCAGGTAGGGCTGGAGAAATTGCTACCTGTAACTCTACTGTGCTACAGTTAGTTATTATAACTTTAAAATAAAGATCAAAATCTGACTTTGTGTGACTTTCTGCGTTCTTAGTGTTTTTAGTATGCATATGGCAATTTTCTGCCTTACTATGGTATGGCAGGTGTGCTGCTCCATTGTCTCAGGGCATTCTGCCCAGCTTAGAAAGTTTTAGAGGGTTTTGTCCAATTTATTTTTGATTTACAGCAGGAAGAGAAGCAAGAGGCTGTACAGTACTATATTGCAAAATTCCAGCCTTCTGGGGAGCTATCTGTAAAATTTCTATTGTAAGATTAAATTTATGTAGAAATGGGATTCCTCTAGGAATGAAGATAAAAGCGTTGAGTTTCCTTTCCCCGGTAATACAGGATAAACCTGGTTTTCTCCTCCATGCTGCATCGAGAGCCCAGGATGGGTTGACTCCTTCCTATGATGTCATTTAGCTGAGTCTGTAGTAAGATATAAAAGCCAGCTGTCGGAAGAGACCCCAGCTTTTGACTCAGCTCCTTTCAGTCAGTAGCTGTGTCTCTGAAAGCTTCTGTTAAATAACACTCACCAGCAATTTTCAGTGCTGTTTTTCCTCGTTTCAAGCAAGGTTGGGAGCAGCGTTGCCAGAGCGCTGTTCAGGCAAGTTGGGCCGCTGTTGTAGACCTCCCCCACGCCTGCGGTTTGAGCGATTGTAAAAAGCGATCAGCAAACTGATAACAGCTTCAGCCAGCTGATTATGTGGCCAGAGGCTGCCCTTTCTTTTGCTGACTTCACGCAGGGTTCTTTATAGCCTAAGGAGAAATTCTTCGATCTCGGAGCCTGTTTCCCATAGTCAGTGGCCATCTTGGATTGAAGCCTTCCACCATGAGGTGAGCGGTCATTTTGTAAGCCCGGGGGCCAATTTATACCCTTGGGGCTTAATACAAAAAATTTACAAACAGTTTCTTTCCATCGTAAGAGCCTTTATTCTTCAAATGGAGCAAGATAAAAGTCAGGCAGAGTCCCCCCTCCCAGTGGAACAGTCTCTTAAGCCAATAAGAGAAAAGGTTGTAGGCAACGTACCCAATCAGTCCAGAGGGAGGTGGCTGCTAAAATCAGAGCTAAGGCTCTAACCCCTAAGAAGGCAACTCAGGCTGAGTTGAGGGCAGAAAAGCGCAGACATGCAGCCCTAGAGAGGCAGTTCAACAGAACTATTCAACAGAAGGGAGTGCAACTACAGCATGTTTCAGGTGATACCTGTGGGCCCCAGCCAAGCCCTCCCAGGGGAGAAGTTATCTATGAGCCTGTCTCCTGAGGCTTTTGCAGTACAATGATCTTCAGGATCTAAGCAGATCTGGGCCTTATTTCCAACAGGCTTCTAGGCCCTAAGTTCCTCCCCCTCCCTCCAGGCCTCGAACCTCTTCTCAGTCTAGGCCTGAAGCCACCTTCACTCCCTCAGCAGCGGGCCTTCGGACTTCTGCCCCTATCTTTGAGCATAGACCAGGGGATATCCAAGATGTTGTCTCTTTGGCCATTAGGCAGGGATTGGCTGAAGGCTTCAAGCAAATCCTTCAACCTCCAGAAAGGGTTCAGGCCCTTCTCCCTTCTCAATCTATAAGTTGCCTCATCACCCTGATTTACACAGACCCCAGGACCTCAGGATCCATTCTTCTCTACCAGAATGGGAGGAGGTTGATGAGGAGGGAAGGGCTTCACCATCTGAACACAGTTACTTCTCTTGTTCAGAACGTAAAGAGGGCGAGACCTTTGACCAAAATCTTTCAGTGGAAGAGGAGTCTCGCCCAGAGCAGACCTCCTATGCATTGGTCTTCAGTCCTTCTCTCTTCAGGCCATTACTCAGCATGGCCTTGGTCACTGCCAAGCTGTCGCCAGAGGAAGTGGCTCCCGAGCCACAAGGAATTCCCTCTACCCAGGGAGACTCATTCTTCTTCAAGCCTGTAGTGCATGCAAGGATTTTGCCTTCTCCCACTTTGTTCCTGGACATGGTCAAGGAACAGTACGCTTCCCCTTCGGCAGGTCCTCGCCCATCTTCTCTGGATAAGCGTTTCTATAACATCAGCGCAGCCCTGGACAATGCCCTGGCAGTGCTTTCTGTTGACATTCTGGTTCTGGCCTTGTTCCCATTTTCTGGCACTCTCACATGGGCATCCATACGGTGGCTGCACCAACTCCAGATTAGATTGCCTACATTTGATCTTCGGTCCCACCACGGCCTTAATAAGATTATCGCAGCAGTGGAATTGACTGCAGATGCCACTCTCAATTCCGCCAAATTTGCATCTAGGGCCATGGCATCTTCAGTAGCAGCAAGAAGACTATTATGGCTCAGAAATTGGCAGGCGGAGTCATGCCGTAAATGGAAGCTGGTTTCAGTTCCTTTCATGGGCGATAAGCTTTTTGGTGATGCTCTGGAACCTTATCGCATTGAAACCAGAGATAAACGTAAAATTCTCTCTTCCTCTGGGAAGAGAGCTGACTATTGCCCAGCTCATTATACTGGTAAACAGCCCTTCCGGGAGGATGGGGGTCATTCTTGCCGTCGCTTTAAGTAATCCCTCGTTCTCCCCACCCATCAGAGGTCGCCTAGCCTTCTTTCCTTCCAAATGGGAGGAGTCAACGGTGGATGCCTGCGTGCTCAGCACTATTAGGTCAGGATAACAATTGGACTTCTTAATGCATCCCCCCCCCAATTTTTTTCTTCTGTCCTGTCTCTCGGGACATTTCAAGGCAAGACCTCATGAATCAGGCCATTCAACTCCTTGAAATCCAAGCTATTCAAACCTGTTCCCCCCTCTGAATGGGGACATGGGCTTTATTCTCACCTTTCATCGTTCCCAAAGCCTCAGGGGGGGTAGCGAACCATCCTGGATCTAAAATTTCTCAACCAATTTGTAAAATACAGGCTATTTAAAATGCAAACTCTGCATTCTATTTTAGAGAGCATTCAGGAGGGCGATCTCCTCTCTTCCATTGATCTCATGGAGCCTTCCTCCACATCCTCTTTTGGCCTCATCATCGCCAGTTTCTCCATTTCTGTTATCAGAATACCCATTACCAGTATCGAGCACTTCCCTTCGGCCTCTCATCGGCTTCAAGGGTCTTCACGAAGGTTCTGGCAGCATTGATGGCATCTCTGCTTTCTGTTCAAGTGAGGATTCAATGCTACTTGGATGACATTTTGATTCTGTCCTCCTCCATCCATGCAGCCCATCAGGATTTGCAAATTACCGTGTCATATCTCCAGAGCTGTGGATTTTTCCACTCCCGTCCACTCCAATGGTTCTTGTTTCCCTACCAACAAACAGGAACTGGCCTCTCATCCATCAAGGTCCCGCTCCCGCCACAAATCTGGAGATCTCAATTGGTGGTGTTCCCCATTATTCTAGAAGGGACTCCCTTTCAGGGTCCTAGACAGGCTAGTGATAACCACCGATGCCCACTTCCTGGGTTGGGGGTCCCATATGCAGGGCCAGAAAGCTCAGGACCTTGGTCCAGTTCAGAGCTGGCCCTTCCCATAAATTGCCTAAAGCTCAGAGCCATTTTTCTAACTCTCAAGCATTTCAGGCACTCAGTGACCGGCTCTCATGTTCTAGTCCTTATGGACAACATGGCCGCCATAGCTCATGTCAACCGACGGGAGGGAAAGAGGTCCAGAGCCCTCATGGGAGAGGTGCTACGGTTGGTGTTATGGGCAGAGAAACACCTGTTGTCAATCTTGGCGGACCACATCTCCGGATCGACAACTCTCAGGCCGACTGGCTCAGCAGGAGCCTAGTAAACCAGGCAGAATGGTCTATTCCTCCGTCTCTATTCAGGGACCTTTCCCTCAGATTCAGAATGCTGGAGGTGAATCTTCTCCACTCTTCAAATTGCCTAGGTCACCAGATTCTTCACCAGGTTTCCTTGCCAGGGAGCAGAGGAGACCCTTTGGTGCAGATGGCCCAAAAGTCTCCTCTATGCCTTTCCCCCTCTCCCATCATTCCGGCAGTAATTTGGAAGATGTTGGAGGAAAGAGCGGAGCTCCTCCTCCTGACACCCTATTGGCCAAGGACGCCCTGGTTTGCGGACATGGTCAGTCTATCCGGGGGCTTCTCCTTGGAGGATCCCAGCCCATCTAATCTCCCTTCATCAGGGGATTCTGCTCCACCCGGAGCTCCTGTGGCTTAAGCTGACCATGTAGCACTTGAGCGACAGCAGCTAGAGGTGCCTGATCTTCCTAAAAGGGTCATCATCACTATCCTGGCATTTTGCAAACCTCCCACAAGGTGCATCTATGATGCCACCTGGAAGGGCCTTCCCGATGGTGCCTTAGGGAGAGACTCTCTCTCCTGCTTCAGCCCAGTTGGCAGAGGTTCTTAGATTCCTTCAGCATGATCTGTAGAAAGGTTTGGCCCCCCAACACCTTTACGCAGGCAGGTTGAGGCCCTTTCCTCAGTTCTTTCATGGGGTTCGCTTCCTTCCTTATCCCATCACTCTTCATTCAGGAGGTTTTCGAAAGGGGCTTCCAACCTGCACCCTCCAGTGGTTCACAGGTATCCTTCCTGGGATTTTCATGTGGTCCTTTATGTCCTTACAAAGCCCTCTTTTGAACCCCTTAGAACATTGTCTCTCTGTTTCCTGACTCTGAAGGTAGTGTTCCCCATTTCCATCACTTCAGCCAGGCAGGTATCCGAGCTTGCTGCTCTCTTCATCAGACAGGACTTTTGTTCCTTTCATGATGATAGGGTTGTCCTCAGTCTGGACCCCTCATTTCTTCCAAGGGTTAACACCTGTTCCACAGGTCCCAGGACATTATGTTGCCTGGCTTTTGCCCCCTCCCGCACCATGACGTAGAGCAGCAGTGGCACACGTTAGACGTAGGAAGGGCTCTTAGAATATACATTAAGTGCACTTCCTCCTTCAGGAAGTCTGAAGCCATTTTGTTTCCTTTTCCCTTCTCACCTGAGGCACAAGGCCTCTTCTACTATTAGCAGATGGGTCAAATCTTGCATTGAGCAGGCCTACAAAGCTGCGGCCCTTCCAGTTCCTCGAGGTCTGACGGCACACTACCAGAAACACGGCCACTTCGACTGCCTGGGCGACCCAAGCACCCTTGGAGGAGATCTGTCGTATAGCCGCGTGGACATCTCCATCTCCTTTCATCAGATACTACCGTCTGAATGCCTTTGCCTCAGCAACTTCAGCCTTCGGCAGACGGGTGCTTCAACGAGTAGTTCAACAGTCAGTGTGATGAGCCGGACAAGGACCTGCCCGTGGACATGCAGGCTTTGGTATGTCCCATCCTGGGCTCTCGATGCAGCATGGAGGAGAATGGGCATTGGTAGAAGTTACCCTGAATGCCCTTTCTATCTATGCTGCGAGAGAGCCCAGCCCCTCCCTTGATTCGTCCGGAGAGGGTAAGTCATATTTCTGTATTCATTTGTGCTTTCAGAGATACCTTTCAGTCTGTCAAGTATCTTTGCCAAAGCTGGGGTAACTTCCGGGGTCTGGCTTTTATATCTTAGTACAGACCCAGCTATGACATCATAGGAAGGAGTCAACCCATCCTGGGCTCTCTCGCAGCATAGATAGAAAGGGCGTTCAGGGTAACTTCTACCAACGCCCATTTTTAAAGGATAAAGTTTGAGAGGTATATTCATTGACTTTTTTCTTCCGAATAGGGTTTGGGCCTGTGGTTTTATGAATAATATAAGAAATAAAGAAAGTTAAAGAAGGAAGAGTTTGTATTTGTGACCAGGGTATAGTGTAGATTAAACTAGCCTTTCTAAACAAATCTTGTTAATGTGATAGTATGTATATTGGATAGATATCAAGAGCTTATTTTTAAAATGTTTTAATGATCTTTCTTTAATTTCAGTTTTGTACAGAGATTTTGCTTTTCTCTTTTGAAGGAAGATTTTTTTCATGCTACTGTGATTCTTGAAAGAAATATCCTGGACTCAGTCCAGTTTAAAGTAATAAATGCTACAAGAGTTTGTCTTAAAATTTGCCCTGAGTAAAGTTTGTAAATTATTCTGGATTGCTTTTGTTCTGACCTGCCAGGAATAGAAGAATAACTAAAACAAGTGATTCTATATCATGTCTGAAACTTGGCATATGCATGGAGATAAGTTTGTCCTCCAGGCATCTTCTTTATTAGAAGAACAAAGAATGTAAGGGTGGGAATAAGATTCCTGATTTACTCATTTCCAAGATATTTGGAGGTACCATTATCTGGAAAATATGTTGGTACATTCCAGCTTTCATTGCCAAAAGCAACATGTGTTTATTGATATTTATTGTTAATCTTACACTGATAGCAATGTTTAAAAATATTCATTCATTTCATGTATGGTGAAAAAAGGTGATGGAAAATATGGTTGCACCGCAGCTCCAGGGGGCCAGGATGAAACACATTATATGGAGCTATTTCAGTTGGGTTTCAGACCAGGTTATGGGACAAAACATTTTTGGTAGATGAACTCTGGTAAGAGCGGGATAGGGGTAGTGCATCTTTTTAACATTTACTGATCTCTTGGTAGTTTTCAATATAATTCTGCTGGAGCTAGCTGTAGGATTTGGGACTGGGTAGCCAGTTTTGTGCTGGTTTGGTGCCTTTCTCCAAGGCTGGCCCCAATTGGTATTGTTAGGGAAAAAGACGTCCACCCTGTGACTGCTGCTTTGTGATGTGCCACAAGGCTCAGTAATTTCTCTTTTTGCTCCTTTTTAACATCTACATGAAGCCACTAGGTGAGATCATCTGACAACACGGAATGATGTATCATCAATATGTTGATGATATTCAACTCTACAGTTCCATCCTAGATGATTCAAGTGTTGCTGTGGCTGCCTTTTTGCGGTGACTAGAGGCTGGGATGGGGGGAGGACTGGATGAGGGACAACAGGCTTCAGCTGAGCCCTGGGAAGATGGACTAGTTGTGGATCCATGGAGTTTATCATCTTTGGTCTCAGATAGGGTTGCACTATCTCAGACAGACCCTGTTCCAACCTGGGGTTTCTCCTAGACTCACAACTCCTGCTCGAAGAGCAGGTGGCAGTCATGTCTAGGAGAACCTTCACTTAATACAAAATGTGTCAATTGCGCCATTTCCTAGGTCATGAGGTCCTGCACTTGGTAATCTCTTATTGGATTATTGCAAAGAACTCTGCACGGGTGTATTCTTGAAGCTACAACTGGTATATAATGCAACTATGCAGACACTTCTGGAGGTTTCTGGGATAGTGCATGTAATTCCGAGGTGCACTGGTTGCTGTTTGCTTCCAGGACCAATTCAAGGTGTTGGTTATTATCTAGAAAAAATTTTTTGTAGCAGTGAACCAAGTAATTTGAGGAATGGTCATGCCCCAATGGGTTTGGCCCATCCCATCCAGGAAAGGCATTTGTGTTATTGGGGTTGAGGAGAAGAGCTTTGTCTGCCATGGCTCCTGACCTCTGGAACATCTTACCACCAGAGATGAGAGTCGTTTCCAGCCTTCTGAAAGGGCATTAAATCCAGACTGTACCAATGGGCTTGGGACCCAGATGGGGGAGTGCTATCCTAAAGGGGGTTGGTTGAGTAAGAGACAAAAATCCACCCTCTTACCACCTGTGATCTTGTTTTCAACCTATTTTTTAATGGTTAATTTTAATGTTGTTAATTTTTTAGGTTTATGTTTTTATGCCATTGTAAGCTACCCAGAATCACTTTGTATAGTAAAACCGGGGAATGGAGATACAAATTTGATAAATAATTAAATGTAATTCTTAACTTTGTTTCTCTCATTCTTTCTTTTGCTCTGTTTACCTAAAAATCACACTGTTTCCCATCTACCAAGAAATTATTGCTTTCAGCCAGATATGTGTGAAATAACTCCTTTTAAAACATATTGAGAAGCATATGTATTCAGCTCACATTTTAGAACCCCAAGTTCATTATATTCAAATGTATGTGTGTAGGTGGGAAAACATTAGCAGAACTCCACATATACTACTATGTCTCAATATAGAATGCAATTTATCTTTTTCATAAAAATAACATGGATAATGAGTAAGAATAAATATAAGCAAATGTAAGAACAAATCCATTTAAAACTTTTTAAAATAAGTAAACATAGAATAAAACAAAGAAAAGGGAAAATAAGTAGTACCACAAATATCAAGTTCAAACAGAAAGGTATGGAACAAGAGCATGATATTAAAAGAGATGTAAATATACTAAAAATATTCTTTCATGGTTCAGCTCATTCAACTGTAAGTGTGACAGAGAGAAAGACCTCTCTTAATACTTGGGTATAATAGCAATAGCACTTATATACTGCTTTATAGTGTTTTACAGCCCTCTCTAAGCGGTTTACAAAGTCAGCATATTGCCCCAACAATTTGGGTCCTCATTTTACTCATCTCGGAAGGATGGAAGGCTGAATCAACGTTGAGCCTAATGGGATTTGAACTGCCAAATTGTAGGCAGCTGGCTGCAGAAGTAGCTTGCGGTACTGCATTCTCCATAGAGCTGCTGCGAGCATCCAGAGTGGGAGGTGCTCCAGTCTCCGCTCTTACAGGCTGAGCTATAATTGAGGAACGCTCTTCCTCCTCCACGTGACACCTCCGTAGCGTTCCCCAGTTTTAGCTCAGCCTCGCAAGAACAGGCAGCTCTAATGGTTTCTCCTTGGCTGATCCAGGTTTCTTTGCCTTAAATCTCAGGTTTGATCTTTTCTTGTGTTTCCTCCTTGGTCCCTGCGCATTTGGCTTGTCTTTAATTGGTGAAAGGAGCGATTTTTCGCCCCTCAGGCAGGAAATACGGGGTTTTTAGAGCCTTTCACCCCCCCCTCTGGTGCCTGCCGCTTTTTAAGCTGTGCTGCCTGAGCAGTGGCTTGTATTGCACGCTTCATAGCATTCCGTTGTGCCTTCCCCCCACGAACGCAGTAGAGAGAGGGCGAGCTCTCTTCTCTTCAGGCCCCTTGTTCTGCCTGCATTTTGGCAGTTTTTTGTTATTGTTGAGGGGCTTTCCTTCTTCTCTGAGGCTCACAATGGTCCCGGTGGCCATTTTGGGTGCGCCTCGTGGCCGGCCGCCATTTTGTTTTGCTGCGAGGATTCAGGAGGCTTATAACAGGACTGGCAGGCCTGTTTGGAGTTTTCATTTTTGAAGGGGTATCGTGGCTATTTGCCCTGTTGATTTCTCTGTTGGTTTGTTTCCGCAGCCCACTCAGAGGTGAAGGAGAGGCACCTACTTCTCGTGTTGCTTGGGAGGCTGCCTCAGGAGGCCTATTTTTTGCCTATTTTTTCCTATTTTTCCTTTTTCTCCTTTTTTTGTTGTTGTTATCTGGCCTCAGCATTCATTCGGCCTTTTGGCTTTTGGATATTCCTTTTTATTTACTCTCAAGTAAAACAAAATAATAATATATTTTTCCTTCTATTAGCATACTCTGCAGTTTAGTTAGGCCCTTTTTTGGCCTTACCTCTTATGTTAATACAAAAAAACCAAAAACCAAAACAGAACAAAGCAAAACAAAAAAGAATGAAATAAAATAAAATATATTTAAATTAGACATATATATTATGATACAACCAAAAAAATTTTTTACCAAAAGGGGGACGCGGCCCAACGATAGGATATCTGGCCCACATTATAGGCCGTACACCTAGGCGTGCCAACCGCCTTTTTATTTAATATTGCTCTGTACCTGATATTTTATCATGGCAGAAGACAATCCCAGAGGACCTTCCTTGAAGGCTAAGTCAGTGACACAACATTTGCGCAAAGGGGCCAAGGACTCATCCAAGGCTTCTCAAAGGAAAAAAAACATAAAGCACCTTAAGGCGACACAAGGATTTGGAGAAGGAATTTTATAAACGTTCAAAGAGCTCTCAATTTGTAACCCCAGTTCCTAATTTTCCCATCCCTTCTGCTTCCACATAACCTACTCCTCTGCCAGAACAACTTTCTTCTCCCAGGTGCAGTTAACCTGTTCGGAGCTTCCAGGTCTCCCAGACACTGAGGCTACATTCACGACTGCTGGCTTGCGTCCAGAGAAACCATCCACGGTCCTTATTCCAGACAGCATTAGAGAATGGAGGCAGCTGGCCATTCGCGGAGGGTATCCAGCAGATGACCAGATCAGGTCCTCAAGCGATGGCTCCTGATGTTGAATCAGTTTCTGGCAGATCCTTCCCCAAACCGGAACCTCACCATGGTCAGGTACTTCTCCAAAGGGGAGACCCCCTTTCCAGAGGGGGTGGAGGAAGTGGAAATGGGCCTCGTGCCCTTCAGGGAAGTGGAAGGATCGGATAGGTGGTCCTTACACTACTCTGAACCCCTGTCGGAGATGGATCCGATGGAAGGAGAAATGTCAGAGGATAAGGGTATTCCCCCTGACCATCCCGCATTCATAGGCCTGTTTGAACTCCATTTGTTCAAGTCTTTGCTAATCAAGGCGAACAATATTTCGAGCCTGATGTCCCAGTTACCCTCTAATACCTCTACAGCAGCCTCTGGAGTCCCAGAGGAGCCTATTTTCAAGCAGCCGGTCGTGGAGACCGAGGTCATTCCTACTCCACTCATTTTCTCCAGTTTTGTAGCAAAGCAGTTGGCCTCATCAGCCCCCCCCCCCTTTCGTTCCTTCCAGTCAGGACAAGAGATTTTTTAATCTCGATGCGGATTTCTCTTCCTTGCAATACACCCCAGAGATGGATGACTCCATAGTAAGTCTAACATCGTCCTCTACTCCAACTGACACTCTGGAAGCCCTAAAGCCAGAGGACAAGTGGGCCCAGACAACGTTTCGTCAGGCACATCAATCCAATGCTTGGGCCGTTCGATCAGCCACGGCCGCATCCCCTTCACTCGATCCTCTATTCAGTGGCTCCGTCAGTTGAAGCAATATGTCCCCCCCTCTAACACCAGGGCGCACCAGGACATTGCCACGCTGATGGCCGCAGCGGAACTTGCGGCCAACGCTACCTTCCACTCTGCAAAAATTTTCTCCTGGGCTATCTCCTCTCATGTTGCAGCCCGGGGGCTGCCTTGACTTATACACTGACAGGCAGACATTAAAACTAAAGCTGATTTGGCTTCCGCTCCCATCTCAGGAGGCTAAGTATTTGGTCTGACTCCGGAACCATTGTTCATGGAGATCTTAAGTAAAAGAAATTTCTCCCATGGCCCTTCACAGACAGAAGTTCCAGAGTGTCCCAACCTTTTCGTAGGGGATCCGTTCGTTTCTCCTATCAGGTTCCCTTCTTCCCCAGATTTCAGAGAACCCCGCTCTTTCGGCTGGCCTTTCAGAACCGGAGCGACACGGGTGTCAGGAACAGGAGGGGGGTCAACTATGGGAGACCATTCTGGGGCACAGGAAGTAGATCCTTCCGGCGCCCTAGACAAGGCTTCCAGCCATCTACCTCATTGGCGGTCAACTCACATAGTTTGCCGACCAATGGGGGTCATCCACTTCTGATATTTGGGTTAGGGACACTGTTACTGGTCTTATCAGGATTACTGGGCAAATTGGTCTCATGCATATCCATTGTTTCCTGGGCCCGGCCCCATTCCAGATCTATACAGTGGTTCCTGCTACCTTATCACCACTCTGGAAGTAGCAATTCGAGAGCCATGGCGAAGGTTCCCTCAAGGGTTCTCGCATAGCTTCTTTGGCGGACCAGACCCGCGATCAACAAGGGCATCTCTTCAGGAGCCCCCAGGGGTTACCCTCACGACAGACGCCAGCCTACCCGGATGGGGGGCCCATATCCACTCGCTCTCAGCTCAGGGCACCTGGTCAGCAACCGAGCAAAGGTGCAGTATAAACTGGCAAAGGCTTCACACAGTATATCCGACCCTACGCACTTTCCTTAAGTATGCAGGCGCCTCGTACTGGTCCTGATAGACAACATTACGACCAAGGCGCATATCAACCGACAAGGGGGGCAGACATGATATCCGTCTCATGAGGGAGGCTGACAGTCTCTGTTGCTGGGCGGAGACCAACCTATTGTCCGTCAGGGCAGATTGCATCTCGGGAGTCTCAACCTTTGGGCAGACGGGTTGAGCAGGGCTACCTTAGACTAGGCAGGATGGTGCCTTCATCCCTCCCTGTTCAAAATAATAATGCAGAAGAGGCCCCAGCGATATTAGATCTATTCACATCTCCGCTCAACGCCTAGGTACCGAGATTCTTCTCCAGGTACCCCCCAAGGGGCAGAGAATCACAACGCCCTATGTTGGCCCTGGCCCACCAGGCTCTTTTATGCATTTTCCCCACTACCGCTAATACCCAAAGTGATGCTAAAGCTGATCCATGAGAGGGCGGAACTCCTGGTTGCCCCGTACTGGCCCAGGTGACCGTGGTTTTTGCAGACCTTCATAACCTTCAGTGGTCCCTCCCTGGAGGATCCCACCAGGCAGGATCTCGTTATCCCAGGGACCTCTTCAGCATCCAAATCCCCAGTGGCTTCAGTTAGACGTCTAGAGGCCGAGCAGGACTGTCTAAGAAGG
Organism: Hydrophis major; assembly: GCA_033807585.1. Lineage (NCBI taxonomy): Eukaryota > Metazoa > Chordata > Lepidosauria > Squamata > Elapidae > Hydrophis > Hydrophis major. Next base: position 265,724,722 of record CM066328.1, read on the forward strand.
GGGAGGTTTCCAATCAGGTCATTGAGACCATCTCGGCAGCAAGACGGTCTCAGCTACCCAGATATATAACGCTACCCGGATCATTTTCTCTAAATGGTGCCACAAATCACGCATTAATCCGCTACCCCCAGCGGCTGCTCAAGTTTTGGCCTTCTGGCAAGAACTGGACAAGGGCCTCTCCCTCAATACCTTGCGAAGGCGGGTGGCAGACTGATCAATGGTCATTTCTGGTGATCCTATGAACCATTTTCACACCACTCTCGTATCTGGGCATCCCGTAGAGGAGCCACCAATTTGCATTCTCCAGTGATACACAGATATCCAACTGGGGACCTTAACAGGGTTCTCACGGCACTGTCTAAACCGCCTTTCGAACCCCTAAGAGAGGCATCACTTCAATTCCCTACGTTCGAGGTAGTGCTTCTCATACCGGTTTCATTTGCAGGACGGATATCTGAAATAGCAGCTCTGTCCATTAGAAAGAATCTCTGTGTTTTTCCATGCTGATCGGGTGGTCCTGCGACCAGACCCTTCCTCCTGCCCAAGGTTAACTCAGCCTTTCGCAGATCACAGGAATTCATTCTTCCTAACTTTTGCCCCAGGCCTTCTCCAGAGAGGGAAAGGCAGTGGCATCCCATCGATGTCAAACGTGCGTTATGTATTTATATCAATCTCATTTGGCCTCTCAGGAAGTCAGAAGCATTGTTCCTGTCATTCCAACCAAAGACGCTGGGTTTCAAAGTATCCCTGTCTACTGTAGGCCCTTGGATCAGAGCGACAATCTCCAAGGCCTATCTAACTCAGGAGCTTCCTGTTCCCAGTGGAATCATCGCACATTCTACAGGAGTGCGGCTACCTCTGCAGCCTGGGCTTCCCAGGCTTCGATACATGATATCCACCGAGCGGCCACCTGGACGTCTCCGTCACCCTTTATTCGTCATTGTAAAATCAATGTGTTTTTGCTTCAGCAGAAACACCCTTTGGCAGGCAAGTCCTTCAACAAGTGGCAAGAAAGCCAGAGGATATTCCAACCCAGATGGAGTCCCTCCCGTAGGACAGGCCATGCTTTGATATGTCCCACTCTGGATGCTCGCAGCAGCTCTATGGAGAATGGGCGTTGGTACTTACCTGATACGCCCTTTCTTGAGCTGTGTAGAGCATCCAGCCCCACACTAAATTGTCCGTCTGGTGGGGAATCCTGTTTCGGCCAACGATTCAATCAGTTATGTAGTTGTGAGCTGCTACAATAGTTTAGAGGAGATAATAGTGTTTGTCTTCTTGTCTTCGTAAAACTGGGGAATGCTACGGAGGTGTCACATGGAGGAGGAGGAGCGTTCCTCAATTATAGCTCAGCCTGTAAGAGCGGAGACTGGAACACCTCCCACTCTGGATGTTCTACGCAGCTCGACGAGAAAGGGCATATCAGGTAAGTACCAACGCCCAATCCCATCCAAGGCAGGTTGGATTCTAATTGTCTGATAATCTATCAATTGTCAATAAGAAATACTTTCATCATCTTTTCACTGTTTCTCTCAATTAGTTTGATAACAGCATCATAACTCTGCTTTAAACTGGAGGATTTATTTTTTATTTAGATGGAAAAAAGATATAAGGTTAGATGTCATTAGGCAGTACACAAACCCTAACTCCATTTATTTCCCCCCTTCAACAACATATATGTTAAATACATATGCATAATAGAACCCCTTCTGTGGGTTGGCACCAAGAACCACAAAAACCATTGGATTACCCTCTGACCAGGACATCCGGAAGAAAAATAGAATAATGTGGAATTCCACAGAGGGTTGGTTCTTTTTTGCATACCACACTTCCCTTTTTCTTTTCTTGCTTTCTTTTTGTTGCTTTAATTAGAGAGATATGCCATTGAGAAAGATATAATACACTTATTAGCCAATGTTTATTTTCAACTTGTTAAAATGTTAACAATAAAAAATATGGCAGTAATCATGGACTTTTTTCTCCCTTCCCTAACAGAGATCTTCGGTTCAATCGAATTAAAGAAATCCAGCCTGGTGCATTTAGAAGGCTTAAAAATTTGAACACATTGTAAGTTTTAATCCCTTTTTTTTCCTTTTGTAAACTGTTAACTATTTTTATTTGTATCCCCATTTGTACCTTATTTTGTCTCATTAAGACTAGTAGGACTTGTTTAGGTGTAATATTAAGTTTTCCTTATGTTGATTTCCGATTAGAGTTTTAAAGATTTTAAATTTAGTCAGTATTTTGTGAAATCCACATGAAAGAACATAAGAAATCTAGCTGCCTGTAATTTTTGTTGACATCCATATACATTTATCTAATTTGCAGTCAGGTAAAACAGGGGTGTCAAAAATGATTTATTCGATCTCTAATTAGAGAGCAAGAGGATAAACAATTTTACGAAATTTGGGATCTTTTTTATAAATGGCTAGATGATAAAATACGATAATAGAATATTTAGAATGCTAGAGAGTAAGGATTATCTTTATTTTGTCATTATTTTGCTATTTGCTATTATATTTATAAAGGATTTTTTAGGATTGATTTGATATGATTAGATGATTTGTTATAGAGTAAACTGGTTTAAAGTATTGTTAGCTCATTAAGCAAAAATGATTAAAAATATAGTCAAAAATTTCTTTTTTTAGTGATATTAGGATATATAATTTTGGATTGACAATATGAGTTGTTATGTAACATAATTGTAATTGAGACTACAGAATGAATGCACAAAAATGATGAACCAACTGACACACTGGATGTACATATAAGATTTGATGTTTTTATGTTTTGTTTGTCTTGTTTGTTTGTAGAAAATTAATAAAAACTTTTTCAAAAAAAAAAAAATGATTTATTCGAGGGTCGGATCAGCATTGTAATTCTCCGTGGGCCTGGGGGGAGCAAGGGGGAGGAAGATGGGATGGATGCCTCCTGCAGCACCCTCCCAGCCAAAATAGGGCACTTTTTGGCTTGTAGAATGCTGCTGGAGGCTGGGGAGGCTGAAAACAGGCCTTGTGGGACCTCCGCGTGGCCCGTTTTGGCCAGCAGAGGCACCATGGGCCAGTCCTTTAATATTTCCAGGCCAGTCCCATGGACCAGATTTAAACACGCAGGCCTTGAGTTTTACACCCCTGATGTAAAATAATTGACAGCCACTGGACCACAAACCGGGATCCACCATGATCTATCCATCTCTTGTCACTTTTATCTAAATCAAAAAGGGCAATATATTTTTTAATATTTTGAATTTTTGAAAATATGAATGCAGTGTTTCCACCTGGACATAGACCTTTCTATTGATAGCAGAAATTTCCATAAAAACTTATCAGAACTTGTTCATCTAATTCATAGTACAGGTAGTCCTTGACTTAAAACAGCTCATTTAATGACTGTTTGAAGTTACAGTGACACTGAAAAAAGTGACTTATGATCATTTTTCATACTTACAACCACTGCAGCATCCCCATGGTCATGTGACCAAAATTCAAATACTTGACAACTGACTTACATTTATGAGGGTGGAAGTGTCCTGGGGTCAGGTGATCACCTTTTGCAACCTTCTGACAAGCAAAGTCAATGAGAAACACCAGATTTACTTAACAACATTGTTAACTGATTTAACAACTGCAGTGATTCACTTATCAGTTGTGGCAAGAAAGGTCATACAGTGGGGCAAAACTCACTCAACAGATGTCTTACTTAGCAACAGAAATTTTGGGCTCAATTGTGGTCATATGTCAAGGACTACCTGCATTGATAGATTTTATTTCAGCTAGTGTCCTCCAGATTTGTTGGGGCAACTATTTGAAGTCCAAGCCATCATATATATTACAGGTACAGTAGGACATATTAATAGAAATCACAATGGCCAAAATGCAAAACATACTTAAAGTAGGCCAACCAAATTGTTACTAGTAAGTGAGCAAGCTTTTCAATTTTCCGCTATTCCCATCAGATGATAATAATATTCAGAGAGAAATAGTAGCATTAGTAGTACTTTTGCCATTGAATGTAAAGCATACTTTGAATGTTGTACTACTCCAGCTATCTTCCTGAAAAGGAAGTGTTGACATATTTTGGAATAAAGTATCTGTTCCATACTTCTTTTTATTTTTCAATAAATCATTTTAAGAAAACCCTGTTATTGTTATTTGTAATTAATTGTTGCAGTTCTTCAGTGGAAAAAGATACCTCTTTTTGTTTTATATCTTAGACTCCTCAACAATAATCACATTAAAAGAATTCCAACTGGAGCATTCGAAGACCTTGAAAATCTAAAATATCTGTAAGTGCAAACATATTCTCGGAGATATGTTGATACAAAATTTGTATGATGCACTAGGCCTGTGCATATTTGCTTGATCAAGGATTCTTTGGTTACTTTTAAGCCTCCCTTTTGTCTTGTCAGTTGCAAAAGCCAGAAGTACTATAGACAGCAGCCTCTTCTTAGCAATTATAAACGTATTCCCAAGCTGGAGGAGGCTTCTGTGTAAGAACTGTGTAGACATGGAAGTCTTAATTTTTCTATGCATTTTTCTATTAATAAAGTTTACTATTTATTTAGTATTATTTCTTAAGGACTTAAAATAAGGATTGTTGCATAGTATTTTCAAAGCACCATAAAAACTTAATTTATATCAAAATATATTAATATTAATGTTAGTATGATATCATAGCAAAGATATTCAGTAGGTTCTGACCAGTTCTGGAGAACCAGTAACGGAAATTTTGAGTTGTTCGGAGAACCTGTGGTAACCCTTCCCCAGGAGTGGGGAGGGAATGGAGATTTTACAGTATCCTTCCCCTGCAATGCCCACCAAACCACATCCACCAAGACATGCCACGCCCATCAAGCAACGCCCAGAGAACCGGTAGTAAAAATTTTTTGAATCCCACCACTGTATTATAGCCAACCCCAAACAATGTTAGGTGGATTTCTGAGTTTTCCATTTATGGTTTTTCAATTAGCATATGAGAGTAGTTCATTCTCCTTCAATGATATCATTGCAAAGACAAAAATTAGAAATAAGCTCCATGGCCAGAATATATGAAAGAAAATGAATGTAAATAAAATTAGTTGCATGATGAGGGACCTTAAGAAAGAAGTAAGCAATAAAAGATAAAACTTCCCACCAGATCTCTCTGCTCAACATGGAAGATTCGGGAATGAATTAGTTGAACAAATGTGTCTGTGGGAAGTAGATTATTCAGAAATGAAATGCTTGCATAAAAAAACAAGTTCTTATTAGTAGTTCTATAAAAGCTAGTAAATGCAGGTTTCCAAGCATACAGCTGAAGGCAGAGCATAGAAAAAGGAGAAGGAAACTTGGCTTATGACTAAAAGAGTTATTCTGGAATTAGTATGCTTAGTTTAAAAACATGGCTGGGTGAAGGAGCTTTAGAGAATTTGAAGATTGCTCAGCCCTCTCCCTAGAAAATAGGAATGCTACGCAATATACAGAAGATAGAATCCAATGTGCTATTTCTGCTGATGTGACTTTTCTGAGCAGAACCAAATAAAAAATATTTCTCTGCTCGATTAAAAAATATTTCATTGCTCTCAGAACCTGTGTACTTCTGTGGTGGCCTGAGCAAGGTTTTTGAGATTTTTCCTGTTAATTTTGGCTACTTGTCTGTATAATTTCTCTATAGTTTATCCTTTCTTCTATTTTCAATGGTGGCTTGTTTAAATATGGGTTGCTTAATAACCTCCTTACACAGACACATTGATTTTGTTACCTGCATCACATTTGTCTTTCTCACTGGAATAGCTTGCAGTTCCACATTTTAAAGAAACTCCCATTCATCTTGAATGTCATTCTCCTTGAATACTTATATCTGTTGGGCATGGAGAAGATCATTAATATCTCAGCTTTTAATTTTTTTAATATTCTGAATCTCAAGGTGTGTAATGTTGACTTCAAACCAAAGTATTTTCAACTTTCCACTTTCTAACCAATTATTCCATATTAAATTTGTGAAATTTTATGATAGCTGATCTTCTGGTTTATTGGATTACCTGCAAAAAGAAGAATTTGTTAGCAGATTGGATCAGATATTTACTAGCTCTTCTATATTTTCATCAGAACAATGGAAATTTCTCATGATTATGCTTTCCCATTGTAGAAATTGATAACCTGGTCTAGGAAAGTATAATACTAATCTTCTGTCTAATATGCTGTATGGCAAATGCATGCAATTACATTCTGATTATTTCCTTTTCCTTTTATTTTCATACAAATGTACAAAAATATGTTTGCTGTGCTTTTGCTCTGATGTGATTTGGTGTACTGTTATGGATCTAGTTCTGAATATATGTACATTTAGAAAGTATATTCAAAATGAGTACTTTTTTTCTTTTCAGCATCTGATTGGGTTGGTAATGGTATATTATAGGTTCTGTGCTATCTCTTAGAAGAAGATGACCAGATCTCTTCATTGAGGTGCTTCAAGTCCTTTTCTGTAGAACATTAATTGGAATGAAAACGTCCCTTGGAACTGTATCCAATCCTGTTAATGTATCTAATTTATATTTTTGTAAGAAAATATAGTAAGAAGTGAATTACCATTTGACCCAAAAAACCCTATATAATGGTAAAATATTGGCTAGATGATTTCATAATTGGCTTGATCATTGGCTCGATAATCTCTTCCATAAAATGCTCACTAATGGATCAAAAGTATCTAGGAGGAAAATATGGCTCTGTCTGGGCACTGTGCAGTTCCATACTTTTATAAATTACTTTCCCACAAAAATATAAATTAGATACATTAACAGGACTTCCAGTTCCAAGGGACATTTCATTCAATTTTCTCTCCTCTGAAGTATTAGCCACCACTCCTAGCTTTAGAACGATATTAACTCTTCAGATTTGATAGTAGAGTTTCAAATTCTCAGAGAATTTAAATATGAACCAGTAACATGATGCAACTGTCCGGTTGATAATTGATATTTTGTGGTACACACAGGAGCCTCTACAGTGTATCTGAATCTGGTTTCCAGTAGGAGATTTGAATTAAATTGGTTGAATTGAATATACCAAAATATACCAAAATATTTTACATGCCAGAAAATGTATTTTTAATCTTTCTTGATTTATAGCCCATTTCCTCAGATTTTTCATTTGTCAACCTGAGAAAGAAACAGTTTTTCAAGTTGCAAATTAATGAATAATAACATCAGGAAATGAAACCCCTAAAGTATATATTGTTATATAATGACGGTTGCTATTCATAAAACATTAGGTGTGACAGTGATAATATTAGATAACTAATTAACACATATACTATGATAAAAATCTCTATTTAATCTGTTTTACTTTTCAGAAGCTGAATAGAACTTCACCTATCTTCCAGCCATTCCTATTGACTGCTGCTTTTATTCTAAATATAAAATTAATATTAATATTACATCATTTTATCTATCATTGTCCAAATACACCTGATGGTACTAATATTTAGGAAAATGCTATTGTCTGCAAAAGTCATAAAACACTGTGATGAATCTTTTAGATAAATGTATTTATATAAACTTGGAATTGAGTTTTCCAGACAGCAGAACAGCCTCAGTATGTAATTAACTATTTTGAGATGGAAATATTTGAATACTATCCCAGTTATTTAATATTCTGTCAGCAGGACAGAATTTTTTTTACAATTCTATCAAATAAAACCCCAAATAGAATTACCAACATGTTTTAAAACATTAAAGAAGCTAGACATGATAAATAAATCTTTCATTTCTGGAAACCACTGTGCTGTTATATTTATTTAGCATTAAATTATCTGTAAATTTTATTAGTGTGATTGAACAATTAGTCTAGTTAATAAATACAAAAGGGTTGTGATGGTGCCCACCATTAACAGTTTTCACTGTGCTTCTTGTGATATCAATTTATTTTTCACTTGTATTATCATGTTTTATATCATGTCAGAGGTTTGCATGCACTCCTGTGATGAAGTTGTACTCTATTTAATAATCAGACTCTTATACAGTTCCATTTATTAGTTGAGTTCCTAAATTCTCCCCAATGACATTTTTTGTTCTGTGACTTCTTTAGCTTTTAACATTAAAAGTTAATTATTTTGATAGAATTGTTATGCTACAAATCTGATAATGTATTTTGAACTTTTCAAATTATTAATGTTTTGAAGAGAAACAACTAATAATCTATTAGTTCAGATAAAGTTACTAGTACCAGTACTAGAAACATGATTACAAGAGATTGACATAAATTATCTTAGTCCTATGAATTTGTGTGTGTACTTCTGTAATCACACAGATGGACACTTTAGTCATCATTATCTTAGTTCTGTGTCATGATAATTCCCAGGCCTGTTCTGAAGCTGTCTTCTCAAATAGCATTGAAAGCTACTTGGGGATTATATTTGAAGTCCAGCATAGTTTTCTGTTTGTACCCTAAAGATTCTGGCCAACACTCCCAAATAAAAAGTGTTCTGTTGTGTACACATGTCTCGTTTTGTTGCTTTCCATTGTGTATTTGAAAAACTGTCCTCACATTTCAACTTAATTCTTCCACGCATTAATGTAACACTTGTTTGTGTATACTAATATCACTGATTATTTCTTGTTTCAGCTATTTGTACAAGAATGAAATCCAGTCAGTTGACAGGCAAGCATTTAAAGGACTTGCCTCTCTAGAACAACTGTAAGTGCCTTTTCTCTACTGTGCTGTCATCTGTTTGGTTGCCTCAGAGAAAAAGTGCACGTTTTCCAATATTTCATGTCTGCATGCCTTTTTGCATGATTACACGGAATGGGTTTATGGTCCAGTGTGGTTGCAATCACTGACATGCAGAAGGCATATTTGTCAAGTATGTCATTTCTGTGTTTACATTTTATTTTATATATTTCTATTTCAAGAGAATTATGTGGCAGTTTCCAAGGGCAAGCATAATTTCAGCACCAAACATAAATATGCATAAGAATTAGGGCTCCTGTTTCTACAAACAATTTATAGTTTAGATAAATAGAGTAATAAAAAATAGATACATAAAGCAATAAGCAAAATCCAGGCAAATACTCCACTGCCCATGGCTTAGGGATTCAGCTTATTCCATTGGTTGTTCAAATAGTTGAACTGTTTCTTGATATCAAGGGAGTAGTAACTTGTTTTGAAAAGATAATTATACCCTATAATTTTTATATTTGATGATAGATTCAATCATAATATTGCAAATAATTAGCTTAGAAAAAAGCAGGCCAACAATATTACCTTCCTACCTCAAGATAGTCACAGGTAATAGGAATAGCAATTTGCACATATAATTTAGAGTTCATTAAAAGGACTTGATTCCACATTGCTGATTTCTGTCATTTAGTGCCATCCCAATAAAAAAATAATATATAGTATATATGATGATGTTTGTTTGAATGAACTGCTGCTTTAAGGAAGACTTTGCCTTTGAAGTGTCCACATTAGTGGACATAAGCAAACCACTGTATATTTATTGACATTGAAAAAAAAGCAAATTCAAGGTGTCCGATAGAAGCTACAGTAACATTTTTGAGCAAATCATTGCATCATTTAGAAAAATAAATTTTAGAGCCTGCTGAAAATATTGTACCAAATTAGCTATATTTTTAAATGGTTCCATTTACACTGATTGGGACTTCTAATTCTAATCATTTTGACACAGTAAGAGCAATGGATGGTCAGAATTTGTATATCATAAAACTGACCAGGTTTCATTCTAATACATCCCAATCACTCTGAAAATAAGCAGGCACATTCCCAGATTTTCCCTCTACCATTCATCTTCTGATTGCTAAACCAGCCAAGGAATAAAATCATAGATATTTCACTTGGAAATTATACCCAAAACCATTTTTGGAGTATATTTTTTTACATTATTGTTATTTCTTAAAACATGTGGAGTCTATATTTGCACAAAATAGGATTGTTGTTATCATCATGATTGTCAAAATAGTATATGTATTTCGAAGAATTTCATAGTTTACGTAGGACTTATGTGTATTTTAATAAACTTTATTATGGTGCAGACATCCTATTTTTCTTGCTTGGATCCATCCAGTTGCATGATCAATAAACCATATATTGCTTAACATGCTATCCTACCTCAGCATCCCTTTAAAGAAGCTAGAATCATAGGATTATCCTTTGCTGACAAACCCTGGCTTTTGAGGAGCCACAAAGCAGGACTTGGCATGCATTAAAGCAAGCAATTTTCTTTTCCATGTGCATTCTCAGAAAGAACCAAATAAGAATGATTCCTTGTAATACCACATGAAAATGCATCACACAATGTAAATTGAAGAAATATTTCAGCACTAAAGTCTTCCTAAGTTTGGTATAGTTCATTGATATAAAATACACTGCTCAAAAAAATTAAAGGGAACACAAAAATAAGACATCCTAGATCTGAATGAATGAAATATTCTTATTAAATACTTCATTTATTACATAGTTGAATGTGCTGTGAACAAAATCACACAAAAATTATCAATGGAAATCAAATTTAGCAACCCATGGAGGTCTGGATTTGGAGTTACATTCAAAATTAAAGTGGAAAAAAACACTACAGGCTGATCCAACTTTGATGTAATGTCCTTAAAACAAGTCAAAATGAGGCTCAGTAGTGTGTGTGGCCTCCACGTGCCTGTATGACCTCCCTACAATGCCTGGGCATGCTCCTGATGAGGTGGCATATGGTCTCCTGAGGGATCTCCTCCCACACCTGGACTAAAGCATCCTCCAACTCCTGGACAGTGTGGTGCAACATGGTGTTCATGGATGGAGCGAGACATGATGTCCCAGATGTGCTCAATTGGATTCAGGTCTGGGGAAGGGGAGGGCCAGTCCATAGCATCAATGCCTTCGTCTTGCAGGAACTGCTGACACACTCCAGCCACATGAGGTCTAGCATTGTCTTGCATTAGAAGGAACCCAGGGCCAACCGCACCAGCATATGGTCTCACGATCTCATCTCGGTACCTAATGGCAGTCAGGCTACTTCTGGTGAGCACATGGAGGGCTGTGCGGCCCCCTAAAGAAATGCCACCCCCATCCCATTACTGACCCACTGCCAAACCGGTCATGCTGGAGGATGCTGCAGGCAGCAGAACGTTCTCCACGGCATCTCCAGACCCTATCACGTCTGTCACATGTGCTCAATGTGAACCTGCTTTTATCTGTGAAGAGCACAGGGTGCCAATGGTGAATTTGCCAATCTTGGTGTTCTCTGGCAAATGCCAAACACCCTGCACGGTGTTGGGCTGTAAGCACAACCGCCACTTGTGGACGTCAGGCCCTCATACTACCCTCATGGAGTCTGTTTCTGACTGTTTGAGCAGCCACATGCACATTTGTGGCCCGCTAGAGGTCATTTTGCAGGGCTCTGGCAGTGCTCCTCCTGTCCCTCCTTGCACAAAGGCAGAGGTAGCGGTCCTGATGCTGGGTTGTTGCCTTCCTATGGCCTCCTCCACGTCTCCTGATGTACTGCCCTGTCTCCTGGTAGCGCCTCCATGCTCTGGACACTACACTGACAGACCCAGCAAACCTTCTTGCCACAGCTCGCATTGATGTGCCATCCTGGATGAGCTGCACTACCTGAGCCACTTGTGTGGGTTGTAGACTCCGTCTCATGCTACCACTAGAGTGAAAGCACCGCCAGCATTCAAAAGTGACCAAACCATCAGCCAGAAAGCATAGGACCTGGGAAGTGATCTGTGGTCACCACCTGCAGAACCACTCCTTTATTGGGGATGTCTTGCTAACTGCCTCTGCTTTCCACCTGTTGTCTATTCCATTTGCACAACAGCATGTGAAATTGATTGTCAATCAGTGTTGCTACCTAAGTGGACAGTTTGATTTCACAGAAGTGTGATTGACTTGAAGTTACATTGTGTTGTTTAAATGTTCCCTTTATTTTTTTGAGCAGTGTATATTGTTAATAGTTAACAGATTTGCCATGAATACATTTTTAAGCATGAGTGGTTTAACTCCAGCGATATTCTCATGAGGTTGCTCTCAGATCTACCAACCTCATTTTTTTTTGTAATAGAATCCCAGACACTTAATTCTGGCATGGACTGTGATACTTAGTTTAAAGGAAAAAACAGTGTATGCTTTTTGCTACACTTGAAAAATATGCTCATTATTCAAAGCAAATCCCTTTTTTTTTCCATTTGGATTTTTTCAGCTTTTGGAAAATAATAATGCAATCTTTAAATATGCATGATAGTACTTTAAATTGCATGTAAGAGCTTAATAGAACATTTAGAAACAGCATTTGATAGAATCTGACTTTATTCTGTTTAATGTTTACTGACCAAGGAATGTTTTGATATTCATTGTTCTCAATTATTACAAAACTTCCTTCCTGAGTTTATTCACTTTCATTTAGTAATCATGGAATAAATGGAATAAATTCATAAATGATTGGAAAGGCAAATGTTCTTTGTTTTCAAAGTGCCTGAATACAAAGACTTTTCCATAAGAAAGTTGCTGCTTATTTTGACCTCTTCATCATTCCTCCCCTTCTACAATTTTCAAGAAGATATGAAGAAGCCAAATTGAAATTAATATATCACTTTTCTTTCCCTCTGTCACAACATCTTTATATGGTAACATGAATTTAATAAGATATTTTGAATCCCATCTTCAGTTCAGAAATGTGCAAATATTTGATTGTGTCCTAAAATGTACCCCAGGTTTAGTTTCTGATGTTAGGGCCTGTTTAATAAACTTTCAATTTGCCATTACATCTTCTACACTTCAGGCCGATCTATGGTGGAACTCAAATAAGGATACCAGTAAAAAAATTGTAAATTTGAATATAGGTTGCACTGTTTCATAGAATTAGTATAGAGATGACAAAAATTGTTGTGTCGCATGGAGGACTCTATTAAGATTAACAACCCCCCACCCCCATCTATTTCACTGTGTACATATTTTTTATTAAAATACAAGATGGTTCTGCTATGGAACCTGCTGAAATATTATCTCATTTTTCCAGAGAAGTAGGCTGAGATATATCCCTTATAATAGTTGAGGCAGGATACAACAGGCAGAGGAGAACTGCAAGCTAATCTTTCTATATCCCCTGTGGAAACTTGAAAATTCTCCATTAGTAGCAAATCCTGAAGAAAAATGATTAACAAGTAATATAGATGTAAAGATTGAATGGAAGTAATTAAGCATCCTTTCTTACTTCTGTAAGCATCCCTGAATTCTTGTTATTTCAGCCGCACAGGCTTGGAAATAGATATTTGCTATGGATAATATTTAGTTCATTCTTTTGCATATCTTTCCTTACTGTTAGCAAATTTTCATTATATTTTTGTACTTTGGATTTACCTTTTTCGCTCTTCTAAGAATAGAAAACCAGTATACCAAGACTTGCAGCCAATATCACTTAAGTGACAGTACTAGGAATAAACTTTTGAAGGTTCAGTAGACTCCTCTTTTACCTGTCCAGGTATCCCATAGATGTGATATGGGAATTTCAGCTTCTTTTCCTAAACTTTTGGACTTCCACGTAGTGAACAGAAAGAGTTGGGATGTTATTTGTCATTGTTTAAATGTAAGAAGAATCCTAAGGGGTCTTTGGTTCCTACTAGCTAAGAACCTATGATTTCTGTAGCAGCCTAAACTAAATGTGAGCACAATTGCCTTTCAGACATGCGTATTCAACCTAGTGAGATTAGGTCAAGAAAAGCAGAGCTTAAAACTTTTGGGGGTGGAACAAGTGATTGACCCTCCCTTCCATGCTTTTTCCACAGATTTTTCCCACTCTATTTGGGTATAATATCTAAAATTGTCATCATAGCCACCAAAATAGGAACATAGCTCTTCATCCCATAGAGCTGAACTGCAATTCATAGCTTATATTCCATGTTTTGCTTTATTGCAATAGCATAGCAATAGCACTTAGACTTTTATACACTCCATAATGCTTTAATGCAGTGGTCCCCAACCTTTTTTGTACCAGGGACTAGTTTTACTCAGAAACGCTTTTTCAAGGACTGGGTAGAGGCGTGAAGTTTCCAATAACAGTAAATAAATAAGCAATGAACCCGTAACTTACCCTTTCCAAAAAAACTCTCCAGTGATCTCTGTTTCTGGTTCATTTTGCGAGGGCTAGCTTGCATTGCTGATGCAGGATAAATACGCGCCAAAGAGTCAAGTGCAGAAGTTAGGTGAGGGCGGAAGTGGTTGTCTTTCAAAATAAGACACCCGGAAGCAAAAACATATTTTTATATATATTTTAATCACGATTATTCATTCTTTGTGGCCCGGTACAAACCTGTCCAGGGCCCGGTGGTTGGGGACCCCTGCTTTAAAGCACTCTCTGAGCAGTTTACAATGGCAGTCTATTGCCTCCAACAATCTCAGTCCTCATTTTACTAATCTCAGAAGGATGGAAGGCTGAGGCAACTTTGAGCAAGTCAGAATTGAACTCCTGGCCATGGACAGAGTTAACTTGCAGAACTGCATTCTAATTATTGCACCACCATGGCTCTTATTTTCTTATACGTGATTATTTTTTGTTGTTTTGAATATGTAAATCTTATGTATAATTTATGTTCTATGCAATGAAGAATTGGGTTTATATATTTAAGCATATTTAAACTGAACTTTCTGACTAGAGAAGAAATGTACATCTGATTCACAATGCCAATTTAGTTGGTTTTGGCTTAGCACTTTGTGGGAAAACAGTTGTAATTTGAAAACCTGGCTGCGTTAACCCAAACAATTGGAGATTGTTCAGTAATAATTAAGCAAACAACAACAATATGATATGAAATCCCAGTCATACAGTTAAGTTTCTTGTTTATCTCTTTTTTTATAAATAAGCTGGAGATAGAAATCTCAATGGGCAGAATATATTTATCAGCCATTAAAATTATTTATGTATAATATATAAAGTATTGATAATGTGTTATCTTTTGCCATTATTTTTAATATGTAAGCTTAATTCTCAAGATATTGGTGATGTTTGTTAATTATAATAAATTTGTGCTGAATGACATAAATATGAGGTAGTCTTTGTAATATATCACTGCTTTTCAGGCTAGGATATATAATATATCCTGAGGCTAGGATCTAGCTTTATTTGAATATTTTTAAAAATAGGTTTTACTTTGCATTATCATCATCATCATCAATCATCATCATCATGTTATTTCTTTTTCTATATCCTCTTATTTTTTCTCTCTCTAACTTTTTAACAGATATCTGCACTTTAACCAAATTGAAACATTGGAGCCAGAATCATTCACCCATCTCCCCAAACTTGAAAGATTGTAAGTGTTTTTCGTTTTCATTTTCTTTCATCCATACAATAGCTTTTTAAAAACCTATCAAGTAACGCTATTTCCATTGGAAATTCCATTCTATTACTTGGAAACATTGTTAAATTTTCTGCTCAAACTTGGCTTAGATCTAAGCTTTTAGGATCTATGCAGATCTATTTTTAATAGTAATTTTATTAAAGATTACAATTAGAAAAATAAAAACTTATAAAAACTGAAAACATAGATGAATAAAAAGAAAATGTAGAAGATGTGGGAAAGAAAGAAATTAGAGAAATAGAAAAGAAAGAAAAATAAGAATAAGCTAACAGAAAAGGAAATACATAAAAATGACTTCCCCCTTTCCTCATATAATGTTATAGAAGTGGGTGATGCGGCTGTGGTCTGGTTTCTGGATGGTGGTAGTCTTTCATCTATGGGATGGGTTTGGGTTTGAGTCTGGTGAGGGAGAATGGTGGTGGTGTCATGTGTTATTTTGGGTCCAGTGTTCAATCTGCAAACATCAACTCCATCAACCAATCAAGAAATGACAGCACAGCCAACCTCCCCACCAGTATATATAGGAAGACGGCAGCTCCAATCATGCTTTGCTCGCACAAGCACGAAGCCGAAAGCACCAGCCTGAAGATGGCGAGTGGGACCTTGTCGAAACATTGCCAAGATACTCTCAATCTTACACGGGAAAAGACCCGAACACGCCAAGACCTGCATAGATAGATAGATAGATAGATAGATAGATAGATAGATAGATAGATAGATAGATAGATAGATAGATTTAAAGACCTTAAACTTGTATTTAAAACTAAAGTAAGGATCGAAAAAAACTCATCCAGTACTGTAAATGTGTCAATCTAAAGGTTTCTACATAATAGCTGAAAAGCTGTTAGCAAACAGTTTCCAAAACTGATTAAAAAAGGAAGTATGTGAATTTAGTATCGTTTCAAAGAGGCTGACTGTATTTTTTACCATGATAGCTATTCCATTGTCTCCCAGGGTTCTAAACCTTCCAGAGAATACTGTCTTGTGGTCTTGTTCAGAGGAGCAACTCTATGGAGCAGGCTGTGGCTGATTTCATTTCCTCTCTTTGTTTCAAGAAGAATTTTTTTTTTTAAAACAAATTTTATTGATTTTAGAGACAAACAAACCATCATTAACCATTAAATACATAAAACCTCTTTCCATTATAAATTTTACAAGTCAAGTAAAATATTATTTTATGCAACATAATTCTGTTTTACACCATTTCAATATAAACACATAGATATCTCTTAACAAATTTCTCATTATTTCTCTTTTCGTATTCAATTTCATTGTTATTATTATTATTTTCTATATTTATCCAGTTTATAATCATCATCTTCGTTCCTCTCTGACTTGATTACCATTATTCTCATCCAACATTCCTCCAAGGTTTTATTAATTCTCAAACAAAACATAGACACACAAAACACAAAAATATAAAACTTCTTTTAAGAAAGTAGTTTGGCCCCAGATTACCTCTCTTTGTATGGACTTCAATTAAATTCATGCTCATCTTGTATACCATTACCTATCTTATTTACCATTCTATATCTTCTATATAACTTCTCCCTGCTTTTCGTTCTTCTTATTTCTATTTTATTTAATTCATTTTAATTTAAATCATTATATTTGTATTTTTTGTCCATTCTTTCCAGATTATCCATTTATCTCATTCCTTATAGTAAAAAAAAAAAAAAAAATTCTCCTGAAATCACTGATCAGAGTATGATGCCTTTCTATCCTCCCCCTAAATTAATATTTAAAATAACACCTGATAACCAATCTGATTCTGCTTAGTACATTCTACCTACTAACCTTTAAAGAGAAAAAATAATAAATTCATAATAATTAATATAATTAGATAATAAATCTAAATATTAAATCCTATAACATTCTGATTGTCTATTTCAAAAAACAAGTGCTACAATTTTATTAAATTTTAAAATCTATCATGACTAAACATTTCAATATTTTAATCTTTTATTAATTCTTATAACATTCTAGTTTTCTATTTCTAATGCATAATACCATCTTATGTACCTTGCAGAATCTTCTTTTTTAAAGAAATCATACCTTACCCTTTATCCCTAAAAAAATATCCTTTTTTCCCATCTTGTTTCATACCTTGGTGGCTTTTCTCTCCCTTTTCCCTTCCTTTCTTATCCCCCCTGGCCTTTTTACTCCCCCCCCCTCTACTAACCTTCGCCTTTTTAGCTTTCTCTCTCTGTTGTAATCCTTTCTCCTTTTGCTTAGTAACATTGAGTTGGTTTTGCATCTTATTTTTTCCTTTCTTAAGTGTTTTTTTAAGTCTTAAGTCCTTCATTTTCCTTCCTTTCTTTCTCCTTTCTCTCTTAGTTAATTTTTTAAGATTCGCTGAAGATGGCGTCTTCGTCTTCTTTTTCTTCTTCTCCTTCTATTTCCTCCATCTGTTGTTGTGTTTGCTGATAAATAGCAAGCGCCATTTCTAAAGAAAGGAAAGCTTCTTTCACAGTGTCCTTACTTTCTTGATATTCCTTTCTAAGTTCATCATCAGATAAAGCCATTCTTTGTTCTTCTTAGAGCAATAAAACAATTCCTCAAAGTCCCAGAGACATCAATCAGTCCAAACAACGCACAAAGTTCTCCTGAGAGCCAGTCAGATCATCCAGAGAGTGGGAGGTGCTTCAGTCTGCGTTGTTGAAGGCTGAGCTTAATTACTGAGGAATGCTCTGCCCTCCGTCACGTGGCTCCCTTGCATTCCCCAGTTTACGCTCAGCCTTCGTGAGAGTAGGCTGTGTACTTCACCACTCCTTGGCCAATTCAAGAGCTCTTTATTCATCAGGTTTGATTATCATTGCCCCAGTTCTCCTTAGCCTCTAAGCGCATTGGAATAGTGATTAAACAGGGGGCACAGCGGGTGGCTTCCGTGCTCCGGTGCCAATCCCCCCCCTCAATTCGATCCTCTTCCTGCCGCTTTTCTATGCCGCACTCATAGCGGCTTTATTTGATCGTGCTGTAATAGTGCAGCTGGTGTTCCCCCCCACCGTAAATGCCGATCGCCCCAGGAAGGGGCGAATATCACCTGGCTGCCTCTCTTGGTCCCTAGACGTGCCGGAGAGGCTGATTTTGGCCCTGAGCAGCCCGTGAGTAAGGGAGCATGGGCGGCCACCATTTTGGGCGCCGCCACGTGTCGGGCGCCGCTTTTAGAGGCCTCATTGAGCTGCGAAGGGACTAGCTCTAATTATAGGCCTTCCAGCCTGTGAGAGCTATCAGATATTTAGGGGAATTGGCAAACTTGTTGGCTTTCCGCAGCACGCTCAGGGCAGGAAATAGCAGCCTATCCCTCCTGGTTGTTGCCTGGGAGCTCCAGCTGCCCGAGGCCTCACTCCAGCCTCAGGCGTTTTATTTGGCACATTGGCAATATTAACAGCAATTCCTGGGGTCACTCCTTCCTGGGAGCTCCAACCAGACCTTGGATTAAATATTGTAAATAATAATAACACTAATAGTAATATTTATCATTACATAGATATCTAAATATATTTAGATATACAATTTTATATAGATAGATAGATAGATAGATAGATAGATAGATAGATAGATAGATATACGTATTTGCATATATATATATTTACATCTTATCAATATTTGGCTATTTCACGTTGCCAACACTGGTTGGATTATATATCTTGATTGTACGCTTAGGTATAAAGATATTAATAATTATATTAGTTTATATACATTTAAAATTCCAAAAGGGGGTGCGGACCAGCGAAAGGACACCCGGCCTTTGTTGTAGGTCGAACCCTTGGCGAGCCAACTGCCTTTACATTTGTATTACAGTCCTTTTCTCTACAATGGCAGATGACAATTCCGCTAAAGGCCCTTCTTTGAAGGCCAAATCTAAATTCTACCACCTGTGCAAACAGGCTAAGGAAGCCCCTAAAGAAACTTCCAAAGCTTCTCAGAGGGACGCTCTAAGACGTCATAGGGCACTGGAGAAAGAATTTGACAGACGATCTAGAGAGACACAACCGGTATTTCCAGCCCCCCACCCTCTGCTTCCTCTACCTCCAGACAGACCCCCCCTCCTCCAGATTGCTCTTCCCTCTCCAGGCGCAGCCCATCCCAGGGACACCAGGTTCCTGGACCAACGACCAGGCGGACGCCGGAAGCAACATTTACGCCCATGGCCGCTGGTCTGCGCCATGAGGAGGTCACCACAGTTGAGATCCCTGCGCACATGCAGGCATGGATGGAACGGGCTATTCGCCAGGGGATTGCAGAGGGCCTGCAACAGATCTCCAGGTCTGGTCCTCCCTCGATGGCGCCCGAACACGACTCGCCATCAGTCAGGTCCTCGCCTAGATCGGACCCCACTCTTGGTCAGGTACCTTTACAGGAGGGCAGTCCTCTCCCAGAAAGGGATCTGGAGGAGGCCATGGAGGACCTAGATCGGTTCGGAGAGGAGGAGGAATTGGAATGGGGGTCTACGCACCAAGGGGAGCCCCTATCGGAGATAGACCTTATGGAGGGGGACATGTCCGAGGATGAGGGCCTCACCCCGGATCAACCCACCTTTGTGGGTCTGTTCAAGCCGCACATGTTTAAATCGCTTCTATTTAAGGCCAGGAACATTTCTGGCCTGTGTGTACAGTCCTCCTCGGCTCTCCCTTCCTCAGCAGAGGGACAGGAGGACGCCATCTTTAGGCAGCCCATGGTGGAGGCGGAGGTGATCCCGGCCCTGCCCATTTTTCATGACTTAGTCTCAAACCAGTTAGACTCCATAAGGGCCCCCCCTGCCTCATCCAGCCAGGAGAGGAGGTTCTTTAACTTTGAGTCGAGCTTCTGCAACCTGCTTAACACTCCCGAGGTAGATGAACCCATCGTTGGTTTGGCATCCTCATCCTCCCCCAGTGATCCCCTGGAGGTCCTGAAGCCCGAGGACAAGAGGTCCGAGCTTGCTTTACGTAGGGCTCCCCAAGCGGACACCTGGGCCATTAGATCGGCCACTGCCGCTTCCTTCTTCACCAGGTCTTCGATCCGGTGGCTCCGTCAACTGAGGCAGCATGTCCCCCCCTCTAACACAAGGGCACACCAGGACATAGCAAAATTGACGGCTGCAGCAGAATTCTCGGCCGATGCCACATACCACGCGGTTAAGTTCTCTGCCCGAGCAATATCCTCTCATGTTACAGCTCGCCGCCTGCTCTGGCTCAAGCACTGGCAGGCGGACGTAAAAAACAAGGTTAAGCTGGCCACCGCCCCCATAAAAGGGGACAAATTATTTGGCACCGTCCTGGAGCCATTTCTATCAGAAACCAGAAGCAAGAAAAAATTCCCCCCCTTTCCCGTAGGTCAGAGTCAAGAGCATAGCCCTTTCGGAGAGGTTCCTCACGACCTTTCTACCAGTTTCCTTTCCTGCCCAGGTACCTGAGACCCCCCTCCTTCCGGCCTTTCCAGCCCCAGGATCAAGCCGATCCGGGTGACAGGAGCAGGAGGGGTGGCAGCTACAGGCGCCCCTTCAGGGTTCAGGAGGGAAGCCCTTCCGGCGCAACAGATAGACCCCGTCCACCCCTCCCCATCGGTGGACGTCTCAAGCATTTCGCCGACCGGTGGGACTCTTCCACCTCCAAATGCCTGGGTCAGGGAGACCATCAGACTGGCCCTCGCGCTTGAATTTCAGTGCGCCCCCCCTGAATTTTTTATGGCATTCCCCCCCCCAAGGATTTCACCAAATGCAACCTAATGGATTCAGTTATCCGCCATCTCTTCTCCATACAGGCCATACAATCTGTACCACCATCCCAGCGGAGGCAGGGGTTTTACTCTCACCTCTTCGTGGTCCCCAAATCCTCAGGGGGATGGAGGGCTATTCTAGACTTGAAACGCCTTAACCGTTACCTGACCTACCGCAGGTTTAAGATGCACACCCTACAATCCATTCTACTAGGCATCAGGCAGGGGGACTGGCTATCCTCCATAGACCTTTCAGAGGCGTACCTTCACATCCCAATCCGGCCCTCCCATTCCAAATTCCTCAGGTTCTGCTACAACCATCGCCACTTCCAATATGTGGCACTTCCCTTTGGATTGGCCTCTGCCCTGAGAACCTTCACTAAAGTCCTCGCGGCTCTAGCGGCCCACCTCAGGGACCTCCCGGTTCGTCTCCACTGTTACCTGGATGACATCCTCATCCTGTCTCACTCCAGACCACAAGCAGAAAAGGATATCAGAGTTACTCTTTCTGCCCTCCAATATCATGGGTTCCTAGTAAACTGGCAAAAGAGCCATCTATTACCATCTACACGGATCACCCACTTGGGGTCCGTCATTGACTCGGTTCAGGGAAAGGTTTTCCTTTCCTCTGAGAGATTCCGTAGCATCCAGGAGACTGTCAAACATATCAGACGATCAAGAAAGGTAACACTTTTAGAATTGTCTAAATTACTCAGTAAAATGGTCTCATGTATTTCCATTGTTCCCTGGGCCCGTTTACACACTAGATCCCTACAATGGTTCCTGCTCCCTTTTCAAAGGACCGGCAGAAGCAATTCAAAGGCCGCGGTCAAGGTGCCTTCAAGGGTCCTCACGTCTCTCCTCTGGTGGACCAGTCCCGCCATCAACAAGGGACACTACTTCAAGGAACCCCAACGCCTCATCCTCACCACAGACGCCAGCCTGTCCAGATGGGGCGCTCACATCCACTCGCTCTCGAGGCTCACGTCAACCAACAAGGGGGCACCCAGTCCATAAGTTTGATGAGAGAGGCCGAGCGCCTCTGCCGTTGGGCGGAGCGCAATCTCCTCTCCCTCAAAACCGAGCACATCTCAGGGGTCTCAAACACCCAAGCAGATTGGCTGAGCAGGACCACGGTGGACCAGTCCAAGTGGCGCATTCACCCATCACTGTTCAGGGAAGCGACCGTGAAGTTCAGTCTCCCATCAGTAGACCTCTTCGCATCCCTGCTCAACACCCAACTCCCCAGGTTTTTCTCGAGGTATCCCTCCCACGGGGCTGAGAATCACAACGCCCTCCGTTGCCCCTGGCTCACAGGGCTTCGATATGCATTCCCTCCGTTGGCCCTGGTCCCCAGAGTCATCCAGAAGCTCATCTCCGAGAAAGCAGAGCTGATTTTAGTGGCACCCTACTGACCCAGGCGCCCATGGTTTGTGGACCTCCTCTATCGGTGGCCCCTCCTTGGAAAATTCCCCCGCACAGGATATCCCTTTCCCAGGGGCCCCTCCAACACCCGGACCCTCAGTGGCTCCAGTTAGCCATTTGGAGGTTGAGCGGGAACGTCTAAGGAAGGAGCAGTTCTCTGACCAGGTTATTGATACCATTTTAGCCGCAAGGCGGCCCTCAACAACCCAAATATACAATGCCACTTGGAATAGCTTCTGCAAGTGGTGCCATAATTTCCAGATCAACCCTCTTTCACCCTCCATTGCTCAAGTTTTGGAATTTCTACAAGAAGGTCTGAGGAAGGGACTCTCTCCAAACACCCTGAGGCGTCAGGTAGCAGCCCTTTCAACTGTGATTATTTGCGACAATCTGGGTACCCTCTCCCTCCACCCTCGCATTAGGGCATTCCTTAGGGGAGCAACTAACTTGTGTCCCCCAACTGTACACAGATACCCTACCTGGGACCTCAACAAGGTCCTGATGTCCCTTACTAAACATCCCTTTGAGCCTCTCAGGGAATCCTCACTCCAGTTCCTAACTTTCAAAGTCGTATTCCTGGTGGCCATTACTTCGGCTCGCCGAATATCGGAGATAGCCGCCTGGTCAGTGAGGAAAGACCTTTGCATCTTCCATGCCAACTGGGTGGTTCTACGGCCGGACCCTACCTTCTTGCCTAAGGTCAATTCAGCCTTCCACAGGGCACAGGAACTCACACTTCCGAACTTCTGCCCAAATCCCTCGCGGGAAAGGGAGAAGCTTTGGCACACCCTGGACGTAAGACGGGCCCTCCGCATTTATATTAAACGTACCCAGTCCTTTAGGAAATCCGAATCCTTATTCCTTTCCTTTCAACCTAAATCCTTAGGACACAAAGTGTCCCCGGCAACCATCGGCTGCTGGATTAGAGCTACTATTTCCAATGCTTACTTGTCCCAGGCTCTGCCGGTGCCCAGCGGCGTAACGGCACACTCCACCAGGAGTGCAGCCACCTCGGCAGCTTGGGCCACCCAGGCTCCAATTGCTGATATTTGTCGGGCGGCCACCTGGGCCTCCCCATCTCCCTTCATTAGGCATTATAAGATCGACATATTTGCCTCGGCGGAGGCTTCGTTTGGGAGACGAGTTCTCCAGTGAGTCCTCAAGGAACCGCAGGGACTTCAGAACCAGACGGAGTCCCT
Source organism: Hydrophis major (assembly GCA_033807585.1). Lineage (NCBI taxonomy): Eukaryota > Metazoa > Chordata > Lepidosauria > Squamata > Elapidae > Hydrophis > Hydrophis major. The sequence goes on from CM066328.1 coordinate 265,748,383, forward strand.
CCCGTAGGACAGCCAAGCTTTGGTACGTCCCACTCTCTGGATGATCCGACTGGCTCTCAGGAGAATGGGCGTTGGTCCTTACCTGACACACCATTTCTCTGGAGCTGGGAGGATCATCCAGCCCCACCCTTTTAAGTTCACCGTCTGATGGGGTCTTGTTTCGGCCAAGGAACCGCTTAGCATAGTAAGATGAGAGCACGATCTTCTCTTCACTCTTGTCTTCGCGTAAACTGGGGAATGCAAGGGAGCCACGTGACGGAGGGCGGAGCATTCCTCAGTAATTAAGCTCAGCCTTCAACAACGCAGACTGAAGCACCTCCCACTCTCTGGATGATCCTCCCAGCTCCAGAGAAATGGCGTGTCAGGTAAGGACCAACGCCCATTCTCTCTTTCTCTTCCTGGGGTGGTATCAGTAAAAGGGAAAAGAAAAAAAAGCCCAGTCTGTATTTTACAGCCTTGTTACAATCAATTTCTAGTCTCAAGATCTTCAAGGCATCTCCTCCAGCAAAATCTTAATATATTTTTTTTGTCCTCTCCCTTCCCACTTATAACAAGAAGCCAAGTTTTTACCTTTTATAAAGAACAACAGGTTTCTCAATGGCCATTTGTTGATTCCATAGGGAAGGAGGGTAAACTTTCCTTTCAGCACCTCAATTTTGCCGCTTGAAATCCTCCTCTGGAAACCAAGTATTTTTCAAAAAGTCATAGTTCTCAGGATTAAACGCCTCTTAAAGTGGTGGATCAGCCAAAAAACTTTCTCTTGAAAACTTTCTCCCCTCTTCCTCCTGCTCAATCTTACCCAGCTGCCGGCTTCTTTGTGGCGGCCATTACAGACCGCCGCTTGACCGCCTTGAGAAAAGGGGGTTTTGCCAGCTGGGGAGGGGGTCTGCAGCACCCTCAAACCCCTCACCAGCTCCCCCTATCTTCGGCTGCCTCTGCAGGGCAGCCTTAGCCTCCAAACCCATCCGGATCGGAGGAACCAAAACGGCTAGCGCGGCAGGGATCACACAGGATCGCGGAACCCTGCCGCTGGCGAAGCCGACAAACCGGAAGTCGTTTCAAGAAGAATTATTAAAGAGATGGTCTACTTGCCATCTCTTCATTCTGCTGCAGTCGTCTGCTTTTTGCTGAACCATCTTCAGTCCTCCAATTCTTCCAGAAACCCATGTTCTGTTTGGATCTAGATCTATACTTCTTAAGTGAAGGATAGTGATATGAACTGCAAAGTTTCACTTAAACACAGTACCAAACATCCAGTGCTGGTTACTTCTTTCTTATGATACCATCTGAGTAGCTATATTGTTTGTATTTATTTATGTGTTAATTTATTCAAATTACCAAGTGCCCTATTCAGTTCCTCTGGTTCTACAAATTAAAAGAATCCATGATTGTGCCTCATACTTTACTCTCAGTAGTAGACTCTATCAAACTAGTATCCAGTTTAAAGTAATACAAGCTAAGATATATTAATCATAGCATTTATTTGCATATAAACAATCAATATTCTGATGGAGATTTCTGGCTCACTGTTTATGAGATATGCACTAGTGCACACAATTCGTTTTTTTTCTTGACTGCCTCTTCCAATCAACAAGTTGGAATGAACAATTAAATTGTTCATAAAACTTAGTCTTAATTCAAAATCAGAATTCTGTAAGTTATGTTACAAACCAAGGTTAGTTGTTGGTTTATGGTTCTTTCACATATAATCTTAAAATTCTTCCTTTCACTCAGTAGCTACAGTTGCTCTTGGAGGAATCTTGCCTTAATGATCTGACTATATAAATAAATACAGGTAGTCTTCAAATTACGACCACAATTGAGCCCAAAATTTATGTTGATAAGTGAAACTTTTGTTAAGCGAATATGCACCATTTTATGACTTTTCTTGCCACAGTTGTTAAGTGAATCATTGCATTTGTTTACATTAGTAATATGGTTGTTAACTGAATCTGGATTCCCCATTGATTTTACTTGTCAGACGGTCCCAAAAGTTGATCACATGATCCTGGGACACTGCCACCGTCATAAATATGAGCCACTTGACAAGCATTTGAATTTTAATCATGTGACCATGGGGATGCTGCAACAGTTATAAGCGTGAAAACTGGTCATAAGTCACATTTTGCAGTGCCATTGTAACTTTGAACAGTCACTAAATGAACTGTTTTAAGTCAAGGACTACCTGTACACTCGTTTATAATTAACCAGAACATGCTACAGTTCTAACTGTTCTGCATGAATAAAAACAGTAATGTAGCTTTGTACATGAAATAGATTGTCAGTTTCCAGCAAACCTCCATTCCAATCAGTAACTCCAAGACAAGAATAATCTCAAAAGTACCTTTATTGGAATAGCACCTGGCACGTCTGTGGAATCTTGAAACTAATTCTTCCCACAATGTCCCTACAATCCATCCCCTACAATCCATCCCCTTTTTCACCAACATCACATCACATGGACTAATCACATCCGTCCCAGTATAAGATCCTTTTTCCCTGCTGCGCCACACTTAATAACTTTGAACTAAGAAAAGAATTTTATGTTGTCTACTTAGAACTACTCAATTGAAATCACTCTCCTCCCACTTTCTCAGGCTATGTGGGAATGTGGAATATGGCTTCCAAAGTTGACAGTTATTTTCTCAATTAAAGCTCTCTACACATTTGTGGTGAAGCCCACTGAATTTAATAAAATTTAATATAGTACTAAGTTTGGACTAAGCAGCACTTTTATTTTGCATTGATAGCATTCTGCTGATATATATAATATTATTATATTAGGAATTATTATTAACATAACAGTTTAAGCAGGAAGGTAGATTCCTTGTTTATATGAATGTGATCCTAAGAGACCTTGGTTTTCTTAGTATTATAGGAAAAGATTGAATATTTCATAATAAATGCAATTTTTTTCAACAGATTTTTACACAACAACAGAATCTCTCATTTAATTCCTGGGACATTTAGTAATTTGGAATCCATGAAACGACTGTGAGTAAAAAAAAAAAACTTTAAACTTTGCAGTTGCTTTTTTAAACATTTGTATCAGCGTTTTTGCGGTATCTGCTATCCCGCATCTGATGGGCGGCTCATGATCGGGAGCGAAGGGGAGAGAAACGACAGGAAGTGAGGTTTCCTCTGGATGAGCGCGCCCCGAATGTCTTGGCACACGCTCTTTTATTGTGCTTTTTTACAAGAAAATGATTTAATCAAAGCTCAAGTCAAACATGGTAATCTCATCAGGATGTGCATGTTTACAAAGCTGCATACCAGACAGATCATTTACAGTGTGGATAAGCTTATTAACAACCGTCTAGCTCCTTGTCCCTTGTACGTGCCTTGCAAAGGTCACTGAAGAGACAGAAGTTAATGATTACATGTGAATGATACAATGTTGCAAACACATGAATGATACATAGTTGCAATGATACATAGTTACAACATCTCCTCTGTTTTTATTATTTATGACGAGTCTTCTTCCTCGTCCGAGAAGACAGGAACCATTTTTATGAAATGTTCGCCGTCCCCGTCATCTAGGCAAGAGTGTGACCCGTCAGCGTCAGGGTTGTCCAAAGAGCGGTAACTCAGCAATGACATTTTTTCGTCCGGTGTTGAGGATATAACATGAGCTTGCAATAGCACATTAACATCAGCAGAGGATAATTGATTTTTAAAAAATTGCAATATTCTATTAAAACAACAAGGTCCTATAATACATATCAATATAATGATTATTAATGATCCTGCCAATGCAGTTAAAAAGGTTGTAAACCATGGCGAAATAGAAAACAAGCCCCCCCCCCTTGCTATCAGCATAAAGCTTCTTTAAGCATAGCACACAATCCCCCTTGTTTTAAAAAATAACAGATCTAAATTTTTACGATTTTGCAAGAGGGGGTATTCCATGGATATCTGTAGGGATATAAAATCATCAGAGTTATACACACAGTCCATACTTGAATGCAAAATGATTTGGATTTAACAATTTCATCCCCGTGGACACATGCCATGAGACCGGTGGAACAAGTCCAAACAAAATTATTGCCAGGGATAAAATACATTCCTTTCAGGCGTGATGTTAAAGTTCCTCCTGAAGTGGTGTAGATTGCAGAATATCCCCTGGTTGTGTGGGTGCGTCTGCCAAATCGAATTGAAGTGGTGGGTAGAAGTCTTCTATGCGAGAAAAATTGGTTGTAGAACTTAAACGAACGCCTTGAAAGTCAGTTATAGTCCAAGCAATATTATCTCTTCTATGAGGCTTCTGCGGATCATCATGGACAGTTCTTTTGAAGCGTCGTTTGTTGACAGGATCAGAGTTCGGGTATATAAAAACATCACAAGCAGGAGAGAGGGCTATGGACAAGTTAGTTGTAGAACATTTGTGAAATGAGGAGGGAATGCAATTAGTAGAAAAAGGATAATAATTACAATAATGACAATGAAGATTAATTTGGTAATTTATCAAGGATGTTAGTTGGGGTGGGGAAACCCATAATACAATAGAAGGACATTTAGGTCCCCCTATGTTTTAGATTGAATAGAGGAAAAGATTTTAAGGTTCCGGTTCCTTTCCATAGGAAGAGTAAAGAAGGAACAAAAGAGCAAGTGGTAGAGTGTTCTTTAAATAAAACAGAAGTGACAGAGTGAAAACTACGGGTAGCATTTTCATGATGTACCCACATGGAGCAAGTATAATAGCCTTCTGTTTATGAAATGATTTTAACACGAATAGTCTTTTGACAGGAAGCATAGGTTTTGTTGAAGTAAGGTAGAAATTGCAAAGAAGATATAGGCAAGAATATCAGGAAGAGTTTTAAGATACAGATGTAGCAGAGGAATTCCCATGATAGGGTTTAACCACCCTACCAGGGATCCAGCAAGTGGTTTTGTCTGGCAGTAAGATCGCAGCGTAGCCTCGTCCCCAAGTAAGAAGCTCAGCGGGACCCTGCCAGGCAGGATCTGGCAATCTGCGATAATATACTAGAGGTCTGTTAGGCGGGGGTGAGGGGGAGGAAAAATGATGCGAAGCAGCAGAAGTGGGAGGAATGCCAGTCAGATTAAGAAAGTTTAAAGTGTAAAGACAAATATTAAGAGAATTTTGCAATGCTGGGAGGTTCGGGGGTTTTTCCCGCAACAAATATCGATCAAGAGCACGTTTCAGAGATAAGTTCGCTCGTTCCACAATAGCCTGCCCCTGGCTGTTGTAGGGAATCCCAAACTTGTGGGTTACATCCCATCTGTTACAGAAGTCCTGGAAAGCAGAACTTGTATAGGCAGGTCTATTGTCAGTTTTGATTTCTTTTGGACGTCCCAGCGAGGCAAAGGTACGAATTGAATGATTGATGACATGTTTTACAGTTTCTCCCCTTTGAGGAGTAGCCAGAATAAACCCTGAATATGTATCTATGGAAACGTGCAAATATTTCCAAGGGGCAAAAGGTGGATACTGAGTTACATCCATTTGCCAAATTTCACAAGCTTTTAATCCTCTAGGATTTACTCCTATGGCAATGAAATGTCCTTGCTTACTACATGTGGGGCATTGTTGAATAATGGCAGCAGCTTCTGCCTGAGTTAGAGCAAATTGAAAAGTTATCATAACTTGGCGGGGGAGATTCAAACACACTCCCTGCTTCTATTTTATAATGGACCATTAAAGCCTCCATAATTTTCCTCCAAGTGACCAAAATGCCAATAGGTGCACGAGGAGGACTATGGAAATGTTCACCAATTTTTTGCCAAGTGGAAATTTTTAAGGACCCTTCCTCTGAATAATTGGGACAATGTTGCCACACATAAGCCAATAATGTAGCAATAGGTTTCATTTTTACAGGCGAGCCCTTTAAATTAGCAGAATATTTAGAAGAAGCGACTAACTCCCTCAATTCCTTCAGATGCTGCGTCTGTTGTTGAGAAAAGTTTCCACCCATACTTACGAAAGTCGAGACCGTGTTTCAGATCCGATGACGTGCAATTCGCTTCAGGCCTGGCGATGCACAGCTCCCATCGAGCTGATAAGATATGGGCGCGTCGCTACATATCCCCCTTAGGGAATCACGTCGGGGTCACCAGAATGCGGTATCTGCTATCCCGCATCTGATGGGCGGCTCATGATAGGGAGCAAAGGGGAGAGAAACGACAGGAAGCGAGGTTTCCTCTGGATGAGCGTGCCCCGAATGTCTTGGCACACGCTCTTTTATTGTGCTTTTTTACAAGAAAATGATTTAATCAAAGCTCAAGTCAAACATGGTAATCTCATCAGGATGTGCATGTTTACAAAGCTGCATACCAGACAGATAATTTACAGTGTGGATAAGCTTATTAACAACCGTCTAGCTCCTTGTCCCTTGTACGTGCCTTGCAAAGGTCACTGAAGAGACAGAAGTTAATGATTACACGTGAATGATACAATGTTGCAAACACATGAATGATACATAGTTGCAATGATACATAGTTGCAATGATACATAGTTACAACAGTTTTGAGTGAAAACTTCGCTTCAGAGTTGACAAGTTGTTTTATGAAATATCACATTTTGCTTTCCTTATCATCTGAGATTCAAAATTCCTGAAAATATTGGAATCAGTCGTGTTTATTCTGTTGCCTCTGAACAAGCAGCTTCTTCTAAAGTTCACGATTGCACGTATTTGAACTAGTTGGATTTAACAGAAGCATCATAGCTATGAACATGTTTCAACATTGTTCATAACATAAATGTATATTCTCCTTTTTTGTTTTGGATTATATATTCAAAATTATTCCAACAAAGAAGACATTTCCAACCTTGAAACTTTATTTTTAACTTGCTGGGAATGTTCCAAAAATGGAAGGAGCATTTCAATTTTATTACAAAGTCGCTTAGTTTTGATATTACAAGAAAACTGTTCTGATCATGAAACAGTGGTAAAAATTGTGATCATGAAACAGTGGTAAAAATTGTCAGGTTTGAGTAGGGTGGAATGTTTCAGCCTCAGTAGGATTTTCATAATTCTGATCATAAAATGTAAATGGTAGGGATGAGGTTATTTTATTAATTTTATTTTATTCAATGTGATTCAATACAATTTAGGTGCTGCCTGATTCCAGACAGACGTTGGGCAGCCCACAATAAACAGATATCAAAAAGACAAGTAAACAAAAGGAAGATCTGGCTACTTGGCACCAAACCCATATGCCTAGTACATCCATCACGAGGTCCGTCCATCCTAATTCAAATCCTTGGAGAAGATCCAGCTCTTCAAAGCTTTCTGGAACATCATCCTGATGAGACCCAGATGGTCTCCAGAGGGATCTTTATTCCAGAGGGCATTTGCTGCAACAAAGATGGCACACCTCCTAAGTTCTTTCTCTCCTTTACTGAAGTTTAGAAAGTGACTGCACACCACCTACACACATATTCCAAGATGGCACAGGTTTTGCTTTCTAATATCCCAAAGCCTAATTCAGAAAAGAAAGCCACAACCAAAGGAATTGGTCAGTTTTCACATGTATCTATTTTGTAAGCTGACGTAAATCTTTGAGGACTTGGCAGCATACAAACACAATAAAGTAACTATATTTTGTACGTCCTGGCTTTTGAGTTTTTCTGTTCTTCAGTGAGGCATTGTAATGTGGTTAATAATATGACTGCATCAAACAAGAGTCATGGAACAAACATGTGCAGTGCTGAGCCTTATAAGTAGAAACAGTGATGATCTCTTGTTTTATCCAGACGTCTGGATTCCAACGCACTTCACTGTGACTGTGAAATATTATGGCTGGCAGAGCTTTTAAAAACATATGCTGAATCTGGTCATGCGCAGGCTGCAGCCACATGTGAATATCCAAGGAGGATCCAGGGAAGGTCTGTGGCCACAATAACACCAGAAGAACTTAACTGTGGTGAGATTGTTTTAAAGTTATGGATATGCTTTCTCCATATTTTATGAGAGAGATTGTATATTTTAAAGCAGGGATCTTGAACCTTGATAACTTTTAAGACTTGTGAACTTCAACTCCCAGAATTCCTCAGCCAGGAATTCTGGGAACTGAGGTCCTTAAGTCTTAAAGTTGCCAAGGTTGGAGACCCTTATTTTAAAGCCTTTTATCTTTACTGTAAAATGCAAATTATACATATATAACATGTCTGTATGTGTGAATAAATCAACAAGTCATTAAGTCTTTTGATGTAAGAGGGGAGAAAACTACTGAATGTCTTTTGGGGAAGGTTAGTCCTTGCTTAGTGACCACAACTGAGATCAGCAGCTCTGTTGCTAAGTGGACCATGATAGGCTTACAACATCACTTCCTAGTCAGTTGTTAAACAAATCCCACTGTTAAGTGAGACATGATCACAATTTTACTGGCAACTTCTCTGCTTGTCAGAAGCTGGTTTTTGAAGTAAGCAACAGCTATAAATGTAAGGATTGGCTGCAAAGCTTGGGGTTTTTTCTTAAAACACTGTGGTAACTTTAAGAGGTCACAGCAGTCAGTAAGGAGAACTACCAGGATAAAGGCTATATTGGAAAGGAAGGGATTTTTCTAGAGGAGGTTTGCCGGTTGTCTTTTACTCTGTTTACGACACAGTGTTGTACAGCTATGATAGCAGCTTTTAACATTAAAAAGTCATACAAATTCAGATGTGGCAGAGAAAATTCCAAGCACGGTAGGTTGTCACTTTTGTGCTAAGTGGTTGCTTTTGGAATTTGGTGATAGAAGAATAATTTTTTCTGTTTCTCTTTTAACTTCTGAATGGTGTTTTTATATTATGAAAATATTCCATTGTGTCTTGTACAAAAGCTCCTTCTCAGCAGCAGTATCATTAAAGATAATGTAATGAAAAATTGAGAATTGTTGAGTGGTTCTTTTTTCCACCCTTCAATACCAAAAATAAACATTTTGTTACAACGTGTCTTGTGATGAAGAGGCATGTCAAAAAAGAGATCCTAAAGAAATGGTGGAAGTGTTATATACAGTTATATTATAACCTCTTCATTGTTTTCATCATCAAATTATGATTTATTCAATAATGCTAAGTACTCATCTAGGGCCAAAAGCTCTAATAATATTCAAAGATTACAGAATATCTGAAGTTGGGTAATTGGACACTTTTCTATGGAATTGTATAAATTGGCAGATTCCAGTGTTTATATTATCACACCAGTGAGAAACAGTGATTTATATCCTATTTTAAAATTAAGAACTAAACTGTTTTTAAATTCCAATTTTATAGAGCTTTCTTTTCATATGCTTTGTTGATAAATCCAGAGAGGCCAAGAATTACATCAGAGCCTCAGGATGTGGACGTCACCTCAGGGAACACCGTCTACTTCACTTGCAAAGCTGAAGGAAATCCCAAACCAGAAATCATTTGGCTTCGCAACAAGTAAGATTGTTTTAAATAGATTGTATAAAATAATGGTTCAGATACTGTATTTGCATGTGCCTTCTGGACAAAACTGTTTCCACCTTTTTTTCCTCGGTTTGAACATATTTGTAATTAAAAAGTGGTAATGCTACTCCTATATTTCTTTCTCCGTAGTAATGAACTCAGTATGAAAGCAGATTCTCGATTAAACTTGCTTGATGATGGGACTTTAATGATTCAGAATACTCAAGAGACAGATCAAGGCATTTACCAATGCATGGCAAAAAATATAGCCGGAGAAGTTAAAACTCAAGAAGTAACTCTGCGCTATTTTGGTTCGCCAGGTAGGAAGATTTAGTAATGCCAATTTTTTTTTTTAAATCTGTGCTTCCTGTTCAAGAGAGCTATTTGCTACTACTGCATTTATTTAGATTTTTCTCCCAACTTTAAAAACAAAGTTTGGTCAACTTGAGGCAATGTACATATTTTTTTTTCTCACATAACAAACTGTGGGGTTGGATTATGCAGGGAGAAAGTGACTGTCTCGACTCAGCCAAATGGTTTTCCATGCCCAAGGGAAATTTGGAACTCAGACTCCCAGCTTCTATCTAAGCACCTTAGACATTACAGAATCGCGGCATTTTATGTGCTGATATAATGGGCCTACAGATAAATTGTGAGATGGTTCAAAATATTGTAGCAAAAAAGCCTTTTACTGTAAACCCCTATAATCCTTCGGACCAATTAAATTAAGATACAAGAACAAACAAATACCTTTGCTTTAATTGTGAGATAAGGTCTCCTTTCCTTTTTACTGTTATATTACTTTTACTGGATTTGAGTCAGCTAGAAAGGAATACTTTTAGAGAAAATTGTAATAGAAGTGAAAGGTCATGCTATTTCTTCTGTCTAACTGTATCACACTGCTGAGTTCTTTGTTCATGGTAAGCATGCTTAGTATGCATTCCATATTGTTGTAGCAAATTCGGTTGTTATTTAAAAACATTTCCTTTTTTTGATGCTCTGTTTAATGTGGCAAAAATAATTGTACTCATGCACTGTTTCCTAACCTTGGGAACTTTAAGAAGTGGACTTCAACTCCCAGAATTCCCCAGCCATCCTAAGTTTGAGAAATACCTTATTAATGGAAAGCATTGTATATAGACGTGCTCTCTTTTTAAACAGCTCGGCCAAGCTTTGTGATTCATCCACAAAACACAGAGGTTCTGGTTGGAGAAAGTGTCACCCTGGAATGTAGTGCAACTGGGCACCCCCAACCACGTATCACATGGACAAAAGGTGACAGAACACCTCTGCCGAATGATCCACGGATCACTATCACTCCCTCAGGAGGGCTTTATATCCAGAATGTGGAGCAGGAAGAGGGTGGTGAATATACCTGCTTTGCAACCAACAGTCTAGATAGCATCCATGCAACTGCCTTCATTATTGTGCAAGGTAGGCAGCACTTTAAAAGGTGGTTTGGGTTTGAAGTTTATTCTGACCTGTAAATCATTAAAAAATAAATAGAGAATACAAACAGGATTTTCCCAAATGGAGTTTGTATTTCCAATGTAATCTCATATTAGTTGGCTAATATTTGGAAAGTAAAATTGCACATTGAAAGCTTTGATAATGTCCTAATGCTTCTTTGAATACAGTAGGTATTTTGCATATCGTTATTGTTGTCTTACAAATATATTTTGTATATTATCTGTGTGGGCTGGTTGTGATTATGTTGTTTTCTTCATAATATAATTTGAGTTTTATAAAAGGGAAGAAAGTGAGGCATTATGAACCCAAATAAGAGTTTTACTCAGTTAAATCTTTGCTAAGGTACCTTTACTTTGGATTTTTGTTTTCATTTATTTTTCATTCTAAGTGGTCTAATAATCATGGGAGATTGCAAATCTGCATGTGTTTAGCCAGGTACCAAAGACTGGTAATGGAAATGGTTCTCACTCCATAGTTCAAAGAATACAAAACAAAATATTTTTGTAGTATATGTAGTCTAAACTGCTTTAATTATTTGTTTCCTTTTGACACAGCTGTACCTCAGTTTACTGTGACCCCTCAAGACAGAAGTGTGATTGAAGGACAGACTGTCGATTTCCCTTGTGAGGCACAAGGGTATCCACAACCAGTCATTGCGTGGACTAAAGGAGGTCAGAATTTAGATTAAAATAATACTCAAGCTCAAAATACTACAGAGCAGTTTATCACAGCATGGAAATGTTGAAGTGATTTCTCTGATAGAGCAAAGTTGTGAATATTTATTTTCCTTGCTTATTTTTATTACTTTGGTGTGACTGAATCTAACCAAAATATTCACCTGGATTGGTTAGTAAGGGAGGTTCAGAGGTTTACATCTCTTTTGAAGCTTTTGAAGCATCTATGGAGTCTCATCTTTTCAGGAGAATATTGCTGCCCACTCCATTTACTTTTAGAGGTGAACAGGTTTTCTCCAAGATTATGTCACGTGTTCCCTTTATCACACACTGCTCCTGTCTTCAGGTAAACCATGACAATTTCTGAAATGAATAGAAGAAAAATGAGCGCATGCAGGTTTTCATTGTCTCAGTTTACTAACACTTACATGCCACATTATGCTGCATGTGAAATAGATTTTATTTAAGTACTGTATGTACTGCTCATTTTGCATGGATTCTTGGAAATGTATCTCCATATTATTAATTTGATGGCATCACTTTTCAACAAGCCTGAATTTCACGCTCACAAGTCAGTAGACTGGAAGATACCCATCCTTTCATATGCAGAGGATACTGCCAATGTATCCTAACCTCTGGTCCAGATCAGAAGAACATTCAATCTGTCATTCTGTGTAGGAAAAATATCCTGCCCAATTTTTTAAAAAATCCAAAATCATGACTTGAAGTAAAAAAAATGAACAGAAAGCCCAGGTTTCAAAGGACCTAAAAGTACCTTGAAATGTAAAAGCAAACACACTGTGCCTCTCAGGCAGTATAATGATAATTTGTAATTAGACACTTATTTTTCTTCAAGTTTCTGCCAGTCTCTTAAAATATTTTTAATTTTTTTCTAGCCCAAACATTTCTGATCTTACAAGGAGTCCAGGTGGGAATCTGTATAACAAGTAATATTATGGAAATAGTACAAATGAAATTTTGAAAGAGGTTGTTACTGCCTCAAGATATATAGTTAACATTAATCTCTTACCTGAGATGGGGATGCCTAAAAAGATGTTATATCTCATGATTATTAGCTGAAGATCCTGTTGCTGTTTTACCTATTATTACCCTTGTTTTGGCAGAGAACCAATATTCAAGCTTTCAGCTCTAGGCTAATTAGAATTACTTTGTCACATTTGGGACACAGCCACACCCACCCAGCCTCTCCACAACTCAGATGCCTTGATTGATTTATTACTGCCTGTATTAGATATGTGCAAGTATATTGTACGAAAAGAATATCAGAATTTGTGTGTGTGTGTGTGTGTGTGTGTGTGAGAGAGAGAGAGAGAGAGAGAGAGTATTGATAACACTTTCTTCAGAAAGTATTTGAAAGTAAATAGGGGAGGGAGATATTCATTTGTGGTTATAATTGTTTTAGATCTATTGGTGACTTGGAGAGGATGGGGGAAGAAATTCTTAATCTCTTTCTTGTCAGCCCTGTCAGTTTTCAGCTCTTTTACAGACTTTCCAAATGTCTTTATCCTTATTACCTTCTTGGATGTTTGAAATACACAGTATTTTTAGAAGTTCTGCCAGCTCCCAACCATTCTCTGAAGTTTAAGATAAGTCCTCGAGATGAACAGCAGCTTCTGTCTGCATCTCTTCCAGTTGAGATAAAGAGAGGGCTTTGTAGGCCAATCTTCACAAACTTTCTACTTATCTCATATGGAATATAGAGAAAATCTTGTGTCCTCGGAGGATTATGATTAAGCTGTGGCTATTTACAAGGTCAGAAATCTCCACTTGGAGGCAGGATTCTCTGTTTGTTCTCTCTTGGAGCAGGAGTTGAGAAGGTTGATCTTTAAAAACATATTTAGAAGTAATAAAGAAGAAAAATTCCCCTTGCTGTAGCATTAGTGGGATAAGTTGTCTGAAAGTAAGGAGAATCTTTTAGGCCATTAAGAAGCTAAGTTATTGTCCTCAGATCCATAGCTTCCTGCTTAAAATTTAACTGCCTAGTCAATGATCTTTATTGATGGAATTACGTTTGGTATGTGAACAGCCTTGAATGGGTTGGATGCATCATTTATTGGGGCATGGGAATAGAGGGACATAATGCCAGGTTGATTTCTCCAGTGATAACATTGCTGGCACCTTTCTTAGAAAGTAATTAAATCTTATTGGGGAAGGTATTTTCCTCCAATATCCTAGTAGAAAACTTAAACAAAGTCTTGTGAATATTTTTTCCATCACCCCCTAATTGTTTTCTTTTTTCCTCTTTCTTTGTTGAAAACAAAGTAATACAAACACGAATTTGTCTGTCTGTTGAATGTACAGTTCATGGCTTCATTCTAAAAATTCTTATTTCAGGTAGTCAGTTGTCTGTAGATAGAAGACACTTAGTTTTGTCTTCTGGAACTCTGAGGATTTCCACAGTGGCTTTACATGATCAAGGACAATATGAATGTCAAGCTGTCAACATTGTAGGATCTCAAAGAGTTGCTGTCCATCTGAATGTACAACCAAGAGGTAAGCTTGCATAAGTCAATTTGCATATAATTCTCTTTTTTACTTATTTAAATATTTAAATTTTAAACTGTTTTTAAATGTTTCTTCTTTTTTGCTAGGACAGTGATGTAATTCTATTTTAAATGTAAAGCTTTGCTCTTTCTGCAGCTTACTTATATTTGTCAAACTGTAGCTATGCTGATTGTATGGTAGTTCAGTTGTTTCAAAGATCTAACACATGACTTTTTCTTAACTTGTTGATACAACAAGACTTTGTTTTCATACAAAGCATTTTGTTTATTGAAATGAATTGACTAAACTAAATATGCTCTAGGAAAGGGTCCCCTAAAATGGATAAAAGAGGATTGTAGAGGGGAAACTAGAGGGTTAATATCTCACCTCTATAAATTTCTTATTAGTACTCTGATCTGAGCCAGGTTCCCAAGCTTCCTTTTGCATACAGTAAGATATCTCTGCTAATTGCATGTTTAAATAAAACTTAGCTGAAATCCAAAATGCAGCTATTATTGGGTGGATAGAGAGCTGAGGAACAGATAAGATTGTATGTGGAAAAATAGGAACTTCATAGCTGTTAAAGCATAACATACTTGTACTAGGAAAGGAATGTTGGCATTGAGTTGAAAAAATTGGCTAAGAAACTAAATGAAGAAGTCCCTATCTTGAATCAAGTCTTTGGTTTTTTTTTTAAATAAAAAAATTTATTTGGGTTTTCACAAAACATAATACAACTAAAATTTCTTTTCTTTTTTTTTTTGAGAATAGCATGGCCCCGGGTTATCACTTCTCCATACAGACACAAATTCAATTTCATATTCATCTTTGTGTTCTATTCCATATCTTATTACTATTTTAACATTTTCTCAATAATTTTTCCCTTCCCTTAGTTTCCTCAATCTTACTTTTAATTATCTCATTTCTTTCTAAATTCAATTTTATATATCTTTTTCTAAGTTTCAATACCTTTCTAGTCATCATATTTATGCTTTTATTGTTCTGTTTCAATTTCATATTTTCTTTTCTCATTAAATAAAATTTTCCCCTGTAGTTACTAATTGGAGTATGACACCTTTGTATCTTAATTTTTATCTATTCAACTCTTGTTTAAACTTCAATTTATGCCTTTACAATTATAACATTCAATATAACACATAACTTTCAGTCGAATTCTGCTTGGTACATTCTTAAAATATGCACTAAGTTCTTAAAGAGAATATATATATGGTTGTTTTATATATATATATATATTGTTATATATATATAACAATAATAAATAAAATACTTATTTTATTCCAGTTCAGCTCTATCATGTTAGTTATAATCTTTAACATCTTTAATATTCCTTTTCAATAGGATATCATACTTCTAGGAACATTTACAATATTTCCATATTTTTTTCATGTTTCTTTCATATTCCTCTTCACTTAAATTTTTATAACACATTTATAATAATTAAAATGTTCCCCTCCTTTCCTAATTTCATTCTCTCATTCTCTTTATTTTATTTATTTATTAAACATTCCATTACATTACAATGAGTATTTTATCTATCATTTTAATCACACTTGTTTCATATTTTCAAAGTTCATTTCTATTTCTAATATAACAATACTATCTTATGTACCCTTGCAGAATGCCCCTTTCAATTAAGTTTTCACCCATTATCTCAGTGTCTTGTACATTTTCCGTTTCTCCATGTCCTGATTCTGTCCTTTATAATTTCTTATCCTTTCCCTCTTCTCCCTCTTCTTCTCCCTTCCCTTTTTGACCCCTTCTAATTCTGATTCTCTCTTCTGTAACCCTCTCTTCTGTTTCTTCCTAATGTTATAATTAATTTTCAAACTGTTCTTTTTTGGGGTTGTTTTTCCGGATCTTAAATTTTTCACTCTCTTTCCCCCCTTTCCTTTCTTTTCCCCACATAGAAATACTTGATCATTGAAGATTCTTTGTCCTGCCCTTCTTGTTCTACAGGCATTTCTTGTTGTTTCTCATAGTTCAGGATCTCCATTTCTAAAAATTGAAATACGAAGCCAAAAGAACCTCTTCCTTCTTGTGCATCTTCTTTCTGTTTTTTAAGTTCCATTCTCAATTCTTCCAAGAGTGATACAATTTTAAAAACTTTTAAACAACCACCCAATTAATTTTAGTCCTTTAGATCCAATAGCCAAAAATCCAAGAATCACCAAGTAATCCAAATAATCCAAAGCTGTTTCTTCTTGCTTCTTTTTTCTACTTTCTTTTCCTGGGGTTCTCTTATCTTGTTACAAAGTTTCAGTTAAAATGCATCTTTTAGGAATCTTGTTAAAGTTTCACTGTTAATTCCTTTCACTTCCAGGTGGTCTCCTCCCTTTTTCCAGATCCCACCCTTTTGATTTTTTCCTTCTTTTAAAAGTTTTTGAAAATCCAGAAATCTTTATTATCGCTTTGATATTTTATTTTCAGCTTAAGTACCTGTTAATGTCAAAGTGGATTTTTGCCGATTTCTTGCTTAAATCTCTTAGTTGTCAATATAGGGAAGAAAAGAAAAAAACCCAAATTCTTTCCCTTCCTTCTCTCATTCGCAGCTTCAAAGTCTTCTTTGGGAACAATGTTGTTCTTTACAAATCAAATTCCAGGGTACCTTGTATTGTTGTTTTGCCAGTTTAACCTGGTCAGCCAAAAACTTTCTCTTCTTATTTTCCTCCTGCACATTCTTTTACAGGAGAGTTCTTCTTTGAGGTAGCCATTTCTGACCATTGCTAAAACCAACTTCGGGAAAGTGAGTAATGGCCAGCTGGGGAGGAGAGATGCGGCTCTCCTCAACCCTGCTGGCAGTCTTCCCCCTCTTCACCACCTCTACAGGGTAGCTTAGCCCTGAAACCAGCCGGCTTGGGGTGCTCCAGCGGCGAGCACAGATCGAAACTGTGCACAATCGCAGATTTCGGTCTGTCACCGAAGAAGCTCAAACTGCTGAATCAAGTCTTTGGAATGAGCTCATGTTTGTGTTTTATATAATTATAAAATAAAATATAATTATTATTCAGTCAATAGAGCTAAAAGAATTTTATTCAATCCTTAATTTTACATAAATTATATTCTGCGCTATATATTAATAGTACGATGTTGTTAGACTGAAAACTACGTGATTATGATTTGAATAAAAATTGTTTATTTAAAAAAAAATATCAGCTTGATATTTCCTTCTGGGAATCTTTCTTTTAGTAACTCCTGTGTTTGCTAATGTTCCAAGTGACATGACAGTGGAAGTGGGTACAAATGTACAAATTCCATGCAGTTCTCAAGGAGAGCCAGAGCCAATAATAACATGGAATAAGGTACTGCATGCCACTTTCATATTTCCTAACTTCCTGCAGAGGTCAGTCTGTAAAAAGAATACGTTTGCTTCTTCTCTGTATAACATGTTACCTTTTCTTTGTCTGAAACTACTTATTGTAGAGATTATTCAAAAGGCAGTGAGGTTTGAATTAACAGGCTACTTTGATAAGAGAAGTGTTACATTGAAAACTAATTCCTTCCAATTATAGGTAATCCTCAACTATGACTACAATTGAGTCCAATTTTTTTGTTGCTAAGTCCGAACATTGTTAAGTGAGTTTTGTCCCGTTTTATGACCTTTCTTGCCAAAGTTGTTAAGTGAATCATTGCAGTTAAGTTAGTAACACAGTTTTTATGTGAATCTGGCTTTCCCATTGACTTTGCTTGACTTCCATCTGTCAGAAATGGGGTCTCCTGTTTGGGCAGGGGGGGTTGGACTAGATGACCTGCAGGGCCCCTTCTAATTCTGATTATCTGTTATCCGTTAACCATCATAAATATGAGCCAGTTACCATACATCCAGATTTTGACCATGTGACCATGGAGATGCTGCAACTGTTGTGTGAAAAACTATCATGTCACTTTTCAGAGCTGTTGTATCTATAAGCAATCACTAACGAATAGTTGTAAGTTGAGGATTGCCTATATACACAGATATATACAGTGCACTAAATTTCAGTAAAGCATTAGGAAACACTGTGTATACCCAGGTAGATCTGAAAAAAAACCTGTTCAGATAAATACAATACTAAAATACAGTTTTTATTCTATGGTGATTGTTGTGGAAAGCTTGAAGGTGTTGTTTTTCTACACAAAGCATATATGCAAATTATATATAGATAATCCTGGATTATGACAGCCTTGGAAAGAGTGCTTCCAGCTGTTATAAAACTTGCCATTCCCCTCTCCCCATGGCAACTAGCTCACATTTATGATTGGTTGCCGAGATCCTTACAGTTCATATAATTGCCATTTGCAAGCAGAGGGGATGGAATGGAGCTGGAATTCTTCCTCAGTCCTCTAAAGGATATTATTTCAGTGAACAGAGAGGAGCTGAAATCCTTTGGTGGGCCAAAGGAACAGAACTGGAATTTTTAGGATTTCAGCTCCATGCACCTAAAATTTCGAAGTTTCCAGCTCTGTTCATGAAGCCCGCCAAAGGATTTCCCCTCCAAGCATGGAAGGGAGATGAAATCCCTCAGTGGGCTGCAGGAACAGCTGAAATCCTGAACTGCATGTAGTGGGGGTGGGGGACAGGACTGAAATCTTTTGGTTGGCTGGAGAGACATTTGAAAGTGAAAGGGCTGCCTGCTAGTAGGATTTCAGCTCCATGTGGAACTGAAATCCTCCCAACAGAGGAGGATGACCCAAGAGATTGCTTAACAATTGAAACAGAGAGTGCTGGGATTATTGTCATTGAGCAAAGCAGTCATGTGTTTTTTAATCACTTAATCAGGTTCCTTTCGTGGCCACAAGTCGAAGACTACTTACAATATATCTCAAATAACTTAAGTATAAATCTGTAAAGTTGAGGTAAATTTGTATTTCTAGTCTATGGCAACAACTTAAATCAACTTTTCGAAGGCCAGACCTGCATAACTTAACCAATAAGTTTTCAGTAACTTTTGAGGCTCTTTATAAACTCTCAAAATTGAGTCCAAACTTAGTTCTGCCTAGCATAAATTTCCTAAAGGCAGTTGGATTCAGTCAGGGCTAAGATTGACCGTTAACTTAAACGAGTCTCCTCTAAGCATTATCAAATCTGGATGCAAAGCACTGAGTAGAAACCAAGAAGTCTGCTCATGTGCTAGTATCTTTTTCTTTTCTCTCCTATCTCCACCATTTTCTTTTGTATGGTGTATCTGTTGTAGAACATTTTCTCCTAAAGGAGCATATTTGGAGGGTGTATTCTGGGGTACAGGAAGAAGTGAGGAATCACATTTTTCTGTTCTGCAGAAGAGATAGTCCCATCCGCGGTGTTTACTGTTTTCCTAGGAGACCTTACAATAGTCTTTCTTAAACTGTTTAACTCAATTACAACTTTCTAGTCTTGAATAATATAATTACACCCCCCAAAAAGAAAACAGAATCTTTTTCACCAGCTTCTCATCAGTGGCAGCCCCAAACTGGATCCCAAATAACAATTTGAAATTGCTCCATTAACTCCAGGATATATCCAAATTACCTCATGTTTAAAAACCACTGCCTTAGAACATGGCTAGGCTTTGAAAAATACAGATTAGGTATATGAATCAAGAATTCCTTACCTTCTAGAGTTGGAAATTTAAATTTTCTTTTGACCAAATTTAAAACACACACACAACAAACACCTTTAAAAAAAATCAGTTCTTCTAAAACACTGCCTAAGTTATGGAATATCTTGGCTTTTGTTGCTACAGGATGGTGTTCAGGTGACAGAAAGTGGGAAATTCCATATTAGCTCTGAAGGATTTCTTACTATTCGAGATGTTGGCCCGGCAGATCAAGGCCGTTATGAATGTGTAGCAAGGAATACGATTGGATATTCCTCAGTTAGCATGGTACTAACTGTGAATGGTAAGATTTATACATGAGAATAGACAACTGCAGATTAAATATTGTGTGCATTGAATTTAATTATTAAAAGTTATCAGAGTAATGCATAAGTATTTTGGAGGAATACTCCACTTAACAATCACTTCTCCTTCAGTAATTATTATTTAATAAAACTCATAAAGTGGCACTGAGTAACATGTTTGTTGGTTGCGAGTTTAAATCAAGGACAGATAGTCTAATACTAAAATAATTGTTCAATGGATAATTATTTAATGTTCAGTGTAGCTTTGGGGAAATTATATTTACCAATGGACACAAAAATACCAAGAGGAGATTTTGTTGGCAGAAAAAGTCTCATTTTAGCAATACCACTTAGATTTATATACTGCTTTATAGTGCTTTACAGCCCTCTCTAAGCGGTTTACAGAATCAGCCTCTTTCCCCCAACAATTTGGCTCCTCATTTTACCTACCTCGGAAGGATGGAAGATCTGAGTCAACCTTGAGCCTGGTGATGGATTTGAACTGCCAAATTACAGGCAGCCGATAGTCAGCAGAAATGGCCTGCAGTACAGCATTCTAACCACAGTGCCACTGAAGCTCTTTTTTTCAACATATTCCTTTTTGTACTTTCTTTAGTCTAGAGCAAAGGGTTATTAAACTCCATGGAAATATTTTGTGGAATCCGTGAACATGAATGGGAGAAATGTCCCAACTTTATTTTTTTCACTAACTTCACTAACTGAAATTTAGTTTGATTTAATTTTTTTTTTAAAAAAACCACTTATATAACACCTATATTTAGTTAAAAATCCACCTATATTTACACATAGTAAGTATTGCATATTTACTATTTTTTATATTTAGATCTTTTTATTTAAGAACAATTAGTTTCCTTTGTAGTACAATCTAGTTCAATGTGCTTTATTTTATGTTTTGGAATATGTTTTTATGAGAATGGATTGGAGGGTTTAATCAGACTCTTAGAGATGGCATGACACAAAAAAAATTTATAGACATAAAATATGTAAGTTCTTCTCATGTTAGGGGCATGATGGGATAATGGCTGCAATTGTTTTTCTTTTTTAATAATGGCAGCAAATTACTAAGAGTGAGGAAAACAAGAACATTATGCTATTGAATCTTATATTATTTATCTAATAATATATCAGATAATAATATTGCCATGCAACAAAAGGTTGTAGTTTATATTTGCACCTAAAATGTCAGCCCTCCTGATCAATCATTCTTTTGAAGGACATTTCAGCTCCAATTCTCCACATTACATATCCTGTAGCTAGAGAGCTTACTCACTCATTTTGATTGTTCTGAAGAACTTTTTTCTGGAAAATAAAAAGGAAAGTATATTTTTAAATTATGGTTGTGACTTTTCTCCTAGAAAATTTTGTAGCATTATAACATTCCCACCAGATGAGTAATTTTATAGAAAATTGTAAATAGAATTTTATTTTTAATACCAAAATAATGTTATGTCTAGACTTTGCCTATCTGCGTAACTCTGAAAAAATGATTTAATTCCCCCTTTTTCTTTTTAGTTCCTGATGTGAGTCGAAATGGAGATCCATTTGTAGCAAGCTCAATTGTTGAAGCTATTGCTACTGTTGACAGAGCAATAAACTCCACACGCACACATTTGTTTGATAGGTATTGTATATATAATTGGAAGGATTTGTTTACATCATAATAATATATTGGTTGTCTCTTAATTACCTGATTACTTTACTTGATCTTGACCTGGCATCTCAATACCCTAATTCTTACAATTGTTTTAGGGTTTTTTTTCCCCAGTTTTCTCTCCTTTCACAAATATGCCAGTTAGGTATTTATGTAAAGGAGTAGATGACAGTACTCTCTTTTCCCATTGGGTGCTGCAACTTTCCTTCTTTATGTCTTCTGGGTATTTCCATTGGGTCATAACCAATTGAAATGGAGGCCAGTTTAAAGTGAAGGCTGCTAAACATGTGGAAATGAAAGTTATTCCTTGTTACTCCTTGATGGCTTAACGAAAGATTCCTCTTAGCAGCTGTCAGATGCTAATTTTTTAAAATCTTTTTTTATTGGCTTGCAGTACTGGATAATTACTTGAGGTATGTACTTGTAAATTGTTTAGAGATGTTTAATATAAGCATTATTACTAAACTTTAATAGCATCAGGATTAAAACTAGAGTTAAGTTAATCTGATGCTTCTAAAAACTATGTTTATTTTTTGTCTTTTTGTTGTTAATGTATTAGTCGCCCTCGATCTCCAAATGATTTACTAGCCCTATTTCGATACCCAAGAGATCCTTACACTATTGAACAAGCAAGAGCTGGAGAAATATTTGAAAGGACACTACAACTAATTCAGGAACATGTACAAGATGGTTTAATGGTTGACCTTAATGGAACAAGTGAGTATTTTTCTTTTGCATACTGTAAGAGTGCATGATATGAGGCCAGAGTATTTAACCTCTTACCACCTTTCTTCTCATCCTGAATTGTTGCTTCTCTGTTGTGAATGTATATACAAGTTTTGATTTCCTATGATCAGAGCCAGATTCCAATATATTCTGTGGCCCATTGTGTGACAACGGGCATGTATGTAATTTCATATCTTTTTTTCCTCCTCTCTACTGAATATAGTGAGAGAAATGTTATCCAGCAGTGCTTTTTCCATAAAATTCTGCCATAAAATGTGCAGTCACAAATAAATGTGTTACATGATTTGGCATAAGCAACTTTTTCCTTTTCCATTCTTGTCCCTTCTCATTTTTGCATCTGATGAGATTACTGTGTCATCATTAATTTTTTGTAACATGTCCAGTCTCCTCAATTAGCATCTGACAAATAACCATTTTCTGTTTCATGTTCCATTGGATCTGCACCCTATCTCTAATGTTAATCAGGAGATCTTGAGTTCAAATAAGTAAAAGTCAAAATAGATTTCTAAAAAATTGAGTGAATCATAAATTTTCTGTGATCGAAACCACTGCGTAAAGTATAAACAGGGGCCAGCTGCCTTAAACTGGGGGAATTAAATTATAAATACCAGTGCAATGAGAAACACAAGGGAAGTGAGACGGGGTGGGGAGAGCAAGAGGAAACTACAGAAAATAACCAGAAGCAAGGATTGTGGTCTTCAAGACTAGATTCTCACAATTGGTAACGATGTTCATCTCAAATGAAAGAAAAATAAAATAGTTTCTTCAATCTGCCATTTAATTGGGAAAGCCCAAATAAAAATAGATGTTTGGTATTTATAAAAGCAATATCAGTTTTTGTCTTGGTGTTATGTACAAGCATAAACCAAGCCTTGCTATATATCAGATGGAATCTCTAGGATGAGTCTAATTTGGATTTTTCTGCTTAATTCTAGAAGCAGAAGTTAAAATTCAAAAGCAATTATTTATTCATTCTTCCATTATCTGGCTGTTCTCTATACTTCTGAAATGTGTTGCAAAGAAATGAAACTGACTTAATAAAACAGTCTAGTGTTATTAACCAGATTTAGCATGTGAAAAGAAGTATCCCTTGCTTAGCATTTTTCCTGTGTTTTGACTGTTTCTACAGCTTAAAACTTAACTTCAGATTCTAGACTAAGAAATGTGCAAGATTTGTGAGCATCTGCTTTGTCAATTTGTAACATCACCAGATTGAGTAACATACGCTTCCCAAGGATGTCTACAGCTGAATAGATCATATATGCAGTTATTTATCACATGGTTGTTTCATATACAAATACCAAAGCCAAATTGGTCAGAATATATTTGACTAGTTAAAACAAAATAAATGCACCATTCAACAGTTTTTTTTTTAAATATATATATAAAATAATGCAATTTCCTTATTAAATAATCACTAATGTTATTGACGTTAATGTGTATTAAAAGATAATACCCAAGTAATCCTGGCAAAAACTAATTTCAGGTTTAATACTGTTCATTTATTACCTCATGATAGTTAGATTTTAAATTGCTCTTCATTCTTCATCATACCCATTATGCGTACCCAAGCACAGTATAAGGAGCCCGATAACAAGGTTTGCTTGGCAATAGAGTTATTAACTCTGGGCAGAAATCCTTTACATTTAAGTAAAGTTGTGGATCAGTAAAGATCTCGCCTATTTTTACAAAGTGTGTGTTGGGTATCATTCTGTCCAGGAGTTTTTACATCTGCAACATTTCCTAACATTCTTCCAGTAATTTACTTAACAGTCAAGAAATTAATCTTCGCTGCAAAAATACTTCTGAATCACTGCTTTCTGGCCAATTTCATAGCATTTTTTGAACAGTCTTAGCAGAGTAGCAATTTTATAAGCCACTGTTTTTATTTTGACTGTCAGCTAGTTAAAGAATTTTGATTGATCAGCCATAGTCTGTGAACCAATAAATGGATTACATTAAGTAATGCCTTTTGGGATATCATCAGAAATTAAACTTCAGAAATTTCATACTGGCTTCCATATTTAGCTTACACACCAAAATATTTTTAATTTTTCTTCTCTATTTCCTGTTACTCGATGATCTATAGAACTAAAAGACCTTAAAATACAGAATGCCTGCTCAAGGTGATCTTTAGTCAGTCATTCTGTCTGCTTAATAAACTGATAAAAATGTATTTGAGATTTATTTCACTACTTTTAATAGCATTGATTGATTGATTTGATTTTTATCCTGCCTTTATTACTTTATGAGTAACATATTTTTCTCTCTTTCACCTGTTTTAGGTTATCATTATAATGATCTGGTATCCCCGCAGTACTTGAATCTGATTGCTAACCTATCAGGCTGCACTGCCCATAGGCGTGTGAATAACTGTTCAGACATGTGCTACCATCAGAAATACAGAACACACGATGGCACTTGCAATAATCTCCAGCATCCAATGTGGGGAGCGTCTCTAACGGCTTTTGAACGAATGCTGAAATCAGTCTATGAAAATGGTTTTAATTTGCCAAGGGGCATCGGACCTAATCGACGTTACAACGGACATACGCTCCCAATGCCACGTTTGGTATCAACTACGTTAATAGGGACTGAAACAATAACTCCAGACGACCAGTTCAGTCATATGCTAATGCAGTGGGGCCAATTCCTGGATCATGACCTTGATTCCACGGTGGCTGCCCTAAGTGAAGCCAGATTTTCAGACGGTCAGCATTGCAGTTCAGTTTGTACCAATGACCCTCCGTGTTTCTCTATCATGATCCCACCCAATGATCCTCGGGTCAGAAATGGAGCACGGTGCATGTTTTTTGTACGTTCCAGCCCCGTGTGCGGAAGTGGCATGACCTCCCTTCTCATGAACTCCGTCTACCCACGAGAACAGATCAATCAGTTGACCTCGTACATCGATGCATCCAATGTATACGGCAGTTCGGAGCACGAAGCGCAAGCGGTCAGGGATGTGGCAAGCCACAGGGGCCTCCTGAGGCAGGGTATTGTGCAGAGATCCGGAAAACCTCTCCTTCCATTTGCGACTGGCCCTCCAACAGAGTGTATGAGGGATGAGAATGAGAGCCCAATTCCCTGCTTCTTAGCTGGAGACCATCGAGCCAATGAACAGCTGGGACTCACCAGTATGCACACACTGTGGTTTCGGGAACACAACAGAATTGCTACTGAATTACTGAAGTTGAACCCACACTGGGATGGCGATACAATATATCACGAAACACGTAAAATCGTTGGTGCGGAGATGCAACATATAACCTACAGCCACTGGCTGCCTAAAATCCTGGGAGTGGTAGGCTTGAAGATGCTCGGCGAATATAAAGGTTACGATCCCAATGTTAATTCTGGCATCACCAATGAATTTGCAACTGCAGCTTTTAGGTTTGGACACACATTGATCAATCCCATCCTCTATCGGCTGGATGAGAATTTCGAAACTATTCCTCAGGGCCATATCTCTCTCCATAAAGCTTTCTTTTCCCCATTCCGGATTGTAAACGAAGGAGGCATTGATCCGCTCCTTCGAGGGTTATTTGGCACTGCTGGTAAGATGCGTGTGACTTCTCAGTTGTTGAACACTGAACTGACGGAGAGACTTTTCTCCATGGCACGAGCAGTAGCTCTAGATTTGGCTGCGATGAATATTCAGAGAGGGAGAGATCATGGAATCCCACCATACCATGAATTTAGAGTTTACTGTAATCTGTCTTCCACACACACATTTGAAGATCTAAAAAATGAAATAAAGAATCCTGAAATCAGAGAAAAGCTCAAACGGTAAGCTCCCAATGTCAGTGCTATTTTTATTGGTAAGTTATTGAGGTGTTCTAACAGAAAGGAGAAGCTATTCATGCCAGAACTGTATGATGTATATGTGAAATTTCCCATATATTGGTTTCATACATATATTTCAGAAGGAGATCCAAATCCATTTTTTATTATATTGGATGAAGGTTTTAATCTTCTCATATACAGATAGTCCTTGACTTATAACCACAACTGAGCTCAAAATTTCCATTGCTAAACAAGACAATTGTTCAGTGAGTTTTGCCCCATTTTATGACCTTTCTTCCCACAGTTATTGAGCAAATCACTGCAGTTGTTAAGTTAGTCACACAATTGTTTTTTTTTTTTTTTGAAACAAATTTTATTAATTTTGAAGACAAACAACACATCATTAACCATTAAGTACATAAAACCTCTTAACATTATAAATTTTTACAAGTTGAATAAAACATTATTTTTATACAACATAATTCTAATTTATCCCATTTCCATATGGACACATAAATATCTTTCAGCAAATTTCTCATTATTTCTCTTTACTCTTATTCAATTTCATTTCTTTTCTATATTTATCCATTTTATAATCATCATATTCATTTCTTTCTGGCTTGTTTACAATTATTCTCATCTAACATTCCTCCAAGGTTTTATTGATTCTTTTTTTTTTTTTTTTTATAAAAAACAAATTTTATTAGTTTTACAAAAAACACAATACACAAACATACAAAACACAAAACATAAACAAAACTAAAAGATCTTTTCTGAAGGTTGTCTGTTCCCGGGTTAAAACTCTTCACACAGACACAAATTCAAACATCATATTCATCCCATATATCCTTCCATATCTTATTATCATTTTCTTTTTTATATGTATATATATATAAAACCATTTTTATCAGTTTTATAAAAACAATACACAAAGAATCAAGGCATAACAGCTTATAAATTCTTTTCTAGGAAAAAATAATAATAAAAGACCAATAAAGCATAACAATTCCAAATTATAGTATCAATACTTCATATAGTATTAACTTCATATCTTATCCCTACTTCTCCTTTTCATCCAAATTATTTCTTATTAATTAAAATTTTATTGCCTTTTATCAATATACAAAATCCCCCCCCAAAAAACATATATATCCTTCCATATCTTATTACCATTTTCAACAACATTCTTTGTCTGTTCTATTTCCCATTATCCATTCATCTTTTTTCTTTTACTATACTTCTCCTATACACCAATTGGAGTAACGTCTATAACTCATTACCCTAACTTAAAAATACTTCGTATAGCAATTTTTCTTGGGATTCTGTTTAAAAGATTCTAAGATTACATAATGAATTTTATACTCTAAATACACATATAAAAACACAAACTTATGTACCCTCCAGAATCCCTCTTTTATTCTAAATTAAATTCACCCATTGTCTCTAAATAAACTTTTTTTCTTTAGGTCTTGCTTCCCCCCATTAAGGCTTATCCTCCCCCCCTTTCTCTCTTGCTTATTCTTCTCCTTGCCCTTTTTACCCCTTTGTTTTTTCTCCTCGCTTTTCTTGCTCCTTTTCCTTTGCTTTCTAACCTTGCCTCCACTTTTTCGCTCATTTTTCTCTCTTTGGGTTGTTTTTATAATTCTTAAAATCCCCTTTTTCTTATCCTTTTTCTCCTCCTCTCCGGAAGGGACCCATTGTTCATCAAAGATGGCTTCTTCTTCCTCTTCTTCCTTGTCCCAGTCCTTCTGCTGCGTAATCAACTTTTCATAAGTACCTAACGCCATTTCTAAGAATTGAAACAAAGTGCCCAAAGTATCTTCTTTTTTATATTTTTGATATTCAATCTCTAGTTCATCCACAAACGATGCCATTATGAAAAGGGAAACTTTTTCCAAAACAACCACAAGTATTTTTAATCAAAGACAATCAAAAACAATTTAAAAAAAAGTTCCAAAAGTTAATACTTTTCTTCCTTCTTCTCTTTCTCTTTCTGGGGTAATTTTTAATCAAAGAGGTCCAATTACCATATATCTTCCTTTGGGATTCTAGGCAATCTCCTCCTTTTTCAGCTTCTGCTCCAATTTTTTTTTCCTCTCCCTTCCCACTTGCAATGTCAATTTTAAATAATCAGAAATCCATACCTCCAACAAAGATTTTCCAATTTCTTAAATTTTTCAATGTCCAAGAATCCTTTTGTCTCTTAGCTTCAACTCTCAAAGCAATTCACTTTCAATGTCCAATATATCCAAATATTTCTGCTGTTTCCATGGGGTGGGAGAGTAAAGAAAAAAAAAAAAAGTTCCCTTTAACAGCTTCTCCGCCGCTTTCGCTCTTCTTAGGGATACAATGTATCCTCCAGCAATTCAAACAGCTCAGTTCCAGGCAATTTAAAAGATGTTACTTGACCCGGCTCAGACAAAACTTTCACTCTTCACACTTCCTCCAGCACAATCTTACCCGGTTGCTGGCTTCTTCGTGGCGGCCATTGCTGACCGCCGCTCCACCGCCTTGGGAAAAAGGGGGTTTTCCGGAGAAGGGGGGGGTCTGCGACACCCCCACCCCCCTATCCGACTCCCCTCTCTCTTCAGCTGTCCCTACAGGGCAGCCATATCCCCCTGACCCATCTGGATCGGGGGTACCTCGACGGCTAGCACAGCAGGAATCGCGAGCTGTCGCGAATTCCTGCTGCCCCGAAGCCACGCGGAACCGGAAAACCAGTCACACAATTGTTAAGTGAATGACACTTGCCTACTGACTTTGCTTGTCAGAAGGTCACAAAAGATGATCTTGGGACACTACAATCATCATAAATACATGCCAGTTTCTAAGAGACTGAATTTGGATCACATTGCCATGGGGATGTTGCAACGATTCTAAGTGTGAAAATCAGTCCTATGTTACTTTTTTCAGTACCATAATAATGTCAGTCACTAAATGAATGGTTGTAAATCAAGGATTACCTGTACTATAAAAGTAAAGAGATAACTTCTCTGCTTTCTGAGCTGCATTGTTTAGTTTAGCTTAGTTTATTGTCATTGCACTCATACAACAAAATTAAATGCCATCTTCAGTGTACTTTGTAACTATAAAAATAAAACACAAACACACATCCTTCACATTCTATACAAACCCCCTGATATTGTGTTAATATTGCACTATACAGTAGAATTCAATATAGTTAACTGCTCTGGGATAGCTGTTTTTCAGCCTATTTGTCATTGTTTTCATTATCCTGTACCGTCTTGCAGTTAGTTGGTAATAGTTCCAAAAAAAAAGGGTTCCCAGAATGAGATGGATCTTTGAGAATGCTTTGAACTTTCTTAAGGCAGCGGGAGCTATAAAGCTCTTCCAAAGAGGGGAGAGGGCAATCCATGATCTTCTGGGCAATGATATTAACCCTCTGGAGTGTTGTCCTATCTGCCACTGTGCAATTGGCAAACCATACAGAGGTGCAGTATGTTAAAATGCTCTCTGTGGTGCAGCGGTAGAAGGTCACCAGCAGTTTTTCATTCAGTTGTTGTTTCCTGAGAAATTTACCAGTAATTTACCAGTAAGTTTCTGGTTTGAGATTGATTATTACCTATAAAGCCTAACATCATTTGGCCTAATTCTTTGCAGGACTATCTGTTTCCTGTAGTATTTGCCTGCCCTGTAGAAGACAGATTTGCTCCCAGTAATTACACATGTCACCTAGAGGGACCCAGGGAGCAGGTCTGCAATGTCTGTCCCCTGAACATCACCTCTATCCAGAGATTAGTTTGGCCTCCACCTGGCTCTTCTTCAAGTTAATATTAAAAACATGGCTCTTTCCTCAGGTTTTGGGTAGCTTGCCTGGTGTATCCCTCTAGTTTGGGTCTGATGTGAGAAGGGGTTGTTTGCTAATTTCACTGTTCCCTTGGACAGTTTTCCTTCTTGTATAACATTTTTCCTGTTTGGGGTTTAATAAAGCTATTCAGAGTCTTTTTGGGAGTTGGGTAGCCTGGAAATAGGATAGATAAATAAGTAATAAGTAATTCCTGAAGAGAAGGCTAAATTGCTTCTCTCCTCCCCCACCATCCTAGCATCTTCTTGACCTTTCTAAGGGATTTAGGAAATATTAACATTTGCAGTTGTAGGGCCTGTGAATATAAATATCTCTGTCC
Organism: Hydrophis major; assembly: GCA_033807585.1. Taxonomy (NCBI): domain Eukaryota; kingdom Metazoa; phylum Chordata; class Lepidosauria; order Squamata; family Elapidae; genus Hydrophis; species Hydrophis major. The sequence continues at coordinate 265,778,633 of CM066328.1, forward strand.
GCAAGCTGTCAGTTTTCTTTTAGAAGGCTGAATACAAATATTTAAGCCGCCCAGAAGTTATGAAGTTATGTTAAGTAGAATTTATTATTGAGCAGCTAAGAAGTCATGATGAAAAAATGCTAATAACTGCCACATGTCCAGTGCAAGTGTGGTTCGTATAAAGAATGGTCAAATTCCTTGTGCCTGTTTCCCCTCTTTCTCCTCCTTCTCTTCTTCTTCCTCCCTGTGGAAAGGAATTTGTGATGTTTATGTTATTTAAAGGTCTCTGAAAGGAAAAAAAACTATTCTCTTTTGGAGATAACTCTTTTTTGTTTTGGTAACAGCAACATCTAGACATCCAATTGTTTACTTTTAACTGTGTAAGAACTAAATTTCACATAAGATTTCATATAACAAATGTTTACTCTAAATGAAGGGCCTTAATTCATGGCCAATGGGAAATGTAAATAATCAACTCATTCTTCATTGTAGCTCTTTTCTCTAGTTTTCATAGTTATTCCCGGGATTTGAAGGAATTCAGTTTTTATTTTAATAGTGTATTTTTGTTACTTATTGTCTTGTACATGAAGACTTCTCGCATCCATATATTATTATAAAATCATTTTTGAAAGTTTTTTTTAAAAAATAAAACTATTTCCTGATATTCTAAATGGAAAATAGCATAGAGTTCATAGTGTGTTCACATTTGGATGGCTATACAGTATAACAAGCTTTACATATGAAGAATGGTAGTGTACAGATTTTGCCGGATGTTTCCCTGGATGAAGTAAGCTACCTACAGAGAAAGTTATTTGAACCAACCAAAGTTTATTATGTTGGATATTGTATTCTGTACCAGCTGTTCAGATGTGCAGAACCATGTTTTGGAAATCAGCTTATACTATATAAGATTGATGCTTCTTTACCTTTTTAAAAACATTTTTACAAAGCTTGAGAGTCTACAATTTTTTTCTACCTGTATGTAATTGATTTCTATCTTTGAAGACAGTTGCATTCTACACAGGTTCCAAATATAGTCTTTCTGTAACATGTGCAGAAAACAGTGACTGTTTGTTTTGAACTTTCTAGATTCAGAACTAAATCTAGTGAGCACTGTTTCAAATAAACACATAGAAAATGTGTCACGTGAAAATTGAGCAAAAAGATAGAACAAATCCAGAATAATATTTTTAGTTATAGTTTTTAAAATTCAACATAATACTGAATTCATACTTTGGGTCATCTGCAATCATTTATTTTTCTTGTATAGATTATATGGTTCCCCACTGAACATAGATTTATTTCCTGCTCTTATACTAGAAGATCTAGTTCCTGGAAGCAGGTTGGGACCTACACTGATGTGTCTTTTGAGCACACAGTTTAAACGTCTTCGAGATGGAGACAGGTAAGTTTGGTATAAAAACTAATCATACTACACTTTGAAGAGTTCCAGTCAGAAGATAACAACCTAAAACAGTGAGCAATCTTTCCCTTTGCAACTCACTCTATCATTTGTGAAGAGCGATTTCTTCACAAGTATTGGCACAGGAATCGGCAGCTGAGAAGTCTTAAAGTTTAGAAGTATATACTTTACTGTGTGAAGTGAATAGCAGTAGCACTTAGACTTATGTATACCGCTTCACAGTGCTTTACAGCCCTCTCTAAATGATTTACAGAGTCGGCCTATTGCTCCCCAACAATCTGAGTTCTCATTCAACTGATCTCGGAAAGATGGAAGGCCGACTCAACCTTGAACTGGATCGAACTCATGGCAGTGGGCAGAATTAGCCTGCAATACTGCATTCTAATCACTATGTCACCACACAATGTATGCAGGATTTAGGATGGCAAGGAAGCTTTTGCATGCAAAGCTCTTCTTGTCAAGGATTCCTTGTTGCATGCCATTATATTATCATTGTGGACAGCTTTGCTGATTGAAAGCATGATAGAATGCATAGTGAAGCTTTGCAGCTCATTTGAGTTATCTGTGATGTGTTTAGATTTATTCAGATAATGCCAAAAAGCATGTCTCAACTAGAAATATAGGTACGTTTTTTAAAATAATTTAGAACTTTTCCAAGAACTATCAGAAACAATGACGTAAAGAGGAAAAACGTCCAGTGTAATGAGTAATTCTGCCATTAAATATAACCATACTTTAAATGTCCTGTTAACGTGAATATATTCCTTTCTTTTCTTAGTACTGAGTCCTTTTTCTGTCACACTGAATACTGACTAAGACTTTATGCTTACTTCATGTGAGACTACAGGTTATGGTATGAGAACCCAGGTGTGTTTAGTCCAGCTCAGTTAACTCAGATCAAGCAGTCATCCCTTGCAAGAGTTCTCTGTGACAATGGGGACAACATAACCAGAGTCCAACGTGATGTTTTTAGAGTGGCTGAATTCCCACATGGCTATGGAAGCTGTGCTGAAGTTCCTAAAGTGGATCTCAGGATGTGGCAAGACTGCTGTGAAGGTATAGCGATGTGTATTCTGCTCCCTCTTTTTGTCTTCTTTGAAAATGCAAGGCTTACAGGTTTCAAGTAAAATAACATTGTGAAATGCAGGAAGTCCTCAACTTATGACAGTTTGTTTAGTGACCGTTCCAAGTTACAACGGCACTGAAAAAAGTGACTTTTATGACCGTTTTTTTTTTCACACGACCATTGCGGTATCCTCATGGTAACATGATCAACTGACCCATATTTATGACGGTGGCAGTCTCTTGGTGGTCATGTGATCTCCTTTTGCGGCCTTCTGATGAGCAAAGTCAACGAGGAAGCCAGATTCATTTAGCAACCATGTTACTAACTGAATAACTGGTGATTCACTTAAGTGTGGCAAGAAAAGTTGTAAAATGGGGGAAACTCACTTAACAAAGGTCTCGCTTAACAACAGAAATTTTGCGCTCAATTGTGGTTGCAAATCGAGGACTACCTGTGTACTTAAGCATCTTGTGTAGGCGAGTCTGATAAAGTTAGTTATAAAATTGTTCTTCCCATTAACTCGGGCTTCTAATCTCCATGCACAGATCGAATTGAATGTTCCTGTCTTAGAGGAGACCTGATTTCACATCTCCTTTGAAGGTCCCTGGGAGGCCTCCTGGATGATGTGTTCTAATTCCTATGTAAACCACTCATTGTGTGAGGTAGATGTTTCCTAGCATGAACTGCTCATATTTTGTAAACAACAGCAGTTCAATCTGAGGCAACACGTTAGTTCCCATCATCTTGCTCTTTAAGCTTCCCTGAGTTTACATTTCTGAGATAGAACCGTCTAGGGCATGGCAGATTGTATCAGCCAAAGTAGTAACACATACCTCAAATAATCTGGCAAGAGTTGGTATAGAATTGGGCCCTTGACTTAGCAGCTAGCTTCTCAAATAAAAACTTTAAAAGCTTTTTATCTTTAAGAAATTAGAGGGCAACCAGTGAGGAGCATTGAATAGAGATAGGAGAGCAGACTATGGCTGCTTGTTAACAGACAAATAATCCAAAAAATAGTTAATATGCACAGAAATTGTCTGCCTTTATTTTCTGCCACTTCTCAACATTTCTCAGGAGCCTTATTCCTAGAAAAGATTGACTAATGTTACTGCTTACTTCATTATTAGCAAGCATTCCCCATAATTATGAGGGAGGTCTGTTTTGATGTTCCCTGGGTGGGATAAAGTTATGGGAAATGGAGCAGAATCATTGCACCAGTAAAGACACCCCTCCCCCTTTTGAACAAGGTCTAATCAATAAAGTAAACTGAACTCTAAACTCAACTCCTTATCCTATTGGAACAATAAATTGCTAACCATCATTCTAGATTATTTGTGTGTTAAAATATATTACAATACAAATTTCTGTGAACAAGCATTTTTAGTTTGGTATAATTCAGATTCCACAGTTTATTCAGTTATTCCGTATTCATGCTTGCGTTTGTAAAGTAGACAAATATCTGTTTTTATTATTTCCTGTTTCTTTACTCTTAAATATTTTTCCAGGTTCTGTATTAAAGTATGTTTTTTTAAAAAAAATTTTTGTCTTTGGAACATTTAAGCAAGTCCCAACTTATTCATAGCAACACACAGACAAACACACACAGCAACTTTTCTTCTCCATAGTATAAAACCAGAAAATGGTCTATTTCACTGTGTGATAGTTGGTTAATATAAGCTTTGTCTTATTTTCGTCTGTAACCACTGACAATTACTCTGTGTCTTCCACTCAACATCAAGGATGTCTAACTAAGTAGGACTGTGATAAGAAAAGTCAAGTCTCTCTGCTTTCATGTCACAGATTTACCTTGTTAGATGTCCTTGATGTTTGTTCAGACTACCCAGAACAGTACTGTCAGTGGAGCATTTTGATGAACAAACCTATTAAGAGTTAACAAATTTTCTCATAAAATGCTGTTTCACCAACTAAATTATCATTATTCATATCAAAGGGATCCAGAAAATATTTTCCAAAGAATCCTATGCTATCATCTTCTACAGGCTGCCTAACACCTATTCCTCATTAAATAATGCATTTATCATACTCTAACCATGAAGTTTCACTGATAAAAATGGAAAGGATATATTTTAATTTTCTAATGCAATATTTTCTATTGTGGAAGAAACATTATTTATTCACATCTTAATAAAGTTTGGGATCTTCTGTTTAATTTCAGACTGCAGAACTAGAGGACAGTTCAATGCATTTTCTTACCACTTCCGAGGAAGGCGCTCTCTTGATTATAGTTTTCGGGAAGATAAGCCTTCAAAATATCTAAAAATTCCAAGAGCATCAAGGTATACATCACAGTTTTGTTTTCTTGCTACTTTTAACATTTATTGTACTGCTTAGGATTTAGTTATTTGAAGCATAGGAACCCAAAGCATCCTAGCTAGTGTTTTTTAATCCGATCTAGGTCTAAGATTTTATTTTGATCAATTTGATTTTTTTCCCCTTCCATCATGTCAATTTTGGGGAAATGTCTATAGCTTGCCAACCTGTTTGATAAGTCAAAAAATACTTCAAAAACAATTCCTAGTTGGGTGTAATAGTACAACAAATTTTCAAGATTCCAATGAGAAATTCCAGGGAGTAATTTTAAAAACTGCATGCTGCCCTTTTAGAAAAAGGGCAAATGCAGATTGTGGCTGCATTTTAAAATCTCCTTTTCTGGCATTCATTTTTAAACTCCATTAATTTCTGGCATTTCATTTTAAAACTCCACAAAATTAAAAAGCATGTTTGGGCTATTATTTATTTCACAATTCACAAATTTGCTTCCCAAATACAGCACAGCCTAGGATTCTGTTAATTATTCACTTAGTATTAGTTTGAATCCATTTAGGATTAGGGCTAGATAAGCAGTCTAGGGTTGACGTGTTACTTTTCTTGATTAGGCTCAACACACCAGGTCCAATAGGAGTTGTGATCTTGTGACTCCACCATTATGTGGGAGGGGGTATGGATGTCATTATCCATTCAGGATCATGACCTGGTGATGGCTACATCACATGGGGTTATTTACTTTGATGACATCGCTGATTGCACTCATGTCAGAAGGACCGAGGGGCTTCCGGGTAGAAAGGATTAGCAGGTGACATCACCATTGCCTGGGGACGCCCAGTTGGGAGGTTCCTTTCATGTCTCCGGTAGGAGTTGGAGTGAAGGAGAGGAGCTCACCTCATCCCATGGCAGCACTCGGGTATCAGAGGCCAACCCAGCATCCCAACCATGTGAACCATGTGCTCCCACATCACTGATTGAACAAACAGCTAAGGCATTTCAAAGTTAGTATACGGGTAGTCCTCAATTTATGACAACACTCAAAATTTCCATTGTTTAGCAAGACAGTTGTTAAATGGTTTTTTCCCCCATTTTGTAAGCTTTCTTGCCACAATTGTTAAGTGAATCACTGCAGTTGTTAAGTTAGCAAAAATCATCATGGCATTAACCGATTTCTTGCCACCCAGCTTCCTGACACTGTGCCCCAGGCATAGAGTTCTCCATCATTTCCAAATTTATTCCAAAAATATCAGAATTATCCAGAAGATATTTAGAGATGGCCAGCAAACGTATAATAAAAGAAAAGGACAAGGCCATTTCAACTGGATAGAAACCACTGGTGTTGTTTTTTTTAAAGACTGGTAAAAGTCTCAGGAAGAAGTATTTATCCTGCATAATAGGGGTCTATTTCAAGGATGGAGTCTCAGAAGCAGTGAGCTGTACTAGATTCAACAGTACTCCAAGACAAAATATTTGAGTTCATTGATAATTTAAAAAGCTTTGATGTACTTCATTAATCCTGACCAAGGTCCCGCAAGCAAGATCCCTCCCTTTCTAGCCCTTCTGTAAGATAAAGGTTCTTTTCTAGTATTATGGTGAGATTTACTGCTGGCAACATATTTTATAGACTTAATAGTCTACATGCTTTCATAACATTGAAGAACCATCATCGTGTCTATTTTTTATTTGGCTTGAGCAACTACATTCAGCATATGGAACCAGAATCAATTGCCTATTAGTATGTTGAAAAAAAAAGCATTGCATGTGTTGCATGTAACACATAAACTATAGATAGATTATTCTTGTAATAGATGGAACTAGTCACAATTTCATGAACAAATACAACTTACTAATTTTCTAAACTTCGGTTGCAGTGATTTAAACTATGCTTGTATTCAAATTTCTCAACCAGCAAATTGGGTGAGATAACTCATGAAAGATAGCCTGTTTGATAACAAACTAGACAGTCAGGTTTGTTTAAATCAACGATGCCTCTTCTGCACAATGTGTAACTTACTTTTCTTCTTGTTTCAGTTTTACAAGAGGGAATACATTCTTTAACGGCACTACTTCTTCCTTGGATGAGCACAAAAAAGCCTCCACAATGAATGATTTCAAAGAATTTGTTGGAGATATGCAAAAAACAATTACAGACCTCAGAAAACAGGTAAGCGTGAAAGTTTCTTCAAACAACATTAAACACTAAAATATTTTTGCAGTCAATTTAAGAGTTGAAGGGGTGCTCCAACAGAGTAAGGGGGTGGCAATTTTCACTTATTCCCCATGCCACCAAAACGTGCTTGAGGCAATTTGTGGACATACTATGGATCCTTAAAGGTGGTGGCAGTGATTGTAGAATTGTGGAAAATCAGTAGAAATGTCTATTATATCACCATCTCTTCATGAACGAATTTCAATTATAATTTGCATGATTTAGGAAAATGTATTTGTGTAATAGACAATTGCTTAATGTTTTCATTCAAGCAAGGTATTATTGAGATCAAATATTATTCTGGATTAGGATTTGAGATTCTCAGATTCAAGTTTACCTCACTCATGAAAACTCACTTTCTTATAACGCATTCTAACCAGTGGTGGGATTCAAAAAAATTTACTACCGGTTCTGTGGGCGTCACTTGGTGGATGTAGCATGGCTTGGTGGGCGTGGCAGGGGAAAGATACTGTAAAATCTCCATTCCAGGGGAAGGATACCATCGGTTCTCCGAACTACTCAAAATTTCCACTACCGGTTCTCCAGAACTGGTCAGAACCTGCTGAATACCACCTCTGACTCTAACCTACAGGGTTGTGTGGGGAAAAGTTGGAGGAAGGACTATTATATATAAACTGACTTGAGTTCCTAGGAGAGACATGTCATATAAATCTAGCAAACCTGTGGTGCAGAAATTATCATTTGGTTTGAACCAGGAAAATCCAGATTCATATTAGCTTTGTAAAGCTCTGTGAGTGACCTTAGATCAGTTGCCTTCCAAACAGAAATGTGTAAAGATAAAGTTGAGGGACAAATTGCACTAAAAAAGGAGAAGAAAAAACATCCAAGAAAGTCTTTGTCTTTTCTTCCTCATGTATTTCTGTTCTACAGTCTCCTTACACTTCGAATCCAAGATACGTGTATGACATGCAGAACTGAATTTGGCCAATAGTTTTTACCTGATTAAATGTACTTATGACTGGGTTTATCACTATGTGTCTCCATAACATCCTTCTGATTCTCTTCTAACTCTTTGTTTAATTAATGGAGAAGCACAATTCTTCCCAAATCAGCCTGGTTTGAGTCTGTTGTTTCTTCTTTTTACGGATGGAGTGATGAAACAGGCTTATATCCTAAATGACATTTTTTTCCCCAGGCAAGGAACAGATGGAGGGGGTTATTTTTAATGCACAAAATGTCAAATAAATTACAAAGATAGCCTATGACTTTTTAGCTGCTGAGTGCCTCCCTTATTGTCGTGCAAAACAACTTTAGTATCTCATGTATCATATGCTGCCATCTTACTGCAGAATTTCTCAGTAAAATGAACATGACGTACCATGAGAATTTTGAAGGGTGTTCTATGACTTTGTTGCATTGCACATAAAAGAAAACAGAAATCCTTTTGGCACTGATGGATAAACAACATGTCTCCTGTTCAGATAAAGAAACTTGAGTCACGGCTCAGTAGAACCGAATGTACTGATGAAAACGGCAAATCTTATTCCAGTAATGACACATGGAAAAAAGACCCCTGCACCACATGTGAATGCAAGGTGAGTTTAACATGCTTCTAGGTACACATGTATGCATGTCTTCTTGGCCATTTGTCTCCTGGCATTTAGTGAATCTTCCTGATAAATTTGTTGAGGGCTGCATCTTTCTACGTTTATCCTCAGAAGCTTCTTTTTTAGCTTGTATGAAAATGTAATTGTTATCATAGTTTCACAGTGTTTGGGCTCTGCCACTTTGACTGCCAAGGAGACAAGCTGCTGCTGTTCAACTGACTGGATTGTCTCCTTGCCAAAGGAATTTCTGCCAGAGAATGTAGAATTGGCAAACTGGGCTTCCTGAACAATCTCAACTGCTGCTACTTTTTTTTTTACTTTTCTTAGAAAACTATAGCAGGTTTCTAGCCCATTTGGCTATGAAACTAATCTATCTCACATAGACACAAACACATACACACACACACACACACACACACCAATAACCAAACAAAGGGATAGTTTAGCTCACAGTATTCTGTTCTGGCCTGGGGTTACCATGCACTTCAGTGCCTAGAATTTCTCTTGTCCTTTTAATGGTGAGTGAAACCAAAATAAATGGTGTTGAATCAGAATAAAGATGGGCAGTTAGCAGAACTTTTACCCTATTAAATTTAACCAATCTTCAGGACAAACTAATTCTGAATTACTGCCTCTGTATTTTCTGTACCCACTTGAGTTTGTTTATTTGAAGGGGAAATCTTGCAGTCCTGCTAGAATGACTTGGAAGTAAGTCTCATCAAACCTGATATGACTCACTTCTAAGAAGATCCCCGTAGCAATGCACTGTGTGTCTATTGCACTGTGTGATATTGCACAGTCGTATTTGAAAGTTTGAGACAATCCAACTATGGCCTGTATAAAGCGTGTGTGTTTAGCGAGGAGGCTAAAATTTACACATTGTGAAATGTTTTTAAAATGTCCTAGGCCTTGGAGGTACAGTAGTGTGCGTGCTTCTGCAAGAAATTAAAATAACCAGTCCCTGGAAACATTCTGGAGCCCTGACACAAAGAACATTTAATAACATCATGTTATATCTAGGGACTTAATAATGTAAATATTTCAACAGGAGATTAATGTTCATTTTGTTTTGGTGGGGAGCTGCCAAATATATATATGTGGCCGGGTTCAGAATTTCATCATACAGCATTTGGTGTTTCCATTCATTAAAACTTGGGAAAGCCCTCCTGGTTCAGAGCAAAGGCCCATGGAATTAAATAATTTGACTCACCCAGCAGGCTATCAAAGGCATTGAAAAAAAATCTAAGCAAAAGAGCATGAAAATCCTTAGACAAAAGTGCAAAATACGTTCTTAACAGATTCCTGACTTTTATAAAACCATGAAGTACTGAATGGAAAAAGCCTCTACAAGATTCTCTGCCTGTCTTGTCTGGAGATGGCTAGCAGTCATTGAACAAGCTTGCTTATTAATGTTTGTTAGGGTTATAGTTTTATCATCATTGTTACTCCATTGTTACTTCCTGGATAATAGCATTTAAGGAACAGAGATCTCCATGATATATAAATGAAATGAGATCTCTTCGTCTTTAAAGATTCTCTTTGATCCAAAAATTGATTAATTTCAAGAAAACAGTGACCCAGTCTAGTTACGAACAATTACATGCAAGGATGTTCAAGCAACATGAAGCTTTCTCCATCTTGTTTGTCCATTGATTCATGATTACATATTTTGTTCAGAATCCAGCAAGCAACTTTATGTTAAAATATTTACATAGCCTATACTATATTAGCAATACAGGCCCAAATCCCAAATCTATGTTCTTCAGTAATGCACGTGTTCATCTTATCCTTTCTTCTTCTTCTTTTTTTTAAGTAACTAAACTGTCACTCTCCCTTTTGAAATGCAGGTTGGTCAGGTCACCTGTTATGTGGAATCGTGTCCATCACTTGATTGTGCTACACCTGTGAAGCTGAAGGGCATTTGCTGTCCCGTGTGCCTAAAACAAACTGTTAGCAAGGGAAATGCACCCTAAGTCCCAATTGTCACATGTCAAGTTATATTGATATCTGCTGATGGCAAATGCAGGTAACAGTAGGCTTTAAACCACAATAAAGAACCAAGATGTTAAAATAGCATTCAGATGATGGGGTAACAGTGTAAGAAAATCTATTTTACTTTCTTATCCATTGGAAAACTACAAGGTGAAAAGTATTGAAAGGGAATATACAGTGTTAGTCAAGATAATTTTATGTTGAAACTTCTCAGGTTCAAGAGACTAAAAACTGGTGCTATTTTTTTTTAAAGCATTTGTTTAGTTTTCTTAGGATCCCAGATTGATTTTTCTTTCTTTGTACACTGGTAGGAAATCAGGTGCCATTGGAGGAAATAAGGTCCACATAACATAATGCCTGGGTTTACATACTGTATTATGTGGTTCTGTAAACCATGGCTTACTGCTAGGTGTATTTACAGCCATTATAGCTCAGTGAATGCAACATGGTAAAATCATAGCTTAGTGCAATATATGAACACAGATATTGCCTGCATTCATATATCATTCCACTGATACTTGACCATGTCATTCTGAATAAACCACAATTGGTTGAATTCAGACAATGTTAGGTCTTCCATGCCTGGGCTACAGAACTCTGGAATATCACTAGATGACAGCAAAGGATGTATGAGAAAATAATATCTGGATTTTTGGATATCAGTTCTGGGGCACTGAATAATATGCTAAACTATAAACTAAGTTTTTCAAAGACCAGGGTGACTGGTTTCACATAATTCAATAACCAGAACTAAACAAACCAAAGCAAATGTTTTAGTATGATACAACCACTAGGTCAGACCTGAAAGATACAGGTATTTGACTTAACAAGCTATTCGTGCCAGAATATCATTACCACAATAACACAAACGTACTTTATCTTGCAGTATTAATTCTAATTGACTCTAAGAATAAAAAGAACCTTAATTTTGGCATCTAGTTTTCACACTCCTGTAAATCTATCTGATGCCTGTATCTATCATAATTTAACTCCCAGTATAATACAATGTTCCCCAAGTTTGCAAACTTCCATGTTTTTATGGATTTCAGTGCTGGAATTCCTTGGCCAGCCTGGCCTTTGTTGATCATTCTTGGAGAGGAAGTCCAGACCAGTGCAAGTTGACAAGCTTGGAAAATTCAGATAAAATATTCATAAGTTTGTGGTACATCAAGCTTCTGACTCCCCACCATGTCTTACTAGGGGAATGGCTATAACATAAGCATCAATAACATAATTCACAAATCTATGTATGTATGAAAAAAAAAAAAGATACTGATGGAAAATAAAAATCATATCACAGTCTCGCACTTTTAGCCTTTTGAAAAAATATGTACTTCTTGGTTTAAAGGGCAATTGCTCAGCTGCTTTACACTTTTTTCACCTGTGTTATGTTTCCCTGCTTATTTTGATTCTTGTCTTAGTTGAGATGTGTAGGCTTTCTGGACTTCCATTTCCTATCTAAATTCATCTTTCTTATGGATAGTACTGCAAACTTGCTAAAATGATCCAAGAAATCTGCCACATCAGAACTTAATTTATAGATGTGAAATAATCCCAGAATTCACATCTGTCTGAGAATTCTAATCCTTATGATATGTATATTGTCTGTATTCATTCAATGATAATATTTGACGTTGCCCATTATTATAATATCTTCCAAGGCTGAGCCTCCTATTGAAAAAGGATGTGAGGATTGTTTTTTGGGGACTCATGCTTCATATTAATTCATAAATATTCATAAATATTCAGCATCTGCTGTTTTAGGCATCCATTATTCATTATTGATTTGCCTACAAGCATATATGTGCTCTTACTTCCCTACTTTATATCTTATCCAAATAACCCATATTTGTGCTGAGAAATAAACCATTATGGAAGACTCCTTTATTATAATAAACCTTAGGCACAGAATGATGGCTGAAATGGTAGGAGGCATTATGCTTTTCTGGAAAATATGTAATAATAGAGAAATTAATCAAACAGGAGTTAAGAACCATCTTGGGAATATTATGTGTGCATATGCCACAATCATTTTTGAACTGTATTATCTCTTTTAGCACCTTTCTGACATGTAACATACTTTCACTGCTAAGTGATTCTGACATCCCAGAATCTATTTTTCCTAATAGATTAGGGCTACCAGTTCAGCATTTCTTTGTTGCCATTTAGTGATTATCTGGATTCTAGGATCCCAGATCTGGTCGTCTTAAATATATCCTCTTAGAAAGTGCTCCAAGACAGTGCTTTTCAAACTTGGCAAATGTAGGATGTGTGGACTTCAACTTCCAGAATTCACTAATAAGCATGAATTACACCCTCATCTTAACATGGTCAAGATTCAAAACATTGTCACAGAGCAGTGATGCATTAATCAATTATTCCAGAATTGATCTAAGTCAGGTTCGACAAAATTGCTCTTTGCATGACCTGGATCCTACTACAGTTTTAGATACAGATACAGCTATAGATGTAGATAACAGCATTTTTCAGCCTGAGTACCAGGAAGATTTAAACTATGATTCTGCAATGTGCTTTTCCCCTGATTTGCTAACTCAGAAAATACCTTGAAAATGTGAACATAAAAGCCCCAGTAGATGAGGGTTTCAGGAAAAAATGGTTTGCTATGGATATAAACATCACACTGGTTAAGTGTACAGTTTTCCAGGAAAAGACATCCTCAAAATTACATCCACCTTCTGACCAGAATTATTATGTAGCCTGAAAACAAATTGTCATGCATTCATTGGTATGTAAAAGGCACCAGCCTTTAATGAAAATGCTGCTAAAGCTCCTCTAAAATATTTAGTGAACAAATGAGATGTACTAAAGCAGTGTGCATAGAACAGCACCTAAATTTTATTGATCCTAGATGGATTGTTGAATGGTTTTGAAATAAAATCTATTAGTATGAAGGAATAAAATATTTCAAAATCTTTGGTTACATGCATGGCACCTGTTTTCCCTACTTAGTACTTGTGTCAAAATCATGCTAAACATTACTGTTTGTGACTCTGTATGCCCAGATATGTGTTTTCAGGACTGTTGTTATTATGTCTATATTAATATACCACCATTTACCTTTATTTTCAATATTGCCTTTTTTATAACAAGCATGTATTATTACAATCAGAGAAGAAAAGCTCTCATACCTCATTTGACCGATGTGTTTGTCTTCATGACTGGTTCTTCAATTCATGATGCAAGTCATGAATTTGTAGAATTTAGCCATCTCCTGAAGTGACAATTTTCAGGGGTGGAAGTAATACCATATAGTTTCAAAAATAGAAATTAACCATGGAATTTGTTTAGTAAGTACTCTACCAGCATCTGTTTGTAGCTATTTTAAGAACATATTTTGGGAATACATAGTAATTGACAAACAAATTTTACAAAACTGTTTAAATAGTACAATGTTAAACATCTTTATTTAAAAATAAGCCCAAACTCAGTAGGAGTTATAACCAGATAAACAGGTATACAGGGTGGAACTCAAAATTCCTAGATAAAAGATTTGACTTTGATGCCAATGAAGTGAAGACATACTTCAAACATTGTACTTTATTTTAAGATTACCTCTTAGGTCTTTCAGTACCTCAGTAAATTCTGTATTTTCACAGTCCAGATCACATTTTTCCTATAGGGATTTTCTCTAGAAATATTTCATATTTGGTCAAATTAACAAATTATCTCAAATAACCATAACTGAAGCATGTTCCTGCAGATATAAAACAAGTTGAAATCTTAACAATTATTAATGACCATTTATTTTGGTGCTGTAGCTACACTAAAAAAAAAAAAACCTGCTCAGGTATTTTGCAAATCTATTCAAAGTAAGTCATACTAAATGTCGGGGGGGAGGGGGGGTGTCTATACCCAAATAAAAAGGTATAGGATTGCACCATGGTAACTGAAGAGTATGTTTTCCAAGAATCCATAACCAAAGAACTCTGGCTTCCTATATTGAAATAAAACAAATATTTTATCAGTAGGCTATCAGATCTCCATGCAAAAATCTAGTAAGTCATTGAAGAGAAGGTTTGCAGCCCATTTCTGTTAACACTATAATCAATATTGTTCAAATAGTATGTAAAATGATGTAACTTCCAGCATTTATAGCTAAACAAATAGCAGGAAATGATTGGTGTTAAAACAGATTAGGAAATAGACCTAATTCTGTAATTATCACGTAACTCAAATATTATAAAATGATTTTTTTTAACATTTTTTGCCAATTAAAAATTCATGTAGCATTTTTGAGACAGTGGCCGATGGCTGAATGATCATTTTTCTCAGTATTTTGTTGGTGGCAATTGTTCCATATTTATTTACTTTGTTAAAATTCCTACCAAAAATAATTTTTTTACTTACTTTCTTGTACTTAATAAATCTACCAAAGAACTGTTTGCACTGTTATGAAAGCTTTTCATTTACAATAAACAGGTCACATTTTTTAAGTTGGAGTCATGATACATTATTTCAAATGATTTAATCACACCATGAGCTGCACTAGTGAAATATGTAGACAGTAACAGAAGCATTGTGGGGAATTCAAATGTCAGGTGTTGCTAACACCATCCAAGCTAATCTTTTCTAAATATTGCCCTTATCTACTGTCTGTAAAAAGAACTTACAACCTCAGGACAATGCAAACTACCAGGTTAAGAACAGAAAGATGGATCACTAGGAAAAAAAAATCTTTTCTGAAACTGAGGCCATTTCCAGAAGTTGCTAGTATAACTTTTACATAGCCACACAATTACAGTTTTGGCTAGCAGTGTTTGCAGCAAGCCACCGAGACACTTTTGTAGCAAGCCACCGAGACACAACACTTGAAGACACAATGATAAAGGTAAAGGTTTCTCCTGTATATCCGGATCTGACTTTAGGAGGCAGTGTTCATTTCTGTTTCTTGGCTGAGAGAGCCAGTGTTGTTGGAAGGCAATTTCTGTGATCATTTGGCCAGCATGAGTATAGGCCAAAGGCGCACGAAATGCTGTTACCTTCTCACCAATGTGGTACCTATTTATCTACTCACACTTGCATGCTTTTGAACTGCTTAGGCAGGCAGGACCTGGGGCAAGGAACAGGAGCTCACCCCATTGCACAGCACACGGTTCTCGAACCAGGCTGTCAGGTTTCCAGCTGATGAGCTCAGTGTCTTTAATTGCTGAGCCACTGCTCCTCCCTCAATATGATACCATTGCACAAATGCCATCACTGCATAACTTGTGTTCTGACATCTGACGTGTGCATATGTTGCAACAGTTGTGCAGTGTCGCCATGCATATATAATTTGCTCTCCCTTCCCATCTCCAAACACCCATGCTTGTGAGCTGATGTAGTGAGATTCTACTTTCTAGTTTCAAGATATATATGTAAATATAGCTTGGGGCACATTTTCCTGATCAGCTGCCAGGTTATGTGAAAGGATAAGTCTTTATTCCGTGGGCTCTTTGCCATCTTTCTGATTGTGGACTCCTGCTTGAGTGACTGTGTTGGCCTATGGGAGCTCTTCTATGGGTCTTCATCTGTGGGCGTGCCCATATTGTTTCTCCACAGAGCAATTTGCCAAGTTTTTTTTTCCACTCTAGCCTAAGAAGTTCACAACCTTAGTTTTTCATGTGGGTTTCTCATCCAAATATTAAGAAGGGCTAGGATTAATATTTGTATTAACCTTGAGAAGATGAGATAGAAAAAGTTGGTCAGATTACAAGATGGGATTGTGGTTTTACAAGAGTTCTTTAAGATCTAACAGTAATATAATTACTGCATGCACAATCAGTCAGCTTCATCTCAATTTAGAAATTATAAAAGCAGATTATCTTTGCTAGCTTGTGGCTGTGCGATTTCATTTCACATTCCAAATGTGGACTATCTTCCCATTTTTATATTTTCAACTAATTTATTACAAAGTTCTGGTGAGCCAGTTGTTTTGCACCATTTTGCAAACCAGAAATTAGGACTGTTTTGAAATTACTGAACACCTCTTCGATGTTATGGTGAAAGACAAGAATCTGCCCTGTTTTGTTTGTCTCTAAGTTAGTTAAGAATCTGCCCTGTTTTGTTTGTCTCTAAGTTAGTTAAAATGAGTAACTCTTTCCCTCTTTTTCCTTCCTGTTTTCTTAAGAACTCAAGGTAATAAGCACCAGAATTTATCTTGATTTTTTTACCTTTAAAAAACGAGCAGTGGAGTCGGTTGCACAGAGACAATCAACCAGTGACTTTTTTTAAGTAGATTGTTTGCTGTATGTGTTGGGATTTGCTCTAGATCTGGCAAAAAAAAAAAAAAAAAAAGCTTCAAAGCTCCACTTCTGGTTATCTTTAGGATCTGCTGTGACCTTTGGGTATCACTGCTTTTGTTTGTTTTCTTAGCTTCTAAGTTTTCCCCAAAAGAACCTGGTTGTCATCATCTATCTTGCAGTTCAACATGCTGTCTTTTTCAAGGGCCACCCCTAGAAATTCATGTTTCCCTCAAACTACAAAAAATACTAACTACTAATTTTAAATACTGGTGTTAGACTTCGGAACAGTTCTCCCCGGAGTTTACAACTCTAAAAATTTTTCCATTAAAACTGTAAAAATACAGGTAGCAGAACCTGAATATATAAGTATTACATATCATAGGATTAGTCCCTCTGCAAGGGATGGTTCAAAAAAATCAATTCCACAGAAAGACTAAAACTACTTTTATTAAGATAGACTATCACTACAGATTATTGCAAGTTTGATTTAATTTAGTAAATTAGGGAGGTATTTCTGAAATTATTGCTCTGGACTTGGAAAAAAATATTTTAGCCACTTTTGCCTTGGTAACAGTTTCTGCATGCCACTGCCAAGGTTATGCTCCGTACTTTCTTCATCTAGTTAACCCAATAATTATGGCCAAAGGCTTGAGAGAAATCACTTTGTCCAGGAGGTGAATAAGATGTCAGATTGGCCCAATAACTCTGGTAAGAACGCGTGTATTGTTTCTGGTACATATTTGGATGCCTTTCCAAATTTGACCAATGGTGGATGTCCTTCCGTGGTTTGTTCTTTGGTTGAGGTGTTCTGCAGGAATACAGCTGTCCTGTCATTCCTCTTCCTGCAAATCTGGAGGAAGATTCCCAAAAGCAGAATTTTTCTTGTCAGCATCCTCTCACATGCTGAGTTCCCTCAGATGTATTTCATTTTAATGCGGGGCGAACCTGGAACATTACTCATGTGGGTTTCTGGGGAATAAATGCTAGCTAAAAGCCATTAAATTATAGAATTGGAGAACACAGAGTCATGGTTTATGCTCACCTTTCAGCTAGGTTATTAGCTTAAGCAGAACCCCACCTTCAAACAGAAAGACTCCATTTTGAATACATTTATGCATTTGGAGCTCTATGTCGAGCGACCAAAAAATCATGTTTAAATCTTAATTCTTTGATGCTTAATTCCCAAAAGATTTACTGATTCCAATCATGGTAGCTTATTGTTTGAAATGCTTGGGTTAAAGAAAAAAGGAGAGAGGGGGAAAGATTTAAAGCACCGTACATGCCATTGCAGAGGAAAATAGTTTATTTTCTTTTGAGGAAGTAAGAGCAGGCTTTCTTCTTACTTAAAGAGTACTTACTTTTCTGCCAAAGCAGAAAGCATGAAACGGAAAACAAAGGAGAATTGACAGAATTCATTTTTATATTATTTATTTTAAAAATTGGCTGCTCATCTTAAGCAACTCTGGACAGCTTATTTGTTTATTGGTTTAAAAGATTTATGAGGCCGCCCATTTTACTGAGGATCATTCCTACTGCACCCTGGGGGGTGTTTAAAAAGGCAATGAAAGGCATCACTGCAGTGAGTGAAAGGTCAAGGAAGTTTAGGCCAAGGAAAGAAAATGTAGGGAAATGGGGCTTTCTAGGAAAACACAAGAAACATTCATTTAACAACTTCCCACACAGTGGCTCATTCCTTACATTGGGAGGTTTATATTACCTGAATTAATACACCACCATTTATCCATGTAAGCAATAAACAATAAACCAAGAGATTGGACAACAATTTGTTCAAAATGGTATAGGGCTTCCTGCTCAAGGAGGCAATTTGACTAGAAGACTTCTAAGGTCCCTTCCAAGGCTCTTATTTTATGCTCTGTTCTTTCCTGCTAATGTAATAATACTTTTTTTTTTACCCCTTCCAGAATTTGGTGATGGTGACAAGATTAACTAAGAAAAGGAAGAGGAGGAGATTGGCTAATTGACCTGTTCTGGTACTGTAATAATTAGAGGGAAGGGAAGGAATGAGGGAGAGATGAGACAGAGATGAGAGAGAGAGAAATGAGAGAAAGAAAGAGGAGAGAGAGAAATGAGAGAGAGGGGGAGAAAGAAAGATGAGAGAGATATATGAAAGAAATGAGAAAGAGCTAAGAGAGAAATAGAGAAAGAAAGAAAGAAAGATGAGAGAAATGAGAGAGAGAAAGATGAGAGAGAGATGTGACAGAAATGAGAAAGAAAAATGAGAGAGAGAGAAAGATGAGAGAGTGATGAAAGAGAGGAGAGAGAGGAGAGAGAGAGAGATCTGCACTGTTCCGTATTCAGAGACTTGAAAGCCCGCATTCCTATTGGTCCATTGCAACCGCTACCTGATTGGACAGCCAAGGCATTTGTGGTTGGCTCGCTAAGAGTCTGCCGCGATTGGTTGAAACCAAGCGTGGGAGACTTGAAGCAGCGTCATTGGCCGCCAAGCCGCAGCCAGCTCTATAAAAGAGCCACCGCAGCTACTAGTTTTTCAGACTTGTTCCTGCTGATAAATAAAGAGCTGTTGTTACTGAACTGAAGTCTCTCCTCTTTATGAGCCTGACCTTCCGAACGTAACATGCACAAAATAAGAAAGTAAATATTATTTACTTATTGACCATCCTTGTAAATCAACCCTCTGCCACTTTCTATCCAATTGACTGCCTCCGAGTCATCTCCAAAAGCAACCCCATGTGTTACACTGTGGAGAGCAATCTCGGGTAGTCCGCAGGGGCTGTCAACAGAATGGGAATCATCTGAAAGTAAGCAACGCAAAGCAGATTCTGGGGAGTGCTGGGCTGGGCAATTGTGTTCTTCCCCAAGGCTTGTGCACCTGAGGAATAGTGAGAGCTGATCTTTTTGAGAGGAAAAGATGGCACTAGTTGTGAAGTTGAGGCCTAGACTCCACGCTGCTGCCAATGCCAGTGTTCAAGGTGGCCTAGATTGTGGAAGAGGACATAATTGTTTTTCTTTTGTGTGTGCGTGACAACCAGCAGACTCAAATTATGGGGTCCTTGATGCTCTCTGACTGAGCTTGGTTGTTTGCTAGCAAATGTTTCATTACCAAACCAGGTAACCTCATCAGCACTGATGTTACCTAGTTGAGTAATGAAACATCTTCAAGAAAACCCCCAAGCTCAGAGAATGCTTAGGAACCTGCAATTCAACCCTGAGCTACACATATTCTCTTCTATCATAGTTCAGATTCAGAAGTGGTATTCAGCAGGTTCTGACAAGTTCTGGAGAACTGGTAGTGGAAATTTTGAGTAGTTCGGGGAATCGGCCAATACCACCTCTGACTGGGCCCACCCCATCTATTCTCTGCCTCCCGAGTCCCAGCTGATTGGCTGGGTCTTCTTTGGTTGCCCTGCACAGGAGAACAGACCTGGAAAGCAGGTTAGTGGGGAGGGAAGGGAATGGGGATTTTACAGTATCCTTCCCCACCAAGCCACACCCACAGAACCGGTAGTAAAACAATTTGAATCCCACCACTGGTCAGATTATGCATTTTCTGGATTTTGGATTTGAACACTAGGTTCAAAAAGTTCACCATCACTGGTCTAAAGGGACAAGGGCCCTGCTGCTAAAGTACAAAGTAGAGCCACAACATTGTTTTTGGAAATGCTTTGTGGGCAGACTTCACTGTGGCTAGCCTCTATCAAGCAAGGACTCCACTTCCACCCCATCACCAACCTGCTGCCAATATTTTATATTTCTTTTCTTAGTGGATCGTTCAGTCTCCCAATCTTACTCTCTTCGGCTCTAGAAATATTCAGAACCGTTGATCTGTCTTGCTAAGCCATATTTAACTGATGGATTGTGTTTCCCAAAATGGACTAGACTTGTTCTAGTAGTTGTTTTCTCCATTGTGCTGAATAAGAAAAACTATAGATGAAGAATCATACTGAACCTCTGAGAAGGATATAAATATTTTTCCTTATCCCTTAAAAAAAAAAAAAATCTATATCTAAATGAATAATCCTGTGTTTCTCACAAAATAAGGCCGGGCCTTTTTTTTTTTTTTTGAGTCCCCCAAAAACATCTAGGACGTCTTTTCGGGGGTGAATTAATTTCTTCCTACCCTCCTGCACACCAGCGCCATCTCCAACAACAGCATCTGAGTCGCTCCCACTTTCCCCCCGTCCCCGTAACAACAGGAAAAAAAAAGATTTTGAGGTACCTGGGAGCGCTGCGTGCTACATTTTGGTTTAATCCCGAGCGGCTGCATGAGCATGAGAAGAGCCAAGTGAGCATCTCTGCTGCTGTTACCCTTGGTGCTCCAGCCTCGGGCTCTGCAAGTTTGCAAAAGTCCCGGTGCGCAGCCCATTCCTGCATTCCAAGCGCCCAGGCCGAGCTGCAGCTGTCCCTCTCTCACCAGCGCTGTCTCCAATAACAGCGGCAGCAGCGGCAGGAACCGTGGAAGCGTTTTAGCCACTTCTCGGGTGGGAGAGCCACCTTCGTAACTTCCACGGTTTCCGCCGCTGCTGCCGCTGTTATTGGAGACAGCGCTGGTGAGAGAGGGACAGCTGCAGCTCGGCCTGGGTGCTTGGAATGCAGGAACAGGTTGCGCACCGGGACTTTTGCTCTCCTAATGGCAAGTTCCCCCCCGCCTCCTCCCCCAATTTCGCATGTTTTAAACTAGGCCTAAATTTGGGGGGAGGGGCTTAATTTCATTTTATGCCTAGAAAACATGCTGGGTCTTCCTATTTTGGGGGGGGGCGTATTGTTGGAGAAACATGGTACTTTTATTCAGGGCCAATTAAATGGCCTGAGAATGTGCAAACTTCTTCATTAAGAAAGATGTGAAAAAAATAAAGCAGGAGGTGAGGGAAAGTTCCCAAATCATGCCAGATGTTCTCAAAACAAAGGCCAAAAATAATATACTTACACTCCACAGTCATTTCTTGACGTCTCTTTTTTTAAAAAAACTCCAGTGCTGGTGCTTATCTTGGATAATGTTATCAAATATATGTATGAGGATGGCAGTTTGGCCCAAAATAAATGATTCATTAGAAGTTTACTTAATTGCTACTGAAGGGCTGAAAAAGAGAATTGTAAAATACTGCTAGGTTTGTTTGTTTTTTAAACAAAAATTATGAGTAGCTTTCTGAAACCTAGGAAAAGTTTGATTCTCAGGTTTCCTGCTGAAGACTTATAAAAGGGATTTCCAAGTTGGTCTCCTTGAGGACTTTCCAGAAACATCAAGAAGAGATCGTAGCTGCATTCCTGTTTATGGAAACCAAAGATTTCCAGGACAAATAACTTTGAAGATATGAAAATAATTAGGCAGGAAATACTTGTGGCATTTGGGAAGTGTAGTGGTTAGTCTTTGCTCCAGAATGTTTGAACAGTTGTTACCTAAGAACAAACACACACACACACACACACATACAGTCACTTTATAAAGAAGATTTTATAACTTTTGCCTACTGTACTGTAAAGCTAATCCAGATGGTCAAAGGCTAGCGAGAGCGTGGATTGTTGTGTTTTTTGTCAATAAATGTGAGAATAGAACCAAGAGAGAGAATACCATGTATTCCAGTTTCATTCTGGAAATATCTGATTAGAGAAGAGACATTAGTTGATCTATTCATTTTATTTTTCTCTGACCTTTATTATTTTTATAAATAACTCAAGCCAGAAAATATATCCACCACACTTTCCTCCTCCAGTTTCCTCCAACAACAACCCTGTAAGGTGGGTTGGCCTGAGAGAGCAATTGGCACAAGGTCTCCCAGCTGTCTTTCATTGGCAAAGGCAGAACTTTCTTGCTCGGTAATTTAACCACTAGACCAAACTATCTTCATTTATTGATGACAGGAAATTCCTTACAAATTTTGGGGGGAAATGAATTTACGATCTATGATTTTGAGAGAATTGATGATACAAAGAAAAGAATCTTTTTATCTCTTTTAATAATACAAAAGAAGTACAATTGTACTTGTTAACAGCTGCAAAGAAAATTGGATACCACTTTTTATATCTCTTTCTGTTCTGTTTTTCTTCCACTTTCTTCTTTTTGTACATTGATTTTCTTTTTTATTTCCACATTTTCCCTTTTTCTTTCTTACTTGATTTTAGTTTGTGTTAATTTTTCTTTTGTTCTTAAAACTTTCAATAACATATTTTTGAAAAAAAAATTAAGGACTGACTGGCATTACAGGAACTGAAGGCTGGATATGTTTTTGTCCAATTCCACACATTATTACATTTTTCTGAAGAGCAATCAAGAAAACACATTGAACAGTTGAAGGAAACTGTGCTACAGAGGCATATTCGGTCTTTATGTTTGTTGTCTTCTCTATTTTATCCTAATAGGTTGAGACATTTTAAGCCTGAAAACTCCTAGGCTGAGTTTTAGGAATATGGGAATCTTTTAGTCTTCTGTAACAAATTTTGCAAGTTAAAAATCACAAACATTGGGATGCTGTCTTTATCACATTTTTTTCACTGCATTGATCTCAGGGAGAGTGTCAGTGTGCCCTTGCTGTCAAAAAGCAATCAAAAGAAGCTGTTTTTCTGCATAAGTTAATTCCAGTTAAAGAAAATTATGCTCTGGGAAGGCAGTATTCATAAGTCTACCCACCTACACCAAGTTATATCACAGATTGCAAAGGAAGGATCGAGAGGATTTATTCCCTCTACAAGGGGAAGATAGCCTGGAATGTTATGAGTCAGAGCTACTGTTAAACAAATGAGCCCTCCAGGGAATGCATTCTTTCTTATACAATGAGAAACTTGGCAGATAAGAGCAATTAAAGTTTGGGATAAGGTTAGGTCACTGGAACAGATCATACTGAGCTTTATAAAGGCATCTGAAATATGCCGTCTCTCTTTCGCTTTGTAAAAATGCATTACAGAAGAAAAATGGCATCACAAACTAGAACCATGGGCCTTAAAATGGGATACATCTTCTGTGATTGCAACAGATCGATTTAAAATGTCATAAAGTAAGCTAAATTAATAGATACAGTACGATTTTGTTACCACAAAAAAAGAGCATAAAACTGCGGTCAATGAGTGAATAACATATTTCCCCGTCTATGAACTGAGTACACCTGGATTTCTCATGTCCATAAAAGTGCAGACAAAACTAGAGTGTGTCCAGCTGGAACTCAGTGCTATGAGGAACTATTAAACCTTAGAGGAATTTTGTGTACAATTTTCAAACTCCAATGTTGGGGTAGGTACTTGGAGCTAATTTTGGAAAAATCCTCTTGTTCACATTGATTCTTTCAATGCTTTTGAGGATATGAACAAGATATATGGAAAAATGGGGTCACACACCCTTGCCCCTCCTGGCTAATTAAATCAACCAGGTCAATATTGGCCCCATAGTTGAAATAGATGAATGCCATCTTGCAGGAGCATGTGTTCTTACTTGCTTAAATAAAGTGAACTTTATAACAAAAGTCCTCCCTGGCTCTGAAAGATATGTGTAATCTCGGGTTACTAAATTCATGGTAGCGCAGTAGTTAGAATGCAGGCTACTTCTGTCTGCCAGCAGTTCAGCAGTTCGAGTCTCACAAGCTCAAGATTGACTCAGCTTTCCATCCTTCCAAGGTTGGTAAAATGAGGACCCAGATTCTTGGAGGCAACATGCTGACACTGTAAACCGCTGAAAGGGCTGCAAAGCACTGTAAAGTAGTATACAAGTCTAAGTGCTATTGCTATGCCATTTTTGGACAAAGTGATTGAGAAGGTGATAGCCTCCAGATGTTATAGGATTATCTAGCCTGATATCTATTTTACTGGGATATGGGACTAGCAGTTCTTTGGTCACCTTGGTGGGCAGCCTATGGCATATATTAGGCAAAGTGTGACCTTGTTAGTTCTCCTGGATTTATTGGTGTCTTTCAGGTTCATTGATCTCAGCCTCCTCCTGGGCTCTTTGTTAGAATCAACCTGGAGGACCCAGTCCCTTCCTGTTGGGATGAATACAGGTGGTGGTGCTGAGGAACCACCTTGACCACTTGGTCATTGAGTATCCAATGTAGCTTTATGCTGTGCAGTTCCAACATATGTGCAAAATTGCTTGATATTGTTATTTGGAACCTCATTGCTTCTTACTATCTAATTTCAAGAAACTAATCAATACCCCTGAAAGTTGCTTCAACTTGATAATGTGCTGGAGGAAAGTAAGCTGAAATTAAATATGGACAAGACAGAGATAGGGTCAGAAGAAGAAGAAACTGGACTTGGAGACCGTTATTTGTATAGGGTGACAGTTGCCAGAAAGAGCAAGTTGACTATTTGGAAGTGTTTCTGGACTCACAGCTGCCATTTGATGTAGAGGTGAAGAGCTTACTTGTACAATTATGCTAGAGACCCAGCTGCGAGCCACCCTAAGCCAGCTGGATTCAGTGACAGTTATCAATGTCTTGATTACATTCTGCTTTATCTACTGCAATGTGCTGTATGTAAGGCTGCTTTTGAAAAATATCTAGAACTTGGAATTCATGCCAATGTGACAGCCAGTTTGATAACTAGGTAATGCGTTATGTGAAAAATCTGCATTGTCTGCTGACTGTCTACATAGTACAATTTAGGGTCCTGGGAGCTGACTCTAAGTATAAATGGCTTATAACTTAATGATCGAAGGCAAGGGTGTCCACCCTTGGCAACTTTCAGACTTGCTGGCTAAGGAATTTTGGAAGTTGAAGTCCACAAATCTGAAAGTTGCCAAGAATTGGACACCCCTGATCTAAGGAATCACCTGACTTGCTCAGAAACTACCCAATTACTTAGAGTAATAGGAAAGGGCTCTCTGGTTTTTGAAGATGTGCAGTGTCCTTTCCTGAGTGTCTCTCTCCAAACCTAAGCAATGGAAAACTTTCCTCAAGGTAATGTATTTCCCCATCTCACTCCCTGCCAGTATTGGGAACTTGGGGAAAGGCATTTTCTTTCTCCAAGCATTTGTTAGATAGATTGGTTTTGATGTTCAGGAAGATGATGCAACTTTTCTTTTTATTATTTATTCTTATAATCAACACTTTTAATTGCTGTAAACTACCTTGAAAATTGACAAACCACAAAACTGGGACACAAGTAACATCTATCCATTACAAATCAGCAGTTTACACAAAGAAATATATATATATATGTTTTCTTAAGTTTTCGCAGGTACTTACATGTCTGGCATTCAGCTTTGTTCGGGTATTTTCCCACGTGGTGCTTTTAAAGTTGTAGCAACGTTTCAGCAGAATCTCATCTGCCATCATCAGGCTTCTATATGGTGTTTGTCTAAGTGCTATTGCTATGCCAGACAAACACCATACAGAAGCCTGATGATGGCAGATGAGATTCTGCTGAAACGTTGCTACAACTTTAAAAGCACCACGTGGGAAAATACCCAAACAAAGCTGAATGCCAGACATATATATATATATTCATTCTGAGGTTCTCGCGGGTATTTGTATGTGGATCTTTGGTTATTCGGGTTTTCTCCCGCGTAAGATTGGAAGTATCTAGGCAACGTTTCGATGAAGTCCCCCAGCAACTAAGACTAACCTGAGCACAACCAAGCCCCCACCTGAACAGAACATGCCTCCAGCCAATCAGAACACAGCCAACCTCCCAACCAATCAGAACACAGCCAACCCCCCAACCAATCAGAACACACCTCCACCCAATCAGAACACAGCCAAGCCCCCACCCAATCAAGTCACACCCCCACTAGCAGTTAAAAGGAAGAAGCAGCTGCAAGCTCACATCACTCTGAGAAGCACAGAGCTGAAGACCAAGCCTGAAGATGATGAATGAGACTTCATCGAAATGTTGATTTAGACTGAGTAGTGACTGGCCCAAAGTCACCAAGTCAGCTTTCGCGCCTAAAGTGGGATTAGACATCATGTTTTCCTGCTTTCTAGTCTGATATCTTAACTTTCTAGTCTGGTATCTAACCACTAGACCAAACTAGCCTAATTAAAATTAAACTAAATTAAAGAGATACTGATAATCATGCTCAAATAGTAGCTCTCTTGCTCCAAAAAACTAGAAAAAGATGAGCATGGTGTTGCATCATGTTCAGAAGGCATACTAACTAAACTCTAGAAATTGTGATCTCAACCCATTTGAAGAACACCAGGTTTGGAAAAATTAATTTAGAGATCCTTCCTAGAGAAGAGGATTGAATTAGCTAAAATCCAAGCACTATCCTGATTCAGTTTTAAACTTTCTCAGAATGTTATCATTGGGATGACCCATGCAAAAGGCTTGGCATGTAATGAAGATTTGAGACCTTACATTTTATGTTTATGTATTACAACTGACAATCCATCAAATCAACCTATCATCAGAAACGATCATGAAATCAACCTGTCCATCAAATCAACCTGTCATCAGAAACGATCATGAAATCAACCTGTCCATCAAATCAACCTGTCATCAGAAACGATCATGAAATCAACCTGTCCATCAAATCAACCTGTCATCAGAAACGATCATGAAATCAACCTGTCCATCAAATCAACCTGTCATCAGAAACGATCATGAAATCAACCTGTCCATCAAATCAACCTGTCATCAGAAACGATCATGAAATCAACCTGTCCATCAAATCAACCTGTCATCAGAAACGATCATGAAATCAACCTGTCCATCAAATCAACCTGTCATCAGAAACGATCATGAAATCAACCTGTCCATCAAATCAACCTATCATCAGAAACGATCATGAAATCAACCTGTCCATCAAATCAACCTATCATCAGAAACGATCATGAAATCAACCTGTCCATCAAATCAACCTGTCATCAGAAACGATCATGAAATCAACCTGTCCATCAAATCAACCTGTCATCAGAAACGATCATGAAATCAACCTGTCCATCAAATCAACCTGTCATCAGAAACGATCATGAAATCAACCTGTCCATCAAATCAACCTGTCATCAGAAACGATCATGAAATCAACCTGTCCATCAAATCAACCTGTCATCAGAAACGATCATGAAATCAACCTGTCCATCAAATCAACCTGTCATCAGAAACGATCATGAAATCAACCTGTCCATCAAATCAACCTGTCATCAGAAACGATCATGAAATCAACCTGTCCATCAAATCAACCTGTCATCAGAAGCGATCATGAAATCAACCTGTCCATCAAATCAACCTGTCATCAGAAACGATCATGAAATCAACCTGTCCATCAAATCAACCTGTCATCAGAAACGATCATGAAATCAACCTGTCCATCAAATCAACCTGTCATCAGAAACGATCATGAAAGGCAAAAGCAGCAAACAAGAGTTGCAACAGAGCGAGGGCAAGCGAAGTGTAGCTTCTGTTTCCAGGTCTCCAGAACACAAAAGTCTAAGGAACTCTTTAGTGGTATGAAAGAGCTGGTTGTCCGTCTTGTCCTTGCCATTTATGATTCAATTATGATTCAAGAGAATGATGCTGGAAAAATAAAACGTAAAAGCTACTTTTGGACAAATCCTGGGTCTTTTATTTTAAATTGAAATATTGCATGAGGAATTACCTTCCCCCCACCTTAAAAGAATAGAAAGTCTACCCAGTATGTTGAGCATAAGCACAGCAAAATAAAAAATAATACAAACTGCAACAAAGTTTGAGCTTGTAATCTTTGTGGTCTCCAGCTTGAAATGGGACACTTCTTAAAGTGCCCTCTTCCTCCATCCTAAACCGGAACTTCAAAATTCCCAACCTGAAGAAAAGACTTGCAAACGTTTAGAAATAAATATAGTGTGATTATAATGCATGTGCGCATACACACATATGATGTGTGGGATAGTATTGGTATGTGTATTGCATGTGTGCATACACACATATGATGTGTGGGATAGTATTGGTATTGGTGTGGGATAGTGTTTTCCAGTGCCGTGCACTTAATTAGCTGCAATTGGGGATCTGGGGCACCTCAAAAGAGGACAAAGCAATGCTTCCCTTTGAAGCCTCAGTTCAGAGTGATTGCAATGCTTTGATCCTGACTCTGAAAGTGGCTTCTGCACATGCGCTTTATATTCATGGAGTGAAGCACCTGGCTGAACAATCGCTTCCCACTGAGTCATTGGTGGAGGAACTTAATATTCTAAGTCGAAATGCCTTGAATCGGTTCACTGCAATAGGCTGGGTTTAAGCAATGCCTTGATGTGGAAGAGTGTGCTTTGTGCAATCTTAGTCAGCATCTTAAAACATTGAACAATAAGGTAATTTGTTCCTTGAGAACCACAGACAAACAGAGGGTTAGTTGGGCTTACATGTTTTTCTAGCAATGCCTGCTTTGTGTCAGATGATCACCAATGGATTTCAAAGCAGGAACAATCTTTGTATGAGTTGGCTAGACTTGCAAGCCAAGTCTGACTGTGGTCCTTCTTTTCATTATTGTTATATTTGTATCACACATTCCCTTTGGGAGTTCTAACTGGTGCATGTCAAGGACTCTTTGGGGCTACCAAGGAGGCTGCAGACACTCAGAACACCTCTAATTGCAGCAACGAGATGAGGACCAATTAGCTCTTTGCTGTCATCATGAGTTTTTCAGCCTAAATCAGGTAATCCTAGATCTCCTCTCATTTTACTTTCCAAACTTTATCATTATCCAATTTATCATTAAATCATTAAATCTAATCATTAAATTGATAATTTAATGATTAAATCATTAAATCGATAATTTATCATTATCCAATGAGCATCATCCATACAGAGGAGACTTGAATCTGGCTCCTCCCTAAGCTTATCTGAACATCTTGAGCAATAACCATTATATGTCCGTGGAGATTCCCAGTGATCCATGTCATGGTTGCCCCAAAGGTGCTTTTTCAAGAAGCAACTGGGCTTTCTGTTTTTTTTCTTTGAAGACGTTTCCCTGCTCATCCAAGAAGCTCCTTCAGCTTTGATTCAGTCTTCTTGGATGAGAAGCGAAGCATTTTCAAAGGAAAACCAGAAAGTCCAACTGCCTTTTGAAAAAGCATCTTTGGGACGATAACCGTTACAGTAACTTGTCTTGCTTGAATGAACATCATTTCCTGGATAAATTCAACCCATTGAATTAAAAATGAACTGCAGTCTGGTTTTGTGTACTATAGTAGATTAAAATGTAGCCGTTAGCTTGTAGCTAAGTGTATCCTATGATTATGGCTGGCAATCTCTCCCCACACCTTGCAAAAAAGATTACTGGCTACAGGCTTAATGTGGAAGAGTCCTGACAGGGGAAATCTGTTGAAATTGAGATGAGAGGAATTCTTAAGCTCTAAAGGAATTTCAAAAGGCTCCTCCTAGGATCTGATGCTGCTAGTAGGAGTGTTGTATTTCATGACTGCAAAATATGAAAACAAACACAAATATTATAACATCAAACACACTGTAGCAACCTGGAACATCAGAAAAAAGAAATAAGTCAGCTATAATCTTCCTACAAAATCAATAATGCAACTTTATCAAAAAGTGTCTGATCCTTTACTACAGAAGAGCCAGCACAATCTATGAAAAGGATAATACTATTGTACTTCAAAAACATCTCAGCAACAGCTAACAAACTATTACAAACCACCTGGCATCACTGTGGTACACAAATCAACCAAAGCCTTCAGAAACATCTTAAGTAAACCAAAAGACCCAACAGACCACGAAGGGAAAAACAGTAGTCATCTACACCATATAGTATAAGGATTGTAACAGTCACGATGTAGGCAGAAGACTAGCAGAATGCACCAATTAGCAGTCAGAAGACATTATGCAAATGCCGTAATTGCACAACAGACTGAGAGATTTAACCATAGTTTCAACTTGGAAACTATAAGCATCCTAGACCAAGCTAAATCCCAAAAAAACTAGGAAATTTCTAGAATCTTGTACCTAGACAAACTAGCTATCAACAGGCACATGGAGATAAACTGCATTTACACACCATTCAACAGAGGCAATAAAAAAAAAAGCTAAAAAGGAAACAAAAAGATCAGAACACCTCTTTGCCAGCAATCAGCACACATAAAATCAGGGATTAACATCAGGAACACCATCAGAGAAACAATTGAGCAGTTAACTGATCAAGGAAAAAAAACTCACACTCCATTAACAGTTACTATATCTAAACAGAGTACAAACCCCACTCCTAACACTTAAGATGTTACTGAAAGTCTGTGTGAAAACAACTAGTCTCAGAGAGCACCAAGAACTCTATATGTCAGAAACCATGTATGAACCTCTCATTCAAGGAACTTTTTATAGCCACAATAGCAAAATGTGATGTATATGTCACAGAAGGTCAATACATGAAGGTGAGTAGCATGTTGAAAGCAACTACCTGCCCGAAGTTAGGCTGAGCTAATCAGGTGCCATTACAACCATTAATTCAATATTGCACTGAAGTTGCATTTCTGTATTGAAAAGACTATCTTGGAATGACTATCTATTCTTTCAAAAGCCTTTGAATTCTTCATTTCTGTTTTCAAATACTCATCACTGAGAGTTGTTTTTCTCTTATGAATCCAGAGCAGGCTAAATAAGAATTCCTATTCATGTTCCTGGCAATCCATTCCCAACTGGCTAAACTTGTACTAGTGGGTGGTGGGGCATTATACAAAAGGAAATACTCTTCCTCTCGGGTGATTTATTCCTGCTCAAATGTCTGAGGATGAATTTTAGCAATCTCTCTCTTTCAGTAACTCCAAAACCAACCCAAACAAAACTAGTAGTTGTGCTACATTGTTATGGTAAAAAAAAAAAGTCGAGCGTCTTAAGAATTAACTGATTTAACATGGTATGGACTTTTATGCAATTCAGTTCCTTTATTGGTGGTCTAAATTAGCATATGCACACATCCCTTTATTTCTGCATATCAGGGCAGCAATGTGGTGCCTATAGAGGCAAGCAGTTCTACAGTATACTAACTATACTGGTATTGCCCCCAAATTTAATAATAATAATAATAATAATAATAATAATAATAATAATAATAATAATAATAATAATAATGATGATGGCATTTGAGAAATAGCTACTATCTCACAAACTTACCAAATCATTCATATTCTTTCATATTAAATTAAGGATTTCAGTATTCTCCTGTGACAACTCATCATAGAAAAGGTTTATCTATGTGGTTAATAAGAATTGACATCAACATGAGGGCACACAATCAATTTCTTAAGGTGACCAGAAATTCTTGAATTGAAACAAAGTCTGGGAAGACAAATAGGACAAAGTTGGTGGGTGTCTCTCCTTTCTCCAACCTACAACTTCAAGTATGGTACAGTCCCACCAGTTGTGCAACCTTAAAACCAACCCTTCCTTCCTTCCTTCCTTCCTTCCTTCCTTCCTTCCTTCCTTCCTTCCTTCCTTCCTTCCTTCCTTCCTTCCTTCCTTCCTTCCCTTACTACCACTTCTGGCCCCAAACAGTATAACTGTCAAGGATCAGGGCCGTACATTAAGACCATAAATTAAGTTGCAGTTCAAAAGATTATACACAAGAATCTACTCAACTAAAGTTCAAAATAGCATCAGATAATGTCAATGGAATTCAAGAGAGGTTGGACTTGGATCATTTGTGAGAACATAATGACTCTAAGATAATGAAACACTTAACTCTGCCCCACTCCAATTCTACCTGCTCTTCTCCTACAATATCTCACAGGTTCCAATATTCCTACCACTGTTTCTTTCTCCCTCCTTTGCCTCCCCCAGCAATGAATATCCTTGTTCTTTGCTTCTCCCCCCACCCTATTGTTCAGCCTACCACTTTTAAGCAAACCTATTTTATTCTATGCATGGATCGAAACAAGAGGTGTGTGTTTGAGTTCAGGCATAGCCCACCAGAAGCCAATATAATTCCCTAGTGTACATATCAGAGAGAGGGGGAAGGGAGGGAGAAGGAGAGAGAGAAAGAGATGAGGCACAAGATTGAAGGATGAATTGGGTAGGGCCCTTTATTCAACCTGAGGATGACAAAATCTATATACTTTAAGGGGAGCCCTGCTTTAAAAGATTGAAAGACCATTCAGGGGCACTGGTGGAAGCAGTGTGGCTGAATCCTAATACTTTAGAGATAATCTGCCATATCATTTTTTGGAAAAATGCAGGTCCTTATCTCAGGCTCAAAGCAGGGAACAGGGAAAAATCCAATTACTAATCAGGAATCTGGACTAATGTTACAGAGCAGCCAAATAAGTAAATTAAACCTTGTGGTTTGAGACTTTGACATTTTCTGTTAGTTCAGAAGCAAAATATTCCTGATGGCAGAAAAACCAGTTATGTTTGCACAGCACACTGGATTACCAACAAACCAATTATCTTCTAGCCTAGCATGTTGTATGAACACATCCTGTGTGGTTAGTTTATGGTTCATTGCATTGTACAATCCTCCCCTCCCTCCCACCCCCCAAAAAACATCCTGAGTCAACGGAGACAAGTGTGGTTAAATGAACAAGAGAAATGTGGTGTGCACACAGTGCCCTGCCTGGATACATCACAACATACACAATGCAGGTCCCTTGGGAAGCTGGCAACTCTACCCGTTGCTAAGCAATATCCAAGCAGACACTTGGGTCTTTCTCTGGTTGATCCAGTTAATATATTTTAAGGCAGAAGCAAAGTTAATCATTGGCTTGGACTCTGTTAATATCTAGTGCTTCCACAATCCCAGTTAGGGTCCATGGGCCCTTTCCTGCCCCCATTAGTCCTTTGAAGTTTGAGGAGTTGTATTTGGCTAGTTCCTTCTTAGTGGATAAATATTTGTCCATGTAGGTTAATGGTGAGTGTTGGGGATTTTATTGCTACTGAGAGGTATTATGATAATCTTACTGCTAGGTGTATGTGCTGCTCATAGTCAGATCTAGCTGGAATAATATACAAGCCAAAGAAAGCGAGAGAGAGAAAGATCAAAGATAGTAACAGTGACTTTAGGCAGCGAAGCTCTATTGCAGAGGTGTCAAACTCGATTTCATTGAGGGCCGCATCAGGGTTGTGTTTGACCTCGGGGGGAGGGCATAGCCAGGGGGGTGTCATTTGTGTCGGGTACCTGTGGTGGCCTGAGTGCTCTGCCCGAGAAAATGGGCTCCCAAGCTCCATTTTTGG
This sequence comes from Hydrophis major, assembly GCA_033807585.1. Lineage (NCBI taxonomy): Eukaryota > Metazoa > Chordata > Lepidosauria > Squamata > Elapidae > Hydrophis > Hydrophis major. The sequence continues at coordinate 265,812,453 of CM066328.1, forward strand.
CTGTAATGGCCCTCCCGAGCTCTGTTTTCACTGGCAAAGGATTATAGGAGGCTATCACAGCTGAAAATGGAGTTCAGGAGCCTGTTTTCTCTGGCAAAGGCACCATAGGCTGGTCCTTTGATGTTTACAGGGCAGGCCTGCAGGCCAGATCTAAGCACACGGCGGCTTTGAGTTTGACACCCCTGCTCTATTGCATCCCTTCTTCTCCAAGACACGGGATACCAGTGGTGACTTTTAGATGGCAGCAAAGAGCTATAGAAAAATCTAAAGCTTTCCTGCCATCTAGCGATTGTTTTGTTTGCAGCCAGATCAGGTTACTGTACACCAAAATCAGTCTGATGGAAAATAAAATATTGTGCAGCTCCTTCTCAGTGCCTGCAAAAAAAAACCCCAATACATATTAGTATATAGTTGTTTGAAACTGAAAATAACTCTAGCATAATTATATGCTATGGACTAGAGTTTGAAAAATTACTCACAAGAAGATTGAAAACAATGAAGGTGCCTGCTGATTGCATAAATGTTACCATTGCATGTCAGACAATGTTTTTGGTTATTTCCAGATCCTGGGCATCTGACATGCATTAATACATTGCCCAAACTGGAGCTCTCAGCCTCTGTTTATGCAGAAATTCAGCTTCAGGGCTAATTCAGTTCATTGTGATGTTGAGTCATTTTGATGTGTATAGTTTTGCCACTTGAAGCTGCAATCCAATACTGATCTCATAAGAGTAGGACTGATTCCATCCAACGAGGCTGGGTTCTGAATAGATCTCCATGGGGATGAACAGTAAGATGTTTGGTGTCCGCTTAAACAATTTTATTCAAAGCATTTCCACCCTTTCTCAATTCTTTTTTTTTTTTTAACAAACTTTATTATTTTTTTTTAACACACACAAACAAAACATAGGATGTGGTAACATAAAATATCTTTTCTAGAAGAAACAAATAAACCATCTTATTTAAAAAGAAGATAATTCCAAATTATCACACTTCTATATATATATTTATCTTATCTAATCAACTTCATATCTTTTCAAAACTTTTCTTTATTACTCCCTTTCCTTCTATTTAATCATATTTCTTCTGCCTTAAAAATACATACTCATTGAATATATTTTCATTAGTATTCTTCCACATCCTGTCAGACTTAAACAAACATTACACAAAACATAAATACATAAAACTTCTTTTTGGAAGGCGGCTTACCCCGAGTTAACTCTTTTTATACATACATCAATCAAAATTTATACTCACTTAATATACTATCTCATATCTTATTTGGCATTCTCTATTTTCCATATATTTTCTCTCTCCTACTCATTCTTTTAATACTATTTTATTTATTCCATCTCAATTAAATAATTATATTTGCATCTTTGGCCTGTTTCAATCACCTATTTATCCTTTCTATCTAATACAATATTTCTCCTGTAAACCCAGATTGAAGTATGACAACTTTTTATCTTCCCCCTAAATAACACTTAAAATAATACATATTTTCCATGCTGATTCTGCTCTGTACATTCAAAGTATTACATTTCAAAATAGTAAAACAAACAAATAATATTGAGTTTAATAAGTAATAATAAAACTAAAAACAAGTAAAAAAGAAATATTAAATTTATAATATAGTAAAAACAATGTTTCATAGGAAATTAAATTATATTATTAATTCTTAAACAATAAAGATAATATTTCATAAGAAATTAAACTCTATAATTAAATCATGACTTCCCTTTAATACATTTTTAAATCATATAATATTCTAATTTTCTAACTCATCTTCAAATACTAATGTCTACAATGCATTCTTATGCACTTTTGCAGAATCATTTTTAAAAAATTATCTCACCCCTTATCTCTGGAAAAAAAAACGTTTTTTTGCATCTTGTTTAAAGCCTTTATGATTTCTCTTTCCTTTTACCCTTTCTTTCTTCTCCATTCTTTTTGACCCCCCCCCCATCTCTCCAATTTCACTCTCTTAGTCTTCCCTCTCTGTTGTATTTCTCTTTTCTGTTGCTTTCTGACATCATATCACTTTTTCATCTCCTTTTTCTTTTTCTTGGTTCTTTTTTAAGTTCTAAGTTCATCTTTTCCTTGCCCCCCTTCCGCTTTTCTTCCTCCATTAAGTGTGTTTGTCCATTAAAGATGGCTTCTTCTCCTTCATCCCAGTCTTCCTGTCTTTGTCATATTTCTTGATAGGTAGAAATCGCCATTTCCAAAAAGTGAAAGATAGATCCAGAAGAGCACTTATCTTCTTTTTTCAGTTTTTGAAATTCCATTTGTAGTCCTTCAAAAGATAATGCCATTTTTTTCTTTCTTTCTTTTTTAACACAACCCTAATATCTTTAGTCCCCCCCTTTTTAAACAAAATTTCACAGAAATCTCAAAATCACAAAGCAAACCAAATCAGAGCAAATAGTTTCATTTAGCACTTTCTTCTTTCTATATTTTCACCTCCTAGGGTAGAATTCAAATACACATTTCCAAGATGATCTTCTAGAAGTCTTAATGTCTTTTAATCCTGTTCTTATAGGCTCAAAGCAATCTCCTTCAATACAATCTTATAATGAGTCTTTATCTCTTCCCTTCCCCTTATAAAAAATAAAAAGAAATTTAAGTGTTTTTTTTTAAATCCAGTGTCCAGAAATCCTTTATCCCTTGGCTTTAAATTTCAAATTGAATTACCTTTGGTGCCCAAGTAGATTTTCCAGATCTCTGTCTGCTATTTCTATGGGGAGGCAGAGAGAAGAAAAAAAACTTTCCCTTGACAACTTTCACCGCCGCTTTCCAATCTTCTTTGGGAAACAATGTATCCTCAGGCAATTCAAGCAGTTTAGTTTCCAGGGTATTTAAGAGTTGTTATTGTCTCGGCTCAGCCAGCACTTTCACTTCTCCTGCTTCCTCCAGCACAAATCTTACCCGGCTGCAGACTTCTTTGTGGCGGCCATCACTGACCGCCGCTCCACCACCTTGGGAAAAAGGGTTTTTTCCGGATGAGGAGGGGGTCTGCGACACCCTCAAACCCCTGTCTGGATCCCCTCTCTCTTCGGTTGCCTCCACAGGGCAGCCATATCCCTCAGACCCATTTGGATCAGGGGCACCTTGGCAGCAAGCGCAGCAGGAATTGTGAGCAGTCGCAAATTCCTGCTGCTGCCGAAGCCACGCAAAACCAGAAACCCCACCCTTTCTCAATTCTTGAAACCAACAAATCAAAACTGATTCGTTGTATAATCAAAAATCAACATTATCAATCAGCTTGATAATCATTGTTGCAAACATGCCCCACTCTCACTTGCCTGATGAGCACTTCTTAAACTTGAAATTTATAATGATTTTATTAGGAAGCCTAATAAAAGTCACTATGAATTTGGAATTTTTTTCAGTCAGCACAACTACTATCACTTTATTTGGGAAGTGGGGGAAATAGGATTTATAGATCAACAAAGTCATTTCTTCTACTGTAAGGTAGAAGAAGGCATTATATTAGCTTGCTGGTAGTATTACTTGGGAATCCACCCAATCTCTGATAAGTAAATGGAAAGCCGCATTCCGATACGGTTTTTTGGACTTCCCAGACAAAATTACCAATTAGTTTTCCAAGGGAAATCCCAACAAAGTACTAACTGAGCATGAAGCTGTGCATTATGACTGTAGAAAAAGAACAGAGATGAGCAACCAGGATGATTCGGGGACTGGAGACTAAAACATATGAAGAATGGTTACAGGAACTGGGCATGGCTAGTCTGGTGAAGAGATGGACCAGGGGAGACATGATAGCAATGTTCCAATAGTTCTGGCCCTGCACTTCTGATTGGCTATTAAGCGGCCGGACCGGATTGGCCCGTTCCGGGGAATCCGATTGGCCCTTAACAGAGAGTTCTTATTGGTTATAAAAGCTAGCGTTCCTAGCTTGTTATTGGTTAAATGTTACAAGGTTTGCCTATATAAGGCGGGTTTTACTGCTGTTAAATTAAGCAAGTCACAATGTAATTAAAGAGCTGAAGTTCACCATTCAGAGACTTGTCTCCATTCTTTCTCGCCCATGCTCAAACTTAACACTGGCGATGAGGATGGGATGTGGAGACATCTAAACCAACGAAACTTTGAAGAACACTGAGCACATGACAGACGACACCAACAATGGAACCATTCCAGCGGCATCGTACCACCCGCTCCATTTGATCCAACACAAGAGGACTGGGAGTCCTACATGGATCGCTTCCAAATGTTCCTAGAGACGAATAACTTAAAGGACGCCACAGCCGGGAAGAAACGGGCGGTATTCCTAACCCATTGTGGTCCAACCATATTTAAGATGGCTAAAGCACTAGCCAAACCCCAAGAAGTGAAGGCCATGGATTGGGACAACCTCGAACCTATCCTGCGAGACCACTACGCCCCGACCGTGCCTACGCTCATGAGACGCCACGAGTTTTATCAAAGAAGCCAGCGAAAGGGAGAAAGCATGGCCGACTTCATAGCAGACCTCCAAAATTTAGGAGGCCTCTGCGGATTCACCGATCTAGAAGAAGCACTAAGAGATCGCATAGTTCTGGGATTAGATGCGCCAGGCGTCCAAAGCAAGCTGATGGCGAAAGGCGACATCAGCCTTGCCGACGCCATCACTGATGTTACCGCAGCAGAAGCAACCAAGAAGTCGGCTGCACAACTACGCCAAAACCGCGTTCCGGTACCTCCACCGACAAGCGACATTTTATCCAAGTCGGAAGGACAGCTTGCGACAACGCACCACGAAGACCTCTCTTTGTCATTAGACAGTGATGAAGAGGGGGTCCATCGACTGCGGTCCGACCGGGACCACTACCCGAAGCCCGTACGCCCTTGCACTGGCTGTGGAGCCAACCATGCCAGATCCGAATGCAAATTCCGCGATGCACTCTGCCATGAGTGCGGGAAATGAGGCCACATCGGACACAGCTTGCCAGGACCCAGCCAGGCCTCAAAAGGGGCTAACTATTGCCAATTAACAGGAAACCGTCCTGTAAGGCGAGAGCCAGTAAACCACTCCTACAGAAATCGAGCTTTGCAGAGAGAAGAGGCTCACCATACTATCACTATTGGTCACGCCTCAGCCTTGGACATTAAGAAAATCCGAGTCACGGCAGCCATCGAGAACCAGCCTTGCCACATGGAGGTCGACTCGGGATCGTCCCTCTCGATGGTGTCTTGGAAGACACTCAAGCAACTCATCCCCACAATTCAACGCCAAGATCTCCGTTTCCAACGCCTCATCCTCAAGGACTACCAGGGGAATCGAATTCCCGTCGTCGGGTCCTGTAGAGTCCGAGTCTCCTTCAAGAAGCACACAGCGTACTTACCTTTAACGGTCATCGATAGAGATAGGCCTAGCCTACTGGGCCTCCAATGGTTCGTGCCCCTCGGCATTGAAGTGGCCGGCGTAAACCGAGTCGGTGGCTGTGACTGGGAGGAAGACCTTATCTATGAGTTCAGGAACGTCTTCGCGGACAGCTTAGGTGAGTACAAGGGGACCCCGATCTCATTCAGCTTAGATCCAAAAATAGCTCCCATTCGCCTAAAGCCCTGTCGAGTTCTGTTTGCCTTAAAATCGAAAATCAACGAACAACTCGACAAACTGATAGCTTAGGGGCTGTTGGAGCCCATCAATCACTCCCCGTGGGAAACCCCTATTGTAACACCCATTAAGCCAGACGGGTCAATCCGAATTTGTGGGGACTACCAGGCCACTTTGAACCACGCCCTGCAGCAGAACGCGTATCCAGTTCTGGTGGTGCAGCACCTCCTCTATTCCCTGGGGGGCGGGAAAGTTTTCGCTAAATTGGATTTAGCTCAGGCATATCAGCAATTACCAGTAGATGAAAAAACGGCACAGGCCCAAACTATTGTGACGCACCGAGGTGCCTTTAAATGTACCCGGCTGCAATTCGGAATAAGTGTAGCCCCGGGAATTTTTCAGAGACTTATGGAAAGGTTATTGCAAGGGATTATGGGCGTGGTCCCCTATTTTGACGATGTATTAATTGCAGCCCCTACAAAAAAAATCTTACAGGACCGGTTAAAATTAGTTCTTAAAAAATTCCAAGAGGCCAGTCTTAAGGTTAAAAAAACCAAATGTAAATTGTGTACTGACAGTGTTGAGTTTTTAGGGTACCTGATTGATAGCCAGGGCATTCACCCTACCGAAAGTAAATTAAAAGCGATCAAAAACGCTCCCAGGCCACGCAACAAGGCCGATCTCCAGGCGTTCCTAGGCCTCATCAATTTTTATAATGTATTTTTACCGCACAAAGGAACTGTCGCTGAACTGTTACACCGATTGTTAGATAAAAAAGAAAATTGGTTATGGGGTTACCGTGAAGAACAGGCGTTCCGAAATGTAAAAAAACTGCTCACTACTGACTCTGTACTCATGCAGTATAACGAGACTTTGCCGTTAGTTATAACCTGTGATGCATCGCCTTTCGGGGTGGGCGCCATTTTGAGCCACGTACTGCCTAATGGGAACGAAGCCCCTGTTGCATATTTTTCAAAGACTCTTTCAAAAATGGAGTGGAACTATGGACAAATTGATAAAGAAGCCCTCGCAATAGTCTCAGCTGTGAAAAGATTTCACGAATACGTGTATGGTAGGGTTTTTACTATTGTGACTGACCACAAGCCTTTGTTGGGGATAATAGCCGAAGATAAGCCGACTCCCTACATATTATCCCCTAGGATGACCCGATGGTCAGAATTCTTAGCTGCTTATAACTATCGGCTGCAATACCACCTGGGGAAAGCCATTCCCCACGCCGACGAATTGAGCCAAGCACTGCTTCCAGAGACTCTTGATGATCCGGCACCAATGGTAACCACGTTGCAAATCGAGGCACTCAACTCGCGACCACTGACCGCTTGAGATATCGCGAGAGAAACCAAACGCGACCACACCCTAGCACGAGTCCTAGGCTGGGTAGAACGCGGATGGCCATTGGACCAGTTATCAGATGACTTCACACCATTCAAATCTCGACAGACCGAACTCTTCTCCCAGAAAGGCTGTGTCATCTGGGGCGATAGAGTCGTTATCCCAGAAAGGCTCCGAAAAGCGCTGCTGAGAACTTTGCACGATGGCCACCCTGTCATCGTGCAAATGAAAGCCCTTGCACGAAGCTACGCATGGTGGCCGGGCATTGACAAGCAAATCGAACAGTGGGTTAAAGCTTGTCCCAAATGTCAAGAAGTCAGCAATGCTCCACCAAAAGCCATGCCTACTGAATGGGACACACCATGTGGACCCTGGTCCTGAATTCACCTGGACTTCGCGGGGCCAACCAAGGGCCACACCTTCCTGCTTACCGTCGACGCCTACTCCAATTGGCTTGAAATTCATCGCATGACGACCACAACCTCCGAGGCGGTCATCAAGATTTTAAACAGACTCTTTGCAATCCATGGATTACCAGACGTCCTGGTATCTGATAACGGCCCACAATTTACTGCACTAGTGTTCGAGCAGTACCTCGCTAACCACGGCATCCGCCATGCGCTCACCTCACCTGCGCACCCTGCGACCAATGGCCGAGCAGAACGCATGGTCCTATTTGTGAAGAAAACCTTGCAAAAGGTAGAATACGACAACATTGACAACAAGGTCAACCAAATCCCCTTCTTGCAACACATCACCCCACATAGCGTCACCAACAAAACTCCCGCTGAACTGCTAATGGGACAAAAGCTCCGCTCCCACCTTGACTGGTTGCACCCTGCTTATGAACCGGAGAAACCACTAGGATCCAGCGGCCGCTGTCGCACCTTCCAGGTAGGAGACCTGGTTTATGCAAAAAACCTTTCAGGCGACCCGTTGTGGATGGAAGCGACAGTTGTACATGTAACCGGCCCCAAATCCTACCTTGTGCAATGCCTTGACGATAAACTTTGGAAACGGCATATCGACCAATTACGGTCGCGGCTTGCAGCGGCCAGTTTGCAACTCCCCTATGACCAAACTGAGGGGGGGGGAGGTACAGAAGAAGATGAAGCCCTAGGAAACCTGTTCGAAGGAAACGACGATTTAATAGAAACTCAGGAAGCGGAGCTGGAGGGAGAAATGTTTGCACCTCAGGGAATTGCGGAAAATGTGGGCAACGACGTAGAAGTGAACTATGAACCAGAGGCAGCCCCACTGCCAGACAACGATCTACCTCAGCAGGATTGCAACCAGCCGATACAACGAAAATCAAAGAGACTAAAAAGACAACCATCCTATTTAAGGGACTATGTAACTGCGCCCTGAACTAAGAAGCCAGGGGGAAGGGGTGTTGTGTATACAATATGATTAATAAAGTGTGAGCTTGGAGTAAGTGCAGGGTTCTGGCCCTGCACTTCTGATTGGCTGTTAAGCGGCCGGACCGGATTGGCCCGTTCCAGGGAATCCGATTGGCCCTTAACAGAGTGTTCTTATTGGTTATAAAAGCTAGCGTTCCTAGCTTGTTATTTGTTAAACATTACAAGGTTTGCCTATATAAGGCGGGTTTTACTGCTGTTAAATTAAGCAAGTCACGATGTAAATAAAGAGCTGAAGTTCACTGTTCAGAGACTTGTCTCCATTCTTTCTCGCCCATGCTCAAACTTAACAGAGGGGCTGCCACAGGAAGGAAGGGGTCAAGCTATTTTCTGAAGCTCCTGTAGGCCAATCAAGGAATAACGGATGGAAACTGAGCAAGGAGAGATTTAACCTGGAAATAAGGATAAACTTTCTGATAGTGAGAACAATCAACCAATGAAACAACTTGTCCTAGGAAGTTGTGGGAGTGCCATCACTTGAGACTTTCAAGAAGAGATTGGACTGCCATCTGTCAGAAATGGTGTAGGGTCTCCTGCTTGGGCAGGGGGTTGGAGTAGATGACCTACAAGTCCCCTCCAACTCTGATTATCCATTATTTGTCTGTTATCTGTTTATCTGCCTGTTTATTTCCAGGGAGAAAGAACAAACCTTAGAGAAATCAACATATACATGCTCTTTGTACTTATTTTAACTGATGACGGGCTCATGCAGTCATACTTACCAAAGTTATGCAAAGAGAAATAGCATTGATTCTTACTGTTAAACTGATTCTGAATTAGCTCTACAGCTGTGTACCAGGTATTAGATGCCATGCTTATGGGGTCTATTAAGCCTCCCTACACAAGCCTAGTCCATCATTGCCAAAGCTGGTCTGGGATCAGATGGCCAATGCAGTCACCTTATAGCGGTCACCTTCTTACTCTTAACTTTAGCCAGCCAAAAACTTTGGGCCTAGTCTGAGATTAGAAATATACTGTTCACCTTTTGTAAAGAGAAATGTGATTTTTAGGAAGCATGTATCTGACAGTATTAAGTAGCCCAAGTAGTTTTTCCAGCAGGAAATAGAGCAGTTACTTGAACATAGGTTTTATTTCAGTTTGGCCCTTCCAGGCATCACTTTAAGGCCTCACTTTGGAAAGCACACAGGTCCAGCTGCATATTTTATTTTTATGGTTGCCATAAAACATTCCTCATGAAGATTCCCTTGCTTTCCCACACCTAAATCTCTTTAGAAATTGGCAAAGGCATCTGAAAACTCAGTTCCACCAAAATTATATTCTTTTATGCCTGGCTGAGAACAAAAGGAGACCTTTACTGAATTGATTTCTACCTGGCTTTTGAAGCCAAGGATCCTCAAAACTGCACATGTAAAACTTTACAATACAATTAATAACAAATACCACCGTTAATGATTTATACATAGCTCGAGGTAGGACATGTCCACGTCCTCCTCCAAATCTTTTTATTACTGAAGACAGTCTGGTAGGAGAGTTAAGTCTCAAGAAAGTTGCTTAGATGATAGCTGTTCCATCTTTGTTGCTTGTCTTTTATTTGGCTTAATTCTCTGGTCCTTTTGCTTATAGTAACCTATGACTGTCACTAAGTGTTGTATCTTATGATTCTTGATGAATGTATTTTATTTTTTCTTATGTACACTGATATCATATGCACCAAAGACAAATTCCTTGTGTGTCCAATCACACTTGGCCAATAAAGAATTCTGTTCTGTTCCGTTCCATTCCATTCCATTCCATTCCATTCCATTCCATTCCATTCCATTCCATTCCATTCCATTCTCTTCTCTTCTATTCCATTCCATTCCATTCCATCCCATCCCATCCAGTGGTGGAATGCAATTTTTTTTACTACTGGTTCTGTGGGCAAGGCTTATTTGGTGGGCGTGGCTTGGTGGTCATGTGACTGAGTGGGCATGGCCAACTCAATGTCACTTACATCAAGGGGTGCCTCACCTGGCCCCTCCCCTCCCAGCCATTCCTTGTCACACCCAGCGTCAACTTATCTATAGTTCTGTAAAAATGTTGTTCAGCTTTTTTGACTTTATTATCTACATACTATAGATGTATTTTCATGGACCACTGAAAGGAGGAAATGGCTCACATGCTTTGCCCACGAGGGTGATAGGCAACAGGCTTTTAAGGGGCTGCCAGAAAGAAAGCTGGAGGGGGGGGGAGGAGAATGTATTTTCCAAAGCACCAGAAGGCAAACAAGAAGCAATGGATGGAAACTGAACAAAGAGAGAAGCAACCTAAAAGTAAGGAGAAACTTTCTGACAGGGAGAACAATTAACCAGTGAAATTGCTTGTCCCCAGAAGTTCTGGGTGCTCAATCAGTGGAAGTTTTTAAGAAAAGACTGGACAGCCATTTCTCTGAAATGGTATAGGGTTCCCCCTAAAGTCCCTCCTAAGTGTTATTCTGTTATTCTGACACCTTTCCCAGGACCTCTACTCAGAGTTTGGCATCCTCAGTTTTCCTGCCTGACTAGAAGAGCTCCAAAGTCCCATTAAACACACATGTATTTAGGCTATGGACTATAGACATTGAATGCATGTAAACCCTGAAAAATATGTGGTAGCCCTGAGCAAAAGAAAGGCAGTAGAATCACTCTTGGTGTAGGGACAGTGTAAAATATTAACACATGATAAATAATGGAACAATTAAAATAATAGCACAGAGTTTTTTCTTCTCTCTCTCTCTCTCCCTTTCTATTTCTTTTCTTTCTTTCTCTTTCTTTGTCTCTGTCTTTATCTCTCTTCCTTTCTTTTTCTCTTGCTCTCTCACACACCACACACACACTCTCTCTCCCTATTTCTCTTTCTTTCTTTCTTTCTTTCTTTCTTTCTTTCTTTCTTTCTTTCTTTCTTTCTTTCTTTCTTTCTTTCTTCCTTCCTTCCTTCCTTCCTTCCTTCCTTCCTTCCTTCCTTCCTTCCTTCCTTCTTTCTTTCTTTCTTTCTTTCTTTCTTTCTTTCTTTCTTTCTTTCTTTCTTTCTTTCTTTCTTTCTTTCTTTCTTCTCTCTCTCTCTTTCTCTCACAAAACCACCCACCCCTGTCAGCCTTCATTCCCTCTCACTCCAGGTACCTTACTGGGAAGTGAAAGGGAAGTGAAAGTGAATCCAGTATTAGAGAAGTTCTGCAGGTAAACGGACTTGCATTTGAAGCTCCTGCAAACTTCCCCATGGCTGGATTTCCATCCCCCCTCCCCCAGCGTTCTTTCCCTCTCGCTCCAGGCACTTTACTCACAAAGGGAAGCGATACTTCTAGTGTCCATGAAGAATCCAACCTTGGAACAGTTTTGCAGGTTAACGGACCACTGCTCTGCCCACAGCCATGTGTTTTCAAGTGGCTGTTTAAAAATGCATGGCTAGGGTGGGGGAGCAGTCCTCCTTTAAACTGGGGCAGCGAGCATCAGGTGGGCAGGGCAAGCGAGTGAGAGGAAACTGGGTGACCGGGTTGGGGACATGGCCACTAGATATTGCTTCCGGTGGTTTGGCAACCTACACCAAATTCTTGCTACCGGTTCGCCCAAGTAGGTGCAAACCGGCTGAATAGCATCTCTGATCCCATTCCATTCTATTGTATTCTGTCATCCAGGTGCATTGGTGGTATGTAGGTAGGATAAAAACCTACAAGATGGTGGACATGTCAAGACATGGTTCATTTATACACCAGGGAACTTTGATGCATGTAGAAAAGGGGAAGTCCTGGGACCACACTGCCATGCCCATCATTGCAAATCTTTGAAATCTCCCACCCCAGGATGCTGCTGCTCTTATTTATCGAGGAAGATAACCTAAAAGTATAAGATATTTTTTATGGTACCTTAAGGAACAAATCTCCTTTCAAGCAAAGTTCATCCCCAAGAGCAGGGCTGTCAAACTCCTGGCCTGTGGGCCAGATGTGTCATTCACTGGCCCCTTCCATGCCCGGTTTAGTGAAGGGGGGGGAAGCCCGACACATCACGTGATGCTGCTGTGACAACATGAGTTTGACACCCCTGTCCAAGAGGCTTACATAAATGAAATATTCTTGGCAAGTGTCCAGAATGGTTGTCAAGAAATGAATGGCTGGCTGGAGGATGCTGGGAGTTGAAGTTGACAGGCCTTAAAGTTATTAAGATTGGACACCCAGGTATACACTTTGTGTCCAATTATTAGGCAAGTGAGTATTTTGACCATATGATCATTTTTGTGTATATTTTTCACCTCCAAGCCGTGTAACCTTGAATGCTTAGTGGATATAAGTATATCAGTTTGTGTGTATTTGTATAATGAGGAGGGTGTGGCCTAAGGAGATCAACACCCTATATCAAAGTGTGTATAATTATTAGGCAGCTTCTTTTCCTCAGGCAAAATGGGCCAAAAAAGAGATTTATCTGACTCTGAAAAGTCAAAAATTGTGCAGTCTTCAAGAGGGGTGCAGCGCTCTTGAAATTGCTCAGATATTGGGCTGTGATTACAGAACCATAAAATCACTCTTGAAATTTGCAATAGTGGCCAATATTTGTAGCTCGGGTGTAGGATGAGGGTTTGATCTCATTCTGTGAATCCTTGGGGTTCAACACTGGTCTCTTAATCATGTCTAATGAATCATAAGATTGCTTAGCTCTTGAAACTGGACAAGATTGGCTAGATTCCTTTCTAGGGCTGTGCAGACAGGGTCTGGGACAATTTGCTGCAGCCCACTTGCCACAGGACAACTCGCCACGAGACAATTCAATACTGTATTAATCATTTCATTCAGGTACTTTTATCATTGGTGACCATGTTTTTGACAAAATTATTCTAATTATTTTAATTATTGTATTTCTGGATTGACTTTATTTTATTATTATTGTATTGTTTTAAAATTAATTTGACTTTTGATTTTGTTGAATTGTCCTGCAGCGAATTGTCCTGTGTCGAATTGGCTGTGGTGACTTATCCCATTCTGGGGGAGATACACTAATAATTGCATCCATCTCCAAATGAAATAAATAATTTATATGGAGGCCTTCTGCTTTCACTTTAGCCATATTGAGAAACCAATCTATTCCATCCATATGCGACTTTTGAAGTAATTGCTTTATTATTAATATGTTGCATATTTAACATATGAAATATTTAATGCACATGCACAAAGGGAACAAAATTAGAATTGAAGGTGTTAAGTGTGGAGCATGGGTGCGAAGAATGGAGATGAGCCGGTGAAACAGTGAACTTCAACTCTTTATTTACATGGTGTGACAGCTCAGCTCAATGGCTGCTATAGCCTTCCTTATATAGGCAACTTATTAACTATTCAACCAATGAAAACCTGGGAGCGCTAGCTCCGTTGACCAATGAGAACGGCTTGCTAATGGCCAATCAGATTCTCTTGAATGGACCAATCTGATCTTGCCATTTAACAGCCAATCAGAAGTGCAGGGCCAGAACCCTGCACTTGACTTCAAGCTCCAGATAACTTTATTAAACATTTATTCATTCACAACACCCCTTCCCCCCGGGTTCTGTTTACGGGGTGCGGTCACGTAGTCCTTGAGGTAGGACGGTTGTTTTGTTAGTCTTTTTGATTTTCGCTGTGCACCCGGTATTTGGCTGCACTCTTGTTGAGGTAGGGCATTGTTTGGCGAAAGGGGTGCCTCTGATTCTGAGTTCGCGTTTTCGTTGTCACCAACATCTTCGGTATCACCCTGAGGTGAACTCACTCCCATCCCTGATTCCTGTTCTCGCATTTCCATTCCGCTATCGTTTCCTTCAAAAAGGTTTTCTGCTAATTGAAGTTCATCTTCCTCTGTATCTCCCCCCCCTCAGTTTGGTTATTAGGGGATTCGGAGATGCCTGACTGCAGCCTTGATCGTAGTTGATTGATATGGCGCTTCCAAAGTCTATCGTCAGGGCATTATACAAGACATGATCTCGGGCCGGTTAAACAGACCACAGTCGCTTCTACCCACAACGGATCGCCCGATAAATTTTTAGCGAACACCAAATCACCTACCTGGAAAGTACAGCATTGGCTGCTGGATCTGAGTGGTTTCTCTGGTTCGTACGCTGGGTGTAACCGGTTGAGGTGGGAGCGGAGCTTTCGTCCCATTAGCAGCTCGGCGGGAGTTTTCTTGGTGACGCTGTGTGGAGTGATATGCTGTAAAAAGAGGATTCGGTTTATCTTTTCTTCAATGTTGTCATAGTCCACTTTCTGTAGCGTTTTCTTGACAAATTGTACCATGCGCTCGGCCCTTCCATTGGCTGCAGGATGCACAGGCGAAGTGAGCGCATGTCGAATACCGCGGTCTACCAGGTACTGCTCAAAGGACACGGTAAATTGGGACCAGTTGTCGGATACCAGAACGTCTGGTAATCCGTGGGTTGCAAACGGTCTTTCTAGTTTTTTAATGACCGCTTCGGTGGTTGTGTTCCTCATTCGGTGGATTTCGAGCCAGTTCGAGTAGGCGGCCACGGTTAACAAGAAGGTGTGGCCTTTGGTCGGCCCAGCAAAATCCAGATGGATACAGGACCAGGGTCCCCGCAGTGTCTCCCATTCGGTTGGGATTGCCTTTGGAGGAGCGTTGCTTACTTCCTGGCATCTACGTCTCCCATCTACGTTGACCCACGTCTCGATTTGCTTGTCGATGCCTGGCCACCACGCATAGCTTTGTGCGAGGACCTTCATGCACACGATGCCAGGGTGGCCATCATGCAAAGTTCTTAGTAGTGCTTGTTGGAGTCGTTCTGGGATAACGACTCTATCGCCCCAGATGATGCAGCCCTTTTGAGAAAAGAACTCTGTTTGTCGACTTTTGAATGGTGCGAAGTCGTCTGATACTTGGTCCAATGGCCATCCCCGTTCCACCCACGTGAGGACTTGTGCTAAGGCGGGGTCGCGTTTTGTTTTTCTCGCGATATCATGGGCAGTTAATGGCGGTGTACGAAGTGCCTCAATCTGCAACGTTGTCATTGTTGGTGCGGGGTCGTCAATAATCTCTGGAAGCGGTGCTTGGCTCAATCCGTCGACGTGGGGAATAGCTTTCCCGGGGCGGTATTGCAACTGATAATTATAAGCAGCCAAGAATTCCGACCAGTGAGTCATCCTGGGAGATAATATATAGGGGGTTGGTTTATCCCCAGCTATTATTCTCAGCAAAGGTTTGTGGTCAGTCACGAAAGTAAAAGCCTGGCCGTACATGTACTTATGAAATCTTTTGACAGCCGACACAATTGCAAGGGCTTCTTTATCAATCTGGCTATAATTTCACTCAGTTTTCGAGAGCGTCTTTGAAAAATAGGCAACAGGGGCTTCGCTACTATTAGGCAATATGTGGCTCAAAATGGCGCCCACTCCAAAAGGCGATGCATCACACGTGATATTTCACGGTAAGGTTTCATTGTACTGCATTAGTACAGCGTCAAAAGTCAGTAATTTTTTCACATTACGAAACGCCTGCTCTTCTCTATGACCCCATGCCCAAATTGCTTTTTTGTCCAGTAGACGATGTAAAGGTTCAGCGACAGTCGCCTTGTGCGGCAAGAATACGTTATAAAAATTGATGAGGCCTAGAAACGCCTGGAGGTCGGCCTTATTCCGGGGTCTGGGAGCGTTTTTTATTGCTCTCAATTTGCTATCTGTAGGGTGAATGCCCTGACTGTCAATTAGGTACCCTAAAAATTTGACACGATCTGTACACAGCTTACACTTATTTTTCTTCATTTTAAGGCCTGCGTCTTTGAATTTCTGGAGAACCAATCTTAAACGATCCTGTAAAATTTTTGAAGTAGGGGCAGCAATTAACACATCATCAAAGTAGGGGACAATGCCTTTAATCCCTTGTAATAGTCTTTCCATCAGGCTCTGAAAGATCCCCAGGGCTACACTCACTCCGAATTGGAGCCGCGTACATTTAAAGACACCTCGGTGTGTCACGATCGTCTGTGTCTGTGCTGTTTTTTCATCAACCGGCAGTTGCTGATAAGCCTGAGCTAAGTCTAGTTTAGCGAAGACTTTTCCACTCCCCAGGGAATGGAGGAGGTGTTGCACCACCGGCACCGGATATGGGTTTTGCTGCAGGGCGTGGTTCAGGGTGGCTCGGTAGTCCCCACAAATTCTAATCGAACCATCCGGCTTAATGGGTGTCACGATTGGGGTCTCCCAGGGAGAGTGATCGGTTGGCTCTAACATTCCCTGGGCTATTAACTTATCAAGCTGTTCATCGATTTTCGGCTTTAGGGCGAACGGAACTCGACGAGGCTTAAGGCGGATGGGAGCTATTTTTGGATTAAGGCTAAATGATATCAGGGTCCCCTTGTACTCGCCTAGCTTTTCCACGAAGACGTCCCTGAATTCATGGACGAGGTCCTCCTCCCAGTCACTGCCACCGATTTGGTTAATGCCTGCCACTTCAATGCCGAGTGGTGCGAACCATTGGAGGCCTAACAGGCTAGGCCGGTCCTTGTCGATCACAGTCAGGGGTAAGTACGCTGTGCGGTTTTTGAATGAGACCCGGACTCGACTGGATCCTACGACTGGAATCCGGTTCCGCTGATAGTCTTTAAATATGAGTCTTTGGGAACGAAGGTCTTGGTGCCAGATAGTAGGGATGAGTTGCTTGAGGGTCTTCCAGGAAACCATCGAGAGAGATGATCCCGAGTCGACTTCCATTTGGCAGGGCTGATTTTCGATGGCCACTTTAATTCGGATTTTCTTGGCATCCAAGGAAGAGGCATGACCGATAGTGATAGTTTGGTGAGCCTCTTCTCGCTTCATTGGGCGATTCATGGTTCGGTTTCTGTAGGAGTGGTTTACTGGTTCTCGCCTTACAGGACGGTTTCCTGTTGATTGGCGATAGTTGGCCCCCTTCAAGGTCTGGCTGGGTCCTAGGAGGCTTCTACAGACCTGTCCGATATGGCCTCATTTCCCGCACTCATGACAGAGCGCATCGCGGAATTTGCATTTGGACCGGTAATGGTTGGCCCCACAGCCAGTGCATGGTTGTTGGGACTTCGGGTAATGGTCCCAATCAGACCGCAGTCAATGGACCTCTTCTTCGTCACTGTCTGATGACGATGAGAGGTCCTTGTGGTGGGCCGTCAATAGCTGTCCTTCTGGTGAAATGTCGCAGGTTGGTTGGTGTGTCAGAGCGCAGTTGCGGCGCAGTTGGGCAGCCGACTTCCTGGTTGCTTCTGCTGCAGTAGCGTCAGCGATGGCATCGGCAAGGCTTATGTCGCCCTTCGCCATTATCTTGCTCTGCACGTTTAGCGCATCTAATCCCAGAACTACTCGGTCTCTCAAAGCCTCTTCCAGGTCGGCGAACCCGCAGAGGCCTCCCAAGTTTTGGAAGTCCGCAATGAAATCGGCAACGCTCTCTCCTTTCCGCTGGTTTCTTTGGTAGAACTCGTGCCGTCTTACGAGCATTGGTACGGTCGGTGTATAGTGGGCCCTCAACAGAGGTTTGAGGACTTCTCAGTCCATAGCCTTCACTTCAGCCAGTTTTGCTAGTGCCTTGGCCATCTTGAATACAGTCGGCCCACAATGCGTTAGGAATACCGCCCGTTTCTTCCCAGTTGTGGCATCCTTCAAATTATTGGTTTCCAAGAACATTTGGAAACGATCCATGTAGGACTCCCAGTCTTCTTGCACTGGGTCGAACGGAGCGGGTGGTACGACGACGCTGGACATGGTTCCGCCGTTGTGTGTTTCAGCCACGTGCTCGGTTGTCTTCTTCGTTGTTCAGTCAGCTCTGACGTCTCCACATCCCATCCTCATCGCCAGTGTTAAGTGTGGAGCATGGGTGCGAAGAATGGAGACGAGCCGGTGAAACAGTGAACTTCAACTCTTTATTTACATGGTGTGACAGCTCAGCTCAATGGCTGCTATAGCCTTCCTTATATAGGCAACTTATTAACTATTCAACCAATGAAAACCTGGGAGCACTAGCTCCATTGACCAATGAGAACGGCTTGCTAATGGCCAATCAGATTCTCCTGAACGGACCAATCTGATCTCGCCATTTAACAGCCAATCAGAAGTGCAGGGCCAGAACTCTGCACTTGACTTCAAGCTCTAGATAACTTTATTAAACATTTATTCATCCACAACAGAAGGGAAGTGCAGAAATAGTTCAGATAAAATGTGCATGAGGGGCTTAAATGGCCTTAATGTCCTATTGTCCTTGCCATAGGGCCTGGTTACTCGAGGGACTGACCACCTGTCTCCCCTAGTATCTGCCTGACCAATTTGATTTGGCATCCTCTGAGTTCAATTTGATCAATTTGATTTTGGCATCCTCTGAGTTCCTTGGAGTAAACAAAGTCATC
This sequence comes from Hydrophis major, assembly GCA_033807585.1. Lineage (NCBI taxonomy): Eukaryota > Metazoa > Chordata > Lepidosauria > Squamata > Elapidae > Hydrophis > Hydrophis major. The sequence goes on from CM066328.1 coordinate 265,831,089, forward strand.
TGCCAGGCCCCTGAAAGCAAACCTTCCCTGTTCCAACAACTGCCCTCTGGAATGGGGCCCTCCCCCACCCCGATATCTGAGTTTTCCACACCCTCCTATGGCTTAGAAGGACCCTGAAGACCTGGGTGTTTCCAAGGCCTTGGTGAGGGTAACCAAGGGTTCCTTTAGGTCGTATAGATTTGGTATTTCTCTTGTCTGCTTGCTGCCTTTTATTGCTTGTGCTTGTCAACTATTCTATTCTTTTATTCTTTTTAAAAATACTGTTTGTTTGTAAGCCTAAATTATTTGGAGTTCAGCAACATCTGTGGAGATTCTCAGTCATCCAGGTCATGGTTGTCCCCAAAGTACTTTTTCATGAGGCAACTGAACTTTCTGTTTTCCTTGGAAGACCGTTTCGCTTCTCAACGGAGAAGCGAAACAGTCTTCCAAGGAAAACCAGAAAGTCCAGTTGCCTCTTGAGAAAGCACCTTTGGGATAGGAGTTGAGCAGTTTACCAATTTAATAAATAAATAACTGTAATTTGGAGGACACATACCCTTTAAACAGCCCCAATTTGCAGGGCATTAAATTAGGAGATTTGTAATTTGAAACTGCAGAGATTAGTCCAGGCAGTTGCTAGGAGCCAACACTGACTCCGAAGGCACCAACAAAACAAACAAACAAATCAGAAGACGGAGAATAGTTTACATAAGGCTGCAATACATTTTGCAGCCCTTTCTGTAGTATAAAAATCTTTCATTAGTATAAAACTTTTTTTAAAAAAGCAAAGCATTTTCTATGTTCAATGAATGTTGGATTGATTGGTTTACTTTTTAAGAAATAGTAATAACTTAGTGCATATAAAGGTAAACATCAGCTAAAGATCTGCAAATGTTTTCACATTGTTGTGTATATGATAATTATTAAACCTATATGCTGCTGAACAATCAATGACTCTAGGTGGCTCATAACAAAGGGAAGGAAGGAAGGAAGGAAGGAAGGAAGGAAGGAAGAGAAGAGAAAGAAAGAAAGAAAGAAAGAAAGAAAGAAAGAAAGAAAGAAAGAAAGAAAGAAAGAAAGAAAGAAAGAAAGAAAAGACCTTGTGATTTAGTTCTAATTAAGGATGGGTTTAAAAAAAAAAGTCTATTTAAACTAATTTTACTTAATCGTGACAGTCTTTTGCCCTTTCATGAACTTCCTGTGTTTTCCTGCAACCCAAGATCAGTTCTTGCAGTATATCTGGGTAGGATTACTAGATGATTAGTATATTAAGTCAGTTTCTGGATATTTTTAAGTCGTATAGCCTTCTGAAATCTTATGAAAATCTGTTGATTTTGGAAGGCCTACAGATACAGATGGGTGTCATCACTGAATTTATTTTTTATGTCAAATGGTTATTTCTAATATTTTTTATTTATATTTTGCATTGATCCAGTGTATTCTTCCTCTAATTACGCACTGCTTAGAGTCATTCCAACTGAGCAGTATATAACAACAATAACAAATGTGTAATGCAACACTAAGAGGCAATTACTGGAAAGCTGGAGAAGAATGACATGCTCGCCTTCTCTGTCTGCAAAGGATAAGGGTAAGGAAGGGTGGAGATGTTTATAGATCTCCAGATATCGCTGAATTACGATGCTCAGAACTCTTTATCTTTGTATACAATATACTAAATGGCAATTGAAGATTGAAAGGCAGTTTGGTGCAATGGTTAAGACACCAAGCTAGAAATTGGGAAATTGTGAATTTAGTTGTGTGCAGACACACTAAAGTTCTTTGCAGATTAAATAGTAGCACTTTATTATCTTATGAAAGGGACCCTGTACTTTTGTGAATCAGTTGCTGCTTGAAACTCAGCCTAAGTATGTATCTCAGCTTTATTTTCATCTAGAGTGATTCACTAACGGCCCCTAACTATTTCCTCCATTCCTCCCCCACAGTATTTTGGATTCACCTTGTTAATGAAATAACTGTAATTAAAATGGTTGTTTTCCACGTCAAAAGAATCTGAGGGTAAAAGGAATTGCAGTTCTACTCCCTAAATCCCAAAGAACAGGGGGCAAATTGTTTGCAGACCTCAGATGAAACAGGAATGACTCACCTGAAATTAGGGGACTGCTTTTATGAAAATAGGCAGCCTGCCAAAAAATAATACTATACTTTCTTTAAAAAAAACTCTGCCTCTTCCCCTTCTTCACAAAACAACTTGCACAGATGTATATGGGGGTGATGGTGAATGAAAAGTAGTGCCTTTACTCCATACATTTGGTTTAAATAGGAATAATTTACTACATGAAATAGAAAGATGATCATTGAGATGTTTTGTTACTTTTATTTACAAAGCACAGGATTTTTAAAGTGTTTTCAAAAGAAATCCAAGTTTTGCCTCTTCAACCAAGTCTTGCTGGTCCTTTCGATCTCTTCATCTGAGTTCAATAATGCCCATAAAAGTATTCTTTCAAATTTGGACAAAGCTGGACATTACAGGGTGCCAGTACTGGGCTGTATGGTGAATTGGGTAACATGGTGAGAAGGAAGTTTGCAGTTGTTTCTTGGGTGATTTGTGAGGTGTGGGATCCAATACAACATTGTAGCAGAGTTTCCTTTTTGTGGTCCTTATTTGTTACTTCAATGTTTGGAGCATTGACTTGGAAAGCGATGCCAGGTTCTTGGAAATCTGTGTGAATAGTGCTATCTGCATCCTCCAAACTGTAAACCTGAGTTTTCTTGCAGAATCCTGTGTTTTCATTTGTTTGTTTGCTTGTTTGAGTTGTTCTTTGTTTTTGCTTCTGTAGATGACACTTTGTGAGGGTATTCCATGCACCGGCACTTATTTCTGGGTCATAATCATGACCCAATGTGATTGTCACAATGCTGTGAAGAAATTCCATATCTTTATATTGATAGTATGACAACAATAGTAAGGAGACACCATGTACACAATAGGAAGGAGACTCCTTTACACAAACTTTCCTATATTGAAAAATATCAAACTATGTGACCCACACAATCATCTCCTTTTGATTGTGTGGGTCACATTTTTTTTGATGTTTTTCAACATTACGAACAATGCTTTGAGTTGGAAAGAAATTAAGGTGGTATATAAATTTCATCAATCAATAAATAACTGTTAGAGTTATTATCTAGCATACACAGGATGCCCTGCAAGTGACAGAAAAATAGGCTTTTTAGGATCTCAGAGAAAAGTCAACAATAAATGCATCTCAAGAGAAAACAAATCTAATTCATCTCATTGAAATATTACCTACATGGATACATACTATCAGTACTTTGTCTTAAAGAAAGTCAAGACATGTGTTACGTTTGCAATATTTTCTCATCTCTCCTTAAGCAAGTAGTACAACGCATGAGTTGTAGCTCAGAGGGAATTTAAATTGCTTCCCAGATGTTGTAAAGTACAAGTATCTAGAGAGCTCATTACCGAAAGCTAATGTGGTCTGGAAATAATCTTCTGCCTATTCAGAGCCTATTCTAACTTATTGCAAAGTGCCCGCTAAGGAGGGTGCATTCAGCCCAGGGTTAACGATGTTCCTTGACTCAGAACAAATAGTTCAGATCCGTCTTGCACAACAGTGGAATTGAGGGAATTACACAAAGAATCATGTATGTTAGGGCAGTTTTGAACCAACAGTTTCAGGGGAATTTTGCCCAGGACAAAAGGAAAAACTCTGCTGCAGCTGTACTTCATTTCGTCTGAAGAATGTAGGAAATTGGGAAGCACAGAGTTCAATCTTAAATCCATTTCAAGGGTGCCTTGCAGGTTTTTGTCTCCGATTCAATTCTGCCTGTGATTTTGCAGTTTCCTTGATCCCAGTTGCTCTCCTACACAATGGCCTCCAGCATAGGGAGCTTAAAGCTTTGTGCACAATTTTTTTAAAGTACAACTTTAGAACATGAAGCTACCTGAGCTTTTCTTTAAAAAAAAAAAAAAACCCGAGAACACTGTTATCCAAATCTCTCTTTCTCAATGATTCTAAGTCACATTTACTAGAATGCTTTTTTGTCCAGCAACACTCTTCCTCAAAGCCAAAGAACCTCTCTGGTAAAGCAATGCGTGTTATTGTAAGACAGGAAATGATCATTGCCATACACTTGGCAAAGCTCATATCATGTATTACAAACATATGTACTGGCTTTGGTAAGAGAGGGAGAGAATGAGCTGAATTAGCGTCTTGAGTACTGAGACCACAAGACACCTCACAGTCTGACAGTGCAACAAACATAGATATTGATTATACAAGCTGCATGTTGACTATCAAAATAGATTTGTGCTCTTTTGGGCACCCCTATCACACTCTCCCATCCCTTGTTTCTGGAGAGTGTAATCAGCATTGTATCATTGCTAGAGAACTGTGCCATCGTCACCATCATCTGCAACTAGTAACAATATTGATAAGATTATATATTACTTTGTTTTGTGAATGGGGGATGTCAGCAGGATGTAGACACAAAGGGGGACTAGTTAATTACAGGAAGTCCTCGACTTACAACCACAATTGAGCTCAAAGTTTCTGTTAATAAGCAAGAGAGTGGTTAAGGGAATTTTGCTTCATTTTAGGACCTTTCTTGCTGTTGTGTATGCAATATAATTAATAAAGTGTGATCTTGGAGTAAGTGCAGGGTTCTGGCCCTGCACTTCTGATTGGCTGTTAAGTGGCCGGACCGGATTGGCCCGTTCCGGGGAATCCGATTGGCCCTTAACAGAGAGTTCTTATTGATTATAAAAGCTAGCGTTCCTAGTTTGTTATTGGTTAAACGTTACAAGGTTTGTCTATATAAGGAGGGTTTTACTGATATTAAGAGAGCAAGTCACGATGTAAATAAAGAGCTGAAGTTCACCGTTCAGAAACTTGTCTCCATTCTTTCTCGCCCATATGCAAACTTAACACTGGCAATGAGGATGGGATGTGGAGACATCTGAACCAACGAAACTTCGAAGAACACTGAGCACGTGACAGACGACGCCAACAACGGAACCATGTCCGGCGGCATCGTACCACCCGCTCCGTTCGATCCAACACAAGAAGACTGGGAGTCTAACATGGATCGTTTCCAAATGTTCCTAGAGACGAACAACTTAAAGGACGCCACAGCTGGGAAGAAACGGGCGGTGTTCCTAACGCATTGCAGTCCAACCGTATTTAAGATGGCTAAAGCACTAGCCAAACCCCGAGAAGTGAAGGCCATGGATTGGGACGACCTCGAACCTATCCTGCGAGACCACTACGCTCTGACCATGCCTACGCTCGTGAGATGCCACGAGTTTTATCAAAGAAGCCAGTGAAAAGGAGAAAGCGTGGCCGACTTCATAGCAGACCTCCGAAATTTGGGAGGCCTCTGCAGATTCACCGATCTAGAAGAAGCACTAAGAGATCGCATAGTTCTGGGATTAGATGCGCCAGGCGTCCAAAGCAAGCTGATGGCGAAAGGCGACATCAGCCTTGCCGACGCCATTGCCAATGCTACCGCAGCGGAAGCAACCAAGAAGTCGGCTGCACAACTACGCTGAAACTGCACTCCGGTACCACCACCGGCCAGCGAAATCTCACCTAGTTCAGAAGGGCAGCTCGCGACAACACACCACGAGGACCTCTCTTCATCATCAGACAGCGACGAAGAAGGGGTCCATCAACTGCGGTCCGACCGGGACAGCCGAAGCCCTTACGCCCTTGCGCTGGCTGTGGAGTCAACCATGCCAGATCCGAATGCAGATTCCACGACGCACTCTGCCATGAGTGCGGGAAACGAGGCCACATCGGACGGGTCTGCCGCAGCTTGCCAGGACCCAGCCAGGCCTCAAAAGGGGCTAACTATCACCAACCGACAGGAAACTGTCCGGTCAGGCGAGAGCCAGTAAACCACTCCTACAGAAATCGAGCTTTGCAGAGAGAAGAGACTCACCATACTATACTATTGGTCACGCCTCAGCCTTGGACACTAAGAAAATCCGAGTCACGGCAGCCATCGAGAACCAGCCTTGCCACATGGAGGTCGACTCGGGATTGTCTCTCTCGATGGTGTCATGGAAGACACTCAAGCAACTCATCCCCACAATTCAACGCCAAGATCTCCATTTCCAACGCCTCATCCTCAAGGACTACCAGGGGAATCGAATCCCCGTCGTCGGGTCCTGCCTAGTCCGAGTCTCTTTCAAGAAACATACAGCATACTTACCTTTAACGGTCATCGATAGAGATAGGCCTAGCCTACTGGGCCTCCAATGGTTCGCGCCACTTGGCATTGAAGTGGCCGGTGTAAACCGAGTTGGTGGCTGTGACTGGGAGGAAGACCTTATCTCTGAGTTCAGGGTCGTCTTCGCGGACAGCTTAGGCGAGTACAAGGGGACCCCGATCTCATTCAGCTTATATCCAAAAATAGCTCCCATTCGCCTAAAGCCCCGTCGAGTTCCGTTTGCCTTAAAATCGAAAATCGATGAACAACTCGACAAACTGATAGCTCAGGGGGTGTTGGAGCCCATTGATCACTCCCCATGGGAAACCCCTATTGTAACACCCATTAAGCCAGATGGGTCAATCCGAATTTGTGGGGACTACCGGGCCACTTTGAATCACGCCCTGCAGCAGAACGCATATCCAGTTCCGGTGGTGCAGCACCTCCTCCATTCCCTGGGGGGCGGGAAAGTTTTCACTAAATTGGATTTAGCTCAGGCATATCAGCAATTACCAGTAGATGAAAAAATGGCACAGGCCCAAACTATTGTGATGCACCGAGGTGCCTTTAAATGTACCCGGCTCCATTTCGGAGTAAGTGCAGCCCCGGGGATTTTTCAGAGCCTTATGGAAAGGTTATTGCAAGGGATTAAGGGTGTGGTCCCCTATTTTGACGATGTATTAATTGCAGCCCTACAAAAAAAATCTTACAGGACTGGTTAAAATTAGTCCTAAAAAAATTCCAAGAGGCCGGTCTTAAGGTTAAAAAAAGCAAATGTAAATTGTGTACTGACAGTGTTGAGTTTTTAGGGTACCTGATTGATAGCCAGGGCATTCACCCTACCGAAAGTAAATTAAAAGCGATTAAAAATGCTCCCAGGCCACGAAACAAGGCCGCTCTCCAGGCATTCCTAGGCCTCATCTATTTTTATAATGTATTTTTACCGCACAAAGCAACTGTCGCTGAACCGTTCCACCGATTGTTAGATAAAAAAGCAATTTGGTTATGGGGTTATTGTGAAGAACAGGCATTCCGAAACGTTAAAAAACTGCTCACTTCTGACTCTGTACTCATGCAGTATAACGAGACTTTGCCGTTAGTTATAATCTGTGATGCATCACCTTTTGGGGTGGGCGCCATTTTGAGCCACGTACTGCCTAATGGGAACGAAGCCCCTGTTGCATATTTTTCAAAGACTCTGTCAAAAACAGAGCGGAACTATGGACAAATTGATAAAGAAGCCCTCGCAATAGTCTCAGCTGTGAAAAGATTTCACGAATACGTGTATGGTAGGGTTTTTACTATTGTGACTGACCACAAGCCTTTGTTGGGGATAATAGCCGGAGATAAGCCAACTCCCTACATATTATCCCCTAGGATGACCCAATGGTCAGAATTCTTAGCTGCTTATAACTATCGGCTGCAATACCGCCCAGGGAAGGCCATTCCCCAGGCTGACGCATTGAGCCGAGCACCGCTTCCAGAGACTCTCGACGATCCGACACCAACGGTAACCACGTTGCAAATTGAAGTGCTCAACTCGCTGCCACTGACCGCCCGAGATATCACGAGAGAAACCAAATGCGACCACACCCTAGCACGCGTCCTAGGCTGGGTAGAACGCAGATGGCCATTGGACCAGTTATCAGATGACGTCACACCATTCAAAACTCGACAGACCGAACTCTTCTCCCAGAAAGGCTGTGTTATCTGGGGCGATAGAGTCGTTATCCCAGAACAGCTCCGAAAAGCGCTGCTGAGAACTTTGCACGATGGCAAATGAAAGCCTTTGCACGAAGCTACGCATGATGGCTGGGCATTGACAAGCAAATCGAACAGTGGGTTAAAGCTTGTCCCAAATGCCAAGAAGTCAGCAACGCCCCACCAAAAGCCATGCCTACTGAATGGGAGACACCACGTGGACCCTGGTCCCGAATTCACCTGGACTTCGTGGGGCCAACCAAGGGCCACACCTTCCTGCTTACCGTCGATGCCTACTCCAATTGGCTCGAAATTCATCACATGACGACTACGACCTCCGAGGCGGTCATCAAGATTCTAAACAGACTCTTTGCAACCCACCGATTACCAGACGTCCTGGTATCCGATAACGGCCCTCAATTTACTGCACTAGCGTTTGAGCAGTACCTCACTGACCGCGGCATCCGCCATGCGCTCACCTCGCCTGCGCACCCTGCGACCAATGGCCGAGCAGAACGCATGGTTCAATTTGTGAAAAAAACCTTGTAAAAGGTAGACTACGACAACATTGACGACAAGGTCAACCAAATCCTCTTTTTGCAACACATCACCCCACATAGCGTCACCAACAAAACTTCCACTGAGCTGCTAATGGGACGAAAGCTCCGCTCCCACCTTGACTGGTTGCACCCTGCGTATGAACCAGAGAAACCACTAGGATCCAGTGGCCGCTGTCGCACCTTCCAGGTAGGAGACCTGGTTTATGCAAAAAACCTATTGGGCGACCCGTTGTGGGTGGAAGCGACAGTAGTACGTGTAACCGGCCCTAGATCCTACCTCGTGCAATGCCTTGACGATAAACTTTGGAAACGGCATATCGACCAATTACGGTCGCGGCTTGCACCGGCCAATTCACCACTCCCCTATGACCAAACTGAGGGGGGGAGGTACGGAAGAAGATGAAGCCCTAGGAAACCCGTTCGAGGGAAACGACGATTTAATTAAAACTCAGGAAGTGGAGTCGGAGGGAGAAACGTCTGCACCTCAGGGAATCGAGGAAAATGTGGGCAACGATGTAGAAGTGAACTCTGAACCAGAGACAGCCCCACTGCCAGACAACGATCTACCTCAGCGAGATTGCAACCAGCCGATACAACGAAAATCAAAGAGACTAAAAAGACAACCGTCCTATTTAAGGGACTATGTAACTGCGCCCTGAACTAAGGAACCAGGAGGAAGGGGTGTTGTGTATGCAATATAATTAATAAAGTGTGAGCTTGGAGTAAGTGCAGGATTCTGGCCCTGCACTTCTGATTCGCTGTTAAGTGGCTGGACCGGATTGGCCCGTTCCGGGGAATCCGATTGGCCCTTAACAGAGAGTTCTTATTGGTTATAAAAGCTAGCGTTCCTAGTTTGTTATTGGTTAAACGTTACAAGGTTTGCCTATATAAGGAGGGTTTTACTGATATTAAGAGAGCACGTCATGATGTAAATAAAGAGCTGAAGTTCACCGTTCAAAAACTTGTCTCCATTCTTTCTCGCCCATGCGCAAACTTAACACTTGCCATAGTTGTAAAGGGAGTTTGTTGAATTAGTAATAGGTTGTTCCGTGAATTTGGCTTCTTCATTGGTTTTGCTTGTCAGAAGGTCCCAAAAGGTGATGACATGACCCCTGGGACATTGCAGTCATCATAACTATGAATCAGTTGCCAAGTGCTGACAGTGGTCGGATTCAAATCTTTTTACTACCGCTTCTGTGGGCGTGGCTTGGAGGACGTGGCAGGGGAAGGAGACTGTAAAATCTCCAGTCAGAGGTGGGATTTGCTGGTTCTCAGAACTACTCAAAATTTCCGCTAGCGATTCTCCAGAACTGGTCAGAACCTGCTGAATACCCACCTCTGGTGGCTGACCATGGGAGGCTGCAATGGTTGTAAGTGTGACATAAGTCACATTTTTCAGTACCATTGTAATTTCAAATTATCACTAATTGAACTGCTATAACTTAACGACTAGCCTAGTGATGGCCAACCTATTTGTTTTCACGCACTGAAAATTCGCACACGCATGTGCGAGAGCGCGCACTTATGCCTGCACCCATAATGCACACAAGACTTTCCCATGCTTCCCCTGCCCCCTGCACATGCTCACCCATCTCCTCCATGCGCCCCGCCCCAACGCATGCATGGCAGATACCTGAAAATCAGCTGGCTGGTGGGAGGCATACACGCATGCCCAGTGAAACTGAGCTGGGGTGATGGCTCGCGTGCCCACAGAGACGGCTCTGCATGCCACTTCCGGCACACCTGCCATAGGTTTGCCATCAGGGGACTAGCCTGTATTCCCCATCTCTGCTGCAAGAGGCTCAGGTTTACCACATTTCAGTTTGAGCAAAATCTGTAGGTTTGTTTTACATCCCTAGGGAGTATTTAGGGTTTAAGATAGGAAAATCAAAATCTTATAAACAAATCCTACTGAATTGAATAGAATCAGTTCCCACATAAATCTTGTCCTTTAATGGAGTGCCATAGATGCATTATGCAGCTTTGGGTTAGAAGTGTCAACTCAGAATTGAAGGAGACCAAGTTATCTAGTGGTTCATCTCTTTATCTCTAATTATTGGGAGAGCGGAGACGTGTGCATGCTCACCTCTTGCTAAGATTTCTTAAATAGGCAGTGCACTTTTGAGCCTTACATAATGTCCATTTTCAGTGGAATTGGATCTCTCATAAATACTGCGTAGCCCTTTAGTTGGAATGTTCTCTGGGGATCCTCTGATACAGGACATCTGCTGCGTGGGTTCTGCTAAGGTTTTCTTTCACATGAGCTTTTCTGTAAATATTCTGCTGGTATTTGGCATTGGTTTGCAGTTTCTCTCTCTGTCTTTCTCACCACATTCAGTTTCTTTTTCTCTGGCAGTTAGTGTGCCTTTGTGTCAGTAGAAGAGCAACAACATCTCTTTGTTTGTGCTATCAGACCAAACAGCATCTGGCTGTGCTATTGTTTAATCTCAAGAGAGAACTCTTCTGATAGCTACAGAAAGCCTCTTAGGATAAGCAGGCAAATTAAATACCTTCATTTAGCAAAGCAGGCACTGAGGTCTCAAGCAAGCAGGCAGGAGAGCCAAGAATTTGCCCTCTTGATTCTCTCTAGAAAAATATCATAGTTCTCTGTTACTGCCAGCCAGGATTACCAAACTGCTACCTTTTATGGGAATATTCCCATCTGATTCCTGAGCCTCTCTTATCAAGTTGTATTTCTAGGAATCATTAATGTGTTCCAGTGTTAGGTTCCAGTGGAACTCCAAGTTCCATACAATTGATCTTTGAAAAACGTCAAAGTCTGGGCTGCAAAAATTTGGATGACCATTAGAGGCCAGCAGTTTATATCTCTTATATCTCGCTGCCATTTAGGTGTTTAGATTTTGGCATTGATTTATTTTTTAAATTAACACTTCCAGTTTATTCAGTTCCATTTATTGATTTCCAAGAGTAGACAGACATTATTTGGCAGTTTATCTTGGAGGGAGAGAACACCAAACTTCCATATTTTGGAGGAGGATATTGTTTAATCTAACATTTCTTGCTGGCAGTGATCCTGCTTTACCAGGATGTCATGACTTTCTTTGGGTCTAAGTGTTGTTGTTGTTGTTGTTTTTAATTGGCTTGTGCTGTGTCTTTGATGAGAGAGGAAGAGAGATGGAAACTATTCCATTAGCATAGCCATTATTCAGTGATAATTATTCTTAATACTCTTATTATTGTGAGATGCCTTTGAATTGTAAATCCAGCCTAGATAGTATGGTGCTGGAATATTCTGGATAACTGCTCAATTTATGCTATTATATTGTTTATTAAAACTACAGTGCTGCCAAATTGTTGTCTATAGTAGCAGTACAAGAGACATGATAAAAACATGATAAATATCCATAGTAAACATATTCCCACTCACTTCTATGTAACATCCAGCATTGAAGCACACACAGTAAGAAGAAAAGACATCCACATTCAGTTAAGAAATAGTATAACTGAATTATAATCTCAATCCTAAAATCCATTCCAATCATCTCATCTAAGATATGAGTCTGAGGGTATGAGTTGAAGGATGTTCTCATGAGGAGACCGGGAGTTCTAATCCCACTATGGCTGTGAAAGCCAGCTGGGTAACTTGGGCCACTCACTCTTTCTCAGCCCAAATCACCTCACAAGTTGGTTGTTATGGGGAAAATTGGAAGAGGAGGTGCATTGGATATATTTGCTGTCTTGAGTTATTTGTCAAAATAATAAAGCTGAGATAGAAATCGATTAAAAAACAACCAAAGGCCCACTATGGCTTCCTTCCCTCAGGAGCCAAGAGTGAGGAACCCCGCTCTTCCCTTTCAGGGCTGATGCTTCCTGTTTGAGAGACATTAGAGCTGATGAATAGAGGACCAAAACTATTTATCTCGAGGGCAATCTCCAGCTCTTCTGCTGTTGTCTTCTTCATTTCTTTTCCTTAACTTTTTAAAGCATTGTGCTTTTCCCCTCCTCATTTTTTTCCCATCATTGCTTAATGTCATGTGTTAATTTCTGTTTGCTATTAATTTCCTTTCCTTTATTCGATTTATTTTTTCCCCCACTCCAGAAGACTCTGGTATTTTACAAAACTTCTCACCCTTTCTTGATGTCCAGGTTTCATAGCTGGTCTCATAGCTTTAACTATTCAAAGCTTTAAGTCTATGGAGGTTCTCAGTCACCTGGGTTATGGTTGTCCCAAAGGTGCTTTTTCAGGAGGTAACTGGACTTTCTTGTTTTTTCTTTGAAGATGTTTCACTTCTCATCTAAGAAGCTTCTGCAGCTCTGACTGGATGGTGGGGAATAAAAGGATATAAAGAAGCTGAAGAAGCTTCTTAGATGAGAAGTGAAACATCTTCAAAGAAAAAAAACAAGAAAGTCCAGTTGCCTCCTGAAAAAGCACCTTTGGGACAATCACGACCTGAATGACTGAGAATCTCCATAGACTTTTAGCTATGCACTGTGGAATGAACACCCTTCAAATGGTGTGGGAGTATGAACAGATTTCCAGAAAAATTGCAGACTACAGAAACCATTTGCACTGCTCAGGTGACCCCGAGGACACAGATAAACCTCCAAATGTTTCAACAACCGTTTAAAAGGATGTAAATGACCAGCTGTCTGCAAGGAATGTAAATCCTTCTATTCCCCACTATCCTGTCTGAGCTGAAGAAGCTTCTTGGATGAGAAGCAAAACATCTTCATTGAAAAAACAAGGAAGTCCAGTTGGCTCCCGAAAAAGCACCTTTGGGATATTCAAAGCTTTGTTTTCCTAGAAATATTTTTTATCTTTCATGATTTGTCATTGCTTTCCTCTTTAGGGTTAACCCCTTTGCTTCTCTGCATAATCGCTCTTTTTATGCATTCTTGAGCCCAAGAAAACAAAAAAACTGTTTACTAACTTCACTTATTCACCTTAATCTCTGATAGCATTTTAACAGAAAACTTGCTTGTCAGTCCCATTCATTTTCTTCTGCTCACAAACCAAAACAATTCTGTTTGAAAAGATAGAAGCAGCTACTTTGGCATTCATCCTAGGAACTCAAAACATGAAAGTAGATAAGCATTCTCACTTTGAGGAGAACTTTTCCAAAAGTTAATACTTGGGACTCCTCTACTTTCCTCCTAATGAATCAGTCTTAGCCCCTCTGAATGTGGTGTTACAAGTACCAAATATTTGCATTGATTAGAAAAGAAAGTCTCCAAAACAGCATGAGAAATTTGCTTCAGTAACTTCATCCTGTGCTTACCATAGTCAGCCAAATCCACTCACTTATAGGAAGCTGTTTTTTCCCCTCCCCTCAAGGCCTCCTCATTTTCCTCCATCTTGTCACTCCCATAAAAATTGGTAGCAGATTTACAACAGAGAAGGCCCTATTTCATTGTCAGTGATTAAAGGCAACATGGGTTGAGCTGAGCCAACTGGGAGGAATTAAATCTCGGAGTCTGCCACTCATATGATCTTTAAAGCCTCTTAGGAAAGCTTTTATTTGCTGTCCAGGGGATACAAAGGAGTCAGGGATTTGACTCATTCAGCAGTTTGAAAAGGAAGAAAATTCCTAGAAGAATTAAATGTTATGTTTGTGTATCAGACAAAGGATTATTTTAGAAGGTGAAAAATTAGGCTGGGTGCTGAACCTAGTTGTCACTGACTCCTCTCACCACCCTGATTCATGGTCAGGTTAAAAAAAAAAGTCAAGGGAGCTTTCAGTCATTCTCAAACAATATTGGCAAGAAATTCAGGCATTTTATGGCAGTTTTCACTTATTATAGAATATAGAATACTGGATGAACCCACCCTTTCTCTGAGGACCACCAAAATGCTGCAGCCCACCAGTTGGCGATCACTGTTCTATAGCAGCCCCAAGAGCATCTCCATACATCAGTATTTAAATCTGGTGGTGTTATTGTTTGCCATTTTTCCTAAAATAAGGGACATTTCCTCTTTTAAAACACTTTAAACAGGTCAACCATTTCAGTGTCCTCTCCCTAGAATCATTGACTCAGGCAATAGAAAGAGAGATGTAAATACTCTTCATTTTTTCATTGCTACATGGTAGGATTTCAAATGGGTCTTTTTCTTTGCTCATGATATTTATAGCATAAAGGTATATATAGCAACCTTGGCCTTCAAGTCTATTGTGTATGTGCTGACTTGACTCATCCTTTTGCCATTTTGCCAGGCTGTTTCACACTTAGGTAGAAAAGGTCAATGGAGCTTTCAGTCATTCTCAAACAATATTGGCAAGAAATTCAGGGCTGGGCAACTTTTTAATGGCAAACTTTTTTCTCTAATCATAGAATACGGAATATCAGAGTTGGAAGATATTGGAGATCTTCTTTTCTGACCCTCTGGCCAAAGCAGAAGACCCTACACCATTCTGGACAAATGGCTGTCCAATCTTTTCTAAAAACTTCCAGTTGTTGAACTTCCGGTTTGCAAGCTTTTGGCGGTGGCAGGGATTTGCGACCGCGCGATCCCTGCTGCGTTCGCCGCCAAGGTTCCCCCGATCCATTTGGATCTGGGGGATATAGCTGCCCCGTAGAGGCAGCTGAAGACAGGGGGGATCCGGCAAGGGGTTTGGGGGTGCCGCAAACCCCCTCCCCAGCCGGCTAAACCCCCTTTTCCTGAGGCGGAGGAACGGCGGTCAGCAATGGCCGCCACGAAGAAAGCTGCAGCCGGGTAACCAGGTGCAGGAGGGAGAAAGTCGGAAGAAAAGTGAAAGTTGCTTCTATCGGGACAAGACGGGAGAAAGTGACCTGGAACCTAGAAGGCTGCTAAGTATATATTGTTCCTTGTGAGAGTTATAAGCTGCGAATACTCTAAAAGGGAAAGTTTTTTCCTTGTTCTACTCTCCTTCCTAAAGTGACAGTGGAAAAAAAAGAAAGAAAGAAAAAACCTTTTGGCTGTGAGTGGGAAGGGAGAGTGGAAAAAATAAGAGCAAAATTTGAAAATAAAGAGAATATTGCCTAGAATTGCAAAGAGTTTAAAAACTTCCAAAAAATATATTTGAAAAGGATTTGTGACTACTTTAACCCCAGAAAGAGAAAGTGAAGAAGAAGAAGGTATCTAAAAGAAACAGTCTGTTTGGATTGTTTGGTGATTTTGGAACCTTTGGAAATTACTTCTGATTAAACCATCTGGGTGGTTGTTTGGGGAAACCTTTTCTCTACACAATGGCATCATCTATGGATGAATTGAAACTTATATATCAAAAATATGAAAGAGAAAAACAAGGAGGGGAAGATGGTCTTGGCACTATTTTTCAATACTTAGAAATGGTGGTTTATACTTATGTGAAGCAGAATGAGGATGATGGGGACGAAGAAGAAGAAGAAGCCATCTTTGATGAACAAATGATTTTGACTGGAAAAGGGAAAAAGCAAGAGAAAAAGGAAAAAAGGTCTTTGAGATCTGGAAAAACAGCCCAAAAAGAGAAGAATAAGGTGAAAAGAGGACATTGTGTTAAGAGACAACAGAAAGGGGGAAAGCAGAATAAAAGGGAGGTGGAGAGACAAGGGGTTAAAGAAGACAAGGAGAAGAAGAAGCAAGAGAGAAAGGAAGGGATGAGAAGTCCTAATGGTGGGGAGCAAGATGTGAAGAAGCAAAAGTTTTTTAGAGATAATGGATAAATTTTATTGTTAAAGGGATTCTAGAAAGGTACATAAGACTGCATTTTTATACTTGTATTTAGAAGTAATCATAGAAAATTAGAAATAATATGTAACTTAAAATGTGATAAAATATTTAACATAAATTAGTGAAATTTTTGGTTAAGAAAAGGGAGTACTGTAATGAAACATGATTTAAGATTGTGATGTGGGGGGTGGGGTGTAATAATTTTTGGAAAGCATAGGTGTTCCCACAAAGGCATGATATTTAATTGAAATGGATAAAATGTTCAAGATATAAATGATTGTTAATATTAATGATTAGAATATGGTATACTAGCAAAATCTTTGTGAAATGAGATTTGAAGTAGAAGAAGGAGGAACATTTTAATGAAATATTGAGCTATAATATGTGATGTGGGGGGGAGGAATAATTATGGAAAATGGGGCTCCCATAAGAGTATGTGATTTAATTGAAAAGCAATGAGTTAAATGTTTAAGATATGAATGAATATTAATATTAATGAATAGATTTGTATTATTTTTGATAATATAGTATAATTTTAAAATGTACCAGACAGAATCCCAATGTATGTTATGTGTTTTATATTAAGTATTATAAATATAGGGGAAAGAGATAAAGGCATCATACTCCATATAGTGTACAGGAGAAGTATTTCTTCTTCTTTTTTTTTAAGAAGAAAAATAAATGGTTGGCTGGAATAGAACAGACAAAGAATAATAAATATTATGATATGAATTGAGAGGAGATAAATAAAATAAAATAAAATTGAGAAAATTTAAAGGAGAGAAGAAGTTATATAGAAAATTGAAAATGTTGATAAGATATGGAATGGTATGTAAAATGAATATGAATTTGAATTTGTGTCTGTACCAAGAGTTTTAACCCGGGACTAAGCAACTTTCAGAAAAGATATTTTTTATGCTTTTATGTTTTGTGTTTATGTGTATTTATGTATTGTTTGTTTTGAAAATAAAACTTGTTTTTAAAAAAATAAAATAAAAACCTCTAGTTGTTGGCATACCCACAACTTAGAGGCAAGCCATTCATATTTATTTATGCAGAGTAAATTTATTTTTAAGGCCATAGGCATTTTGGCCAATTTGACTGAATGGAAAGATAGATATAGAGGCAGGTAAACAGGCAAGCAACTCTCCATGATAATCTATGATAATCTACTGGTCTTTCGGGGCTTCAAATGACCCATCACCCATCACCTCTGTAACTGTCCTTGTTGCAGGCTGTCTTCTTTTCTTCCATTTTCCCTTCTTCAGCATTACAACCTTCAGAGAGCTACCATAGATATTTACATATTATATCTGAAGATGCCTTGACTGAGAATTGTGAGTCGCTTGAAGATCCACTTATTGGTTTTCTTGACTATACATGGTATTCTCTGGAGTCTTTTTCAACATCTACAAAAGCATAAATATTCTTCCTAGGCTGCTTCCTCAAAGTCCAACCATTGCTTGCATGATTCTGATCTTTGTAAGTATATAGACCTATCATAGCATCTGAATATATTTTCTAAGGTCTTCATGGCTTCTCTATCAAGCATTAGACTGTGGTATATTTCTTAACACTTGGTTTCTTTTGCTGTTGATGGTTGATCCTAAAAAGCAGAGGCTATCCCCCACTTCAGTAGTTTCATTAATACTGAATGTTCTACCTATTGTCATTAGTTGTCCTCATATTTAATTTTTATCTCATTTTCCACTGTGCTCTTTGATTTTTATTACTAGTTCTTGTAGATCCTTTGCATTTTCAGCTGTTTCTTCTTCCAATTTTAAAAAAAACCATGCACATCTTCTAGTAATTCGGTTTCTCTTAATATATATTCAACATATAAATTGAATTAGGGAGAATTAAATGAAATCAAATAAAGATTTGCTATATTGAAGTGATTCTTGATCCTTACCTGTCCTTGGTTTTAGATATTGTGGCCATAGCAAGGAGAACTTTCATATAATTAAGTTGCACAAGTAGTGATGGTTCCTGAGCCAGTCATATTTGGTGACAGTTCAAAGCCTTGATTACATCTTATCTTGACTACTACAATACATTCCACTGTACCTTAGTGTATTTA
Organism: Hydrophis major; assembly: GCA_033807585.1. Classification (NCBI taxonomy): domain Eukaryota; kingdom Metazoa; phylum Chordata; class Lepidosauria; order Squamata; family Elapidae; genus Hydrophis; species Hydrophis major. The sequence continues at coordinate 265,849,234 of CM066328.1, forward strand.
CTGTTTGATAGCTTATCTGAGTTGGTTGTTCCTTGACTAGAGTATAATTCACTGTGTGATTGTGACAGTAAAACAACAGGAACAAGGACTTCGCTAAGTGCCCTTTTGCTACATAGTTCAAGAACTAATACATTTTCAAAACTTTTATAATCAGATATACATCATCTTTTTTTAAAAAATATAGTTTATTAGTTTTTACAATTAAAACCAACCAACAATACATACACAAATAAGCAAAGGAAAAGAAAGGAAGAGAGAGAAGGAAAGAAGGAAAAAAATTAGAAAAAAGAAAGAAAAAGAAAAAAGGAAAAAAGAAAAAAAGAAAAAAGAGAGAGAGAGAAGGTTAAAAGCATTCTTATTTTTACAGTTTGCAAGATCTTTTTTCATAACCTTAATTTATGTCATCTACACACACCTGTTCTTTACTTATATCGCTACCTCATTATTATAGGTTAATACTTTTCTCTTATGCCTTATGATATATAATTTATCTTTGGTCAATCCAATTATACCAACAATTCCAGCTATCATAATATAGTGAAGTGTCTTTGTTTTTTAGCGCCAAAGTCAATTTATCCATTTCTGCACATTTTGAAATTTTTTCAATAATCATTTCATCTGATGGAGTTTGATGTTGTTTCCAGTGCTGAGCGAAGGCTAATCTGGCCACTGTTAAAATGTGTATTGTTATGTATTTAGCTTTTTGGGAAATTTGTTTATTAAAAATCCCTAACAGGAAGGACTCTGGTTTGTATTCGATCTGCTCTTTTGTAATTTCTTCCAACCAAGTTTTGATTTTCTTCCAGTACTTTTGGGTTTCTGTACAAGACCACCACATATGGAAAAAGGTTCATTCTTTTTTCCTGCACTTCCAGCAATATGGACACATGCTAGGGTGCATCTTCGCTAACCTCGAAGGGGGGAGGTGCCATCTATAAAACATTTTATAAAGATTTTCCTTATATTCTGCCAATTTGGTGATCTTATTATTTCTGCCCCAAACTTTCTCCCATTCCGCTAATGTGATGCTGCGCCCTACGTTCTTACTCCAAGCGATCATATTTCCTTTTACGATTTCTTCATCATCTAAGGAGGAGGAAACTCAATGATGAATATTGTAAAATCTTGTCAGTCTGAAGGGCCTTAATCTTGCTCAAATGCAATAAAATAATATTCCTAAAATGTGATTAGGAAACAAGGCTTGGCTGAGCTCAGTGTACCTAAAAGAATACTTTGTGAGTATGAGCTTAATGAAATCTCAACTGCCAGCTACTACATACATAGGCTGATCACAAAATGGCAATTTTCAAGGCTTACTCATGAGGAGCAGCTGTCCAGAGTACTGTAGATAATGTCTACAATTGTTCCTTCTTCCAGAATGGTGTTGATGGTCGGGATCCAACATCCAATTGCAATTTTCTTCACAAATGCTCCATGCTAATGAGCAGGACATTGGCTCATTATGGTCATCCCAGGAAGTGTCCTCTGAACAGCTCCAATTCCATGATATGTGCCCATTCACATTGCCATAGTGAATGGGCATACAGGCCCACAGAATTGTGGGCACACACCAACATGCATTTCCTTGAATTTGCATGCATCCATGCATTTTTTTTCTTTGTGTGATCCAGAGCTAGCATTGTCTGTGAAAAGGACATCTTGGTTGTGGATACATGTATTGAGTCCCATGAACGACATGACTTCTAAACTGAGACTCATAGAGACAAAAGTTCAGCAGCTTTACTGCCAGGACCACCAAAACATTGTAACCACCAGATTGAGCAAGACATGTATAAAGCCCAGATATGTTGCATTACCATCCTGCCTGACCGTCAAATCAACTGACTTCAAACCTTAATCTTCTAGCAAAGATGGACCAATTGTGGTTCTCCTGGCAGAAACTGTTGGAAGTAGTAGATCAACAAAATCTGGAGGACATAGCACATTCTTTAACTCTATGTTACATCTTAGATTCATACAGAATAATGTGTGTGTTTGTGTCTTTAAATGTGTAAGAGAAGATTACAAACCTCCTTCACCTACAGTGTGTCTTCATATCTGCCTGAGATCATTTTCTGATTTAAGAAAATGACCTTTTAATTGTGTCTTGAGAGACCTATTCAGATGAATGCAGACAGATGCCACATGACCAAGGGCAGGTCACTCCAGATGTTCCTAAATTACTACTCCAGCATCTATCATAACTGACCACACTTTCCAGGGATGCAAAATCATAATTCAGTAACAGCTGGATAGCTGCACTTTGCCTACCTTTACCTACAATGCTATCAGCATGCAGATTATTAAATTTATAATAGGTTATATACGAGAAATGTACTATTTGTAGAGATACTAGCTGAAGAAACCATCACCCGATCATATGAAAACATTTTCTTCCTTAACCTTTCACTTTTTAATCAAATAAGCAACTCTGACAGAAAATTTCATTCACTGCTCAAATGGCATGACAGGCTGTGGCAGCAGAAGGCAGGAACATATCTGGAAGAGCAATGAATAGAAATGGCGGGGGAAATATTGTGATCCTTCATGCAGAGATAAAGCAAGCAGCAGACTGAGCTTGTTCAAAGAAATACCTGTAAAATTTTAAATAGTTTTTTCAGCCGCAGCTACGTGTGCCATACAACAGAACTTTTTAATTGAAAGCTAAAGGGTGTCTGATCGTAATACTTTGTAGGTGCTCATTCTACAAACACAAGCCATTCCTAGTTCTGGAGAATTTCACAGGCCTTCTGCAAAGGCCTTTAATTTATTTTGAAGCCTAGATAAATCTCGCTGAGAGATCAATGACACGTTTACTCTAATACATGTTTTCTCTCTTTTTATACTCTCTCTCCCTTTCACACACACATGCACACACACACATGCACACAAATACACCATGCACACACAGACGTAATATGTCAATGAAGACTCAATCATCCAGACACACAGACTTAATGAAAACATGTCCAGATATATGAATTAAGTACTGTGTGTGCACACTCAAATATATATGTCAAGGTGATTCTTATCCCCATCTGAATGGTGAAAAACTGAACAGAATCTGCAATCATATCCTGCTCCCAGTGTTTGTAGAGTTTTTGTCACTAAGTTCAGGGAGTGAGGGATCCAGAAGGATTGCCCAGGTCCTCTGTGGCTATAGTTGCCCCTGTGGTTTGAATGCTGGATTGCAATTCTATGTAGTTATTGTAAGGTTTTACATGTTTCTAATATAATGAACTATCGGTAGGAGAAGACTGATTGTTAGTAAAATAGTTTATCCCAGGGACAGACAATTAGTTTTCTCAGAGGGCTACACAAGAAACTGGGATAGTTGTAGAGGGCCAAATGAAAAAGTTGGACTTAATTCTGTTCAATATCAAATTTATTGCTTTATAAAAAGCAGTAAATCATATGGTTTTGATTTGAATAGTTGCTACTAGAAAGAATACATGTTATGTCTTTTTTGTCAGTGTATGAGAGTTCATGAATTGGAATAGATATGGTAACAGGTCTGCCAGTGGGAACTGTTTGGTGACTAAGAAATAGCACCTGTTGTGAGCTAGACAACTTGAAGACTGGGCGTGGCTTAGGCTTACTGGTCTGTATATGACAGTTTGTCCTTGGATCTTTGACTCTGTAATATCTTGCTTCTGTGTTTATATAGCTTCTGTGATTATAACTTCTGGATTCTTCTGGTTCTGACTTCTGCATAGTATTGTATACATGCATCATACTGTATATTATTGTATATAAAGAAATTTCTTCTATAAATGAATCCTGCTGAATTATTTACTTGTGTGCTGGTTGGATTGCTGCAAACTCTAGCATTATTTACATTTGATTTCTAATTTCCAACTGACCTCAATCAATTTCCAAGTCAATGGACATAGGAAGGACAGGGACAGACAAAGGGCTGGGTGTGGCTTGGAGGTCATAAATGTCTGGTTTATCTTGTGATTTGGTTAGCTTTTGTGATGCTTTGATTGAGGCTAGCTTATTGGTGCAAGAGTCAAAGAGGGAGGATTAAATTAGGAACAACAGTTTAGGGGTGGGCAGTGAATGATAAGAGAAATGTTTATTAATGAGCACAGAATGCAATCAATCCAATGACCCCTTCTAGTCTTGCAGCTCCACAGTGGCCTAACCACAATGGACATCAGGAGAATGCCACTCACCTATTTAGGTTTTTCAGCAATTCGTCTTCAGATGAAATAGCTCAGTGTAACATGAATGAGTGATGGTGGCTCATTGTGGTTTATGAATTGATAGACAATGTAAACATCTATCATATTATCAAAACAGAGGTTGGGTCCAAAAAAATGAGGGACATAATTATGGATTAAGACATTATTTTGACAACTAAACTTGGTGAAAGTTACATTCATGTTTAATTCCACACTTTTAATGGAGTGGTTTTTTTCAGGTATGATTTTTTTTAAAGTATCAAAGCAGTATTTCTTGTGCTACCTACTTGTGTTGGACTACAATTCAAAAATTTCATAATTAGTGTTAAGCCTGGGTTCCCCAACCAGGGTTAAGGAGACAAGCTAAACAGAATGTGCAGCGTTAGTCAGATAGGCTCACAGATAAATGAGTGAGATAAGTTTTTATGTTTATTAACATACAGTAAAAATAACAGATACGCTTGTGCTATCAAAAATATAGTTTATTCCATTTATAGCATAGTCAAAATAACAGTCCATTAGTCATGTATCGTTTGGTCAGTCCATTCAAGGATATTCAGTTAGCAAAGTCCGTGTAGAATATCCAATGTCAGTTCACTTACAAATCAGTCCTTTGTCTCCCATTCGAGTAGCAGTCTTGAGTCTATGCAGTAATTAGAGATCATCAAAGCCAGAGAGAGAGCAAGCTGTCGTCTTGCTTCTTTTAAAGTGCTTTCACAACCACTCCCCTAATTACATTCCCATATTTAAAGTTGCAGACACTTTAACTTATAAACTATGATTACATATTTATTATTTTACCTAAACCAGTTAGGGTAAACAATGTTATCCCTAACAATTAGTTTAGCCTTTAATTCTGGCAGGAATTTGGAAGAGTATATCAAGTAAATCAGACTGCTGAAACATCATAGGGAAGCCAGATCAAATTATGACTGGTAGCCTGCTTGTGCCTCTTTCTTTTCACCAGGTGGTGCTGTTTGACAAAGAATATGTGTGTGTGTATGTGTGTTTGTGGCACACAAAGGTAGGTGTAGCAGAAATCCTGATCTGTGTGCACATACTGAGAACAAGAAGCAGCAAAGAAAACACTCTGGAGGAAGAAGGAAATAAATTGCTCTTATCTGGCATTGTAATAATTTAACTGAAAAATAATTTATGACATTAGGTCGGTAAGCAGGTAGATAGGTAAATAAATAAGTTTGCCTCTGAGACAGATTCTGAAGTCAATTTCTGGCAATTACACTGCAGTCAATTGACAGTTATCACCTATTAGAGAGAGCCGTGGTAGCACAGTGGTTAGAATGCAGCATTGCAGGCTAATTCTGCCAACTGCCAGCAGTTCGATCCTCACCAGCTGAAGGTTGATTCAGCCTTAATTCTTCCAAGGTTGATAAAATGAGGACCCAGATTGTTGGGAGTAATAAGCTCTGTAAACTACTTACAGAGGGCTGTAAAGCACAGTGAAGCGGTATATAAGTCTACGTACTATTGCTAGTGCTATGATCTCTCTCATCCTTTCCTCTCTGAGAGAACCATGAGAGAGAGGCTGCCCTATTAACTGACAACATTTTTGGTCCTACTTATAAAAAATGTCATTATTTTTTCTTCCTTTTTAAAATTTCCTGAACAGAAAGGTGTATTTCACCAAACAAAGCCCCAGGGCCATAAAAGGCTTCCAAGTTCACTGAATGAATTTTGATATTTGTATTTAATCCTGCATCTCTCTTGATCACGTCGCCCAGAAAGGAAGCTATTATTAAGGAGCTGGAAAGAATTCCAAGAAGTCATGTTTCCTTACCCTGTTTAAGGCAAGTTTTGTTTAATAATATTGTGCTCTGCTTTTATATGTTTGATTGTTTTTATTGTAAATTGCTTGGTAAGTGAAGCAATATAGACATATATTAAAGATGAACAATAGGAGTTCTATTGCTTAAAAAAAACAATGCAGATATTATTTGGAATAATACTGCATTATCAAGGCAGTTTGTGTTTTGCCTTACAAATAATATATTAATATCAATAGTCATTTTTCCATCAAAGTACAATGTTATTTTTCTACCAAATGTTCAGTTAAACTTCCATCATCCCTAGCCAACAAATGAGGATAAGTGAACTAGAGAGAATTGTACTGACTTGAGAGCCATTTGCAGTTGTTCCTTTCCAATTGCTGTGGGAAGGAAGAAGCACGAAAAAGCACCTTCTAAGGAATCAGAAATTTACTCGAGGTAGATTTAAGTAATAAAGAATGGAGAGAGGAGAATAGGAGAAAACTTAAACACAGTAAACTACAATAAATGGTACTGACTTTAGGAATCTTGAGTGGGGGAAAGGCACTGATTTCCAACTCCCGTAGTGCAGTAAAATAAGGCATTAAGAGCTACCCTCACTTTTTTTACTTTTTCATGATACTAGAAACTAGCCATTTCTATAGCAACAAATCTATCTAATCGGTAAACCCACCCAAAAATGGGAGTAGATCTTAATGCCTTATTTTACTGCACCAAAGGAGTTGGAAGTCAATGTCTTGTTTTTCCTTTTTCCCTTGCTTTCCCCCACTATCCACTTCCCTTTTTCCTTCCCTAATTTCCCTAATATTTGCTTTTGTATTCTCTTTGTAGGTCATATTATAAATTAATAAAACTATTAGGAATCAGGAATCTTGAGAAAATGATTTATGGACAATCTTCCAGCAATCTACAGGTTGAATCTTCACCCTGGTCTTTTTTTGTGAAGACCTAAGAATCTTTTTTGAGAAGCTGCTGATTGAAAAAAAAAATGAAATTGCATGCATGACTTATCATCAAAAGTTCTATCACAGGTAGTCCTCAACTTACAACAATTCATTTAGTAACCATTCAAAGTTACAATGGCACTGAAAAAAGGAACCATTGACCATTTTTCACACTTATGACCTTGGCAACATCCCCTTGGTCATGTGATTTACATTGGTTTGACTGACAAGTGACTCACATTTATGACAGTTGCTGTGTCCCAGAATCATGTGATCTTATTTTGTGACCTTCTGCCAAGCAAAGTCAATGGGGAAAGCAGATTCACTTAACAACAGTGTTACTAATTTAAGAACTGCAGTGATTCACTTTACAAATGAGGTGAGAAAAGTCATAAAATGGAGTCACTTAACAAATTTCTCACTTAACAACATACATTTTGGGCTCAATTATGCTTGTTAAATTGAGGACCATCTGTATTTCTCCTCTTCCTCTAGTCTCCATTCTATTTCAGTCTCATTATCTATACAACTAATTATATCAGTGATATTTCTATAACCAGTTGTTCTATGATGCATCAAATTATTATTATTATTTTTTTAAAAAAAAGACTGTCTTTGCATATATTTCAAAAATTGCTCTGAATGAGTGATTCAGTCATGTGAGCCCAGGAGTTAGAATTTCATTCTTCCATGTTTCTTTGGCTTGCCCAATAGAGCCAAATTGGAAATATGGTACACTCAATAGCTAGGCAAGTATAAAAATCTAAAGTTGCTCCGTAATCAGAATTGTCCAGAAATCTTCTGGAAGTCTATGGAGATTCTCAATCATCAGGTCATTGTTGTCCCAAAGGTGCTTTTCCAAAAAACTTTCTTGGGTTTGTTTGTTTTCTTTGAAAACATTTCACTTCTCATCCAAGAAGCAGCTAATAGAAACTAATAAGGGCAGCCCAGCTGAGTACAGTTTAAAGGTGTTACTAATGTATATACTTTGTGGTGTATTTATAAACTCTATTGTCCATATAATAGTTTCATGGACTAGGCACTTACTAGCTTCAAATATTTAAGCCTTGAGTAAATATATGTTCTCCAAGGTTGAATTTCAACTTTGCATGTGCTAAATTTCTTCAGCCAAAAACCTACTGACCTCCTCGGTCAAAAGACTCAGAGATTGTTCATAAAGAGCTTCCGGTTTTTACTTGCCTAAAATATTTATTTGTGTCTATTACATCTCCTGTTGGTTAGGCTGGTATAATGGCCCAGGCTCTGGACTCATGAGGTTGAAGAAGGTACTCCAGCTGAGGTGAGACTGTGGAAGGACCAGATATCATATGAGGCTGGTCAATCACAAATTCCATCTGAGCGCTTGGACTTCTCTGCACCAGATGAGTAGAAAGGAGAGCGAAAGTCTAGTGAAAGTCTAGTAGGACGAGTAGGTTCCTTGCCAAAGAAGAGAGTAAACATTCTGATTAGTGACAGCTGGCTGTAGCCTATATTCAGTGATGGGATTCAATTTTTTTTACTACTGGTTCTGTGGGTGTGGCTTGGTGGGCATGGCAGCGGAAGGATACTGTAAAATCTCCATTCCCTCCCCACTCCTGGGGGAAGGTTACTGCAGGTTAGTTACTCCACTAACCTGCTTTCCAGCTCCATTCTCCTGTGCAGGGCAACAAAAGAAGACCCAGCCAATCAGCTGGGACTTGGGAGGTAGAGAAAAGATAGGGGCGGGGCCAGTCAAAAGGAGTATTTGCTGGTTCTCCAAACTACTCAAAATTTCCATTACCGGTTCTCCAGAACTGGTCAGAACCTGCTGAATGCCACCTCTGCCTGTATTACAGATTTATTTTACCTGTATTCTTTTTGCTGGAAATAATGTCGGGCTTGTGTGTGTGATTCCCCAGGTGTGTATTACACTCTTGACCCTTGAACTGGTTGACAACCTTGGACTGACTTTGGAAGACTCTTTTGCACACTCCTCTTTGAAAACACAATTTGCAGGTGAGTCTTTGCTTTGTTTGACATTCCGGACTACATTGCTAATGTAATCAGGCACCTGAAAGTAAAACTGATAATCTCCCAAGAAACTCTGTATATGGGTGAGAGGCTGAACCCAGAAGCAGGATAAGATATATTCTCCCTCCCTTCCACTCTCAGTCCTCTTGAGGGTCTTTTAGCTGTGCTGTTTGGGACCAGACTGACTTGCTCATTCTCCAAAATGGAGGAAATTCCATGACAGGTGCTTTGCTAAACAGACTTCAGAAAATCAGGCTTTTCTACAAAAATGATCTTTTCTGAAATAAATCTATTTTCCCCCACATGAGAACCAGCTACAAAAATAACTTATACTCCTTAGTTACACTCCTAACCTGATTGTTTCTCTCTCCAGTTATTATTCCACAGAACAAATCTATCTGCTGCCCAACATACAGTTGGGTTCAACATGGGCTCTTTGTTCTGTTCTGGGAACATAAATAACTTTAAAAAAAAACACCCTATATTCCATTTTCTATTTTATGATGGGACTTATTTTTGCCATAAGAATCCAAACAATGGCTGAAAGAAAAGAGATTAACCAGTTTTAATGAAAATGGGCTTACTTTGTTTTGTTTTTTTCCCCTTGTGGACTTGATTGAATTTTGAATTTGTCAAAATGATTTTCCTTGCTGTAACGGGAAATTTATCAGGTTGCAAATTACTTCTTAAAGGCTGGATTCTTTCATAAGCCACCCAAAGCCATTTATACAATATTTTATAATCCAGTCAGAGCAATTAAATTGCTAAATAAATCAATAAACAGCATTCTTGATTGTGTAAGATTACAGGAAAAAACTTTAGGTTCTTAGCAGGAAAACTCATAACAATATACTTTCAAATATATAAGAAGGCAAGGCCAAAAAAAAAAAAAGTTAGCTGGTGAAATAGATAAAAGCTGAATGCTCCAGGACTACAAATAAATATTTATTTGGCTCCAGTGTTCTTGCTTATTTATAGCAAGCATACTGCCTTCATCAAAATGGGCAGTTTGAATTTATCTGAGATTAGCTTCACACTCTACAAATTCATAAGCCACTAAAATATCTCTGGGGATACAAAGTTAGTTCTCATCTTGTGACTTTGGGTAGACGTTAAGATTAGTTGCTCTCCCTTTCTCGTTCCTTCCATCCTTCCTTAGACAGAAAGCACAATTGTTAGTTCGAAGTGATTAATTGCAAGAACCTACGGTGTTAATAAATTTGTATTGCCTCATGGGATGTTAGCATTTTTATCCTGGAAAGAATAAAGAGAGTGTCTTTTTGCTATTCTTTCTGAAAATGTACCACAGTATGAAGTAGTAAATGCGAGGAAAAAGCAATTGTAATGGGGTGAAGTCTTCTCTCTTTTTGGAGCTTAAGGACATAGAACAGAGAATGCTGTGACATACATATATATCTTGGGTGTATCATGAAACCAAATCTGTCACAAGAGGAAAAAAGACAAAATCAATGATCCTTCTGTTACTTGACAGTTTTGCTTTTGTTTTTAAACTTTGCATCCAGCTGAATGACACCTCAGTCCAATTCGCCTCGCAGATAACTAGCAATTAATAGATCAGATAAAAGTTACTGACAATAGCCAATTTGTTCCAGTGATTAAAGGCAGAGGTGGTATTCAGCAGGTTCTGACCAGTTCTGAGAACTGGTAGCAGAAATTTTGAGTAGTTCGGAGAACCGATGGTAACCTTCCTACAGGAGTAGGGTGGGAATGGAGATTTTGCAGTATCCTTCCTCTGCCACGCCCACCAAGCTATGCCCACAGAACTGGTAGTAATTTTTTTTTAATCCCACCACTGGTTAAAGGCACCAGGCTAGAAAGCAGGAGACCATGAATTCAAATCCCACCTTAGCCATGAAAGCCACCTGGGTGACCTTGGGCCAGTTGCTCTCTCTCAGTCCAACAATCACAGGATTGTTATGGGAAAATTTGAGGAGGAACTTGTATTAGATAGGTTCACTGCCTTGAGTTATTTGTAAAAATAATAAAGGCAGCAAGTAAATAAATTAAATGAATTAAAGGTATGAGAATGATATTGATAGAGAATTTCTCCAGCCTGCATAGAAAAATACCCTTTGGGAAGAGAGTTCAAGGTTATGTAAAAGCTGGATTCAGAAAAGCAACTTTCTGCTCACTATTATGGACCTGTTTTTTGCTAAATTACAGAGACAAAAATAAATCCATTTCAGACCCTGACTGAAAACCATTTCTGGATGAGTTTTTAAAGAGTCAAATCTTTCTGGGATTTGACCATGTTCCTGGGAAGATTTGAGTAGTTCAGAGAACTGGTGGTAACCTTCTCCTAGGAGTGGGGAGGGAATGGAGATTTTACAGTATCCTTCCCCTGCCACACCCACCAAGCCACACCCACCAAGCCATGCCCACAGAACTGGTAGTAAAAATTTTTGAATCTTACCACTGCCTAGTTCCAGCAATCTTTCTTTGTATGTTTTAGCCTCCAGTCCCCTAATCATCTTTGTTGCTGTACTCTGCACTCTTTCCAGAGTCTCAACATCTTTTTTACATCGTGGCGACCAAAACTGGATGCAGTATTCCAAGTGTGGACTTACCAAGGTATTATAAAGTGGTATTAAGCATTAACACTTCATGTGATCTTGATTCTATCTATGAAGACTTGTACTTTCCCCTCAAGTAATAAGCTAGGGAACGCTGCATTGCTGGTGGGAATTTTATTAGTGAACATGTTCGTTAATTTCTGGGTATTGTTTGAATTTCCATTGTGTTGGTCTTTATCTTGTGCACCATTCAGAAATGCTATCAGTTAGGAACTTTGATTTAATAAAGAATTATTTCTTTTTGTTTGAGTAGCAAAACTAACTAATGAAACAAAAGTATAATGGCAACAATGCACTTAACCTGGGTATCTCTGTCTGAATAACCTAACACTTCACACAGCCCAAAAAATAATTTAAGGCTGATGCTCATATTGTCTTCCTCTTGGGTTTAAACTAAATATACCATTAAGCAGAAAAATCATGCTTGTGCATTGGATTCTGTCTATGTCTATTTTCATGTTTTAAAAAAAGTTTAAAAAAATGATTCAGGGCCATCATCAAAGACATGGTTGAATACTTTGTCCATGGTTCCAATCCAAGAGCTATGTGCTTTTGGTGTATTCACTGGATTCCAGGTGCTTGAATGATTCTATATTAAGCTGCAATATAAGTGTTGTTAAATAAGCAGCTGAGGATAATTAGTGTCAATGCTAGCAGGATATATTAACATGTGGGGAATGTTGCAGTGTTGACAAAAATACTACATATAGCTGAGGACAGTGATATGACCTGGAAAGGAATGCTACCAATAAATAAACATATCCGTGGAACAGGGCATCTGCTCTGTTGGTAGCAACCATGGTAGGTAGTATACAATCTGAAACAGCATATACATTAGGTCAGGGGTGTCAAACTCAAGGCCCATGGGCTGGATCCAGCCTGTGAGGTGCTTAAATCTGGCCCACAGGACCAGCCTGAAAATAGCAAAAGACTGCCCGCGTTGCCTCTGGCAGCCAAAATGGGACACATGCACACCACCCCTGATCCCCATTTTGGTCGGTGGGGTGCTGCAGGAGGTGTCCATCCGATTTCTCCTCCCCTCCAGCTGGCCTGCGGAGGAGAGCAACAATGCTAATACGGCCCTCAAAGAACTCTAGTTTGACACCCCTGCAATAGATGAAGTACATTTGCATGGCAAAGTAACACAAGTGCAGATGCAATAGAAAACCGTTGCACTATATTTTCTGAGGAACATCTTCAATGGCTGAAAATGCCTATCTAATGTCTATGGTGATTCTCAGTCATCTAGGTCATGGTTGTCCCAAAGGTGCTTTTTCAAGGGGCAACTGGACTTCCTTGTTTTTTCTTTGAAGATGTTTTGCTTCTCATCCAAGAAGAGCTGAAGAGGCTTCTTGGATGAAAAGCAAAATGTCTTCAAAGAGAAACCAAAAAGTCCAGGAGCCTCTTGAAAAAACACCTTTAGGACTGCCTATCTCATGGTTCTCAGTCCTGATAAACTTAAGTGACCAGAGATTATGAAGAACATCAAAAGAACATTTGTCTACCTGTAGTATGAGATACTACAGATTAGAAGGAGGAGAAAGAAGGGATGGGAAAGAAGAAATAGAAGATGGAGGAGGAGAAAAAGATCTAATAATAATGCAAGTGCAGAAGTCATGCTTAGATGTTCCAGGTTGCTTAGAGTAAATAAGGAAATAGAGTGTATTATAATATTATGGATTTACAATAACTAGTCGAGAAATGAAATATACTAAACTACATGGGATCTTTTAAGAAAATGATTCTCTTTACCAGATACAGTTCTTTGTTGTAAACCACAAACACTATAATGGAATGAAACTGATATCAGCTATTAATATGGTGTTCCCTTAATCTTTAAACACTCACTTAGCTACACTGAGTGCATTAAACTCTAATGACTTTGCTATTCTTTTGCTTTTCGTTCTGACATTTCCATCTCTGTTGAAACTTCCAGCTGAAAGAGAGATAATGGAAGATCTCTTGGCACTTTGAAAGGCAATTTTCTTAACAGGAGATGTACATCTAAATTTGGTTTATGACATTGATAGATTAAAACACAACATTATTGAATGAAGTGTCATAATTGCCATTTCAAAATAAATGAAGAAAGATTATCGTTGTTATGGAATCCTAAGGGCACAGAGGTTTGGCATACATAATGTATCGCTGGATCATTTATTTATTCTGTTGTTTTGAGTCAAGCTTTCTGTTACTGAGCTCAGGCTGATAATTCCACAATACTTTGCAACAATTCACATGCAAAATAAACTGGAGGAAGGACTAGGATGATTCTTGAGGGAAAAGTAAACAGAGGCTTCCATTAATTTCTCATTTAAATTTGGCTTCCAAAATGCTTTGTATTATTCTGCTGAACCCTTAACTGTAATGTTTTTAATAACTTGGCCAATCAATTAGGCGGTGTAGAACTAGACAATCTTTTGCAAAGCAAACCAAACTAAGTAGTGGCAATTCTGTGTGTTTGTCACACTTAATTTTATTGCTTTGGTCAATGCAAGTTGATAGCATGAATCAAAGCGATCATTTTTTTCCTCTTTTCCCATTCACCTTCCATTTCTGATATGGCTCCGAATTGTTTTGTGATAGGATTTTACTCAATTGCTCTTTTATTGCAGGTAATAGAATGCACTTATAAAACACCCTGGGCGTGATTAATCATTTTTAATCTGGAAATGAGATGACACCTTCTATTTGTGGAAATGATTCCTAAGACCATTTTTAAGGGGAAAGATTTAGTCCTGAAATTTAAGCCCATTTATATTAATTTTCTAGCGCATCTTTCTGGAAATACCTGCTGTTAGGAAGTGGGAATGTGCTATTATTTTCAGGCCCTGTGATTAGGAGCATGGATTAAGAGGACTTCTGCTGTGATCCACTTTTTTGATCTTGTAAACATTTTTTATACTTGGGTGTCATTCTTTTGGTATAATTCACATACACAGACCAACAATATCCCAGAAAGTGGAACATAACATACATCGATAAGATGAGACAGCTACTTAAGTTATACCATCAACCTGATCACATGTAAGACAATGGAAAATAGCAGGTGGCTAGGTAAGGGAACATCTGTCCAAGGCTGAAGCATAATGTTTGAAAAAAAGGAACAGGCAGGTGAGTGTTTTGGGTGAAATCCAGGGGTGGGATTCTACCAGTTCGCACCTATTCGCTAGAACCAGTTGTTAACATTCTAAGCAGTTTGGAGAACTGGTTGTTAGAAGAAATTACTGGCCTAATCCTGAAAGGAAGGCTGAAGGAAACATTCTGGTGTTGCTTACAGAAACTGCCTCTCTGTTTGTTAAGTACTGAGCGTGGGCGCGAAGAATGGAGACGAGCCGGTAAAATAGTGAACTTCAAAACTCTTTATTAACATTGTGTGACAGCTCAGCTCAATGGCTGCAACAGGCCTCCTTATATAGGCAACTTATTAACTATTCAACCAATGAAAACTTGGGAGCGCTAGCTCCGTTAACCAATGGGAGAGGCTCGTTAATGGCCAATCAGATTCACCTGAATGGACCAATCTGATGTCGCCATTAACGGCCAATCAGAAGTGCAGGGCTAGAACCTTGCACTTGACTTCAAGCTCTTGATAACTTTATTAACACATTTATTCATTCACAACACCCCTTCCCCCTGGGTTCCGATTACGGGGTGCGGTTACGTAGTCCTTGAGGTAGGCTGGTTGTTTTGTTAGTCTATTTGATTTTTGTATTGCACCCGATATTTGGCTGCAATCCTGTTGAGGTAGGACGTTATCTGGTGAAAGGGGTGCCTCTAACTCTGAGTTCTAATTTTCATTGTTCCCAACATCTTCGGTATTACCATGAGGCGAACTCACTCCCATCCCCAATTCTTCTTCACGTGTTTCCGTTTCGCCATCGTTTCTATCATTAAAACTTTCTGCTATTCCAAGTTCATCTTCCTCCGTATCTCCTCCCCACTTAGTTTGAATATCAGGGGACTCGGAGATTCCTGACTGTAACCTTGATCGTAGCTGATCAATGTGGCGCTTCCATAGTCTATTATCGCGACACTCCACAAGGTATTATCTGGAGCCGGTTACTCGGACCACAGTCGCCTCGACTCACAATGGATCGCCTGACAAGTTCTTAGTGAATACTAAGTCGCCTACCTGGAAGGTACGGCATCGCCCGCTGGATCCGTGTGGTTTCTCAGGTTCATACGATGGGTGTAGTCGGGCGAGGTGGGAATGGAGCTTCCGCCCCATTAGCAATTTGGCGGGAGTTTTGTTGGTGATGCTGTGCGGAGTGATATGCTGCAAAAGGAGTATCCAGTTTATTTTTTCTTCAATATTGTCATAGTCCATTTTGTGTAGTGTTTTCTTGATTTGTACCATGCGCTCGGCCCTTCCATTGGCCGCAGGATGCGCCAGTGAAGTCAGCGCATGGCGAATACCGCGGTCCGCCAGGTACTGCTCAAAGGACAATGCGGTAAATTGGGGTCCATTATCGGATACCAGAACGTCTGGTAATCCATGTGTTGTAAATAGTCTGTCTAGTTTCTTGATGACCGCTTCGGCTGTTGTATTCCTCATTGCGTAGATTTCGGGCCAGTTCGAGTAGGCATCTACTATTAGCAAGAATGTGTGGCCTTTGGTAGGTCCCGCAAAGTCCAGATGAATACGGGACCAGGGTCCCCACGGTGTTTCCCATTCGGTTGGGGTCGCTTTCGGTGGGGCGTTGCTTACTTCTTGGCATTTGTGACAAGCTTTGACCCACGCCTCGATTTGCTTGTCGATGCCCGGCCACGATGCGTAGCTACATGCGAGGGCTTTCATGCACACAATGCCGGGGTGGCCATCGTGCAAGGTTCTTAGTTCCGCTCGTTGTAGCCGCTCTGGGACAACGACTCTATCTCCCCAGATAATGCAGCCTTTCTGTGAGAACAATTCCATTTGTCGACTCTTGAATGGGGCGTAGTCATCAGGTATCTGGTCCAATGGCCATCCGCGCTCGATCCAACTGAGAACTCGTGCTAAGGTGGGGTCACGTTTCATTTCCATCGCGATATCTCGGGCTGTTAATGGTGGTGTTCGAAGTGTCTCGATCTGCAACATTGTCACCGTAGGCGCGGGGTCATCAATGGTCTCTGGAAGTGGTGCTCAGCTCAATGCGTCGGCGTGGGGAATGGCCTTCCCCGGGCAGTGTTGCAGCCGATAATTATTGGCAGCCAAGAATTCTGACCAGCGAGTCATTCTGGGAGATAATATATAGGGGGTTGGCTTATCTCCCGTTATTATTCCCAGCAAAGGTTTGTGGTCAGTCACTATAGTAAAGGCTCGGCCGTACACATACTCATGAAATCTCTTGACAGCAGACACAATGGCAAGGGCTTCTTTGTCAATCTGATTGTAATTGCGTTCTGCTTTTGAAAGCGTCTTTGAAAAATAGGCAACAGGGCCTTCGCTACCGTTTGGCAAAAAGTGGCTCAAAATGGCGATGCATCACACGTGATCGTTAATGGCAAAGTCTCATTGTACTGCATTAGTACAGCGTCAGAAGTCAATAAATTTTTTACATTTCGAAACACCTGCTCTTCTCTATGTCCCTATACCCAGATTGCTTTCTTGTCCAGTAAACGATGTAG
This sequence comes from Hydrophis major, assembly GCA_033807585.1. Classification (NCBI taxonomy): domain Eukaryota; kingdom Metazoa; phylum Chordata; class Lepidosauria; order Squamata; family Elapidae; genus Hydrophis; species Hydrophis major. Next base: position 265,866,366 of record CM066328.1, read on the forward strand.
GGGTTCGGCTACGGTTGCTTTGTGCAGCAGGAAAACATTATAAAAATTAATAAGGCCTAGAAACGCCTGGAGGTCAGCTTTATTTCGGGGTCTTGGGGCGTTCTTGATTGCCCTCAATTTGCTATTGGTAGGGTGAATGCCATTACTGTCAATCAAATATCCTAAGAATTCGACACGATCAGTGCATAGTTTACATTTGTTTTTCTTAACCTTAAGCCCTGCGTCTTTGAATCTCTGGAGAACCAATCTCAGGCGCTCTCGTAAAATTTTTGGGGTAGGTGCAGCAATTAACACATCATCAAAGTATGGAACAATGCCTTTGATTCCTTGTAATAGTCTTTCCATCAAACTTTGAAAGATTCCCGGGGCTACGCTCACTCCGAATTGGAGCCGGGTACATTTAAAGGCACCTCGGTGCGTAACGATTTTTTGTGCCTCTGCTGTTTTTTTGTCTACAGGCAGTTGTTGGTATGCCTGGGCTAAGTCTAGTTGAGCGAAGACTTTTCTACCCCCCAGGGAATGGAGGAGGTGCTGCACACCGGCACCGGATATGCGTTTTTTGAAGGGCGTGGTTCAGGGTGGCTCGGTAATCCCCACAAATTCTTATCGAAACATCTGGCTTAATGGGTGTAACGATTGGGGTCTCCCAGGGAGAGTGATCGGTTGGCTCTAACACACCCTGGGCTATCAATTTATCAAGCTGCTCATCGATCTTTGGTTTAAGAGCAAATGGCACTCAATGAGGCTTAAGGCGGATGGGAGCTATTTTGGGATTGAGGTTAAATGATATCGGGGTCCCCTTGTACTCGCTTAGTTTTTCTGCAAAGATGTCCTTGAATTCTTGGACGAGGTCCTCTTCCCAGTTACTGCTACTGATTCAGTGAATGCCTGCCAACTCAATTCCGAGCAGAGCGAACCATTGGAGGCCTAGCAGACTAGGCCGTCCTTGTCGATCACAGTCAGGGGTAGGAATGCTGTACGGTTCTTGAACGATACCCGGACTCGACTGGATCCTACGACTGGAATCTGATTCCCTTGATAGTCTTTGAGTATGAGTCTTTGGAATTGGAGATCTTGTCACCGGCTATGAAATCGGCAACACTTTCGCCCTTCTGTTGACTTCTTTGATAAAATTCAACGCTTCTGACAAGCATTGGAACGACTGGTGCGTAGTGGGCTCTCAGTAGAGGTTCGAGGACGTCCCAGTCCATAGACTTCACTTCTGCCGGTTTCGCTAGTGCCTTGGCCATCTTGAATACGGTCGGCCCACAATGCGTTAGGAATACTGCCTGTTTCTTTCCAGTCGTGGCATCCTTCAAATTGTTGGTCTCCAAGAACATTTGGAAACAATCCATATAAGAGTCCCAGTCTTCTTGCGCTGGGTCAAATGGAGCGGGTGGTATGACGCCGCTGGACATGTTCCGCCATTGTGCGTTCGGTCACGTGCTCGGTTATCGATTTTCATTGTTCAGTCAGCTCTGATGTCTCCACATCCCACCTTCGTCGCCAGTGTTAAGTATTGAGCGTGGGCGTGAAGAATGGAGACGAGACGGTAAAATAGTGAACTTCAAAACTCTTTATTAACATGGTGTGACAGCTCAGCTCAATGGCTGCAACGGGCCTCCTTATATAGGCAACTTATTAACTAATCAACCAATGAAAACTTGGGAGTGCTAGCTCCATTAACCAATGGGAGAGGCTCGTTAATGGCCAATCAGATTCACCTGAACGGACCAATCTGATGTCGCCATTAATGGCCAATCAGAAGTGCAGGGCTAGAACCCTGCACTTGACTTCAAGCTCTTGATAACTTTATTAACACATTTATTCATTCACAACACCGTTAACCTTTATTATATTCTTGGCAGGATTAGACTTCCTGTCTCAGGAACATCTCTGGAGTTTTTTTTTCTCCCTCCTTTGCTGGTACTTTGCTTGTGTGGAGTGACCATTCAATGTGAGTGATGTTGAGTTGGCCATGCCCAGCCAGTAACATGATCACCAAAGCAGTGCAAATTGAGGAGTACCTGTATTTGATTAATTCTGGGGGTTTCTACCTTTTTTGAGATTTCCCTCACTGTATATGTATTCATATATATGAGCTTCTTGATACTCTCATATTCATAGATATGGGGCTGGACTCCAGCATGAGCCTGAAAGCTTGGAAGACAAAACTTCTGATCCTGGTGACTGACCCAGATTGGATCCTGCAACATTATCCTAGGACACATTTGCCTTCATTTGTAATGATGATATAACCTAGCTAGTGTTGACTCAGGAATTCTGGGAGCTGAAGTCAGGGGTGAGATACAACAGGGTTAACTACCGGTTCGGGACTTATGAGCTTCCCTGCACTCTGGGAACCACGCGCCTGTAAATCGTCACCAGAAGCTGCCTCAGAGAAGCAGCCTTTGAAACAACCCTCTTTTCTTGCTTTTTTAACTGCAGCTGTGCCTCATTTGGCAGCTAAAGTTAAAAAATCAGGAAATAAAGATCAGGTAAGAGCCCGGGTGGGTGGGCGGGCAAAAACATCAGCAGACATAGAACCGGTTCTATGTCTGCTGCTCTTCAGAGCTACTGGTTCTGCAGAGGTGGACAGAACCGGTAGAAACCCACCCGTGGCTGAAGTCCATACAGTCATAAAGAGGCCATAGTTCCCCATCTCTGATATAACCAATGATGCTTATCTTTCTCTGATGAGGACACCCCATAGGTATCAGGGCTTCCATGCTGGCTAGGAATTTGGGCAATCCCTGATGTGAGTCTGTGCCCCAGAATGAGTTTATCTCAAGGAAGCATTGCTTATCTTCATCAGAGGCTTGTCTGTCTAGTTGAGCAACGCAAAGGACCTCAGCCAGGCTGAATGCGCTTAGCAGAAGACATCAAAGTGAAATATTTTGCAGAACCTCATAAAGATATTTAAATTAGATGGGAATGGAGCAGATACAAGGTTAAAAGCATTCCCTGCTCCAATTGTCTTGTTTGCACAAAAACATACATTCCCAATGTCCCAAGCGGTGACGCTGAGCGTGACAGCTGTTTTCACCTTTAGGTGTGGGAGCTGTCTGAAGTGACTAAAGACATCAAAATCAATTTAGTGCAACGGTATTTTACAATTGTCCCTTTTTTCCTGCAAAAAAGTGCTTTTTCTAGAAACATAATATGTAGAGATTTCCTCTTTCTGAGCTCATTTAACAGAGTTAGAAGGGACCTTGGAGGTCTTCTAATCCAATCCCTTGTTCAAGAAGGAGACCCTATACTATTTCAGACAAATGGTTGTACAATCTGTTCTTAGAAGCCTCCAGTGACGGAGCACCCACAAACTTCTGGAGGCAAGCTGTTCCACTGATTAATTGTTCTAACAGTCAAGAAATCCCCCCTCAGTTCTAGGGTGCTTCTCTCCTTGATTAGTGTCCATCCATTGCTTCTTGTCCTGCGTTCAGGTGCTTCTTTATGGCAACCCTTTAGATATTGGCACAAGCTAGTGTTTGTGAACTTAGATTAAGTGTATCCTTATTCAACAAGATTTAAGCAAAATAGGAAATGTGCTCCAAATGCCGCTTAAATAAGCTTTAGCTCAATTTGTCGGATGAATGGTAGTCCCCAAGAGAGTCTAGCAGAGTTGTAACTTTAAGCCTCTTCCTGAGAAGGTTCTGCTTGTGGAATACTTGATTTTGCTTCTTGCTAGGCTGCTGCTGATCTTTCAAATCAGAACATCCAGGGTGTCCAGTCCAAGATCAAACCCGCTGCTTGTGGTTGACAAGACTTTTTCTGAACAGCAACAAGAGTGTGGTGTTTGTGCTGGTTAAGAAATGACTTGTTGAGCTTTCCTAGCAAGAAAGCCTGAGCATGTCTATAATTGGACGATGTCTTTGCAATAACTTTGGAAAATGCCACTGGAAAGGTGCCGCAGTGTTAGAAATTTATCTAAAGGGAACAAAACGACCATATTTTTCAGCTTGCCACGTCATCAATAAAATCCTGACACAATGTCACATCAAGAGCCTCAAAACTCCATTTCCTCTTATATCTTTTTCTTTTATTCCCTGTTTTTTTTAATTTTGTTTTTGTTATTCTCTCATCTTCCAAAGAAATGTTTATTTGGAAACTTTATTGGATGCAATGCTTGCCCTGCCCGCCCACCCACACTCAAAGCTGCAAGCAATATTCTTGCTGCAACAGTTTACTAAAGACGAAAAATGATGCATGACATTTTCCTCCACCTGGCTATTTTGCCTTCTCTGTCCATTCAGATGAAATGTAGCGGGAGACCCATATTGTTCTGAATGGCAACAGAGGGATTGAATATGTTTGGCTCCAGCTGCTTATAGATAATTTAACCCAGGCTCCGCATCCATTTTTAGAACAGTCCTGTGGTTCTGAATGACTTTCACAGAGGCTGCATCAAAAGAGAGAGCTGAATGCAGCATTTGTAGAATGAGATAAGAACAGTAATTACAGGCAAAAACAGAAAAAGTTGGTTTTACTTAAAACACACACACACACACACACACACACACACACACACATTATACAGAACACATAGTCTTTGTGGCCTTAGCAACTTTTGTACAAACACCCTTATTTCTCCCTCTCTTCTGTACTACTTTACTTGTACTGTAGAATGTCATTAGTCCTGTAACCCCTTCCCACTGCAAAGAAAACAAGATGATTAACTTGACAGTTTATTGCATGGAGGGTTGTCCTCAACTTGCTGCAAGGAGGCAAATTGTTGGGAGGCAAAGGCCAAAGGGTGGGGTCTGGCGGATGGATGGGGCTTTGGCAACATTCGTTGTATAAGACGCAGACATTTCCACCCATTTTTTTGGGGGGGGGGGGAAGTGTATCTTATACATCGAAAACTACAGCATTTATTACAATTGCAATGTTGTGGATTGTCACATGATCATCATTTGTAACCTTCCCAGCCAGATTCCTACATGTAAAGTCAATGGGGAAAGCCAGATTCACTTAACAACCGCATGATTCAAAAAAATCTTCAAAGAAGTAGTGGGAGATCTGAAGATGTGGAGAGACCTGGCCTCTAAAATTGCAAGAATTGGACACGACTGAATGGATAGTATCATCTTATCATAGCAGGATGACCATTTCCACCCATGCTTCAAAACCACAAGTACGTAATAATTCCATCTTATTATACATCCCCTTTAAAGTATAAGGACTCATATGCTGATTTTCCAACTTGAAAGTCACAAACTCTTTCTTTGCTGGGCTCTTTCGGGTCAACATTTTGCTGGGGAAAATATGTCTAGGACATCATTTGAATAATGAATCATCCCAGGTAGTTACTAAAAATGCCCCAATGAAGTTTTGCCTGCCCTATCTGTTAAGACCTTCCCCAAGGTTTTACCTAGTATAGGGATTACCCAGTAAAGGGAAACGTAACTGGTTTACAAATTATTTATAAATACATTAAGGAAGTAGGAATTAGAAATCTGTGTCCATCTAGATCTTAACTGAACTATGATCGGCGCCAACCTTTACTACTCACTAATTTAGTACTGTAGTTCAATAATATTTGAAGGTTCTCAATGTTATATTAATTACATCAGTATTATGAGAAGCCTCTGTGGCGCAGTGGTTAGAGTGCAGTACTGCAAGCTACTTCTGCAACCAGCTGCCTACAATTTGGCAGTTCAAATCCCACCAGATTCAACTTTCCATCCTTCTGAGGTGGGTAAAATGAGGACCCAAATTTGTTGGGGGCAATATGCTGACTTCGAAAACCACTTAGAGAGGGCTGTAAAGCACTATAAAGCAGTATATAAGTCTAAGTGCTATTGCTATCAATAAAGGAATCTAGTCCCAGCCTTAGCTATAGAAATCACTGATGACTTTGGGCAGTCCTTCTTTCTGCACTCAACCTCTTCTGCAGGATTCTTTGTGAAAAAAATGGAAGCAAGCACACTACATTTGCTGCCTTGAAACTGCTGGAGGAAAAGGCAGGATATAAATTAGTGTTATTTTTTTAATCAGGGCAACCTGGTCTATGCAAATATGGGATGGAGCATACTGCTTCCGTTTTCATCTTTCAGCCCCAATCCAGGGGCCTTCCCAGGCAGTCATTTTTGCTTTAGTTTACCCTGTTGCCCTGATAAACACTTAATCTCTCCCCTGTTATAGTTGACAAAGTGAGGAGAGCCTGTGGCTTAGAAGTTAATACATCTACCTAATATGTAAATAGCCTGGGTTCAAATCCCAGAGGGGTATGGCTAACTGACAAGAGCTAAATAGCTTGAAATAGATCTATGCTAGTCTCCCTTTATTTCTTTGTTGATAAAATATAAATTGAACACAGGATATAAATCTTACAAATAAATCGAAGTAGATTCATCTGATTACTGTCATTAAGGCACGGTATGACAATCAGGGTACTTGGATGTGACTGGACTCAAGAAGATGTATGACAATGGTACCTTCTCAAAGAAGACCTGCACGGGTTTTTCTTGGACTCTGCTCCCTTACGCAAGTGGAAGGTTTGTAATGAATGTCACTTGCAAGAGAAAATCCAACTGGAATCAAGTCTATCTTGAGCTGGTTACATTGCTGGCAGTGTCACTGTTATGTTCTGAGCATGGGTGCAAGGATGGAGACGAGCCAGTGAAACAGTGAACTTCAACTCTTTATTTACATGTGAAAACAGCTCAGCCCGATGGCCACGATGGGCCCCTTTATATAGGCAACTCTTAACTCATTTAACCAATGAAACACAGGGAGCGCTAGCTCCATTAACCAATGAAAGAGACTCGTTAATAGCCAATCAGATTCTCCTGAATGGACCAATCTGAATGTCGCTATTATCGACCAATCAGAAGTGCAGGGCCTGAACCCTGCACTTTACTTCAAGCTCTTAATGATCTTTATTAAGCATTTATTGATTCACAACACCCCTTCCCCCCGGGTTCCGTTTAAGGGGTGCGGTCATGTAGTCTTTGAGGTAGGCAGGTTGTTTCGATTGTCTATTAGATTTTCGTTGTCCTCCCGGTATTTGGCTACAGTCTTGTTGGGGTAGGACATTATCTGGTGAAAAAGGTGCCTCCCGTTCTGCATTTGAATTTTCATCGTCGTTACTGCTTTCGGCATCTCTTTGAGGCGAGGCCACCCCTATTCCGGTTCCATCATGTGCTGCCTCTGAGCGGTCATTACTACCGCTTAAACTTTCTGCTGCTTCAAATTCAGCTTCCTCGCTATCTTCTCCCCCCTCGGTTTGGAAATCAGGGGGCTCGGAGATCCCCGACTGTAGCCTTGAACGCAGCTGATCAATATGGTGTTTCCAAATTCTATTGTCGCGACATTTTACACGGTACGATCTAGGGCCAATTACTTGTACTATAGTTGCCTTGACCCACAACGGATCGCCCAAAAAGTTCCTAGCGAAAACCAAATCGCCTACCTGGAAATTGCGACATTTCCCGCTAGAACCGTGTGGCTTTTCAGATTCATTTGCTGCATGTAGGTGGTCAAGGTGGGAGCGGAGCTTCTGTCCCATTAATAACTTGGCGGGAATTTTATTGGTGACGCTGTGCGGAGTGATATGCTGTAAAAGGAGTATCTGGTTAATCTTGTCTTCTATGTCACCATAGTCCATCTTATGCAAGGTTTTCTTGACGAATTGTACCATGCGCTCGGCCCTTCCGTTGGCCACAGGATGCGCTGGCAAAGTTAGCGCATGTTGGATACCGCGGTCCGCCAGGTACTGTTCAAAGGACAGCGCGGTAAATTGAGGCCTGTTGTCGGATACCAGAACGTCTGTAATCCGTGTGTCGCAAAGAGTCTGTCCAGTTTCCTGATGACTGCTTCGGTCGTTGTGTTCCTGATTTCATGGATTTCAAGGCAGTTCGAGTAGGCATCCGCCATCAGTAAGAATGTGTGTCCCTTATAGGACCCGCAAAGTCCAGATGAATGCGGGTCCCCTCGGTGTTTCCCATTCGGCTGGGGTTGCTTTTGGTGGGGCGTTGCTTACTTCCTGGCATTTGCGACAGGCTTTTACCCATGTCTCTATCTGCTTGTCAATACCCAGCCACCACGCGTAGCTTCGTGCGAGAGCTTTCATATGCACGATGCCGGGGTGGCCATTGTGCAAGGTCCTTAGTATTGCTGGTCGCAACCACTCTGGGACGACAACTCTATCACCCCAGATAATGCAGCCCTTTTGAGAAAATAGTTCCATTTGTCGAGTTTTGAATGGGGCGTAGTCGTCAGATATTTGGTCTAACGGCCATCACCGCTCGACCCAACTGAGGACTCGTGCTAAAATGGGGTCGTGCTTCATTTCCATCACGATATCCCGGGCCGTTAATGGCGGCGTTCGAAGTGTCTCGATCTGCAGTGCTGTGACCGTTGGAGCGGGGTCATCAATAGTCTCTGGAAGAGGTGCATGGCTCAGTGCATTGGCATGGGGAATGGCCTTCCCTGGACGATGTTGTAATTTGTAATTGTATGCCGCCAAAAATTCTCACCAGTGGGTCATTCTGGGAGATAATATATACGGTGTTGGCCTATCTCCCATGATTATTCCCAGCAAAGGTTTGTGGTCAGTCACTATGGTAAATGCTCGGCCATACACATATTCATGAAATCTCTTAACCGTGGATACTATAGCAAGGGCCTCCTTGTTAAGTTGACTGTAGTTGCATTCTGTTTTTGATAACGTCTTTGAGAAATAAGCAACAGGGGCTTCATTACCGTTTGGCAAAACGTGGCTTAAAATGGTGCCCACCCTGAATGGGGATGCATCACACGTGATCGTTAAAGGCAAAGTCTCGTTATACTGCATCAGGACAGCATCAGAAGTCAATAAATCTTCTGCATGTCGAAACGCCTGTTCTTCTCTAAGTCCCCATAACCAGGTTGCTTTCTTGTCCAATAAATGATGTAGGGGCTCAGCTACGGTTGCTTTGTGAGGCAGGAAAACGTTATAAAAATTGATAAGGCCCAGAAAAGCCTGGAGGTCGGCTTTGTTCCGGGGTTTTGGGGCGTTCTTGATCGCCCTGAGTTTGTTATCGGTGGGGTGAATGCCTTGACTATCAATTAAATATCCCAAAAATTCTACGCGATCCGTACATAAATAACACTTGTTCTTTTTAACTTTGAGACCGGAGTCTTTAAATCTCTGGAGAACCAACCTCAGGCATTCCTTTCGTATTTTCTGGGTTGGGGCTGTGATTAACACATCATCAAAATATGGAACAACACCTTTTATCACTTGTAATAGCCTCTCCATTAAGCTTTGAAAGATTCCCGGGGTTACGCTCATTCCGAACTGGAGTCGGTTACAGTTAAACACGGCTCTGTGCATAACGATTGTTTGGGCCTCTGCCATTTTTTTGTCAACAGGCAGTTGTTGGTATGCCTGGGCCAAGTCTAGTTTAGCGAAGACTTTTCCTCCCCCCAGGGAATGGAGGAGGTATTGTACCACCGGTATCGGGTAAGCGTTTTGTTGAAGGGCATGGTTCAGGGTGGCTCGATAGTCCCCACAAATTCTTATTGATCCATCCGGCTTGCTGGGCGTTACGATTGGGGTTTCCCAGAGAGAGTGATCAGTTGGTTCTAGCACTCCCTGAGTTATTAATTGATCAAGCTGCTCGTCAATCTTTGATTTAAGGGCAAATGGAACTCGACGAGGCTTAAGGCGGATGGGAGCTATTTCGGGATTGAGGTTAAATGATATCGGGGTCCCCTTGTACTCACCTAACTTTTCCGCGAAGACGTCCTGGAATTCGTGGACGAGGTCTTCTTCCCAATCGCTGCTGTAGGTTCGGTGAATGCCGGCTACTTCAATTCCAAGTGGAGCGAACCATTGGAGGCCTAACAAACTAGGCCGATCCTTGTCGATTACAGTCAGGGGAAGAAATGCTGTACGGTTCTTAAATGATACCCGTACTCGGCTGGATCCAACAACCGGAATTCTATTTTTTTTTGTCCTTAAGTATGAGCCTTTGGAACCGGAGGTCTTGCCTACGGATAGTGGGGATGAGCTGCTTGAGGGTCTTCCAGGAAACCATCGAGAGGGATGATCCTGAATTGACTTCCATCAGGCAGGGCTGGTTTTCGATGGCCACTTTCACTCGGATCTTTTTGGCATCCAGAGATGAGGTGTGACCGATCGTGATCGTTTGGTGAGCCTCTTCTCGCTTCGTTGGGTGGTTTAGGGTTTTGTTTCTGTAGGAGTGGTTGTTCCATTGGTGGTTCACGGGTTCTTGCTTCACGGGACAACTTCCCGTCGGTTGGTGGTAGTTAGCCCCCCTTGAGGGCTGGCTGGGTCCTGGCTTGCTTCTACAGACCCGACCTGTATGGCCTCTTTTCCCGCGCACATGGCAGAGCATGTCAAGGAATTTGCATTCAGACCGGAGTGGCATGCTCCACACCCGGCACATTGGTACTGCGATTTCTGGCGTTGGTCTCGTTTGGACCGAAGTCGATGGACCTCTTCCTTGTCACTGTCTGACGATGAGTCGAGGTCCTCGTGGTAGGCCATTTCTAGCTGTCCCTCTGACTGAGGTGAAATGTCGCTGGCTCGTTGGCGAACCGGTGCGTGTGTGCGGCGCATTTGGGCAGCCAACTTCCTGGTTGCTTCTGCTGCAGTAGCTTCAGCTATGGCATCTTTAAGGGTAATGTCGCCCTTTGCCATTATTTTACTCTGAGTGCCTGGTGCATCTAATCCCAGAACGATTCGGTCTCTTAGGGCTTCTTCTAAGTCAGTAAACTCGCATAGGCCTCCCAGATTCCGGAGATCTGCGATGAAATCAGCAATGCTTTTGCCCTTCCGCTGACTTCTCTGATAGAATTCATGCTTTCTAACGAGCGTTGGCACAGTCGGTGCATAGTGAGCAGTGGTTTGAGGACGTCCCAGTCCATAGACTTTACTTCTGCTGGTTTTACTAGTGCCTTGGCCATCTTGAATACGGTTGGCCCGCAATGAGTTAGGAATACCGCTTGTTTCTTTCTGGTAGTGGCATCCTTTAAATTGTTGGTTTCCAGAAACATCTGGAAGCGATCCATATATGAGTCCCAGTCTTCTTGTGCCGGGTCAAATGGAGCGGGTGGTATGATGCTGCCAGACATGGTTCCACCATTGGTGCATTCAGCCACATGTTCAGTTATGGTTCTTCGTTGCTCAGCAAGCTCTGATGTCTCCACATCCCATCCTCGTCGCCAGTGTTATGTTCTGAGCATGGGTGCAAGGATGGAGACGAGCCAGTGAAACAGTGAACTTCAACTCTTTATTTACATGTGAAAACAGCTCAGCCTGATGGCCACAATGGGCCCCCTTTATATAGGCAACTCTTAACTCATTTAACCAATGAAACACAGGGAGCACTAGCTCCATTAACCAATGGAAGAGGCTCATTAATAGCCAATCAGATTCTCCTGAACGGACCAATCTGATGTCGCTATTATCGGCCAATCAGAAGTGCAGGGCCTGAACCCTGCACTTTACTTCAAGCTCTTAATGATCTTTATTAAGCATTTATTGATTCACAACAGTCACTGTTCTTTGTAAAACATGAAGCCGATCTTAAGAGAGGAGAGGAGAGCCTCCAACACACTTGAGAATTCACAAGATCTCTGTGTCAAATTTCATTTGCTGAATGCTCTCCAGATTGTTGTCTTAACATGCAATCCCTTCTTTTCCCTTGGAAAAGAGGCAGCATTGCAGGCTTTAGTCCATCAAGCCTGATAGCCTCTTAGAATGATAATTAAGGACATTGTGTAATGCTTCTGAGAAAGTTTTAGATACTGCAAAATTAAGGCAGGGCAAAATTAGTAAGTTACATTAACTATTATCAGCTATTATCAGCCAAATCTCGTGTAAATTTTTTGTTCAACTGGACATGTCAGTTGTCTAGTTTAGTTTATTGTCATTGCACCTCATATGTTGAAATTAAATGCCATCTTCAGTGTACATTATACGTAAAATGTACAATATAAATTGTATAATGTACATTATACATACAGATCTATAGTAAAGTACGATTTTGGATTTGACCTAAGACTAACATAGCATTTGGCATATACAGTAGAACCTTGGGTCATGAACGTTTTTGTTCGAAACCAAATTGGATGACGATCAAAAAATCCACCTGATTTTTTAATCGGGTCACGCTTCAAAAATTGGTGGTGAAAAAAATCGGTGTGGAAAGATTCCCTTTCTGATTTCCCCTTCGGCGCCATTTTTTTTACTCTGCGAATACGCAGTTGGTCATGCTTCCAGTCATGACCAAATTGGGTTGCAACCCTAGTCCTGGAATGGATTACGGTCGTGACCCGAGGTTCCACTGTACAGATAGTCCTCAACTTACAACAGTCTGTTTAGTGACTGTTACAACAACACTGAAAATAGTGACTGATGACTGTTTTTCACACTTATGACTATTGCAGCATCCCCATAGTGATCAAAATTTAGACGCTTGACCACTGACTCATATTTATGATGCTTGCAGTGTCCTGGGGTCACATGATCCTCTTTTGTGACCTTCTGACAAGCAAAGTCAATGGGGAAGCCAAATTCACTTAACCTTGTCACTAACTTAATTGTATTTATTTTATTTTATTTTATTTATTTGATTTGTCAGTCGCTTACAAGATAATAGGTATAAGCATAAATATGAGTAAAAATACAGGAAATAGGTACGAATTAATGGGGACAATAGGACAGGGATGGTAGGCACGATGGTGCACTTATGCATGCCCTTTGCAGACCTCTTAGGAATGGGGTGAGGTCAACAGTGGATAGTTTGAGGTTAAAGGAGTGAGGGTTAGAGGATGTAACAACAGAGTCAGGTAGTGCATTCCAGGCATTGACCATTCTGTTGCTGAAGTTGTATTTTCTGCAATCAAGTTTGAAGCTGTTTACATTGAGTTTGTATCTGTTGTTGCTCTTGCATTGTTGTGGTTGAAGCTGAAGTAGTCATTGACTAGTAGGATATTGTAGCAGATAATATTGTGTGCTACACTTGTCTAACTGTAGGTGGCCTAGTTCAAGGTTGTACAAACCCAAAATCTCAAGTCTGGTGATATAGGGTATTCTGTTGCAAGCAGAGGAGTGTAGTACTCTTCTCGTGAAATACTTCTGAACTCGCTCAATTGTATTAATGTCCGATACACAATGTGGATTCCAGACTGATGAGCTGTATTCGAGTATTGGTCTGACAATACTGTATTCGAGTATTGGTCTGAAATTTTGAACTCAGTTGTGGTCTAAGTTGAGGACTATCTGTACTTTTGGACAGGAGATTAATCAACTGTCTTGGGAAAAGGTGGAATTAATGAATAAGTTACCTTTACAGGCTCCTTAGATCTCTCTTATCTGCATTTCAATATTTTGAACGGGTCAGTAGACTGTTGATTTCTTCTACGCAGGATCAGCTAAAGTATTCAAAGAGGTAAAAATGCTGAACAATTCTATAATTAACCCTAATAACTTAATAATAGATTATATAGAATATTTAACAGCAAGTAATAATATATTCACTAGGTCCTAAAGATAGGTAGACATTTTGATATATAGCACTTATGAGAAATAATACATTTTGGAAGGTATTATTGTAGATCTTTTTTAAAAAATTATGAAAAGTAGGCTTCGTGTAAACATTTCTTGTCTGCCTTTAGCCTTGTGCACTCAGCACTACTTTATTTATGAAGAGAATTATTTAAGCACTGAATATTTCATTATAATATTATTAACTGTGCTTCAAAATGAATGAACTGAATATTAAAAATAGTTTTGGATGGATTATGCTCATAGATTTATTTTCATCATTCTCTCCGAAAGACCAAGTACCTGAAATGACTTTAACAGATTAAATTCTTCCCAAAATTCCCAATCTTAATCTTAACTATGGGAATTTAGTCAACTATAGACCAGACCAACACATCTCATAACTAAAATAGGCTCCCCCTAGTCACAACCCACACACGCACACATCTAAGCATGCTATACTGAAGGTATTCATATTATTTGGAGCAATTAGTGCATGTATGTTTATAGGCAAGAAGATCATGAAGTTAAAGGTCAGAAGTAAGTTATAAGCAATACAGACTAAAAGATTGGGATAGAAAGAAAAGGAGAAAAATGGAGAGGCTATGATGCCTAATAAGAAATCCTCTTGGAAACAGACTACTTTGCTCTATACAGATAGTCCTCATTTAGTGACCACCAATGGGAACAGCAAGTAATTAAGCAAAATGATCACTAAGTGAAAACCACATCACCATGACTATGCTTATGATTTTATTTCAACTTTGCTTTGCTTGATGATATCAGACGAATCTGACCCCAAATAGCTAGGTAGACCCCAATGGTGGGGAAGATTTCTGCGAATTCATATGATAGCTGGATAAAAGGGACAATCTTATCGTCCCTATTCTCCACTCCCCCACTCTGTGCTGGGATAATTGGCAAGGAGAGAATTGATATTTATGTTTATATTCATTGGAGAGGAAGGGATTACAAGAGAGTAGGAAGGCACGCAGCAGGCAATACATGTGAAAAGGAGTACAGTAGCATTGGCTGTTTGCTAGTCTGCTGCAGACTGTGAGCCAGGGAGTTGCTTGGGAGCAAACAAAATGCCTGTAGGGCTTGTCAATGTCAGCAGCAGTGCCAGCTGGCCAAGAGAGTTCTAATCAATTAATTAAGCTCATGGAGCTGAGCTTATTAACTTGCAGTTAGAGCTTTTTAGGGATGAGCTGCACTGGGAAGAAAAGCAGCCCAGGATTGGCTGGCAATGTTTAGGCAATCTTTCTGCTTAATTAGGTATTAGGAGGAGGGGGAGGAAAAAAAATGGGTCTGGCACAGGACATCATGGAACTAAATGACTGTAATAGAGAACATGTGATGGAGAGATGTTCTGCAGAAGTCGTAAATATGGGTATTGGTTATAAAGTTACTTTTTAAATATCAGTTATTAACTGTTGCCTTTGGCCAGGGGTGTCAAACTCACGTCGTAGTGGTGTCACGTGATATATTGGGACTTTTCCCCCCTTTACTAAACCGGGCATGGCCAGCGTGTGATGCATCCAGCCCGTGGGCTGGGAGTTTGACAGCCCTGCCTTAGGCAGTCTTTAACAGAAATCTACCTGTATTTGCAACCTGTAGAACAGGCATGTCCAATCCAACATGCCTGTTCTACAGCCCACAAGCTGCATGCAGCCCGGGACAGCAAGTAATGTGGCCCCACAAGATTAATAAAAACATAAAAAACAAAGACAATTCCTCTTTGTTCAATATGGCCCAGGTAAGCCAAAAGGTTGGACACTCCTGTTGTAGAACATTATTCTAGATTGTTTTAAAATTCTTTTTGCAGGAAGAGTTGCCAGATCATGAAAATGTATACTTATAGTTTCTATGTATAGGTACAAATATTCATGATCTAGCAACTCTTGTTTCAATTTTTTCAGCCCTTTCAGCATTTCTGCATTCTGGCCTATAAGTTGCCACCTGCATTGTTGCAATTATTTATAGAATAATACATTATAGAATGATACATGAAATACCCAAAGTGGAAAGGACTTTTTTTAAAAAAATTCTGGTCTTCTTGTTTCAGCTTCCAGGTACCAAATCCGGTTCCATCTATTTTAGCTTCTTATTGGTGGCCAATAGCAAGGATGTACAAAGCCATATTCTATCCTTATAATAGTTGACTGTTTTGTCAACTGGATAACTTTCACAAAGAATTTAAAGAACCCTATGTTTTGAATTCAGGCTAATTCTGTTACACTTAAGTCAAATGTTAATAATAAATAATATTTCTATTGAACAATGACGATTTTTTATTGATTAATGTGGACACAATCAATGAAGTACTTTCATTTTTTTTTATTACTTATCATCAACTAGGTCTTCCTCTATATGGGATGGATAATATGCAGGACATAGATACGGTCTTGTGTAAAGTAATGTCAATGGTGGAAATTCATTCCAAGTGATGTGATGCAATTAATTATGCTTAATTATTGTGCTCAAAATCAATTATGCCTGCTTCCCAGTGGCCAACCACAGGGCTTAACAAGCATGGCTTAAAAGCCATACTATTATTCCTACCAGAAAAGAATGTTGCAGGATTCAATCTGAGTCAGTTACTTGGACCAGAGGTTTTGTTGTTTGAGCTTTTGGACTCCACAGGGAACTTCAGAGAAGTTCCAGCACAAGTCTGAAAGCTCATAAAACTAAACCTCTGGTCCCAATGACTGACCCAGATTGGATTCTGCAACATTATCCTGGGACACACATATTACAATGGAATGGAGTTGAGTGGAGTGAAGTGAAATAGAATAGAATGGAGTAGAGTAGAACAGAATAGAACCTTTTATTACCACTTTAAATGTACACTAATCAGGATACATTAAAATGAGATTTCATTGCATTCAGCTCTCAAAGGATAACCATTTGTTTTCATTCAAGAAAAGAATGTGTACTGTTGGGAAATTAGATTAGGAAAAAGTGTCTATACCATTTTCACTGTTAACAGCAGTGCTCAGGGATAGTTAAAAATTAGCATTACAGAATATGGTCCTACAGTCCTTTGATACTAATGTTCAAAAAGATTGTTGTCCTAGCTACCATTAATTACTTGGTTTAGTGAGAGGAAAGCTTCCTCCTCCCCCCCTTTATATATAGAGAAATAATCACACACACACACACACACACACACCAGTATTTTTCTGTTTTAGACACTCTTTCTCCTTGAAGTTCTAAAATATTTGTCGCAAGAAAAGGTTCTATTATAGACTCACTCAAATATTTGGAATAAATGAATTCTGATTAGATACATTCCTTTGGAGAGGAAAAATGGCTACACCAAAAAGAGAGCAAATTTAAAAACATACATCAATATAAGAGAAGGGATTAAGTTTGACCTTTGTGGGACGGCCTGAAGATCCTCCTTGACTTGGTACTCCAAGGTGTTTTTGTCTCCTATAATTGGAGTTTGGCTGTTTATCAGTGCAACATTCAAATTATTTTCATTGACTTCCAGGTGACTTTTCAGTTGAGAGCAATACCAAAAAATAAATAATTTGAGATTGTTGTTTAATAGCATTTACACTGAAGTCCTTTATTAAAGTACTGGTCCTCCTGATGACAAATTGGTTTAATATAAGCCCTTTCTATGACCCACACTTTGCTTTGGACTTAAACTCCACTCTACAGTTATGCTTGTAAACAATTTGATGTCTTGTATTCTTTGGAAAGATGGCTAGCTTGTTATAGGCAGTGCTTTTCTTTGAAAAAGCTTCAAGGTAGTTATATTCCTGTGCTCTATCTTAGACTAAAAACCACAGTGTATTTTTAGTCCTTTTCAGTCTGCCTAAATTTATCAAAAAACAGATTTGGACATGGTCATTTGAGGAGTTGCTTGGCTTATTAGCACTTTAAGTAATAGTGGGATAGATACAGGTAGTCCTTGACTTACGACCACAATGGAGCCTAAAATTTCTTTTGCTAAGTGAAAAGATTTATTGTGAGTTTTGCTCCACTTTATGACATGTCTTGCCACAGTTGTTAAGTGAATCTGGCTTCCCCATTGACTCTGCTTGTCAGAACATCGCAAAAGGTGATGCAACCGTCAGAAATATGAGTCAGTTGTCAAGCATCTGGATTTTGATCACATGACTATGGGGGTGCTGCAACAGTCATAAGTGTGAAAAACACTCATAGGTCACTTTTTTCAGTGTTGTTGTAACTTTGGACCGTCACTAAATGAACTGTTGTAAGTCAAGGACTACCTGTGTTTAGATGGTCATCATGCTGAAATGTAACCTACTTGTGGATATCTCTGGATTACAGCTGGTGCAATTTATAGTTAGAAGATCCTGATGGGTTATTTTACGTGTGTATGTGTGTGTGTGTGTGTGTGTAGACATGCATGCACATACACATACTTTTATGCACATGTGTTTTTCTTCCAAAAATGAACATGTTCATGTCCTTTCAATATAGAACATATTAATCAATATAAACACGGCTCAATTCAATGAATGTTTAATCAAAAGATGGTTGGATCAAGATATTTTAATCCAATTACCAAGTCTGCTATACTGACTTATAACATATTCTAGCTCTAACTTACACATTCATATGATTCTAATAGTCACATACATCATGACAAAAGATGGCACCAGAGGGACAAAAATGTTGGGGAAAGGAAAGGAAAGCAGGCTGTGTTTCCGAACGAAGTCAACATTTGTTTTTCATGGAATAAAACCAAAGATTTGATGTTGTCTCAACCCTTAATCAACCCATATGCTCAGAACAGTTCAAACAGCAGGACAGAATGTGGAAGAAAAGCTTTGAAAAACTGTTGACGTTCAAGTATACTATTTCTTTTATCATTGCTCTGTTTCTCTCCACCCTTCTTTGCTGAAGATTTCAATTTCCCTTGAGATAACACATGAATTGAATATTGTGAGGTATTAGCCCATCTGCCAAGTCCTTCACAGTATTAAATACACATGCCCATATGAGCACATTGCTTCTTCAGGTTAATATGATGATAAAGTGAGAGAGAGAGAGAGAGAGATAGATAGATAGATAGATAGATAGATAGAGAGAGAGAGAGAGAGAGAGAGATATTTCAGGTGGAGAGCCAATGAGTTTGCCTTGAGTTTCTTAGAATGGGACACATATAGGAACAACAAAATCTTGTTAAAAGTTAACAAGTGCTCATTGTACATTACTAGTTCCTTTATAAGTTGTAATGCTACTCTACAAACAAAATTGGAGTTTATAAAAAGATACATTCAGCTTTTTATTTTTATCCTGTCTACAAAGTTCTATAATACTGAGATTATTTTGCAAGTTCATAAGATAAACACAGAGGACCTTGATTGCTTATCTACAATAGTGCCCTAAATCAGGTTACCAGTGGTGGCATTTTAGGGTTTATTGACACATAGGCAACCTTAATCCTAACCCTTTGAATCTTATTAGAAATGAACAGTGTGAAATTTAAATCCTTACCCTTAAAGATTGGTCCCAAATATATTTGAATTCATAAACAACAATAAATGGGGTTATATTAGCTTGTTTGGGAGCAATGAACCAGGATCCTGACAGCACATAAACTTTTTTTCATTTCTAGTTTGTTTGTTTTTTTGGTACAAATGCAGACTGAGCTGTTTGTATCAGGAAACCATGATAAACCAGCAATTGTTATAGAGGGAGAAAGCAAAGCCTCTGAGAATTGTGTGCTATATTTCTCCCAGTAAAAAAGTCTCCCATTAGTCTGGTTGTTGTAGTATATGAGGCATTAATCCTGTTAGGAATAACAAGGTTACCTAATGTAGTTTGGGTAAAATAATATATATAAACTAAGATAGTAAGTTTAAATGTGTGGCACTTTAAACTGCAAAGCATGTAATTTTGGATGCGGTTGTGAAACTGCCATAAGAGGGAGCAAGAGAACTTGCTGGATTGACTGACTATGATGGATTGATGGTTTGCTATCTGCGTGTTCCCTACTGCTGAGTTTTTTGAACATCGAAGGAAGAAAGGAGGTTTGACTTCTTCATATCTCTACTGCGAAGAGATATATTACTGGACTGATATTTGTAAGTTTACTGACCTCTTTTTCGACACTGGACTTTGCAACTGAATAATCCCCGGATGGACTGAACTAGTGAATGATATATGGACTGTTTTGACTATGCTAAAAACTCTTACTGGAATAAACTATTTAACTAGCACAGTGTATCTGTTTTTACTGAGTGTAAGCTACAAAAATGTTTATCTCACATATTTGCCTGCCTGCCTGCCTGCCTGCCGTGCAGATTCGGCTAGGGTGTATCCCTAACAGATCCCCTTTAATTTTACTTTATGAATTAGAAGTACTGTGACTGTTTGTCATGTTAGTTGGTTCTAAAATGGTAGCGCTTTAGAGTAAATAGAATAAATAGCTGTTGATTGATTGAAACAAATGTTTAATGAAACAAACAAATTTATAGCTTGTGGAAAAATATAAATGGGAAGGAAGATGGTGTGGTATAACAATTGATTAATAAAGTTTTATTGAGAATTTCATTCATACATGACTCATACATGACATACATGAACTAAAAACAACCTTCCAAAAGTGCATAAGAATAAACATCAAGGAACCAATGAGTAGGCTGGGTCCTCTCTTGATAAGGAGAGAATGGGAGATCACCTACACAAAAAACCTAAGAAAGTGACTTCCCACCCTCATTATGACTAGTATAAACAATTTTAGTATCTCTTCAGCTCTTCTTAATTAACAAAACTCTTCACCCTATTACTCAACTTTTAATTATATGTGAGTTCAATAAGAAACATCTTTTTCAATGCAGCTGTCATCAGAAAATCCAGAGTCCCAATCACATTCATTAACAAATGCAATATGAACCATTCCATATCTCAACTCAAGAAACATATCTTATTTCAAATCTATGTTTCACTTCTAGAAAGTAAACTGGCTGAGGATTTAAAATTGAAAAGGGAAACAGAAATGATGAACCAAGACAGTGACCTGGGTAATTTTTTCCTCTTGAATTTACGAAAGAAGCTTATTAAAGCCTCAAAGAACTGTGGACAACAGGACAAGAAATCAAAACAACAACATTTGAACATATTAACGACAAAATAATATTAGAAGTAAAACAATGAATATAACATCAGTTTATTTGATTAAAGTTAAAACAAGATATATTGTTACTTCTGGCAATCCTTTATTGATTTTCTGCTGACACCAGGACTAAAAAGATAATTTCTTATGGTTTATAGATAAGAGATAGGATATGGGATGAAGAGATAAATGCTGATAAACTTAAAGGGGATGAATTTTGTTAAAATTGAGATGAAGGTTGGAAGTTGCCTCTTTGTGTATTTCTTTTCTGTTTATTTCCCCTCTTTTCCCCTTTTCCTTGCACTTTTTACTCCTTTCTGTTCTCTTTTCTTTCTTTTAAATTTAATTTATATTAACTTTAATGTATATTAACTATTATAAAAAGACTTAATTAAAAACAATATTATGTTCCTGCAAGTTTACATTAAACTTTTATTTTAAAAAGAGAAAATTTACACTGAACATTACATTTAAAAATCCTTAGTTATTGGTTATGATATATTGTAGATTAGTTTGCTTCTCCCATTCCACTTGATTTAAAATATTTTTTTCATGGTCTTTTCTGCTGTTTTGGTGTTCCTAATTTGTTTCTATTATAATGTTACTTCATTGTGTGATTAGATTATTTTCATGGCATATAGTTTATGCTTTTAAAGTGCTTTTGGAGTTAAAAGGACTCTTCCAAAAACTGATAGGTATGTGTGATAGGTACCTTTACATTGTATCAAGAGATAGGAAAAATTTATCAAGTAAGATATGTCTTTGTAGTGCAGGCCTTGGAATGGACAAATTTAGTTTACATCTCCATTCACCAAATATATTTAACAGATGGCTTTGAGCTGGTCACTGTCCTTCAACTAACATAATCATAGACATTTATTTTCTCTCTGATAGACCTTAAGTTTAGAAAACAGCGGTTACTCAATTCTTTATAACTATAAAATATAAAATTTTAAAGACAGTGAAACTAAACATTTGCAAGTTGTATGAAATTTCCTAGGAATTTTGTAATGCAACATCTTAATTGAAAAAACAGGAGATCCTGAAATGGAGAAGCAGGAATCTTTTGGTTGAGACTGAGTGGTTGGATAGACTGTTGGTGGCTGACAATAGCAGGCAGCTATAGTGTGATAAAGCTTCACTGAAGATTTCAAATAGAAGCTAGGACAGTTTAGGTTTTTAGTTTTAGATGTCCTATTTTTCTTTAGCATAAATATGCCCATATTGTTAATGCTGGTTCTGTTTGTGTTATAGAAATCATGCTGCAGGTGCTTTATTTTGGTGAACATTTTTTTAGTCAAGATAGTATTTTCTATTTTGGGAGATCCAAATGGGAAATTTCTTAAGTGATATGCAGGAAGTTTCAAAGAGGACCAAGCCTCCTCCTCTTCCTCCTCCTTAGAAAAGGAAGAGTATCAGTAGAATAGCTATATTATTTGTCCTGAAACTTTTCCTTAAGCTTAAGGTTCATCCACTTCCAACTGAGATTGATTTATATTCTGTCCAAAAAGATAAACATGAATTTATTAAATGGAATTGATTTTTCAAAACAACTAACTTTTAGTTAGTGAACTTTTAGTGAACTTTTACTTCAGTAGATGGATTACAGAAGAAGTTGTGGAGCTTCAGATTTTCAGGACTATTTATTTCAATTTAGCCAATTCTGGGCCTGGTTATCCAGTGGCTTATTTGCTTTTGAATGTTATTCTCCTACATACATATCTTTCTATGTCACTTTGGTGATTCGGAATATAAGGGGGAAAAGATCATATCCACAGAACAACATCACCAGGACAACATAATGGAGAAGGGACTGTTGGTTTTTCTGAGCTTCCTGTAATTTCAGAAATATCTGCTTAGCTGGTGTTTATTTCTTGATTTGTTTTTTCATCTACCTTATTGTGTATGGAAGAAAGAGAATAGGTTGTACAGGGAAGAAGTCAAGGCTTCTTACTGTATAAACTATGAGCTTTACTAACAGTCTTTGATGGCTGTTTTTCTTCTTATTTTGTCAAGTCCCATTATGCTGCTTCATTTTCATACTGGAGACACACTGCAGCTTATTTTGTTTGGACGTAAACAATGTCTCGGAGAATAAATTACAGATTTTTGCAACTCCCCCATTCAGTTTGTTGTCAGAATATTACTCTGCTGAGAGGCAGGGAGAATGATATTATAACACTAGTAACGCTTCTGTATTTTGCCTGGCATATTGGTAGATATAATTTTGGATACATACATACATACATACATACATACATACATACATACATATATATATATATATATATATATATATATATATATATATATATATATATATATATATATATATATATATATATTTTCTGAGGTTCTCACGGGTATTTGTATGTGGATCTTTGGTTATTCGGGTTTTCTCCTGCGTAAGATTGGAAGTATCTAGGCAACGTTTCGATGAAGTCTCATTCATCATCTTCAGGCTTGGTCTTCAGCTCTGTGCTTCTCAGAGTGATGTGAGCTTGCAGCTGCTTCTTCCTTTTAACTGCTAGTGGGGGTATGTCTTGATTGGGTGGGGGCTTGGCTGTGTTCTGATTGGGTGGGGGTGTGTTCCCATTGGTTGGGGGTTTGGCTGTGTTCTGATTGGTTGGGGGTTGGCTGTGTTCTGATTGGCTGGAGGCGTGTTTTGTTCAGGTGGGGGGTTGGTTGTGCTCAGGTTAGTCTTAGTTGCTGGGGGATTTGAGCTGGTGAGCTGTGATCTTGCTGTTTGGCTTCGAGTTCGTGGTCGTGCTGCATCTCCATGGTGGGGGTCAGTTCACTTCATGTATGGCTCAGAGGGGTTTGAAGTGGGTAGTGATGCAGCTGCAGTGCGGCTTCTGGTCCGTGGTCGTGTCTCATCTTCTGTGTGGGTGTGAGTCTGCTTTCTACGTGGAAGTGTGGTGGTGGCATCTTGTGTGGCTCTCAGGGGTGTGGGTCTGGTGTCATTCTTCATGTTCGGTACTCATCTGTTCATGAGGGCGGGTTTCCAAATGGCTGATAGGCGGGAGGTATCATCTCGTTTATTCATGCTGTGTGAGCGTTTTTCTATCTCTATGGCTTCTCTGATTATTCTGCTGCTGAAGTGTTCAGTTTTGGCGATAGTTCTGGTATTTTTAAAGTCAATCTCATGTCCTGTGGCTTTGAGGTGTTGGACCAGGGAAGAGGTCGGTTCTTCCTTTTTGATTGAGTTCTTATGTTCTTCAATGCGTGCACTTATTCTTCTGTTAGTTTGTCCAATGTATGTGGTGGGGCAGGCAGTGCAAGGGATTTCATATACTCCTTGATTTTCTAACTTGATTTTGTCCTTAGGGTTTCTTAGGATGGTGGATATCTTTCTGTTTGTGCAGAATGCTGTCTTAATGTTGTGTTTTTGGATCCAAAACCTCAGAAAACACACACACACACACACACACACACACATATATATATATATGATGTACTCTGCTGAGAAGCAGGGAGAATGATATTATAACACTAGTAATGCTTCTGTATTTTGCCTGGCATATTGGTAGATATAATTTTGGATACACACACACACACACACACACACACACACACACACACACATGATGTGAATAAAAGAAAAAGTTGCATTTCTTCCCCACTCCCCAGATCATCTAAATCCATAGGCAAACGGATCAAGACACAACAATATTCCATGTGTCACAAATTACATAATGAGGTATGTGATGCCATTTGCTCCCTTTCCTGTCGCTTTATCTGAATCACTTTCTTCTCTCAGAAATGTTGATAAGGCAGCTTAATAGAGAACCTACTGGCTCATGCATACAAATGAATTCATCATCTCGCAGGTATCTTCCTGAATGTTGTGCCTTATTAGAGAGTAATGTGAAGAGATGCAGTCTGTTAAAATAAACGTGCACAGGTTTGTCTTTAGCCCTTTTGAGGATAAAACACCAGGCTAGAAACCAGGAGATCATGAGTTTTAATCCCGCTTCAGGCATGAGAGCCAGCTGGCTGATTTTGGGACAGTTCCCCTCTCAGTCAACATCACAGGGTTGTTGTGGGAAAAATAGGAGGAGGAAGGAGCATTGGGTATATTTTCTGCTCGAGGTATTTCTAAAATTAATAAAGGTGGGAGAAAATAAATTTAAAAAATAAAATTAAATATTGAGGAACAAGTATGACCAGCACTAATAATCTCAGAACACAAAGGAAGAGATATTAGCCAAGCACCTCTAGCTTTCTTAAGGAATGGATTGACTTAGCATTATGTAAATCCAAGTCCAACTCCTTCATCTTTCTTAAGTCCAAAAATCATAAGAGAACTACGCCCCAATAATGAACAATCCAAACTGTCCATGGAATTCTTTCCTCCCTTTAAGGATGGGTAATCCCCCCTCCCCATGCATTCAAGGGAATCCTTCTTTCCACAAAAATCATTCTGACTACACCTTGGCTAGGAAAGCCAGCCTGCAGCTGTGTTTTCTGGTATTTTGAGTATGTTTGTTATTTATTTCAAGAAATTTGCCTCTGATTCAGGGGTGGGATTCTACCAGTTCTGTTGGGTTCTGCAGTACTGGTAGCTCTGAAGAGCAGCAGACATAGAACTGGTTCTATGTTTGCTGATGTTTTGACCCACTCGCCTGCCCGGGCTCTTATCTGACCTTTATTTCCTGCTTTTTCAACCTCAGCTGCTGTGCAAGAGGCACAGCTGCAGTTGAAAAAGCAGGAAAAACGTGCTGTTTCAAACGCTGCTTCTTTGCACTCAGCGCTATTCAGCTGTCCAGGCAGCAAGCTGGTGACGATTTACAGGCTTGTGCAGTGTGCAGGGAAGCACATCATAAATCACCAAACCTCGTAAACTACCGAACCGGTAGTTAACCCTGTTGGATGCCACCCCTGCTCTGATTTTTCTAGCAGAAGTTAGGGTTGCTTTGGTGTAAACTGCATCTATGTCTGTCTGTCTGTCTGTCTATCTATCTATCTATCTATCTATCTATCTATCTATCTATCTATCTATCTATCTATCTATCTATCTAATCTATCATCTAGCTATTTAACCTATCATCTATCTATCCATTTACTTAAGATACAGGGATCATAAATCTCACCCACTCTATATTCAATCACCCCACAGCATTTTGTGAGAGATTGATGTTTGAGGAGTTGTGATCTTATCAGCTAAATGCCTTGTTCCATCCAAGTGTAATTGCTGACCTCCTGAAGCTAAAAGAAAAGTTCTGATTGTATTTTTAATACAATCAATTTTTAAAATGTTAAGATGGATGCTCTTGTTTTCATCTTAAAAGAATTCAGGGCTGCTGTTCTCTGGCCATATGCTGTAAAAGCTACTTGGGCCCAAAAACAGTTGCTATGGTATTGTGATTCATTGCACAGTCAGCCAGGTGTTCAGACTGGATTTGGCAGTTTTGTCCCCCTCTTGAATCCTTCACAAGGACCTGGGATAGGCAAATAAGGATGTTTGATGGTGTTAATAATTATTATTGGTAGTATTGTTATTATTGTTTTGCCCACCTTTTCTTTAGGAAGATGGTTAGTGGTAGTGGGTCTTACCTGGAAACTGGATCCAGGTGGGAAGGAAGCTGGGCCCACAGAGATGATCAGGGGGTTGTGACTTCTTCTGTACTCTCACAACTGAGCACCACAGTCAGTTTTTGTGTTTCTTGTTTTTCCTCACCTGTTTGAAATCCTCTGACTGCATAAACCTTCTATAATTCCATTATTTCATGACTGCAATAGCGTGTAAAATGCTTTAGCCTCTTCTAAGAAACGCTAGAGAAGTTCCTTCTGCTTTTCAAAGATAGTTGTTTTTGTCAATGCCTATGGTTTATTTTTAAAGTTTTAGGTAAGTAAAAGAAATTCCCTTCCTCCCACTGCACATCATTCAGTACAGAAAGTAAGTGCAGCATAAGCTGGCATGGATCCAATCTTTAAAATTATCTTTAAGATTATTAATGAGAAATTGATGGAGAGGGTTGGGCTTTCTGTTTCCTCCTTCCAAGGAAAAAGCTAAATAAAGTGACCTTTCCCAAGATCACTCTTCTCTGTGGTACCTATGTGTTTGGAATCTACATTAAGTATTGATAAATTTCTGAATCTATCTGAAAGTAATACTCTCTTTCTAATTTAGAGCAAGTGAAGTTTAATTATAATAATGGCAGGGCAAACAAAGGAAAGTGGCTACCAGAACTGTAGTGATATAATTGCTTGTGTGAAACAGGCTGTGGACAAATCCAACATATAGCTTCCAATGGCAGATCTGTAGTTTTTCAATGGGACACTCTTTGTGGAGGTTTCTGTGAATGGAATATTTTCCCAATCCCATTTCAGTGAGCATAACGGTGCAATTTTCTACATTAATTAAACAATGGCATCGTGCACATATACCCAAAGGGAAAAAAAGTGGCCTGGTGACTGAGAATTATGTGGAATCCCACTTTCCAATCCAGTCTTTCACAATTTATTGGTTTTAGCTCAATTGCTCATCCTAAGCCTTATCACTGAAGTGCAACGTTAAAAATGGAGCTTTTCTATGAACAGCCAGTTTGAGTGAGGACACGCCATTACTTAGCACTTCAGCCAGCAGGGATGTTTTAGTTTCAGTTAATGAGTTATGTACACTCGCCCAAAGAACTTCATAAACCATATTTTATTCAAATTGAAAACAAGGATAGCAATTCAGTTCATCATGCCCTCTCTATACAATTAAAAAGCAGTAGGAATATTTTCAGAGGCATATGAGGCAATTTCAGGTCTACTTGGGAGCTAATATTTTGTGGCTGCAGTCTGTCTAGCCTGAACTTAAACACAGAGGTTAAATCTTGTTCCCATTTCTCTTCCTACCACAGATAATCCTCGACTTGCAGCCATTCATTCAGTGACTGAAGTTAAAACAGCACTGACAAAAGTGTCTTATAACACATTTTCACACTTACAACCGTTGCAAAACCCCCACATGGTCACATGATCAAAAGTCAGACTGGTTCATATTTATGATGGCTGCAGTGTCCTAGGGTCATGTGCTCACCTTTTGTGTCCTTGTGACAGGCCAAGTCAATGAGGAAGCCAGGTTCATTTAACGATCGTGTTACTATCTTAACATCTGCACTGATTCACTTAACAATGGTGACAAGAAAAGTTGTAAAGGGGGGGCAAGACTCTCTTAACAACTGTCTCACTTAGTATCACTTAGCAACATAAATTTTGGACTCCTTTGTGGTAGTGAGTCAAGGCCTACCTACAATTAAATGGGGCAAAGATTTCTTAAAATATATGCTCTCGAACAACATGAAGGCTTCATATGAATCCTATTGCAACCTTTGATCCATGTTTATATTTCTTTATTTGTGCAATTTCTCACACTTTTTGGTATCTTTTCCTTAACTTTCCTTTACATATATTTTTATGTTTTGCTTCTGTTCATATAATTTTGTAAAATTAAAAATATGTAAATAAACACAAACTGAAGGAATGACATTTAGCGGGGCTATGTTGAAATATTTAATTGTGATGAAAATATCAGATTTAAAAAAGAGAAGCGTCTTGACAGCTTGGCAGTTCTGAATTCCATTTCCCTTTTGTGCAAGATAATTGTTTTTGTCCAGGTAGCTTATATCTTTTGTGGCAGGAGTGGATCACCAAAATGGATGATGAAGTCCTCATGTTCCTCTTTGACTGGAGAACCAGGTTGCAATTCTTAAAGTAGAAACAGAACATGAGGTGAAAAACTATGCACATTAATTTGGTTGATGGTGACGGCTTTAATATACTGAAATAGAAGCCTTATACTTCAGTGCACTAAATTATTATTCTTATAGACTTTAAGGGGCATTTAACGCATATTGAAGTCAGTTGTGAAGCCCAGATTTTTTGTATAACAGTGCATGTAGTTATATAGTGCATGTACAAATGTTTTTTTTTAAATTCATATCTTCATATTTTGTAAAACATATACAGATTTCATTGCACTGATAACATTATGAAATTATGCAACAACTGAGAAAAATTAAATGTGCAATACTTATTCTTCAATAATTACTCCAAGTAAGAAACTTTGGAACAGTCTTGTAATATCTTTGTTTTTTCTTTTGCCTTGATGTAATAATTTTCAAGGGTGCCTATTAATCAGCTTATTCAGCTGTTGAAGGAACACTAAATAAATATTTTGTATTGTTTATTCAGGCAACAGTGATTCCATGAATCATAAACAACTTTGTGGTAGAAAGGAATAAAGCCTGCATCACAAACTCTGTTCCTTACATACTTACTAGTGACAGCAAAACTAAAGTACTAAAGGGCAGAACTTGCATTGTCATAATGCATATTTACTTTAGCACCATCATGGTTAGGAACAGAAACCTAGGATAGCAAATTTACAGCAATATATCTTGCCGAATACAGAAATTTCACATATACAGTACAAAAAACAAAACAACATGGTGAATTTAAAAGGACTTATTGCAACCTACATACATACACACACTCTATTGTGGATTGCTGTAGTCGCCTTAGTGTTTTCAAAGCTGGGGAAGAAACAGTTTTTCTATTTCCTAATGGCAGATGCAAGTTGACACCACTAACATGTAATCATGACTTAATACATTCAATCTAACAGTCTTGACCTAAATTTAATTTCTTGACTTTCAAGCTTTCCTCTTAATTTTTTCACCACTTTTGGTAACCTCCTACATCAAAGAGAATTCTGGAGAATCTGAAAATTTGCATATTTTAAAACTATTTTGTTTAGCCACAATGAATGTATTATTAATTGGTGGCACAGGGGTTAAGAATGCAATATTGCAGGCAAACTCTGTCCACATTTTGGAATTTGGTCCTAACCTGCTCAAGATTGACTCAGCCTTCCATCCTTTTGAGGTTGATAAAATGAAGACCTAAATTGTTGGGAGCAATAGACTGACATTTGTAAATTGCTCAGAGAGTGCTGTAAACTAAAGCACTATGAAGGAACATATAAGTCCAAGTTCTATTGCTATTATGTATCTTTAAGTTCTTTATCCTTAATCAGTTTACCAGAATGTCAGGTTGACCAACAGCTAGTAATTGTTTTGTTATTTACCCATTGCCTAATAAAATATAACATCTAATTTTATCTCCCAATGAATCATGATAATTTTTACTTACTTTATTGATTAGCCCTTGGACCATATCAAAGTTCAGAGTTCCAGATTCTATTACTAAAATCTGATTAAAACAATTTAAAATGGAATTGGAATAAAATGCAACAATTTAAGATAAATAAAAATAAATAAAAATAAAATAAAATTATATTTCAGTGATAATTTTTTAAAAAGGCAACACTTTTCCAGGATTAGTACATTTGTTATTTATATTCTAAAATACTCTTCACCATAACTTTGTGCATTTCTTTTGCAATATGTGTTTTTGTACAATTTGTATTTTCTTAAAGTGTTGAAATACTGTTTTTCTTAATTGTCTCATTCAGTGCTGGCATAATGATACATGATTTTACTTTATGAATGTCTTTTATACAGACAATTTCTAAAGCTGTTCTAAAGAAAGCATTCTTTTTAGTTGTTATTCTAACCATGTAATGTCTAAACTTGGAGCTCACTATTGTCATTTAAATTTGCCCATATTTTTACAAGGAAAAAAGCACATAACTATATTATCTTCTAGCTATATCCTTATAAGCTATTTGCTGCTTAGCTTATCCAAAATAATGGATAAAGTCTTTTTTTTCTGAGCAAGGCCATAAGGAATCACATTTTTTCCATAAAAGATCTTACAACCTCCAGATAAGGAAATACCTGTTAATAATATTAAGAAACCAACTTTTTATTCACCCTGAACCCAAAATGTATGTCCATCGTGTCAGAGTATGTCTCTCCCAGAGATTATTTTGGTTAACACATTGGTCCAAACTCTACAAAGTTTATTTCATTTAAAGGAAGTGAGAACTCTGCTACTCGGCTTTGTAAACCATGGTTATGGCTTAACTTATGCGGATCCAATTCTGATTTCTTAAATAAGCCATAATTAAACCAATTAGGATCTACTGTGATCTCTAAAACCAACTCTGACTTATTTAGGAAGCCATATCATCATATTCTATCCAGGCTGTACTGTAGCTGGAATAATGACTTCTGAGGGATTGTTGTATATGGAGTGCTGTCTACTGCCATTTACCAATAGCCCAGAGTTCTGCACTCCAGATCCGGTAGCCTTAGTTTCTGCTGCATTAAAATCATGTACAGTTAAGAGATGATGAAGATGTTCTTGTAGCTGGTTGTCTGCATGAATATACATATAGTATAGTATGTTCTCCTTGCCAAATATATTCACTCATTGTCTTAATTGGCTTTGATTCCATTGTATTGTCCCTGATTTCTTTAAATTTGGCAGTTATATAAATGCCGCATTGGCAAACTTTTTAGAGATTCAGCAATGTAATTAAAGGCAGCTCTTGGTTCTAATCTAATTCTTTCCCATGCCTATACATGGAAGAATACTCAATTTGCTAAGTGTAATTTAGATTCTTAGTAAGGAAAGCTTCACAAAAGGTTAATTCTCAGCCACATGGAGGCAATCCACAATGTCAGTGTGTGTACATTAAAGTGGGTGGAGATGTGATCAATAGTATCACCACTACTGATACTATTTTCAGCAATATTTCTTGCATACTTTCATAATCCTTTTATGCAATGCAACAAGATAAAATTGGTGGCAGAAGAAATTAAGACACTTTGCTTCCATCCTGCAAAACAATCAGTATATTTTTTGTTTGAAATATTCCTAACTAAGGGAGAGATATTAAAGCAGCAATCCTATGTTTATTCCCCTGGCATTATGCTCGAGAAATGCAGTAGAATGTACTGTATTTATCAATAAACACTTGTAGATGAATCTGTTAAGTTTGGAGAATGGGCGAGAAAGAATGGAGACGAGCCTCTGGAACAGTGAACTTCAACTCTTTATTTACATGGTGACTGCTCGAAAAACAAGGGCAGCTAAGGCCCTCGTTATATAGGCAACCCAATAACTATTTAACCAATAATAACCCAGGAGCACTAGCTCCATTAACCAATACAAAGGCTCTGTTAATGGCCAATTAGATTTCCCTGAACGGGTCAATCCGATCCTGCCATTTAACAGCCAATCAGAAGTGCAGGGCCAGAACCCTGCACTTGACTCCAAGCTCAAGATAACTTTATTAAACCTTATGCATTCACAACACCCCTTCCCCCTGGCTTCTTTGTACAGGGCGCAGTTACATAGTCCTTGAGGTAGGACGGGTGCTTTATTAGTCTGTTTGATTTTCACTGTGCCTTTTGCATTTGGCTGCAATCTTGCTGAGGTAGATCGTTGTTTAGCGAAGGGGTTTCCTCTGGTTCAGAGTTCACGTTTTCGTCCTCACCAATATTTTCGGTAACTCCCTGAGGTGAACCTACTCCTGTCTCTGGTTCCAGTTCCTGTGTCTCTATTCCGCTATCATTCCCTTCGAATGGGTATTCTTCTAGTTGAAATTCGTCTTCTTCTGTATCTCCCCCCCCCCCCAGTTTGGTCATAAGGGAGTTCAGAAATGCCTGACCGGAGCCGTGATCGTAATTGATCGATATGGCGTTTCCAAATTCTATCGTCAAGGCATTTTACAACGTAGGATCTCGGGCTGGTTACACGTATTACTGTCACTTCTACCCACAGCGGATCACTCGATAGGTTTTTAGCGTATACCCAATCGCCTACCTGGAAGGTACGGTATTGACCGCTGGATCCGAGTGGTTTTTCTGGTTTGTAAGCTGGGTGTAACCGGTCGAGGTGGGAGCGGAGCCTGCGTCCCATTAGCAATTCGGTGGGAGTTTTGTTGGTGATGCTGTGAGGTGTGATGTGTTGTAGAAAGAGGATTTGGTTGATTTTGTCGTCGATGTTATCGTAGTCTAATTTCTGCAAAGTCTTTTTGACAAATTGAACCATGCGCTCAGCCCTTCCATTGGTGGCAGGATGCGCAGGCGAGGTGAACGCATGTCGGATGCTGCGGTCAGCCAGGTACTGCTTGAAGGACAGCGCGGTAAATTGGGGCCAGTTGTCGGATACCAGGACGTCTGGCAGTCCGTGGGTTGCAAACAGTCTTTCCAATCTTTTGATGACCGCTTCGGTGGTCATGTTCATCATGCAGTGAATCTCGAGCCAATTCGAGTAGGCATTGATGGTTAGAAGAAAGGTGTGGCCTTTGGTCGGCCCAGCAAAGTCCAGGTGAATACAGGACCAGGGTCCCCGTGGCGTTTCCCACTTGGTCGGAATGGCTTTTGGTGGGGCGTTGCTCACTTCCTGGCATCTATGACAAGCTTTAACCCAATTCTTGATTTGCTTGTCGACGCCAGGCCACCATGCGTAGCTTCGCACGAGGGCTTTCATTCGCACGATACCGGGATGGCCATCGTGCAAGGTCCTGAGTACTGCTTTTTGGAGTCATTCTAGGATAACGACTCTATCACCCCAGATGACACAGCCCTTTTGAGAAAACAACTCTGTTTGTCGCGTCTTGAATGGTGCGAAGTTATCTGATAACTGGTCCAATGGCCATCCACGTTCTACCCAGCTTAGGACTCGCGCTAAGGTGGGGTCTTGTTTGGTTTCTCTCGCGATATCTCGGGCGGTTAATGGTGATGTTTCAATCTGTAACGTGGTTACCGTTGGAGCGGGATCATCAAGAGTCTCTGGTAGTAGTGCTCGGCTCAATGCATCGGCGTGGGGAATGGCTTTCCCCGGGCGGTATTGCAGCCGATAATTATAAGCAGCCAAGAATTCTGACCAGCGAGTCATCCTGGGGGATAATATGTAAGGTGTCGGCTTATCTCCGGCTATTATCCCCAATAACGGTTTGTGGTCAGTCACGATAGTAAAAGCCCGGCCATACACATACTCGTGAAATCTTTTAACAGCCGATACAATTGCGAGGGCTTCTTTATTGATCTGGCTATAATTACACTCAGTTTTTGAAAGTGTCTTGGAAAAATATGCAACAGGGGCTTCATTACCATTAGGCAGTACATGGCTCAAAATGGCGCCTACTCCAAAAGGCGAAGCATCACATGTGATATTTAACGGCAAAGTCTCATTGTACTGCATGAGTACAGCGTCAGAAGTCAGTAGTTTTTTTACATTACAAAATGCCTGTTCTTCTTTATGACCCCATAACCAAATCACTTTTTTATCTAGCAAACGATGTAACGGCTTAGCGACAGTTGCTTTGTGCGGTAGAAATACATTATAGAAGTTGATAAGGCCTAGGAACGCCTGGAGATCGGCCTTGTTTCGAGGCCTGGAAGCATTTTTTATTGCTCCCAATTTACTGTCGGTAAGGTGAATACCCTGACTGTCAATTAGGTACCCTAAAAACTCGACACGATCGGTACACAATTTACACTTGTTTTTTTTCACTTTAAGACCGGCGTTTTGAAATTTTTGTAGGATTAATTTTAAACGATCTCGTAATATTTTCTTTGTTGGTGCAGCAATTAATACATTGTCAAAGTATGGGACCACGCCTTTAATCCCTTGTAGTAACCTCTCCATAAGGCTTTGAAAAATTCCCGGGGCTACACTGACTCCAAATTGGAGCCGGGTACATTTAAAGACACCTCGATGTGTCACTATCGTTTGTGCCTGTGCCATCTTTTCATCAACAGGTAGTTGCTGATATGCCTGAGCTAAGTCTAATTTAGCAAAGACTTTTCCGCCCCCCGCCCAGGGAATGAAGGAGATGCTGCACCACCGGCACCGGATAAGCATTTTGCTGTAGGGTGTGGTTCAGGATGGCCCGGTAGTCCCCATAAATTCGAATTGAACCATCCGGCTTAATTGGCGTTATGATTGGGGTTTCCCAGGGAGAGTGATTGGTAGGTTCTAGGACCCCCTGAGCTATCAATTTATCGAGCTGTTCATCAATTTTCGGCTTTAAGGCAAACGGAACTCAACGGGGCTTAAGGCGGATGGGAGCTATCTTTGGATTTAGGTTGAACGATATTGGGGTCCCCTTGTACTCACCTAATCTTTCCGCGAAGACGTCCCTGAATTCGTGGACAAGGTCCTTCTCCCAGTCACTTCCGCTGACCCGGTTTACGCCTGCCACTTCAATGCAAGTGGCGCAAACCATTGAAGGCCTAGCAGGCTAGGCCGATCTTTGTTGATCACAGTTAGCAGTAAGTACGCTGTGCAATTCTTGAATGAGACCCTGACTCGACTGGAACCGACGACAGGGATTTGATTCCCTTGATAGTCCTTAAGGATAAGTCTTTGATAATGGAGGTCTTGACGCTGGATAGTGGGAATGAGTTGCTTGAGGGTCTTCCAGGACACCATCGAGAGGGGCGATCCCGAGTCGACTTCCATTTGGCAGGGCTGGTTCTCGATGACCACAGTGATTCGGATTTTCTTGGCATCTAAGGCAGAGGCGTGACCGATAGTGATAATATGGTGAGCCTCTTCTTGCTTCTTGGGGCAATTTGTCGATTGGTGATAGTTAGCCCCTTTTGAGGCTTGGCCGGGTACTTGGAAACTTCGGCAGACCCGTCCGATGTGGCCTCTTTTTCCACACTCATGGCAGAGCACATCGCGGAATTTGCATTCGGACCTGGCATGGTTGGCTCCACAGCCAGTGCAAGGACTTTGGGTAGGGGTCCCAGTCAGACCGCAGTCGATGGACCTCTTCTTCGTCGTTGTCTGACGACAAAGAGAGGTCCTCGTGGTGGGCCATTGAAAGCTGCCCTTCTGACTTGGGTAAAATTTTGCCTGTTGGTTGGTGGACCGGAGCGCGGTTGCGTCGAAGTTGTGCAGCCGACTTCCTGGTTGCTTCTGCTGCAGTGGCATCGGCGATGGCATCGGCAAGGCTGATGTTGCCTTTCACCATCAGCTTGCTCTGTACGCCTGGTGCATCTAATCCCAGAACTATTCGATCTTTCAGTGCCTCTTCTAAATCGGCGAATCCGCAGAGGCCTCCGAGATTCCAGAGGTCGGCTATTAAGTCGGCGACGCTTTCGCCTTTTCGCTGGTTTCTCTGATGGAACTCGTGCCATCTCACGAGCGTGGGCACGGTCAGTGCATAATGGACTCTCAGTAGGGGTTCGAGGATGTCCCAGTCCATTGCTTTCACTTCTGCAGGTTTGGCTAGTGCTTTAGCCATCTTAAATACAGTTGGACCACAATGAGTTAGGAATACTGCCCGTTTCTTCCCGGTTATGGCATCCGTCAAATTGTTAGTTTCCAAAAACATTTGGAAACGATCCATGTAGGACTCCCAGTCCTCTTGCACTGGATCGAACAGAGCGGGTGGTAAGACGACGCCGGACATGGTTCCGTCGTGTAGCGTTGTCAGCCACGTGCTCGATGTTTCTTCCTAGTTCAGTCAGCTCTGAGATCTCCACATCCCATCCTCGTCGCCAGTGTTAAGTTTGGAAAATGGGCGAGAAAGAATGGAGACGAGCCTCTGGAACAGTGAACTTCAACTCTTTATTTACATGGTGACTGCTCGAAAAACAAGGGCAGTTTTTATATAGGCAACCCAATAACTATTTAACCAATAATAACCCAGGAGCGCTAGCTCCATTAACCAATACGAAGGCTCCGTTAATGGCCAATCAGATTCCCCTGAACGGGCCAATCTGATCCTGCCATTTAACAGCCAATCAGAAGTGCAGGGCCAGAACCGTGCACTTGACTCCAAGCTCAAGATAACTTTATTAAACCTTATGCATTCACAACAGAATCTATTATTAATTTTCAAGTTACCTGGTCAAAGGACTTCACGCCAAGGTCCTAAATTAATGCTAGGTAGATTTTCACATGACACAAAATCTTTAGGAAATTTCCCAAGTAGAAAAGGATCAAGGGGTGCTTCTGTCAAGCCGGTGTTATCACAAATAAGTCTGGATAAAGAATATTTTCCAAGCTCCTGCCTTTGAGCATCAGTAAAAATGTTGATGTTCTCCCACCAAAATCTGTATGGGAAGAAGATGCCAATACAATTACAATCTGTCAGTATATATCCCAATTTCATAGGACTAAATTTGCTGATATTAAAATATATATTAGGACATGGCTAGCAATGGATTAAAATTTGTGTAGAGTAGAGTATTATAAAATGGGATCTCACGAATGACTAAGGATTATATGTTGCATTGAAGGATATGGAATAAAAGTAATATCATGGATTTAACAGTATAGAATTAAGAATACTGAATGCAATTCTACTTCACCATGTGGGGGAAATGTAAGGCACTATAGACGCAGAGCACTGAGCATGTGGGTGTTTGTTAATACTGCTCCAATGATATTTTCCTGCTGCAAATATTTTGATATTCTCAAGTGCTTTCAACCTGAACACCAAGAAGACCTTTTGTACTATAATTGTATCCATTTTGGCTTCTATCAAGCAACAGTTCCCTAGTAAAGCAGCATCCTGGTTCACATGGACTACATTACAAGTGTCTTCTCCACTGTAGATCTTTGCACCTTGTTCATGTCAGCTTGTTCATGTCAGGAGTACTGTTTAAGGCACTTCCGGGTTGAAAAGATTAGCTAGTGACATCACCATTGCCCAGCAGATAATCATGGGGGCTCCTATCATGTCCCTGCCAAGGAGCTGGAGTGAATGACAGGAGCTCACCCCCTCACACAGTAGCACTTGGGTCTCAAATGCCAGCTTGCTAACCTCCAACCTAGCAATTTTTGCACCGATATGTGAGCATCTGCAAAGAGATCACTGGTGCTATGTTGGCAGAAGATGTTAGCTATGTAATGAGGTATTGAGTCCTTGAGTTCTATTGGAGATCCTCAGCCCAATTCCTTAAGTCACTGAGGGTTTGTTATTCTTTCTTGGCAGAATCCATACCATCCAGTCACTAACATAATTCATGATAGTGGTGGTGATGGTAATAATGATGATGGAGAAATTTGTGGAAAGAAGAAAGAAAGAAAGGAAGGAAAGGCTTCACTGTTCTGAAGCTCACTAAACCTATTGAGTCCAGATATCTAAATGGCTCACCCTGTCAGTTCTGTAAAAGCAAGTATAATCCAATAATGCAGGTACAATAAGCTTACCTATCACCATCTCTCAATGCTTTCATTTGCTTTCCAATGATACATGCAAACAAGGGACCTGTTCTGGCATCAGGGTGAATATTTTCTACTATTCCCCCCAGCCAGACATCAATGTTGTTGGGGCTTTTGTAGAGTTCCATAATTCTTTGGACCATGGTTTTATTCTCTATTGCTGTCATCAACTCCTGTTCTGTCCTTAGTCTTGGCAAGTCACAGAATTCTCGCCAGTCGTTGTAACCTACAGATATTGCATAAACAATAAGATTCAAACACAGTTCTCTTTTTTAGATAAACAAAACTACCCTTACCATGTTAGCAGTGCATCAGTTCTAAAAACAAATCAGAACCCCTGCCTCCATGAAATAATATTTTTTGTACCAAAAACTTTTTGTAGAGTGAGAAAATTGGGACTATATGGATACAACCATGAAGTTTTTGTGGCAAGTTATGCAGCAGTACCATCTCTTGGGAATTTCCCCCCCCCAATTTTCCTGTCAAGCCTACAACCCTGATATATCCTCTTGGCTCCCAATCCATGTGTAAACTGAGCTTAGAGCAACAGCGGACTTTTTCTAGTATTTAAAAAAAAAACTAGAAAAAGTCATTGCTTTGTCTTGGCATAAAGAATGTATTTGTCATATTGGAATCCCATCTGCTCGCTCAAAAAATGGCTCTGTAGCCCACCTATCCAATGTAATGTTAGGGCCAAGCATTGAACTAGTTTTGATTGAAACTAGCCCAAGTAACAGAGAAAAAAAGCTTTGGGAGGGGATTTGAGATATAGTAGGTCTTGCCAATTCAAATCCACAACCCTGTGCAAATGAAGCTGTGGGACAGTAAATATTTTGCATGGGCCTCATCTTACATTGTGCCAATAGAATATTCAGATGCTCTCTGATTCATCAGCATTGTATATAGATGCGATTTCCCTGAAAAACACTGTTGGAGAAATACTGATGGCTGTGGTGCAAAACGGTAACTGGATTTGTTTATAAGTTCCAGTCGAGCTTGGTCCTGCTTATCATAATGGCAAACGAATCACTAATTTGATTTAAGGCTTTTCAAGACTAAGAGACTCAAAGATGTCAAGCTCACTATTAACAGCTAATCTTCAGGGTCAGAGTATTACAGCAGCTGATATTCTACTAATTAAAAGAGAGGAACTTGTATTTAGGTGAATTATATAAAGCATCAAAAAGAGATTGGAAATTGATGGCAGCAGGTTGAAAAACTAGAGCTCTGAAAGCATGAATGGAATGTTTCAACTGATATTAAAAGTTTTAGTTAGGGAGGAAAATGAATACTGTATGAAAGAGAGAACTCTACCCAAAACAGATTAGGCCTGTATCGATTTTAGGGCCGTGATGGCGAACCTATGGCAGAAGGGGCACGCAGAGTCCTCGCTCTCTGGGCACGCGAAGCATCCCCCCAGCTCAGCTCTGCCATGGCATGCGTGCGCAAATGCCTCCTGCAGTGCTGCCAACTCTCACGCAATCAGAGTGAGACTCACGCAATTCAACCAATTTTGACTGTCTCACTCTGATAAACGAAATCTCACGCTAAACCCCCAAAATGGAATGTACAAAAATAAATATATCTCTACATTCTCTGATATTCCGAATATTCCCCTTAGGAGAAGGATGAGCTCTCAGCGCCACCCTGCCCTGCCCAGCCACCCCACCGCGCCTCTTTTCCCGCCTTAATCCTCGTTCTGCCTCAGCGTCCCGTAACTGTGCATGATGCCGATTAGCAAATTCGCTTCAGGAAAGCGAAGAGCAAGAGGCTTCTTCCCGCCTGGGGCGCTCGCAGCCACTTTGCCCCGTGCTCTCCCTCTCTGCAATGTCCTCCGGGACAAGCCAGCTGCCCTTTTCAAAGAAGGACACGAGGGGGCTGGCAAAGCCTCTTTTGCAGGCAACAGCCTCGGCCAGTAATAACCCTGGTAAGCAAAGCTGAGAATTGTCCGCTGCCAGAGATGTAACTAGAAGCTGGGGCGTCTCTCTCTCTCTGAAAGACATTTGTTCCAGAGGATCACATCCTGTCAGTCCTCCAACTTTCTATTTTGCACAAAGCTGCCCAGCCCCTTTATAGATCAGCCTGGCGCGCTTCTCGCCTTGCTGGTTTGGGAAGACTCTTTTGGATCAGCTAAAAGAGAGCATAAGGCGTGTAAAGGGGTGGTGGTGGTGGTGGAGATTTGCTCATACACCCACATGCTAAAAGCATTAGGACAATGTTCTGTTAGGACAATGGGATCAACCAGGATGAAAGGTTATGTATTTCCAAGCGATCGCATGACACTCCAGCATTGACAGTGCAGTTGGGTTCCTTTAATAACTTGGATTTGGTTTAGTAACCTTCCCCCTCTCCCCCTCCGGTTTACTCTGGGCCTTGGTAGCAGGTGAGTTTTCAAGACGGCATTTTTGAAAATACTTTAAAAACAAGGTTAGGGTTTCCCTTTTTCTAATATTGGAAGCAGTCTCCTCCAAATGGTAATTAATTAAACATCTGCTTAATTCTTCAGCCAAATAAAGTTGCTATAATGGCTCTTTAAAAAAAGTAATTTTACGAGCACCACCCTGGGGTTTACACTGTGTAAGATACAAGGAAAGGAGAGGAAGGTGGAAGGAAAGAAGACTGATGCAAAATATAATGTTCACAGAATTTTATTCAGAGTTGTGTTGGATCTCTTTTTTTGGGGGGGGGAGGGGGTTGTCCCATTCTTTCTTGGTGTTCTTTCTGTTCTTTCTGTCCTTTTTGCTTTTTTAAATGGTCTTTCTCCCCTGGGTCAGAAATCCAGCCAGAGAAAATAAAGAAACATCTTTGGTGGTTAAATGGAAGCCACTCCGTAATGGCTTTGTTTCAGAAGAAGGAATCACTTTTTCCTCTTTCTCCTTTGAGTTTAAATCCTAGGTCTCCATGCACCAGATCGACAGGACTGTACTACATTATTATCATATTTTCAAACCCTTAGATAAGGACTCAATAAGGACTTTTTTTGATGCCAGTAGGCTTCTCAGCCCCAAATTGGGATAGCCCTGACTCAACTAGAACATATTCTAATCTTAACACAATTTACCATCCAAAGAGCAGTAAGACCATTAAGTTCAGAATCTAAACTTACCCAATAAATATTGTATGGCCGCACAGCAAGCCGCCACACCAGAAACCCGCTAAATTATTAGAGTTTACAGTTCATCTGTGATGAAGTGTAGTATTTAACCTGTGGCATTCAACTACTATTCCAGAGTTTCCTTGTGAATCAAGAGCTGCACTTGCTGTATTTTTTAGTATCTACCAGGGCTTTGTTTTGGTTCTATAGCTTCTATAATGAAAGCTAGGGCCAAGCTTCAGAATACAGTAGATGAGTTTTACAGTTAACAATATGTATATTTATATGAAGCACTCATTATTCGATTAAATGTTTAGTTTATACATGTCTGAAATTATGAACCCCTATTTCAGTCAACAAGTTAGTATATAATTAAAGACTGAGACTATAGCATTTGATATTGGCATGTAGTATGGTATTTGATACAGAAAGAAGAATACCCATTGATGTATTTGCATTATCTCTGTAGTTGTTTCGGGTTTTTTGTCTTTTTGTTGCAAATTGAATTCATCCTATAGTGGTCTATAGTACATCACTAAGCTAATAAAGTCAGTTGAGGTAGAATACTGCAGTTACAAGTCAGGAACTTCAATTATTCATGGTCAGTGAACTGCATTATTAATATCTTACAAATCCGGTTCAAGTACATTGGTGCTGCTTGCATGTATGTATGTATGTATATGTCCAAATCATGACTAAAGTATGCATCAGATTGCACCATTTAAAATGTAAAATTGTCAAAGCTCCCTACCGTGGAAGGGGGGACACCCCCCTTCCACACCATCCCCCCCTCGGTCGCTTTGCTCCCTTGGGCTTGGTCGCTCCACTCCCTCGCAGTGTCTCACTCCGAACTATCACTCAAGGTTGGCAGCCCTGCTCCTGCCAGCCAGCTGGGCTTCAGGTCTCTGCCACGTGTTCACAGGGACAGGGCGCACATGGGGGTTGAGCACGCATGCATAAGGTGGGGTGCATATGTGGGAGTCGTACACATGCGCAGGGATCACAGGGAGTAACACATGCATGTGCGGGAGGAGGAGTGCATGCAGCATTTGGATGATGCTCATGCACGCTTTGGGCACTTGGTGCCGAAAAGGTTAGTCATCACCGATTTAGGGCATAGTTTGGAAAAGATGCATTAAAAAATGCAGGAGAGGAAGAGTAGCATATTTGTCTGCAGCTCTTTAAAGCAGCCACATTTTTATGTGTTCACACAGTTACTCTCTGCATCCACCAGGTAAACTTTAAAGAGTTGCAGTCACATGATACACTCGCATACATTAATGTTTTTTTTTTGGGTGGGGGGAATTGAATTGGAAAGTAAATACAGGTCGCCCTTGACTTAC
Source organism: Hydrophis major (assembly GCA_033807585.1). NCBI lineage: Eukaryota > Metazoa > Chordata > Lepidosauria > Squamata > Elapidae > Hydrophis > Hydrophis major. Next base: position 265,908,494 of record CM066328.1, read on the forward strand.
GACCACAATTGAGGCCAACATTTCTGTTGTTAAGTGGGATGTTTGTTAAGTGAGTTTTGGCCCATTTCATGACCTTTCCTGCCCTCGTTGTTTAGCAAATTGCTGCTGTTGATAAGTTAGAAACCCAGTTATTAAGTGAATCTGGCTTCCCCATTGACTTTACTTGTCAAAAGGTTGCAAAAGTGATCACACCACCTTGGGACACAGCAATGGTCATAAGTATGAAGCAATTGCCAAGCGTCTGAATTTTGATCAAGTGATCATGGGGATGCTACAAAGGTTGTAACTGAAAAATGGTCATGAGTCACTTTTTTTCAGTGCTGTTATAGCTTTGAATGGTCACTAAATGAACTCTTGTAAGATGAGGACTGCCTATAATAAGAATGATTAAAAACCATGCCTTAAAATCTACTCCTGTAAACCCTGGTTACTCCTTCAATGTGAACAACATACACCATAATGTTAGAAACAATGGATGGAAACTAATCAAGGAGAGAAGCAACCTGGAATTGAAGAGAAACTTCCAAACAGTGAGGACGATTAACCAATGGAACAGCTTGCCACCAGAAGTTGTGAGTGCTCCATCACTGGAGGTTTTTAAGAAGCAACTGGACAGCCATTTGTCTGAAATGGTATAAGATCTGCTTGAGCAGGGGGATGGAATAGAAGACCTCCAAGGTCCCTTCCAGCTCTATTCTGATTCTGGTGTAACTGCCACAGGCAAGAACTATAAGCTTATGACATCTTTGCAGCAGAATCTATTAGTCAACTTGTGGGAAAGGTGGCTATGAAACAAATGTTAAATCTTCTCCATTATATCCTTTGATTGAGTGGTACAGAGGCCTAGAGGCGGAGCTCTCGCCTCACAATCAGGAGGCTGTGAGTTTGATCCTAGGTAGTGGTAGATATTTCTCTCTCTGGGCACAATGACTAAATATCTGCTGCAAACTCTGCATTGGTGATAGGAAGGGCATCTGGCCAGTAAACAATCAGCTCCATTCAGTTGCCCCAACTTCATCCTTATGCAAGGGATTGCGTGGTCATTAAAGGAAAAAACAAAATGTCCTTTGATTATCTTCTTAATCGAAGGCTATTTCTCATGAACAGAGGCAGAGAACTGATAATTTCTTCTACTTTTGGACCACTATTTCTCTGCTGTCATTGGCTCTTGGTAGCATGCATTGTGGCACCATCTACTTGATCCGTCCCGAAGTTTGATCACTTCTACAATAAAGGCAGCATTGCATGAAACTCATTTTACCAACCCCCTCAGGAAAATAATAGCTTTGAATAATCATAACCGATATTCAAGCCACAGAGGAAATATACACTGTCTTTCATCCTAATATTGACATAGAACATCTTTTCTTTAAACCAATATACCTGGGAGCCCATGATCACGTCCCCGTTGTAAATCAAGTGATGATAAATCCAAGGAAGCATTGTTAGACAATACAAAGAGCTTCTGCGTTAATTCTTCATTCAGCAATTGATTCTGGACCTGAAGTTTTGCTGCAGTTGTTAGTGTACCTCTTAGCAAGGGATCCAAACCACCTTCAATCACAAAAATAAGTAGCATTTATATGAAGCTATACTGGTTGAGATGAGTGCTTAAACATAAGATTTCATCAACGATCCAAGAAAAATAACTTACCTGTCCTTTCAACTTTTTCTTTAATATCATTAGGTCAGCTATACCCAGGGGTGGAATTCAATTTTTTTTTACTACCGGTTCTGTAAGCGTGGCTTGGTGGGAAGGATACTGTAAAATCTCCAGTCAGAGGTGAAAGTAATATAGTAAAATCACCCCTACCCCCCCACCCCCAGAGACAGCAGATTACACAAGCCATTTAATGGCTTCCATCCCGCTCTCAGTTCCCCGGGCCCGTTGCAGAACCAGGTCTTCAATGCCTTTCAGAAGAGAATCAGAGTGGGGGGCCAGTGTAATTTCTGGGGGAATTATGTTCCAGAGGGAGGGATCCACCAAGGAGAAGGTCCTTCTTCTGGGTCCCACCAGGTGTGTCTCCCTCAAGGATGGGACCTGCAACATTCCCTGCCTCCCTGTTCTGATGGGTTGGGTAGATGTGACCGGCAAGAGAAGGTCCCTCAGATAGTCTGGTCCCAAGCCATACTATACTGTATAAGGAAGCAAAGGTTGCTGGTGGCACCTATCTCACAGCCCTAGGCCACCCTATATGAAGAGGATTTAATGCTGTCTGTGCTTGCATTTCATTACTAGGTAGCATCATTTCATTACTAGGTAGCATCATCAGTGCTCCCTAGTTATCTAGTTTGAGTAATGAAACATCTGCAAGAAAACAAGCAAGCTCAGGGGACATCAAGGACCCTTCATTTCAACTCTAAGCTACAAATATTCTCCTTCATTGATCATGCTGTATCTACCTCTTTAGAAACAAGTTATCAATAGTGAAGCCTTTCTGATATTGCTGCACTACTACCCACAAAACCTTCACTGTTACTGGCTGGATTTGCTGGAAGAGATCCAGCAACATCTGGAGGATTTTTTCTTTCCTATTCCCTGCAACATAAATTGGAGGTTTAGGTATTATTGATACCCAGTTTATAATACCACATTGTAAAAAATTAGTCTAGACCAGGGGCATCAAACTCAATGCCCATGAGCTGGATCTGCTCCACCCCCCAGCCTGTTTTTGGCCAGTAGAGTGCTGCAGGAGGCCATCCAGGCCAAACATGGGCTGGGTGGGGGCTGCACAAGTCCCCCCCATGCCCCATTTTGGCTGGCAAGGTGGTGCAGGAGGTGTCCATTCCGTCTCCCCCCCCTCCCCACCCTCTGGCCCATGGGGAAGAACTACAATGCTGATCTGGCCCTCAAAGAAATTCAGTTTGATACCCCTGATCTTTGAAATAAATAAAAAATTATTGAAATAATTCAGAAAGTATGAGCTTTGATTGTATTTCATATAAATCTTGCAGTGTGTACACAAATCCTTATTCCACCCTGGATTATAACCCATTTGACAAGCCAAATTTATTTCAAAAGCCAAAATAAATGAAAAGGTGTCAGAATATATTCATGAACTGGAACAGAGTATGGTAACAAGGTCAGCCAATGAATAGGCATAGCAACAAAGTCAGCCAATGAGAACTGTTTGAAAACTGAAACTAGAAATAGCCTAGGAAACTGAAACTAGAAGTAGCCTAGGCATGGCTCTATGTTAAGCTCTGCAGCTCTGAAGCTATGTTCAGTTCTGAGTCTGTCTATTGGAAATGAAACTGCTTCTCTCCTCTGCTGTGTATAATGCTTGCCTGCTGAACTAAAGTGAAACTGATGTCTGTTTCTGAGCTGCTGAAGTTGCTGCTGAAGCTCTCTGCATTTGTAACATGTCTACTTCTGTCTGAGTTTGCTCCATGTTGGAGAAATCTACAATTGGTTTGTAAAATCTACTTATTATGTTTATAAAGATGTAACATGAAGCATCAGTCATCTGTGTTTATTTTCCTAGCTCTGAATTAATGCTGCAAAACTCTGAATAAAAAGGGTGAGTAATTAATTCTACCAGCTAGAAGCAGAAAACCAAAATGTGTTAGTTAATGATTCAGCAGTCAGAACAATGTTAAAATGAAAAAAAAAACCTTTTCGTTGAAAGAAAATTCAATTAGAAAGAATATTGTTGTGATGTTAGTGGATCTAACTGCATTACATAAAGTACCTTCTTTAATGAGTCTCCAGGGAGTGAAAAAAACCTCATGCAAGTAAAGATTAGGAAGAGTTGGGTCTTCCTTATACTGTGCATTGAGCCTCTTTACCAGTGGATGAATTGCAGCATGAGCAAAGCGAAAGGCTGCGGTCGAAAATACGTTGGTTACTGTTGGATTGATTGTGGGATCATAGCCTTGATAAGGACCAATGTATTGTTTGAAAGCATCTGGACCAATGATCTTGGGAATGTAATCCCTGATGGTAATAATCTGAAAGAAGAAATAAGAAGGAAAATAAGAAAACTCCCTCGATAGTGTTTTAGGAAGGACAAACTGTTATCAAGAAACGTTAAACTGTTTTTATCCAACGTTCCCAAAGAAAGTGACTCCTTGGACAATATCAGATGGCAGAGATGCCTTCAGACAACAAATGGTCAAAATTGGGAGCATCCTATCAAATTCTCTACCTGTCAACAGTGGTGTCCCCCAAGGCAGTGTTCTAGGACCAACTCTTTTCATACTCTACATAAATGACCTCTGTGATCTTATCAAGAGCAACTATGTTCTCTTCACTGATGATGTAAAGCTATTCAACACCACAGACAATACTGCTACCCTTCAAAAAGACCTTGACTATGAATCAGAATGGTCAAACAAATGGCAATTTCAAATCTCAACAAATAAATGCTCTGTCCTACATATTGGCAAAAAATAAATAAATCAGAAAATGAAATACAGACTGAATAGTCAAGACCTTATTGATGATCCAAACTCTGTCAAGGATCTTTGAGTACTCATCTCATATGACCTAAGTGCTAGAGCCCACTGTAACTACATAGCTAAAAAGGTGTTAAGAGTTGTTAACCTAATCTTATGTAGCTTTTTCTCTGGTAATCTTATACTAAACTAGAGCATACAAAACATTTGCTAGACTAATACTAGAGCATACAAAACATTTGCTAGACTAATACTAGAATACAGCTCATCAGTCTGGAACCCACATTACGTATCTGATATTAACACAGTTGAGAAAGTCCAAAAATATTTCACAAGAAGAGTTCTCCACTCTACTTGTTGTAGAATACCTTATGCCACCACACTCAAAATTCTAGACCTAGAAAACCTAGAACTACGCCGCTTTCAGTCCGATCTAAGTATAGTATATAAAATCATACATTGCAATGTCCTACCAGTCAATGAATACTTCAGCTTCAGCCATAACAACACAAGACCAAACAATAGATACAAACTCAAGGTTAATCGCACCAAACTTGATTGCAGGAAATAAGACTTCAGCAACAAAGTGGTCAATGTCTGGAATACTCTACCTGACTCTGTGGTTTCTTCCCCAAGCCCCCAAAACTTTAACCTTAGACTGTCTACTATTGACCTCACCCCTTTCCTAAGAGGTCTGTAGGGGGCTTGCATAAGTGCACCAACGTACCTATCATCCTTGTCCTATTGTTTCTTTTATTTTTTTATTTTTCTTATATGTATCCATGTATTCATAACTATGTTTTTACTTATACCTATTATCTTGTAAGCAATTGACATGAATGAATGAATGAATGAATGAATGAATGAATGAATGAATGAATAAATAAATAAATAAATAAATAAATAAATAAATAAATAAATAAATAAATAAAAAAAAAAAAATAAAGTGCAACCAAGGTAGCCTTGAATTGCATTGGAAACTCTGGCTTTGAGCAACTTGCTTTCAAGTTTATGGCCACCTGCCTGGTTTATGATGAAGGGCTTCTTTCTTGAATGAAATCATGGACAGATTTTAAGATAACAGACTCACAGAATCCATCTACTGATGGGGGAGAGGTTAAGAAATAAATCTTGTTGCAACAGTATATAATGCTGGCTCAGCAAAGGCCAAATTACCTGGCTGGAAGAGCCAACCTTTAAAAAATATATATTATTGCTGCCTTCATATATTTTTCCTCTGCGCAAATCCACAAACAGATTATTGCAGTTGATAGGATCAACCACACATGGCACAAAAATCCTATTTCCAAGTAGGACTCATCTTCGAAAGGCCCAGCAACAACAACTAACATTTCTGTTTAACCCGTGGAATCTGGAGTAACAATGATTTAATAATGTTAACTGTGGAGCATGGGTACGGAGAATGGAGATGAGCCAGTGAAACAGTGAACTTCAACTCTTTATTTACATGGTGTGACAGCTCAAACTGGATGGCTGCTATAGCCTTCCTTATATAGGCAACTTATTAACTATTCAACCAATGGCAACCTGGGAGCGCTAGCTCCGTTAACCAATGAGAACGACTTGCAAATGGCCAATCAGATTCTTCTGAACGGACCAATCTGATCTCGCCATTTAACAGCCAATCAGAAGTGCAGGGCCAGAACCCTGCACTTGACTTCAAGCTCTAGATAACTTTATTAAACATTTATTCATTCACAACACCTCTTCCCCCCAGGTTCCGTTTACGGGGTGTGGTCACGTAGTCCTTGAGCTAGGACGGTTGTTTTGTTAGTCTTTTTTATTTTCGTTGTGCACCCGGTATTTGGCTGCACTCTTGTTGAGGTAGGGCATTGTTTGGCGAAAGGGGTGCCTCTGATTCAAAGTTCGCGTTTTCGTTGTCACCAACATCTTCGGTATCACCCTGAGGTTAACTCACTCCATCCCTGATTCCTGTTCTCGCATTTCTGTTCCGCTATCGTTTCCTTCAAAAAGGTTTTCTGCTAATTGAAATTAATCTTCCTCTGTATCTCCCCCCCCCAGTTTGGTTATTGGGGAGTTCGGAGATGCCTGACTGCAGCCTTGATCGTAGTTGATCGATATGGCGCTTCCAAAGTCTATCGTCAGGGCATTGTACAAGGTATGATCTCGGGCCAGTTACACAGACCACAGTCGCTTCTACCCACAGCGGATCGCCCGATAAGTTTTTAGCAAACACCAAATCGCCTACCTGGAAGGTACGGCATCGGCCGCTGGATCTGAGTGGTTTCTCCGGTTCGTAGGCTGGTGTAACCAGTCGAGGTGGGAGCGGAGCTTTCATCCCATTAGCAGCTCGGCGGGAGTTTTGTTGGTGACGCTGTGAGGAGTGATATGCTGTAAAAAGAGGATTCGGTTTATCTTCTCTTCAATGTTGTCATAGTCCACTTTCTGTAGCGTTTTCTTGATGAATTGTACCATGCGCTCGGCCCTACCATTGGCCGCAGGATGCGCAAGTGAAGTGAGCGCATGTCGAATACTGTGGTCCGCCAGGTACTGCTCAAAGGACAGCGTGGTAAATTGGGACCCGTTGTCAGATACCAGAACGTCTGGTAATCCGCGGGTTGCAAACAGTCTTTCTAGTTTTTTAATGACTGCTTCGGTTGTCGTGTTCCTCATTCGGTGGATTTCGAGCCAGTTTGAGTAGGCGTCTACGGTTAACAAGAAGTTGTGGCCTTTGGTCGGCTCAGCAAAATCCAGATTCCATTTGGCAGGGCTGATTTTCGATGGCCACTTTAATTCGGATTTTCTTGGCATCCAAGGAAGAGGCGTGACCGATAGTGATAGTTTGGTGAGCCTCTTTTCGCTTTGTTGGGCGATTCATGGTTCGGTTTCTGTAGGAGTGGTTTACTGGTTCTCGCTTTACAGGACGGTTTCCTGTCAATTGGCGATAGTTGGCCCTCTTCGAGGTCTGGCTGGGTCCTAGGAGACTTCTACAGACCCGTCCGATATGGCCTCGTTTCCCGCACTCATGGCAGAGCGTGTCGCGGAATTTGCATTCGGACCAGTAATGGTTGGCCCCGCAGCCAGCGCATGGTTGCTGGGACTTCGGGTAATGGTCCCGATCGGACCGCAGTCAATGGACCTCTTCTTTGTCGCTGTCTGACGATGAAGAGAGGTCCTCGTGGTGGGCGGTCGATAGCTGTCCTTCTGACTTAGGTGAAATGTCACAGGCTGGTTGGTGTGTCGGAGCGCGGTTGTGGTGCAGTTGGGCAGCCGACTTCCTGGTTGCTTCTGCTGCAGTAGCATCAGCGATGGCATCGGCAAGGCTAATGTCGCCCTTCGCCATTATCATGCTCTGCACGTTTAGCGCATCTAATCCCAGAACTACTCGGTCTCTCAAAGCCTCTTCCAGGTCGGCGAACCCGCAGAGGCCTCCCAAGTTTCGGAGGTCCGCAACGAAATCGGGAACGCTCTCTCCTTTCTGCTGGTTTCTTTGGTAGAACTCGTGCCGTCTTACGAGCGTTGGTACGGTCGGTGCATAGTGGACCCTTAGTAGAGGTTCGAGGACGTCCCAGTCCATAGCCTTCACTTCAGCCGGTTTTGCTAGTGCCTTGGCCATCTTGAATACGGTCGGCCCGCAATGCGTTAGGAATACCGCCCGTTTCTTCCCGGTTGTGGCATCCTTCAAATTATTGGTTTCCAAGAACATTTGGAAACAATTCATGTAGGACTCCCAGTCTTCTTGCGCTGGGTCGAACAGAGCGGGTGGTATGATGCCGGCAGACATGGTTCCACTGTTGTGCGTTTCAGCCATGTACTCGGTTGTCTTCTTCGTTGTTTAGTCAGCTCTGATGTCTCCACATCCCACCTTCGTCGCCAGTGTTAAGTGTGGAGCATGGGTGCAAAGAATGGAGACGAGCCAGTGAAACAGTGAACTTCAACTCTTTATTTACATGGTGTGACAGCTCAAACTGGATGGCTGCTATAGCCTTCCTTATATAGGCAACTTATTAACTATTCAACCAATGGCAACCTGGGAACGCTAGCTCCGTTAACTAATGAGAACGGCTTGCTAATGGCCAATCAGATTCTCCTGAATGGAGCAATCTGATCTCGCCATTTAACAGCCAATCAGAAGTGCAGGGCCAGAACCCTGCACTTGACTTCAAGCTCCAGATAACTTTATTAAACATTTATTCATTCACAACAAATAACTTCTCAGGAAAACTCCACTGATTTTCTTTGTCAAATGTAGACCACTAATTATTGGACCAACCAATTGCTGAAATCCCTGATCAGTGTCCATGATCAAAAGGATTTGGAGCAGCTGCTGTGTAAAATATTTGGGGAACCTCAAGTTCCCAAGCTAATACATCCTTATGTATTTATGCATTTATATAAAATAATCCTTCAAAGCATGTTGTGGCAGGTTACACTTCTGAAAAAGAGAATGTATTGTATTTTTTAAAAAAAATCCCAGATACCAATGGCATAGTGGCACAATGGTCAGAATGCAGAATTGCAGGGTAATTCTGCCAACTGCTAGCAGTTCAATCCTGACCGGTTCAAGGTTGACTCAGCTTCTCATCCTTCTGAGGTTGGTAAAATTGAGGACCCAGATTGTTGGGGGCAAGAGGCTGACTCTGTAAAGTGCTTAGATAGGACTGTAAAGCACTATGAATTGGTATATAAGTCTAAGTGCTATTACTATTGCTATTGTGGAGTGCCATTGCCATTGACCAGACCGACTGAGAGTCACAGAAGTCTGAGGTTTTCTTTTGCCCTATTTATCAAGCTTTTTTTTTTTTAAAAAAAAAAAAGTTTAGAGAATACATTTCTAGCTGGGCCTTGCTCTTTCCATTCGTTTTGTGCCTGTAAGTTTTCCTCTTCCTACTCTGCCATCTTTGAATGTGGCTTCCATCACCCCACATTTGTAAAACACGCACTGAGGGCTCTAAAGCACTATATAAATCTAAGTGCTATTGCCATAATGTCTCTATGAGACCTTCCAATATTGGAACAGCAAGTCTTTCAGCAAACAGGCCCATAAGTGTGATGTGGGTATCTCTTTAAATCAGGATGTTTTCAAAAATCCCATCCGGGCCAGACTGTTCAAACCGAGCTCAACTCTGCCTTACATTACTGCAAAGAAAAGAAAAAAACAACCGATATTCTTCATTCAGCCAGCCTTTCTGGCAAGGAATGGTTTGTATTGTACTTCGGAGACACCCAGCCTTAATCAGCGAAAAATAAATAAATAAAAGCCTTTATCTTTGTAATACAAGAGTGACCTAAATTGAGTGGAGCCCTCTGAAAGGAAAAGCAAAAAGGCATAAGAAATGGAAGGACTGCAGCAAGTGATGAACATCAGCTTCAGTGTGACTGCCATTGCAAACCCCTTGGAAAATTAAAAGGTATTTGGAGAAGAACAAATGGAAGATTCTTTTCCCTTTTTCATTATACGAATTAAATGAGAAACAGTGTAGCTGAGATTAGATCTTTAGCAGGCCACTTTCCCGACGGAATGAAGTCAACAAAAATGAGCATTTGAGCTTCTTTCAGAAATCACTAAATGCCAAAATGGCAGGATCGGTATAATGTTCCAACAAATGCCTAGAATTCTTCCAGGTATTCCAAAAAATACCTAGAATTCTACCAGATATTGACTCCAGAGCAAAAATGCTGGCAGGGTTTTTATTTTTACACATAAGTTGGCTCATAAAAATGTCAATTTAAACATGCATTTGGTCATTCATTAAGCCACATGGTTGTTATGGCTAAATCCCTTTCTATAGTTTTGAAGCTTGGTTCCACAGGGAGACCTCAGAGTTTGTGCGTGCTGCTTCAACTAGAAAAAATTGGATCCCCAAACTTGACAACTTTAAGACTTGTGGACTTTAACTCCCAGAATTCTGGGAGCTGAAATCCACAAGTCTTAAAGCTGTCAAGTTTGTAGACCTCTGACCTAGACCATGCTAACCAGGGACAAGTATAAGATCTTCTTCTGCCTCAGTCTTTTCCCTTCTAGACCGAGTAAAAGCAGCATACTAAATGTCTGCTGAAACCTTTACCTAAAACTCTTGGCTGCTGCTGGGCTCTCTTATCAGCTTGAACAGCTAGCTACACAGTGAACATTTCTTCAATTAGAGGTCCAATTGTTTCTGCCAGATACTTTTACATAGAAAGAATGGCTTCTTCATTGGTCCTGAGCCAGAGCCTCTCAGTCAGCAACTATGGCCTTCGCAAGTAACAAACTCCACCTTTAAGTCAACTCCCACAGCAATCCTAACCAGAGTGGCACAGCAATTTTCCACATCCCAAACAGACAGCAAAGTGATTTTTGGCCTCTTCAGTTGTTCCATATGCTCACTTTGGTGTTAATCAGTTAGTAAACAGAAGAGGGGGAAAAAAAACCTCCAATAAATGAAATAAATGTGAACGTATTGTGTTCTTCCTGCCTTTTCAAGGTTGCCTGCCATCAGAGGTGCTACTCAGTAGGTTCTGACCAGTTCTGGAGAACCGGTAGTGGAAATTTTGAGTAGTTCAGAGAACTGGCAAATATCACCTCTGACTGGCCCCACCCCCATTCCAGCTGATTGGCCCTCTTGAGTGCCACCTCTGACTGGCCACTCCTGAGTCCCAGCTGATTGGCTGGGCTTATTTTTGTTGCCCCGCACAGGAGAACGGAGCTGGAAAGTAGGTTAGTGGGGTGGGGAGGGAATGGAGATTTTGCAGTATCCTTTCCCTGCCACGCCCACCAAAGTCATGCCCACCAAGTCACCCCCACAGAACCCATAGTAAAAAAAATTTGAATCCGGGTTTTCCGGTTCCGCGTGGCTTCGGGGCAGCAGGAATTCGCGACAGCTCGCGATTCCTGCTGTGCTAGCCGTCGAGGTACCCCCGATCCAGATGGGTCAGGGGGATATGGCTGCCCTGTAGGGACAGCTGAAGAGAGAGGGGAGTCGGATAGGGAGGTGGGGGTGTCGCAGACCCCCCCCTTCTCCGGAAAAACCCCTTTTTCCCAAGGCGGTGGAGCGGCGGTCAGCAATGGCCGCCACGAAGAAGCCAGCAACCGGGTAAGATTGTGCTGGAGGAAGTGTGAAGAGTGAAAGTTTTGTCTGAGCCGGGTCAAGCAACATCTTTTAAATTGCCTGGAACTGAGCTGTTTGAATTGCTGGAGGATACATTGTATCCCTAAGAAGAGCGAAAAGCGGCGGAGAAGCTGTTAAAGGGAACTTTTTTTTTTTTTCTTTACTCTCCCACCCCATGGAAACAGCAGAAATATTTGGATATATTGGACATTGAAAGTGAATTGCTTTGAGAGTTGAAGCTAAGAGACAAAAGGATTATTGGACATTGAAAAATTTAAGAAATTGGAAAACCCTTGTTGGAGGTATGGATTTTTGATTATTTAAAATTGACATTGCAAGTGGGAAGGGAGAGGAAAAAAAAATTGGAGCAGAAGCTGAAAAAGGAGGAGATTGCCTAGAATCGCAAAGGAAGATATATGGTAATTGGACCTCTTTGATTAAAAATTAACCCCAGAAGAGAAAGAGAAGAAGGAAGAAAAGTATTAACTTTTGGAACTTTTTTTTAATTGTTTTTGATTGTCTTTGATTAAAAATACTTGTGGTTGTTTTGGAAAAAGTTTCCCTTTTCATAATGGCATCGTTTGTGGATGAACTAGAGATTGAATATCAAAAATATAAAAAAGAAGATACTTTGGGCACTTTGTTTCAATTCTTAGAAATGGCGTTATGTACTTATGAAAAGTTGATTACGCAGCAGAAGGACTGGGACAAGGAAGAAGAGGAAGAAGAAGCCATCTTTGATGAACAATGGGTCCCTACCGGAGAGGAGGAGAAAAAGGATAAGGAAAAGGGGATTTTAAGAATTATAAAAACAACCAAAAGAGAGAAAAATGAGCGAAAAGGTGGAGGCAAGGTTAGAAAGCAAAGGAAAAGGAGCAAGAAAAGCGAGGAGAAAAAACAAAGGGGTAAAAAGGGCAAGGAGAAGAATAAGCAAGAGAGAAAGGGGGGGAGGAGAAGCCTTAATGGGGGGAAGCAAGACCTAAAGAAAAAAAGGTTATTTAGAGACAATGGGTGAATTTAATTTAGGATAAAAGAGGGATTCTGGAGGGTACATAAGTTTGTGTTTTTATATGTGTATTTAGAGTATAAAATTCATTATGTAATCTTAGAATCTTTTAAACAGAATCCCAAGAAAAATTGCTATACGAAGTATTTTTAAGTTAGGATAATGAGTTATAGATGTTACTCCAATTGGTGTACAGGAGAAGTATAGTAAAAGAAAAAAGAGGAATGGATAATTGGAAATAGAACAGACAAAGAATGTTGTTGAAAATGGTAATAAGATATGGAAGGATATATATGTTTTTTTTTTTTGGATTTTGTATATTGATAAAAGGCAATAAAATTTTAATTAATAAGAAATAATTTGGATGAAAAGGAGAAGTAGGGATAAGATATGAAGTTAATACTATATGAAGTATTGATACTATAATTTGGAATTGTTATGCTTTATTGGTCTTTTATTATTATTTTTTCCTAGAAAAGAACTTATAAGCTGTTATGCCTTGATTCTTTGTGCATTGTCTTTATAAAATTGATAAAAATGGTTTTTATATATATATATATATAAAAAATGATAATAAGATATGGAAGGATATATGGGATGAATATGATGTTTGAATTTGTGTCTGTGTGAAGAGTTTCAACCCGGGAACAGACAACCTTCAGAAAAGATCTTTTAGTTTTGTTTATGTTTTGTGTTTTGTATGTTTGTGTATTGTGTTTTTTGTAAAACTAATAAAATTTGTTTTTTATTAAAAAAAAAAAAAGAATCAATAAAACCTTGGAGGAATGTTAGATGAGAATAATTGTAAACAAGTCAGAAAGAAATGAATATGATGACTATAAAATGGATAAATATAGAAAAGAAATGAAATTGAATAAGAGTAAAGAGAAATAATGAGAAATTTGCTGAAAGATATTTATGTGTCCATATGGAAATGGGATAAATTAGAATTATGTTGTATAAAAATAATGTTTTATTCGACTTGTAAAAATTTATAATGTTAAGAGGTTTTATGTACTTAATGGTTAATGATGTGTTGTTTGTCTTTAAAATTAACAAAATTTGTTTCAAAAAAAAAAAAAATTTGAATCCCACCACTACCTGCCATTGAATATTTCTTATGCTACTTTTTCCTGTTAGACTGATAAAACTTTTCATGGCACAATTAATCTCTGCTCTGATTAGTAACAGAGTTGTCAGCCCCTATTATAAGAGAAGGCTACCTGTACTAAAATCTACCAGAATCTGGTATCGAAGCACTGAGAATCAGCCAGCATATATATGCCTTGAGTAAACATATAGTAATAACAAGAACAGAGGTGACTTCAGAAATAACCTTAAATTGCATGATATGATTTTTCCGCTCTGCTTCTTAATTTTAGATTCTCCTAGTGCGATGTCATTTCAAAAAGATGGAAAGGCATGACCTTGTGAGACCTGCATTCATGCTGTCTTTCTACTTTAATTTCCCCAGTGATGTTATCTATGAATTCACTACATTTTTATAATGAAGTGTTCACAATATTTTCCAAGCAAGGGGGAAAAACATTTTCCCACAAATCAGCTAAATCTGTTCTTGTAATTTGTATAAATATTCTGTATTAGCATTAAAAAAAGTTAGTACTTATTTCTCTATTTGCGTTATTAAGATATTATTCTTTCAGTTACTTTCCCCCAGGTTGTAGGAGAATATAGTTGTAGGAGCTCAATAAGGAAGTTTTACATTCATAGTTGATATGTTCAACTCTAGAAGCTGCTAGTAAAGTACCCACTTCAGTTATGGATCTGTGATTTATGTTACCAACTTTATGTTGGTATAAATGTAGTAAATGTCCCTGAAAATGACAAGATTCTTTCTAAACTGTTTCTAATGTGCCAAAAGCTGATCTCATTAACCTGCAATTCTCAGACAGATGATAAATACTACTTTAACCTTGGGCTTCTGGAAAAAATATAGGTATATAAAAAATACAATTCCTTGGTCTTGTTATTGCTTTGACTTGACTGACTAATTGAGTGATTGGGTGTTGATACAGCTTTCTAAACAACCTCACCTCTAAGCAGTTTACAGTAAAAATAATGGAAAGGCTATGGGAGTAAAATTAAATACAATATACCCATTAAAAATATTAGAAAGGGGAAAAGGGAAATCAAACTATTCTTCTGTCATATTCACATAGGGAAGGTTTGAAGGAAGAAATAGGTCTTTAACAGGCATCTGAAGACAGAACAACTGGTTTCTCATAAGGGGAACCGAATTCCAGATATCAGGGAACTCTGAGAGAACCTGTACTGATTACAGTATTGCAGCAGAACCTCCTCTGTTGAGGTTAATAATGACTGCCCAGGTCTGTAATTGGTCTGTCAGGTATCCTGATCTCAAGTTAGATATCTATATATCAAAAGTAGGATCTACGATGCATCTCAGTATTAATAGGCAGCTAGTAATTTTGGTGTAACACAATTGGAGGATCCTTGGTACTCTCTGAACTTGTTTTCTTGCAGAAGTTTCATTGTCTAAACTAGGTGACATCATTAGTACTGGTAGGGAATAGGGTTGTCTCTCTGTTTATATACAGTGGCTTGTTGTATATAAATGCTGGTGGGGTAATCTTGGGGGTTCTTACGTTGGGCTGTTTACTTTTAGCTTGTTTGCCAGTTCCTTGATTGGGGTATTGTTTACTTGTATTGTTTACTTTGGGGTATTGTTTACTTTGCCAGTTCCTTGATTGGGGTATTGTTCCTGGATTGGGGTATTGTTTACTTCTTGTTTGTTGATTGTTGATCTGATTGTTAATCCCTGCTCATCTGGGTACTGATGCTGGTGGGCAGGTGTTTTGATATTTTTGTTCCCATTTTGGATATCGGTTGTCTCTTTTGAATGGTATGTAGATGTTGTCTATGTGCCTCTTGATGGCTGATTAGTATGGGTGCCAGGCTTTCAGGAATTACCTTGCATTTTTGGACTTGGCTTGGTCTAGGATGGTTGCAGTTTCCCAGTTGAAACTATGGTTAAGTTTCATGTGTTGTGAAACTAAAGAGTTTTTCATCATGTCATAGTTTTCCTCTGTTGGTCCAAGTATAATGAATGGCCAGGTAGCCTACTCAATCTCAATTTGTATGGCCTGCATTTTCCAGTCCGAGAGCAATAATAATAACCTCATACAGAATGCATGCCAATAATTTAATTGTGAGGTTACTAAGGTGACAACAAAAATTTAGAAGTTCCCTGTCCAGGAAAATGCAACATTGTTATTTATGTATTAATTCAATTTATACGGTTGCCTCTTGCCAAATGATTCTGGGCAGCTAACAAGGATTTTTATTTAAAAAATCATAAGAATAGCAATAAAATAATAAAAGATACTGCATTATCAGCAATCTAAAACCTGAGGTATTTGCTACAATAGTATATCATCTGGGTCAATTCCGTCAGGAAGAATTAGGTTTTCAGGATTTTCGTAAAGGCCAGTAGGTTATATCAATCAAAATTGATAAAAGATACTCTGAGACACAGAGGTTACCTGGGAAGAACCAAAATTTTTCTACTGCTTCTTTCTGGGAATGCTGTCCCACTACAAAGTCTTTGTCTCATTAAGATGGATGCTAAGGCCTAGCTGGCCAAACCTCTGCTGTAGTGGTGGGATTCAATTTTTTTTTACTACCGGTTCTGTGGGCGTGGCTTGATGGGCATGGCTTGGTGGGTGTGGCTTGATGGGCATGGTAAGGGAAGGATACTATAAAATCTCCATTCCCTCCCAGGACAGTTACTGCAAAATCTCAATTCCCTCCCACCCCACTAACCTGCTTTCCAGCCTCATTCTCCTGTGCAGGGAAATAAAAGAAGACTCAGCCAATCAGCTGGGACTCAGGAGGCAGAGAATAGATGGGGGTGGGGCCAGTCAGTGGTGGTATTTGCCGGTTCTCCAAACTACTCACAATTTCTGCTACCGGTTCTCTAGAACTGGTCAGAACCTGCTGATTATCATTTCTGCTTTGCTTCAGAACATGAAACAGTAAATTGATAAATTCTGAAGCCAAGAAAACAACCATTCTTACTATAGATCCAGGCTGTACCACTTCTAAACTTGATACAGGGGGATTCTGATATGGAACTGGAGGCAAAGCCCTTCAGCCCTTGAGAATGCTGGCAACGAATGGGGAACCCCAATAGCTAAGCAAGTGACTGCTTGCAGAAGGGGGTCCTTGATACGAATTGACTTTGCATTAAACATGAACAATTGAGTTTCAGTTCTGGGGGGAGGGGAATAAAGGATGCTTGAATATTTAGACTCTTTCAAGGGATGATCACACATGCATTTCTTTATTATGGTTATGGATCAGAAAGTCAGAGGAATGCCTTTCACTGGAGCAACTTCTCTTGAAATTGTGTTTTATGCAGTTGCTGTATGTTGTGCAATTGCAACAGCAATCAATTCCCCTTGGAACCTGACTGCTTATTTGCTGGCTGAAGTTCTGACTACCAAATTGATTCAGACACTGCTACTGCCTAACCCTTTCCAGGTGAAAAATTAAAGCCTGGTTAGGTAAAGAAAGTGGACTTAATTTATAGGTTTTCAAGCACGAGCAATCATACACAGATTTCCTGACTTTTAATTTCTTCTAGACTCAAGTAAGAGCCTCACAAGTTATTGGGTGGCCTCTTAGGGTACCTCCTCACTTCCAGTTGAATTATGCCAGGATTGCAGAGGTTTCACACTGAGTTGTTCTGTTTCATATCTGGATAAACACATCCCTTGATTGCAAATGTGTGATGATGGGAACCACATTCAAAGATAGCAGAATGGGGAGAGGAAACCCTTACAGGCACAAAACTAGCTGCAAGAGCAAAGCCCAGCTAGAAATGTATCCTCTGAACTTTTTATGCTGAAAGAGCTTGATAAATAGGGCAAAAGGAAGCCTCAGACTTCTGTGACTCTCAGTTGGCCTGCCCAATGGCAATGGTAAGATGACCAACTTTTTTACAATGAAAAGGAGGACACAAATAAATTGAAGAAAAAAAAAAACCAAAGCCACTTGCGTGTGGCTCAGGCTTGCAGGAGATGAGTTAGAATGCCTCTGCTCCTGTGCAAATGCCTGTCATGCCCCTGGTGGAGACTGACTCTGAAGAAGAGGAAGAACAGCCAACAGGGAGTGGAAGTGTGGCTCCAGAGGTGGTGGAGGAGGCTGGGGAAGGGCAGAAGCTGGCTGAGCAATCAGAGGAGGATCCAGGCCCATCCCCTATCCATCCTAGGTCATGCAGGGAGGAGAGGATCAGGGAAAAACATGGTCTACTCGGGAGGAGACAGCCATGATCCTCCTCATGGGTTGCAGCTGTGAGCTCTGTATAAGAGTTTGGAACTGTGTGTTCACAGACGCTGGAGTCAAATTAGTGCTTTCCTTGGATGAGGTTTATCTTTGTTAGCATTCTTCCCATGGATTCTCCCCGGTTATTTTCCTGGAATATATGATTAATTATCTTGATTTGCCTTGGAGCTCTCGTCAATGCAGTTTGTTTAGGGTTTCCTTTTTGCTTCAATATCTACTTTTTGAATTTAAACTGTGACTAATAAAACAGCGAAGCTAAGTTGAAGGCATTACAAGACCTTGATTCATGTTTTAGTTTTTGTGTTGTTTTTGAGACACTACGGGTCATCACAATGCCTCTGCGCCTACGCAAAGTGCACGTTTGGTGTGTGCATGCATGCAAAGCGTGCCCACCAAGCCTGCCTACCGAACCGGTGGCAAACATATTTGAATCCCACCACTGCCAGAACAGTACAAAATGATATAAGCAGAATACAGTTCTAATCTCTGGCTGACATAACACATTACCCAGGCAAATCAGAAATGTCAGAAGTAACCAGGATTGCAGAGCCGTGTATGCTAAGAGTAGTAATTTAATGTATTCTAACCTGGTTGGTACTCAATGAACCACATACAACATGGAAAATGAGATGGGAAATGGCTAAGATTCAGCTCTAAGTAAACTGCAGGGTTAAAGGATGAAGTAAGAGGAAGGGAGTTTTGGTAAGACGCAGGACCCCATCAAACCATGAATGAGTAGTTTAGCTGTCTGGGAAATCAAAAGTGATCTACAAATTCCCATCATTGAATATGGAAAGGTGATATTACTTGGTTGTAATTTTAATGAAGAGTCTGAACATTCAGCAGGCATGGACCTGTATTCTCAAATTTTGAGCTATTGAAAAATGTGCCATCAAAAAAGAGCTGTGTCAATAAGAGAATACCAGGGGCAAACTGACTGGGGAAGATCAGTTATTTGTTTGTTTTTTTCAACTTCAGTCTGTGGTTGGATAACCCCTCTCAAAATGTCCTCAAGGTATCTTGATAAAGAAGTCCAAATTTGTTCATCTCAACAAGGAAAGTGCTGTTCAATCTGGGTTTTGTTGGATGAAATTCAAACTTGGTACTTGTTGAGGTAGAAGAGAACAAAGAAAAGAACCAAGAATTGGAAAGAATATCAGAAAAAACCCCAAGAAGGGACAGAACTGGTTGGTAGAGATTCAGAATATCAAACAGGAGTGTCGGGCTTGAGTCATCAGAACAACATGAAAAACTCAGGTGCAATCTGACAGAAAACAATTACCTGAAAACTTTTAGATGGAAAAAGAAGAAAAATCTGTAGGCAGAACATACAAGACAATCAAAATAAGGGGTTTTCAACAAAAGATTATTAAAAGAATGCTAAAAAAGAGCTGAGAAGAAAAAAGAAAATAAAATCCTTATAAGCCTGATCATAGAAAGCAAAACAAAGGAAAAGGAAATCAATATAGGAGGAAGAGGGGAATAATCAGATAGGCTTCAAGGTTGAAGACAGAATAACAGACAATCAGAGTTGGAAGATACCTTGTAGGTCATTTAGTCCAACCCCCTGCCCAAGCAGGAGACCCTACACCATTTCTGACAAATGGCAGTCCAATCTCTTCTTGAAAGTCTCAAGTGGTGGCGCTCCCACAACTTCCGAGGGCAAGCTATTCCTTTGGTTGATTGTTCTCACTGTCAGAAAGTTTCTCCTTATTTCTAGGTTAAATCTCTCCTTGCTCAGTTTTCATCCATTATTCCTTGTCTGGCCTACAGGTGCTTTAGAAAATAGCTTGACCCCTTCCTCCCTGTGGCAGCCCCTCAAATATTGGAACATTGCTATCATGTCTCCCCTGGTCCTTCTCTTCATTAGACTAGCCATGCCCAGTTCCTGTAACCATTCTTCATATGTTTTAGTCTCCAGTCCCCTAATCATCTTGGTTGCTCATCTCTGTTCTTTTTCTAGAGTCTCAGCATCTTTTTTATAGTGTGGTGACCAAAACTGGATACAGTACTGTAGGTGTGGTCTTACTAAGGCTTTATAGAGTGGTATTAATACCTTACTTGATCTTGATTGTATCACTCTGTTAATACAATTTAGGATTGCATTAGCTTTTTTGACTACTGCTGCACACTGCTGGCTCATATTTAGCTGGTTGTCCACTAAAACTCCAAGATCCCTCTCACAGTTACTGCTGTTGAGCCTGGTTTCATCCAGTCTATATGTGTACTTTGGTTTTTCTTGCCTAAGTGTAGGACTTTACTTTTCTCTACATTTAATTTCATTTTGTTAGATATGGTCCAGTGTTCTAGTCTTCCTGGGTGTTAGCTATTCCTGCCAGCTTAGTATCATCTGAAAATTTGATAAGTTCCCCTTCTATTCCCTCATATAAGTCATTAATGAAGATATTGAAGAGTACCAGGCCTAAGACAGAACCTTGTGGCACCCCACTGCTTACTGCCCTCCATGTAGACTTAGACCCATTAAGGACTACTTATTGAGTACGGTTTGTCAACCAGTTGCGAGTCCATCTAGTGGTGGTGCTATCTATTCCACGTTTTTTCTAGCTTACCAAGAAGTAGGTTGTGAAATCTAAATATATCATGTCCACAGTATTTTGCTGGTCTACTTATTTAGTAACTGTGTTGAAGAATGAAATAAGATTGGTTTGGCATGATCTGTTTTTAACAAACCCGTGCTGACTGCTAGTTATTACTTTACTTGTTTCTAGATGTTGGCAGATCTGTTTTTTTAATTATCTTTTTCAATAACTTCCCAGGATTGATGTTATAACAACAGCTATATGCTCCTACAAGATATCAAAAGACATAAAGATTCGACCGACATAAGACTCATATTGCTGTGCACTATTCCCTTGCCCCCCAAACCTAGAAGAAAACTCTGGGAATAAAAGAAGATGGAGAAGAACTCTCAGGTAAATGACTCTGATGAAATCAATGTAGACTTTCATTGTAAAAGCTTGAAGCTACTTGTTCTGCTGTGGGACTAACAGAATCACTGACTTCTTTTGAAAGAAAAGATCAAATCAACAGATAATGGTAAAGCAAATTATTTCTGGAAAATGTATCCCCAAAGCAACCAATGCTGAAAAATATATTTGGTTAGCTGTGCCAAGATGTAGAAAAATGATGCTGGAGAATGTTCCAGGCATATTCAAGACTAAGCATTCTTTTCTGAACTCATATATGAGGAATGGGGATGACAAAAGGTAACCTGATTTCTGGTGAACTACATATTTCATACAGAGGCATGATGGCTCATTGGTCAAAGACACTGAATTCATCAGCTGACAATCCTGGTTCAAGACCTGGACACCGCACAACAGAGTGAACTCCTGTTACTTGCCCAAGCTCCTCCCCATCTAGAAGTTCGAAACCATGCAAATGCAAATAGATAAATAGGTACCACTTCAGTGGGAAGGTAACAGCCTTCTGTGTGCCTCAGCCTATACAGTCATGCTGGCCCTATGACCATGGAAGCGTCTTTTGAAACGCTGGCTTCCTCAGCTAAGAGACAGAAATGAGTATTGTTCCCCCTAGAATCAGAGTCGACTGGAAAGGGGAAACCTTTTCCTTTAGTTTTATATATTTCATAGCCGATCAAATAGCGTGTGTAAAAAAAAAAACATGAGAAGTTTCACAAATATCCATTTAGCAGGAATGCACCATTCTTAAGAAGCTAAGAAATGAAGGAAGGAAAAAACCCAGAGCCCAAATTATGGAATTATCTTAGATTCTTGAAAAGTCCTGGAGGACTTCTAAAGTTTTATTATTTTCTCTGAAATCAGAGAAGGAATGAAGGAAGGACAAAAAAATGTTCAGAAAGGCTAGAATGTAGAACTGATAATTAAGAACCAATCAGTAAAGAATAACATAAAGAGATTAAGCACCTGTTCGTCAGTTAATGGATGGAAGAAAGGAGAAAGAAAAATAATCAAATGTTGCTCAGATTTAGCAAAGAATCCAGTTTCACTTGGGAAATCTGAATGCATATTGACAGTGATCACACGGGGAATGATTGGGGAAACATGCATGATTCCTTTTGATAGTTTTGGGGAATAGTAAATCCAGCTTGATATAATAAAATTCAAACAAAGATGACCTTGGTTTAGGGAGACAAGGGAAAACACAAGCCTTCTCTTCAGTATCCAACTACACAGAATGAGTTAAAGCAAGTATAGTTTATTGCTGAGAAAGCTAAGCGCTGTTGACTCTAAGGGAGAAAACAATATGTCAGATACAATAGATAAAAGCATATGACCATCAAAAATATATGATAATAAAGCACTCTGAGCGCAACTTATGTCTAAAGAATTCTAATTCTACTTTTTCAAAAGTTTGATCTTAAATAAATGTGACTTAAGCACAATCCATCTTTGCTTGTGGCAATGGACACTTATATAAAAAAAAATGTAATGCAGGAAAAATGCATCTTGGAAATTTTATTACCAGTTCTGTGGGCATGGCTTGATGGGCATGGCAGGGGAAGGATATTGTAAAATCCCCATTCCCTCCCGACCCCACTAGCCTGCTTTCCAGCTCCGTTCTCCTGTGCAGGGCAACCAAAGAAGACCCAGCCGATCAGCTGGGACTCAGGAGGCAGAGAATAGATGGGGCGGGCCCAGTCAGAGGTGGTATTGGCCGGTTCTCCGAACTACCCAAAATTTCCACTACTGGTTCTCCAGAAGTGGTCAAAACTTGCTGAATACCACTTCTGCTTGGAGTTGAAGGAGGTTCTATTATTAAGGCTTACCACTCTAAAAGTTATACTGGACAGGTAGTCCTCAACTTACCACAGTTCTTTTAGTGACCATTCGAAATTACAATGGCATTGAAGAAAGTGACTTATGACTGTTTTTCACACTTACAATCATTGTAGCATCCCTATGATTACTTGATCAAAATTCAGATGCTTGGCAACTGACTCATATTTATGATGGTTGCAGTGTCCTGGGGTCATGTGATCAGCTTCTTTGACCTTCTGACAAGCAAAGGCAATGGGGAAGCCAGATTCGCTTAATAACCATGTTGCTAACTTAACCACTGCAGTGATTCACTTAACAACTGTGGCAGGACAGGTTGCAAAATGGGGCAAAATTCACTTAATGCCTTTCTCGCTTAAAAAACATAAAGTTTGGGCCCCATTGGTTGTAAGTCTGAGTAAATAACCAGGCAATCCACACAATTTCTCTCCATGAAATGGGCAGAAAGGAGAAATTAGGATCTGAAAGGAAGATATTGGCAAACATAGGCTGACCTGATGCAGGGCACCAACCATTTTGCGAGTCTCTTGATAGACCCTTTCAGAAGTCCAGTGAGGGTTCAGCTCCTTCAGGGCTTTTGCCAGGCGGTTGTGCTCTCGCAACCAGAGAGTATGCAGAGCTGCCAAGGAAAGCACTTCACTCGACCTGGTATCCCCAGCCATGAAGCATTCGATCCTTTCTGCTTTGTCCTCCTTTGGATCTTGGGCGCAAGGAGAAGGCACTTGGTCAACAAAAGGAAGATATTCAAGCCCTTTATCAAAATGTAGCAGGTTAATTCTTAGGAGGCCTCCTTCACTGGTCAGATTCCTCAGCTTGTTCTCCGCAGCCGCTGTGCTGCCATAAACAGTAGAGGCGTCCAAGAAGGAAGTAGCTATATTCATCTGTTGCCTTGGGTTTATCATCGATAGATTTCCCAACAGTCCCTGTTGACCAGTGGTGCATGCAGGCTTCGAACGATAAAAAGGGATGCAATCCATCCTTGCAGAGAATGTATCATTGGGGAAGACCTGTCAATGAAATGAATTATTTTCATGAAAGAGTGTAGCCTTTTTTAAAGTCACAATGTGGATCAGAATGATTAAGTTTAGAATTAAAGGAGGTATAAAACCACACATATTAATAGAAAAGGGTTTCCTACAGTAGAAAGACCTTTCTACAGGAGGTCTTCTCCAGAATAAATTTATAATCCTTTGGTGCAACTTCTTTTTACAATTCATCTACATGTTTACGCAATGTTATGTAGTAAGGCCCAGTGCATATACCAGGGATCAGCAGAATGAGTGAAAGGCTTATTTTGTACAGCAATAGCACTTAGACTTATATACCGCTTCACAGTGCTTTTACAGCCCTCTCTAAGCAGTTTACAGAGTCAGCCTATTTACTCCTAACAATCTGGGTCCTCATCTTACCAACCTTGGAAGGATAAAAAGCTGACTCAACCTTGAGCCTGAATGGATAAATATTTTTTCTGACTCGGCACAAGAAATAGTAATCACAGTTCAATCTTCTGCCTAAGCTCCGACGCAGAGTCTTTTTCTAGCAGTGGCAAAACAGTTCAAAGAAAGCATTGGTGAATCTATCCGTAGATCTGTAGAATGTCACATTCTTTATTAGGGGTGCAAAAAAAATTATTGGTTTCTTCGCATAGTGGTACAGTGGCTCTTGCCTCACAATCAGGAGGCTGTGGGTTCGATCCTAGGTAGTGCCAGATATTTATCTCTCTGGGTATCAGATTCCTAGCGTGATACTACCATTCTTCTGGGGAAGGGGGAACCCTGGATGTATTACTTAGTTTACTGCTTTCCTGTAACCTTTATGTTATAACCTTTATCCTGGCACCTAGGCGCCCTGGGATTTGCTCACCTTTTGGGGAATGTAAAAAGGGGGAGGGCCATGTGGGTTGCTTTACTCTGAAAGGCAGCAGAAGATGTTCCTGGGAATGCTCGCTTATCAGGTTCCCAGGATGCCTGTTACAATAACATCTCCACACCTGCGGATTGGCTGAATCCACACTGGACTGAAGGGTTTCTAAGTGCCTTTATCCTAATTGTATCATTTGAGGGAAATCAGAGTCTGTTTTCTTCTGCCTTTTCATTCTGCAAGGTGGAGGGAATTCTTATACAGATAGTCCTCAACTTACACAACACTTCATATAGTGACCATTTGAAGTTACTGAAAAAAGTGACTTTTAACCATGTTTTACACTTACAACCATTGCAGCATCCCCATGGTCATGTGATCAAAATTCAGACCCTTGGCAACTAACTCATATTTATGACAGTTGCAGTGCCTTGCGGTCATATGATCAGCTTCTGAGATCTTCTGACAAGCAAAGTCAAGGGGGAAGCCAGATTCACTAAACAACTGAGTTACTGTCATGCTCTTTTTAGAGTCGGACTCTGAGGGAGAGGAGGAACAGCCGACAGGGAATGGAAGTGTGGCTCCGGAGGTTGTGGAGGAGGCTGGGGAAGGGCAGAGGCTGGCTGGGCAGTCAGAGGAAGAACCAGGCCCACCCCCTCTTCATCCTAGAACACAGGGAGGAATGGAGAAGGAAACAACTTGGCTTATGAGAGAGGAAGCAGCCATGATCCCCCTCATTGGTTGTAGCTGGGGAGAATAGTGTATAAGAGAGACAGTGAAAACACAGCATTGCTAGAAGCAAAGCTGTGTTTTAGTTTGGGCTGAAGTTATCTTGGTTGGTGTCCTTCCAACAGACTGTGTCTTATTATCTCCTTGAAGTTAGTAATTATTTATCCTGGCCTGTTTGTGGAAATTCCTTCATTGTAGTTTGTTTTGGTTTTTTATTTCACCTTCATCTGCTCATTGAGTTCGGACTGTATTGCTTTCTTTTGAAGACTATTTTGTAATAAGTTTAATCTCCAACTGAGAATTATTGAACAGTGGGGCCACGTTGGAGACATTAAAGGACATTTATTTACATTTTGGATTTTGTTACATTTGTGTTACACTCTGGGTCATCACAGTTACTAACTTAACAACTACAATGATTCACTTAACAAATGTGGCAAGAAAGGTCGTAAAATAGGGCAAAACTCACTTAAATGTTTCACTTAGCAACATAAATTCTGGTCGTAAGTTGAGGACTACCTGTGTTTGGCACCTCTGAAGTATAACTTAAAATGCAGGAATTGTACAGCATTCAGAAGCCTTCCCCAATTTTCCTTTCTTGTCACTGTGGGAATCAATTGGCCAACTCAGCTATGGTTGAATTTCTGAACCAAGATGTTGTACTTTCCCATTTTCAGTAATAACTCTTACTTCGTACAAGGAAGGTGTCATAAAGGAGAGTTGATTAAGTTACATGTAACATTGCCTTTCTTGTATATTACCTTTGTTCTGATTATTAATATCAGTAAAGTTACAGGAGACAAATATATTGACAATTCAAAGAAAGCAATGTAGATTTCCCTATAGATATTTTGGTGGAGCTGAAAAAGTTAAGCTCAAATATGTTTACACATTTGGAAGTACTCTTAATATTTTGTCATGAAAGTTTTATCAATGTGGTATCAAAATTAATGGTGATGCACAACAGTTTTTACATTGGAACATCTAAATTTTTCATTCAGGGGAAATACATTGAGGCTGCCATGTAAGTATGGAATTCTGTCATAATTCCACTATATGTTAAATGCTAACAAAAGAATTATTCTAATGATTTGAGGGTGCATCTTCATAGAATGTTTTATCCTTAATTACTAGGAGAAAAATATTTCTAGCTATTTAACTACATTTATCACGACAATTTAAATAAAATATAATTACCATGCTGCCTTTAGAAAAATTACTGTCAGGACATCAAATAGCTACTAGCTATTAAAATCTATCTCAGATTTATAATTATCACACTCAAGAGGATTCTTCTGTTTTGAGGAAAGGAATTCATTCTTCTGAGGTACTTTTCTTATTCTTAATCTTCAAAGAAATGATATATTAAATGGAGATTGATAGTACAAAAATTTAGAGACCAATTGCATAAGAGGTCAGGAAATTACCCTAATTTGTGTCTTCATTTATATTTATTATTTATTATATTTTCATTCCCCCCCCCCCAATAATAGTATTCTTGACCACTGGGTTCATTAGGCTGGCAAAAAGCTTATTATCTGTATTAGCATTTGAATTTGAAATATTTTTCTTTCAATGTTACATACTTTTTAACTGTATATGTGTTCATATTTAGGGTGGACTAAACATGAACAATTTTCTTCATAGTAAACCAAAATGTGTAATTATTTAACTTTGACTCAGCATGTTACATGAACGGAGCTACTTTATAGCTTAGTTTATTCTGTGAACTCAGCCAACTATGTCTTGTTTAACAAGCCATGGTTTATAAAAAATCTGAATATAGCCAAAGAGTTGCAATGGCTTGTCAGTTTGACAACATATAAAAAGAATGGAACTAATTGCTATAAAAATACTTATTATGTCTCCTATGGATGTTGTAGAATAAATGAATATACCCTTCAATTATCTAGTACAAAGTCAAGATATTTAACCAAATAACCAAGTCCTGTCTGTATCCGTTGTAGGATAACATCTGTTCCCACTAGATTAAAATAAAATGGGGATATATAGGATGGATTTCTTGAATGTAAAACATATCCTCAAACCCAGAGGGACAATTTTCATTACAGCTGGGCTGGATTTTCATTATAGCTGGTGGGTCCCTGACGAAGGATTGATATTTCCTCAAAGGACTGCCTCATTTTTAATAAGCACAGGATGGTAGACTTCTGAATATGCTCACCACTGGAATTTCATACATCAAATACATCTGCTTGCAGCGATAGGCCTCAAAGGACACCACTTGAGTCTTGAAGCCCTTCAAGAGTGAAGTAGTTTAAGTACATACAAGCACACATGCATAAAATATGCACTGATGGACGATTTGGTCACATCCAGGTACACAACTGTGAATGGGACTCTTTTTTTAAAAAGTATGTAAAAATAAATATTTGTTTTAAATGGTACCTGTATTGGGAAGCATGGATTTTGGTTTGCACAAGCCATTTGACAATTGATGGCTCCTTGGAAGGAAGGTTGGTTTTCACTTTGGGGAGTAAAGGCAAGATCATGATCTATATATTGGCCCCACACAGTGATCAGATCAGAATATAGCTCATCTTCAGTGACAGCCTCGTTAGATGCTTCAATAATTTTTCTTGTCACTTCACGTACCTGGAAGACAATGAGTTAACAACTCAACATGTTACATAGTATTTTTTTTCCTAATGTTATTCCAACCCTGAAAAGGCTTCCACCCCCAAATTGTTGCCTTGTTTCTCTACATTCTGACAGACTGCCGCTTATATACAGGTATAGGAGTTGGACATCACAGAAGGTTGAACTACATGTTTACCAGCATGTTATTCATCCTTTTGGAAAATAAGCAACTCGTGACTTAGTATTTTGAGGGAGACCCAAATAACTTGATTATTTGATAACTACTAACTGCACTCCTATACACGGCTACTCAGAAGTGACCTCCATTTAGTTCAATGACTAAACATGGCTACATGGCTACTCAGAAGTGACTTCCATTTAGTTCAATGAGACTTATGTTCAGATACAATTACATTCTAAGAGTATCCTCAATTACATTCTAAGAGTATCCTCAATCATATAATGAGAGCACTTCTGTCCACCGAAAAAAGAAGATGGGAAAGAAACTGAAAGACACAGCTTCTGAGGGGAAGGGTTGCTTTCTGGCACCTGGATGAGAGCCTAGAAGCAGTCAGGCAAACAGATATTTGTCTTTGAGATGGTATTCATGCAGGTCCAGAGTGTCTTTCCCAGGCAGAAATACAGAAGTGCTCTTGTCTGTGATGCAGTGATAGATTTTCTCATTAAATATGGGAGACTGCTAATGGTTAAGATGCTGGGCTTGTGAACCGAAAGGTCAACAGCTTGAGATCCAAGTACTGCATAAACAGGATGACATCCTGTTCCTTCCCCCAAATCCTGCCAACCTACCAGTTTGATATCATGCAAATGCAAGTAGATAAGTAGGTACCACCGGCGAAGGTAATAGCATTATGTGCACTTCGCATAGTCATGCTGGCTGTGTGACCACAAAAACATCTTCAGACAATGTTGGCTCCCTTGACTAAAAAATGGAGTTGAGCACTGACTGTTCCTTAGAGTCAGACATGACTGGACAGGAAAAAACTTTATCCTTTCAGTTTGCAGGATCTAGCGGTGTGATGAGACAAACACTGTGTTTTATTTGTGCTAGTATTGGTGCTAATGTTATACAGTATGTACAGTAGATACAACTCCTTTCCACAATTTATGCATGCAATGTGTGGAAGTAGTAGTGTCCACAGATTTGAGGGGAGCAACTCTTATTCTAATATGTTCAAAAAGGTGTAAGATTTAAACCATGTATCCAGCCCCCAATCATATCTCCTGCTTTCCATGCATTAGAAATATGAAAATAATTTCCCTAACTTTGTTATAGATATCTTCTCACTTTACCATTCACTATTTAATTCTCCTTTCGTTATCAATTCTATTCAATACTTTCCCTTAAAATATATCTTTTCACCTCTCCAATTTATGGTCCTAACCCTTACCCTATGTAGCACACCTTCTATCATTGAAAGGCAGGGTCTTTCCAGATATTGATGAGGGCAACATCTTAGTAGTGTGGAAAAATATGAGGACTGGTAGGAATTTTAATTCACCAATCAGCATAAGGCTGCAACACATCCCTATAACCCTATAATCTAAGGATTAGAAGACAATACATAAAGTTGCCCCCAGCACAGCGCTCATCAATCTGAAAGAATCCATTTGTCTTTCCATATCCTAAGCAATGTCAAGGTTTTCACTCTGCAACTGGACATGAAGAGAGTGACGAAAATGAAAGATGTACAATGACACCTTGGTACTCAACTGCTTTGAAACTCATTGAATTTGGTACTCAATGCATTTTGACATGAAAATTTTTGTCCGGGTACTCATCATTTGTTTGGTACTTGATGCACAAGTAAGAACTTGTCAGTGTCAGCTGCTGTTCTGACCCAAACCTTGTTCCAAGGAAACAAACAGCAGAGGTAAAAGCAAGACCTTTTAATGCTTCTCTGAGAATTCCGTTCATTCACAGTTAAAAGGCTATTAAAGCTAATTGCCTCTGATAAGAATGGGCCTAGCCAAGGCTGCCAAGAACACTAGATTAAATTGCCAAGAAATATTCAAAACAAAAAGTCTCTAAACACAAACCAGGATAGTCCGAACGTCTACAAGGCTTGAAGTGCAAAAACTTCTTTGCTTCCTGCTAAGAATCCCTGTCTCTCAGGCTGGCTTTTATCTCTTAAGGGAGGGGCCATTACCTTGCAGTCTTACTCCCGAGTTGCCCATGCTGCTGCAGCTGTTCTTTCCTTCAAGCAGCCCTGTGCACATGCGCACTGGAAATAGGCTCCTCAGGGTCCTCTGCATCACTGCTGCCAGCCTCCAGAATCTCCGAAGGCAGCATTCTACTTCCTCATGGTCCTGGCCCCATCCCTGCATCACACGCAGGCCCCTCATCTGAGTCCTCGCTCTCCGAGACCTCAGCTGTCCACAACAGCTGCCTTGTGACTCACTATATTATTTCTTATGGGGGCAAAATGTTTGGTACTCATTGTTTTTGGTTTATACCTCCAGAAACCAATTAACAATGAGTACCAAGTCTGTAGAGATTCTCAGTCATCCAGGTCATGGTTGCCCCAAATGTGCTTTTTCAAGAGGCAACTGGACTTTCTTGTTTTTTCAAAAGAAAAAAAAACTTTTCCTTCTTCAAAAGAAAAAACAAGAAAATCCAGATGCCTCCTGAAAAAGCACATTTGGGACAACCATGACCTAGATGACTCAGAATCTTTACAGATTTAAGCTATACAATTTGGGATGAACACCCTTTAAATGGTGTGAGAATTGGAAAGGATTTCCAGAAGAAAAATAGCAGACTACAGAAATCATTTGCACTACTCAGGAGGAGGGCTCGGACAAGTGGTCTGTATTGGAAACAGGGATGGGGCCAGGATAGGCTGTCATTCATCAGCTGCCTTCAGACTCAGACAGCAGTGAGGTAGGGAAGTTTCTGGAACCAGTTCCCAGCCTGCGCATGTGCAGGGCTACCATAAGACAAGAACAATTGAAAAAGCAGGGTTGACTCAGGAGTAAGGCCACACCTTGGAGATGATTGGCCCCTCCCATAGGACATAAAAGAGGAGCGAACAGGATGTGAGCTTTTGCAGGAAGCAATTAGTTCGTCTGGTCGATTCAAGCTTTGCAAAGTTCTGTTTGACTCTGTGTCAAGTTTGGCCTTGCCCTGTGTTTGGCAATTAGTTCTCTGGCAGCATTCCAAGTATGATAAGGTGGATGTTTATAAACATTCCCCTGAAAGACTGTTTGTGAAGCCTTGCAGGCTGTGAATTAACATAATTCACAGCCGTGGAAATAAAAGAAATAAAAGAAGTTTGCTGGGACTAAGATTGCGTTTTATGCTTTCTAAGGAAGCCTAGGTCAGAACAAGTACAAAGGTACTACTGTAGTATCTTGTGATTCATGATGAATGTATTTATGAAGACTATGATCATGATTTATATCTTTTATGTACACTGAGAACTTTTGCACTGAAGACAAATTCCTTGTGTGTCCAATTACATTTGGCCAATAAAGAATTCTATTCTAGTACCTAAAATCTGTTTCTTTAACTTTTTATGTTGGTATATGGTACATGTCATCATCCTCAAGAAGACTTTTCTATTCTTCATTACTTTTGGAACTGCTTTGTCTCTTTTAGGCTGATTTTGATTATTGTTAATGGCTGATCTTTGATTATGTTTGTTGGATTGAGTTTTGTTGGATTATAGAAAGTTACTTCTCAATGTGTTTCCTTATTTTTTTCTTGCCTGAAAGCTTATGTTTCAGCACAGTATAGATGCTTACCAAGCAACTTTATTTTGAAAAATGATTTCACCCTATACTGACCGAAGGCAATGGAAATCCATTATGTAAGAAACCGAGATTCCATCCTCTGGGCTGACTTAGTTCATCTTCATAAACTGGAGGAAGCCATCTAGCCAGAGCAGTGTTAGAAGCTCCCCAAGTAGGATGTTCCCTGTGTAATTAAAATAATTAAATTAAAATAATTTATATCATTACAATTATTCATTATAATAGTCTATTCCATGTGCAATTCCTGTTAAATTCTTAAAAGCAGTCCTCAGTTAATGACAGCAATTGGAATACCTGTCACTAAGGTGTAAAGTCCTGTGACTGCATTGCTGAATGATGACAATTTCAGTGATTCCCTTTGCCAATGTTAAGTGAGAATCATGGGTCATTAGGTGAGGTCCTCCTTGTAATTTCCTACTAAGTTCCAGCAAGCAAAATCAATGGGGAAGCTGGTGGGAAGTCAAAAGTCCAGGAGGACTTGCAAGCAGGCTGGTGGGCAGATAAGTGGTTGTTATGGGAGCTGCTGCAGCCCAGAGTGAGTGCAGCCAGTAGCTGCTGCTGACTGGAGCAAGCCAATCAAGTTGCACAAGCTCTTCCATAGCCTTGCAAGAGTCTCCAATCCTTGCATGGCCAGTAGCTGCCTTGTGAAGGGCCAGGCTGGGCATGCCTCATCAACAGTGAGAGGAAGAAGATGGTGAAGGTCACTGGGGCAGCAGAAGCAGCAGAGCACAGGGCAGATTGGGAAAACTTGAAGCTCATCCTGTGATTGTAAATGTGGGCAGATGGACAAGCACCTAAATTTTGATTATATGACCCCCAGAATCATTGCAGCACCAGGCATAAGTATTACTCATTCAGTCCTATGGTAACTTAGGTCACTGAACAAATAATTGTTAAGTGGGGCCCTACCTGAACTTATTGTTTTATTGCAGCCAACAAATCTACTTATGCCTGTCCATCTTCCAAGTGGGACAGAAAAGAGTCAGAACATTGGAGAAAATGACCAAGTAATGCTGGAATATTTTATTTTAAGAGAAAACAAAGCTGAATGTAGCCAAATGTATCTTAGACTTCCCCAAACAGATGTTAATACACCCAAAGTGATGCTAAATGGAAGGAAGAAGTGATGGGCCCTCACATGGGTAGAAGTCCTAAAGCAGGAGGTAATACAAGTACAGTTGCAAATAATTTTAATCAGGAGGAATCAAAGAAAAAGCTGGCATGATTGCCCATAAAATTTAATGAAGAGTTGAAAATGCAGAGAGACGGGGAGGGGGAGGTAGAGGGAAAGAAGGTCAGGCCACAAAGGGCAAAGAGATACAGTAATCCTGAACAGAAGAACATGAGGAAAATGAGAGCCCAGAATTTGCTGATATTAGAAAAAAGATG
The DNA here is from genome assembly GCA_033807585.1 of Hydrophis major. Lineage (NCBI taxonomy): Eukaryota > Metazoa > Chordata > Lepidosauria > Squamata > Elapidae > Hydrophis > Hydrophis major. Next base: position 265,941,433 of record CM066328.1, read on the forward strand.
CTAATAAAAACACAAGGGGCTTCTTTAGATGTGTTCAAATGAAATTCCAAAGAAAAAGAATCAATATATCAACTGCCCAGGGAAAGCAATAAAATGTTAGCAGGTAACCAAGTGGCAAAGTAGGGGCAGATTTACTCAAGATATTATGTGGTTCATTCTTCTGTAGCAAAGAATTTGCTCCGGAAGTTATGAAGGGCAGGTGAAAGATAGAATTAAGGCTTGAGAGTGATAAAAAATATGGGCCAAAAAAAGTATCTGATTCATACTTCAAACTTAGATGAATTGAATTAAAAAAAACAACTAACTAGATGAATCCTCTTTTTTTGAGAGGGGGGGTAGGGAGAAAAGGAGAGAGAGAGAGAGATGATAGATGATAAATAGATAGAGGATAGATGATAGATAGGTAGGTAGGTAGACAGGTAGGTAGGTAGGTAGATAGATAGATAGATAGAGAGATAGATAGATGGATAGATGGATAGATAGATGATAAATAGATAGTTGATGATAGATAGATAGATGATGATAGAAGATAGACAGATAGATAGATAGATAGATAGATAGATAGATAGATAGATAGATAGATAGATAGATAGATAGATCCTGGGGAACTGAAGTGTCAGATGTCAGATGCCTGGAGGAGAGCCAATGCTACTCTCTCTTTTCAAAATGGGGAACAAAGAAGTAAACTAGAAGCCAGTCAATCTGACTTTCATCTCTAAAGGGATTCTAGAACAGATCATAAAGAGAAGCAGTTTAAAAATAATGTGATGATCAGACATAAACAAACAAAGACAATATTTTCAGATTCATCTTAATTCACTTTTTTTTAAAAAAAAAAAAACCCTGCTTGATTAGATTATGGAAATGATCTAGGCATAGTACAACTTGATTTTGGCAAAACATTTGTAAGTCTTTTCCAACAATGATTGGTCGTCTAATTAAAGAATATCATCAAAATTAAGCGAACATATGGCTGGCCTGAAAATTGCATTCAAAGAGTGCTCATCAGTTTCTTAATGCAAGAGAGGTATAAAGCCAGATGCTCCAAGAATCAGCCCTCTGTTCCAGGGGTCCCCAATCTCTGGTTCATGGACCAGCACTGGGCCACGGCAGTCCCGAAACTGGTCTGTGCAAACAAGCAAAGCTGCATCCACAAAATGCAGGCAGCATGAGGAACCACGCCCCCTCTGGTTCATGGAAAAACCTCTCTCCACAGAACCAGTCCCTGGGGCCCAAAATGTTGGGGGCCATTGCTTTACTCTTAATATTCTATTAATTATTCAGAAATGACTTTGGCTTACAAATTGGCATACAACAATGGATAGGATGATTAATACCACTGAAAACAGAAATCATGTTCAAGACAGAATGAAGTTTTATTCCAAGTAACACAATGCATTTTAAGAGAGATTTCTGCAAAGTTCTTTACAGGCAGTCCTTGACTAATGACCACAATTGAGACCAGAATGTCCATGGCTAAGCAAGGTGATTGTTAAGTGAGTGGCACTTGATTTTTCGACCTTTTTCTGCTCTGGTTGTTAAGCAAATTGCTGCAGCTTGCCATCTGGGAATATTACAAATAAGAACCATGGTGGTGCAGTGGTTAGAATACAGTACTATAGGCTACTTCTGCTGACTGCCAGCTGCCTGCAATTTGGCAGTTCAAATCTCACCAGGTTTAAGGTTGACTCAGCCTCCCATCCTTCCGAGGTAGGTAAAATGAGGACACAGATTGTTGTTGGGGGCAATATGCTAACTTTACAAACCACTTAGAGAGGACTGTGAAGCACTGTGAAGTGGTATATAAGTCTAAGTGCTATTGCTATTGCTACCAACTATTATAAATACATGGTGGTTGCCCAGTGCATAAATTTTGATCTCATAATCATGGGGATGTTACAATGGCAGAAATGTGACTGATTAGAGGTCATTTTTTTCCAGTACAGTTGTAATGTTAGCAGTCACTAAACAAATGGTTGTAAGTTAGCTCAAGTTTGGTGCAGAGTTACGGACACCAGAATGTTCAGAGAAATTGAAAACTCTCAAAGAAAGGCAAGCAGAGAACTCAAAACTGAACCCTATAAAGAAAGCCTCCAAGAGCTGGGTATGTTTAATCTTGAGATATGATTATTGGAACAGTTATGATAACCCACTTTAAAAACCTGAAAGGGAGTCCCATATCAGGACCTATTCCAGAATGTGGAAATACAGAATAATGGATTTAAATTACAGGAAGGCAGATTACCGTTCAACTTTAGAATTTTTCCCCCAACAATAAGAAATAGTAGAAGCAATTATTCAGCGAGGTGGTGGCATCCCTTCACTGGATATAGTGAAGTGGCAGCTAGACTGCCAACTGTCTGAGATGTTTTAAGATGGGTTCCTACAAAGAGCCAGGGGACTGGTCTGGCTTCACAATCGTCCCTATAGCCACCATGATTGAATGATTGTATCTTCAGACATTCTCACTCAGTGTTGAGAAGGGACAAGAAACTCAGGATTACCACAACTGGGATTACAAATATGATTGTTGAATGATCGCTCAGTAGCAGTAAAAAGACAGCACTCTCTATGTCAGGAGTCCCCAACCCCTGGTCTGTGGACCAGGCACCATTCCGTGGCATGCCAGAAACCAGGCCACGCAACCAAGTGAAGCATCACTGATGCAGGTAGCACATAAAACCATGCCCCCTCCAGTCCTCAGAAAAAACTTTCTCTACGGAACTAGTGCCCAAAAGGTTGGGGGCCACTGGTCTATATCTCTTTGCAACCATTAGATCATTTCAGCCGAGATTTGGTAGCCCTAAGAAGGATGTCCTATTCTCTCCCTTCATGTTCATCTGCTTTTCTTGATTTTTCTCATCATAGCAATTATTGAGAATGATTGTGGGTGACTACAAGAAAGAATCAAGAAGAATGCTAGACACAAACAATTCACACATAACAGAGGCATTCATCTCTCTCTCTCTCTCTCTCTCTCTCTCTCTCTCTCTCTCTCTCTCTCTCTCTCTCTCTCATATCTATCTATCTATCTATCTATCTATCTATCTATCTATCTATCTATCTATCTATCTATCTATCTATCTATCTATCTATCTATCTATCTAACAAAAGTGGGCTAGAGATATAGATGGCAGTTTCCAACTTTTGATGTTTTATTGTGAAACCTTGCATTAAACATCTCATCTATGTAATCCTTACTTCTTGAGCATATCCTGCTTTGGAGGGCCTTTCAATTATGTTTTTATTTTCCTGTTGGAACTTCAGATGAGACCATGAAGGAGCACTAAAGTTTGCCATGCAGGAAGAGCTAAAGGGGATGGGGTTGCAGAGGAAATGGGGTCATGGTTTTGGAATACAGAGACTCAAATAGATTAATCTGTGTCTCCAAAGAAGAAACAGGATATAAAAAAGAGAATAACAATTACACAGCAAACAAGTCCTAGCACTCATTTTAAAAGCATTATCTATAATCTGAATCTCCAAGAGAGGAAATTGGGGTGGAACAAAAAAAGGAAAACTGAAGACTGTTATTCATACAAAGATTTTTTTCTGAGTGGACACTAAGTAGAGAACAAATATTTTATTAATACTTGATTGATCTTCAGTATACCAAAGGGCTCAATTTGCAAAGCAGCGTGAGACAGTAATACATTTAATTAACTGTGATAATTCACACTTGAAGGTTGACATATGCCTTAATAAAGCATTCAGATTAGTTACAGTTGATTTGTCTTTATTGAAATGGCATAAAATCAGCATATAGTGTTATTTCACTCAATTAAAAATAATGATATGTTAATTTAACAGCTTAGCCAGTTATTTTCGTCTTGATTGCTTTAATACTTTAGCGGACAACTGACTGTTTCTGGGAGAAGAAGCGTTCTAATAGATTTCTGGGGAAGAAAATAAATTTAAAAAAAGAAATGATTAGATGGATCTCTTGAAAGCACTGTGGGCCAGATAGTTCTGCTACTGCGCGTAAAAGTATTGTATTCATTTAAAATCTCTCAAGTGACGGCAGTAAAAAACAGTGATAGAGTCCAGTCTGCCAAGTGGTGATCTTTACATAAAAGACCTTTTGTTCATAAAATAAATTTGTACCTGAACATAAATGTGATTTATATGCTAAATTTCTCCATATGGTTGTATAATGCAGCTAGAATAAACTGACAACCTACAAATAGTCCAGGGTTTAAATGTAGCTGTATCTACCCAGGGAGACTCATGTCTTCTGAATCTGCAAAATGCCCATTATTTCACTGCCAAGGCTTCAACTTTTACAAGAATGCATATCTGTGTTCTTGCATTTTTAAATGAACCAAATCTCAGCAGTTGCAGGGAAAAGTAAAGCAAAATAGACCATGAGTCAGTTTGTACATCATACTGTTGGAAATAACTCAAAGCCAACAAAAAAAAAAAAAAAACTTGGATCATTGAAAACAAAGAGGATTTTTTTAAAAAAAGAAATAATAAGACCGTTTGCAAAGCGTCTCTGGTCTTTAGAACCTCAACAAGCAGGTTCAAAATCAAGCAGGTTCAAAAGCCACACCTTTAGAACCTCAAAACATACTTTATATACAATTTCATCTTGTCACCCAAGTTCCCTTCTTCTTGAGACTCGTTCCCTCCCAAGTTCAAGCTCATTGGATTTGCCCTCAAGTGTTGCAACTAATCCCAGGATGTCTCCAGGAAGAATTGCCTCCTGTATATATATATGTATATACAGGGAGATATATTTCATTTGAAAACAGATTAATAGAATTGGAAAGGACCCTGCAAGGTCATCCAGTCCAACTCCCATTTGTAAAACATTTAAGCATCTTATATACTATTTTATTTTTTTTGAATTTACTTATTTCTAACAGTAGTAAATCATAATTTAATATTCTGCATCCAAACATGAATGAGGCTGGTGAAATCCAAAAATCCACTCTCTCATTTTTCTTTGACTTCAGCACATTCCTCATTTGTCGCTATGTTAAACTCTGAAGTAAGATTTAAAACAAATACTAATTTAGCAGTAGATGCGGATACTAAGATTTACCTGTTGTTGCAGGCTCCAGTAATACTTCTATACTTATTGGTTGCAGAGTTTTTTTGACATTTGGGTGGTAGCATTTCAGACACACATCCAGAAATATTGGAAAGCACAAAAACAACTTCACTAGATAATAGATCTGAAATTAAAAATATGCCATAATTCTTACCATCAATAATGTGTTATGAATAACAAACCTTATCACAGAGTATGATAGATTGGTTTAAGGATTTAATTTTAAAGACATGGTCCTACGAAGTCTATATGACTTTTTTTTAACTGCCTACTGCACCCAAGGCAGGTCTTTCCTTTGGGTTCAGTAAGCAGTTTTGATATTTTGAAAACAACCCATTAGTCTATTCCAAGCCATGAACAAAACTATGAGCTAGTGCCTTCATCTTTACTATTCTAAAATATCCAATAATTCAAAATTTGAGAGCTTGGCTTGAACAGTAGGACAGTTCCAAATAATACAGTCATTGTCAACTTCATTAATATACTGATAACATTTCACAAACTGAGATTTTTGCCATATGTTCCAGCTGCTCTCATCTGCCACTTAGATTTAGGAGAATGTTGGCTCTCTCTTAATTTCCCTTCAAATAATCTTAGCTGTGACAGGAAGATTTTCAAGGTCTGAAAAGAAAACAATATCAAAAAAGTATCTCCATCTGAATTGGATATTACAAATTGTTTCTTCTGTAGAGATAAATTAGAAAATCTGTTCTCAACTGCATATCTGTGTATCGATTAGAATGCTGATTAATATCAGTACAATCCAAAGAACCAAGCCCAATGATGCATTTGAACACTTGCTATAAGATAAATTATTCTTTATGGACTCAAAATTGCCAGTAGTGGTTGATTATCAGGATGCACATCCTTTCTGTTCAAGTATTTATTGAATTGCTTAACTCCCCAAACCAAACACAGCTGTTTCCTGTCTGCTTGTGCATAGTTCTTCTGTACAGCTATGAGAGAGCATTATGGGAAAGCAGTCTCTCATGACACATGAGATAACGATGACCATATTATGTTGTGAGGAATCACATGCTAGCTTCACTGATTAATGTGGACTATAAGGTGGTAAACATCATATATGATGTCCCCATTTTCTTTGCTTCTCTGAAAGCTTCTCATGAATTTCTTGATAACTGATTCTTGTGAAGATTTCTACAAACAGATTGATGAAAGAGAAAATGGATTAAGTACAGAAATCTTGATGACAAAATGCTTTCATTTTTAGATCCCAGTGTATCTCTGAGTTGATGATACTGGGGAGAGACAGTATTCATCTGGTTCCCTGATAACGAAAAACATGCAGGTGTTCCAGATATGTTTTTTTCCTGAAACCTTCAAGTTGTGAGAAGATCACAACAACTCTTCTCAATGTTTCTCCACTATCACGTCCAACCCAGTTGTAATAATGTATTCAAGGTCTGACACATTAGTTGATGGCTAAATTGTCAAGAATTGGTCATAATAATTAATGCATACTAAGAAGCTGTGACATATTTTGGGTCTTTCAGAGGTGTGTGATTTTTCTCTGCACACTCCTGTAGGTTTTGTGCACCAATGGTATGACTTCCATTTGTTATACTAGTTTTAAAGATTTTGTGTTTGTTGTGTCATGCTGATTTTGTGTTTGTTGTGTTCTACTCGTCTCTTCAACGCTGTCTTGAGATTATGTAGATTCACCTAGTAATTTTCTCCAATATTTGTGATGTCATCTAAATAGCTCTAGGAGCTTGGACAGCTTGATAATAACTGATCTATTGCTTTCTGCAAAAGTATTGATGCTGATGCTACAGTTAAAACAAATATTGCAGATCTATTGCCATTTCTGCATAGAAAAATCTATAAAAACTTCCTCCATTTCTATCAATTAAAAAAACCATTTTAAGTCTATTTTGTGAAATATTGTTCCCCAAAGTGATTAGCAAAACTATCCTCAATTCTTATTGTTCCACTAGTAGTAATGATTTAATGGTAACTTTAAAGTATCCACAGATCTGACAAATGCTCTGCTTAGCTGTGGAAACCACAGATGTAGAACTGTGGACTCTAATAAACTTTTCAAGGAATTTCTTCAAAGTTTCATCTGATCCACTTCAGTGGCCATTTTTCTACATGATCTCTGGACCTGGGCATGCTTTACGAAACATCACTGTAGCATGCTCCTCTGTTTTACCTTTGATGTCCTTGAGTGAGCCAATGCTATCTTTAACCACAGTTATCTTTGTGACAGAAATTATAGCAGTATACGCTGGCTATTGATGGAGTCTTAAGAATTACAACCTATACAGGTGGGCCAAGGGAAATGAGGAGCAATACAAGATCACAGCTCAGCTTGATTAATCTCGAACAATGTAACCCAATATTGAATGCCAGCACATAATTTAGGGTGACCCTTTTCTAGCTTGGCCATAATTGTATGTACACATCAAGAGATTAGCCATTTCTGACAAAGCTGTCACATTCATAGCCTGTTGAATCATTATATAGGGAGCGAATGGTTTAAACTATGCAAATAAATAATATAAGCACAAAAAGCTTCAGTGCAAATTGCTAATTTGCATGAATGTTTCTTGGCATTTAGAAAAATAAAGAAAAATATTTTTAACAACTCAAATGTTTGTTACTTTCTCAAACACTTATATATACGGCTAGAAACTGAGCAACCCCTTTGTTTCTAATAAACTGTATGCAACAAACAACATCAACTATTTAAATTAAGTTCATCGTCATAAACAGCTTTAATATGTCCTTGTTATTTGGTAAACTTGATTCCCCCCACCCCAAGCACAAATACAGTTTTATAAGTGTTTTCTTTTCTCTCTTTCATTTTTTTTAAAAAATCAAACATTTGAAGTGTTTAGCTGGGACTTCAAGCTCTGCTATAAATTTAAGTCTGGCCTATGGCAATGTTTTTTTAAAAAGATAAAATGGTACTGCTTTAATCTAAGAGACACAACCCTCTCAAGCAACCACAGGGTTCCATTCCCAGTATTATCCTTAGGTATTTATTCACCGTTTAGAGACAGCATGCGTTTATGCTTTTGATGTTTTCCTTTCAAATCTTGCATGGAAGTTTCCATTTTTTCGGCTGCTTGAGATAAAACCTTGGTCTCTTCTTCCAGGTAGTTAGGAAACGGTGCATAAGCCAGTGTTTGACTTCTTTGGTGAAGACTACAACAGAAATAATAAAATGAATAATAGCATTTCTTAATTACACTGGGTTTAGATGTGCACTGGGAAAGCCAGAAATAGAAGCCTCTTTTATTATTGCCAGGAAAGACGCTTAAATAAACATAATTGTCCAATAGAAAGGGAGGAATTATTTATATTTCTGTGAACTAGATTACAGTCATCAGCATGTCTTTAAGAATGTAACTTAAAAACTTAAATTTGCCCTTGCATAGGCTTTGAATATATTTTCTGCTGACTTTTAATATTTATGCATATATTTGATGTTTGGCTTGCTCCTTTGGGTATTAAGGATAGTCTTCAAGAACAAATGGAATGGACCCTTCCCTTCAGGGGTGTCAAACTCACGTTGTCACGGAGGCATCATGTGACATATTTTTGGTAAACTGGGCTTGGGCGTGGTCAGGGTGTGATGCATCTGGTCCATGGGCCGGGAGTTTGACAGCCCTGAACTGATACCTACCTACTGATTATTTGCTGAAATCTGATTTGTTTCTCTTCTGTCCAGGATGGAAAAGTGGAGATGATTGAGATTACTACATGTGGAAATTTTTTTTTTATGAAGGTAGATTGAAGCATTGAGCATGAAATGTGAGGGAGTTAAAAATGCACAGGCACAAATTCACCTGAACCAGAGTCTATATTGCATTAAAAGAAAACTCTTACAATATGTGGAACAAAACTTTTCTATTTCATTCATAACTTCTAACACTGATGATTGTAGAATAATTCACAATGTTTACTGACCTTCTGAAATATCATCTGCTTCTTTGGGGCATATAAATTGATTTTTTTCCACTTCTTTGAGCGCCATATGGCTCTTTTGTATCCTCATCGGGATACAAAGCAACAACAGCAACATCAGCAACAACAACAACAACAATCAGCTGAGAGGAGGCGATATAAAGAGACATCGTCTGCAGAAGTGGTTGCAGAATAATCCTTTATTGGAAGTTTAGTTCTGCTTTTGTCTCATAAGTATATTATTTAGTGCTATGAGATGAGGGGTGGGGGGAATCTGCACAATCACCAGAGTATAAAGGAACAAAATTTGTGTGCAGTGTATTTTATCAACTCCAATCAAAACCAAGTTTTCAGTTACTATAAGAACAAACTAGTTGATGTATTACATGGCTAACACCCAGCTGCTCTTCTGTTATTATTTTTTCTTTACATTAGAGAAAGAACACAATGATTTGATCTAGTTTGTGACCTCCATTTTCTTTCAGACATTTACTTCTATATAAGATTTTTTTTAAAAAAATATTAAATTTATGACAAGGAAGGAGAATTTAAAAAAAACCTTGTGGGTAATATGTGTATATATATATAGACGAACACTATACAGAAGCCTGATGATGGCAGATGAGATTCTGCTGAAACGTTGCTACAACTTTAAAAGCACCACTATCTGGCATTCAGCTTTGTTCGGGTATTTTCCCACGTCATAGTAGTGGTGCTTTTAAAGTTGTAGCAACGTTTCAGCAGAATCTCATCTGCCATCATCAGGCTTCTATATAGTGTTTGTCTGTGAGTTAGACTTTTACAGTGGTTTCAGATTTAAATTTGGGGCAGCCTATTGCTGTGTCAGAATGGTTTTTTCTTCCTCCTGATTGGTTGAGAGTCTTGGTCTGTGTTTATTGGTCTTGGAGTTTGCTGTGTTCTGCTTCTAATATCTTCTGTCTGTTTTTTTGGCTCTTTTTGTATCTTGATTGGCTGGCAACATTGTGTTACTTTATTGGAGGCCTTTAGTGCAGCTTGGCTTCGGGTAAATGGACGGCTATCATTCGTTAGGAAGCTGGGTTTCATCTGGGTGCCTGGTTGGGGTGTGTTTGAGATGGAGGTATCAGGGGGGATCTGTTTGTACCCAGGTGTTTGCCTGGCTTGTGGTGTGGAGATATTTTTGTTTGTGAGTGCAGGCTTCCAAAAAATCTCCACACCACAAGCCAGGCAAACACCTGGGTACAAACAGATCCCCCCTGATACCTCCATCTCAAACACACCCCAACCAGGCACCCAGATGAAACCCAGCTTCCTAACTAATGATAGCCGTCCATTTACCCGAAGCCAAGCTGCACTAAAGGCCACCAATAAAGTAACACAATGTTGCCAGCCAATCAAGATACAAAAAGAGCCAAAAAAAAAACAAAACAGACAGAATATATTAGAAGCAGAACACAGCAAACTCCAAGACCAATAAACACAGACCAAGACTCTGAACCAATCAGGAGGAAGAAAAAACCATTCTGACACAGCAATAGGCTGCCCCAAATTTAAATCTGAAATCACTGTAAAAGTCTAACTCACAGACGAACACTATACAGAAGCCTGATGATGGCAGATGTGATTCTGCTGAAACGTTGCTACAACTTTAAAAGCACCACTACTATGATGTGGAAAAATACCCGAACAAAGCTGAATGCCAGACATGTAAGTACCCACGAAAACTTAAGAAAAAAAAATATATATATATATGTTTTCTGAGTATACACACACACACACACATACACACACACACATATCTTTAAGAACGCAACAAAAACTTAAATTTGCTTTTGCATAGGCTTTGAATATGTATATATATCTGGGACATGGTTGGATGTATTTTATTCCATTTCTTGATACACAGAAGTTTCAACACAAATTTGACCACTGGGGTTTTGGAGTTTTTTGCTTAAAAAAGAGTAGTAGAATGCTACACTGTTGTATATGGGTAGTTCTCGACTTACAACAGTTCATTTAGTGACCATTCAAAGTTACAATGGCACTGAAAAAAAAGAACTTAGGACCATTTTTCACAGTTACGACTTTTGCAGCATCCACACAATCATGTGGTCAGAATTCAGGTGCTTGGCAACTGGTTCATACTTATGACCATCGCTCTATACCCAGAACATGTGATCATCTTGTGTGACCTTCTCACAAATCAAGTCAATGGGAAAACCAGATTTACTTAACAACTGGGTTATCAACTGCAGTGATTCATTTAACAACAGTGGCAAGGAAGGTCTTAAAATGGGCCAAAAATCTCTTAACAAATGACTCACTCAAGAAAAGAAACGTTGGGCTCAGTTGTGGTTGTAAGTGGAGGACTACCTGTATTGTGTACAGAATACATGATTTCATCCCGGGTGCAAGCAATGGGGTTTAATCAGCATAATTTGTTTTGTCGATTAAAATAGGATAGCTTCAGCCACTCTAAAGGAATGAAAATTAGCTTTTTCTCACTTTCCTATACAGCTCCTCGTGCTGTCTAGCAGAGTTCATACAATCAGGTCCCTTGAAGATCAAGCAATTGCACTAATTTATTCATTAAATCTATATGGCTGCCCATCTCACTTGCAGTTGACCGGACAAATCGTACTCTTCTGTCATTAAAAGCAATTAAAAATTAAAAGCTACATTAAAAATACAATAAAAAGATAGAGGATAGACTCTACCTATATACAGTATGACCATTAAAATTGACTCCATGCTTCCTTGGGAACTTCAAGTCTGATGGCACATCCAATTGTTGAGTGCCTTCCAGAAAGCTGGAATTTTGGGGAAATTTCACTCAGTTGGGAGGGTATGATATTCCAGAGGATGGGAAAAAAAGACTGTTTCTGGATCCTACCTAACCATGCTCCTTAGCCGACAGCACCTGGCTAGATGCAATCAGGGAGAGAAATAATCTGGGCCCCATGCCATGGAGGGCTTTAAAGGTCATCACCAGAGCCTTGAATTGGAGCTGGAAACAACCTGACAGCCTATGTATTTTGTGAAGCAGCGATGTACCATGTACAGTTCTTGAAACATACATAACTGCCCATGCTGCTGCATTTTGAAGCATCTAGGTAATTGTCAAGGGTAGCTCAAAGTAAAGCATGTTATCATAATCCACTTGAAAGGTTACTAGGGCATAAGTAATTGAGAGTAGGACTTCCCAACCCAGGAGTGGAGGCAAGTGATGTGCACAGGGATGGGATTCAAATTTTTTTAACAACAGGTTTTGTGACTTTAGTTGGTGGGCGTGGCTTGGTGATTATGTGAATGGGTGGACATGGCTTGGTGGTCATGTTACTGGCTGGGCGTGGCCAACTCAACAACACTCACATTGAGGCACACATCTCCTCACCTGACCTCTTGTGAGTGTGGGGATGCTGCAACAGTCGTAAGTGTGAAAAATGGTCATAAGTCACTTTTTTCAATGGTCACTCCACACAAACAAAATACCAGCAAAGGAGGGGAAAAAAAACTCCAGAGAAGTTCCTGAGGCAGAAAGTCTAGTCCTGCCAAGAATGTAATAAGGGTTAATGGGAGGCAGTTTCTGTAAGCAACACCAGAATGTTTCCTTCCTGCTTTCCTTACAGGATTAGGCCAGTAATTTCTTCTAACAACCGGCTCTCTGAACTGCTTAGAATGTTAACAACTGGTTCTAGCGAATAGGTGCGAACTGGTAGAATCCCACCCCTGGATGTACATCATGAAATCGGGCAAAGATCTTCCTGACCACAACAGCTGTTGTTCAGTCCACTAAGTCATGTCCAACTCTTCACAACCCATGGACCATAGCAAGCCAAGTCCTCCACTGTCTCCCTGAACTTGTTCAAATTCATATTCATTGCATTGATGACATTATCTAACCAACTTGACTCAGCCTTCCATCCTTCTGAGGTGGATAAAATGAGGACCCAGATTGTTGGGGGGCAATATGCCGACTCTGTAAATCACTTAGAGAGGGCCTGTAAAGCACTGTAAAGCGGTGTATAAGTCGAAGTGCTAAGTTGAAGTGCTATTACTATTTTCTCCTTTGAGTTCCTCTTTTCCTTTTGCTTTCATCCTTCCCCAATATCAGGGTCTTTTCCAAGGAGTCATCTCTTTTCATTAGGTGGCCAAAGTAGTTCAGCTTCAGTTTCAATACCTGTCCTTTCAAAGAACAGTCAAGGTTGATTTAGCTTTAAGAATTGACTGACTTGATCTCTTTGCAGTCCAGGTGATGCTAAATTGCCATTCACTTTTTGAATCACCAGCAAGGAGACTTCTGATAGGCTATACTGTTGCTGAGGTCATTCAGCCCCTGCTAGCCCTTAGTCTGTGGGAGCTTAAGGCCTGGTGATCTACCCCCTGTCCACCCATTTTATCTCCCCGGCCATACATCAAGGGTCTTCAAACTTGGCAAGTTTAAGACTTGTAAACTTCAACTCCCAGAATTCCTGAGCTAATATGACTGGAGGAGGAATTCTGGGAGTTGAAGTCCACTAGCCTTAAAGCTGTCACATTTGAAGACCCCTGCCATACACAAAGAGGCAGCAGGCCAGGTTTGGTCCCAATATTCAAAGGCTAATACTACTCTATTTTCTCCACCAGAGTTTTAGAGAATTCAGTGATTTCTGTATTAAAGTGAACACAGAGTCATTTCTGAATTAAGATGAACGTGCCCATTGATGTTGGCAGCTTTTGTAATGATTTCAGCAAATAAATGCCATGTGCCACTCACAAACGCAGCATTGTGTTTGGGTTTTTAAAAGGCAGTTAATGAAATAGCTATGCTACAAAGTAAATCCATTTGGCCAACAGGGTCCTCCTTCAAGTTCAAATAAAATGAAATCAATTTTTGTTCACTTGGCTGAAGTACTTTCAAGTCTTAGTTCATAAAAATCAGCACACGTCACCCTGAGATCCTGTGTATAGAATTATTAAGAGTTTGTCAGGTTGTAACTAAATCAGAAACTGCCTCTTCAATTCAAGAGTCCTTTTTCACTCTCAAGGGTAGCATTGAAACTTACTGGCGTGGCACTCTGCAGTCTTTCAATGAGAAATCTAAACAATTGAGTTTTCACAGGACTGAGAATGATTTTGCTTTGTGAAGATCAGATTTAACATAATACAACTCCTTTCTTTGTTTCCTTTCCTCCCCTGTAATATTTGGCATTCTCATAATACATTTCTGAGACTTCAAATAAAAAATCCTCAACCTGGACAATACATATCTTAAGTTATTCTAATTAAAGAACAAGTATCTTCTAGAATCCTTTCAAGTCTTCTCAAATTTCCCACCACCACCAGTTTCAAAAATATTTTCATTTACCTAAGTGATATTTTATGGAAAATATGATTATTTAAAGTAATTATGCTACGGAAAGGAAACAGATCTGAAAACTCACCTATGTTGCACGAAAGCTTGTAATTACATTTCTAGACAATGATGTACACAATACCAACAAAGATACAAAATAAATATTTGGACTTAGGAGTCCATACGATTTTTAAATTTAGCTTCTTTGGAGAAGGATAAAACCAAAAACTACACTATGTTCATTATGACCATTTTATTCCTCATATTTTTGATAGTTCTTTTGAATAGTTAAAGGTATGCCACTGAGTTAGGCCTGCCATCTAAATTCTCGATTCCATATGGACAATACCTTCCCTAGCACCAATCCATAGCTTAAAAGAATACCAGAGTTGGAAGGGACCTTGGAGGTCTTCTAATCCAATCCCCTGCTCAGTCAGGAGACCCTAGACCACATCAGACAAATGATGGTCCAATCTTTTCTTTAAAATCTGCAATGATGGTATCTCTACAAGTTCTGGAGGCAAGTCATTCCGCTGATTAATTGTTTTGTCAGGAAATGTCTCCTTAGTTCCAGGTAAATTTTCTCCTTGATTAGTTTCCATCCATTGCTTCTTGTCCTGCCCTCAGATGCTTTGCAGAATAGAGTTTGCCCAGATTCAGGTGAACCTGCAGCTAATGTGATGGCCAGTTTGGTGAATTGCCAAATCCACCCCTGGCTGGCCCCACCTCATCCCACTCACCCCTCCCAGGAGTCTCCATACAGCCCGTTTTGGATGTGAAGTAAATGCAGGGCCTGCGCAGAGGCTCAGGGAGGGTGAAAAACCACCATCCTGGAAGTTCTGGAAGTCCAAAAACAGGTCCTTTTTTGGCCTCTGGAGGGCCCTCGGAGCTCAAAGGAGTCTGTTTTCGCCCTCCCAGAGGCTTGAGGAAAGTTCCAGAGCCTGGGAAGGGCAAAAACATCCCCCAGCCCTATGGTGCAGGAGGCCAACTAGGCCACGTCCACCATGGCCACACCCACCCAGCAACCAGGCAGAGAAATGGTTTCTGAAATTTTTGAAGCCCACCCCTGCTGCCTTTACATCTATGTTATCAATAAGATGTTTGCTAAGCATGCTGAGTGACATGGCCTTTGAATCCCTCCCGACACCCCCCGACACCTTTCATTTTCCAACTCAAAATGATTTTACTTCAGGTAACAAGGTGACATCCCCTTTATACCTCAATTTGTTAGCATTTTAATTTCCACTTTTGGTTCTGATTGCCATCCATTCCAGTCCTGCCAAGTTTATAATATATTTGCTGCACAAGTTAAGGAGACATGAAAACAAGGGCTGTATATTCTCAATCCATTCTTCATATTCTTTTCTCTCATCTTCTGTAAGTGTTTCTCAAAAGAAAAGACAAGGGTCATCTCTTACTTGTAAACTATATATTTCAAGTTCTAGCATAGTATGCTAGAAGTCAAAGTCATACTTAGGATCAAGAAAGCAAAGATTCTTTTCCTAAATTCTTTTCTTTCCATTTGCTTAGCTATGTGATTTCACATGCCTTTTTTTTGTTTTGAAACTTCCATTTCATTTGAGCATTCCTCTTTCTTGGGCTTCTCTCAAGGGCTTCTACTCCTCTTGTTAGAATTTTAAAAACTCTATTCACAAATATGTGCCAACTTCTTAAAAAAGCTATCCAATGCCATAGCCGAACCTCGAAGCGTAATCTTTGAAAAATCTTTCAGGACCAGCTCCTTGCCAAAACTGTGGTCACAAGCTACGGTCATCCCCATTTTCAAAAAGGGAGACCCCAGCCTAGTTGAAAATTACAGACCAATCGCCTTATGCTGCATCACCTGTAAAGTCATGGAATCAATTATTAACAAATCCATTATCCTCCACTTAGAGACAAACAACCTACTCTACAATAAACATTTTGGTTTCAGAAAAAAAGTATCCTGTAATCTGCAACTCTTGCAAAAACATATGGACGACACAACTCGATCAGGGCAAAACAATAGACACAATCTACATAGACTTCTGTAAAGCCTTTGATTCAGTGGTACACGCCAAACTACTCCTAAAACTAAAATCTTATGGTATCTCTGGACAACTGCATAACTGGATAGAAGCATTCCTGTCAAACAGATAACAAATGGTCAAAATTGGGAGTGTCCTATCAAATTCTGTGCCTGTCAATAGTGGTGTCCCCTAAGGCAGTGTTCTCGGACCAACTCTCTTCATACTCTACATAAATGACCTCTGTTATCATATTAAGAGCAACTGCATTCTTTTCGCTGATGATGTAAAGCTGTTCCTAAACCAATACACAGACAATACTGCTACCCTTCAAAAAGATCTTGACTATATATCAGAATGGTCAAACAAATGGTAACTTCAAATCTCAACAAATAAATGCTCTGTCTTACATATTGGCAAAAAAAATAATAATCAGAAAATAAAATACAAGCTGATAGTCAAGATCTTGTTGATGATCCAAGCTCTATAAAGGACCTTGGAATACTCATCTCTAATGATCTAAGTGCTGGAGCCCACTGTAATTACACAGCCAAAAAAGCATTAAGAGTTGTTAACCTAACCCTATGTAGCTTTTTCTCTGGTAATATCACACTACTAACTAGAGCATACAAAACATTTGCTAGACCAATACTCGAATACAGCTCATCAGTCTGGAACCCACATTATGTATCTGATATTAGCTCAGTTGAGAAAGTCCAGAAATATTTCACAAGAAGAGTTCTCCACTCCTCTACTCGTTGTAGAATACCTTATGCCACCAGACTTGAAATTCTAGACCTAGAAAACCTTGAATTACGCTGTCTTCAGTCTGATCTAAGTATGGTATATAAAATCATACATTGCAATGACTTACCTGTCAATGAATACTTCAGCTTCAACCATAACAACACAAGAGCACACAATAGATACAAACTCAAGGTTAATCACACCAAACTTGATTGCAGGAAATACGACTTCAGCAACAGAATGGTCAATGTCTGGAATCTTCTACCTGGGCTCTGTGGTTTCTTCCCCAAACCCCCAAAACTTTAACCTTAGACTGTCTACTATTGACCTCACCCCTTTCCTAAGAGGTCTGTAGGCCCTCATAAGTGCACCAACATGCCTACCGTCCCTGTCCTATTGTTTTTTTATTTTTCTTATATGTGCCCATTTCATGTATTCCTAACTTATATACTTATACCTATTATCTTGTAAGCGATTGACATATCAAATAAATAAATCAATAAAATAAATAAATTGTTGCTTAAGTAAGGAATTAATGCAAAAGCCTGGTAAGTCTGCACCTTCTGTTGCCTCTGTCGTCTTTGGTATAGGATCTACCCCACAATTGCCTGCTGCCTCCGAACCGCACGGACTTGTTCCTGTGGACATAGAATCATTTTCAGATTAACTGCTTCTTCCACAGCTTTAAATGGCTCAGTTGGGCATTTTGATTGCCTCCAGTGCCTTTCTATTTGACAGCCGGATTATTGCTTCTTATGTGTAACTTTTTAGTGGAATTGGTTCTTTAATACATTTTCCGTATACAGATGTTTCTGTCCATCCAGAATTCTGTTTGTCGAAGGGTTTCAATGTAACATTTCTGTCTTCTTTTAACCTCATTTGCCTTTCTATTTTCTAGTAGACCTTCTCCATGATTATTCTTGAATATATTAGCAATAAATGTTCTTATGTGCTAATGATCTTTTGTGAATCATATCATTTTTCCTTTTTTCTATTATTTTTTCTATGTGTTAGCATTCTTTCTTTGTTGCTTGTTGCTATTCATTGTCATTATTTGCCCTTCTTGTATTCCAAAATTTTCATTTTGTTTTTTGTCTTTCCTTGACTGGATAGCATATTCTGAAAATCACTGGATTCCTTCCTGTTTAACAGTTTGAGAACATGTGTTCCATTTCAGTTTTTCCACTTTTTCCACTTCAGTTTTTATAGTGTTTCCTTTCTCTTCACTGGACTCTTTTGGTTTTCTTTCATATAAGTTAAGTGCAGGGATGGGATATGACAGGGTTAACTACCGGTTCAGGATTTACGAGCTTCCCTGCATGCTGTAAGCCACGCGCCTGTAAATCGTCATCAGCATGCTGTGTGCAGAGACGCAGCCTTTGAAACAGCCCTCATTTCTTGCTATTTTAACCGCAGCTGTGGCTCGTTCATCAGCTGAAGTTGAAAAATCAGGAAATAAAGATCAGGTGAGAGCCCAGGTAGGTAGTTGGGCAAAAACATCAGCAGACATAGAATTGGTTCTATGTCTGCTGCTCTTCAGAGCTACTGGTTCTACAGAGGTGGACAGAACTTGTAGAAACCCACCCCGGTTAAGTGTTTTGAATCAGTTTGGGATATATCTGAGCCACACACATTCAAAAAACAATTTTAATGTAAATAAATAGTTAAAATGATTTAAATAAGTTAAAGTTAAATAAATAAATTTACAAATAAGTAGAATTTAATGGCAGACAAAGGGGAAGTTTTTGCAACCCTGATATGTTATTCCAGCCATGTGTCTGCCAGATGAAATCATAAAAATAAAAGTAAAGATTTCCCTGTCTGGTCATGTCTGACTCTAGGTATGGTGCTCATCTCCGTTTCTTGGTCGAAGAAGCCAGCATTGTCTAGAGACAATTTCCATGGTCATGTGGTCAGGATGGCTAAATACTGAGTTGCATGGAACTCTGTTAACACCCCACCAAAATGATGTCTATTTATGTACTTGCATGCTTTAGAACTGCAAGGTGAGCAGAAGCTAGGGCAAGTAACAAGAGCTTACCCTGTTGTACAGAACTCAGGTCTCAGACCTGGGCTGTCAGTTTCCATCTGACAAGTTCAGCATCTTGAACCACTGAGCCATTGCACCCACTGGTGAAATTGTACCAACATAAAATTGCTTCACACTCCAGTTCCTGGAAATCCTGTAATTATTAAACTGCAGTTCTTCATCTTCTGTTTCAAATATGTGATTGATTAATTTCATCGTAATCTACCTCATAATATTGCAATGTAAAATGTGTGTTTTCATTGCTCGAAGCTGGTGTTTATCAAAACTTTGTCTTCACAACACTCTGTTAACATACAGTATATCCTGCATCACTGCATTTATTCAATCAGAATATTCTTGTAGTTCAGGCTGCTCATTTCTCCAATATTAGCATTTCAATCACATAGCAGTGCCTGATGTAATTCCCTGATGTTCATTTAACACTTTTTGCAATTTGCCATAGCATTCCTTAATTTCTTCTATCATTATGTCTATAGTAAGTGCATAACTTTTATAATGTAGATGTTACTGGATTTCCACTGATTTTAATAATTATGATCTTATCTTACAATGTCCTTTTTGAGTTTGATAGCCACTCCATTCCTTTATATGATTACACAGATTGAATGTAATCGTAATGTAATCATCTGATTGAAGTGGCAGATTTCAGTCCACTTAACTTCATTTCTTAACTTCTAAACATTTATTTTAGTATGCTTCACTTCACTTTAAAAATTTCAGGTTTTCATCAATCATCATGCTTCTCATCTTATGTATTCCAACTGTTTCTTCCTGTAAAGCACACCAGAGAAAGAAGCAGTTTTTTTGAAAGTGCCTTAGTTAAATTGAATCTGCTGAATAGTATGTCTCTGAAGAATTCTTCTTTCCATACTGGTATCATCAGTGACCAGATTGTTGTCCATTTATTATGTGATTCCCTCCAGATCATCTCATGAAAAGCAAATGTTTTACCCAATGGTGGGATTCAAATAATTTAACAACCGGTTCTCTGCCCTAATGATTTCTTCCAATAACCAGTTCACCAAACTGCTCAGAAAGTTAACAACTGATTCTCCCAAAGTGGTGTAAACTGGCTGAATCCCACCACTGGTTTTACCCCCAATAATTAGAGGAATCTTTTTAAACCAAGATAGTGTATCATCCAGCATCCAAACTAACAAGTGCAAAAGATCAGATCCATATGGTTGTTAATCAAGACCAATTAAACTGATTTATTGCTAAAAAGCCTATGCAAAGGACTCTTCTCAACTAAAGGTTAGTACCTTCTTGGAGTTGGATTAGAGTCAATGGAATTCAAGGGAAGTTGGATTTAGTTTGCTTGTGGCTACATAGAGATCCTAGACTGATCCCTCTTTTAACTCCACCCTCAGAATCTGCAACTTCTTCCTCTACATAAACATAATAGTTCAGCTATAGCAAAGCTATATTTTGGCAACAATCAGATGGGGTTTGCCTATACATGCTTCCAGCTTTGCTTTTATAGTTTCCATTTGCCTTCATCCTTACAGTAGATTTGCCTTCTACATTCCCTTTCAACCTCACTGGCAGAAGTGACCCTTCCAAGATCTCCAATTACTGCCAAAATCACTCCGAGAGTCATTGAAGCTACTGAACCATCCCACCATGTCAAGTTTGCAATCCACTGAGTTTGGTTGAAGGAGACAGCTTTCTTCTTCAGTACATTTTTTTAAAATGGTACTATTCAGATATTTTGCTTTAAAAAACACTTTGATGATAACTATCTTTATCTTCAATTACTCTTTCTTTCTTGAGCTGCTCCTCTTTCCCATATCATAGCTCTCACTACTATCTGGTGTTACATTATCACATGCATATATGCCAATTATTAAGTTGTCCATTTTCTATCTTCCTTGTGTTTTCTGTGATCTATACTAACTCTTTGATCACTTTAATCTTGCAACACTAATAGTGCCATGCATTGTGATACACAGAAGAATTCAAATTGGTTACTAAGGTGTTTTTTTAATTATTTAAAGCAGATGTAGATGACTTAATCCCAGTGATTCATAAAGCTAATCAGCCCCCCCCTTTTTTTTAAATCTCCAGGGACTTCCCAAGTCACACTGTCTAATTTGAGCAAAATGAAGATTTAGTTGCATATTTTTTTCCTTAAACATAAAGCAAAGAAAAGATACTTATTAAGCCTCTACAGATATCATTTTACATTTATCCTCCCAATTATTCAGATGTGATGGAATAAATGTCTCCTGGTCAGTTCTAAATTGCTAAGATATATTTACCGGTTTCTTCTTCCTTTTTGTTCGTCTTTTGCTTCTGGTGTTTCTTCCTTCCCAATTCCATTTTGTTTTATATTTCTTAGCCCTAGAAAATAATTTTGACTCAACAATTAAGTACCTTTTGTAAAAAAAAAAAAAGTAAAAAAACTCAATAGACCATCAACATGCTAGAAAAGATGACATATACGACTATTTCATTATGTGGGGTTTTCAGCAAAAAGTTTGCTCCTAAGTGCTATTTTAGGAACTATCCTTTTGTGTTAATCACTAAATTCCAATTTGTTAAGAATTAGATGCACTTCAATGCTTCTGAATAAACCTTCTTTAGATTTGTGCTGTGTACTTTTGCTGATACCTACAATGAAATCAATCTTTATATCTTGTTCAGTATAGTTGTTACAAGAAAGTGTATCAAATCAGTCACTGTGATTTATGTATCTGGTACATGATAAACTGGAATAGACAGGGCACAAGAAGAAATCCAGACTTAAAAATACTGTAGTTCACACAATCCTACACCTTTTAGAATAACTTATTCCACACGAAAGGATTGGTCTTATTCTATAACCTTTTTAAAAAGATGAAATCAATTAAACAATAAATAAGACAGCACAGTGGTCCCTTGGTACATATCATTAATTGGTTCCAGGAGGTGCATTGGGTGCTAAAAAGGATGTGAACCAAACATACCACATGATTTACCATGTGACCCTTTGTTTCAACCAGGAATTATTTTCTGTCTGTCCCTTTTCCTATGTCAGTGACCTTCCTAGCATGGCCGTCTTCCTGCCTGCCACTGTGGCTGTTTCCTCATTTTGCAGTGACCTTTCCAGCATGGCTGACTTCCTGTCCATTCTCCACTGCCATCCCCTCTTCCTGTTGTAGCACGTTGTATACTAAACAAACTCCAAGTACTGGGAAAACATTTTCTAATCAAAATACGTCAAGCACCCAATTCAGTGGGTTTTGAAACAATCAAGTACTGAGGTACCACTGTATGAGATATAGCTATTAAGAACAATATATTGGTATTTTGAAAAAAGTACGGTTCTAAATTTGGATTAATATGTTTTTCCTAAAGCAGGAAATAATTTTATTTATATATACACACAAACATATACATACATTTGTTTTCTTAAGTTTTTACGAGTACTTACATGTATGGCATTCAGCTTTGTTCGGGTATTTTCCCACGTCATGGTAGTTGTGCTTTTAAAGTTGTAGCAACGTTTCAGCAGAATCTCATCTGCCATCATCAGGCTTCTGTATGGTGTTTGTGAGTCAGACTTTTACAGTGGTTTCAGATTTAAATTTGGGGCAGCCTATTGCTGTGTCAGAATGGTTTTTTCTTCCTCCTGATTGGTTGAGAGTCTTGGTCTGTGTTTATTGGTCTTGGAGTTTGCTGTGTTCTGCTACTAGTATCTTCTGTCTGTTTTTTTTTTTGGGGGGGGCTCTTTTTGTATCTTGATTGGCTGGCAACATTGTGTTACTTTATTGGAGGCCTTTAGTGCAGCTTGGCTTTGGGTAAATGGACGGCTATCATTAGTTAGGAAGCTGGGTTTCATCTGGGTGCCTGGTTGGGGTGTGTTTGAGCTGGAGGTATCAGGGAGGATCTGTTTGTACCCAGGTGTTTGCCTGGCTTGTGGTGTGGAGATTTTTTTGTTTGTGAGTGCAGGCTTCCAAATGATTGACAGCCTGGTGGAATCATCTCTTCTGTTCATGCTTTCTGGTCTTTTTTCAATCTCTATGGCTTCTCTGATGATTCTGTGGCTGGGATTTTCTATAGTGGCTAGGGTTTTGGTGCCATTGAAGTTGATGCTATGACCTGTGGCTTCCATGTGTTGGACAAGTGAGGAAGTGTGTTCCAGCTTTTTGACTGCATTTTTGTGTTCATCTAGGCGGGTGCTTATTCTTCTATTGGTCTGTCCAATGTATGTGGCCGGGCATGATGCACAGGGGACTTCATATATGCCTTGGTTTTCCAGGTCAATTTTGTCTTTGGGGTTCCTGAGGATGGCTGCTATTTTTCTGTCTGTTTTGAAGGCAGTCTTGATGTGGTGTCTGTATAGAATCTTACTAATTTTGTCTGTAGTGCCTCTTATGTAGGGCAGGACAGCTGTTCCATGGGTCTGTTCATCTTCTGGGTCTCTATTATGTCTCAGTGTGTTTTTGTGGATCAAGTTGGTGATTTTGCTTTTGTGGAAGCCATTGGCTGTCAATATTTTAGTCAGGGTGCATAGTTCAGTCTTAATGTGTGTCTTGTCTGCCAGGCGTTTGGTTCTAGTAATTAGTGTTTTAGCCACGGAGTTTATCTGTGCTGGGTGGTGGTGGGATTGGGCATTGAGGTAGCGGTTGGTGTGTGTTTTCTTCTGGTATATGGTGTGTCCTAGTGTGCCATCTGTTTTCTTGTAGATTAGTACATCTAGGAATGGTAGTTGTTTGTTTGTTTCTGTTTCCATGGTGAACTTGATTTTGGGGTGTGTGCTGTTTAGGTGTGTTAGGAAGTTGTTTAGGTTTTCTTGTCCATGGGGCCAAATCACAAATGTGTCATCTATATATCTTAACCATAGTTTGGGTTTGAGTATGGCATTAGCCAGGGCTCTGGATTCGAATTCTTCCATGAACAGGTTTGCAATGACAGGTGACAGTGGTGATCCCATGGGGGCTCCTTCAATTTGTTTGTATCTTTGTCCTTTGTATATGAAATATGTGTTGGTTAAGCAGTGTTCTGTTAGTTCCATGAGGTGTTTAGCTGGTTGGTATTTATTTTTGATGATTTCGAGGGTCTCTTTTATCGGGACTTGAGTGAATAGTGAAACCACGTCAAAACTTACAAGCACATCTTCTTGCTCCACGTGTAGATCTTTGATCATTTCCAAGAAGTGGTATGCGTTTTGTACATGAGAAGCTGCTGTTTCAGCATGGGGCTGTAGCTCTTTTGCTAGGTGTTTAGCCAGGTTTTGTAGTGGTGCTCCTCTGGAGCTGACTATGGGTCTGAGAGGTATGCCTTCTTTGTGTATTTTTGGGAGGCCGTATAGTTTGGGGCATCTGGAAGATTTCTCTCTGGGTATGATCGTGTGTTGGATCTCTTTGCTTATGTGGCTGGTTATAATTTTCTTCTTGGTTAATTTTTCCAGATATGTGGTTGGGTCTGTGTTTATGGGTTTGTATGTGGAGTCTTGGAGTAGGTCTGTCAACTTAGTTTCATAGTCTTTTCTGTCCATTACTACAGTGGCATTCCCTTTATCTGCTGGGAGGATGATTATGCTGCTGTCTCTTTTCAGGGTTTGTAGCGCTTTAATTTCATTTTGCTGTAAGTTGCTTTTGGGTGGTTTGCTTGTGCATAGAATGTTGGTAACTTGGTGTCTTATTTTATCAGTTTCATCTGTATTTAATTTAGTTAGGCTGGATTCTACTACTTTAAAAGCACCACGTGGGAAAATACCCGAACAAAGCTGAATGCCAGACATGTAAGTACCCGCGAAAACTTAAGAAAACAAATATCAAACCTCTACGGGGAGGGAATAAACAACCAGATCAAAACCTACGAGAAACTGGAAATTAAAAGAGCAGTAATACTATGTGACCTCCAATTCCTACGCAGCTGCAGAGACAACAATACTCCACCAACCTGCTTCAAATTAACATTTCATCAAAGCACAGCAGCCACTAAACGTATCCTGAAAAGAACTGAAATGGCTCTACTAAGGAACGAGCTCCACAGTAAGAGATTCCAATTAGATCAGTTAAACAAAGATTTGCTAGCACTACACCTGGAATTGAGCAGCAAAATCCACCCTCTACTTTGGGACAAGATAAAACAACTTACAACTTGGAGAGCTGAATCTGCACTAAAGGCCTCCAATAAAGTAACACAATGTTGCCAGAAAGAGGGGGCCAAAAAGAGCCCCCCCCCCAAAAAACAGACAGAAGATACTAGTAGCAGAACACAGCAAACTCCAAGACCAATAAACACAGACCAAGACTCTCAACCAATCAGGAGGAAGAAAAAACCATTCTGACACAGCAATAGGCTGCCCCAAATTTAAATCTGAAACCACTGTAAAAGTCTGACTCACAAACACCATACAGAAGCCTGATGATGGCAGATGAGATTCTGATGAAACGTTGCTCCAACTTTAAAAGCACCACGTGGGAAAATACCCGAACAAAGCTGAATGCCAGACATATATATATATATATATATATATATATATATATATATATATATATATATATATATATGGATCTTTGGTTATTCGGGTTTTCTCCCGCGTAAGATCTTACGCGGGAGAAAACCCGAATAACCAAAGATCCACATACAAGTACCCGCGAGAACCTCAGAAAACACACACACACATATATATATATATATTTTCTTAAGTTTTCGCGGGTACTTACATGTCTGGCGTTCAGCTTTGTTCGGGTATTTTCCCACGTCATAATAGTGGTGCTTTTAAAGTTGTTTAAAGTGGTGCTGAAACGTTGCTACAACTTTAAAAGCACCACTATTATGACGTGGGAAAATACCCGAACAAAGCTGAACGCCAGACATATATATATATATATATATATATATATATATATATATATATATATATATATATATATATATATATCTCAACAATATAAACTGAGTTATTTCTCTTGAAAAAGAACTAATCATTCCTTCACTATTCAATAACTAAATCAATATTAATTTTCTCTGATTTGTGAAATGTATTGGTACACTTCTTCTTCATCATTTTCTTTTTACTTACTTAATAAGTCATTTCTGCCGTTCTGGACAAAAGCAACAAAAACAACCATGCTGGGAATTGTCAGTAAAATTACGAAGAAAATGAATACTTTCATCTGAAAAATAGTGAAAACATTCCAAGGAATGGATGTTAAAATTGCAATTTATGAAAAGATTCATGTAAATTCTTCCTTAATAGCGTATAATATATGATTCCCTTTCAGTCTCACTAATCAAGTTAAACATCATTTTTGGCTTAAAGTGTTAGTGGTGGAGGGAGTTCGGTGCAGAAGAAACTCCAGTAACTAATGATTTTTTTAAAAAATGTTATTTTTAAAATAAGATGCATCTTAATTTTGTAAAAAGATTTTTTTAAAATTGAATTATTACCTAATCAATCTTTAATGCCTTGAAATTACTTAAATCACTTCAAATTAAAATCCACAAAATATACTGATAGTAGAAGATCTCCACCAAAGTCAGTGAATCTGTTCTAGACTAGAGCAAATTATAAGTTGCTGTGATGGTAAATAAAAAATAAAATATTTTTATTTACCATCACAGCATCTCATAGTTTATTGCTATACTGTACATTTTTAACCACCAACCAAAGGCAGGTTTGCAAGTGTTGATCATTATTTTCTGAATGTCATATCAAAACATGACTTAAACTATAAATAAGATCGCCAGAAGTACGGTGACATTGGCAGTGTTTCCAAATTATTGACTTTGATGCTTTTCAGTGGAAATGACATTCAGCCACAAATTCTTAGCTGTCAGGAGTAACATTAGCAACTCTAAGCATTGGCTTTTATTACTGTAGTCAATGGCTATATAAATATAAAGCTGATATTGCTCTTGTATTGTTAATTATAAACCCAGGCACGCCAGGACTTATAATTCCTGCACAAATTAGTGCCGGAAGCAGTTGGACACCTGAGTTGCTAGCCATTCCCATTATACTTTGCAAGCTAACATAATTACTTTCATTTTTTTCTCCCCCAGAAATTAAAAGACAACACTTTATGATCTCACCATTTTTCTCTCCATGGACGTGCTCATCTGCAGCCCTGAAGCTGATCCAGTCTTAGTTCTTCTGAAACAGCCAAATGAAGTGCTTTTCAAGACTCTGGATTTTAGTAGAAATTTGTTCTTTGCATGAATGCACATTCAAAAACCCTGCTGATGACCCAAATTTATTTTGCCCTATCCTATGCTAAATAAATAAATAACTCAAATGTGCTTCATTTTCTTAACACTTAACACAATTATCACAAAGAGATACCTTTCTCTGTAGGAAAAAATAGCATCTGTCTCTCTGTCTGTCTATCTCTCTTGTATATAATATACATGCTAATATAATCATT
Source organism: Hydrophis major (assembly GCA_033807585.1). Classification (NCBI taxonomy): domain Eukaryota; kingdom Metazoa; phylum Chordata; class Lepidosauria; order Squamata; family Elapidae; genus Hydrophis; species Hydrophis major. The sequence goes on from CM066328.1 coordinate 265,968,905, forward strand.
TTTATATGTGGCTTACAAAAATCCTATCTTGACATACCTGATATCCAATACTAGGATGTCTCATTTGCAATGGTCTTCAGAGACTACAGTCCACTATATAGAGAGCAACACCTCAGCAACACTTAATAAATATATATTGTTGAGTTGTATACCTTAAAAATTCACAGGACACTTTGAGTGAGGTTTATACAAATATGAATTACCCAGTTTATTCAGAATGAAAAAACGAATTTCCTAGGACAAGTGTTTATAAGATTTGTTTAGGGGTTTAATGCCCATGTCTACTCAATTGACAGAATTTGACAATATATATTTGTTGTTTAAAATGGCAATAAAAAAAAAATTCTTAAGGGCATATAAGAACAAGGCATAGTGAAAAAAAATCAGCATGGATTCAGCAAAAGTAATTCCAGTCTCACCAAACCTCTACATTTTCTTGATCTTGACTTAGGGCAGAGGTGGTATTCAGCAGGTTCTGACCAGTTCTGGAGAACCTGTAGCAGAAATTTTGAGCAGTTCAGAGAACCAGCAAATACCACCTCTGACTGGAGATTTTACAGTATCCTTCCCCTGCCACGCCCACAGAACCGGTAGTAAAATTTTTTGAATCCCACCACTGACTTAGGGGTAAGCAGTGGGTTGACCGAGTTTGTAGATGATTATTTAGGATGATAAAAATCAAGATTAATTGTGAATGTTGTGAATGAATAATGTCAAATAAAGTTATCTTGAGCTTGAAGTCAAGTGCAGGGTTCTGGCCCTGCACTTCTGATTGGCTGTTAATGGCAGGATCAGATTGGTCCGTTCAGGAGCATCTGATTGGCCATTAACAGGCCATTCCCATTGGTTAATGGAGCTAGCACTTCAGGATTGCTATTGGTTGAATATTTAATAAGTTGCCTATATAAGGAAGGCTATAACAGCCCTCCAGTTTGAGCTGTCACACCATGTAAATAAACAGTTTGAAGTTCACTGTTTCTACTGGCTCGTCTCCATTATTCGCACCCATGCTCCAGACTTAACACTGGCGACGAGGATGGGATTGGATGACATCAGAGCCAACTAAAAAAACAACGAAGACAACAAGCACGTGGCTGAAGCGCACAATGGCAGAACCATGTCCGGTGGCGTAGTACCACCCGCTCCGTTCGATCCAGCTCAAGAGGACTGGGAGTCCTACATGGACCGTTTCCAAATGTTTTTGGAAATGAATAATCTGAAGGATGCCACAACCGGGAAGAAACGGGCGGTATTCCTAACGCACTGCGGCCCGACGGTATTCAAAATGGCTAAGGCATTAGCGAAACCGGCTGAAGTGAAGGCCATGGACTGGGATGTCCTCGAACCGCTGCTAAGGGCCTACTATGCACCGACCGTTCCAACGCTCGTAAGATGACACAAGTTCTATCAAAGAAACCATTGGAAAGGAGAAAGCGTTGCCAATTTCGTTGCAGGCCTCCAGAACTTGGGAGGCCTTTGCGATTTCACTGACCTAGAGGAGGCCCTAAGAGACCGAGCAGTTCTCGGGTTAGATGCTCTAAATGTACAGAGCAAAATAATGGCTAAGGGTGACATTAGCCTTGCCGATGCCATCGGTGACGCTACAGCAGCGGAGACGACCAAGAAGTCGGCTGCCCAGCTACGCCAGAATCGCACTCCAGCACACCAACCAGCCAGCGAAGTTTCACCTAAGTCAGAAGGACAGCTTCTGATGACCCACCATGAGGACCTCTCTTCGTTGTCAGACAGTGACAAAGAGGTCCATCGCCTGCGGTCCGACCGGAACCATTACCCGAAATCCCAGCAACCGTGTGCTGGCTGCGGGGCCAACCATTACCTATCCGATTGCAAATTCCGCGATGCGCTCTGCCACGAGTGCAGGAAACGAGGCCATATCGCTTTCCTCTGTATCTCCCCCCCTCAGTTTGGTCATAAGGGAGTTCGGAAGTACGCGAAGGTAGCCGCGATCGTAGTTGATCTATGTGGCCTTCCAAAGTCTGTCATCAGGGCACTGAATGAGGTATGATCTTGGGCCGGTTACGCGGATTACGGTCGCTTCTACCCACAGCGGATCGCCCGATAAGTTTTTAGCGAATGCTAAATCGTCTACCTGAAAGGTACGGCATCGGCCACTGGATCTGAGTGGTTTTTCCGGTTTGTAGGCTGGGTGTAACCGATCGAGGTGGGAGCGGAGCTTTCATCCCATTAGCAGCTCGGCGGGAGTTTTGTTGGTGACGCTGTGAGGTGTGATGTGCTGTAGGAAAAGGATCCGGTTGATTTTCTCGTCGATGTTGTCGTAGTCAATCTTTTGGAGAGTCTTTTTGACGAATTGTACCATGCGCTCAGCCCTACAGTTGGCAGCAGGGTTTGCAGGTGAAGTGAGCGCATGTCGGATACCGCGGTCAGCCAGATACTGCTTAAAAGACAGCGTGGTCAACTGGGGCCCGTTGTCGGATACCAGAACGTCTGGTAATCCGTGGGTTGCAAACAGTCTTTCCAGTCTTTTGATGACCGCGTCAGTGGTCGTGTTGCTCATTCGGTGAATCTTGAGCCAATTCGAGTAGGCGTCAACGGTTAGTAAAAACGTGTGGCCTTTGATCGGCCCAGCAAAGTCCAAATGGATGCGGGACCAGGGTCCCCGCGGCATCTCCCATTCGATTGGGGTTGCCTTTGGTGGAGTGTTGCTTACTTCTTGGCATCTCCTGCAAGTTTTAACCCATGATTCGATTTGTCTGTTGATGCCTGGCCACCATGCGTAGCTTCGTGCGAGGCCCTTCATGAGCACGATGCCAGGGTGGCCATTGTACAAGGTTCTTAGCAATGTCTGTTGGAGTCGTTCTGGGATAACACAGCCCTTCTGTGAGAACAACTCTGTTTGACGACTTTTGAATGGTGCAAAGTCATCTGGTACTTGGTCCAATGGCCATCTGCGTTCCACCCATGTGAGGACTCGTGCTAAGATGGGGTCGCGTTTTGTTTCTCTCATGATGTCATGGGCAGTTAATGGCAGTGTGTGGAGTATCTCGATCTGCAACGCTGTCATCGTTGGTGCAGGATCGTTGATAGTTTCAGGGAGCAGTGTACGGCTCAGCGCGTTGACGAGGGGAATGGCTTTTCTGGGACGATATTGTAGCCGATAATTGTAGGCAGCCAAGAATTCTGACCAGCGGGTCATTCTGGGAGAAAGTATGTAGGGAGTTGGCTTATCCCCAGCGATTATGCCCAGCAATGGTTTGTGGTCAGTTACAATAGTAAAGGCCCGGCCGTACACATACTCATGAAATCTTTTAACAGCTGAAACAATTGCCAGGGCTTCTTTATCGATCTGGCTGTAATTTCGCTCGGTTTTCAAGAGCATCTTTGAGAAGTAAGCAACAGGGGCTTCGTTACCGTTAGGTAACACATGGCTCAAAATGGCGCCCACTCCAAAAGGCGATGCATCACATGTAATGTTTATTGGCAAAGTCTCATTGTACTGCATTAGTACGGCATCCGAAGTCAGTAGTTTTTTCACATTACGGAACGCCTGCTCTTCTTTGTGACCCCATAATCACATTCCTTTTTTATCTAATAGACGATGTAAAGGTTCAGCGACAGTCACCTTGTGCGGCAAGAATACATTATAAAAATTGATGAGGCCTAAGAACGCCTGGAGGTCGGTCTTGTTCTGGGGTCTGGGAGTGTTTTTTATTGCTCTAAATTTGCTATCAGTAGGGTGAATACCCTGACTATCAATTAAATACCCTAAAAATTCAACACTATCGGTACACAGTTTGCACTTATTTTTTTTGACTTTCAAACCTGCTTCCTGGAATTTTCGTAATACCAGTCTTAAACGCTCCCGTAATATTTTTGGAGTGGGGGCGGCAATGAGCACATCGTCAAAATAGGGGACAACGCCTTTGATCCCCTGCAATAGTCTCTCCATTAGGCTCTGAAAGATCCCCGGGGCCACACTGACTCCGAATTGAAGCCGCGTACACTTAAAGGCACCTCGGTGTGTTACGATAGTCTGTGCCTGTGCCTTTTTTTCATCAACCGGCAGTTGCTGATAAGCCTGAACTAAGTCTAGTTTAGCGAAGACTTTTCCGCCCCCAGGGAATGGAGGAGGTTTTGTACCACCGGCACCGGATATGGGTTCTGTTGCAGGGCGTGGTTTAGGGTGGCTCGGTAGTCCCCACAAATTTTAATGGAGTCATCCTGTTTAATTGGTGTCACAATTGGCGTTTCCCATGGGGAGTGGTCAGTTGGCTTTAACACTCCCTGGGCAATCAACTTATCAAGCTGCTCGTCGATTTTTGGAATTAGAGTGAACGGAACTCGACAAGGCTAAAGGCTAAAGGAGCTATCTTTGGATTAAGGCTAAAGGATAACGGGGTCCCCTTGTACTCGCCTAACTTTTCCTCGAAGACATCCCTGAATTCATGGGCAAGGTCTTCCTCCCAGTCACTGCCACCGATTCGGTTAATGCCAGCCACTTCAATGCCGTGTGGTGAGAACCATTGCAGGCCTAACAGACTAGGCCGGTCCTTATCGATCACCGTCAGGGGTAAGTACGCCGTACGGTTCTTGAAGACAACCCGGACTCGACCGGATCCTGCGACTGGAATTCAGTTCCCCTGGTAGTCCTTTAACACGATCCATTGGAATTGAAGGTCTTGGTGCTGGATAGTGGGGATGAGTTGCTTGAGGGTCTTCCATGAGACCATTGAAAGAGACGATCCCGAGTCAACCTCCATTTGGCAAAGCCGATTTTCAATGTTCATATTGACCTGAATTTTCTTAGCGTCTAGTGAAGGGGCGTGGCCAATAGTGAGTGTTTGGTGGACCTCTTCCCATCTCGCTAGACGATTCACGGGTTGGTTTCTGTAGGAGCGGGTTTACTGGTTCTTGCCTTACAGGGCGATTCCCTGTCAATTGGCGGAGGTTGGTTCCTTTCGAGGTCTGGCTGGGTCCGAGGAGGCTTCTGCAGACCTGTCCGATGTGGCCTCGTTTCCCGCACTCGTGGCAGAGCGCGTCGCAGAATTTGCAGTCGGAGCTGTAATGGTTGGCCCCGCAGCCAGCGTATGGTTGCTGGAACTTCAGGTAATGGTCCTGATCGGACCGCAGGCAATGGATGTCTTCTTTGTCGCTGTCTGACAATGAAGAGAGGTCCTCATGGTGGGCCGTCTGCAGCTGCCCTTCTGCATTAGGTGAAACTTCGCCGGCTGGTGGGTGTGTTGGAGCACGATTTCGGTGTAGTTGGGCAGCCGACTTCTTGGTCATCTCTGCTGCTGTAGCTTCAGCTATGGCGTCTTTAAGGGTGATGTCGCCCTTTGCCATTATTTTGCTCTGTACATTTAGAGCATCTAGCCCGAGGACTACTCGGTCTCTCAAGGCCTCTTCTAGGTCGGTGAAATTGCAAAGGCCTCCCAAGTTCTGGAGGTCTGCAACGAAATTGGTGATACTTTTTCCTTTCCACTGGTTTCTTTGATAGAACACATGTCGTCTTATGAGCATTGGAATGGTTGGTGCATAGTGGGTCCTCAGCAGCGGTTCTAGGACGTCCCAGTCCATGGCCTTCACTTCTGCCGGTTTCGCTAATGCCTTAGCCATTTTGAATACCGTCGGGCCGCAGTGCGTTAGGAATACTGCCCATTTCTTCCCAGGTGTGGCATCCTTCAGATTATTCGTTTCCAAAAACATTTGAAAACGGTCCATGTAGGACTCCCAGTCCTCTTGAGCTGGATCGAACGGAGCGGGTGGTACTACGCCACCGGACATGGTTCTGCCATTGTGCACTTCAGCCACGTGCTTAGTTGTCTTAGTTGGCTCTGATGTCATCCAATCCCACCTTCGTTGCCAGTGTCAAGTCTGGAGCATGGGTGCGAATGATGGAGACGAGCCGGTAGAAACAGTGAACTTCAAACTGTTTATTTACATATTGTGACAGCTCAAACTGGAGGGCTGCTATAGCCTTCCTTATATAGGCAACTTATTAACTATTCAACCAATAGCAAACCTGGAGCGCTAGCTCCATTAACCAAAAGGAATGGCCTGTTAATGGCCAATCAGATGCTCCTGAACGGACCAATCCGATCCTGCCATTAACAGCCAATCAGAAGTTCAGGGCCAGAACCCTGCACTTGACTTCAAGCTCAAGATAACTTTATTGGTATTATTCATTCACAACACACTTCGCCTGTGCACCCTGCGGTCAACAGTAGGGCTGAGCGCATGGTACATTTTGTCAAAAGAACTCTACAAAAGATAGACTACGAGAAAATCGACGAGAAAATCAACCAAATCCTTTTCCTACAGCACATCACACCTCACAGCCTCACCAACAAAACTCCCGCTGATCTGCTAATGGGACGAAAGCTCCACTCCCACCTCGACCGGTTACACCCAGCCTACGAACTGGAAAAACCACTCGGATCCAGCGGTCGATGCCGTACCTTCCAGGTTGGCGATTTAGTATTCGCTAAAAACTTATCAGGCGATCCGCTGTGGGTAGAAGCGGCCGTAATCCGCGTAACCGGCCCAAGATCATACCTCGTTCAGTGCCCTGATGACAGACTTTGGAATCGCTACATGGATCAACTACGATCACGGCTGCAGTCACGCAACTCTGAACTCCCCTATGACCAAACTGAGGGGGGGGGAGATACAGAGGAAGACGAATTGCAACTGGAGGAAAATCTTTTTGAAGGGACTGATAACTGAACTGAGATGCGGGACGGGACGGGAGTGAGTTCAGCTCAGGGAGTGGCCAGTGATATTGGTGATGACGGAAACGCGAACTCTGAACCAGAGGCACCCCTATCATTAAACAATGATCTACCTCAGCAGAAATGCAGCCAATCGCCAGGCACTTTGCAAAAATCAAAAAGACTGATAAAACAACCGTCCTACCTCAAGGACTATGTAACCGCACCCCATAAGCAGAAGCCGGGGGAAAGGGGTGTTGTGAATGAATAATGTCAAATAAAGTTATCTTGAGCTTGAAGTCAAGTGCAGGGTTCTGGCCCTGCACTTCTGATTGGCTGTTAATGGCAAGATCGGATTGGTCCATTCAGGAGCATCTGATTGGCCATTAACAGGCTATTCCCATTGGTTAACGGAGCTAGCGCTCCAGGGTTGCTATTGGTTGAAAAGTTAATAAGTTGCCTATATAAGGAAGGCTATAGCAGCCCTCCAGTTTGAGCTGTCACAACATGTAAATAAAGAGTTTGAAGTTCACTGTTTCTACCGGCTCGTCTCCATCATTCGCACCCATGCTCCAGACTTAACAGTGAAAATTAATACCATTTCATAAACTAAGTTCTTTAAAGTCACACAGTTCATGATGCCAGTCATCCATGGGGGTGGGGGGATGTTATCAATAATTTCTCTTACCTAGAAAAGATCTTGATAACTTAAACATTGGAATTCAAAATCAACAGAAAGAACCCAGGATCCTCGTCCCTTTAACATGAGTGTTATTATAACGTTCTTCAGTTTAATGGGACTTAAATATTTGTGAATCTTCTTTCCAGGATTCAAAGGGCTACCCCTACCAGGCCTCTTATGTTTACATGAGGATCTAATTTTGTAAATTATCTAATTTAGAAGTGTATCTCTCCCAATAGATTTGCAGAGAAGGGTAAGAAAGAAAAATCGACAGACATAATTACTAAACAATCCTGAACCATGTCTTTTTTTAGCAATAAGATTTCACCAATGAAGGCTGATTTCTTTTTCTCTGCTAATGACCCAATTTAGTGTGAAAGTGTGTTTTTCCTTTTAATAACCAAGTCAGTTTTCTCTGCTCCTTGTGCTATAATTGACAAACATTGATTCGAAAAGCACAAACTCCTGCCGTTCTTTGTCAGTGGACAGTTGCAGACTGGTGAATGGTCTTGAAAAAGAGGTTCACAGCAACAAGATCTAGATTTTTTTTCTCCCTTTTCAAAACTGAAAACTACTTATAGTTCAGAAGGCAGGTATCACTTTGATTTTTGTTCATTCTTCCAACATGATAATAATATTCTGTTTTAAAAAGTTTTTATTTTTATTTTAAAAAAATGAAGATTCATCTTTCAGTTATACAGTGTGTCGACTGGGTACATATATCTTGTGCAAATATTGATATTTGTATACATTTCTTACTAAGTTTATATTCATGTTACAATCTGTTCATTATTATATATCATTATAACAATATCATATAATTTCTTGCTTTATTTTTCAACCATTTATAAAATAAATCCCAAATCATATAATACTCCATTTCTTCTTGTTCTCTAATTGCCAATGTTAACCTACTCATTTCTGCACATTCCAATATTTTCTGAATCACAACCCCCTCCCTCGGAACTTTTTCATTTTTCCAATTTTGAGCAAATACAATTCTAGCTGCTGTTTATACTTTAAAGGTGAAGAACTGAGGCTGGGGAATAAAGTACTTAGCTGGGATTTTAATATCAGAGTCATTCTAGACAAGAGAGATTTGATTTTTATGCTGTGTTATAGCTTCAGTACCCCAAACCCTAGGGAGGGATAAATTATCAATTCACTCCTTGTAAAATTTGGAAAACATAATTTGTAAAAGTAAGAAAAAAAATGGGAGGGTTATTATAGACAAGAGTGCTGCCTCCTCTTTTTGGTGAAATATATCAGAATTCTGACAGTTGCCTTAATTAAATCATGAGCCTTAAGCCAAGCTTCAAAAACTATGAAGAATTTATTAGGAGCGAACATGTCAGCACGACCTGTTTGAAGCCGTTTCTGACACATGTAATTCACTTCCACCCCTTTGGGTGCATCATAATTCATATTCTCCAGCGAAACACGTTCATAGCCAAGAGTCATCAATTACATTCTCCAAGTAGAGATTTGCGTGGCAGAAACTCCGGTTGCTTAGTTACAATCTTCTCAAGATAATAATGGAATGCACTTTTGGTTCCAAACTGCTGCAATACTCTTTCAAATCCCACCCCTCACTTCTGTTCATATCAGCCCTAAAATAGGCATAGAAATGTTTTATGAGTTGACACAGAGCTGCTCTGGTCAACTGAATTCAGAGAGGACAATTCCCCTTTCCTTTGCTGAAGTTTGCAGTCCCTAGATTGCCCTATTGAAGATCTGCCCGAAAGGTTTTAGGGCATCCATCCCTGTTGTTGAATGAATCACATGAAGCTTCTCCTGCTTGTCAGCTTACAGGGCTTCAAAATGTGAAAAGATATGGGAAAAACCAATTCAAATGCACATTAAGCATATCGCTCATCAGATGACAATTCCTTGGGTGGAAGGCTAGTCATCATCATCATTGATTGCTTCTGGCCATTGTCTTGGAACAGCCATCCAGACCTTATTCCATCCAGCAGCCTTATTATTCATCAGCAGACCTTTTCTGGTAGGGAATATGGTAGGGAAATTTGAATCATAAAATAACAGAGTTGGAAGGTATTCTACTCCAACTCCCTGCTTAAACAGAAGACCTTATACCATTTCAGAAAAATGGTTGTCCAATCTCTTCTTAAAAACCTTCAGTATTGGAGTACATACAACTTCTGGAGGCAAGTTGTTCCACTGATTAATTATTCTAATTTTCAGGAAATTTCCCTTTAGTTCTAGTTTGGTTCTCTCTTTGATTAGTTTCCATCCAATGCTTCTTATCCTGCCTTCAGGTATTTTAGAAAGTAGGTTGACCCCTCCTTCTTTGTTGCAGCCCCTTAGATATTGGAACACTGTTATCATATCACCCCTAGTCCTTCTTTTCTTTAAATTAGATATACCCAATTTCTGCCACTGTTTTTAATATGTTATTTTGAAAATCTAAACTAGGTGATACTTGGATGGTGTGAGACTGAGATGAAGCTGCCATACCTAAAGATGAAGCAGGCTCATAAGCAGGGTGGATAAAGGGGTCCTTGGTGATTTCTGGGTTTGATTACTTTCTTTCAGGTGTTTCATTACTCAAACTAGCTAACATCATCAATGCTGGTGGATAAAATCAGGAATCTTCTCTAAAAGATCCTTTCAGGAGATAAATATGAAGGAACTATTTCATCAGAGAAACAAAGGAGAAATGTCAGATGAACAAAAGAAATTGGGCTTAAGCAATGGAAAGCCTCCCCCCCCCAAATCCCATCAACAACTACCAGACTGATAAAACAACAAGGCAAAAGTAGCTGCCAGACTTGAGAACCAACAAAGCAAAGCAAGCAAGGACTCCGAGGGATAAAAGGGGTCCTGAAGTCCACTCACTCTTTGAATCATCTTTGGATCAAGATTTGGTGGCTTCCATCCTTCTGACTACTGACATGTTTTTGAGAAAAATGTGGATGTGTGGATGAGTGTTTGTGTGCATATGCATGTATCTGCAAGGGTGGGATTCAAAATTTTTAACAACTGGTTCTGTGGGCATGGCTTAGGTGGTGGGTGTGGCTTGGTGGTCATGTGATTGTGTGGACATGGCTTGGTGGTCATGTTATTGGCTGGCTGTGACCAATTCAGTATCACTCACATTGAGACACGCATCTCCTCACCTGGCCTCTCATGACTGTGGGGATGCTGCAACAGTCGCAAGTGTGAAAAATGGTCATGTCACTTTTTTCAGTGCCATTGTAACTCTGAATGATCACTCGACACAAGCAAAGTACCAGCAAAAGAGGAAAAAAAAAACTCCAGAGAAGTTCTAGTCCTGCCAAGAATGTATTAAGGGTTAACGGAGAGGCAGTTTCTGTAAGCAACCCCAGAATGTTTCCTTCCTGCCTTCCTTACAGGATTAGGCCAGTAATTTCTTCTAACAACCGGTTCTCCAAACTGCTTAAAATGTTGACAACCAGTTCTAGAGAATATGTGTGAACTGGTAGAATCCCACCCCTGTGTATATGAGAAAGAGCAAATATATATTGCAATTAGTAAAGTTTGCTGTTATTTTAATTTCACTGGGTCTCTGTATATTCTAAACCAGGGGTCCCCAACTGGGCTGCAGCCTGTTTGAAACTGGGTCACACAACCAGTGTGTGAGTGTGTGCATGCGCAGCTCTACTTGCCTGAGCGGCAGAAGCTCGCGCTCACATGTGCAGCTCCATTTGTGTGAGTGGCAGATGCTCACATTCACGCAAATGAAGTTGTGCACACTCACACATATGCCTGCCACTCACACAGATCCATCCCTTCTCCCCCACCACCAGTCTGCCAAGCCGAAAAGGTTGGGGACTGGTGTTCTAAAGAACTGGTTGTCCCTCAGTGTTTGGTTGAAAGTGATTTGAGTGCGGCTATTAACCAGGATGTGTGAATGAGTGACCTAAGCCAAATTTGAGACTTCATGTAAGAATAAAAGACCATTAGGAAATCCCAGGGTTGTAGCCCAAATTTAGAGATTTGGAAAAATAAAATCCTAGAAAACAACAAGGACAACAACAGCCTTGACATGGCGTTGACTCAGAGGAGACCTGCTTTTGTTCATTCCTGGACACTGCTTGAAGTTCAACAAACTTCAACCTCTCTAATATTTTTGGGAGGAGGGTTACCAGTACAAGAAGAGGAGGTGTGGGCAGATCTTTCTGGGGAAAATTAGATGGATGGAAGATCTGGCTGGAAGGGGGAGGCGGCGTTTAGTTCAGAGACACAAAGCCAGTTTCCAGCAGCTGGTTTGGCATCCCAGAGGTCTCAGCTGTTCCTTGCTACACCTTGAGTTTTTATAAGCTGTACTGGACTCCTTCATGTTTAATTTAATTCATTTATGTCATAGATTTCTCTCTTGCCTCCAAGGGACTCAGAGCTCAGTATTTGATCCTTTGTCCTCTATCCTTACAACTCTGCGTGGCTCATATTTAGCCGGTGACATTACAGCAGAATCTATTCCTCATTCTCAATGCATTCAGCACCTGTGCCAGGTTCTTGTCTGGCTTTTTCTACACTTTTGTATAGTTTTTCTTTTTCAGTGAAAGAGCTATTGGAAAACTGCATTTCATGACCTTTGCAATTTTTCCTCATATATGTACTTTTACGTGCACTGCTATTCCTGATAAATGGAATTTTGTTCACAGTTCTCCCCAAGGACTATGGTTTTATACCAGCACTGCTATGAGTATATAATTCTTTTTTTAAAAAAAAGGGGTGGGGGGGGGGAAGCAAGATATTTTGTTTGGAAGCAGCTTTTCCAAATTTGCACGCACTGTGTAGATTACTTTCCATTGTATATACAGTACTTGGCAAAAACCTTTGAACAGAGAAGAAATAATGATACTCTTTGGAGAGGCTCCCATCTCACTTTCCCTGCATCTGAGGCAGCTTTCTTTTATGTCCATTTCTTCTATCCCACTGTGACAATGCTGGGGATGGAAAGTCCTGCCAGGTTGGTGGGTTGGCTGAGGTTTCCTTGGTGTTAATGGTAGGCCATTTTAAAAGAAAAATTCCAAAGCACAGGTAATCAGGGACCTCTTGTGGGATGAGTAAAAGGTCTGGAAGGAAGAAAGGAAGGGAGGAAGGGAGGGAGGGAGGGAGGAAAGAAGGAAGGGGAAGGGGAAGGGGGGAAGGGGAGGAGGAGGCAGAATATTCAACCAGGACATTAATCAAAGTAGGCACTCTTTAAGACCTGCCTAGCACATCAAAATCCAGAATGTGCTGTTGAAATAGAATTCTTTAACTGTTCAGCTAGAACTAGGGAGAAATTATACTGTAGTTAGAACAATCAATCACTGGAACGTCTTGCCCTCAGAAGTTGCGGATGCTCCATCACTGGAGATTTTAAAGAAGAAATTGGATAACCATTTCTCTGAAATGGTAGGGTCTCCTATTCAAGCAGGGCGTTGGATTAGAAGACCTCCAAGATCTTTTCCAACTCTGTTACTCTGTTCTGTTCTGAATATGTTTGTTGATCATCATGGCCCCCACTCATTTTCCTATCCTGTTTCTTTTCATTTTGGGAGGTCCAGTTTGGTTATAGCATCACATCCTTGACTGTTTTGAACGTCTTTTTCTCACAAGTTCATAAAGTATGACTTCACATCCAGGGAGGTATGCTGAAATGAATAAGTGAGAGATGTTCATTTGTAGCCATAACAGGAGGAGTGAGATTTATTTGTTTTTAACCAACATTAACTGAAACTGGACTTGGTTTTGTCAAGAGTTAGAAGCCCTTCTTTTGTTAGAAAAGTTAGAAGGGGTGGCATTCCAGTGAACAGGAGCTAACTTGATTGCAGAACTCCCCCCTTACTCTGTCTGACTTGCATTGGAGTTTGCAAATTGCTGTAAGCCTTTGCAAATCTCCATTTAAATACACCAAAGTAGTCCTTGACTTACAGCCATTGATTTAGTGATTGTTTGAAGATACAATGGCACTGAAAAAAGTGACACAACCATTTTTCACACAACTGTTTCAGCATCCCTGTGGTCACATGATCAAAATTCAGACCCTTGGCAATTGGGTCAATTGTTAAGCCTGGGTTCCCCAACCAGGCTTAAGGAGACAAGCTAAACAGAATGTGCAGCGTTAGTCAGATAGGCTTACAGATAAATGTGTGAGATAAGTTTGTATGTTAGTTAACATACAGTAAAAATAACAGATATGCTTGTGTTATCAAAAATATAGTTTATTCCATTTAGAGTTATAGCATAGTCAAAATAACAGTCCATTAGTCATGTATCGTTTTAGTCAGACTATTCAAGGATATTCAATTAGCAAAATCCGTGTAGAATATCCAGTGTCAGTTCACTTACAATAAATCAGTCCTCTCACCATTGATAAATCAACAGTCCTTTCTCTCTCCCGTTCCAGTAGGGGAAAAAACGCAGTCTTCAGTCTATCCAGTAATTAGGGATCATCAAGCCAGAGAGAGCAAGCTGCCGTGCCTTGCTTCTTTTATGGTGCTTTTACAACCACTCCCTTAATTACATTCCCATATTTAAAGTTACAGACACTTTAACTAACAAACCATGATAACATATTTATTATTTTACCTAAACCAGTTTGGGTAAATGTTATCCCTAACAATATTTATGATGATTGCAATGTCCTGGGATCATGGCATCACCTTTTATGACCTTCTGACAGGCAAAGTCAATGGGGAATCAGGATTCATTTCATAATCATGTAATTAACTTAGCAATTACAGTGATACACCTAACAACTGTGGCAAGAAAGGTCATAAAATGTGGCAAAACTCACTTAACAACTCTCTCAGCCACATAAATTTTGGGCTTAATTGTGGTTGTAAGTCAAGGATTACCTGTATATCAAGATAAAATACAAACAAATGAAGGGAAAAAAAACCAAATACAAAGACTGTACTTTTCTTGTGTTGCTAAAATCCAAAACAAAACTGGGCTGTTATTTAAAAATCCACTTTGAATTTCATCTGGAAAGGAATTTAATTCCCAAAATATCTCTCCAAATTTCACTGCCTTCAGGTTATAAGTTCTGCATAATGAGACATTTTAAAATGAGAGAAGAAATTATTCATCATTAAATCTTAGTTGTGCCCACTTCAATGTTTATACATTGAGTATGCAAAACCAATATCTAAGATTTTTATCCAGATGGGACTCCCCAAATTATTTTTGTCCTTTATCTACTTCAAGTGTAGCAGTTCACTCTAGAGTTTATTTTCTGAAAATTAACTGGGGAAAAGGCCGAGGCGCCAGCTCTGAGTGTATCTCACCTCAAAGAGAAGCTTCCAAAATGTAGGCAGTCACTCTCGGAATGGACAAATCAGCCACATACAATTACACAATTTCTTGTTTCTTCAGGCCTCGCTTTCCTCCTTCCCATTACACATTAGTAATGCTCTATTTAAAGCTGAATTCCATTGCTACGTATCACAGACAATTTCCCTAATCTTCAAGTTGTGTGAGTTATTTTCCATACTGTCCTGCAGTTTTCTTGCATATTTGTGCCATGCCCTCAGTTTTGTGAAGATCATTTAGAGTTAATGGGGTGGTGGTCTTGGTATCCTTTACTCTCTCTGTGTGTCTGTGTATATGTGTGTGTGTGTGAGAGAGTGTTTGTGTATGAATGCGTGTATAATTTCTTTGGGATTGCAAGAAAGTGACAGTATAAGGAATCCTTTTTCTCTTTTAAAACTCTTGACCTCCCATCTCTCTACTCCAGGGGTCTCCAACTTTGGCAACTTTAAGACTTGTGGAATTCAACTGCCAGAATTCCTCTGCCAGATTTGCTTTGCTGGCTGCGGAATTCTGAGAGTTGAAATCCACAAGCCTTAAAGTTGCCAAGGTTGGAGACCCCTGCAGTCTATTCAGTTGGGACCTGGTTCCTGCCTTTTTATTGTTGGACTGCAGCTCTCTGCCTGTCCTACAAAGCAAGGGACAGTCCTTGAGTGACAGAAATTGTACGCTGCTGTGTGATACGTCCATCGGCCTCTGGATTTCATCTTCCACTTTTAAGGATGGAGCATTGAAAACATTCCAAAGCATTTCAGTTTCTGAACAGTACATTGGTGTTAATTTAATGTTGGATTTAATCTTGGGCTTCTTTCTCTTTGCCATTTCTGCTCGGTGCAGCTTTGAATTCTGCTGCATATTAAGTTGCATCTTGAGCAAAAACAGGGCTCAGACAGAGGGCCAACGGGCAGAACAATGATCACAATGGTGGGTAGAGTGAAGAAAAGTGGATTAGGCATGGATAATAGAAATACACACCCCATTTATAAATGGAAGCTTCAACCACCTTTTTTTATTGCCTATTTCAGTTCAAATTAAAGGGTGCCCTTGGCAATGAATATGCTTCCTCATTCTCAGAGCCTTTCATCTGTTCAGCATGATTTTTAATACCACTCACTTGGCCTCAGATTCCTCCCCAACTACGCTTCAGTTTATACTTCTACATTTTTTTTTTTCATTTTTCCTGCAAAGTTGCTTTGCTTTTCCAGTTTTCATTCTGGTGAAAGCCCCGATCCAGATTTTTTTTAATAGAATTGATTAGTCCCTTATTTTATATTTAGAAACTAGGGGAGATCTCCTTTAGATTTAGCTATGATCAGTGTTCATGGCCCACTCATCTTTTTATGTGAGGAAGGAAATACGTTGACAGGGCATTTAGAATAGTTCTCAGAATGTTCTTCTTCTCATGCTGAATCTATGTATGAATCAGCCATTAAATATTATAGGGGAAAAATGTAATACCTCCAACCATGTCTGCAAAGCAGCAGAATAAACTTATTTAATTGTTCCCTTCCCCTCAAATAAATACACACAAATTAATGAAGGACCCTCCAGAAGATAGGAAAGCACATCTTGTCATATGAGAACAAATCATTGTCTGTTACTCTATGTGTCACCCTCAAAGTGCAGGGGGAAAGATGGAGAAGGGAAATCATTGGGAGCTGCCTAACTACAACCCACTAATTATGTGGCCTCCAAGGAACATTCTCCATAAGACATTGCCACACTTGCTTTGACAATATTTGCATATAAAAATAGGAGCCAGATTGTTGGGGAAAATATGCTGATTCTGTAAACCACTTAGAGAGGGGTGTAAAGCACTGTGAAAGGATATATAAGTCCAAGTGCTATTGCTATAGAATTGGGAGCAGCCACGGGGAAGGGGCTCAAGAAAGTCAACATGGGGGGGAGAAGGCGGAGCTTCATTTCGGTGATACAGCTGCGATCTCGGGGCTCTGAGATCGCAGCTGATATTTTCTCCCCTGGTCGATCCCAATGGACCTAAACCATCCCGTAGAGATGGTGATTGTGAAGGGCACTGTCCCAGGATCCCAGAGATATTGCAAAATCTCTGGTTTGATCTGGGAGAAGCCCTTTTGCTGGCAGCAGAGAGGCAGCCTCCATAGCTGCTGAAGTCGGGACAGCTCCGGAAAGAAAGTGGCTGGAGTGAAAGTGTGTCGGCTGGGTGAGAAACTTCTTTTGTGTTGTAAATTTGCTGAGATTTGAAAGGGCATCCTGAATACAGAAGAAACCTGTGAGATTTTTTTTGACAAAAACTGTACGAGCGGCGTTTTTTAAAGTGATGTCAAATTGAGGCTTGGATTTTTTTTTCTTCTTACTTTTTTGGGGGGGATTTCAGTGTGACTTTGTAGGTAACCGGATTGAATTTTCTCTTACATATATTTTTATGCTCCTTTTGATTTTTTAATTTTCTTTTAGGATAGTTATCTTTGGCTATTTTGTCTTTTTATAAAAAAATTTTTTCTGGCTGTGGGGGGGAAAGAGTATTAAGAAACTTTGCAACACTGCCAACTAGAGGCTTGAAAATATTCTATTTGAATTGGAGAGAATGGTAAGAAGACTCCTTCTCAAGGACATTTTAATGTGATAAGATAGAGGGAGAGCACAGCAAAATATTATTACAGGTGTTCTCCTGGACTCTTATTAATATTTTAATACTTGAGGCTTGGCTTTGAAGCTAGTGGAGGAGAGAGTCATAATAAGAGCCTTGGACAACTAAATAAAGTGCAGTGTGCTTTCTCATTTTATTTTATTTTTTTTTACTTGTGATACTCCTACTCACCAGCCTCTTTGTAAATTTTAATTCTAGTAATATTCTTATTTTTGCTTTTTATTTCAAAGGGAAAGCCTCAGAGCTTTTTCTTTATTTCTCCTTATCTTTATTGGGATCCTTTTGCTTTTTCTATTCATGTTTTTGGACCACTCTGTTTTTCTTTTTTGATTGTTGAGACTTCCCAATTGGATTAAGGTGTGAAGAACCTGAAGGAATTTCTTCTTTTCTTCTTTATTTTTGTTCTTTTTCTTCTTAATCAATATTATTATTTTTGGGTTTTTCTTTCTTTCTATTTTTCATTTTTTATGGTTGACTACTTCGTAATTGGATTAGGGTCTAGAAGAACCTGAAGATTTTTCTTCTTTTTTCCTCCTTTTTCTTCTTTGGTTTTGGGCTTTTTACTATTGGATTTTTCCATTTTGGATTATAATTGGCTATTCTACCAGTTGGATTAAAAGCTAAAAAGAATTTGAAGCTTTTGAAGCAGTAAAATGAGCAGGAAACCAATATCATCTGGCGTTTCTACTTCTACCTCTGCCTCCCCACCAGCTGGAGGACAATGTTTAATTCAGACAATGTTGAAGCAAGATAAAGAACAAGAAAAAGTGATTTTACATATGATTATGCAAAGAATTCAAGATCTCAAGATAAAAACAGACACTATTGAACAAAGAATAGAGAAGACTGATGAAAAAGTGGAAAATATTAAACAAATGATGGGGAAGTATGAGGAGAGATTCCAAAAAATTGAGGAAGAAGGTAAACAAAGAGAGGAGAAGATTGGAAATATTGACAATAGATTAACAGTGGTTGAACAAGATAAAAGTGGGATGTTGAGGTGGGAGATGGAAAGGTTAGAATTTTATCTCAGATTTCAAAATATCGAAGAAGAAAAAGGACAAAATTTGGCTGTGATAATGATAGAAATTTTGGTGGATGCTTTGGAAATTACAGAGGAAAAGATGATGGATGGAATAGATGAGGTATATCGAGTTTATACAAGATATGCGATGAGAAATAAATTACCAAAGGAAGTCCATATTAGATTTACCAAAAAATCCATTAAAACACAAATACTACAAGTGGTAAGAGAGAAGACATTGAAATACAAAGGCAAAGAGATTGTGGTTTTAAAACAAATACTCAGAAGAGTGAGAGAGATGAGAAGAGAATATCGATTTCTGACCAAAACGCTATTGGAAAATGAAGTGAATTATTGATGGCTGATTCCAGAAGAATTAATGTTTACGTGGCAAGAGCAGAGACATAGAATTGATTCAATTGAGAAAGCAGAACTTTTCCATGCAGAATTTTTTGGAAGGAGAGAAGAGGAGGCAGAGAAAGAGGTCTCATTAATTGAGTTTCAAGAGGAACAACTGGAGATTGAAAAAGAGAAAGGTGCAGCAGGTGGACAGGTGGATAGTAAAGAACGGCGTGAAGTGAGATCCATGAGAGCTGTTAGACCTAAATATAAAGCATAATCATGGAAGAGAAAAAACTGACTACAATGAATATAAATGGACTCAATTCAGCTGTTAAAAGAAGGAAAACCTTTCATAAATTAGAGAAATTAAAATTTGATATCATTTGTCTACAAGAAGTTCATATTAAAAAACAACATGAACAATTGTTAGTACAGCCAAAATTAGGGAAAATATTTACTTCTTTGACTCAATGTAAGAAAAGAGGAGTGGTTCTATACATTAAAGAGGCTATCCCAGCAAAACTGATTTACACGGATGAAGATGGAAGAGTATTAATGGTGGAAATAATGGACAATAATATAAAAATACTCTTGATTGCAATTTATGCTCTGAATGATAAACAAGAAGAGTTTTATAAAAAAACTACACATGAAAATAATTGGACTGGACTATGTTAATATAATTATGATGGGAGACTTTAATGGAATTGTGGACAATAAATTGGACTATATAGCAACAACAACAAAGCAAAATAGAAAGACTCTCCCTAAATCTTTCTTTAAAATGACAGACGAATTAACTTTAAAAGATATTTGGAGAGAAAGAAATGTTAAAGCTAAACAATATACTTTTATTCAAATAGACATTTATCATGGTCCAGATTAGATATGATTTGGATCTCAACAGAATTAATATCTAATATTCAAGAAACAAATATTGAAATAAGTACTTGGACAGATCACAGCCCAATGACAATTAAATGGAAGGGACGAAAAAAAAGATCGAGATGGACATTAAACAATACTATCTTAAAGGAAAAAGATTTTATACAATGGATGGAGAAGGAACTGGCTTTTTTCTTTAGAGAAAATAAAAAAGAAGATACTTCAATGCAGAATGTTTGGGATACAATGAAGGCATATGCTAGAGGTTTGATAATAGATTATACAAGAAAAAAGAATATTAGGAAAAGGCAAGCTTCTAAGGCCTTGGAAGATGAGTATAAAAGACTTGAAAAAGAATTACAGAAAATGCCACAGAAAAAAGATATTAAATTGAAGCTGGATGTAATTAAACATAAAATGGAATTAATAGAGAAAGAAGAATTGGCACAGAAAATTAGAAATTCTAAACAGAATTACTTTGAAGATGCAAATAAACCAGGTAGATGGCTAGCATATAAATTGAGAAAGGAAAAGGAATCAAGAAAAATATTGACGTTAATAGATGATCAAGGCCAAGTTTGTTATGGCAATAAGGAGAAAAAGGAAATTATTCGAGATTTCTATGGGCAACTATATAAAAAAGAGAATATTGATGAGGAAAAAGTCAAACAGTATCTACAGAATGCTAACTTATCGAAGATACCTAAAGAGACTGAAGAAATGCTAGAAAGCAATATAACAATTATGGAATTAAATGAAGCACTTAAGAAACAAAATAATGGGAAAACACCAGGTCCAGATGGGCTTCCGGCAGAATTCTATAAAACATTTCAAGAATCATTGAGCATCCCATTGTTAGAAGTTATGAATGAAGTTATGTCAAAGAAGATGATACCCAAAACATGGTCAGAGGCTTATATCACACACTCCAAAAGAAGATTCTGACCCACTACAAATTAAGAACTATAGACCTATTTCTTTATTGAATGCAGACTATAAAATTTTTGCTTCAATTTTAGCAGAAAGACTTAAAAAATATTTAAATAATTTTATCCACCCAGATTAAAATGGATTTCTGCCAAAGAGAGAAATCAGAGACAACATGAGAGTAATCTTGGATACTTTGGAATACTATGAGGCTCATCCTGAAAAGCAAATGGCTTTGATATTCCTAGATGCTTAAAAGGCATTTGATAACGTGAACTGGAGATTTATGTTGTTACTATTGGAACAGATGGGTTTTGCCAGAAAATTTATTCAAGCAACAGAAGCCATATACAATAAACAAACAGCAAAGGTAATGATGGAGGGAGAACTTACAGACTTTATTAATATAAGAAAAGGCACAAGACAAGGATGTTCCCTATCTCCTTTGCTATTTGTGTTGACTTTGGAAGTGTTGAATAGAAATATTAGGGATGATAAAAGCATAAAAGGAATGAAAATTAAAAAGGAAGAATTCAAACTACAAGCTTTTGCTGATGACTTAGCTTTTATTCTGGAAGATCTGCTAGAAACAGCTCCAAGGTTATTGGAAAAGATAGAGACATATGGTGAGGTGGCTGGTTTGAAAATAAATAAAGATAAAACAAAGATTTTGACAAAGAACATGCTACTGAGACAAAGAGAAGAACTGGCAGACCTGTTGAAAATCCAAGTTACGAATAAGGTTAAGTATCTGGGGATATATTTGATAGCAAGATGTAGCACATTAAAAGAGAATAATTATATTAAACTTAAACAACAGATAGCTACAGACTTGAAGAAATGGGAAAACTTGCAATTGTCATTAATAGGGAGAATTTCAACAATTAAGATGAATATTTTACCCAGAATTCTATTTCTGTTTCAAACAATACCAATTAGGCTTGGAAAAGACTATTTTGAAGATTTAAATAAAATCATATTGAAGTTTATATGGCAAGGTAAAAAAGCGAGAATAAAGCTAAAGCTTTTGCAAGATGCTAGAATTAGAGGAGGTTTTGGCCTGCCCAATTGGGAATTGTACTATCAAGCTGCAAGTTTGATGTGGGTCAAGGAATGGATAACATTAAGGAAGACTAGATTGTTGACATTAGAAGGGCATGATTTGCTGTTGGGCTGGCATGCTTTTTTATGGTATAAAGGAACTAAAACACAGGGTTATTTTAGAAGATATTATATATGGGAGTCTTTGTGATTAAACTGGGAGAAGATAAAAAGACAATGTTATTTGAAAATTCCAGTTTGGTTATTGACTATTGAAGCATTTTCCTATCCTATAATTTATAAGAAGGAACAAAGAGTTAGATATGGGGAACTATTGGATGAAAAGGGTGAACTTAAATCAATTCAAAATTTAGAGGAACAAGGTATAAAGATAAATTGGTTTTCATGTGCACAAATACATTCAAGGTATGATGAAGATTCTAAAACGGAGGGATTCTATGATAAACAGACTGATCTAGATAAGATCTTGATGGGTACTGATGAGAAGGTGATTAAAAAATTATATGGTTATTTACTGGGAATTAAATTAGAGGAAGAACAAGTTAAAGAAACTATGATTGTTTGGGGGAAGAATTTTGGATATGGGATTGATTTAGAGAAATGGCAAAAATTGTGGTCTCAAAATTATAAAATGACAATGTCAAGAGCATATAAAGAAAATTTGTATAAGATGTTTTACAGGTGGCACTTTCCCCTGACAAGAATAGCAAGAATGTTTAAGAACAAATCTGAAAAATGCTGGAAATGTCATCAGATACCTGGCTCATATTACCATATGTGGTGGACCTGTGAGGACGCTAAAAAATATTGGACTAAAATTTGCATGTGGTTGAAAAAAATGACAAAGAAACGTATAGATTTCAAACCGGAGTTCTTTTTATTGGGAATCTTACCAGATACATACAGTAAAGACTTGAAATATCTGATTGTGAATGTATTAACAGCGGCTAGGATTGTATTTGCTAAAAATTGGAAGAGTGAGAAAATACCATCAGAGGAAGAAATTATTAAGAAAATATTGGAATGTGCTGAGAAGAGTAGATTGACATTTGAAATTAGAGAGCAAGAGGATAAACAATTTTATGAAATTTGGGTTTTTTTTTATCAATGGCTAGATGACAAAATACGATAATAGAATATTTAAAATGTTAGACAGCAAGGAATATCTTTATTTTTTCTTTTGCCTTTGTTATTTGACATTATATTTATAAAGTGTTTTTAGGATAGATTTGGTATGATTATATGATTTGTTATAGAATAAACTATTTAAAGTATTGTTATCTCAGAAAGCATGAATGATTAAAAGTACAGTCAAATTATTTTTTAATAGCAATATTAGGATATATAAGTTTGGATTGACAATATGAGTTGTTATGTAACATAACTGTAATTGAGACTACAAAATGAATGCACAAAACTGATGAACCAACCGACACACTGTATGTACATAAGACAGTTGAAGTTTTAATGTTTTGTTTGTCTTGTTTGTTTGTAGAAAATCAATAAAATTCTTTAAAAAAAAAAAAAAGAAAGTCAATGTGGGAACTATACCTGCTGATGGCCATTCTCAGCAGATATTGGAAATCACAAAAAAACACTCCCCTGTGAGAGAAAGAATGGCAGCACCTGGGAGCAAAAAGAAGAATCTCCCTAGAATCCTTACGTTGCCACAACTGTACTAAGTCCAACCTCCCTGATTGTGCCATTGACCCTTATCTAGCTCTAAGGTGCTGGCCACTGGCTGAGAAGCCTATTGCTATGCATAGGCTATAACAATAAATCAGTTTAATTGAACTTTCACATTGAACCTGGTTTTTTTGTGCCCGACATCCTGCCACCATATAAAATGGAGGCTGAGTCATATCCATATGTGGTATATGACTCATGTATTTACACAAGATTTTGGAAACAGAGGACTCCAGTTGCATGTGTGCTCACCAACATTGTTGCGTGGTCTTCAAGACACACTGATCATAGTTGCTGCAAGTTGGAGGCAGATTTTCCTGGGGTTTGGAGCTGAAAAAGTGTTCTGTCCCTAATTAGCATTCTTGAGATCCCCGCGCTTTGATTGGCCAAAGCGCGGGGCACTCTGATTGGTCAGGCGAGCCGCGCCGATTGGCTCGCTAAGAATCTCCCGCGATTGGTCCATTCAAATCGCGGGAGATTCAAAGTGGTGCCATTGGCCGCGGCCGCCGCGGCCAAAAGAATAAAAGCCACGAACCTTTTGCAAAGCACCAGTTCGGTTCCTACTTTAATAAAAGAGCATGATTTGAAGTCACCGACTCCTGGCATCATTTTCGAGGACACGACACTGGCGACGAGGATGGGATCCAGACCCTGAACCAAACCACATGTCCGACGGAAGCCAGACGAACCACCACGATGGCAAAAATCGCACCCCCCGCACCCTTCAACCCCGCCACCAAGGACTGGGAATCGTACTCTGACCGATTCCGCATGTTCCTCAAGTCACCTGAAAGACGCCACCGGCCCCATGAAGCACGCCGTCCTCCTGACCCACTGCGGGACCGAGGTATTCAAGATGGCCAAGGCGCTTGCCAAACCCGCCGATGCGACTGCGATGGACTGGGACGTCCTCGAGCCAATACTTCGGCGGCAATACGCTCCAGAGGTACCCATCCTGATCCGACGCAACGAAATCTACTTTCGGGACCAACGGTCGGGTGAGAGTTTCAGCGACTTCGTCGCCGAACTACGGTGCCTAGGGGGGCTCTGCGAATTCGACAACCTGAATGATGCCCTGCGAGACAGAATTGTGCTCGGCTTGTGGGACCCCGTCTTCCAGATCCGGCTGATGGCCAAGGGCAACATCAGCCTAGCAGACACCCTCACCGCAGCTGCAGCCGCCGAAGCAACCTGAACCTCCGCCAACCGCATGCGCAAACCGAACGCTGGGGACCGCAGCGGGAACAACAACCCTGCAAGGCCGGCCGAGGCCCAACCCGAGACGACCACCCACCAGGGCGACTTCCACTCGGCATCGGGCACTTCCGATGACGAGGAGGACATTCATCACCTCCAGACAGGCCGCGACCCACGGAACCGGCGGGGTCGTAAGTCGAGGACCAACTGTGCCGGTTGCGGAGGCGACCACCCCAGGTCGGAATGCCGGTTTTTTGAATCGATCTGCCGGCATTGCGACAAGAAGGGACACATCGCCCGTGTCTGCCGCCTAAAAAAAAACTGCAGCCCGGCACGATGGGACCAGAGCGACCGGAGGAGAGAGAGTACACTACCCCGGACCAGAGATCGCCCCTCGGACAACAGATGGGACCGGAACGGACGATCCCTATGAGGCGGCGATAACCGGCGAAGAGAGGAGACCCATCAGACGGTCACCATCGGCCACGCCATAACCAATGACGCCCGGAAGGTCCATGTGGAGGTAGGCATCGAGGGCGAGCCATGCAAAATGGAGGTGGACTCCGGGTCCTACCTCTCCATGATAGCATGGCATGAAATAAAGCGCTTGGTGCCTACCATCCAAAGGAGGAACCTAGACAGCCAGAGACTCATTGTAAAGGACTACCAGGGAAACCGCATCCCGGTAGTCGGAACCAAACACTTCAACATCACATATAAAGGGCACACCGAAAGGCTTCCCCTGACAATCATCGATCACGACCGCCCAAGCCTACTGGGACTGCAATGGTTCGCCCCGCTCGGCATCGCAGTCACGGGAGTCGACCACGTCACCGACGACAGCTGGGAGCAACAACTGGCCCAGGAATTCCAAGAGGTCTTCGACGGAAACCTAGGCAAGTACCGAGGGCCCCTTATATCATTCAGCCTAGACCCAAACGTCCCCCCAAAACGCCTGAAACCAAGGCGGGTGCCATTCGCACTTAAACCCAAGATAGACGAGCAAATTGACAAGCTCGTCAAGCAAGGGGTCCTACAGCCAATAGACCACGCCCGGTGGGAGACCCCCATAGTCACCCCGATCAAGCCCGATGGGTCGGTGAGGATCTGTGGGGACTATAAGGCCACCCTAAATGGCGCGCTGCAACAAAGCACCTACCCCGTCCCAGTAGTGCAACACCTACTGCACTCACTGGGAGGGGGCAAGGTTTTCGCCAAGCTCAACCTCGCCCAGGCATACCAACAGTTGCCAGTCGACGAGCAAACGGCAGAAGCGCAAACCATAATCACCCACCGGGGAGCATTTAAATGCAACCGACTCCAATTCGGAGTCAGTGTGGCACCGGGAATATTCCAAAGCCTAATGGAAAGACTATTGCAAGACATCAAGGGGGTGGTACCTTACTTCGACGACGTCCTAGTGTCGGCAACCAACCAAGCCGAACTAGAGGGTCGC
Source organism: Hydrophis major (assembly GCA_033807585.1). Lineage (NCBI taxonomy): Eukaryota > Metazoa > Chordata > Lepidosauria > Squamata > Elapidae > Hydrophis > Hydrophis major. Next base: position 265,994,768 of record CM066328.1, read on the forward strand.
CTAAGGGAGGTCCTAACCAAATTCAAAGAGACCGGGCTCAAAGTCAAGAGGGAGAAATGCCAATTATACACGGAACGGGTAGAATTCCTAGGATACCTCCTAGACCGTCACGGCATTCACCCCACAAACCAAAAAATCAAGCCCATCAAATAAGCCCCCACACCCAAATCGAAGACGGAACTACAGGCATTCCTGGGGCTACTTAACTTTTACAATGTTTTCCTGCCCCAAAAGGCGACAGTGGCGGAGCCCTTGCATAGGCTCCTGGACTAGGCGGCGACTTGGACTTGGGGGAAACGCGAGCAAGCCGCCTTCCAAAGAACAAAGGACCTCCTCACTTCGGATGCCGTCCTTATACAGTATAACGAGACCCTACCTCTGGCCATCACATGCGACGCATCACCTTTCGGCGTTGGCGCTGTCCTCAGCCATACCCTCCCCGATGGAAAAAAAGCGCCCATCGCGTTCTTTTCAAAGACCCTCACCAAACCGGAACGGAACTATAGCCAGCTGGACAAAGAGGCTCTGGCTATTGTTGCCGCCATAAAAAGATTCCACGAGTATCTCTACGGCCGGACATTCACCATCATAACTGACCACAAGCCGCTGCTGGGAATCCTTGCAGGAAACCGGGCCACCCCGAACATTCTGTCTCCCCGAATGACAAGGTGGTCCGAGTTCCTGGCAGCCTACAACTACGGACTCATACACAGACCGGGTAAGACGATCTCCCATGCAGACGCCTTAAGCCGCTCGCTGCTACCGGAACCTGACACCGACCCAGCACCCACGACGACCACCCTCAGCATAGAGACTCTACCCAACCTGCCCATAACCACGTCAGACATTGCCCGAGAGACTAATAAAGACAAACGTCTGGCGCGGGTGTTGCATTGGGTATAGAAAGGGTGGCTGGAAAGGGACAACGACGAGTCCGTCAAAACATTCCGAAACCGCCAAACGGAACTCTCGTTATTAAAAGGGTGCATACTATGGGGGGATAGGGTGGTCATTCCAGAAAAGCTACAAGGGAAGGTTGTGGAACTGCTACACGAGGGGCACCCTGGCATCGTTAGGACTAAAGCCCTGGCCAGAAGTTACGCTTGGTGGCCAGGGATGGACAAACAAATTGAGACCTGGGTAGCAAGGTGCCAACGATGCCAGGAAACTAGGCCAAGCCCACCCACAGCACCTGTCCTTGAGTGGGAAACCCCAAGGGGACCTTGGTCTAGGATTCACATAGACTTCGCCGGGCCCACAAAAGGACACACCTTCCTTATAACAGTAGATGCTTACTCCAACTGGCTGGAGGTAAGCAACATGAAGACAACAACCACAGAGGCCGTGATCAAGGAACTCTGCAAACTCTTTGCAACGCACGGCCTCCCAGACGTCGTTGTTTCCGACAACGGGCCCCAATTCACCTTGCTGGAATTTGAAAAATTCCTAGCGGAAAGGGGCATCCGCCACGCGCTGACAGCACCGGCGTACCCGGCGGTGAACGGTAGGGTGGAACGGATGGTGCAATTCACTAAGAAAACCATCCGGAAAATAGACCACGGGGAGATCCAGGAGAAAATAAACAAACTACTCTTCACCCAACACATAACCCCAAATACCACAATGAATAAGAGCCCAGCCGAACTATTAATGGGGAGGAAATTAAAGTCCCCACTGGACAGGTTACACCCCTTGTATAACCCGGAGAAGCCCCCAGACTCAAACAGCAAACACCGAACCTTCGCACCAGGCGACCCTGTATACGCAAGAAACCTGACGGGAGACCCACTATGGGTACCGGCCGTCATCACACAAATAACAGGCCCACACTCGTACTGGCTACAAACAGCAGACGGACGAGCATGGAAATGCCACATCGACCAGTTAAGGTCGAGGACTACCAACCAAGAAACCATTGACGCACAAACAGGCAAAACCAACCCCCACAACACAAACCAAGGGGGGAGGGAATACCCAGGGGACCAAAACCAAAGAAGAATAAACCAGCCATACTTACCGGAAAGCAGCCATCACGACCCCTCGCCAGGAAGAGACAGCCAGGCCAGCTCGACTGACCCAGGGAGACCGAGCGGGAGCGGCGAAACCCGCAGCTCAACCAACCCGGGAGGCCCAGGAGGGAGCTACGGAGAGCGGCCTGGCCCGACTGACCAGCCAGTTCCCACGACGGCATCAGGAGCAACAGAGATCCCGACCGAACCGGCCGGGATCCAACCTACGACTGAGCTGCGCAGGTCCAGTAGGCTCAGACGGAGCCCCGCCTACCTACGTGACTACGCGATGTAAGGACTGAACCAAGAGGTGAGGGGTGTTCTGTCCCTAATTAGCATTCTTGAGATCCCCGCGCTTTGATTGGCCAAAGTGCGGGGCACTCTGATTGGTCAGGCGAGCTGTGCCAATTGGCTCGCTAAGAATCTCCCGCGATTGATCCATTCGAATCGCGGGAGATTCAAAGCGGTGCCATTGGCCGCGGCCACTGCGGCTAAAAGAATAAAAGCCGCGAACCTTTTGCAAAGCGCCAGTCCGGTTCCTACTTTAATAAAAGAGCATGATTTGAAGTCACCGACTCCTGGAATCATTTTCGAGGACACGACAAAAAGAACAGTCACAAACTGTTGAAAGCCTTTGCTTAGGTGCATTAGTTTAAAAAAACCCTGCTTAATCACTTTCCTCTCCCCCAAAAAATCTGGTGCCATCATTTTGCAATCTTCCCTTACCTATTGAGTAATCCCAAATATGTCAAGTGCAGTCTCCAACCATCAAACCAGCTGGTGTAATGAACACACTTGATTGATGTAAAATGACTTGCAAGAAAGAAACGTTTGCTGGCTTGGATTCAAGACTGTCTTATGCAAGCAAAAAAGCAGAGCCAGAGAGTCTCTTTTGTTCTGCCTCAGCTTCTTCTGCCCTGCCCGATGCTCAAGAAGGTGGGTTTTGGAGAGATGAAGGAATTGGAGTGGAAAATGTTGACAGAGGTCCTAGATATGTGGGGTGCAATTCGAGAAGAGGACAGGAAACATAATTCACATCAAGATTCTCTGTCATAATCTCTAGGAAATGTTCCATGTCTTATCATTTGAAGAATGCAATCATGTGCATGGTCTCAAATTTAATGTAAATAATTATTTTTTTTAATAGTTGGTTAATAGTTGATTAACATTGAGAACTACACAACAGCTTCCCTCCTCTCTTTTTCTCTCTCCAGCTAAATGTGAATCAGATTTTGCAGAAAGAGTTTCATTGTGCTATATACAATTGAGATGTGGTTCAGAGCAGGAGTATCCAATCTTGGACTTTAGGACTTGTGGATTTCAATTCCCAGAATTCCCCAGCCAGCATGGGGATAGAGGGAAGAAAAGGTCAGTTTTAGGAGACAGTGTCAGCTCTTTGACAGCTGCACTTCAGCTTTTGGGAATTCTTTGAGAAACCCCAGTAGCCAAACTGCTTTTTTTCAGTTTTGAAGAACAACAAAGTATGGGGTAGGAAGAGATCTCAGTTTTCCCTGATTCAGTTTGTCCAAGGAGAACACTTAAGATGTATTAGGTTTATGATTGGATGGCAGTATAGAACAAAAAGACCTGTCATGTTGGGAGTTAAACTACTGTGTCCATCACCTGTCTTCTTTGACTGGCATAAGGTCTCTGGAGCATCAAATCTTCTTAGACAAAATGTTTTCTGAAAAGCATCTTCTTCCTTGAGATTCTCTTCTCCTTGCTTTCCCTCCCCCAAAGTCTACTGCTAAATCAAGTGACCTCTAACTTACAACTGAGGACCCAGCATTACCCCATTATTGACAGCTTGACTCTCAGACAGAGTGAGTAGGCTCAAAAGTTACTGGTGCTTAGCTTTCATCTAAAAAGCTTGTTATTGACAATCTTTCTCCTCTCTCAGAGCTCTGAAGTCCATTTATGATTCTCATTGCGGGAACTCTGCATTCACCCAAATAATTTGGATATTACTAAGATGATTAAATATAAGGATTTACTGGATGTGCAAGGAAATTTGAAATTGTAGCAAGATCTTCAAGACCAGGGATTACAAATTGATCGATGGGCATATTAGATACAAACAGAATAAGAAAGAATTTGGAATCAGTAATAAACTTCAGCAACTATACAAAATCTTATCAGGCCCAGATAAAAAAAAAATAACAAAATTTTATAATTACCTACCAGAGACAGAATTAGAGGAAGAAATTGTCAAAGGGAATATGATAGCTTGGAGTAGGAATGTAGGATGTAGTATCACCTTATCAGAATGGGAGAAGGTCTGGAATAGAAATAATAAAATCACCAAATCGGTAGCGTACAAGAAAAATGCCTATAAAATGTTTTATAGATGGCACCTTTCCCCCCTCAAGACTAGCGAAGATGCACCCAACATGAGTCCGAATTGCTGGAAATGCAAAAAAAAGGAGGGAACATTCTTGCATATGTGGTGGTCTTGTACAGACGCTCAAAAATATTGGCAGGAAATTAGAAAATGGTTGGAGGAAATGACAATAGAACAGATCAAATTCAAACCAGAGTTCTTTCTATTAGGGATCTTTAATAAACAATTCCCCCAAAAAGTGAAGTATACAAAGTACATATTTTGACAGCGGCCAGATTGGCTTTTGCTACACAATAAAGGGCAAAAGAAAATATAACTTTAGTAGGGATTTTATATATATGCAAAATATATATATGGTATTTAGGTTTCTTCAGGTATTTTCCCACATCTTAATATTTGTCCTTTTATTATAGCGACGTTTTGGCAGAATCTCATCTGCCATCCTCAGGCTTGTGTATTGGGTTCTTTTTAATCTTGTGTGTCAGGCTTAGCAGCCCTTTTTTGTTTGAATTTGGTGCTGGCTTTTTGCTTTATTTGAATGTTTTTTTCCTCATCTTGATTGGCTGGGAGTCTAGGTCTGTTTTTATTGGTGTTTGAGTTGCTGTGTTCTTGATTGGTTGGCAACATTGTGTTTTGTGCACTGGGGTTTCTTAGTGCAGCTTGGTTTCTTGTGAATGGCCGATAATTATTTATTAGAAAGCTAGGTTTTATTTGGGTAGCTGGCTGGGGCGTGTTTGGGCTGGAGGTATTAGGGTGGGGTTGTTTGTGTCCAGGTGCTTGCCTGGATTGTGGTATAGAGATTCGCATCAAGGATTAATTGTGTATATGGCATAAAATAAGGTTAAAAATAAGGTCCCACAAACTGTCTAGGATGAAAGTGTTTTTAATTGTTTTCTGATTTTTTCTTTTTACTCTTTTTTTCTTTCTTTCTTTTTCCTTTCTCACATTTATGTACATGTTGTCTATTTTAATTTTAAAATTAATAAACTTTATTTAAAAATAAATAAATAAATTGCAGAAATCAATTGTCTCTGAAAACGCATGATACATTTTCTTTTGAAAAGTCTTGCTATACACACACATACTTACTTTATGCAGGGATTCTGTGCTTCATCCAGCCAGCACTCTGTTTTCTTTAATTATGACAGGAGATGAAGCCATGCAGTGAATCACCTTTTCTTTTCCACTTCAAGAAATTTGTTAATCACATCTGCCTCCTGTTCAGCTCCTCTTTCCATTGTGCAGCCAAATAACAGAATTTGCCCTTTAAGAAATTACCTTTTTCTTTATGCTCAGAGCTTCTGTGGGAGGATATTTATTCAAAGTTTGTTTCTCAAATAAAGGAACTGAGGACACTGTCTAGCATATAATGTTATCTCTGGGGAAATTAACTAGAATTAACAGGTGTCTGCAGGCATTCTTTGGGATTTACTGTAGATCTGGCACTGTAGATCCATGCCTACTTTTCTGCTCTTTGGCTAATATGATGTGCTATGATCCAAGAGCACATTTGGAGATTCTGGATTTCTATATATATGCAGAAGAGTAGACCATTTTACATTTTATTGGAACAATAATTCTGCCATGCTAATTTTTAGGTTTTCAATGGTGACTTTCAAAAGTTTAGCCTCTCTTGGATGGAGCAATACTGGGAAATCAGACCAGGCTGTTGAGTTCTCTGTAGGTATTGTGCTGTTTCTATTAGAAAAAAAAAATAACAAAAGCCCACCTCCTTCCAAATCTCTAATATATAATTATTAGTTCTTCTTGGCCAATTATCTGAAAGTAAACATTATTCTTTTCCTTCCTTGATCTTTTTTGACAGACTAATGTCTGAGTTGAAAGAGGTACAATGATAATCAAAATGCTGACTATACATTTTATTGTTAGGGTTCCTTTGAAATGGATAACATTTCTTCGTTAAAGGAGTATTACTTGCCATACCTCTTAGTTCTCCCCTTTTCATTCAGTAGCACTGACCGAACCATAAAATCTCCCTTTCCAGAAATGAAAGTATGCCATAACCATTTATTCTAATAAGCCTTGGTGGTGCAGTGGTTAGAATGAAGTACCGCAGATTACTTCTGCTGACTGCCGGCTGCCGGCTGTTCAATTCTTACCAGCTCAAGGTTGACTTAGCCTTCCATCCTTCTGAGGTGGGTAAAATGAGGACCCAGATTGCTGGGAGTAATATGCTGACTCTGTAAACTGCTTAGAGAGGGCTGTAAAAGCACTGTGAAGTGGTATATAAGTCTAAGTGCTATTACTATTGCTCTCCTGCAGTTTTCTCTCTACACAGAGAGGCATCAACCCACTTACCATTCATCTCCCACACCACATTCTGGTCTCTACTTTTTCCCCAATTAACTTACTTCAGAATGAAACAGATGTATTGGATAATAAAGTACTTCACTATAGTCAATTGCTGACACAATGCTGGCAGTGCAATGTTTCATCAGTCATGAGTTGCAAACATGAATACATCATCAACCTTTAAGAGGTATGGACTTCAACTTCTGGAATTGTGCAGCTCAATTCATATCAATCCATATATCTCTTAAAAATCACGGAGATTGAGAAACTGATTTAGACACTGAGCAGTCGTGTAATAGAATGGTCTTCTCTGAAAAGACTGGCTACAGCTGAGGGCCCCATCCAGTGGGGGTATTCTATTTAGTATTTATTTAGTATTTGTTTGATTTGTCAATTGCTTACAAGATACAGGTATAAGAATAAATATAGTTTTGAGTCCATGAGATAGGTACTTATAAGAAAAATAAAAAACAATAGGACAGGGACGGTAGGCACAATTGGTGCGCTTATGCACGCCCCCTACAGACCTCTTAGGAAATGGGTGAGGTCAATAGTAGACAGTCTAAGGTTAAAGTGTTTGGGGTTTGGGGAAGAAACCAGAGTCAGGTAGAGTATTCCAGACATTGACCACTCTGTTGCTGAAGTCATATTTCCTGCAGTCAAATTTGGTGTGGTTAACCTTGAGTTTGTATCTATTGTGTGCTCTTGTGTTGTTATGGTTGAAGCTGAAGTATTCATTGACAGGTAGGACATTGCAATGTAGGATTTTATATACTATACTTAGATCGGAGTGAAGGTGGCTTAGTTCTAGGTTTTCTAGGTCTAGAGTTTCAAGTCTGGTGGCATAAGATTTTCTGCAATGAGTAGAGGAGCAAGGGTCTGGCTGAACTGGTATTTCCAAGGATCATCTGTAAGCGAACCAGATCACTCCGATGATCAGCTGCTGGGCCCTCTCACCTGCCCCGGCTCTATACTGACCTTCATTTCCTGCTTTTCAAACTCAGCTGCTTCGCGTGGCACAGACGATTGCCACACATCAGCTATTTTACACACAGGGCTTGCAGCAGAAGTTGAGTTGCAAATGCTGTGTGCATGCAAAGTGCATGCTCACTTTGAACCGGTTGGAAAAAGTTTTGGAACCCATCACTGGGCCCATCCCTGCTTCCTCTGAAAACAGCTAAAAAAACTCTTTGCCAAGAACTGGGAAAGTATAACCTTCTCACAGATTGCTTAAAAAGTTTGTCTTGAAGGCTGTCCATTTTGTTAAGTGAAACCGTAGTTAGAGAAACTTGGGGGATCTTGTTTGTGGATCTCTAGAATATTCCTTCCTTCTGAGATTGGAATGTTGTTATCTTCTGGTGGTCTCCTATGTATGTGCTCCATCTGGTTTGGGGCACACCTGCTCTTGGTGTGAATGATTGGAAGCAGCCCATCCTGTTTTGTTATTTCTCTCTTTAGCTCTAGGTACATGATTGCAAAAACATTGGCTCCGATTACAACCCACTGATACTGCAGTGAAATGGTGGTGCTCTTCTGGAGGAGAAGGCTAGCTATGATGCTGTCTTGTTGACCATCAATTGATTCCTCCAGGCTTGACCTTGTTGAGTTCTTGGTGGAGTGCTTTTGTTTCCAGCCTTGCTGACTGAGACTCTTGAACTCTAGATGACAAAGTTGGAATCAGGGATGTTATCCATACAACATATAGATGGTATACTCTGCTTATTGTTTTGCTATAAGCTTTTCCTGTTAGGCAGTAGGCAGACACTTACCAAGAACAATTCAACTTCTTTTCACGATGATGTTCCTGCATGCTTGACAAGCCATCCTGTGCCCACTGCAATTTTGCAAAGTTAATTGTACGATAATAGTATAATTTAGGATCTGTTAGGAATTGTACTTTACACTGTTGTTTGCCTTCAGCAGAATTTGGGTCTGTATTTTGTCATGAAAGATTAATCAGTTCCTCTAGAACAGGAATCAAATTGCCCTTGTACAACAATCCTCCTTCTGTTCCCTCATCCATTGTTACAAGGAGCTGTGCTGAAATGAACAATAAATGATGCAAGCCCTTCCAAATCAAATGGCAGTTTTAATCCTTGGGGCCAGATTGGGATTTTTCTTCTTCAAAACTTGCAAACCTTGCTGTGTGTGCTAAATGCAGATGCCACTTATAGCACCATTACATGGCCAGTGAACTATTGTGATTAAGAATCAATTGATCACTCAAAATTTCTCATACCTTGATTGCTACCTGATGCTCTCCTTTGAGGAGGCTGCAGACTTGAACCCTCACTCAGCTGCCATTATCTAGCCTTTAGCTCTGGCAAGTAACAGTTTTATTCCAAGAGGGTGATTTAATCATTCATGCAAACAATTGACTTCGTGCAGACTGAATTTTAATAGTCTCTTCTAATAATCAAGTACTAGATTCCACAGATATGTTGTAGGCAGGCAAGTTTAAAACTCTGGGCATGGTGTGATGAAAGTTGAAGTCAGAAAACTAGGGCTTGCCTTCCTTCCTTCCTTCCTTCCTTCCTTCCTTCCTTCCTTCCTTCCTTCCTTCCTTCCTTCCTTCCTTCCTTCCTTCCTTCCTTCCTTCCTTCCTTCCTTCCTCCTCCCTTCTTTAGCAGGTTACCAATCCTTTTACACACTAATGAAGAGTACAGGCAGTTCACAACTTATGACCACAATTGAGCCCAAAGTTTGTGTTGCTAAATTAGAAATTTGGTAAGTCAGTGTTGCCCCATTTTATGACTTTTCTTGCCACATTTGTTAAGTGAATAACTGCACTTCTTAAATTAGAAACATGGCTGTTAAGTGAATCTGGTTTCCCCATTTGCTTGTCAGAAGGTCACAAAAGGAGATCACATGACTCCAGAACACTGCAACCATCATAAATGTGAGTCAGTTGTCAAGCATCCAAATGTAAATCAAGTGACTATGAGGATGTTGCTATGGTCATAAGTGTGAAAAATGATCATGTCACTTTTTTTCAGTGCCATTGTAACTTTGAACGGTCATTACGTGAACTGTTGTAAATTGAGGACTACTTGTATTGTAGCAGACTCTGTCCACAGGACACTGTTGCAGGAAACCAGAATTGGAAAGTATGTTGTATATTTTTTTTAACCTACCATTTACTTCAACATTTTTCCTCTCTGCCAAATATCCAGAAGATCCTCAAAGTCAATTCATACTTTTTAGAAATTCAGCAAATCAGTTGGCAAATTAAAAAGAAAAAGAAATGCATCAGACAGAGGTGGTATTCAGCAGGTTCTGACCAGTTCTGGAGAACCAGTAGTGGAAATTTTGAGTAGTTTGGAGAACCGACAAATACAACCTCTGACTGGTCTCACCCCATCTACTCTCTGCCTCCCAAGTCCCAGCTGATTGGCTAGGTCTTCTTTGGTTGCCCTGCATAGGAGAACGGAGCTGGAAAGCAGGTTAGTGGTATGGGGAAGGAATGGGGATTTTGCAGTAACTTTCCCCTGCTACGTCCACAAAGCCATGCCCACCAAGCTGCACCATGCCCATCAAGCCACGCCCACAGAACCGGTAGTAAAAAATGTTGAATCCCACTACTGGCATCAGATGTGTATTGGAGGGAAAATATAAAAATGTACACAAGGATGATTGTTAGGGGAAAAAAACATTTATTCATTAATTTGACTTCATCGTTTATAAAGTTGGATGCAACCCCAATCACAAGAAGAAAATGCTTTTGAAAAAAAGGCTAAGAGGATGGCCTACAAAAATTGAACGATTTTCCCCCCCTCCATTTCTAAATAGTGCTGCACGATAGTTGTAGCACATGGGTGTGTGTGTGAGAAGTTTACAGAAAATGAAATCAATTGGATTGCTCTTTCCTTTCAGCACGTTTTCCCAGCTGAGGCCAGACTAGAAAGGAGAAGAAAGAGAATTTTGTAGGAAGGGAATGGACTGTCTTATATTGGATAACATATTTACTTTTTAGGAAGGTGATTTATATTAGTTGTTCTGATATAATTAAATCTGTACACAGAGTTGAGAAAATGGTCTACATCGAAGATCTTCAGCATATTAGATCAGCAGAATAACCTACTTATCCTATATGAATGGCCTTCTGAATGAATGCATAAGGTATTCTAGAACAGTATTTCCCAACCTTGCAAATTTCCAACAGTGTGAACTTCAACTCCCAGAATTCTCAGCAATGGTCATACTGGCTGTGGAATTCTGGGAGCGGAAATTCCCAAGGTTGGAAAATACCTTACTAGAAGTAAGGCTCTTGTCTCCTTCTGTGGGGAGTGGAGGTGTTCCAGATTAATAGACTTGTCTGACTGAATCTAAGTATTCTGACCCAGTGCTGAAAAGCCTCCAGATTAAATTGAATCAAGAAGGGAAAAAGATCCAGATGAACCAAGGATTATTTTAAAATTCTTTTTAGAGATGCTTTTGCTCAATTATGAATGCCTTATTTTTGCTCTGAATTGTCAGTCCCCCTGTCTTTGCTCAGGATAATGTTTGCTAGCTTTGTTATGCAGATCTCAGCCAAAGTTGGTACTATTCTGTCCACTTCTTTCTTCACTGCCTTTATTGAAAGGAAATATTTTGTTTCTAGTAACTTGGTTAGAAGGGGAAAGCTAGGGTCATTTATTTCAAAGCTTATTACTGGAGGAGGGAGATGCCCTGTTTTGTTCAAGATGTAACTATTTTACCTGAGGGAATAATCAAACCCAGACATGTGGAAGAGGGTGGAGAGTTGACATTCCAGAGAGGCATCTGGCAAGTTGCATTGGGTGTTTTTCGAAAGGTTTTCCCCAAGCCTTCTCTTTGCTACAATGGCGCAGTTCACAATGAAATATCAAATTTGAACAGTATTTCTTTGCGAAGATGCATTGTGCCTGGTGGTTTATGCAAAAATTTAAAAAATGGTGTTTTTCTTGTCTTTTTTGTTGGGATATGGAAGACTTTTGTTGTTATTACAGAAAACTTTACAAGGCTTTTCTATACATTCTGAGAAGACAGTAAATAGAATCAGTATTTTAACCAATCTGATGAAGGAAAAATAGATATTATTTTAAAGAGACAAATTCAGGGGAAAAGTTAGGGGGGTTTTTTTTTGCATTCAAGTCATGAGATAGTAATTGAATGAAGCAGACTCTTTTAAAAATGTGGTATCTATTGGCATGGAAATGCTTATATGCAACAGAAGACTTCAAAAACAGCCTTTCTGGATAATGAGCAGAGAAGCTGTCAGCAGGTGACCATTTCTGTGGTGAGGTTGGTAGAGTGTAAGCCTTTTGATGTTCCTCCTCTTTAAACTTGCTTTCTTGCATGTTGGATAAATCAACATCTAACTGACCTTACATGATCCACAAAAGCTAAGCAGTGCTGGACCTTATTCTAAGGAAGGTGGAAATCCTCTAAGGAATGCCAGAAAAAGAGACTACACTGGGAAGAAAGGAAGGAAGGAAGGAATCTCTCAAAAGATATTGATCTATTGTGCTGCTGTTAATACTAATTCCTGGATGTGTGTGTATAATTTGTTGGAACTTTAATCCTTTTACTAAATTATGATCAATGTATTCTGACATATTTTTGGTATCTTCTTGTTTATTTCACAAGTCCCATTGGAGCTCATGTTAGTCTCTCTCTCTCTCTCTCTCTCTCTCTCTCTCTCTCACACACACACACACACACATCTTTTTTCTCCCTCTGCATTTCCTAATTGGAAGAGTGCAGGACATAATAATTTAAGTCAGACTGTTATTTACTGATAGGAAAACATGTTGAAATGGTAACAGCAGTTTGATGAGGAGGTAATGTGTTCCCTACCCTGGAAGTATTTAAGTGGCGTTTAGACAAGTATCTCTTAAGGATGCTTTGATTTGGATTCTTGCACATAGAAGGGGAGTTGAACTCATCTTAGGAATCCATGAAGTGAGTCTTTGCGTATTGTTCCAGCACATACAAAATACATGTTACAGTGCAACTAATGGTTATAAAATAGGAGTGAAGGAGCTCACACATACATATATACCCTTGTTAACTATTTTGTGTGAATGAGGCTTGCCAACAGTCCAGGTCTTTTGTTTCAGTTTCTCAGAGTGAGACAGGCCAGATAGAGGTAGTTTACCCACATTTTCTTATGTCATCTGTGTGACTGAAGCAATGCATGTTGTGAGGCATGTATCTCTTGTACCATATTGGGAGAGTTTAAGTAACTTCTGAATGAAGCTCCTTATAACAATGGCGAGTTTTGCGGAAGGAAAGGAACAAGTTTGCAGGCGAGTTTGGAAGTTCTGGGAAATGTGAGAGATCCCTCAAATTCTGCCCTTATTTCTGCAGTAACTACAGAATGATAAACTTCTTGGATACAAACAGATAATCTGAATGGTTTATATCTACATTTACACTAATTTTCAGAACTGTTGACTAATTCTGAAACTATACTTAGCAAATATATATTTTTAAATTGATTTTCAAGAGCAGGCTTTAAAATAATGTAGAATGGTGAATTTAGGTTAAACTGGCCAATTTAGGTTCCAATCATGTTCCAAGTATGATTTCATTAGATATGAAAAAAGAGAGGTGTCTCAATATTCTGCTCTTATTTCTGCAGCAGTTATACAATGACAATTATTATTATAATTATTATTAATAATAATAATTGTTATCCATTAATATTGGATATCAAAATAATCTGATCTGATGATGAACAACATCCTGGCTATTTTTTTGTACTTCCTGCAAACATTTGGCAGCTACCACAGCTCACTCCAACGATGCTGGATGAACCTATCTTTTCTGTTTCCTCAAATGAATCCCCCCCATCAAATTAAAGTTGTTAGTTGTTATCCTTTAAATAAATTTAAAAAGTATGGCATGACAATAATATGGAGCATGAGCTGACCTCTCTGTACTGAGGCTTCTAAATGTAAATCTTCCAAAGCTATAATTTGTTTATATTGATGCTGTAATCCAGCTGTTGTTGTCTACATCATTTTGATGAGTCCACACTTGTGATTTATTTGTTTACTTTTAAAACACTTATTTTTTTTTTGTTAAAAAGGACATTCAGTAAGTAATTACCACCATAAGAAGAATCAATTGCACTCAATTGCTAAAAATCCCAGCAACAAAACAACAACGAACATTAGTTTCTATGTGACTGTGGATCCTACATTCCTATTTTGAACTTGGTCTTGTAAATTAATTGGGTTTGGAGAGAATTGTATTAGATATCTATGATCAGTTTTCTTTCAGCTCTTTCCAGGTTGTAAATTTTATATCCTCTTTAACCATGTCAGTATTTTGATTTTCTGTAAAGGTGATAAAGGAATTCTGGATATCCTAACCCCTTTAATCTCTTATAATAGAGTTATATTTGTAGAAAATATACAATTAAGTTGTTTTCATATTATTATTAATACCAACTGATTATATTTATGTTAAGTCACTACTATTAGTCACAAACTAGTGATCCTTTTCCCTTGAGGCCGATGAAATGCAAGCTTCTGTGTACATTTGGATCAAAAATGTAATGTAAACCAATCTATAATGGACTGCATTTCATTCAAATTAATTCCATTCCACTTTCCATTATTTTTAGCAGCATATGCATCTAGCATGTCCTCACTTACTATCTGACACAATTAATTATACAACTAGAGATAAAGCAGGGAATAACAACTCATTGCCCGGTAATTGTGCTATTTCACAGAAAAACACTAGATTTTTTTTTGAAAGTGTGTGTGTGTGTGGGGGGGGGGGGTTGTCTTAACTGTATACAACTATCAAAGATATCTTCCAGCAAAGATATTGCCTGGTCTAAATCAGGGGTGGGCAACCTGAATGCTACGAATGGTTTATTAGATTTTCTTTTAAATATTGCAATGATGAAATTTGACTTCAAGGCATTCAATACAGACAATGTAATGTCCAAATGATTTTTTTTCTGGGGTAATCAAATAAAACCAGTGTATTAAAGTTGAAATAGGTTTGAAATGTTTACAACACAAGCACACATATAGACACAAAGAAAAAAAAATGAAACTGGAAATTCTGCCACAACTTTCCAATCGTATCGTAACATAAAATTCCTCTGATTAAAAACCGTGCCCTTTGGTCATAAAAAATTGTCTGCCTGTGCTCTAAAGAAGAATAGAATTAGCCTGATTGATCAGATGTTTTTTCAACAAATCCAGAAGTAAATATTTATTAAATCAATTGCTTAGTACTTACAATGTGCCATGGCAGTTATGAAATAGGATAGAAATCTTTGATTAAAATGTCTCTTCTGTCACCAAATTACCAGATCGTGTTCATGCTACTACAGTACTTTTTCATCCAACTCACTGCATAACACCCCCCATTTTACAAATTTGGGAAAAATATTTTTACGGAATTTGTATAAAAATTATTAAGATCGTAATATTTGAAAGCCTTTATAAGATAAAGTGCCATATTTATGGTTAATATAGTTATTATTTGTAGGATCAGAGTAGAGTCATAATTAGAAAATAAGACTAGACCAGTTTATAGGTAATCTGGATTATTTTAATCTACATTTAGACTCATTTATAGAATGGTTAACCAATTCTGAAACAATATGCAGCAAATATATATTTTAAAATTTAAGCTGTATACCAGGCTTTAAAATAATGTAGAATGGCAAACTTAGGTTAAACTGGCCAATTTAATATTCAGTCATGTTCCTGAAGTATGGTTTTATTATTAGATATGAAGCATGATAATTGTGGAGTATTGTGGTTGATTTAATGTTACTAATAACCTGGAGGAATCCATTTGTGATAAATGTATAATCTCTGTCTAAGAAACTGCTAAGGGAAGCCATGTTTAATTATATGAATGAGATTTGACTGGATATTATCCTTAAATGTAAACTTAAATAGTTAAGCAAAACAGAAATTCACATTAATATCAAAGATGACAAATATGAACAATAAAATCGAAGAGGATACTCAAACTGCAACTTAAGGGTCACAAGATACCTTCTCAAAGCCTTTGAACCTTCCCCCAAAATATTCCCAGAAAAATATTTTGCTAAGTTGCAGTTTTAATGTGAAAATGGGAACAAGGAAATTATTAACAAGGAACAACCAACTACATGAATTTAACAAGCTAATGTTAGGGAATTAAAGTTTAATTTTTGGCCTAGTGCCATTCACTATTTTATTCTACCCCAGCATCTCATTTTAGGTGCTTTCTTCAGCTAAAAATGTATCCCTCCCAGTGTTCAAAATTTCTATTTTTCCTTTTAATGAAATTGTGGAAACTTAAATCACAGAAAAATAGATAACCGTGTACTGTTAGCACTGCATGTTTTCATGTAGGATTTCAGTTTAATCCTACATATGTTTATTCAGAAGTAAACTATTCATCTTTAAGGAATTTAATTCTAAGTACCATAAGTGATCAAAGCACTGCAGCTTTAAATGAAATACCAAGTTATAAAATCATACATACTGCATAGTATATACTGATAAAGTATGAATCTGTTGAATTTTGATAACAATTTCTGCTCTAGAAAACCAAACTTTTTAAAAATTAAACCTGAATTTAAAAGCCATTAACCTAGTCAAATGAGTCTTTATAAATAAAGTTCAGTTGTGTCTCCAAATATATTTTAGCATTTAAGAAAATTGTTGTTCTCAAGTAAATTGTTAAATGGATAATGCTTGATAAAAAGGTTTAAAATAAGATTACAAGTTATTATATTAAGAATATATTCTTTTGGGTGCAAACTGATTCAGTTTAAATAAAAACTTAACTCACCAATGTTAATAATGATGAATCAAATGTGAAAACTAGTAGCTTTTATTGATAATACAACTATAGATCTGTTATAAAATTACATGGAACCGTAATAGTGCACATGAAATATTTTTTTCTTTAAGAAAATAATTTATCTGTTATAATCACAACACATTGTTCTCTTAATTACTGTAAGTATATTTTCTTGCAATGAATTGGCTGTCTATAAATGATGGATCCACCGATGCAACTTTAGCAGCTATAAATGAATGGATGCAGTTTAAAACTGCTGTCAAATCCTGAAATTCTAGTTCCTGAAAGGAAAATAAGAAAAACAGAAAAGGTGAAACAAAAAGC
The DNA here is from genome assembly GCA_033807585.1 of Hydrophis major. Classification (NCBI taxonomy): domain Eukaryota; kingdom Metazoa; phylum Chordata; class Lepidosauria; order Squamata; family Elapidae; genus Hydrophis; species Hydrophis major. The sequence goes on from CM066328.1 coordinate 266,011,547, forward strand.
ATCAATAATATTTTTTTCTACAGATTATTACGCTCACTAGTTTAACAAAATATGGCTTTCTTTAATATACACTGCTCAAAAAAAATAAAGGGAACACTTAAACAACACAATAATTCCAAGTCAATCACACTTCTGTGAAATCAAACTGTCCACTTAGGTAGCAACACTGATTGACAATCAATTTCACATGCTGTTGTGCAAATGGAATAGACAACAGGTGGAAAGCAGAGGCAGTTAGTAAGACATCCCCAATAAAGGAGTGGTTCTGCAGGTGGTGATCACAGATCACTTCCCAGGTTCTATGCTTTCTGGCTGATGGTTTGGTCACTTTTGAATGCTGGTGGTGCTTTCACTCTAGTGGTAGCATGAGATGGAGTCTACAACCCACACAAGTGGCTCAGGTAGTGCAGCTCATCCAGGATGGCACACCAATGCGAGCTGTAGCAAGAAGGTTTGCTGGGTCTGTCAGCGCAGTGTCCAGAGCATGAAGGCGTTACCAGGAGACAGGCCAGTACATCAGGAGATGTGGAGGAGGCCATAGGAAGGCAACAACCCAGCATCAGGACCGCTACCTCCGCCTTTGTGCAAGGAGGGACAGGAGGAGCACTGCCAGGCAAAATGACCTCCAGCGGGCCACAAATGTGCATGTGGCTGCTCAAACAGTCAGAAACATGAGGGTAGTATGAGGGTCTGACATCCACAGGTGGGGGTTGTGCTTACAGCTCAACACCATGCAGGACGTTTGGCATTTGTCAGAGAACACCAAGATTGGCAAATTCACCACTGGCACCCTGTGTTCTTCACAGATGAAAGCAGGTTCACACTGAGCACATGTGAGAGACGTGACAGGGTCTGGAGACGCCATGGAGAACGTTTTGCTGCCTGCAAAATCCTCTAGCATAACTGGTTTGGCAGTGGGTCAGTAATGGTGTGGGGTGGCATTTCTTTAGGGGGCTGCACAGCCCTCCGTGTGCTCACCTGAGGTATCCTGATTGCCATTAGGTACCGAGATGAGATCCTCAGACCCCTTGTGAGACCATATGCTGGTGCTGTTGGCCCTGGGTTTCTCCTAATGCAAGACAATGTTAGACCTCATGTGGCTGGAGTGTGTCAGCAGTTCCTGCAAGATGAAGGCATTGATCCTATGGACTGGCCCATTCATTCCCCAGACCTGAATTCAATTAAGCACATCTGGGACATCACGTCTCGCTCCATCCACCAACACCACATTGCACCACAGACTGTTCAGGAGTTGGGGGATGCTTTAGTCCAGCTGTGGGAGGAGATCCCTCAGGAGACCATCTGCCACCTCATCAGGAGCATGCCCAGGCGTTCTAGGGAGGTCATACAGGCACATGGAGGCCACACACACTACTGAGCCTTATTTTGACTTGTTTTAAGGATATTACATCAAAGTTGGATCAGCCGGTAGTGTTTTTTTCCATTTTAATTTTGAGTGTAACTCCAAATCCAGATCTCCATGGGTTGCTAAATTTGATTTCCATTGATAATTTTTGTGTGATTTTGTTGTCAGCACATTCAACTATGTAATGAACAAAGCATTTAATAAGAATATTTCATTCATTTAGATCTAGGATGTCTTATTTTTGTGTTCCCTTTATTTTTTTGAGCAGTGTATATCTTCTCACTTGAAAATGCCATGTCAGTATTTTAATGCTCAAGGTAATTGATCTGATGTAGTGGGGACAATATGAGTAGAATTTAATTTGCCCTGCCGCTGTGGTTTGAACTTACCAATTATGAGTCCTTGTGCAAAAGATTCTGAGAAAGGAACACACGAACACACAAATGCACACAGACTTTAAATTCTGCACTTTGAATATCTTGTTGAGAAATGCTCAGTATACTATTATACTATGCTAAGCTCCTTCTCTGTTTAACTGAAATGCATTCTGATATAATTAGCAATGTTTGGAACATTGGTGGCTATCATCAGATTTTGCTCAAAGCCATCTTCTAGATATGGTGAAGGTTCCTCTGAGATGATACAACTGAACAGTTTCAAAAGTAGCCAGACAGAGTTTTAATGAGACTTTATTCATTCTTTGGAAGATTTTTTCTAAGCCCTTTGTTTCCATTTTCTAAAAATAGTAGCTCTGACTGGAGATTTTACAGTATCCTTCCCCTGCCACACCCACCAAGCCCTGCCCACAGAACCTGTATTAAAAAAAAAATTGAATCCCACTACTGGACAAAATCTTAGTTTTATTTCATTGTTTTAATAATTTTCCCAATATTGTTGGCATGTTATGAATTTGATGAAGAATCCTCATTACGTTCTGAGGAGCAAATTACTGAAATATGGATTGAATGCCTATGCTGAATCCAAGGTGATTTAAAAGTCATCCTTAAAAGTTGTGCATCAATTGTTCCTCATCAAACTAGACTGAACTATTAAGATGGTTCCGGAAGGTTTAGTTCTCATCCCAATGCTCTTAAAATAGTTACTTATTTAAGTTTCCTTTTAAGTCAACAAGGTCCATTAATTGTTGGACTGCAGTCTAAACTTGAAATTTTACTGCAAAATAGTCCTATTCATACATGCTTGAGAATATTGGAAAGCTATGCTTCCCACAAAACAGACATGGAACAATTCTGATCAAAATAAAAGCAGGGAATAGACCTCTCAACCCACTTATGGACCAGTCTATTTGAAATAGTCCAGGTCTGTACATTGGCCTTACTTGTTAGAAGAAAAATATATATTTCAACTGGAAGAGTTTTCTTTTTAACAAAATCCCCAAATGGAGATGAATTTCTTTTCTCCAACTTTTTTAAATTCTCCTCCCTGACTACCAAGTACTAGAAGAACACAAAGACAAGAAAATGTTTTTGGTTACCATAAAATAGCACTTCTCCCCTATGAGAGCCAGCTTCCTGAAAAACATTCCCTTTCTCCCCAATATTGCCATCCTGTCAAGTCCTTTGGTTTATTTGTTTGTCCTAATCTAAGAGAGTCATTTGTCTGAAGCTGAACTGAGAGTCTACAGTCTGTTTTTTGTTCAAAAAGATCAGCCTACCAAAGTCTTCTCACTGGGATATTGATTTCTCCTCCTATGATTTTACAACTTCACTCAAAGCATAATGTTCAGAAGTTACGCTTTGTAAAATATTTCTTCCTTTGGGCATAAATGGCATAGTTTCTGCCATTTAATGGATTTTCTTTTTTCACAGGAATCATAAATATTATTAAATCTGTTGTAATAAAAGACTATTAAAGGTTATTTCCAAGGGAAATAGAAGCCTAGGGATGTTTCTAGGCTCTAAGAGAAGCTGGGAATCTTTTGAGTTTTTGTTTTTTTTTTGTTTGGGGTATGCTTTCTATATGGCTGGAAGAAGAAATAAGAAACAAGTTTTGATTGAAGGTTCTCCTTTGTCTACTTTGTTCCTACAGTCTTACAACTTAAATGATCCATTAAAATGGGGGAACAAAGATTACAAAAGCATCTGCTTTGTTCTTCTTCTGACATTTGCTAGTTTGTGTACTCAAGGGGAATGAAGTTCACAATACTTGATTTCATTATGGGTTTCTCATTATTGGTTGCACTTTGCTATCCAGCAACTGCAAATCCCATCAAAAACCTGGCCATTGTGACAGTACAGATTACATTAATAATAAATATTCCAGTTATCCACCTTACTTTTCCTCCCATTCTAGTAGTTTTTGAATCCAAAAACGAATATGAAAATTAGAAAACTGCCCATCAGACCACTTAATCAACTTTTCATGCAACCAGAGAAAATCTTAAATTACTTAGGAAAAAGTGAACATTTGTATAAATTTCAATAGGAAAAACTAGTTTGTGAAGTGGATTATGAATACACCAATATACCAGTTAGGTACGTTGGTAAATTGTAAAGCAGTTGAACCAAATATTCGCCTGCATATCTTGTTTACTTAAAGATCAAAGGTCCATAGACCCTAGGCTGACTCTATGTATGAAAAATAAAAATGTGGCCTGTGGAAAATTTAAATTACTTTTTTTGCAGGCCAGCAAGCCAATCAACTATCTCAAATGTTGATTTTAAAAAGACTGGACCAGAAGAACAGAATGGCAATGGGGTGGAAAGGCAGGATCACTAGGAAGAAAAGCTATGAAATCTCATGGCTTCCTCCCAACATCGGCTCCACTTAATATCACTAAGATGGGGAATGAGGGGATTTATACGTGTGCAAGTATAAATGTGAGAATGTGTCATTTATGTGCAAATAAGTACATGTTCCCAAGCTATCAAGTGATGTGACCATCTGTTCTGAAATCATCCAACACCATTGAAGATAGAATAATAATGAGAAGTTATAGTGGACAGAAAATTTATGCTTATATGCATTTTGAATCATGTGAATCATATTTACTTCTTTAGAAAGGGTTTTTTTTTTGCAGTATAAAGGAAGACAAGCAAATGAAAAGCAACTGTGAGTACAGTGGGTGAATTTGATAAATAGAAGTAATGTGATTAGGCAGAAAATCATACATAATTGGTTTCTTTAAACAATTGTTACTTATCCACCAACTTTTAATCATTGACTAAATAATGTGCATCCATAAATAGAAATTGAAATGTCTGTCACATCAATAATTCAGCTCAATGCAATAAGATATAATAAATACGAGAACAATACTGATTGCTTATTGGTAATCCACATTGTGTGGAAATAAAGAGAAATCATGCTATAGATTACCTCTGCAATATGACTTAGAAACCTAGATCACCTTGATATATTTTGTATTTCTATGATATATATTTTATATGCAGCAAAGTATTGTACCGACCTTTGTCTCAATCTGTTTTGTTTCAGTATTCTGAAAAAGCAGTTTAACTCGAGTTTTTCCATCATCTGATGACCCCTTGAGCTGAGAAAATTTAAATCTCCAGAGAATCTTCTGCAAAGAAATGGAAAATTCTTAACATTTTGCCCATTGCCTAAAGTTGTAGCTTTAGTTGGAAGAACTGTGATCTTTGCATATGGACACTAATTATGAATCAAAATAGAAAAGATCATCCTTGCAAAAATGTCAACTCTATGGCTTCTCAGAAATAATTATTTTGATGATGGGTTATGATCATGCACTTAGTGTAGTCAAGTAATGTACTAGAGCCCGGGAAGGCCATTTGGATCAGTCTGCCGTACCCAGGAATGTCTTTCTGAGTAATCAAAAGCCTTTTTTTCAAGCCAGCAAGGTATTTAAATCCATTAACATCCCACATCCCAAAAAGAGCTAACATCAGCATATCTTCATGATCTCCCAACATCTCAAAGGCATGTATAAATAATTTCCTAAATAGCTTTGATTGTTCCCCTTGTAGAGAAGCAGCCACAGAACCCACAACCCATTTTGTGTTACGTTGCAGTTTCTCTAATGATGCCAGAGCACACTTCATAACTCCTTATTTGATGATGTCCCCAGACAATTATGATTAAATTTATGCAGTTACTCCTACTAGCCCAGTATTTTTCTATTTCCTTGAATGTGGTAAATACTGTTTGCAACATATGAAAGGTCTTGCTGATTATTTATTTTTGAAATGTGTATGGCTGCACAACTGCACAAGCTCTACAGCTCTGGATAGCTTACTACAAACCAACCAACCAACCAACCAAATAAATAAACCATTCAAATGAAAATTAAAACATTTAATAATCTGGAACTCAAAACGATATCCCTCTTATAGACAGAAACTCTAGTCATCTTAGTTATAATTATATGCTTATATATTATCAGAAACTGCTCAATTAATTTGTTGATTTTCATAATTTTAGTCAATGAGCATAATAAAGACCTCTACAACATGTTGGTATTCACCTGCACTATAGAACAGTTTCCCTGCTTATATACACATCTGGCCTCAGTTTAATTTGAATAAGACCAATGGCTATGCTTTGTATATTCTCAGGAATAATTTGATATTAATATTTACATGGCATATGTAATAAATTAAGAAGTTTGACATATTTATTTTTATAGTATTAAATAAAGTATACGTTCATAGTAGGTCCATTACTTCTGTACTTTTCCTTCTATTTTAATGGATTTCTAGATTTGAAGTTCTGTTCTTTATATTCATGGAAGAATATGAGCTTTCTTGCTATGATTCAGCATTTCACAGATTTGTCTAATAAATTGATATAGTCAGAGCAGTATTTTATTGATCAAATGTACTGTTCTATCGTTAAACATTGAGAAAGGTATTAAAGAAGTAATAATTTATTTGGAAATGAAAGTGAATTGGCTCATTTGATTTTAGTCAAGAGTTCTCCCTTTAAATTAAATTTGCTGTTTTTAAATCCAATGCATTGTTTAAATATAGCTTACTTGAAATATCCAGTAATGTTTCCCATAGCTTTTTAAATGTAGTATTATACATTTATTATATTTCAAATGATTTTTTCACTATATTCATGTTAGAAAACAGCCAGTCTGATTTATTGCTCATACATTTTAGAACTTTCTTCACTATGCAATTGTTCAATATCACATTCTTTCTAGAGATGCATTTTAATCAATATATTGAGCCGTTCTCATGAGTGGGGGAAATTTTGAAGGCACGTGGGAAGAACTGGAAAGAAGGAAAGAAGATTGTTTCCCCCTCTTATTAATATGCTTTCTCTGTGAAAAACAAGCATGGATCAGGGAGACATTTCCCCAATTCTCAAGGGGAGTCAGAGGAGCAGTAGGGCCATAGATTCTGAAGAACTAAATTGTTTCCAATCTATCCATAGAGTGCCCTTCTCTTTACTCAATTAAAGCAGAGCTCAGTTTCTAATCTTCCACCCTTTGAAATATAAAAATTGGAATTTTTCCCGCTCCATAAATTGATATTCATATTCATATTTCCTAAACTAATAGCATAACATATTTTATATTTTATTTGCTGATACTACTTACCTTTGTTTTATTGTCAAAACATGTGAATCCCACAGCAAAATCTAAGGTGAAGCACAGACTTTCTCCTTGCCAGGAACATGTAAAAGTTTTAGACTGGAGAAGGGATAAAATATGTATTTGTTTAGTGATTTAAAGTAAAACATTGATTATAAACTGTAAGAGCTGTAATCTTTTACACTTAGAAGTTTAGTAACAATACATTGCAGTTGAATAGAAGTCAGAATCCATGTAAAATAACAGTCAAAAAGGGAGTGATATGCTACATGTAAAACATTTTTTAATATTTGAGATTATTCACACACTTTTTGACTTGGGGGTTATTTGATTTATCACATACTAGCTGGATACCCATGCTTCACAATGAAACTTTGTGATCGGGCTATGCAGGAGCCCAGGCTTTCCTTCTTTCCTCCTTTCTCTTCCCTTCCTCCTTTCCTTTCCATCTATCTATCTATCTATCTATCTATCTATCTATCTATCTATCTATCTATCTATCTATCATCTATATAAAGTCGTTGAGACAACATGGAGGTTTGTCTGTGTTCTCAGGTTACCTGAGTGGTGCAAATGGCTGTGGAGTTGCTAAGGTAATGGAATGTGAGGTAACAAAATGTGAGGCAACTGGCAGTTGGAAAAGAATTATTTTCAGGTGGGGAGGGGGAGTAGAACTCCTTAGCATCAGAGCATGTTAATGACTGTATTAAGAAATACTAATGATGGGGTTCCGGTTTCGCGTGGCTTCGGTGGCAGCAGGAATTCGTGACCGTTCGCGATTCCTGCTGTGCTTGCCACCGAGGTACCCCCGATCCAAATGGGTCAGGGGGATATGGCTACCCTGTAGGGACAGCCGAAGAGAGAGGGGAGCCCGACAGGGGGTTGGGGGTGTCACAGACCCCCTCCTCGTCCGGAAAAACCCCTTTTTCCCAAGGTGGTGGAGCGGCGGTCAGCAATGGCCGCCACAAAGAAGCCTGCAACTGGGTAAGATTGTGCTGGAGGAAGCAAGAAAAGTGAAAGTGCTGGCTGAGCCGGGTCAATCAACATCTTTTAAATTCGCTGGAACTGAGCTGTTTGAATTGCTGGAGGATACATTGTATCCCTAAGAAGATCGAAAGTGGCGGAGAAGCTGTTAAAGGGAACTTTTTTTTCTTCACTCTCCCACCCCATGGAAACAGCAGCTGAAGATTTGAAATTTGTTTGGGCACTGAAGGTGAACTATTTTGAAAGTTGAAGTTAAGGGACAAAAGAGTTCTTGGACATTGGGCTTAAAAATTTAAGAAATTGGAAAACCCTTATTAGAGGTATGGATTTCTGATCATTTGAAAATTGATGTTGCAAGTGGGAAGTGAGAGGAAAAAAATTGGAGCAGAAGTAGAAAAAGGAGGAGATTGCCTAGAATCTCAAAGAAAGATATATGGTAATTGGACCTCTTTGATTAAACAGTAACCCCAGAAAGAGAAATAGAAGAAGGAAGAAAAGTATTAACTTTTGGAACTTTTTTTGAATTATTTTTGATTAAAAATACTTGGTTGGTTGTTTTGGGGAAAGTTTCTCTTTTCAGGATGGCATCGCTTGTGGATGAACTAAAGACTGAATATCAAAAATATAAAAAGGAAGAACAAGATGGAAAAGATACTTTGGGCACTTTATTTCAATTTTTAGAAATGGCGTTATGTACTTATGAAAAGTTGATTACGCAGCAGAATGACTGGGACAAAGAAGAAGAGGAACAAGAAGCCATCTCTGATGAACAATGGGTTTTTTCCGGGGAGGAGGAGAAAGAGGATAACAAAAAGGGGATTTTAAGGTTTGAAAAAACAACCAAAAAAGAGAAAAATGAGAGGAAAGGTGGGTGCAAGGTTAGAAAGCAAAGGAAAGGGAGTAAGAAAAGGGAGGAGGAGATACAAAGGGGTAAAAAGGGCAAGGAGAAGAATAAGCAAGAGAGAAAGGGGGGGAGGAGAAGCCTCAATGGTGGGAAGCAAGATTTAAAGAAAAAAAGTTTATTTAGAGACAGTGGGTGAATCTAATTAAGGATAAAAGGGGGATTCTGGAAGGTACATAAGATTGAGTTTTTATATGTGTATTTAGAGTATAAAATTTATTGTGTAATTTTAGAATCTACTAAACAGAATCCCAAGATAAATTAAGTGTTATATGAAGTACTTTTAAGTTAGGGTAATGAGTTAAAGGCGTCACTCCAATTAGTGTATAGGAGAAGTATAGTAAAAGAAAAAAGATGAATGGATAGTTGGAAATAGAACAGACAAAGAATGTTATTGAAAATGGTAATAAGATATGGAAGGATATATAAAGGTTTTGTTATGTTTTTTTGGGTTTTGTATGTTGATAAAAGGCAATAAAATTTTAATTAACAAGAAATAATTTGGATGAAAAGGAGAAGCTGGGATAAGATATGAATTTAAATAGATAAAGTAAATATTGATATTATAATTGGGAATCATTATGTTCTATTGGTTTCTTCTTTAATTATTACTATTTTTTTTTCAGAAAAGAATTTATAAGCTGTTATGCCTTGATTGTTTGTGCACTGTTTTTGTAAAATTAATAAAATTGGTTTATAAAAAAAAGAAAATGATAATAAGATATGGAAAGATATATAAAGTGAATATGATGTTTGAATTTGTGTCTGTGAGAAGAGTTTCAACCCGGGATCAGGCAGCCTTCAGAAAAGATATTTTACTTTTGTTTTTGTTTTTCTATGTTCTGTGTTTTGTATGTTTATGAAAGGCAATAAAATTTTAATAAGCAAGAAATATAATTTGGATAAAAGGAGAAGTCTGGATAAGATATGAAGTTAAATAGATAATGTAAATATTGATATTACAATTTGGAATTATTTTGTATGTTCTATTGGCTCTCTTCTTTAATTATTATTATTATTTTTTTTAGAAAAGATTTTTCAAGTTGTTATGCCTGGATTGTGTATTGTTTTTGTAAAATTAATAAAATTTGTTATAAAAAAAAAAAGAAATACTAATGATCAGCCAATATATATATATATATTTTTGAAACAAATTTTATTAATTTTAAAGACAAACAACACATCATTAACCATTAAGTACATAAAACCTCTTAACATTATAAATTTTTACAAGTCGGATAAAACATTATTTTTATACAACATAATTCTAATTTATCCCATTTCCATATGGACACATAAATATCTTTCAGCAAATTTTTCATTATTTCTCTTTACTCTTATTCAATTTCATTTCTTTTCTATATTTATCCATTTTATAGTCATCATATTCATTTCTTTCTGACTTGTTTACAATTACATTCCTCCAAGGTTTTATTAATTCTTTTTTTTTTTTTAATTTTTTTAAATAATTTTACAGAAGACACAATACACAAACATACAAAACACAAAACATAAACAAAACTAAAAGATTTTTTCTGAAGATTGTCTGATCCCGGGTTAAAACTCTTCACACAGACACAAATTCAAATATCATATTCACCTCATATATCCTTCCATATCTTATTATCATTTTCTTTTTTTATATATATATATAAAAACCATTTTTATAAAAACAATGCACAAAGAATCAAGGCATAACAGCTTATAAATTCTTTTCTAGGAAAAAATAATAATAAAAAACCAATAGAGCATAACAATTCCAAATTATAGTATCAATACTTTATCTATTTAACTTCATATCTTATCCCTACTTCTCCTTTTCATCCAAATTATTTCTTGTTAATTAAAATTTTATTGCCTTTTATCAATATACAAAATCCAAAAAAAAAAACACCATAACAAAGCCTTTATATATCCTTCCATATCTTATTACCATTTTCAATAACATTCTTTGTCTGTTCTATTTCCAACTATCCATTCATCTTTTTTCTTTTACTATACTTCTCCTATACACCAATTGGAGTAACATCTATAACTCATTACCCTAACTTAAAAGTACTTCGTGTAACAATTTTTCTTGGGATTCTGTTTAAAAGATTCTAAAATTACATAATGAATTTTATACTCTAAATACACATATAAAAACACAAACTTATGTACCCTCCAGAATCCCTCTTTTATCCTAAATTAAATTCACCCATTGTCTCTAAATAAACTTTTTTTCTTTAGATCTTGCTTCCCCCCATTAAGTCTTCTCCTCCCCCCTTTCTCTCTTGCTTATTCTTCTCCTTGCCCTTTTTACCCCTTTGTTTTTTCTCCTCTCTTTTCTTACTCCTTTTCCTTTGCTTTCTAACCTTGCCTCCACCTTTTCGCTCATTTTTCTCTTTTTTGGTTGTTTTTATAATTCTTAAAATCCCCTTTTTCTTATCCTTTTTCTCCTCCTCTCCGGAAGGGACCCATTGTTCATCAAAGATGGCTTCTTCTTCCTCTTCTTCCTTGTCCCAGTCCTTCTGCTGCGTAATCAACTTTTCATAAGTACATAACGCCATTTCCAAGAATTGAAACAAAGCGCCCAAAGTATCTTCCTTTTTATATTTTTGATATTCAGTCTTTAGTTCATCCACAAACAATGCCATTATGAAAAGAGAAACTTTTCCCAAAACAACCACAAGTATTTTTAATCAAAAACAATTTAAAAAAAATTCCAAAAGTTAATACTTTTCTTCCTTCTTCTCTTTCTCTTTCTGGGGTTAATGTTTAGTCAAAGAGGTCCAATTACCATATATCTTTCTTTGGGATTCTAGGCAATCTCCTCCTTTTTCAGCTTCTGCTCCAATTTTTTTTCCTCTCCCTTCCCACTTAAAATGTCAATTTTAAATAATCAGAAATCCATACCTCCAACAAGGGTTTTCCAATTTCTTAAATTTTTCAAAGTCCAAAAATCCTTTTGTTCCTAAGCTTCAACTCTCAAAACAATTCACTTTCGATGTCCAATATATCCAAACATTTCTGCTGTTTCCATGGGGTGGGAGAGTGAAGAAAAAACGAAAGTTCCCTTTAACAGCTTCTCCGCCGCTTTCACTCTTCTTAGGGATACATTGTATCCTCCAGCAATTCAAACAGCTCAGTTCCAGGCAATTTAAAGGATGTTACTTGACCCGGCTCAGACAAAACTTTCACTCTTCACATTTCCTCCAGCGCAATCTTACCCGGTTGCTGGCTTCTTCGTGGCGGCCATTGCTGACCGCCGCTCCACCGCCTTGGGAAAAAGGGGTTTTTCCGGAGAAGGGGGGGGGTCTGCGACACCCCACCTCCCTGTCCGACTCCCCTCTCTCTTCAGCTATCCCTACAGGGCAGCCATATCCCCCTGACCCATCTGGGTCGGGGGTACCTCGACGGCTAGCACAGCAGGAATCGCGAGCTGTCGCGAATTCCTGCTGCCCCGAAGCCACGCGAAACCGGACCCTGATCAGCCAATATATTAATAAGATTAAATACACCACTCAAAAAAATAAAGGGAACACAAAAATAAGACATCCTAGATCTGAATGAATGAAATATTCTTATTAAATACTTTGTTCATTACATAGTTGAATGTGCTGACAACAAAATCACACAAAAATTATCAGTGGAAATCAAATTTAGCAACCCATTGAGGAATTACATTTGGAATTACACTCAAAATTAAAGTTGAAAAAAACATTTCAGGCTGATCCAACTTTGATGTGATGTCCTTAAAACAAGTCAAAATGAGGCTCAGTAGTGTGTGTGGCTTCCACGTGCCTGTATGACCTCCCTACAATGCCTGGGCATGCTCCTGATGAGGTGGATCCTGAGGGATCTCCTCTCACACCTGGATAAAGCATCCCCCAACTCCTGGACAGTCTGTGGTGTAACGTGGCATTGGTGGATGGAGCTAGACACGATGTCCCAGATGTGCTCAATTGGATTCAGGTCTGGGGAATGGGCAAGCCAGTCCATAGCATCAATGCCTTCGTCTTGCAGGAACTGCTGACACACTCCAGCCACATGAAGTCTAGCACTGTCTTGCATTAGGAGGAACCCAGGGCCAACCGCACCAGCATATGGTCTCACAAGGGGTCTGAGGATCTCATCTCGGTTCCTAATGGCAATCAGGCTACCTTTGGTGAGCACATGGAGGGCTGTGCAGCCCTCTAAAGAAATGCCACCCCACACCATTACTGACCCACTGCCAAACCGGTCATGCTGGAGAATCTTGCAGGCAGCAGAACATTTTCCACGGTGTCTCCAGACCCTGTCATGTTTATCACATGTGCTCAGTGTGAACCTGCTTTCATCTGTGAAGAACACAGGGTGCCAGTGGTGAATTTGCCAATCTTGGTGTTCTCTGGCAAATGCCAAACGTCCTGCATGGTGTTGGGCTGTAAGCACAACCCCCACCTGTGGACGTCGGGCCCTCATACTACCCTCATGGAGTCTGTTTCTGACTGTTTGAGCAGCCACATGCACATTTGTGGCCTGCTGGAGGTCATTTTGCCTGGCAGGGCTCCTCCTGTCCCTCCTTGCACAAAGGCGGAGGTAGCGGTCCTGATGCTGGGTTGTTGCCTTCCTATGGCCTCCTCTACGTCTCCTGATGTACTGGCCTGTATCCTGGTAGCGCCTCCATGCTCTGGACACTACGCTGACAGACCCAGCAAACCTTCTTGCCACAGCTCGCATTGATGTGCCATCCTGGATGAGCTGCACTACCTGAGCTACTTGTGTGGGTTGTAGACTCCGTCTCATGCTACCACTAGAGTGAAAGCACCACCAGCATTCAAAAGTGACCAAACCCTTTGCCTGGAGCAGCTTGAGGAATTGAAGTGATGGAGTTTCAGGACATCAGATCAGGTTCAGCCCTTCACAACAGTTCCAGTTTCTTATGTGGCCCTTTGGCAAAATTGTCCACCCCTGGTCTAGCCCATATATCGCACAGATATTCCTGTACACAATACCAGCTACAGATATTCCTAGACTTACAAAAATTCATTTTGTGATCTTTCAAAGTTACAACAGCATTGGAAAAAGTGAATTATGACTGTTTTTCACACTTAGGATGTTTGCGGCATCTCCATGGTCACGTGATCAAAATTCAGCCGCTTGATAACTGACTCACATTTGTGACCATTGCAGTGTTTTGGGATCGTGTGGTTCCCTTTTGTGACCTTCTGACAGGCAAAGTCAATATGGGAAAGCCAGATTCACTTAACAGCAACGTTGCTAACTTAGCAACTGCAGTTATTCATTTAACAATGGTGGCAAGAAAGGTTGTAAAATGGGGCATTATTCACTTAACAAATGTCTCACCTAGCAATGGAAACATTGGGCTCAATTGTGGTTGTTAAGTTGAGGGCTACCTGTACTTGGTTGTGCTGTCCAGTGTATGCTATTCCTGCTGCATCTTACATCCTGCCATTATGTGGTGGATTATCTCTGAGGCCTCTCTGCACCGTCTGCCCTCAGGTCCAGTCTCGTTTGGGCTTAAGTTGCCAAACTCAAATGAATTTGCATGAAGGAATTCAAATATAAATTCTCAGGTTATTTTGTAACACCCTACATGATCTATGTATTTGAGATGAACAAATCTCAGTACAGTCCAACGTTAATGTGTAATTGAATTATGTGTCACATCTATATTATGTGCCCTGACACATATTAATACTTAACTGCGAATGAACAGTTTAAAAATGTGAATATTTTTCTTTTTTCTTTTGGGATTAAATTTATTGAACCTTCAAAAATTTTTTACAAACTATTCCTGGACAAATTTATTCCAAATGTAGTTGAGTTGACAATCACTAATTTTAGTACCCAGAAGAAACATTTTAACATATCATTTTAAAAAGAAACAGTATATAGAAGATGTAAAACACTGCAAAACTTGCAAAAAAAATTGTATTTGGATCTATGTGTATATTTGCAGATTTTTGTTTTCTTACCTGCCTTACTTTTAACAATAAATGTTCATATATGATGAGTAGCACCTAGGAGTTGATAACAGTTTTCAATTTGAAATGTGAAAACTTTTGTCTTGAATAAATTTTATATTTTGGGCTAAATATCTATGTAAGCATTGTTTAAAGTGTGCCCAATAATGTGAATTGGGACAACCTTGAATTAAGTAGACTTGTATTATGTTGTGAATCAATAAATACTTAATAAAGATTATTAAGAGCTTGAAGCAAAGTGCAGGGTTCTGACCTTGCACTTCTGATTGGCCAATAATAGCGACATCGGATTGGTCCATTCAGGAGAATCTGATTGGCTATTAACGAGCCTCTCCCATTGGTTAATGGAGCTAGCGCTCCCTGTGTTTTCATTGGTTAAATGAGTTAAGAGTTGCCTATATAAAGAGGCCCATTGTGGCCATTGAGCTGAGCTGTTTCAAATGTAAATAAAGAGTTTGAAGTTCACTGTTCACTGGCTCGTCTCCATCCTTGCACCCATGCATAGAACATAACACTGGCGACGAAGGTGGGATGTGGAGATGTCAGAGCTGACTGAACGACGAAGAATGATAACAGAGCACGTGGCTGAACGCACCAACAGCGGAACCATGTCCGGCAGCGTCATACCACCCGCTCCATTTGACCCGGCACAAGAAGACTGGGACTCCTATATGGATCGCTTCCAGATGTTTCTGGAAATCAACAATTTGAAGGATGCCACTACTGGAAAGAAACGAGCGGTATTCCTAACTCATTGCAGGACAACCGTATTCAAGATGGCCAAGGCACTAGCAAAACCGGCAGAAGTAAAGTCTATGGACTGGGATGTCCTCGAACCCCTGTTGAGGGCTCACTACGCACCGACTATGCCAATGCTCGTGAGAAGGCATGAATTTTATCAGAGAAGTCAGCGAAAGGGCGAAAGTGTTGCTGATTTCATCACGGATCTCCGGAATCTGGGAGGCCTATGCGAATTTGCCAACTTGGAAGAAGCCCTAAGAGACCGAATAGTTCTGGGATTAGATGAACCAGGCACTCAGAGTAAATTAATGGTGAAAGGCGACATTAGCCTTAAAGATGCCATAGCTGAAGCTACTGCAGCAGAAGCAACTAGGAAGTCGGCTGCTCAAATGCGTCGCACCCATGCACCGTTTCACCAACGAGCTTGTGAAATTTCACCTCAGTCAGAGGGACAGCTAGACACAGCCCACCACGAGAACCTCGAATCGTCATCAGAAAGCAATGAGGAAGAGGTCCATCGACTTTGGTCCAAACAAGACCAATGCCAGAAATCGCAGTACCAATGCGCCGGGTGTGGAGCAAGCCACCCCCGGTCAGAATGCAAATTCCTCGATGCGTTCTGCCATGTGTGCGGGAAAAGAGGCCATATTGGATGGGTCTGTAGAAGCAAGCCAGGACCCAACCAGCCCTCCAGGGGTGCAAACTATCGCCAACCAACGGGAAGTCGTCCCGTGAAGCGAGAACCCGTGAACCACCAATGGAACAACCACTCCAACAGAACCAAAACCCTAAACCACCAAACGAAGCGAGAAGAGGCTCACCAAACGATCACGATTGGTCACGCATCATCTCTTGACGCCAAAAAGATCCGAGTGAAAGTGGCCATCGAAAACCAGACCTGCCTGATGGAAGTCAATTCAGGATCGTCCCTCTCGATGGTTTCCTGGAAGACCCTCAAGCAGCTCATCTCCACTATCCAGAGGCAAGACCTCAGGTTCCAAAGACTCATACTCAAGGACTATCAAGGAAATCGAATCCCAGTCATTGGATCCAGCCGAGTCCGGGTATCGTTTAAGAACCGTACAGCATTTCTACCCCGGACTGTAATCGACAAGGATCGGCCTAGTTTGTTAGGCCTCCAATGGTTCGCTCCACTTGGAATTGAAGTAGCCGGCATTCACCAACCTGCAGCAGCGATTGGGAAGAAGACCTCGTCCACGAATTCCAGGACGTCTTCGCAGAAAAATTAGGTGAGTACAAGGGGACCCTGATATCGTTTAACCTCAATCCCGAAATAGCTCCCATCCGCCTTAAGCCTCGTCCAGTTCCATTTGCCCTTAAACAAAGATTGACAATAAATTAATAGCTCAGGGTGTGTTAGAACCAACCGATCACTCTCCCTGGGAAACCCCAATCATAACACCCATCAAGCTGGATGGATCGATAAGAATTTGTGGGGACTACCGGGCCACCCTGAACCACGCCCTTCAACAAAACGCTTACCCGGTACCGGTGGTGCAACACCTCCTCCATTGCCTGGGGGGGGGAAGTCTTCACGAAACTAGACTTAGCCCAGGCATACCAACAACTGCCTGTTGACAAAAAAATGGCAGAGGCCCAAACAATCGTTACGCATCGAGGTGCGTTTAAATGTAACCGACTCCAGTTTGGAGTGAGCGTAGCCCCGGGAATCTTTCAAAGCTTGATGGAAAGGCTATTACAAGGGATAAAAGGTGTTGTTCCATATTTTGATGATGTGTTAATTGCTGCCCCAACTCGGAAAATACTAAAGGAATGCCTGAGGTTGGTTCTCCAGAGATTTAAAGACTCAGGTCTCAAAGTTAAAAAAAACAAGTGTAATTTATGTACGGATCGTGTAGAATTTTTGGGATATTTAATTGATAGTCAAGGCATTTATCCCACCGATAACAAACTCAGGGCAATCAAGAACGCCCCAAAACCCCGGAACAAGGCTGACCTCCAGGCTTTTCTGGGCCTTATCAATTTTTATAAAGTTTTCCTGCCTCACAAAGCAACCGTAGCTGAACCCCTACATCGTTTATTGGACAAAAAAGCAACCTGGGTATGGGGACACAGAGAAGAACAGGCATTTCGACATGTAAAAGATTTATTGACTTCTGATGCTGTTCTGATGCAGTATAACGAGACTTGCCTTTAACGATCACGGGTGATGCATCCCCATTCGGAGTGGGCGCCATTTTAAGCCACGTTTTGCCAAATGGTAGTGAAGCCCATGTTGCCTATTTCTCAAAGACGTTATCAAAAGCATTACATAATTACAGTCAAATTGATAAGGAGGCACTTGCTATAGTATCCGCAGTTAAGAGATTTCATGAATATGTGTATGGCCGAGCCTTTACCATAGTGACTGACCACAAACCTTTGCTGGGAATAATAGCGGGAGATAGGCCAACACTGTATATATTATCTCCCAGAATGACCCGCTGGTCAGAATTCTTGGCGGCATATAATTACAAGTTGCAACATCGCCCGGGGAAGGCCATTCCCCACGCCGACGCATTGAGCTGTGCACCTCTTCTGGAGACCATTGATGACCCCACTCTGACGGTTACAACACTGCAGATTGAGACACTTGAAACACCGCCATTAACAGCCCGAGATATCACGAGTCCTCAGTTGGGTCCAGCGGGGATGGCCATTGGACCAGATACCTATCTACGCCTACGCCCCATTCAAAAATCGGCAAACGGAACTATTTACCCAAAAGGGCTGCATTATCTGGGGTGATAGAGTTGTCGTCCCAGAGCGGTTGCGACCAGCGATACTTAGGACCTTGCACAATGGCCATCCCGGCATCGTGCGTATGAAAGCCCTCGCACGAAGCTACGCATGGTGGCTGGGTATTGACAAGCAGATCGAGACATAGGTAAAACCTTGTCACAAATGCCAGGAAGTAAGCAACGCCCCTCCGAAAGCAACCCCGACTGAATGGGAAACACCAAGGGGACCATGGTCCCATATTCATCTGGACTTTGCGGGACCTACCAAGGGACACACATTCTTATTAACGGTGGATGCCTACTCGAACTGGCTTGAAATCCATGAAATGAGGAATACAACAACCGAATCAGTCATCAGGAAACTAGACAGACTCTTTGCGACACACGGATTATCAGACATTCTAGTATCCGACAACAGGCCCCAATTTACCGCGCTGTCCTTTGAGCAGTACCTGGCAGACCGTGGTATTCGCCATGCGCTAACTTCGCCGGCGCATCCTGTGGCCAACGGAAGGGCCGAGCGCATGGTACAATTCGTCAAGAAAACCTTGCATAAAATGGACTATGGCGATATAGAAGACAAGATTAACCGGATACTCCTTTTGCAGCATATCACTCCGCACAGAGTCACCAATAAAGCTCCCGCCGAGTTGTTAATGGGACGGAAGCTCTGCTCCCACCTCAACCGTCTGCATCCATCATATGAACCTGAAAAACCACACGGTTCCAGCGGGAAATGCCGCAATTTCTGGGTAGGCGACTTGGTTTTCACTAGGAACTTTTCGGGCGATCCGTTGTGGGTTGAGGCAACTGTAGTACAAGTAACCAGCCCTAGATCGTACGGTGTGAAATGTCATGATGATAGAATATGGAAGCGCCATATTGATTAGCTGCGTTCAAGGCTACAGTCGGGGATCTCCGAGCCCCCTGATTTCCAAACCGAGGGGGGAGGAGATACCGAGGAAGCTGAATTTGAAGTGGCAGAAAGTTTAAGCGGAAGTAATGACCGCTCAGAGGCAGCACGTGAAGGTTTGGGAATGGGGGTGGCCTCGCCTCAAAGAGATGCTGCGAGCAGTAGCGACAACGAAAATTCGAATACGGAACGGGAGGCACCCTCTTCACCAGATAACGTCCTACCCCAACAAGACTGTAGCCAAATACTGGGAGAACAACGAAAATCAAATAGACAATCAAAACAACCTGCCTACCTCAAAGACTACATGACTGCACCCCTTAAACGGAACCCGGGGGAAAGGGGTGTTGTGAATCAATAAATACTTAACAAAGATTATTAAGAGCTTGAAGCAAAGTGCCCTGCACTTCTGATTGGCCGATAATAGCGACATCGGATTGGTCCGTTCAGGAGAATCTGATTGGCTGTTAACGAGCCTCTCCCATTGGTTAATGGAGCTCGCGCTCCCTGTGTTTTCATTGGTTAAATGAGTTAAGAGTTGCCTATATAAAGAGGCCCATTGTGGCCATTGAGCTGAGCTCTTTCACATGTAAATAAAGAGTTTGAAGTTCACTGTTCACTGGCTCGTCTCCATCCTTGCACCCATGCACAGAACATAACATATTAAACATTCTCAGTTTGCAAATACGTTTCTAATAACTTTTGGGCAGCGAGCTTTATGAATATAATTGACCATGATAATTGGTTTTCCTTGCACCATGAATCCTAACAAGGTCCTTTTTTACAGATGCTTGCACAGAACAGGATTAGGCCTTTGGCAATAGGCAAAAGAGTTTTCTAACCTTTTAAAAATATCTTACATGTGTGGATTTGGGGCCACAAATTTAACTTAACTCAGTCATATATAGTAGCTTGGAACAAGTATAATATTTTATGCATGCGCATAACTGCAAGAAAATATCGAAAAAGCAGCTCCATACATGGTACATAGAATAAAATAACATTTAGACCTAAGTCAAAAGAAGCCTTGGCAAATATGTCTTGAGGGAAACATTTAAGTACTACAAATATAGCAGTCACACGATAACTATAGGTATGTTGGTTCATGTTTCTCATACTTTGTGTGACTGCATAAATGTTAGGTTAAAAACAGGGTCTACAGGAGTGCTTATAAACGTTTCTCTGGTGAATTTCTGCCCTGTTTTGTGGGTCTGGATTATTTATTTTGGTTACAGGTGCAAAAGATCCAAAATATATTCCTATTCATATATTCAGTTTTGAGATTGGTGAAAATCAAAATGTACTAACATTATGCTCTTATTAGATTTTTAAGAACCATCTTGGTTTCTTCTCTCCGGTAGTTCATACACATCTGTGCATATGATCCCCAAAATTCTGTGTGCAGGCTTTATTAGTTGTGTACATAAACACATCAATGTATATTCTTTTTTTTCTCTCTTCAGAATATACATATTTCTTTGCATCCTGAGCTCTGTGGATACTAGTTTTTTTTTTTTTTTTTGTAAACTATGTGACAGAACACAAGAGTTTAATATTTTGGTACCAAATATGATCCAGAAGCTTTGCCTTCAGAAATATATTTGCAATAATTATCAATTTAAGGGAAGGCTTTAAAACTACAAAGCAGATCCAGTGACCAACACTCTTGATCTAACTCTAGCTGATCCAAAATATATCATAATTATGAAATGAGTATTTCTTGTACACCTCTGTAAACAAATTCGTTCTTCACACTGCACCTCGGGGTATGTAGAAAACTGTGAAACAGGCACCCTTGTCCTATATGAGTTCCTTTTGAGTCTTTTTAAAATGCAAATGTCTGATTGCCATTAGCAGGGTACTATTACTGCTTTTAAAAATTATCAGTCACATATAAGCTAGGGCTGCATACCATATCTGTTTCATTGCAGCAAGACTACAAAAATTATACTGCATGACTAGAGTTATCCACAGGATCCAATGTTTAATCCAAAATGATGAAAGTTGTTTGTACAAAGCTCTGCTCCTTTTATATGTGGGCAGAGCCAGCATTGTGGCAGTAAAACAAAATTTTCCTCCTCCTCCCCCCAATATGAATAAAAAGATAAAAATATTAATGAAGAAGATTTTTGGACAGAGAAAAACTAAGTTAAGATCAATTTAAAAATATACCTATTGTTGGAGCAAACCAATTACTCTCCCAAATCTATCCACATGCTGTCACTCTCTAATAATTGCTTGCCATAATATATTCAGTAAAATTGTGCTATTTTAGTGCACACACCTGCCTCTATATATGGATATTGAGGAAGGAAAATAAACAACTAAATCAAACTGTATGCCTAAACTTTTTTAAAAAAAATAATTGAAATGCATATAAAATCTTGCAGAGTACAAGATACAACCGATCAAAAGTGAAACAGAATAATTTTAGTTTGCACATCCTTCCAGAGGTTGCTCATTAGCCCTTGAGAACCAGTTGATTTGCTCCCAGACATTGCTTGATAGACTCTGAAAGATTTCCCTACCTTTTTCACTTTTTGATTAATAAAACACAGAGCTATCATATTTGGATAGTAAAAATCCAATAGCTAATATATGGCAACAAAGATATGGAAAACTCTTCCTTGTTGTTCTATAGATTTTGGCAACCTAGACAAAGCAGCTCTAATCCGATACACCTTGCTCAAACAACTATTAAGAACAGCTTTATCAGTATGCCTACTTGATCACAATACAAATCCTTTTCAAATCCCTTTTTTCTGTTCTTCTTTGTTTTGATTAATGCAGCTGTCTAAAACTAACATGGCTGAAGCATGTATCCTCACTTAGGTTTTCCTCTGAAAGAATCAGGAATGTAAGTAGCAATATGCAGCACCAAACCAAACACTTATATAAAATAAGGATAAGAATGGAAGTATATTGAGATAGATTTTTTTTCTTCCTGTTGCAGATCATCTATTATTACTTTGGCTGCTTCTTTATGAAATAATTCCAGCCCAAATGCTTTGGGCAAGTAGTAATGTAGTGTATAGGTAGTTTTTGACTTACAACAGTTTGTTTTTGTGATCGTTCAGAATTAAAATGGCACTGAAAAAAGTGATTTAAAAATATTTTTCACATTTACAATCATTGCTGTATCCCTATGGTCGAGTGATCAAAATTCAGATGCTTAACAACTGGCATGTATTTATGACAGTTGCTGTGGTCATGTGATCACCTTTTGCGACTTTTGACAAGCAAAGTCAGCGGGAAGCCAGGTTCACATAACAACTGTGTTTCTAACTGAACAATTGGAGTGATTCATTTAACAATTAGGGCAAGAAAGGTCATAAAATGGGGCAAAACTCCCTAAAACTGTCTTACAACAGAAATTTTGGGCTCAATTGTGGTTGTAAGACAAGCTCTGTACCTGATTGTCTTCTGGGCCATAGACACATACAATTACCTCTCTAATGACTCTATGTAGATCCCCCCACTTTCCTCACTGTGTGAAATTATGGCTCTTAAAATCTAAACACTTATTAGGGGAAGCAACACACCATATTTAGCAGGTTTTACAACAGATCACTCTCATACAGTCCAAAAGTAGCATATAATTACTGTAGCTTGCTGTGTTCAGAACTGAAATGACATACAAGTGTCATCTTATAATGAAACAGAAGAAGAGTCAGGGAGTGGATCTTTGGCAATGCTCATTACAATATTTGTTAGGAATGTAAGTCACCTAACAGCTATTTGGGTTGGACAATATATAAACCAGGATAGATATTTTAAAAACTGTATCTTTAAGAAAATGCAAAAGTGTAATTGGGTGTGGTTTCTCAAACGGCCATAAGACGAAGCCAGAAACCTGGGTTTTTTAGTCTTAGTCTCAGAAGAAGTCTCAGTGAGTCTCTGTTTTCCTTCTGTTGGGGAATATTTGCCGTTCCTTCTAATTGACTGATATTCCTAGATTTGATGTAAGTCTGACACTGAACTGTTTTTGACACTGGACTTTGTTACTGGATTATCCCTGGACTGAAAACTGACTGACTTACCTGTGAATGATTTTGGACTGCCTATTTTTGAACTTTACTTAAACCTTTATGGAAGTAAAAACCTACATTTACTGTACAGTGTATCTGTGTGCTGTGTGTGTATTATTCAACACTACTCTCAATACGTCTCCCTGTATGCAATCATTCTTCTCAACAGTTGAATTCAACAGTATTCCTTTTGGGATTTATTTATTCAAATTTATATGGCAGCAGCTTCCCACAAAAAGCTATCTGAAGCATCAACATTCCTTGCCTTTTTTATATATCAGAATATACAGCTGGAGACAATAAAGGTATTTATTTGTTTGTTTGTTGTATTAGTGCCTAAATAACTGCAATAAAACTAGATGGTATACAAAGACAGAGAAACTATTTAAAATAGGCCAAGTCTAGCTAGGAGAAGTAATTTGGCATTGGATTAGAAGTCATGGAATTATGAGTTTTTATCCTGCCTTAGTCATCATGCAAGCCAGCTAGCTTTGGGCCAGTCACATTCTTTCTTAGTTCTAAGAAGAAGGAAAAAAATCATTTCTGAAAGTGTTCAACTGCATGGACTTGTCTAGCTGGTTGCCAGAAGTCAAGAGTGACTTGAAAACATTCACTTACAAATCTCACCAACAATTAAAAAAAACACAAACTATCCACATCAGAGAAATGACAATAAAAATAATAGACAATAAGTGGGATCATAAGTCACTCTTTCCCTGGGTTTTTGAAGAAAAAAAAACCCCTAGATCTTGTTGACTGCCAGAATTGGGCCATAACTTCAGGAAAAATGCTATCCTCAAAGCCAGAGGGCAGTCACACAGAAGGCATGTCCTTGGGATCTCAAAGGATTTGAAATTATTTAGCTGATGGGACCAGGAACAAGTCAACTCTGCCAGAAAGCTGATGAACAAAAATAATAATAAAACACTGTCTGTAAGTATTCAGGGCCCAAGTTATGAAGTCCTTTATAGGTGATAACCAGCATTTTAAATTGTATTTGGAAGCCAACTGAAAACTAGTGCAGCTCACTGATTAGTGTGTCACATGGGTGAAAAAAGATTCATCCAGAACTATTAGTGCTGCTGCACAGTGGACCTGCTGGGTCTTCCAAGTAGAAGCTGTTAGAACCTATTGTAATAAGGTAACTAAGGCATAATGGGGACATACCAATTCAAAAATGAGTACAGTTGGCATGCTAGATATACCTACACAAAGGTCTTTCTAGCCATAGCTGAAGTTGCTCATCAAAGAGCCAGGAAGACTCCCCAAAATTGTGTAAGATCTGGGGTAATTGAACTGAGCTGAAAAGTAGTATTGGAAATTCTCTGGAAATGAATGACTTTTGTATCCTGAGCCACTCAGCCTGCAAGGATGAACTAGGTTACTGAGCTAGTTAGGTTGCTGGGTTTTCCCAACCAGACCCAAGAACCTCCAGGACCTAAGAAAGGATCCAGATAGCATTGCCTGTTCAGATCAAGGTCAAGATATATTCTGACAGACCTGGAATTATGCAGTGGTCTCAAGATTAAAGCTTTTTCACCCTGTGGACCAGGCTCAATGCTGTATAGACACCAAAAGCTTTGCACTTAATTAAAACACCAAGATGCAGGCACATCTGCCTTATGGTTGTAAACATATAAAAGCACAAAAGCCTCAAGTAAGGGAAGAGGAGATTGTTGGCTGGATATGTTTTTATACATGGATTTCATGATCCTGTGTATTATCAAAAAGGAAAAATCTGCAGCTGGATGCCCAGCGGGAACAAGCAGGACCCAAGAGAGAGATCTGCTGAATGAATTGTAGTTTTTGAACAACAGATCAGATGTTAGTGCAGATAACTTGACAAAAGTGCTAGAATCCAAGAAGCACAGAAAAGAGTTATCTTCCTTTCTTTCCATTCTTCTCCCTAGAATGTCAGTAAGCTCTAAAGTAAAATCACAGAAAGAAACTTCAGGAATGAGTGAGGGACTGCATGTTACAGGTAAGGCAGTGCAAAAAGCTCTATTTGAGCTGCAAGGAATTGTGTATTGATAACTTGCAAAGGTGATTGTATATATTAATTGTCACTGTAAATAGAGAACTGTATATGGAAAATTCCTGTCCAGGTTTCCCATCCTCCACCTTAATGATAGTGATTGATACATGACCCAAGCTAACAATAACTTCACTCACCAATGACTTTAGAGAGAGTTCCAAGTCCTAAAAAAATCCTACAAAGCAAGATTTCAGGCTTCATATTTTCTATTGATTAACACTGAGTGGGATAGAAGAAGGAGAAAGAAGGAACACCGATGAATTTGGACATGATTCAAAATAAAACTACCATCAATGGTATTATCCACTGGCTAGGAGCAGATAGGACCAAGAAAGACACACCAACTCTATTCTGCTGTTCCCAGAGTTAAAGCACATACCATTACCCAGCTGATTTGAAGTGAAGACTAAGTACCAATTAAAGAAGATGGGCATGGGTTTAAAATTAGAGGAAGAAACTTCAATAACTGCATGTATGCAAATGACACTATTCTGATAGCTGAAAATGCAAATAATTTGCAAGCTCTGGTAATGAAAGGAGTATAATGAAAACATTGTTTTTTTGTTCTTCTGTTTAATCTTGTCCGATTCTTGAAGATTGTTTCTGCAGTTTTCTTGGCAAGGTTTTTTCAGAAGTGGTTTGCCATTGCCTTCTTCCTAGGGATGAGAGAGAATGACTGGCCCAAAGTCATCCATTTGGCTTTGTACCTAAACACTCTCCTGGTTTCTAGCTTACTGCTTTAACCACTACACCAAAATGGCTCTCTTAGTGAAAATACAGGCTAAGGTTAAATATAAAGAAGACAAAACTAATGACAAGTACAGCAACCAACCTAAAATTTGGCAATGAAGATACTGCAATAGAGGACAGTTTCTGCCTTTTGGGATCAGTTATTAAACAATGAAGGAACCAGCATACAGGAAACATGCTGCAGACTAATACTTGGTAGTACAGAAGTGAAGACCTTGAGAAAGATACTCAGATGCTAGGATGTACAAAGATGAGAGTCAAGTATGCAGTGGTTTTTCTGTGATTTTCTACGGAAGTGCAAGGTGGACTTTGAAGAAGGAAGATTAAAAGAGGACTGACTGCTTTTGAATGTTGGTGTTGTTGAACTTTGGAGAAGGCACCTGAGAATATACCATGGACAGCCAAGAAAACAGACAAATTGATCATAGAACAAATCTTACTTGAGGCACAAATGTTGAAACTATCAAAGTTTTTGGACATGTTATATGAAGAGAGTTAGCTCTCTGGAGAGGTGGGAAATGTGGAAGGAAAGAGAAAAAGAGGATTCCCATCAACAAGGGAAGCAGAGAAGACTACATCATTTTAAGACCTAAAGGAGTTGGTAGAGGTTAGATCATCCAGAAAAAAAATCTATGGTAAGTAACTGCTAATTGTTGACATTGACTTAATGGCACACAATAATAATCTTAATACATTTTGGCACTCTGATTACACTATATCGTTCCTACATGTTATATTCTAGATAGTGGTAGAAAATGCCCTATTTTCCATTTCAATATAGCTGAAATGTTTCATGTTGCATACAATCTCACTACAGTATATGTTCTAATATCTTGTAACTGATGAAAAATTCAAGTAAGTTTCAAATTAGCAAACAAATAAAGAAGTTAACTTTTGAGACATAAGATGTGTATTACATCTGTGTACTAGGAGCTTCTAAAATTAGAGCGGAAACAAACTGGATTTCATAATGGAGAAAGAAATGACTGAGAAACCTGAATTTGTAATATGCTCCTATGCATAATGAAAACAATCTAAACCTTAATTGTGTAATTAAAGTCATTCTTCTAGGAACAAACAGATCATTATCTTCTAATGACCACATACATCTGGTCTTATTTAACTGCTATTCATATCTCACCAAGTTTATAGAACCTATTCCCCAGTTTTATTTTCTTTAGTTTTCCAAGGAAGAGAGTTAAATATCTTTTCCTCCAAAAAGCAAAATATGTAACCTTGCCTGGATTTATCATTTGCTATGTCTTAACTATTACGAATTTAAAGTTGGAAGCATCAACATTTTGACAAGAATATAACACGATGTCAGCTTAGGCAGAATTCAGTGTTGTATGATATAGTGACACTGATTAACTGACATGATCAAAACAATTTTGGCAAAACTCAGAGTGTGTCTTTCATAGTTAAATATGCAGAGAGTTCAATTGTGATGATCATATATTAGTTTTTTTAAAAGGATGTGCTTGATTTTCCTATAAAGATCTGATGTTAAAATGACCATCCAGAAGTCATCCTGGATAAAAAAAATGAATCCTGAATTAGATCAACTAAGTGGAATCACATTTGATATTTTTAATTAGATTTACATTAGGAGATCTGCCTGTTTAAACCTTATGATTGTAAATTTTTAATTGTTGATATCAGCCAAACATAATTAATACCATAATTCTAAGGGACAGTTAGAAGGGGTTTAGAAAAAGCTATCAGTTATATAGATTTATAGATACAGGCAGAGAAGGTATTCATCAGGTTCTAAACAGTTCTGGAAAACTGGAAAGGGAATTTTTGAGTAGTTGGGAAAACCGGCAAATACTCCCTCTGACTGGCCCCGCCTGCATCTATTCTCTGCCTCCTGAGTCCCAGCTGATTGGCTGGGTCTTCTTTTGTTGCCCTGCATAGGAGAATAGAGTTGGAAAGCAGGTTAGTGGGGTGGGGGAGAATGGGATTTTGCAGTAACCTTCTTTCAAGAGTGGGGTGGGAATGGAGATTTTACAATATCCTTTTCCCTGCTAAGCCCACCAAGCCACACCCACCAAGCCACACTATGCTCACCAAGCCATGCCCACAGAACCAGTAGTAAAAAAATTTGAATCACACCACTGGATACAGGTTGTCCTTGACTTGTGACTGATCACTCAATGGCTATTCAAAGTTACAGCAGACCCCCCTAAAAGCTACTTGTGACCTGTTTTCAAAGATATGGCCGTTGCACTGTCCCTGCAGTTATGTAAATAAAATTTAGGTGCTTAGCAATCTGCCTCCATTTATGACTGACTGCAGAGATGCTACAGTGACCACCATGGCTTTCTCTCCCCACATCATTGCAGCCGCTCCCAAAATGGCTCCTTCTTCTGGGACAGAACCACATGGCCAACAGGGAAGCTGAAGGGGAGAGAGGCCTGTTCTCTTTCCTCAACACAATTCAGGAGATCTTCAGAAGATAAGTGACTGTTGGGTGATAGGAGCTGGAGAGGAAGGTATGGGACCCAGTGAGTCTATTATTTGACAGCATAAAATATAAATATATTTTATACAGGTAATCCTCTATTTACAAACATTTGCTTAGTGACCTTTTGAAGTTACAGAGGCACTGGAAAAAAATGGACTTATGCTCATTTTTCATATTTATGATCGTTTTTCACACTTGTGACCATTGCAGCATCAGGATCCCCAAGGTCATGTGATCAAAATGTGGACACTTGACAATCGGTTCGGGTTTCTGATGATTGCAGAATCTTAGGGCCATGTGAATCACCTTTTGCAACCCTCTGACAAAGTCAATGGGGAAGCCAGATCCACTTAATGAATGGTGGCATTAACTTAACAACTGCAGTGATTCACTTAACAATTGTGGCAGGAAAGGTTGTAAAAATGGGGCAAAATTGCCTTAACAATTGCCTCACTTAGTAACAGAAATTTTGGGCTCAAGTGTGATCATAAGTCAAGGACTCCTGATATTTAAAATATAAAAGACAGCAAGCCCGAGGTCTGTGGGGACTCAAGGGGAGCACAGCGTACTTCAATGGTTGGGAGAGATCTTGGAAACCTGGGACAGGTGGGCCTGGGTCTAAGCTAGGTCTCTCACACTGTGATCCACTGAGTGATCTGCTGGATGCTTAATAACCACATCGGGGAGAGCAGGGATGGGGTTTGTCAAGTGAGATAATCACAGGACCCTCACAACTTGCAACCATAATGGCCAAGTTCCATTATGATTCTAAGTTGAGGCCCATTTGTACGGATTTAAACTATCTGTATTGCAAGCAGTGAAATAATTAATTCTGAAATCCTTTTAAGATAAACTCCTCTCCACTTATCACAGATACTGAAGGAATGCAGTAGAAAAGGAGGTAACATGTAGAAAGAATACTTGTCTTTCATGTTACTGTGAGGGGAGAAAATGAATAAATCCATTGTGTATTGTACAGCTGTGACTCAAATCTCAAAACTATCAGTTGATACATTTCTACTGCAAAGGGAGAATTTGAAACGTTGAACAATCACATGTTGTGTTCTGGGAAAACCTGGGAGAATGTGTACATGTTAAGGAGGCATTTAACTTCCTGATGTCCCATATTTGGTGATGAATTGTATACTGAAATTCAATAGGTAGATTGTAAACCAAGCCATCCTAGGATGGGGCGGTAGGTCAGGGTATAAAATAGAATGCAAACTTTTCTCTGGGTTCCTCCCACCTGCCAGGGCAGGAACCCGTTTCTGCAGAAATGTGACAATAAAGCTATTTTCCTTGGATTAATATCGAATCTTTGGTGGTTTTTCAAGCCCAAACCTCACAATTTGGCGAGCCAAGCCAGAAGCCTCAACAGTGGTCTTCCGGAAGCCGGGGATTAGGTGAGTAGTGGCCATGACCTCCCATTGAGAGGTGCCTCCTCCCTGAATTCTGGTCGGCTCCAGAGGCGACTGGAAATCCAGACGATCCTTGGAAACAGCGTTTTGCCAGCTGATAGTCTGGGACTATCGAAAAGAGAATAGAGGAAAGCCTGAGTTGGGGATGCCCACACATCCACTACCTCGGAGGTCTGGAGTGATCAGGTCAAACTTTGTTCCTTTCATTTGCAGTCAGAAAAAGAAAGTGGGGGAAGAGGTCCTTAAACTCCCTGGGGGAATCCAGCGTCTGCTGGAGGACTAGGACTCTGAAAGAGAGGGGTCCTTAAACTCTCTGGGAGAATCCAGTGTCTGCTGGAGGACTGGACTGGTGAGTCAAGACTCTGGGAATCTGGAAGAGTAGAGATGGGAAAGGGACAAAGCAAGGGTCTTGGAGACCAGGAAGAAGCCTGTCTGGGACAGGGAAAAACTGACAATGGCAGGAAATCAATTCCGGTAGATTCGCCCCTGGGACAGCTACTCCAGCAGTAGGTTCTCCCTGAATCTAAAGGAATTCACCAGACATCTCGAAAAGAAAAACATGATTTATCTTTGTTGAGACCGATGGCCAAAATATCCTCTGATTGATCCTAAATTTCCATATCACTGGAGTCCTGAGGGGGAAACCAGTACCTATTGGATAACCAAATTGAGAGACTATATTCTCCAACACAAAATGACCACTCACATTGCATATATAGATGTATGGTTTCATGTGAAATTTGAAGGTCCCATCCCTCCAATCGAGGGTCAATACATGTCTCAACAAAAAGACAATGAGAGTGAGACGGACGATTCGCTGCAGAGTTCGCCGCCTGCAAATCCTAATTTGAATAACGCACCTGCCAATGTTCCTATGGCACCACCGCCATTGCCGGTGGCACAACCCCCTCCTCAGCCGCCTCCCTATCTGCGACTGAGAAAAGAAGTGGAACAGTTGAGAAGAGAAGTGTTCAAAATTTTCCCTTCAGAGAAAAACCTGAAGTGGATGCATTTCCTCTTAGGGAAGTTCCTAATGGGATCAATGCTGCAGGCAACCCGGTGACAGTCTTTGTGGCTGCCCCCATAAAACCAGCTGAGTTGTGAGAATTGAAAAAGACTCCTCCAAAACTTCATGAGAATGCTCATGAGGTGGTCGAATAGTTAGAACTACAGAGACACTGTAAAAACCAGACAGAAGTCACAGATGATGGTTGCAGCTGTGGAGGCTGCAGCTAAAAATGAGGTGAAGAAAAATGTGGATTGTGTAAAAGGAGCAGTGGGAGGCCAGGGTGAGAGAAGGCGAGGCGGAATGCAAGGAAGTTTCAGGGGAAGAGGAAGAGGTTTCAGAGGGATGGGAATGAGACAGCCTGGAATGGACAGAAGCTGCTTTAGGTGTGGGAAGGAAGGACACTTTGCGTGCGAGTGTCCTACCAACCAGGAGGAGAAGAGTTATGCATTGTATGATGATTAGGGATGTTCCGGGTCCTTTAAGAGGACCTGCGGGGAGCCATTGGTAAACATTTCAGTGGGTCCTGACCATCAGGAGTGGCTGTTTCTGATAGACACCGGCGCAAGCCGGACTTCTGTGTGTGACCCGATAAAGGGCGCACATAGATCAAGGAAAATAATAAAAGTAGTGGGGGTGAGTGGAAAATCACAGGATGTGAGGGTGTTTGAACAAATCAGACTGGAAATGAATGAAGTGGTGACTGAGGCTGCTGGAGTGAATTTGCTAAGGAGAGATCTGTTGCCTGTGTTTGGTATCCGGCTGTGGGATACCGGGAAGGGAGTAAGGATGTGGAAGATGACTGTGGAAGATGAGAGGGCAATTTCGGATGAGGTCTGGGCAGGAGGAGGGAAGGCAGGGTGAATGAACATTCAGCCAATTAAGATTCAAGTGCAGCCTGGGGTGACAAAGCTTTGGACCCCACAATATTCAATGAGTAGAAGGGGGAGAGAGGGGTTGATCTGAAGGATGCCTTCTGGGCATGCCCCCTTGAGGAGGGAAGTAGAGACCTGTTTGCATTTGAATGGAATGATCCTGAGAGTGGAAGATTTGGACAGGCTTTGGAAAGTTAGTGTCTTTTATGTTGATTGAATATGTGGATGATTTGTTGCTGACTGGAGAGAAAGAGGGAGAAGTCAGAGCAACATTGGTAGCTTTGCTAAATTGGCTGAAGGAGCAGGGATTGGCAGTTTCAAGGGAAAAGATCCAGTTTGTGGAAAAGAAGGTGAAATAAAGCTCTTGGATTGCAGAGTTTGGGTGGACACTGTGTTAGCCCAATTCCTGCACAGGAAGCTAGTAGGAAAAGGAGAGAGTATAGAATGGTTAGAGGGAGATGATGAGAGATGGGAAGTTTTAAAGAAGGCATTGTCATCTGCACCGGTTTTGGCTTTGCCCAATTTGGAGCTCCCATTTCATCTGTATGTGTCAGCAGCTCAGGGAACGGGACTAGGAATGTTGGCGCAGAAGAAAGGGGGGGCAATATCAGCCCATCGCTTTTCTGAGCAAAACTCTGGAGCCGGTGGTGAGAGGATGGCCGGTGTGTGTGCAGGCTGTGGCTGCTACAGCTATGTTGGTGGTAGAGAGCAGGAAGTTAACCTTTGGAGGGGGGGGGGGGCTTGTAGGGCATTCACTCCACCAGGTTACTTCTATGCTAAGTCAGTTGGCAACAACTTGGATGACAGAGGGGCGGATTCTCAAATATGAGACCATTTTGAGAACCAGCTCTGATATAGTGATTGGGACAGACAGGAATTTGAATCCAGCAGAATTTTTAGAAGGAAGAAGACAGGAGTGGGAAGCTGAGGATCATGATTATTTGTTGCAAGTAGATTTGATGACAAAAGTGAGGGAGGATCTGGAAGAAACTTCTTTGAAAGGAGGGGAGAGATGGTTTGTGGATGGATCAAGCAGGGTTAAGGAAGGAAAGAGGAAGTCAGGATTTGCAGTTGCTTTGAAGAGAGCCTTGGAATTGGCTGAAAGAATTGATGTGACAATTTGGACTGATTCCAAATACGCCTGGGGTGTGGTCCATACCTTTGGTAAGATCTGGCAGGAGAGGGGTTTTATCAGGGCTGATGGGAAACAAGTTGAACAATTACAGCTTGTGGAACAGGTTCTGGAGGCCCTGCAACTGCCAAATCAAATATCAATAGTACATGTGAATGCTCATCAGAAAGGAAATACCACAGAGGTAGTTGGAAACAGGTGGGCAGACAAATGGGTGAAAAAGCTGCAGGGGAAATAAAGCTGGTAATGGCATTAATTCCCTTGCTAGAAATGGAAGAGGATGAGGATTGGAAACCTGAGGGAAAAGAGAAAGATGATTTGGAAAAAGAAGGGTGTACATTAACTGAGGATGGGTGGAGAACTTCAGAGGGGGTGAGGGTGGTTCCCGTGAATGTAATGAGAGGAATTCTGGAGAAGGTACATGAGGAAAGACACTGTGGAATGGAAGCATTGTTGATGGCTGTAAAACTACATTTTTGGAGCCCAAAGATGTGGACACTAGCCCAGAGTATCTGTTGGAAATACTTATTGGTGATTAAAGATCAATTGATAGGATAGGTAGAGGCCTATCCGACTAGAAGAGCCACAGCATCCACAGTAACCAAGATCCTATTAGAACAAATCATTCCATGATATGGGATGATGGAAGCTATTGATTCTGACAGGGGGACACATTTTACACAAAAAGTGTTGCAATCTGTGATGGGAGTTGTTAGGGTGAAATGGGATTTGCACACCCCTTGGCAGTGCAAAAGTGGAAAGGGCGAACGGGGAATTGAAGAGACATTTGACCAAATTACAATTAGAAAATGGGTTACCATGGACAAAGAACTTATCCTTGGCACTCCTTAGAATTAGAACATGCCCAAGGAAAGACACAGGGATCTCCCCTTTTGAAATGTTAATGGGGCGACCCTACCTAGCCAGACTGGGAAATCCTATACCTGAATTTAAAGATTTGTTTCTGAGAAAATATTTGCAGACACTGTCCAGGTCTTTGTTTTCTCTTCATTAACAGGGATTGTTGGCACAACGACTACCACTTGCGGGAAGCCAACACCCCTATGAAACTGGAGATTGGGTCCTGATAAAGACTTGGAGAAGTGAGAAGCTGCAACCTAGCTAGGAAGGCCCGTACCAGGTACTGTTGACAACTGAATCTGCAGTTTGCACTCGAGAAGGAGGCTGGACGCATTACAGCAGAGTCAAGAAGGCACCAGATCCAAATTCTACGTGAAGGGCAGTTCCAGTGGACGGTCAGCCGCTGAAGCTCACCTTAAAAAGAGGAAGAAGATTGGACCCTGGACTGAGCTAACCACCTTGATGATAGTACTGATGATTGCATCAGGAGGACAGATTCCATATATTGGACCAGCTGGAGACTTGGGGACAGATTTATGGGAAGACAATACATACATGAAGGATTTGAAGAAGGTATCACAAGCATTGAACATAACTAACTGCTGGATGTGCATGCACATGCCAGGGAAGACAGGGGAGGGTTTAACATTACATGCAATCCCACTAAGTCAACAGGATTTGAGACCAAAGGGAAATAAATTTGAACAGGCTCCTATGAAAAGAAACCTATCCGGGAAGGTATTTATCCATTTGGATAAGCATATGTGTGTTTCAAGAGAAATGTATCCAAAGGAGTGGATTTGGGTGATTGGGAAAAATGCAACAAAACTTTTGATATGCCTTTATCTTGTAGTAAC
Organism: Hydrophis major; assembly: GCA_033807585.1. Classification (NCBI taxonomy): domain Eukaryota; kingdom Metazoa; phylum Chordata; class Lepidosauria; order Squamata; family Elapidae; genus Hydrophis; species Hydrophis major. The sequence goes on from CM066328.1 coordinate 266,046,151, forward strand.
CACAGTTATTCTAACACTCATCATCAATTGAGTTATTTTAATCACGACCAATACCAGATGTGTATGTATTTTGAAGATATAATCAATTGGACTTGGATTTCAAATCAAATGTACGCCATGAAAAATTTTAGGTGGGTGTTGTGTGGGAAACATGCGTATAGAGAAATGCCACCACGTTGGAGTGGGATTTGTACCATGGGATACGTGATACCAGTAATATATAAATTGAATACCTTACCCCAGGGACGGATTCGGAACAAAAGAGAAATCAGTTCAGGACTAATGCTGGGGGGAAGGTTGAAAACATAGATAGCACGGGGAATGCTGGCACTGTTGGGAATAGCCATGAATTATAGAGATTTACATATTCTGAATAACTTTACAGTAGCCATGTTTAATGATACTGTCAAGACAATCAAAATGCTCAACACGGAACTTTCTGAAGTTAGAAAAGTGGCTTTGCAAAATAGATATGCATTAGACATTGTATTGGCTGCAAAAGGGTGTGTGTGTGCTTTGATTCATTCCCATTGCTGTATATATATCCATGATTTCCAACCCAATATTACAAAAACAGTGCAAATGATGGAGGAACGCATTCGTTTTAATCCATTATTACAAAGAGGTGATTCCTCATTTCCAGATTTGTGGGGGGGCATTATGGTCTTGGCTTCCCAGCACTGCTTGATTGATCATGGGAATTATATTAATTATTATATGCTGTGTGATGTTGTGTTCAGTGTTTCCCTGGTGTAATAGCAATGTGTGGAAGATTAGGGAAAACTTTAGGTTCAAGATCCGGGAAGCAGGAGGAAGAACCTCTGATGATGTTTCAGAAGGAGATGGCTCTGAAAGAGGCTGGGGATCTGTTGCGTGAGTTTGAGTCAAGAATGTAAGCAGAAGAGGAGGGAATTGTGAGGGGAGAAAATGAATAAATCCATTGTGTATTGTATAGCTGTGACTCAAATCTCAAAACTATCAGTTGATACATTTCTACTGCAAAGGGAGAATTTGAAACGTTGAACAACCACACGTTGTGTTCTGGGAAAACCTGGGAGAATGTGTACATGTTAAGGAGGCATTTAACTTCCTGATGTCCCATATTTGGTGATGAATTGTATACTGAAATTCAATAGGTAGATTGTAAACCAAGCCATCCTAGGATGGGGCGGTAGGTCAGGGTATAAAATAGAATGCAAACTTTGCTCTGGGTTCCTCCCACCTGCTAGGGCAGGAACCCGTTTCTGCAGAAATGCTACAATAAAGCTGTTTTCCTTGGATTAATATTGAATCTTTGGTGGTTTTTCAAGCCCAAACCTTACATTACCAAACTTTTATAAAAAGAGTGGGGAGGAATCACGGGAGGGGTTTCTTATACTGAATCTCTGAAGACTTTCCAAAGTCTTGTGATCAACTGCAAATTATAATTTGCTCCAAGGTGCTTGCAAACCACCTTCAAAGGTTGTTGAGAGGAATCAAATCTAAACTATAAAAATCTCATCTTAAATCTTTTATGGAACTTCAATTTGGATTATAGTTGCCAACAATAAAATTACCCAATTGCAGGTGAAAATTTTAAGAGTTCTTTTAAAGGTTCCAAGTTGTGTTCCAAATTCTGATATTCTCATAGAAATTGGGTCATGCCTCGTGAAAATAAAAGATAGGCAAAGTACAATTATATTTTTATTTCTGTAATAGTTTTTCAAAAACAAGGGAATATTGCTGTCTGACATCCCAAATAATTTTTATTTAGATATGTAGTTTGAACTGGTAAACCAAAAGATTGATCAGACTCGTATTAATCTTGATTCTTTTTTTTCCAGAGCTTGACACTGAAATATTATTGTATTACACAAATATCATTTGAAAATTCAGTGCAGGAGTTAATGGGAAACACCACATGTACATACAGCCTTCATTTTTAGAAGCAATTTCAATTATGCTTTTCTGCTCCCTATATATTGTAGCAGTTTACATTTAAAAAAAATATGCAATAACTTTTGTGTTGCTGCCAAACTTGTTTTTAGTGGTTTTCAAAAGACTATCATGTCTCCCAGATTTTGTCCCTGTAATGATATTGACTTTGAACCTGTAGGTCATGTTTTATTGTGTTATAAATTTTACAATGGATCTTAAACAAGTTCTTTATTAATAAATGCTTTCTGTAATATTTATCACTATATTTTATCTGTTAAACTGTTTTACCATAGGCCAAAATTTAAATTTATCTATAATTTGCTCTTTGGATCTTTTGGCTAATAATATTAAAGTTGAAAACAAAAAAATAATTTTAATAATTAAAAAATAGTTTAATAGTGTACATTGCAATACCTGGGCACAACAGAAGAGAAGAGAAAGAAATGGAGAGAATCACAAAATACAAAAATCTACAAAGAGGACGACTATGGCAAAAGAAAGCAAAGACAGTACCAATACCTATTAGGTGCCTTGGGTGCAATCCCAAAACATCTGGAACATGACTTGAACAACATCACCACTGACAAAATCACCATCAATCAGTTGCAAAAGGCAGTTTTACTTGGAACAGAATATATCCAATATCTTAAATATTATTAAATAACATCTGACTATCCCAGGTCTTTGGCAAGGACTTGATAGGTGGTCAAAAATGCCAAATCTAGTCTAAACAACTGACTAATTCTGTGACCCACCATAACAGAATTGAAAATTGGAAAAAAAAGTAATTATATTCTTTTTCTTCAGAACATATCAATATTTCAGAAATATTTAAGACTATGTTTGTATGTGTGTGCTCATATCACACTTTTTTTTTTAATTTATGGAGATTACTTGTAAAAGCCATGAAAATGAGATCAATAACAGTATTCTGAAACAACTGCAGCAAAGTGACAATGAAGTTAGAAGAAAAGTACATTAATCAAGGTTGCTATCGATAAATTTGTCATTCACTATGGGAATTCATATTAAGAAAGTACCATAAATTTCAATTTCCCTTATGAAGAATGCCAGGCTGAGGTGTGGTAAATCTGTGAATTAATATTTTTAACTGACCCATAAAATTGGAGTTAACATTAGGCTTAATTAATGAATTGCTAGTTTTGTTCTCCACCAAAGAGCTGAGTTTTATAAAGGAATACTTTTACAGAAATATATCAATTTCTGAAGATATCCACTGTTGGAAAAAGAACACTGAAGCATGTTGTTCTCTGAGTCCAGTTTTTATTTTACTTTTTGTATTTGTGTGTGTGTGTATGTGTGTGCCATTGAGTCAACATTAATTTCTGGTGACTGCCCAGATTAATCCCTACAGATTTCTAAGCAAGATTTTGAAGGTGGTGTTCCATTGCTGCAGTGGTGGTATTCAAATTTTTTTACTACAGGTTCTGTGGGTGTGGCTTGGTGGGCATGGCAGGGGAAGGATACCCATTCTCATCCCACTCCAGGGGAAGGATACTGCAAAAACCCCATTCCCTCCCCACCCACTAACCTGCTTTCCAGCTCCATTCTCCTGTGCAGGGCAGCAAAAGAAGACCCAACCAATCAGCTGGGAGTTGGGAGGCAGAGAATAGATGGGGGCGGAGCCAGTCAGAGGTGGTATTTGCCAGTTCTCCAAACTATTCAAAATTTCCACTACCAGTTCCCCAGAACTGGTCAGAACCTACTGAATACCCACCTCTGTATTGCTGGATTTCTGGGGCTGAGAAAGAATGAGTGGCCCAAGGTTCTGCAGCTGACTTCACTGTCTAAGGTGAGACTAGAATTTAAGATCTCCTGGTTTTTAGCTTAATACTTTAACTGCTACACTAAATTGACTCTCAGTATTGTTTTACTTACATTCTTAGTATATTTGTATTTTAATGTTGTTTTATCTGTCTACTTGCAATAGTTTTCCAAAAACATTTGGAAAGCACACCCATTCCTCTACATAAAGCAACATCTGCTCTGAAGAAGAGGCAGTTTCTTTGATAATCTTTAGAAGACAGTAGAGGAAAGGGAAAATAACTTAAAAAAATCACTCTATTCTATTGACAGATGTTTTGTATCAACAGAAGAGCATCTATTGGATAATTCATTTGTCAGTATCAAATTTTATAATATATTGCAATTGTGATACTGGTACTTTCCTCAACTATAAAAAGCTTACTGCTTATAAGCAGTATCCTAAATGACAGGAAGTGACTTTCTTATAATCTTCTCGGCTATCCTTACCACTCTCTGAATGGATTTTCTTTCTGAGGCACTGCATCCATTATTAAATACTAAGTTTGAACAATCCTATCCTTGTCTAAATGTGTATGTATCTCTCTCCCCATGCATACATACATATAGGCAGGGCTCATACAAAATTTGAATACAAAACATATATAACATACATTATATATTTATTCAAGTGGCAGATGTATTTTCCCTATTACTTACCCCTGTTCTCTGAACTTCCAAAAAGATTGCTCTTTGAAATGATTTCTCCCATATTGCCAGCTCACTTCCTTGTTCCACATTAAAGTAATGACTCTTGCCATGTCCAACCACAACACTGAAACAATATGGCCTCTGGTTTTCAAGCTCATAGTCTTGGTGAATACCCAAATATAAATTTGCTTGTAGCCAACAGTCATTATTGAGCCAGAGCTGAAAGATATATTTTTGAAGATATTTCATCTAAAGTAGAACAAGAATAATTTGATCCTGTAGAAATAAGTCATTGACGTTTGGGAGTCAGCCTTCTTGCATCAGAATCATGCTGATATTTCACATTGTTAAATTGAGAAATTATAGTGGCTCTCTTGTTCCACAGCCTCTTTTCATTTTTCCCCCAAAGCAGGAATTTCCAGTAATCAGTTCTAATCTACCTATCTAATCTACCTATCAATCACATGCTAAGATTCATAGGAAAACACCATCCATTAATATCTGAATAACAGATCTCTGGTAAAAGAGAAAATGTCCAGATCCTGATGGCTTTCATTCATTTGATTTGCCCTACTTGTTGGAAAATAACAAGCATCAGCATCAGAAAGTCATATGTTGACTAGACTGAGGCACATCAGATTAATAAATAAATTCCTCCTGCTGTAACATTTCATGCAGAGGAAGGTGAAGAGGGAAGAAAAGAATGCAATGGTGTCTTCAGATATCCTTCTAGGCAGTTCTCATTTCAACAGCAGAGACAGGCTGAGACCCTTAGTTAGCACCTGTCTCCAAGTGATACATTTATAATCAATATAACTGGTTAGTGGGACTTGACTCATTTTCTGCACACAATACTGAAATTGTAGAATGGGAAAAAGTATGAATATAAATCTTTACTGGAAAATGAAACAATATATTAATCCTGATGCAACAGTATATTCTTGACCCAAGAGATCTACTTTATTTATTTAAAATGGAAAAGCCCAAGGGCCGCATTAAATCTGCACATGTCTGAGATATACTACTGAAGCCTTCTTTGCCAGAGCCTTTTCTGCTTAGCTTGAAAGCAACAGTCAGAGCATAAGGAAAACTGAGTACCAGCTAGTTAAAAAAAAAGTCTAAATATCTTGTAGAAAAGTTTCTCCTTTCAGACTGCTACTATTTTTTAAAGCTGCATAGAAGGCAATCTTAAAATATTCCAGAATAATTGCAAAATAGCTTAAAATTACCACCATTACAACTATAAAGCAGTTAATTTCAATCTAAGCAAAGATACATTCCACAGAACTTCACTGTCCAATTGAAATTAATGGAGCACAGATGTGATGGAAGGAATGCTAAGTAAGATGAGCAAATCTGTAGGCCATTTCTAAAATGGGATGAATAGTAACATGCTGCTAATTCAGATGTGATAAATACTGCTTAATTAGAATGAACATCTAATTTATGATGATAAAATGACAAATAGTAAGACAATTAATAACATGAAGATACTGTATATTTACACTCATACGTGTTTGCATTAACACTGTTGCTTGGAGCAAACAAAATCTTCATGCTGATTGATTTTAATAAAAAGTATCCTTTTTAAGAAACTACCCATATAAATCAGGTAAATCAAGAAAGCCAAGGTCTTAATTATAAATTGTAATTACTATTACAGATTACTTTATTTAAACATGTTCATAATCAGGTAACTGTACAGCAGAATTGCTGGGAAAATTTACTATTAATGAAAAACTATTAGATAGTAGAATTACTTAATCCATTTAACTGAAAAATCCTAAAATATTAGATGTCAATAAGAAAAAAACAGATTTAGTTCATCTCAGTATTAATATGTACATATATAGAAAGAAGTGTTGTTCAACGTTGATATATAATGTGCCACTTCTACATGAATAAATAAAAGTCACGTATTATGAATATTTATGCTCTTCACTTCCTATATGGAAAATAATTTCAATATGTTAATTGCAAATATCATAAATGAAATTTTATAATGTTAAAAATTAGAACTGAGAGTTCAGTACAATCTATGACCACTATGTCATAATTTTTTTAGAGTGTATGTCTCTCTTTGGGCTAATATTGTTCAATTCATATTTCACCAGCTCAGATTCTGATAGTGTGTGACTTGGCACTGAAAAAAAGTTAAGTAAGGTGCTTGCCAAGCTGGAGAAGAAATTGTTCATTTTCTACATCCCAGTGTTACATTTTTTAAAAATTTAGATGCAGTTTATTTATGGACTTGTAGATGTGAAATGATTTTGAAAATGAACTCACACTTGGAACTTTTCACTTGTTATGACAGGATTTTATCCAACTAGGTTTGATTTCTAAAACCAAATCAAATCAAGACAACAAATCAACTTCCAAATTACTTGAAGCCGTATTTCCAGTATTTCCAATTCTTCAGTTTTAAAGTGCCATGCTTTTGGAAAAAGGACAGAAAAGAGACTCATTCCTACTTCCAGGCCCCGTTACATGAAGCGTATACTTGCTAACTTAAGGCCAAGGCCTTAGGAATGATGAAAAGGAGGAATTTATGAAAAATTATAAATAGAAACAAAATAAATATTACAAGTTGACCAATCCTGATGACCCTTAATGATAAAGATTGTCAGAATGAAGCTTAACAATACATGATAATGAATAGCAAATTCCAGTAGCAGAGACCCATGTATGTTCATTTAGACTTAAAACGACTTTTACTATTCACTGGTTTTAAAACCAGTGTAAAAACACTTGTAAAGTAATGATGCAGTAAAGAATCTATTAGTCTGGAAATGTTGCTAATAATGAATGTTTCCAACATTCCTCACCACTGACTACATTGGGGCCACTCAAATTAATAAACTCAGCAAAATTTAGGTGGCAGTAGGCCGCAATTTCTCCCTTCAGATACTCAGTTGTCTGGAATATATTTGGAAAAATAAATTTGCAGTGTTGTCTATTCTATAGATGTACTGTAGCCCCTGTATACATGTTTCTGAATAATACTAAATACTACATACTATATGATATATGATATTAAGGATTAAAATGCATTCTAGTTTGTACATGGGAGCAGGGGTGGGATTCTACTTTGGACTTATTTGGGAGAATCCCTTGCTCCAATGATCAGCTGGCAGTGAACCAGTTTGCTGTGATGAGCATGTGGGCCTGCCTGCCCCTGCTCTTTTCTGTGCTTTATTTCCTTTTTTTAGAGCACAGCTGATTCGCATGGCAGAGCATTTTGCCACACTTAAGCTGCTTTATTCACAGGGACTGCTGTAGAAGGTAAGTATTAGAGCTTTTTAAAACATGGAGCATGCGTGAAACACGCGATCACCAAATCGGTTGTTTTATTGGTGGAATCCCACCCCTGCATGGAAGGGCTACAAATTATTATTTGGGGAGAGTCATGGGGCAGGGAAAAGAACCATTTGCCATGGAATATTCATGTGAATGTACTAATGATAAGATATGCCAATTTAATAAAGACAAATCATCAATGGATTTAGTAGAATAGGTGGCATTACCTGGCTGAGTTAGAAACTAGTAATAGCTGGATGCAAGACTAACAGGGACATCAGCTAGACTAAGAAGTGAAAAAAATATCTCAGAAAAAATCCATCCAAACAACTTTTGCACTGTTATCTAGAAAGCTGTTTGAATGTTTAATTATTTTATTTTATTTATTTTGTCAAAAGCTTACAATAGACATAAGAATAAACGTAAGTTTAAATATAAGAAATAGGAACTAATAATTGGGGACAATAGGACAGGGAAGGTAGGCACGACTGTGCACTTATGCACGCCCCTTACAGACCTTTTAGGGGTGAGGTCAATAGAGGTTAGTTTGAGCAGATGACAACAGAATCAGGTAGTGAGTTCCAGACATTGACCACTCTGTTGCTGAAATTGTACTTCCTGCAACCAAGTTTAGAGTGGTTTACATTAAGTTTATATCTGTTGTGTGCTCTTGTGTTGTTGTGGTTAAAGCTGAAATATGTCCATAAAGACATCAGGAGTCAACCAATACTTAAAGGACCCTTTACCTCTAGTGGTCAATAGCAGGAGAATTATGAGGAGAACAGATTCCCAGAGATTTAGTGCACTGCAAATTCATGACTGGTAGAGAAATGAGGGACAATACTACATATTGTTGACCTGCCAATGAAAAATTCCACAACTAGAGAACCTCTACAACTGCCTGCAAAGAGCTGGGGGTGGGGGTGGGGGCAGTTGGAGATATTCAAGGTCCCCCAGGAATTCAATCAAATGCTGGTCTGTGGAGGATACATCAACTTCTCACTCAGAACAGAAAACAGCTTAAAAGAGTAAATAGAATCTTTGAATTTGTAATGGGGAAACCTTAATCTTTTTTGAAAACCACATTTACCCCAACTTAATTGATTTGCTCTAAGTTTCCTTCATTATCATTTATACTGAAATGTTAACAGAACAGAGGCTAGAGTTGCACACTGACGCTTTTATTTTCAGTTAATGTATTCATGAAGACTGACAATTCAGTATTCATTTATTAAAATGTCAAAAACACAAAGTACTGAATCCTGAGCAATTTATTTCCATTTTTCTTCACTCACCAAAATAATATCCAGTGTTAGAATTTGTTTTTACAATGTAGTTTTTAAAATTAACTTTCCCAAAATATCTAGGCAGCTGGAAGCATGAAACAATACGGAAAATTATGTATATTTTTTAAGAGGTCAACTGATCTATTAATGGCCTCTGAAGCATTCATGGGGAAGCAGCTTTGAAGAGGAATTGCTAATACTCCAAGTATAAAGTTTAATCTTTCATTTTCCCTTTATAAATCTAAAATCTAAAAGGTCAGCAAACAATTTTACAATTTTTTTGTTACTTCTTAAGTTTCCAGGAGGTTTTCATCAGGTTAAGTGGTTAAAGAAACCCAGAAAAAAAAAGAACAGAATGGAGAAGTATTGTTGATATTAACTGTTTTACTGTTTTGCAGTCTTAGATAATTTATTTGAAATATATCATGCAAGGTAGGTGATATTAGCTGTAATATTATCAAGTTACATCCATCCAAATAATGACAAAATAATTGTTGATTTTCCTCCTTTTTTTCTGGAGTTTTCATAATCACACTTGATGAAAAGCTTTTGGAAACTAAGTTTGCAATCATGACACATTTCTTGCCTCAATATGAATTTTGTATTATTTTAATGCTGTACAAAACATTTTATTTGAAATGTTCCAATTCAAAATGCTGTGTTCCAATTTTAAAAGCTGTTTCTGGCTTTATCATAAGAATCCTGATATTCTTATGAACTTTCCAGAAATGTTTGAACTATTTTAATTAGTTTTCACTCTCAGTGAGATCAGAAATAGTAGTTTTGAAGTCAAATAGGAGAATTATGCATTTAAAGCATTTCAGACTTGAAACATTTTACACATTCCTAATTTTTCTCCATTCCTGATCTGCATGGCATTTTTACATATTATTTTATGAAGATTCCTACTCTTGTTTGTTTTTAATGGTAACACTTTACCTATATGCATGATTTAAACAAGATAAGTATCTAAATTAAAATAAAAAACAGATATGAACATGGAACATAAAATCCAAAGCAATCCATAGATGATGTGATGGTTAAATCATCAATATTATCACATGGATTACAAATGATGTAATTCAGAAAATGTTCTGTCTTTTCTACTGGAAAAATCTATCCTGTTTATTTTGATTGGCAACTATTCTGTCACTTCTTCAATCTACATGAGACCCTTTTTCCTGGAAATACCATCAACAGTGAGAAATTTTGCATGAAACGTTTTACTAGGACAAAGCTGAGGACAAAACTACCAGATCAAAGTGATAAAAAAGGGCAATGTCACTTTCGCATTATACAAATCCACAATAATTTACTGCTAATATTGGCTAAATTTATTCTAAGTTTTATTCAGTAAATAATTAACATAATCTTCTATATTGAATATTTTATTATTCATAACTTACCTACCTTGTGAATTTTAAATAGAACCTCACAGAGGTTATAGGTTTTTTCAGCTCGTATCCAGTCTAATGTGCTTACCTATACAGCCAAAAGAAAATGTTATTACAGTTTCATACTTTTTTTGCTTAACAAAATATTATCCTGCTATTATACATAGGTTTTTTTTCTATTTCTTTGAAAAATTGTTACTCTATTCATTTGTATACACTAGTTGGCTGAAAGCTGTGCACTAAGTTCTTTCAACAAGAGATGAGCATGAAGTTAGAAACTAGTATTTGTAATGTTTTAATAGGTTTTTAAATGACAAATAGTGCAAATTTTGGCTCTTAGCTTGATATTCAAATTCTTCGTGTTTTGTTTTTTATGACTATTTTCTCATCAATGATATACTGAGCATTATCTGTACAATCTCAATAATTTATTTATACACTCACCGATTCTGTATTATATCTCTTATTCTTTTTCTCCTTTTACTTGTTTGTTCACCTTTTCATTACTTTTTTTTTTAAAAAAGATTAAATCTACAAAATAAAACCAAAACACCCCTCCACGTGTACTTTTTTTTTAAAGCAGAAAACTTGTGGATATATAATTCCACACATTATTTATCTTGAGGTAATAATACTAATTGTATCCTATCTTTATATGGGAAGAACACAAATATAGAGATAAGTAGAAAATTTGGGCCTTAAATATAATTTATGCATATATCCCATTTTTCTTTTGTGAAACTGTTTGAGTCATCAAGAAAACTTCCAAGAAGTTCCTAAACTGAACTAGCTGTGTTTGCTTTAACACCGGGATAGTATTATGGATCGACAGATTATTTTCTGAACAAACAGCAACAGAGAGGGCAAGATGTATGCTATGTAATGAGCAGAAAATAGGAAAGTTCATTTGAGAATACCCTCCATATGCTCATAGTATATTAAACATTTTGATCAATCAAGCCATTGATCAAGTTTCCTTTTTTTAAAAAAAACTATTATAGAGATTTCCAGCACTGCTTCAATCTTGTGACACAGTTTTATACAAGCTTCATTCCATAAACCCTGAATTTTTGCTGAATATGTGCTGATAATACCTAAAACCACACGTGGTCATATTTATTCAGATCTTAATTTAAAGTTCAGTTTCTTTCATCATGGTTACAACAGCAGAAAGAGAATTAGTTTCTTTGCTCTGGTACTGCTATTATTAGATTTTTTTTTTTTTTTAATGCAGAATGAGCCTCTATTAAATAGCTGAAACCAAAATGCTTTCTATAACCTAGTTTTGGGGAAAGTAATGGAATGTCTTCAATTCAGGAACATCTGTGGGGGAGGGGTTGAGTGTGCGTCAAAGTATTGCAACACAAGCCTTTTATACATGTATTCCAATACAGCATGTGTGACCCCAAAGAATTTTGGGGTGTGATGCTGCAGTTCAGATTTTGCCATTCTAATCTCTCTGTATGTCATTCCTTCAAGTTGATCTGTGTTTTGCTATATTTGCTATAGATCGATAGAACAATTTTTTCACTCTCAGAATTGGAGCTGACTCATCTATATTTCCTATTTTATATCAGGCTTAACACAATAAAAGTTTAAAGAATACGTCACCTAGTGCATTTGGGATCATTTTTAATTGCACACTCATTTAAAGATGATCAAGGCTAAAATAAACAGAACTGAGCATATTCTAAGCGTTGTATGCAAAAATGAATGAAATAGTGAAATTTGTAGTAGTTATGTATGGTCAACATTTACACTGGTGATGTTTTATAACCTCTCAAGTGAGAAAACACTCATAATACAGAGAAAAAAACTCAATAAGGAAATGGACAGTATATGCAATTTTTTTTTCTGAAGACTGTCATGCTTTTCCAAGCTTTACAAGGCACTATGCAACAATGTTTGTGTGTGTGCATTTTATGTGTGTATTTCTAGTCAACAAGAGATTAAGAAAATGTAAATCTCCAAATCTGAAACACTAGAAAATAAACTCTCCTGAATACAATGGGATTTCCAAGTAAGTATGCATATTCAATAAAGCAATAATTCTTCATTTCTGATTTCAGAATTATAGTGTATGTGCCCAAATGCAAATACTTACAGTGTTTCTGATATATAACACTGGTAGAACTCTAGGAAAATGAATAATTTCCTTATATCATCTCTGTAAAATGATTTACAGATTTTCATATTTTACAATTTTAAAGATATTTTTAATATCCTTATTTCAAGGAGCTTGAACTTGGTATTCTTTGTGTTGTTAATGTGTTATTTTGCAAACCAGAGAGACTTGCCTATAAAACAAACCTCCCAGAGTTTTTCCATTACTATCAAATTTAAAATCTTCTAAAAGTAAACATAATTAAAATGAATTAGAAGTGGGCAATGCCTGGTAATAGCTTATTGAGAACATTCTCAATTCACTGTTTTATTTAACACGATAGAGTCTAGAGGTCAATAGTATGAAAGACTTTTGTTGGCAACAAGACAAAAGCATAAAACTTAATTTTCAATCCCTAATTAGCCTCTTGAGCCATCATGGCTGCAAAATAATTGCAAAGACTATACCTACTTAATTCTTGAAAAGTTGTTTAATCCTACAGAGTCCTGTTCAGTCCTGTTTATAAGAAACATCATAATTTTAACTTCTTACAAAAGCAGAACAGAACCTGATATCACTAAACTTGTGAGCTTTTATAATTAATATACAAGTGAGACTCAATTTTAGTAGTTTGATTGATGGGTGAACAATTCAAAGCATAAGCAAGGCTACATTAAAGTGGTAGAAAAAAGCACTGTCTGAAATTAGTAATAATATTTTTTCAAAGCTGATATAAATATATAAATTGATTTTTAAAGGCAGCTCATTAGAATTGTTAAACCTGCAACTAGAGGAATTAATTTAATTTCCCCACTGGTTCTGAAAAAAAGTCAAAGTAGGAAACATTAGGTTGCTGTTTATCATCAGTCAACTTCATTGCTTAAACACCTTTTGCCAATTTAGTCTGAGCAAATTACAGGTTTACAACTTTACGCATCTGAATTTTTAATTACATTTGCATCACAGTGAGAACATGAATCAAATATAAAGAAAATAATGTGAAAATTGCATTCCAAAAACACTTTGAATGCTATTCTGTGACCCACTTATACAGAAGCACTCTTGAATTCCAAAGGCTTCATTTATAGATAAGCTTATACCGAACTGCAAGCTTAACATTAACATTTTATTGGATTCATGTGGGACTTAATTCTGAATAAATATATGAGAGTTTAGAATCAAATTGTAGATGTTGCTAGTCAGGAGGTTTAACAAAGGTACTTATTTTGGTTACTTTTATTGTATTTAATTCTGGACTGAGAGGTAATTTTGCACATGACCTGGATTAATTGTAAATGGTTATTACATTGGTTTTTTGTTGAGAGTGGCCTGATGTGACTCAAGCAACAATCAAATTACCAAACATATTGTGATGATTCATCCCCTAATTTATAAATTGAAATAATTAATAGGAAGAATGGGTAGAAATGTCACCTATTGCATGGGTGTCAAACTCACGACATCACATTGCTGTCACGTGATGTTTGCAATAGTTTTCCCATTCATGGAGCTGTGGTCTGCGTGTGATGCATCTGCCCTGAAGGCTGCCAGTTTGACACCTCTGACCTATAGCAATAGTTGATGCTTATGTAACCTTTCTGCAGGTTAGAGGAGAGCTTGCTTCCTATTTATATCTTTGGTGCTTCCAAGTTAGATTTGGGTCTGGAGTAGCCAGGGTTACCATCAACAGCTGCCTACTTTTTGGTGACTCCTTTCTAACTGTTTTCTTCTGGGGGTGGTGGGAAAAGCTTTTTCCTTCATAAGAACAAAATTCACAAGAGAAGAAGACAACAAGAACCTACTCTTCCTGGATATTGTCATATAGGAAACAATGGTGGGTAACAAACCCAAATGTATTGAAAAATAACCCATGGTAACCAAGTGCTTCAAAAGGAGCTGCATTGAATCCCACCAAGCTCAAGGTTGACTCAGCCTTCCATCCTTCCAAGGTCTCAAATTGTTGGAGGCAATATGCTGACTCTGTAAACCACTTAGAGAGGGCTGTAAAACACTATAAAGCAGTATAGAAGTCTAAGTGCTATTGGTATTATTCAGTCAAGCAAAAACACACTGCAGTATCCCAAAGGAAGCAGGCTACTTATACAACCTCTTCCAATGCAATTGATACTGATGCAACTTTTATTAGCACATAACCTTTCATAACACAGCCATCACAATCCATTAAAAGGATAACTTTACCATATATAAAACACTTATCTGAGACAACCAGTGGACCATTAAAATGCTTTGGCACTGATCACTTGCATACAAACTAATGAAATCCCTTAAAAAAACCCTCAAACAAGCTGAAAGATGTAGTAACCAGAAAAGAATCAAAAGGAGTCATCTATTATGAACGACACAAGGACTGTAATAGCTACTACATAGAACAAGCCAATACAACACTGGCCAGCAAGCAGATTGTTTCCTGAATAAGTCTCCAGACAATTTATGGGTAGCAATACACTCATATATTTTAAAACAGAAAATTATTAAATGTTCTAAAACTAAAAATTACAAATATTAACATGTAGGCCTGAAATATTTTAATCTATGATTTAATTCTTTAAAATAGTTAACTAAATAGAATAAAAACTTGCTCCAAATCAAATTCTTACCACATACAGCAATTATGTAATTTATCATGTCATGTTGGGCAGATTCACTTTTCCCTTTAACTTGGCTACCCTAACTGCAAAGAAAGCAATCCATGGTGTCACAAACAAGTTGGAACCTTTAAGAGGAAATTCAATTTATTTTTAACATTCCAATTCCTCATAACATCAAAGAACCAAAATAATTAATCATCCCTTTATTTAGCTTACAACCAGCATTCAAATGGGTAATGCGGCAGATGTTCTATTTCACGTGGTCTGCAAATATTGGCTCTATCTTGTAATGAGATGATTGGGAATCTGCTTTTTTGCATCATTTTATACATTTGCTCAAATCAGACATGAGTAAAGATTATATGATCATCACTTTTTATTGGAAGGACAAATACTTTTCTTCTTGAAAATGGGATGTAATTCTTGTAAGGTCTTTGGTGCTCTCTGAGCTTGGTTAACTTGCAGATGTTTCAATATCCAGGTACCATTGCCCACTACCATCAGTGCTAGAAAGGAGTGGGGTTTGCTCTCTATTTATATACAAAGAGTTGCTCTGTCAGTGTGGGAGGGAGCGTCCTTGATTAGGTTGTTGTTTATTGTTTGATTGTCTGAGATGATAGTTCCTTAGACAAAGCTAAGTCCAAGAATGCTAGAGAATTCTTGGAAGCCTGGCACTCAGACAAATCACATCAACAGGCACATAGAGATAATCAACTTCTACATACCATTCAAAAGAGACAATAAAAAATTAAAGTCCCTAACATCTGCTTGCCAGCAATTATCACAAAGAAGCAAAGATTAACATCAAGATTAATACTAGATCAAGAATTAAGCAATAAGCAATAAACTACCAAATTCCTAGATTAGTATTGCTTATTTCAAATAGTAAATGACAGCTTAATCAAGGAACCACCAAGAATACTCCCACCAACATTGACAGGGCAAGCCCCTTGTATATGAAAAGATAGTAATCCCCTCTCCTTTGTAATACTGATGATGTTAGATGGCAGGGTAATGAAATGTCTGCAAGAAGATAACCAAGCTCAGAGAGTTCCAAGGACTCCATAGTTCATTTCTGAGCTACAAATATTATCTTCTATTGCATTTAATTCTAGCTAGCCATTTCACTGATTTCATAACCAACAGAACTTCTATGTCCACCTGTCCTTTAACATCTAATATACTTTGACTAATATGTGTGTGTGTGTGTGTGTGTGTGTGTACATACATACATACATACATATACACACTGCTCAAAAAATAAAGGGAACACAAAAATAAGACATCTTAGATCTGAAGGAATGAAATATTCTAATTAAATACTTTGTTCATTACATAGTTGAACGTGTTGACAACAAAATCACATAAAAATTATCAATGGAAATCAAATTTGGCAACCCATGGAGGTCTGGATTTAGAATTACACTCAAAATTAAAGTGAAAAAAAAAAAAACACTACAGGCTGATCCAACTTTGATGTAATGTCCCTAAAACAAGTCAAAATGAGGCTCAGTTGTGTGTGTGGCCTCCATGTGCCTGTATGACCTCCTTACAATGCCTGGGCATGCTCCTGATGAGGTGGCAGATGGTCTCCTGAGGGCTCTCCTCCCACACCTGGACTAAAGCATCCCCAACTCCTGGACAGTCTGTGGTGCAACGTGACGTTGGTGGATGGAGCGAGATATGATGTCCCAGATGTGCTCAATTGGATTCAGGTCTGGGGAATGGGCGGGCCAGTCCATAGCATCAATGCCTTCGTCTTGCAGGAACTGCTGACACACTCCAGCCCCATGAGATCTAGCATTGTCTTGCATTAGGAGGAACCCAGGGCCAACCGCACCAGCATATGGTCTCACAAGGGGTCTGAGGATCTCATCTCGGTACCTAATGGCAATCAGGCTACCTCAAGTGAATGCAGAAAGAAATGCCATCCCACACCAAGTGAACGCAGAAAGAAATGCCACCCCACACCATTACTGACCCACTGCCAAACCGGTCATGCTGGAGGATGTTGCAGGCAGTAGAACATTCTCCACGGCGTCTCCAGACCTGTCACATCTGTCACATGTACTCAGTGTGAACCTGCTTTCATCTGTGAAGAGCACAGTGTGCCAGTGGTGAATTTGCCAATCTTGGTGTTCTCTGGCAAATGCCAAACGTCCTGCACAGTGTTGGGCTGTAAGCACAACCCCTACCTGTGGACATCGGGCCCTCATGGAATCTATTTTTGACTGTTTGAGCAGCCACATACACATTTGTGGCCTGCTGGAGGTCATTTTTCAGGGCTCTGGCAGTGCTCATCCTGACCCTCCTTGCACAAAAGTGGAGGTAGCAGTCCTGATGCTAGGTTGTTGCCCTCCTACGGCCTCCTCCACGTCTCCTGATGTACTGGCCTGTCTCCTGGTAGCACCTCCATGCTCTGGACACTACGCTGAAAGACACAGCACACCTTCTTGCCACAGCTCACATTGATGTGCCATCCTGGATGAGCTGTACTACCTGAGCCACTTGTGTGGGTTGTAGACTCCGTCTCATGCTACCACTAGAGTGAAAGCACCACCAGCATTCAAAAGTGACCAAACCATCAGCCAGAAAGCATAGGAACTGAGAAGTGGTCTGTGGTCACCACCTGCAGAACCACTTCTTTATTGGGGATAACTTGCTAACTACCTCTGCTTTCCACCTGTTGTCTATTCCATTTGCACAACAGCATGTGAAATTGATTGTCAATCAGTGTTGCTACCTAAGTGGACAGTTTGATTTCACAGAAGCATGATTGACTTGGAGTCACATTGTGTTGTTTAAGTGTTCCCTTTGTTTTTTTGAGCAGTGTGTGTATGTATGTATATGTACATGTATATATATATATATGTATGTGTGTGTGTATATATATATATATTTTTTTTTTCTTAAGTTTTCGCAGGTACTTACATGTCTGGCATTCAGCTTTGTTCGGGAATTTTCCCACGTCATAGTAGTGGTGCTTTTAAAGTTGCAGCAACGTTTCAGCAGAATCTCATCTGCCATCATCAGGCTTCTGTATAGTGTTCGTCTGTGAATTAGACTTTTACAGTGGTTTCAGATTTAAATTTGGGGCAGCCTATTGCTGTGACAGAATGGTTTTTTTCCTCATGCTGATTGGTTGAGAGTCTTGGTCTGTGTTTATTGGTCTTGGAGTTTGCTGTGTTCTGCTTCTAATATCTTCTGTCTGTTTTTTTATATATACACACACACATATACATATATGTACATACATACATATATACATACATATATATTGTTAAAATATATATATTTTCATATATATATATTCTTAAGTTTTTGCAGGTACTTACATATATGGTATTCAGCTTTGTTCGGGTATTTTCCCATGTCATTATAGCTGTGCTTTTAAAGTTGTAGCAACGTTTCAGCAGAATCTCATCTGCCATCATCAGGCTTCTGTATTGTGGACAATACAGAATACACAATACAGATATATATATATATATGTAGATTTTCATGGGTATGTAGGTCTAGGTGTGTTTGGGTCTTTTCCTGTGTAAGATTAAGAGTATATTGGCGACGTTTTGGCAAGGTCCCACTTGCCATCCTCAGACTGGTGCTTTCGGCTTCGTGCCAGTGCAAGCAGTGTGTGATCGGAGCTGCCGTCTCTCTATAAATACTGGGGGGGGGGAGGATATATATATATATATATATATATATATATATATATATATATATATATATATATATATATATATATATATTAGGTGTAGTGAAAGTCCTCCACATTAGAGCCATCTGGTAGTGTCCATTTGGAAAAAATTATGCAACTAGGACTTGTCAATTTTTTTTTTAAAACCATCTGCTCATGTAAGCAAATTGGAGGAAGCATACCTCCAATTATTTGGGTTAACCTGACCCAATAATTAAACAGAATAAAACAACGAGCCTCTGAGTTCATCTTAGTGGGCAATCTGAGTTCAGCTGTGATGGTATGTGGTAGGGAAACTCTTGATGTTCCTAAGACCAAATATAGAAAATGATTTTGGACTGTTTCTATTCCCTTAACTGTTAACAAACCTCTATAATTGGCACTAAAAGTCAGGAAGGACAGCCTCTTTGCCTTAGAAGTCTTTCTGATTGTTTTAAATGAACCTGTATCCCTTTAATTCAACTACCTGTTCAAAATTTAAATACATGCAATTGCCTTCAGCTAGTTCCTTTTTATTTGAGAAATACTGAGATAAGGAAAGTATCCAACCTGTCTTATTTTATAGGAATTTTAAAACCACTTACACTGCTTCCTTTCCTGCCAAAAACCATCATTTTTGATGCCATACTATTAATTACTAGATTTATAAGATACATCCCTGAATAACAACTGGCCATTAGAAGACATGATGAAAATTCATTCAGCTCTCTACCCACAGACAAATTCAAAATTATTTCAAATAGGAAAGTGTCACATATTAGATCAAACCAAATCTAAAAACGCTATTGAGTTCCTGATTTGTGCAAGTTCTTGGAGGCATTATGACAAACCAGACATTAACAGACATAATGATAAAACTCATTGGCATACCATTTAAAAGATAGAGGCAATCAAAAGCCAAGAAAGAAAGGAAGTGGTCTAGAATACATCCTCTCCAGCAGCCAACATTCAATAAGTAGCACAGAGAACCAGATAAACGATCAGGATTGTATACCTCTATATGTTTTTAGTCCAGCCCTTTCCAGCCACTGATACAATGTCCCAATGTCAGGCATCGATCATCATCTTTCAATGGTACATCCCATACAAAATCTTGTTTATCATGGCACTTCCTGTGCTTGTTCTTCCTTCCATGTCTGCTGTTGCCTCAGACATTGTCTCAAGCTCATCTTTGGATGCCATCTTGGGTGCGATGCCATGAATAATGGACACATTGATGTTCTTGGTTTCATTCAGGACAGAGGCTTTGACATCCTCTTTCTGGCTTGTGTGTGGTCTCTAGTTATTGGACTAAGTATGGAAACCTCCATACAATGTGAGACCTACCAGAACTTCAGATCAGCAACTTCTATGCCCTCTTTTGCCAACTCACTATAATGGTAGCATAGCTGACAAGGCATTCATGTTGATAGTGTGGATCTTATTCTTCCCAATGATCTGGTTCTTCAAAACCTGTCTTTTTGTGTGGTGATATTTGGAAGTTGCTGTCTTCCTTGTGTCTATCTTCATCATGGTTTCCATGTGACTATGGGATACCAAGATATTTGTAGTTAGTCCAAAGTTCTGCTATGTGGCTCACTGGTAGTTCCACCACATCAGTCTTAACCACCTTCCCTTTCTTGATTACCATCTGGCCAAACATACATACATACATACATACATACATACATACGTACATATATACATACATACATACAGCAAATTTTGCTTTCCCATGTACTGATATCTAAAATAGTAAGAAAACAACTACAGAAATACAAGCAAGCTCCAAGGACACCAAGAACTCAAGAATAGTGCCATTCAAGCTGGCAAATGAAGTTATAATAAGTGAAAATATTTTTAACTTGTATATTTCTTTTTTTACCCTGTCATGGCAATAGATTCTCACTCAATTATCTACTGCTTTTTGCTCTGGTCTTTAAATAACTTCCACTTGTGGATAGTTCTTATATTCTAAAGATAAAGAGAATTATTGAATAATAACAAAAAATAACCTTTGTTCATGCAATTTCTTTGCCTTATTAGAGACAAATAATAATGTGTATCTATACATTTATATCTATGTATGAATGAAGAGGTCCCAAACTTTGGCTTCCCAACTAAAGTTCAGTCCTGAAATTATGGGTTTCTACTTTTTATCTAAAAACGTAAAATTTATCCATTATTCTACATATGGTGTCTCTACCAATCTTTTCAACATGTCTCTATTTTATTCCTTCTTTGAAAGTAATTTTGAAAGTGTAGCAATATATCTGATGTAGAGCATCCCTTAACACTGCCTAGTTAATGTTAGTTAGTGGCACCTTAGCTTCAAAAGATCTTACAGAAAAAGTCATGCTTTGCCTCTACACTTGTCCTCACTTTTGCTTTAAAAAGCCTGTGAATTTGATTACTTCCAGCCTTGTTTTACTCTGCTTTACATCATTCAATTCCCTACTAGGGTGATCTGGGTGTAAAATGAGTATGAGGTCAGAATTGAAGACAAAGTGATCAGAACACCGGAAGTTACTTTACAGGGGGGAGGTTTATTGACTGGGAACTGATTAGAAGAATATAAAGAGAGACACTTTGGTGTAGAGGTTAAAGCTACAGGCTAGAAAGTGGGAGATTGTGAGTTGAAGTCCTGCCTTAATCACAAAGGTCAGCTCGCTGAACGTGGGCTAGTCACTCTCTCTCAGTCCAACTCACCACATAGGTTTGTTATTGTGGGAATAATAGGAGGAAGGTGTGTTGGATATGTTTGCCACCTTTAGTTATGTCTAAAATAAAAGCATGATATAAGTAAATAATTGGGTGTACAGTGTGCTATGCTATATTATTTCTGAAACTCAGAAAACACAGTCTCTCAAGTACCCACAATGCTACTTGTTAGCTTCTCAGACTGAGTCTGAAGAGAGTTACTTCAGACCTTGTGCTTGAGCAGTGCAGGACCACAATATTAGCGAAAACAATAACAGGTAAGGTAAAGGCAAAGGTTCCCCTCAGACATACATGCTAGTCATTTCTGGCTCTAGGGGGTGGTGCTCATCTCTGTTACAAAACCATTGCTGTCCAAAGACATCTCTGTGGTCATGTGGCCAGCATGACTAAACGCCAAAGGTGCATGGAACACTGTTACCTTCCCATTAAAGTGGTCCCTATTTTTCCACTTGCATTTTTATATGTTTTTGAACTGCTACTGTAGCAGTAGGTTGTAGGTTGACAGAAGCTGGGCTAGGAGCTCACTTCATTATGTGGTGCTAGGGATTCGAACCACTGAACTGCCAACCTTTCTGATCAACAAGTTCAACATCTTAGCCATTGAGCACTGTAAAAGCTAATATTTTCATGTTGTGGTCTGAAACGGAGTTCAGACACTGTTAGCTCTATTTAAACAGTTGAAAGCATGTATTTATAAATGCATGAATGCATAAGCATGTATCAATATGTATGCATATATTTGCAGAAAGAACGATAAGTGTTCCTCATTAGAAATATATTGTTTGGCTTCCATAGTCTTCAAGAAATGCTGCACTATTACTGACTTCATTTGTACAATTTAGAGCAAGAACTATTCCTTTTAGGAAAGCAAAACTATTATAACCTTTTGATCATACTCTACAAAGATAATTTCCATCAATATTATGGCAGCTTCTGTGAGCTCACTCTTAAAAGAACAGATTTTTTTGGGATAATGGACTAAAGCATCTAACCAAGACTGTAACCCAAGAAATTGATTAAACCTTTCTGATACGTCAGTTTTGTTTGAAAGTTTCCATTATGATCAAAGTCTCTCTTTTCTGTTGACTGTTTTTAGTGAAATCTTTATGCAGTTCTTAAATAATAGCCCATCAAATCTGTCAGGGCTGACTCTCTGCTTTGTCCCTCTAATTCTGAATTCTTGAACATGCTGATCTTGGCAAGAAGAGCCCCTTTAATATTTAGTAGAAATATCAAACCATTCCACAAAAACAATTCTGTTTAAAAATATAACTCAGCCTTGAAAAGATCTGTATATGAGAAGAGTTTCCCCCCCTTTGATATTTGAGAGCACAAAAATCATTTTGGAGGGTGCAACATGGGAAACTTTATGTTAAGGCTCCCCACCTAGCCCAACTCTTTCTCCTCCATCTACTTTCCATTTCTCAGGTTTTCCTACAATCAGAAATGAATCCAACAGGGTGCTGCAGCTGCCAAAAAAAGGCACACAGTCCTAGGTAGCATTAATGGGGGGACAGAATCAAGATCAAGTGAAGTCAAATTCCCAGACTGTGGGCCAGATGCGTCATGCGCTGCCCATGCCCATGCCTGGTTTAGTGAATGGGAGAAAAGTCCCATGACATTGCCATGACGACGTGAGCTTGGCACTCCTGTGCTAGTACCACTTTATAATTCTTTGGTAAGGCCACGTTTTGAATATTGCAACCAGTTCTGGTAGCCACAATAGGAAAAAAAAAAGATGTTGAGACTTTAGAAAGAGTGAAGAGAGGAGCAACAAAGACGAGTAGGAGACTGGAAGCTAAAATATATGAAGAGCAATTGCAGGATTGGGTGACATGGTATCAGTCTTCCAATACTTGAGGAGCTGCCACAAAGAAGAGGGGTCTGTTTTCCAAAGCAACTGAAGGCAAGGAATAGAAGCAATGGTTGGAAACTAATCAGAGAAACCCAACCCAGAAATAAGGAGAACTTTTCTGACAGTTAGAGCACTTATTCTGTGGGATGGGTTGCCTTCAGAAGTTGTGGATATTCCATTACTGCAGGTTTTTATAAAAAGAGACTGAACAACCATTTGCTTGAAATAGTATTTGTGGGTTTCCTACTTCTAGCAGGAGGTTAGGCTAGAAACAGGGGTCTCCAACCTTGGCAACTTTAAGACTTGAGGACTTCAACTCCCAGAATTCCTCAAAGCTGGCTAAGGAATTCTGGGAATTGAAGTCCACAAGTCTTTTTTTTTTTTTTAAGTTTTATTTGGGTTTTCACAAAAACAAAATACAAATAAAACATCTTTTTTGAAAATAGCATGGTCCCAGGTTATCACTTCTTCATACAGACGCCAAATTCAATTTCATGCTCATTTTTATATTCTATTCCATATCTTATTACTGTTTTATATTTTCTACATAGTTTTTCCCCTCTTTTAATTTTCTCAACTTTATTTTAATTATCTCATCTCAATCAAATCATTATATATATACTTTTGTCTGTCCTGTTTCAATTTCATATTATCTTTTTTTATTAAACAATTTTTTCCCTGTAGTTACCAATTGGAGTATGACACCTTTATATATTTTATTTTTATCCATTCAAACTCTTATTTAAGCTTCAGTGTATACCTTTAAGATTATAGCATTCAATATAATACATAACTTCCAATCGAATTCTGCTTGGTACATTCTTAAAATACACACTATATTCTTAAAAAGAAAAAAAATTATATATATATACAAATATGTAAATAAAGCACACATTCCATTCCAATTCAATTCTATCATTAATCTTCATTAAAATCTTAACATCTTTAACATTTCTTTTCAATTAAATATCATACTTCCTTGGGAACACTTATAAACTTTCCATAGTTAATTCTTTTTTTCCCATATTTCTCACTTATATTTTTATAAATCATTACTAATAATTAAAAATGTTCCCATTTAATTCTCTCAATCATATTAATTCATTTATTTATTACCAAACATTCAACTACATTACAGTAAATATTTTATTTTAATCATATTTTCTAAAATTATTTCTGTTTATAATATAACAATGCTATCTTATGTATCTTTGCAGAATCCCTTTTGCAATTAAATTTTCACCCATTATCTCTAAACAAGCTTATGGTTATAATCCTTTTATCTTTTCCCTGTTTCTCTATTTCTTGTTTCTGTCTTTTACAACTTCTTTTCCTTGCCTTCTTCCCCCTCTTCTTCTTCCTCCCCTTTTTACCCCCTCATCTCTCTACTTCTAACTCTCTCCTCTGTAATCCCCTCTTCTGTTGCTTTCTAATATTATACTTATCTTTCAAATTGTTCTTCTTTTTGGTTGTTTTTTCTGGTCTTAAACCTTTCACTCTCTTTCCCCCCTTTTCTTTTTTCCTTCGCTTCTTCTTTGTCCCAATCTTCTTGTTCTGCAAGCATTTCTTGTTGTTTCTCATAGTTCCAGATCTCCATTTCTAAGAATTGAAATACGAAGCCAAAAGAACCTCTCCCTTCTTGTGCATCTTCTTTCCATTTTTTAAGTTCCATTTTCAGTTCTTCTAAGAATGATACCATTTTAAAGACTTTTAAACAACCACCCGGTTAATTTTAGTCATCCAGATGCAAAAACCAAAAATCATCAAGTAATCAAAATAATCCAAGGCTGTTTCTTTCTGCTTCTTTTTTCCACTTTCTCTTCCTGGGGTTCTATTATTTTGTGACCAAGTTTCAATTAAGATGTATCTTTGAGGAATCTTGTTGAAATTTCACTGTAAGTTCCTTTTAGTTACAGTTCCATTCCTTAGTTCCAGACAGTCCCTCCATTTTTCCAGATCCTGCTCTTTTATTCTTTTTTTTCTCCTTTCCTGCTTTTAAAACTTTTAAATATCCAGAAATCTTTATTATCCCTTTGACTTTTATTTTCAGCTTAGATGCCTATTAATGTCAAAGTGGAAAAACCTAATCCTTTCCCTTCTCTCTCTCCTTCGCAGCTTCAAAATCTTCTTTGGGAACAATGTTATTAAATTTAAATTCCAGGGTCCCTTATTTGTTGCTTTTGCTGTTTGACCCGGTCAACCAAAACTTTCTCTTCTTATCTTCCTCCTGCACATTATTTTCTGGTCGAGTTCTTCTTTGTGGTGGCCATTTCTGACCACCGCTACAACTGACTTCGGGAAAGAGAGTAATGGCCAGCTGGAGAGGAGAGATGTGGCTCTCTTCAACCCCGCAGGCAGTCTCCCCCTTCTTCACCACCTCTCTGGGGTGGCTTAGCCCTGAAACCAGCCAGCTTGGGGCGCTCCCATGGCGAACACGGATCGAAGCCTCGCAGAGACAAGGTTTCGGTCTGTCGCTGAAGAACCTCAAATCAGAAGCCCCTAGACCACAAGTCTTAAAGTTGCCAGTGTTGGAGACCCCTGGACTAGAAGACTTTCAAGGTTCCTTCCAACTCTATTATTCTGCTTCTTCCCATCATTTCAGAACACTGAGGGGGGTGTCTTTGTGTCTGCCAAAGATTCTTTGCTTTTTTTTTTTGCAAAACAAAATATTAACTTTTCCAAGTAAATGGCAGAAACCACTGTTTCCTGCTTTTCTGAGAGACAAAATATTGAGATCAATTCCTCAATAAAAAAAGCTTGCTAATTAGTAGCAAGCAACTCCAGAAAAGGAAGGAAACTGAAAGAGCTCTAGCAGAATGCAAGATCAAAAGAGAGAGAGAGAAATGAATCAGATTTAGATGCCTAAATTAGAATGGTGCTCAAGGGAAGACTGAGGAGTAAATCCCACAGAGAAGATTTCATAACCCAGCATTAATGCTTTGCATTGCTTAAACTCTCCTGCTTTAGCAAATAGAAAGAAGGGAGACCTATTATTTTTTTGGTCAGAATAATATTACTTAGAAATAACTTTAAAAGATTCAAATATCTCACTAGAATTGCCTTGATTAACAAATTATCAGAAGAAACCAGTTCATTTACAAATATCTGGGTTTAGCCATGCTTCAGGAACCAAACATAGGGCCTTGCTTATCCTTAATTAAACAGCTGAATTTTTCCATCCCAATGTGAATTCAAAAATAGAAGACAAAATACAGAAGGCTGGCTCATATAGAATGTGGCAGCCACTGTTTCTAGGAATGTTCTGAAGGAATCTGCCTGTTTGTCTTGTCTGTCTGTCTGCATATTTATGCTAGCCTTTTGACTAAATGTTCAGTCTCTTCCTACAAACTAGTATTGACAGTTCTTTGGATAGAGAAGACACGCCATATTTTCTATCCATACACTTACAGGATGTACTTATGAAATCACTTGACAAGGTTAAGTAAATAAGTAGTAACAGCATTTGCAAATTCACTAAAACTGGTTTGTGTTATATCTATTTCTGCCTTGGCATTTTGTGGACAATCTAAAGATTTGGTTAATTTATGATTCAATATGTTGTTTGAACCCAGGAAACCAGTTAATTCTTACTCACTTAGAGGTACCAAAATTTCCATAGGTGTGTGAAATTTTATGTGCCCAATTTTTTACAACCTTTTTTTAACCACGGTTGCTAAGTGAATCACTGCAATTGTTAAGTGAATCCTGTGCCGTTCCCCACTGATTTTGCTTATTAGAAGCTGGCTGGGAAGGTTGCAAATGGTGACTACACGACCCCAAAATGCTGTATCCATTGTAAATAAATTGCCAATTGCCAAGAGCTCAAATTTTGATTCACCTGCGGATGTTATAACAGTGATAGATATAAGGATTGTTTGCAAGTCATTTTTTCCCCAATGTCACTGTAACAGTCACTAAATGAATGGCTGTAAGTCAAGGACTATCTGTAAAGTGTATTGCACGAATAGACAAAGACTTTAACCAGATAGTCTTACCACTTTGGGATACAATTTCAAATCTCACAATCCTTTAGATGGGGCAGAAAGAAAGAGGAGCTGGCTACTACTTCAATTCTTGTTCAATTGTTTTTATTATTTACCATCTGCAAGCATCTAATAATATCAGAAGTTCATAGGGGGTATTTTCTATTTGCCTATCCTATAAAATCTAAGGGCCTGATGAAAATATGAACTTGAGAAGTTTCTTAATCATGGTCTAGTGCTGTTAGGACAACTCACCTCAGGACATCTTGCCACGCCCAACTTGCCATGGTCATCTCACCATAGGACAATTCACCTTCACATCAATATTGTCAATATTGTTACTCTTTTCTATACTCTCTTCGAATAAATCTTCATCCATACAGATACATACATCACTGGAATCCTCTGATAGTTCAATATATAAATGGACAACACTGAACAGTAGTGTGGTTGCATTGATATGACATAACATTGTGAGATGGGCGATGGCTTATTTGAATATGCTGTATTCATCACTGTGATTGAAGTTACATCTGACTTGCCTAGTACTTTTTTTTGTTTAGTAGTCGCAGAGGGTGCACTTATATATATATATTATATTATAAAGTATGTTTTCAATTATTGTAGCACAATAGCCTTATTAGTTAGTAGCGGGTTATATATTTCTGATCACAAAACAAATGCTTTAGGAATTCAATTATCAATTCATGCTAATGCTTGCTCAGTAAACAGAAGAAACATATAATATAAATTTGAACAGTGTAAATATAAAGTAAAGTAAATATTCAATCTGATAGAGTGTAGAACTAAATTGCTTATTTTAATCATTTTTTTCTTTTCATTTAAACAGTGATTATAATTCATTAATTGGTCAAGCTATTGTGATACAATCTACTAAAATGGCATTGGTAAGGGAAGTTCACTGCAAAATGAATACATATTTTGAAAGCAATGAAAAATTCCAGTCAAGACTTGTTCTATCAGCTTTCAGTCTTGGGCTTCAAATTTTGGCCTTTATGGTATTTTCATTGTCTCTACAAATTGCTAACAATGGAGAAAGAACTATGAACCATGAATTCAGAAAGCAATATAGTGTGTAATTGTGCTCAAGAGGTCAAAGTCTTTCTATTGCTACAGTAGCTATGCTGGTTACATGCTAAGAATGAGATACCAGGGTGAATTTATTTTTTCAGTGATTATATTAAATATTTAAACACAATTCTCCTTTTAGTGCCTCAGTAGATACTGGATACTTAACAGTTCTGACTTAGACTGTTTTCTCTTAATAGTTTATTCTTTAAAATGTTGACTTAATCATTCTATTTGCTGTATGACATAAATTCTGCTAAGTGAATTTATTTAGCTATAGGTAGACTCTACACTCAGCATTATATTCACTGATGATGAGGAGTAAGAATTCTGGAGGGAAAAAAAAATCCAATATTTAATTTATCATCTCTGCTATTTATGAATGTTGCCCTGGGATTCTAGCAACCAACAGGAAGCATGAAGAGCTTCAGCCATCACACAAGAAAAGCTTCCTCAGTCACAGGTATACAGCACAAAAAGGCAGGGACTTGGCAGCCTAAATGTTGATTTGTGTGTGACTGCTGTGATATGAAATTGTAGACTGCTGAGTTATGATCAATATAAAGAAAAACAGTTGTTTCTTCAGTGAGCTGAAGCCTTAGACTAAAATTCATAGTTAAGAGTAGGTTTTCTCTTCATGCTTCAATCCTGCCAAAATAGATGTCAAAGCTCATACTTCAGATCTCCTTCTGAGGCTTCTCTCTCTTTCTCTCTCTCTCTCCCCCTCCCCCTCCCTCTCTCTCTCACACACAATTTGAAGACTCTGCAGGATAACTGTAATTATAATGCCTTGAATAGCACATTGTCCTACCTTTTAATTAGTTAGCAATATATCAGAGGGTCTTGTCTGATGTCTGCAAAACATAGCAATTGTTGGTGAAGACAAATTGTGAAAATGTATGTATAAAAAAATGCACTGGCTAAATCTTTCTAATGATGTTATAGAAACGTTCTCCTGGACAGAAACTCATAATTTCAATATACAAATAAGAAATTTCGTTTTTAAATGTTAAAAAAAAGAACACCTAGCCATCTCTACATTCTTTTTAGTTCCTATAGTGCTTGAATAAAAATATTGTCTACACTATATGCTCTGAATTACAGTTTTATCCTTGCAGTTACTTGATTTGGGGGAGGGGGAATATCAAAATATAGACTTGTTCATTTGTTGTTTGAAATATTAGAGATAGAAATACACAACAGTAGTAACAGTGGTTAAGAGTTTTAGTAATCTCACATATTTTCAAAACTGAATTTAGGATTTTGTTTATTTTTCTGGCAAAAGATGTATGCTAGGTGACTGTTTCTGTTAATGTTCATTTAGGATGGTAAAGCTCCAATCCAACCCCAGCAAGATCAATGGCAAAAATTCTTTACATTCTTAGTGCCTCTGCTTAACAGCTAAATGAATTATAGGCACCAGAAGAAAAGGTCTGTTGTGTTGCTGTACTTGTTGCTTTTCTTACATATATTGCTTATCTTATCCTTTAAATAGTTTGTTATTTTTGCATTTTGAATAATGACTTGATTACAATATTTAGTTAAATATTATTTACATAAACTTATACATTAATAACAAAGAGCTATCCTAGAAATATATTTTGAATTTTTCTGCTTCATTAACCTGTGCATACTTTTTGAGGAATAAGCCCCATTCATTTCAATGGAATTTCCTTCTTATTTGACATACATGGCATTCCCAACATAAGTAAATGCACTTCTAATCCAGTTATAATCTACATAGAGAATTTATCTTCTTCTTAATATGTCTTGTGTTTCTTATAGTGTAAGTAAGAAAGGGACTCAGACCTCAACATTGTGTAACTTTCTTTGCAACCATACAAAGGTGATTTGCAGTTGTTTTCTTTCAGCTAGGACGTTTTTTTTTTTTTTTTAAATTATCCAGTTCAACACATAGTCTTGGAATTTCCTAACTGCCTCCCTTCCAAGTATTACATAGGGTTGACCCTACTTAGTTTCAAAGATCAGGCAACCACAGCTATCTGTTGCCACCTGCTGATCAATCCTCACACTGGCAGGGATAATGGGTATGAAAAGGGATGACTTTTATATAAGGAAACACCCTTTTCTAAATTGTGGAATAATCCGCCACACCGCTTTATTTAACATCTCATTTTACCTTATGCCTTTTATTTAAAAGTATAAAAATATACTGTTACCATAACCTTAAATACAAAAACATGTGTTGTTTTATAAATTGAAATGTGTTTTTCTCCCAAAACTTTGCTTTCCTCCCTGCTAATCTACACTTCAAAACCATTTAAATATATTATGAGTAAAAACTAAGATTCTAGCTTTGTTTGTATGTAATGGAAACCAATATAACAAATGAAAAAAGTCATTACATTTGGCCAGCAGAAGTGAAGTTTTCCACACTCCTAATCTCATATTATTTCTTTTTTATCCTAGACAGGATTTGATATGGTTCTAGTTCTCATAATTTTTTTTTAACAAATTTTATTCAGTTTTTCTCATTAAAAACAAAAATCTCTTTTTAGTGGACAACATATTTCCGGGTCATCACCTTTACATACAAATATGACAGCAATTATACATTCATAAATGCATACTTAATTCTATTATTACCTTTTCCATTCCAAATTTTCAGTAAGGAGAGAAACAAACACATTAATTCTAGCCTCTTTCATTAATTTCAATCGAAACATTTTTTCGTTTCGTTTCAATTATTTCAAATATAATCCTTTAATATTTATTTTAAAAATAAAGATAAACAATATGTGTTTGAATAATAATAATAATAATAATAATAATAATAATAATAATAATAATGTCTCTCCTTGCTTTTAATAGTCTATGTTAACTTATTAATTTAGTTGGTCCTTTAGTCTGTCATATTCCCTTTCCATTACACATTCTTTTTATAAATTCTAGATTAATATAAATTTTAACACTAAAAAAAGAGAAAAAAGTATAGGTTTCCCCCCTTTTACTGCTTTGAGTGTGACACCTCAATGATTAAAATATACCTTTATTCCCTCATCTTGATTCCCAATAAACCATTATTTTTAAGAAGTTACAGTAATAATCATTACATCTTTTCATTTGGATTCTGCAGCATATTTGCCCCCTTAATTTTTAATAAGGATTATCAGTATCTATATTACCCTATTTTCTAAATATTTTTAATTGCAGAAATATTCTTATTACCCCTTGTCACCCTGCAGAATCCCCTTTTTAATTCATCAATCATTATCTCTGAAAAAACAATTTCTTTTCAACATTTTACTATTTCCGTATTTCTTTATTCCATGCACCTGTTTCTTACTGCTTCTCCTCCCCCTCTTTTCCCCATATCTTTTCTCATTCCAATTTATATCCCTCTCTTTCTTAATATCTTCCTTTCTCCCTTTCTGCTGGGTCTTTCTGCCTTTCCTGACTTCACAGGTATTCCCCCTTTTGATTGCCTTCTTAAATCTCAACTTTTTAACCTTCCTTCTTTCTCCACTTCTTTGTAGTGTTCTTTGTGTTACTTGTCTATTTAAAATGTCTTTTCCTTGAATTGATTCCTCTGAAGCTCTTTCTTCTTGTTCTTCAATCACCATTTCCATTTTTTCTAACACAGAGCAAAGTGATTCACCTCTTTCCTGTAGTAATTCTCTCATGTTTTTAAGTTCCATTTTTAATTCCTGAAGAGATATCATCATTACGCACTCTTATATTTTATGATTGTTAAAGTCCACAAAAAACAAAAACAAAACACTTTTACCTTTCTTCTTTCAATTTTCTAAAGTTCTCAGTTATTCCAGCCCAGGGTCTATACCAAAAACATCAATCAATCCCACAGTCAGTCTTTCCCTGCTTTTTCCTTTATTCTGGTTCTGCTTTCACTTTCTAAGATTCTTACTTTGTTTCAATATTTCTTTAATGTTATATCCACACAAGTTCATTCAGAAACAGGATACTTTCCGTTTTGTTTGAGCTCAAGCTTTTGTCAAAAGGTAGCACTCTCCATTATACAAAGTCTTCACCTTTTCCCCTTCTTTTTTATTTAGGGTTTTTCAAACCTCAATATTCCAGCACAGTCCAGTCTCCAATTTGTAAACATTATTATTATTTGACAATTTTAAGTCCAGCTTTATTTTATGCCTGTTTATTCCCAAAATATTTTAGTCCAATTTAACTAAATCTTTAGTTCCAGTTTCTTCCTTTCCTGGTTTGAAGCCCCACTTAGCTGTCAAAAAAAAAATTTTTTTTTCCTGTCCCTTTGTAATTTCGCTGCTCACTTTTCTTTTCTTAAAAATTCCATGTTACCTTAATCCTGGGGTACTTTTGTTTAGTTGTATTGCCCAGTTGTCCCGATTCAGATGTTATCCACCTCTTTCTTCCCTCCTGCACAAATCTTAATCCAGCTGAGTCCTTCTCTTCAGGCTGGCCATTTTAAACATCGCTGCAGTCGTCTTCGCGGGGGGGGGGGGAGACCAAGCCCGGGTGGAGATGAGGCTCCCTTCAACCTGGCTTGCGGCTTCCCCTTACTCCACTGCCCCTCCAAGGAAGCTTCAGCCCCTAATCGTAATGATCGGGGCTCTCCAATGAAAGAGCACGAACCATAGCCACTGAGAGTCGCGATCTACGGTCCATCAGCGAGGAGGCTCCGCCTTCTTCCTAGTTCTCATAATTTTCAATACACTTTTGGAAGTTTTCAGAAAGATATTATACACTTTGTGTTTTCTAGCTTTATACAAAGTCAAACTCTGTAAAGTGGCTGGATATGTAAAGAAACCTTTTTGGAGTGTTAAAGCAGCTTCTCATTTCACTTCGCTGTTTTAAAGTCTAGCTCCGGTATGCAGTGAAAGCGTGCTAAATATCTACCTACTTCTCAATATATAACCAGTTTTTCCTTAAATTTACATCATGTTCTTAACTGTAGTGTCTGCAACCCTTCCACAAATACAGCAATTATATACTCTTGTTTTTCATCTTCACAGATTCAAAGCAGAGTAGTATCTCTATCTATCTATCTATCTATCTATCTATCTATCTATCTATCTATCTATCTATCTATCTATCACAATAATAATAAGTTTAGTTTTGTCATTGAAAGGCTTGCATGATTTGCTTATTTATCTTAAAAAAAGAGAGAAAGTTGATTTCTTAAATGTGGAAGTTAGACTTCTTTTGATCACATATATCAAATAATAGTTTCCCTAACATTCATAGTAACAAATGTTTTTGTCTAACATTTCCCTACAAATTTATTAGGTTAAAAATATATATAATGAACTAGAAATATTCCAGCGCATCATATCTTTTTACTCACCATTTTAGCTTGTCTTTCTTTTCTTTAAACCAGGGCTGACAACCTTTCATTGTCATTAAGCCCTTGATATTTTGGGACCAAGGGGCATGGGACAATAGGCACATTAAGGATACATAATGCGTAAATATGTGGATGGGTCCATGATAGGGGTGAGGGTGAGGTGGAAGTCATGAGTATGTTTTTCTTTTGGAAATTGTGTTAAGCCTTTTTAAAAAAACAAACAAACCATATACCATAGCTTTCATGAACCTTGTTATTTAAGTGGGTTCTGTCCCTTGAATCTATGTAAGTTTTACATGTAATATTATTTCCTAATAATATTTTTGAGAATTTGTCAAGATGCAATGCAGTTCTTGGGGAAAAGGTAAGAAAACCTGCTTATTAAAAAAAAAAAAAATCTTCTAAATTTGAAGCTGGCATATATCTGCCTCAAATTTCAGTTGAACAGAATTAGTTGGTGACACTTTAGTTTGGTCTGAGGATCTAGCCACTGGAGTGTCAAACTGAGGTGCAAAATAAACAAATGTCCTATGTAATCATCCAGTCCTCATTGATCTCAATGTTTTATGCGTGAGAGGGGAGGATTAAAAGTGTCTGGAAGAGTTATGGTGAATGTTCTTTACTAAATTACAGTTTGCTTTGTTATCCAATGGAAAGTGAAGGGGAACCTTCTAGCTGACAAAAACAATAACAGTCACACTTTAAAAATATTTTTTAAAAAGGCTGCTTACCGGTGGTGTGCTGAAAATATAGAACGACGAACCTTTCAGTGCCAGGAACTTGAATGTATACAGTTGCGGGGAGTCTTCTCCTTGGAGCCTCTCATTCACCCACCCTATATGTATCACCTTCAGTGAACAAAAATGTTTACAAATTAATTTCAATTTACTATTCCTGTAGAGCAGGGGTGTCCAACCTTGGCAACTTTAAGACTTATGGACTTCAACTCCCAGAATTCCTCAGCCAGCTGGCTGAGGAATTCTGGGAGTTGAAGTCCAGAAGTCTTAAAGTTGTCAAGGTTGGACACCCCTGCTGTAGAGCATCTAGTCAATATGTTTTTCATGCATAGATCTATATGCTTTATCCATAAATTCTGATCCAGCACCTTAAAGTTATTGTAGATATTATAGCAAAGAATTGCCCCAATTTTAAGGAATGCACATAATCCTACAATTATGGGAAACTGAACAACACAGAACAGCGAGACAGATTTGGAGGCAGAAATATATGTATGTTATAGCTACAGAACACACGAGGCCAAGTTAAAGCACTTGTGTTGTATGATTAACACATACAAGGACTTAGTTTTATTATTTCTTTAATGAAGAACATTCCATGGAAACTTAAAGTTTTTAGTTCAAAATCGGAATATCAGAATATTGGAAAATCTCAGGGGGATCTTCAGCTGATACAACATACGTGGACACTACAAACCCAATAATACATTAAGGCAGAAGCTTATCCACCCAGACACAAAAACCCAGGCACAAACTGAGCAACGTGGTATATGAAGTACAGTGCAATGAGCCATGTCCAGATTTGTACATTGGGAAAACAAAATAACTACTTCATAAATGCATGGCACAACATAGGAGAACAAATCAATCAGGACAAAATTCAGCAGTCCATCTGCATTTAAAAGACAAAGGCCACTCTTTTGAAGATAGCAAAATTCACATTTTGGACAGAGTGGATCGCTGGTTTGAATGAGGATCAAAGAGGCCATCTATGTCAAAATTAATTCTCTTAACAGAGGGGGGGGATGCAACATCATCTCTCTCAAGTCTACAACACAGTCCTTTCAACAGTTCCAAGAAGGCTCCACACCCATTTGCACTACTCAGATGACCCTGATGACACAGATAAACCTCCAGGTGGCCCCAATGACTCTCTAAAAGAATGCAAATGACCAGTTGTCTGGAAGGAGTATTCTCCACCATCCAGTCAGAGCTGAAGAAACTTTTTGAATGAGAAGTGAAACATCTTCAAATAAAAACCAGAAAGTCCAGTTGCCTCTTGAAAATGCACTTTTGGGGCAACCGTGACCTGGACGACTGAGAATCTCCATAGACATTTTTGTCCAATATTCTACAAATCAACTGCCCACCCAAAAACACAGACTATTATTAGTTTTGAATGCAGAGAAGAATTGGCCACAGATCCATCACTTAAGTTCTTTACACATATTAATTCAAATTAGAAAAAAACTTTTAGAATGTACAGAACTGTTTGATGAGAGCAGTCTTCCTTATAAAGTAGACCAGATCAAGAAAGAGATTCCATGGAAGATTCAAAATTACTTTTATTTATAGTGGCTATACTGACATAATCTTGCAACTCTGATTGCACTTCCCATCCTCCCTCTTTTATATTTATATTATATTATGTTTTAGTAATCCTCCTTCATCCTTTAGACTTAAGCAATGTGTCCTTTTGATAATGGATCTTCTTATTTCATCATTGTTTTCTTTACTCTCCACATGAGCAGCCATGTTCTCCATCTGTACTACACACACAGTCACAACTTCTGTCAAACCCCTTCAGTTCTGCACCGATGAAGCAGATCTGAAGACACAGTGAAGGTGGGTTGAATGAATTTAGAGAGAACAATTTAAGGAACTCCAGCTCTTCTTTATAATGATTTGTATGATTCACACATTCAACCAAGCTGCAAGCTTCATAAAGTGACCCAGAAGAGTTGCCCTTTCTTCCAAAGAATGAATTTCTTTAGGAATTCAGTCTATAGTGCTGGATAAAGACTGATAGCTCAGTCCTTGGGGCCAATCAGCATAGCTCCAGCTATGCTGGAGTATCTAGTGTTGTTGGGGTTGCCAATACTTTTGTGCAATGGATATGGATCAGAAGAACCACAACTGTTTGGTCAGCCATAGCAAAGCTTGTCACTATTCATGGGTATAAACATTTGGGGGAAAGACCACACTCTTTAGATCAGGGGTGTCAAACTTATATCATCAAGGTGACATCATGTGATGTATCGGGACTTCCCCCCCCTTAACTAAACTGGGCACAGGAGGGGCCAGCATGTGACACATCTGGCCTGTGGGCTGTGAGTTTGACACCCCTGCTTTAGATGGATTCTGTCAGGCCAGAATAAACATCTGTCCCACTTAAATGATATTGCACAGTCTGACTATAGAAACAGCATTTAGAGAAAGTAACAATATTTCTAATGGCGTTGAAGGGCTGGGGAAAATATGAGTGATGATAACGTCTTCATTCAAGTTGAAGGTTAAGACCAACCTTGAAAAGAAAGAAGTGTCTGGAGAAGGAATTTTAGTCCCTATGAAAAATAGCAGTGGGTCTCTTTATAAGGCACATTCTCCTGCTTGACAACCTGACACAATTTTTGTTTCAAACTTTAGTAGATGGATTTAGTAGATGGATTTAGTAGATGGATAAGATTCCTGGCATCTTATCAGATGTTGTTATATAACTTGTTAAGTAAGGAAGAAGGTCTTGATAGACATGAAATTTATGAAGCCAAATGACACAAGCTGCTTATCAGACCCCTGGCAGAAGATTCAGAAATGAGAGAGAACAGCAAGGACCAAAGCTGAAGAGGCGCCCAAAACGACTTTATCAAGATTGACTGGGCAGTTGCCCTGAAAAATTACAGTTAAACTAAGGAGAGTTGAGTAGTCATCAGTTAGGGTCAGCTAATGGGCAGTGTACCCAAAGCGCCTAAACTAATCAAAAGCTATACATAGGACCTACCAAACTTTTGTAAAAGGTCCTTGAGCACTCAATTCTTTGGAGGGACTCAGATGCTGAACACAGGGGTTTTTTTCCCCTCCCCCTTCTCATCTGCAGTTACAATTTTGCTTAGACTTCTTTGTTTATTGTTTCTGGTTGTCATTGTATGGCAAAGTAGAAACTGACAGAATAAAAAGCACAGATACCTATTCTGGATTTTTGTGCTTTTGAGAGCCAGATCACCAAAGCCAGAGAAAGACTTATATGGTAAAGTGGAAATGACTAAGGAGTTGCAGCTACAGTATCAACAAGAACGTTCCAGAGATGTGCAATTGCCACTAAAATATTTATGTAAGCCTATTAAAGGAATCTAAAATCCCAGCTCTTCCCAAACTTGTCCTGCAAATGTTGAAGGTTCGAAGCAAGTTTCGGTTGGATTTCAGGGAAAAGTATAATTCTCACAGACTTTCCCAGTCTTAGGATGTAATTCATTTTTGGCTTCTAGATGTCATGTATCTTAGTCTCAGTGATATGAGAGATCATCCTAGTCCATGGGTCACTGATTCTAGGAGTTGGCTAAATAAATTCACATGTAAAGACTGGGCACATTTTGTTAGGTCAAACTCTGCCCAAATGACAGGTTAAAAAAAAAAAAAGCTTCCATTTTTGTTTAGAAGTTTACATGTTGAAGTTTCAATGTAATTTTGAGTTCACCTACCATTAAGAATAATTAAATACCTTGAAAAGAGAGCTGTATAATTCCCCAAGAGGAATGTTTTCAACTACTGTACTTTGTTGAAGAAGTTAGATTTCCTGGCATCCCCTTATAGATGTCATAGAAGTCATATAGAATAGATAGTTTGGAATGCAGTTAGCAAAGAAGTCAATCTGCAAACTCTGGGAACTAGAACATGAAAACTTAATTATGGAAGTGAGATGGGTGGTACCTAAATTTGATAAATAAAAAAATAAAAAAGACTATAGTGAAAAAAAAACAAACAAAGTAGGAAAGTCCTTACTTGCAAATAAGAGACTATCTGTACTGGAAACAGTTAATCTTTGGAACAAGAATCCAAAAATTCTAGTTAATAGTAAAAGGAAGGTAAAGGTTGTAACATGAGACTTGCAGAAAAATCTCTACTTTCAGGCAAAATCTCTGTAATAAAAGCAGAACATTTCCTTTGCTTTTCTCCAACTTTTTCTTTGCAGAGGACTAGACACCTGCCCCACTTTGATACCTTTTAAAAATTTTTATCAAGATGAAAAGTATCTCCTCTTTGTGTCACTAGAACTAGTCCTTCCTTCCTTCCTTCCTTCCTTCCTTCCTTCCTTCCTTCCTTCCTTCCTTCCTTGAATGTCACCATCCCACACAACCCCATTGCAAAAACCAAAAGAAGAGAAAGAATTATTTCCTCCCAAGAAGTTCTGGTGAATGTCAACTACAACATTATGATGCACCATCATTCTGGACAAGCACTTCATCCCAATCTTGATCACTCCCCCTAAAGGCCTGGTCACACTGCAAGAACTTTGCTATAGCGGTCCTTGAACGTTGAAAAAAAATCATCACCGCTCGTAACCGTTCACCACCGTTTAACAGAAGTTGGCCTCCGTTAAGGCAACGCCATATACGCTCGGCCTCCGCTGATGGTTCCTCCTACCGCTCCGAAAGTTTTGAGCTGCACAAAATATTGCGAGCGGTGAGGAGCGCACAATTTTCCGCTCCGGCAAAGTTCACCACTGCTCCAACAATGCCCGGTCAAAGTTTGTTGCCGCTAGATGCAAGTTCGTGGACGCTTGGGTCCGCTAGGCCAACGCAGAAATCTTCAACGCTGGACCACCGCTGTTTTGCAAGCTTTGCCCGGGCGGTGATTAAACGTTGCACTAACTTTGGTGGAGTGGTTGTAAGCGTTTTACGAGCGGACACGGGATTCCTGGAACGGTGTCAGGCATTGAAGCAGCGATCCATTGCAGTGATGAACTTTGGTTTGGCGTTGGTATGGAGGTGTTGGAGCGGAACCAGAATTTGCCTATAAATACGGGGAGAAATGGACCAGTAGCCCTTTTGGAATAGGCCTTGAGTCACAACACTAACAACATCACAACACCATCAGTGTGGTAGTCAAAGAAGTGGTAAAGGCCATCATTGAGGAGTACACAGATGAACTCTTGTTTTGCCCAACAACTGAAAAAGGATGGAGAGACCTGGCTGAACAATGATACCAGCGATGGAACTTTTCCCACACAGTTGGTGCCATTGATGGCAAGCACGTGGCATATAAAGCTCCTCAACTCTGGCTCAGAATTCTACAACTACAAAGGTTTTTTTTCATTATTAAGTAAAGTAGTCAAGAATAGTTTAATAAAAATGCTGTTTATTAAAGATCAAAGCTTTTGAGACCACCCAAACACAAAAGTGCACAACAATAAACAACAAACATCAAAACAGCTGACCAGCTCAACCTTTAAACAAAAATCACATGAAATATCTGAGCAGTCCCTTCAACACATTTCAAACAGTCTCAATTCTCCTCGGTGGTGGCCCTTATCTCTGCAAGTACATCAGCAGTCCTTTGAGATGAGGTGGTGATTGATAAGGGTGGAGCGTTCATCTCCTGCCTCTGGAGGTCCTGGAGAATACCCCCCTCGCTGATGGTGCTCATGTTGGTGTGGTTACTGGAGGAAAGGTTCGGCATGTCTGACAACATGAGGCCTTCGTTGGAGCTCCTTGGGGTGGAGGATGGCTGGCTGACTCCGGGTGTCTGCAATTGCTGGAAGAGCTGAGGCTGATGCTGAGGCTGAGACTGTTGGCGAAAGTGGAAAGGCTCCTGTTGGAAGCCGTGATGCTGAGGCTGGAAGTAATGCGGCTGCTGCTGCTGGTAGAATGTGTGTGTGGGTGAAAGTGCGAATGCTGGACGTGGTGGAGCTGGAGGAATGGGGTGGGACATGGGTCGCTGCGTCTCGTGGAGGATGGCCGTCATCCTCTCAACTGTGAGCTGGTACTGGGCCTCAGGTAGCCGTTGGAGAGACTGGGACATGTACGTGATGAAGGGCTGCCTTGCATGGCTGATCTCTTGGGCTTGGACCAGTCTCTCCATGAGGGCGTTGGTGGCCTTCATACAATCTCTAATCTCCAGCATTGCAGGGGAGTCTTCAGGCTCGCCTTTGGTGGCGCCACGGCGTTGTCTGGTGGTGGTGGAGGCAGGAGCTGGTGAGGGGTTGCCCATGGACCTCGAGACTGCCGCTTGCATTTCAATGAGCGAGAGTGAGCCCTCATTCCCTTCCTGTTCCTCGATGTCATGGGAAGGCTGGCAAGAGGTGCTGGCCGACGCTGAGGGCTGGGCTGCTGGAGCCTGGCTGTCTACAGGTTCCGGTGTGAGGAGTATGCATCTAAGTGGCCGACCTTTCCTGGGCTTCACCTCCTTGTGCAGGAAGGCACAGTTCCTCTGGATGAACAGTTCTCTGTCCGTCAAGTTCGCTGCAGCCTGGCCAGACTTCTTGGTGAGAATCTTAGTGTAGAGGTCCCGGACTGACTTCCACCATGTCCTGAGAGCTTCAGCTCCCTCCTCAATGTCCAGCTCTCTTGCCTTCCTGGTCCAAAGCTCCGTCTTCTTCTTTGTATCCTTGTAGTTGGTGGCCCCCTTCCTCCAAATAAATTCGTGCTCCCGGATCCACTCGATGAGTTGCTCCTGAGTGTCATCGTCGAGCAGGAGGACCTTGCGGCGAGACTTCTTCTGAGGCTGACACTGTTTATCGTTCTTCTCCAAGTATGGGTGCTGAGAGTCAGAGTCTGAAAAATATAGCAATTGAATAAAAATAATATTAATAAATAAATAAATTAAACATATATTATTTAGATCAACTTGTATTGATTACATAATCGAATATCCTTCGGATCACCTAATTCGTCCGACTTGACGAATAGAGGGGTTTCGTAATGTAGTCACATTTTATGCACACATCTTTGTTAAATTTTCAATGAGAAAATAGTTTTCTCCTGATAACAAACAATCACATTCAAACATTGTAATGGATGGAATTATTGTCACCCGCAGTCCTTGTTGCTAGGTCGGACAAGCTACAATGTTTGTCCGACTTGGCAACACTAATGTATGCAATTCGCCTTCTAACTATTGTGATGTGGTTGTCTTTTGACAGGTGAATACATATTTTGTCTTGGGGGAAACATGAATAAATTTGACTACATTACAAAACTCCTCTATTGAAAGTCTAGTTTTTCATTGCATTCATCACACTATAATTACCTTCAGCAGCAGCACGGCCCTCCTCAGGTTGTTCATCACCAGGGGGTAGCTCCTCACCATCAGGCTGGTCCTGTGTCAGGGCCTCCTGGGGCTCATCATCAGAGTCTGCAAAATATGCAACATGAATAATAAATGAGCAATGACAATTAACGTGAAAGAAAGATTATGGTTATTATTATTATCATCATAATTATATTAAATTTCATACATTTTCATTGGTGATTACCTTCATCAGCAGCTGCCCCTGCCTGGGCGATGGTAGCAGTGGTTGTGGCTGTGTTAGCAGTGGCTGTGCTAGCAGTGGCTTCTGGTGTGGCCTGACTGGTCTCTGCAAAATATAACAATGGAATAATAAATTAAAGAGAATGGTTGAGGTTTCAAATTTTTCTTCACGCAACCAGTGGCCCACATATATTTACCTGACTCCACTGCTACCTGCATCTTCTTGGAGGCTGCTGCCTTTCCTCCTCCAGCCTTCCTCTTCTTTTGTGGACGTCCCATGATGAACTTCTATCAAAACTCTTTGAGAACTTCCGTACAGCTCCGTTACGGTAGTCCAAAGCGGCACGTCGCAATTACTTAAAACCCCCACCGAGCCAACGCACGCATGCGCAGAACAACACTTTATCAACGCTCGCATCACCGCTAAACCAACGTTCCCTACCGTTAAACCAACGCTAAAGCAACGTCGGCTTCAGCGGTGCACCGCTAAGGCAACGCCCGTGTTTTCGAATTTTTT
The DNA here is from genome assembly GCA_033807585.1 of Hydrophis major. NCBI lineage: Eukaryota > Metazoa > Chordata > Lepidosauria > Squamata > Elapidae > Hydrophis > Hydrophis major. Next base: position 266,088,574 of record CM066328.1, read on the forward strand.
TCAAATTTTGTGCGCGGTGATGAGCGGTGTCGAAATTTGTCCCCCTCTTCCTACCGTTCAAGGACTGCTATAGCAAAGTTCTTGCAGTGTGACCAGGCCTTAAGGCTCAAGAGTGGATAGGCAGTGGGAACGTGTTTATGCCAGCTTGAGAATCAGGGGAAGACAGAAAATATTTAATTCAGCCTCTAGATAAGGCTCCACCGGTTCAGAAATTGCTTTGGCTCTAAAACTCTTTTTGAATTCCATGTGTATGCCCGAAGAGCAGTTGGTAAGGAAAATGCAGCATTTCAGGGAGAACTATCTTGAAGTCTTTATTATACCTAGTAACCTATATTATTTCCAGGATTTCTTAATTTCATTACATTGTAATCAAAGACTAAACACATCCATCCTGTTTATCTGACTATTTATATAAACTGTGACAACTACTATTTGTGCACCTGTGTTCTAAAACTGGAGTTGGCTGCTCAGGTGATGCTTTGAGGAGCTGATTTTCAGAAAGTAACTATCATGGCTGCATTAGTACCTGAGGGTTATCCCTAATGCATATTATTGACAACAAATAATTATCTTTTGATAATCTGAAGTGAAAAAGTATCTGGCTGAAAACTGAAATTCATATTTAAAATGAGATTTATATGTATATTAAGATGAGATCAGTCATCAAGTATCTTTTAATCTGATATTTCATTAACAATGTGCTTGGAAGAAGTAATAATGGACATAAATATTCCAAGGTTTCTCTAGTTTCTTTCCATAGTGGTCATGCCTTCATTTGGAAGTTATCCATGGGTTTAACATGTCTGCCTCAACATATGCAATATATAAGTCCTCCAACATTATTTGCCTTGCCTGCATATGTAGCCTCTATTCTGCCTCAGGATGATTCTATTTTGGGAAAGTTGAAGTTTAGCATTTGATGTACTTCCTGCTAATTATAAGAAATATTCATTCCCTAATGTGAAGCAGGGTAGGTGAGTTTTGACAAGTTCAGCCACCTGTCAAAACATGAACTGCAGGTTGGATGAGGTTTTCTATCTCTCTTGCTTTCTTGGGAAGTCTCATTTCATAGATCAGTAGAAAAGACTCTTGTCGTGTCCGTGAAAAGACGCTCAGAGTCGGTGACTTTCATTCAAAGCTCTTTATTTACAATGGGGAACCGAACCGGCGAAAAGTAAAAAGCCCGCGGCTTTTATACTTTTCGCTGCGGCGGCCGCGGCCAATGGCAGCGATTCAAGTCTCCCGCTCTTGGCTTGAACCAATCGCGGGAGACTTCAATCGGGCCAATCAGCGCGGCTCGCCTGGCCAATCAGAAATCCCCGCGCCTTAGCCAATCAAGGCGCGGGGATTTCGAGTATGCAAATTCAGGACATAACACCCCTCCCCTCTTGGTATGGTCCATCACGTGGTGTAGTCACGCAGGTAGGCGGGGCTCCGTCGAGTCCTAGTTGACCTGCGCAACTCACTTGCAAGCTGTAACTCGGCCGGAGCGGTCATCTTTTTGGCTGCTCCTGCCTCTGTGCGAACCGGCTGGATAATCGGGCCGGTTCTTTCACCGTGGCTCCCGCCTGGGCCTACCGGGTCGGTTGAGCTACGGATTTCGCCGCTCCCGCTTGGCTTCTCCGAGTCGGTAGAGCTGGCCAGGTGGTTCTTCTCCGGAGGGGACTCGCGATGGCTGTGTTCCGGTGAGTATTTTTGGTTTATTTTTTCCTGCGATTGTTTATCCGGGTATTCCCTCCCCCCTTGGTTCGTGTCTTGGGGGTTGAGGTCAGTCGCTGTTCGTGACCTGAGCTGGTCGATGTGTCGCTTCCAGGCTCGCCCATCGATGGTTTGGAGCCGGTACGACCTAGGACCAGTGACCTGAGTTATGACGGCTGGGATCCATAGGGGGTCCCCCGTCATATTCTTTGCGTAGACTAAGTCACCTGGGTCAAATGTCCGGTACCTGGAACTGGAGTCTGGGGGCCGCTCCGGGTTATAGGTCGGGTGTAACCTGTCGAGTGGGGACCTCAGCTTTCTGCCCATTAGAAGTTCTGCAGGGCTCTTGTTAGTTGTGGTATTGGGAGTGATGTGCTGTATGAAGAGGAGTTTGTTGATTTTGTCGCTGATCTCCCCGTGGTCCATTTTCCGGAGGGTCTTTTTCGTAAACTGAACCATTCGTTCCGCCCTGCCGTTCGCCGCCGGATGCGCCGGTGCTGTTAATGCGTGGCGGATACCCCTCTCCGCCAGGAACCTTTCAAAATCGATGGAAGTGAACTGGGGCCCGTTGTCTGAGACGACGACGTCTGGGAGGCCGTGCGTGGAAAACAGTTTACACAGTTCTTTAACGACGGCCTCTGTGGTAGTGGATTTCATGTCGCTGACCTCCAACCAATTGGAGTACGCGTCAACTGTGATTAGAAAGGTATGCCCATTTGTGGGACCAGCAAAGTCTAAATGAATTCTAGACCAGGGCCCCCGTGGTGTCTCCCAGTCCCGGATAGGTGCAGCGGGTGGGCTGGATCTGGTCTCCTGGCACCGGTGGCATTTGGCGACCTATGCCTCAATCTGCTTGTCCATCCCCGGCCACCAAGCGTAACTCCTGGCCAGGGCTTTAGTCCTGACGATGCCAGGATGACCCTCATGTAGCATTTCTAAGACCCTCTCTTGTAATCTGTCCGGAATGACCACCCTGTCACCCCACAAAATACATCCTCTCAGTAGTGAGAGTTCAGTCTGGCGCTGTCGGAATGTTTTAAAAGTCTCGTCATTGTCTTTCTCCGGCCAGCCTTTTTCTAACCAGTGTAAGATTCGCGCCAGATGCCTGTCCTTAACGGTTTCTCTGGCAATGTCTGATGCTGTAATAGGTAAGCTCTCGATACTTAGGGTGTTTGTTGTTGGTGCTGGGTCAGGTTCAGAGTCAGGTAAAGGCGAGCGGCTTAAAGCGTCCGCGTGCGAAATTTTCTTACCTGGCTTGTGTAGCAGTTCGTAACTGTAGGCTGCCAGGAATTCGGACCATCTTGTCATCCGGGGTGACAAGATGTTTGGCGTGGCCCGGTTTCCAGCGAGGATGCCCAGCAACGGCTTGTGATCTGTCACAATGGTGAACGGGCGGCCGTATAGGTATTCGTGGAAACGCTTAACGGCGGCAACTATAGCCAAAGCTTCTTTGTCCAGCTGGCTATAGTTTCGTTCCGGTTTAGTCAGAGTCCTGGAGAAAAAAGCGATGGGTGCTTCTCTCTGGTCGGGGAGGGTGTGGCTGAGGACAGCGCCGACGCCGAAAGGTGATGCGTCGCAAGTGACAGCTAACGGCAAGGTTTCGCTGAATTGCATCAGGACGGCGTCGGAGGTGAGGAGGTCTTTGGTTTTTTGAAAGGCGGCTTGCTCTCGTCTCCCCCAAGTCCAGGCTGCCGTCTTGTCCAGGAGTCTATGTAAAGGTTCCGCCGCCGTTGCCTTTTGGGGTAGGAAAATATTATAAAAATTCAGCAAGCCTAGGAACGCTTGTAGTTCCGTTTTAGACTTTGGGGTGGGGGCTTCCTTGATTGCTTTCACTTTTTTAGTCGTAGGGTGAATGCCATGCCGGTCTAGGAGATAGCCCAAAAACTCTACTTGCTTTGTACATAGTTGGCATTTTTCTCGTTTGACTTTAAGTCCTGTTTCTTTAAATTTTGTTAAGACTTGTCTGAGTCGGTTTTCCAATTCGGCTTCGTTTGGCGCCGCCACTAATACGTCATCGAAATAGGGCACCAACCCCCTTGATGCCCTGTAGCAAACGTTCCATCAGGCTCTGAAAGATGCCTGGTGCCACGCTGACTCCAAATTGGAGTCGGTTACACTTGAAGGCCCCCCGATGAGTCACGATTGTTTGGGCTTCCGCCGTTTTCTCATCTACAGGTAGCTGCTGATATGCCTGGGCGAGGTCGAGCTTGGCAAAGACTTTGCCCCCTCCCAGTGAGTGCAGTAAATGTTGCACTATTGGGACTGGGTAGGCGCTTTGTTGCAACGCGCCATTTAGGGTGGCCTTATAGTCCCCGCAAATTCTCACGGACCCGTCTGGCTTTACTGGGGTCACTATAGGGGTCTCCCATCTGGCATGGTCTATCGGTTGCAATACCCCTTGTTTGACGAGCTTGTCGATCTGCTCGTCAATTTTAGGCTTTAGGGCGAATGGTACCCTTCTAGGTTTAAGCCGTTTAGGGGGAACCCTTGGGTCTAGGTCAAACGAGATAAGGGGCCCCTGGTACTTGCCCAAACCTCCATCGAAGACCTCCTGGAACTCCTGGGCTAGCTGCTGTTCCCAAGCTTCGATGGTGACGTGGTCGACTCCTGTCAGCGTGATGTCCAGCGGGGCGAACCATTGTAAGCCCAGTAGGCTTGGGCGGTCGCGATCGACGATGGTGAGTGGTAGTTGTTTGGTGTGGCCTTTGTAAGTTATATTAAAGTTCTTGGTGCCCACTACCGGGACGCGATTCCCTTGGTAGTCTTTTACGATGATCTTTTGGGCATGCACATTTCTTTTTTGTAGTGTGGGCACTAGTCTTTTGATCTCGCGCCATGCAATCATGGAAAGGTAGGACCCGGAGTCCACTTCCATTTTGCATGGCTGGCCTTCAATATGGACTTCTACGTGTACCTTTCTGGCGCCGTCGGAGATGGCATGGCCGATGGTCACCGTCTGGTGGGTCTCTTCCTTTCGCCGACCGTCGCCGCCTCTTGAAGATCGTTGAGCACGGTCCCATCGACCGTCTGGTTGGCGCTCTCTGGCTCTGGGCGGGGAACTTTCTCTCCTTCTGTCGTGTTGTTCCCATTTGGGCGGGCTGCGGGTCTTCTTTTGGCGGCAAACTCGGGCGATGTGACCCCGTCGTTCACAATGCCTACAGATAGAGTCAAAGAATCGGCATTCTGACCTGGGGTGGTCGCCGCCGCACCCGGCGCAGTTGGTCCTCGACCTACGACCTTTTCGACTTCGTTGGTCGCCGCGTCCCGTCTGTACGCGATGTATGTCCTCCTCGTCTTCCGACGTGCTGGAGGTTGACTGGTATTCTCCGTAGTGTGCGGTTGCTTCGTTTCTTGTGTCGGCCGACCTTGCCGGGTTGTTGTTTCCGCCCTTCGCGTCAGATCTTCGCATGCTGTCAGCAGACGTGCGGGTTGCTTCCGCGGCTGCGGCTGCGGTAAGGGCATTGGCTAGGCTGATGTCGCCCTTGGCCATAAGTCGGCTCTGAAGTGTAGGATCCCATAAACCGAGTACGAAGCGGTCTCTTATGAGACTGTTTAGACCTTCAAACTCGCAGAGTCCTCCTAGGCGCCGTAGCTCTGCGACGAAGTCGCTCAATTTTTCGTCTGGTTTCTGATTTTGGCGGTAGAACTCGTTGCGCCGTATCAGGATGGGGACTTCGGGGGCGTAATGGCGCCGCAGTATAGGTTCGAGGACGTCCCAGTCCATGGCGGTTGCGTCTGCCGGCTTGGCCAATGCTTTGGCCATCTGGAAGACCTCTGGTCCGCAGTGAGTAAGGAAGACGGCGCGTTTTAGCGGGCCCGGGGCGTCCTTCATTCCGGCGCATTCCAGGTACATCCGGAACCGATCTGAGTACGATTCCCAGTCCTCGGTGGCGGGGTTGAAGGGGGCGGGCGGTGCAATCTTCGCCATCTCTGCGCTGGAGCTGGTTCTTTGGTGGACACGGGGTTCGGTTCAGGGGCGAGATCCCATCCTCGTCGCCAGTGTCGTGTCCGTGAAAAGACGCTCAGAGTCAGTGACTTTCATTCAAAGCTCTTTATTTACAATGGGGAACCGAACCGGCGAAAAGTAAAAAGCCCGCGGCTTTTATACTTTTCGCTGCGGCGGCCACGGCCAATGGCAGCGATTCAAGTCTCCCGCTCTTGGCTTGAACCAATCGCGGGAGACTTCAATCGGGCCAATCAGCGCGGCTCGCCTGGCCAATCAGAAATCCCCGCGCCTTAGCCAATCAAGGCGCGGGGATTTCGAGTATGCAAATTCAGGACATAACAACTCTCCTATTTTAATTTATGAGGAAATTCATCCCATTCCATCACTAATCTATTGACCCAATCCATTGACTTTCTCTTGATATATCACTTTTTGTCACTCACTCATCTTTCTTGTTCTAATCTTTATACTACATCTGCCTTTTCTTTTCTTACTCTTTCTTTTGATATCTTACTTGATATATCTCTTGGTATATCACTCTTTGTCACTTACTCATCTTTCTTGCTCTAATCTTTATACTACATCTGCCTTTTCTTTTCTTACTCTTTCTTTTGTTATCTTACTTGTCTTTCTCTTTCTTTCTTGTCTGCCAAACCTTGTGCTTTTCCTTGCAGTTGCTCATTCCTCTCTATCTAACAGAAGGGCAAACTCTTTTTGTTACACATGATAAAGTTTTCCATGAGACTACTCGATCTATATAGGTCAGGAACCCATGCAGTGCCTAACTAGCATAATTTCCAGCTAAGATGGCCACTGAGGAGGGGGGGTCAATAGTGGGTGGGGGGAAACTGTGCCTGCAGCAGTCAAAAATGGGAAATATGAGTTAGCAAACCCCAGCACCTGCCCTCATTATCACTATAGTTGCTGCTAAAGCATCACACTGGAGAAAATGGAAAATTTCACTTTAACACTGGATTAGATAAATACAAAGCTAAATGGGGATAAAAGGAAGGCTGCATCTCGAGGAGTCTCTTGAGAACAATGAAAGACCCAAAGTTTGAGGGAATGTATAGATGTAACCTATGATAGTGTATAAAGAGTCCCATAAATATACAAGAGTGTTCTTCCTGAGGATATCAAAGTTCTCAGAATCACTTTCTCTTACTGTCACTGATACTATGAGAGTAATAATAGGTGTTTTGACATCCAGTTTCTTCATCTTTAGCTGTTTCTTTCCATATTCATTCTTACCTACTTCATTTAGTCTATTCCACAGTTCCTGCCTTTGAGGTAAACCACACAAGGAAACCAAAGTTATCACTGCTAATACAACTTCTATTATAGAGTTACAGTAACAGGATCTTGCAGGTCTGAATGTGCCTCTTGTTCCCCCCTGCCTTTATCTTAAAGAGAACTAGGGAGGGTCAAGTCTGAGATGCTTTGTCAAATTACACCACGGCTTTGACTTAGATTCTCCTATCTGCCCATGGTCATTCTCAAGACTACTCTCACAGCTTATTACACTCTAAGGCTTTAATTTAGCTACATCACAAACACCATTAATGCTCTGAAAGAGCCTCAATAACTTGCTAAATGCCATCTGAGAGGAGGGGTCCATTATTGGCACTATATCATCCATCATTTTATGATTGATTTATGATTCCTATCAATGTGATGTTCTTGGTAAAATACAGATGGCTTAATATTGCTTTCTAAAATGATTGCTTGCCTCCAATATCTTCCTAGTTTGCTGTAAACAGGTGCCTGCTTGCTTTAGCTGGACAGTGGGGATAACCTTCACACTTTGACATTATATATTCTTGCCATCTACTCATAGCATTCATCACTCATATGTCTCAGAAAGACATACACACACACACACACACACACACACAGCATCACAAGACTTGGGCAATCATGGTGTTTAGCAGCAACAACATGAAAATATAAATAGACAAGATTAAGACTGCTACAAAGTTTCCTTCTGTTAGGTTCTGGGCATGGGCACAAGGAACGGAGACGAGACGGTGAAAAGTGAACATCAAACTCTTTATTAAACATTCTGAACAGAGCGAAACCCTAGGGCAACAGCAGCCCTTTTATAGGCAAGCTGCTGCTCTGGTAACCAATAGGAAACGTGGAGTGTTAACCCACTTAACCAATGAGAGTGGCTCATTAACAGCCAATCAGATTCTCCAGAATGGACCAATCCGATATCTCTATTATCGGCCAATCAGAAGTGCAGGGCTAGAACCCTGCTATTTTCTAAAGCTTTTGATAAACTTTATTTCAGTGTTTTATTAGTTCATAACACCCCTTCCCCCCGGGTTCCATTTGGGGGTGCGGTGACGTAATCTCTGAGGTAGGAAGGTTGCTTTGACTATCTATTGGATTTACGCTGTCCCACCGGTTCTTGTCTGTAAGCCTGTTTTGGCGGGGCATTTTCGGGCAAGTCTGGTGCCGGTGGTTCCTCATTGGAAGACTCGTTGCCGCTAATGTTCTCATCGTTGTCCTCTGGCCCTTGCGGGCTTGCCTCTGTTGGGTTGTTCCTCTGTGGCAAGGCCACACCCATCCCTGATCCTTCTTCACTTGTTACAACCCATGGCTGCCTTCTTTCATTCCTGCTTTCCGCCATCTCAAATTCGGTTTCTTCGACATCCCCTCCCCCCTCAGTTTGGGAGTTACCGGAGTTGTGGAAACTAGGTTGTAGCCTCGAGCGAAGCTGATCAATATGGCGTTTCCATATTTTTCTGTCGCAGGTTTTCACCCAGTACGACCTGGGTCCAGTGGCTTGAATAACAGTGGCCTCGATCCACAACGGTTCGCCAGAAAGGTTTCTGGCGAAAACTAAGTCGCCTATCTTGAACTAGCGGCATTTTCCGCTAGATCCACAGGGTTTCTCTGGCTTGTAAGACAGGTAAAGCCGGTCGAGGTGGGAGTGGAGTTGGCGTCCCATCATTAGTTCCGCTGGAGTCTTGTTGGTGACGCTGTGCAGAGTGATGTGTTGGAGAAGGAGTATTCTATTTATCTTATCTTCAATGTCCCCATAGTCTATCTTGTAGAGGTTTTTTTTGACAAACTGTACCATGCGCTCGGCTCTTCCATTAGCCGCAGGGTGCACTGGCGAAGTTAGCTCATGGCGAATACCGCGGTCCTCTAAGTATTGTTCAAAAGGAAGCGCGGTAAACTGGGGTCCGTTGTCGGATACCAGAACATCTGGCAGTCCATGCATCGCGAATAATCTGTTCAACTTCTGGATGACGGACTCGGTTGTAGTACTTTTCATTTCGTGGATCTCGAGCCAGTTTGAGTAGGCATCCACTGTTAATAGGAATGTATGTCCCTTAGTAGTCCCGCAAAGTCAATATGAATGCAGGACCACAGTCCCTGAGGTGTTTCCCATTCTGTCGGAGTTGCCTTTGGTGGGGCATTGCTAACCTCCTGGCACTTATAACAAGTCTTTACCCAGGCTTCGATTTGTTTGTCGATGCCCGGCCACCACACGTAGCTTCGTGTGAGTGCTTTCATACGCACGATGCCAGGGTGGCCCTCATGCAGTGTCTTTAGTACCGCTCGTTGTAATCGCTCTGGGATGATGACTCTATCCCCCCACAGGATGCAGCCCTTTTGCAAAAAAAGTTCCGTTTGTCGATTCTTGAAGGGAATGAAGTCATCAGGGGTTTGATCTACTGGCCATCCTCATTCGACCCAGCTAAGAACTCGCTTTAAGATAGGATCGCGTTTTGTTTCGATCGCGATATCTCTAGCGGTCAGCGGCGGTGAATGCAGCGTTTCAATCTGGAGTGTTGTAAGGGTTGGAGCTGGGTCATCAATGGTTTCCAGAAGTGGTGCACGGCTCAATGCGTCAGCGTGGGGAATGGCTTTCCCCGGGCGGTGCTGCAGCTTATAATTGTACGCAGCCAAAAACTCCGACCAGCGAGTCATTCTAGGTGATAATATAGAGGGGGTTGGCTTGTCTCCCGCTATAATCCCCAGCAAAGATTTGTGGTCAGTAACAATAGTAAAAACTCATCCATAAACATATTCATGAAACCGTTTAACAGCAGATACAACAGCAAGAGCCTCTTTATCAATTTGACTATAGTTACATTCAGCCTTTGATAGAGTTCTTGAAAAATAGGCAATAGGGGCTTCACTACCGTTTGGTAACACGTGGCTCAAAATGGCTCCGACTCCAAATGGTGACGCGTCACATGTGATTGTTAAGGGCAAAGTCTCGTTATACTGCATTAAAACAGCATCCGAAGTTAATAGGTTTTTCACTTGTCGGAACACGTGCTCCTCTCGGTGCCCCCAACCCCAGGTTGCTTTTTTGTCAAGAAGCCGATGTAGGGGCTCAGCTACGGTCACTTTGTGGGGCAGGAAGATGTTGTAAAAATTAATAAGCCCCAGGAAAGCTTGGAGATCAGTCTTGTTTCTGGGTCTTGGGGCGTTCTTGATTGCTCTTAACTTGGTACTGGTGGGGTGAATTCCTTATCGATTAGGTACCCCAGGAACTCAACTTTATCTGTACACAGTTGACATTTATTTATTTTTTTAACTTTAAGTCCAGAGTCTTTAAATTTCTGGAGAATCAGTCTAAGACGCTCCTTTAGTATTTCTCTATTCGGGGCAGCAATTAAAACATCATCAAAGTATGGTACGACCCCTTTTATACCCTGTAATAGTCTCTCCATCAATATTTGAAAGATCCCTGGGGCCACGCTAACTCCGAATTGGAGTCGGTTGCACTTAAAGGCGCCTCGGTGCGTAACAATTGTTTGCGCCTCTGCTGTTTTTTTTTATCTACAGGCAGTTGTTGGTACGCCTGTGCTAAATCCAATTTAGCGAAGACTTTTCTTCCCCCCAGGGAATGGAGGAGTTGTTGTACCACCGGCACCGGGTAAGCGTTCTGTTGAAGGGTGTGATTCAGGGTGGCATGGTAGTCCCCACAAATCCTTAACGATCCATCCGGTTTGATGTGTGTTACGATTGGGGTTTCCCAAGAAGCATGGTCGATTGGTTCTAAAGCACCCTGGGCTATTAATTTATCAAGCTGCTCGTCAATCTTTGGTATAAGGGCAAAAGGGACTCGATGAGGCTTAAGGCAGATGGGGGCTACTTCAGGGTTAAGGTTAAATGATATCGGGGTCCCCTTGTACTCGCCTAGTTTATCTGCAAAGACGTCCTGGAATTCCTGGATGAGGGCCTCCTCCCAGTTGTCGCTGCTGGTTTGGTAAATGCCGGCTACCTCAATCCCAAGTGGAGCAAACCATTGAAGGCCTAACAAGCTAGGCCGATCACGGTTGACGACGGTCAATGGTAAAGATGCAGTATGATTTTTGAATGAGACCTGGACTAGGCTGGATCCAACGACCGGAATTCAGTTTCCTTGATAGTCCTTGAGAATGATTCTTTGGGTTCTGAGGTCTTGCCGTCGGACGGCAGGGATCAATTGTTTCAGGGTCTTCCAGGAAACCATCGAGAGGGATGATCCTGAATCGACTTCCATCACGCAGGGCTGGTTTTCGATGGCGACCTTCACTCGGATCTTCTTTGCATCTAATGATGAGGCGTGACCAATTGTGATGGTTTGGTGTGCCTCTTCTTGTTTCGTTGAATGGGCTAGTGGTTTATTTCTGTTGGAGTGGTTGTTCCATTGGTGGTTCAAATGTTCCCGATTCACAGGATGACTTCCTGTGGGTTGGCGGTAGTTGATCCCCCTCTGAAGTGGGCTGGATCCTAGCTTGCTTCGACAGACCTTTCCGATGTGGCCTCTCTTCCCACAAATATAGCAGAGCGCATTGAGGAATTTGCAGTCTGATTGTGGGTGGTTTGCCCCACAACCTGCGCATTGGTACTGCAGTCTCTGGTTACGCTGGTGGCATTGGTCTCATTCAGACCGGAGCTGGTTGTCTTCTTCCTCCTCACTTTCTGATGACAATTCGAGGTCCTCGTGGTGGGTTGCCGTTGCATGTCCCTTAAGGCGAGGTGAGGTTTCGCCGGCGAGTTAGCGGAGCGGGGCGTTGGTGCGGCGCATTCAGGCAGCTGACTTCCTGGTTGCTTCTGCTGCAATAGCGTCAGCGATGGTATCTGCAAGGCTGATGTTGCCTTTCACCATCAGCTTACTTTGCACGTGCGGTGCATCTAAACCCAGAACTATTCGGTCTCTTAGAGTTTCTTCGAGGTCGGCAAACCCACAGAGGCCTCCCAGGTTCCGGAGATCCGCGATGAAATCTGCAACGCTTTCTCCTTTCCACTGGTGTCTCTGGTAAAATTCATGTCTTCGGACAAGCGTTGGTACGGTAGGTGCATAGTGGGCCTGTAGGAGGGGCTCGAGGACGTCCCAGTCCATGGATTTCACCTCAGCCGGTTTCACCAGTGCCTTAGCCATCTTAAAAATGGCAGGTCCGCAGTGAGTCAGGAATACCGCTCGCTTTTTCCCAGTAGTGGCATCCTTAAAGTGGTTGGTCTCCAGAAACATCTGGAACCGGTCTATGTATGAGTCCCAGTCTTCTTGTGCCAGGTCAAATGGAGCGGGTGGTATGGTACTGCAGTCTCTGGTTACGCTGGTGGCATTGGTCTCGTTTAGAGACCATAGTTTCCGCCGTTGATGCGCCTTCAGCCACGTGCTCTGTTTAATGCTCTGTAGTATTCAGTCAGCTCTGACGTCTCCGTATCCCATCCTCGTCGCCAGTGTTAGGTTCTGCGCATGGGCGCAAGGAACGGAGACAAGACGGTGAAAAGTGAACTTCAAACTCTTTATTAAACATTCTGAACAGAGCGAAACCCTAGGGCAACAGCAGCCCTTTTATAGGCAAGCTGCTGCTCTAGTAACCAATAGGAAACGTGGAGTGTTAACCCACTTAACCAATGAGAGTGGCTCGTTAACAGCCAATCAGATTCTCCTGAACAGACCAATCCGATATCGCTACTATCGGCCAATCAGAAGTGCAGGGCTAGAACCCTGCTATTTTCTAAAGCTTTTGATAAACTTTATTTAAGTGTTTATTAGTTTATAACACCTTCAATACCTGGGAGAGATTCTTGGAAATCCAAAAGATTGCAGTGAGAAAAAGGAGAGATAAAAAATTGTGCAAGCAACAACCTGATGAGAATTAATTAAATGCAGCTAACCTATGTATGTATATATAGGGCTCCACTGGAGAACTCTATGATCAAGTTGAAGAACATATTATTAATTCTCCTTTTCTGTTACCCTTTGCATATGAATTTTTCTTTTTTGCACTATTTTGGAATTTATAAGTATTATTACAATACATATAGGCTGACTAATTAATGAATAATAAACATGGGACACAAATAGATATTCCACAAATATAAAATATAGACTTGGCAGGCTTAAGTTCATGTAGTTGAAACAGCAACAATGACTTCATGGGGAGCAAGTTTTATCTTGAAGTGAACAATTAATGCCTTGGCACTGAGTATTACCCTGCAATAAAAATTAAGAACACAAAAAAAACTTGTAGCTTCAGGCTTGTTTGTTTAGTGTATATGTTCATATACAAAAGTATATTTCGTGACAGCAATTATGTATGAAGAAAGAAAAATTAAAGAAAGTAAAACTATAATATATTTTGCCTCCCTGGAATGCTGCATATTTTATATGAATAAATAAATAGAAATCAAGATTAATGAATATTCTAAAAAACTTGGTAGGTTAAGAGGCTAAAGTTCTAAAGCTGAGTTAGCATGCTAATTATAAAGTGGGTATTTTAAATAGTTCAAAATCAACTGGTTTAATTGTACACAAGGGCATAAAGTTGATCATTAAGGTTATTATTGCTAAGTTTCTAAAATGACTTTTTAAACTTTTGTTCAATTATGTCTGATTTTTGGAAATGGTCTGGCCAAATCCCTGCAGTTTTCTTGTTAATGTTTTTCAGAAGTGGTTTGCTATTGCCTCCTTTTTAAGGTGGGAGAGAGTGATTGACCCAAAGTCACCCAGCTAGCTTTGTACCTAAGATGGGACTAGAACTCATGGTTTCCCTGTTTCTAACCCGATGTCTTAACACTACATCAAACTGGCTCTCCAGAGTAATTGATAAGTAAAGTTAAAGGTTCCCCTTGTACATTCATGCTAGTTGTTTCTGGCTCTAGGGGGCGATACTGTTACAAAGCTGAAGAGCCAGTGCTGTCTGAAGTCATCTCCAGGGGTGGATTTCTACTGGTTTTGTCTACCTCTGCAGAACCAGTAGCTCTGAAGAGCAGCAGACATAGAACCAGTTCTATGTCTGCTGATGTTTTTGCCCACCCACCCACCTGGACTCTTACCTGATCTTTATTTCCTGATTTTTCAACTTCAGCTGCTGAAGGAGCCACAGCTGCAGTTAAAAAAACAAGAAAAAAGGGCTGTTTCAAAGGCTGCTTCTCTGCAGGCAGCTGCTGAGACGATTTACAGGTGCACAGGTCACAGCCTTCAGGGAAGCTCGTAAATCCCAAACCGGTAGTTAACCTTGTCGTATCCCACACCTGGTTGCTCCATGGTCATGTGGCCGCATGACTAAATGCTGAAGGTGCACAGAACGCTGTTACCTTCCCACCAAAGTGGTCCCTATTTTTCTACTTTCATTTTCACATGCTTTCAAACTGCTAAGTTGGCAGAAGTAATTAATTACTAATAGTATAATTGGGTGGTTTTAATTTAATCTTTCTACTTTCCCTTTCTGACCAACTTTATCCATGAAATCTCTCTTCATTTTATACTCATCAACAGACAATAGTGTTAGGGCTAGAGCTATAATGCAATGGGCACATCCTATGCTGATTGGGAGTATGCAGAGAGTGCAAAAATAATAAATAAGACCTCAAGATAACACCCAAACTAAACCTTTAAAAATTAAAAAATTAAATCAAATTGCTATTTCCTCTCTTTCCCTTCCCTTCTTTTGTCTGAGCTGCATAGTTTGCTGTTCAAAGCATCTGTGCTGCATTTGTGTGATGCACAGAATTCTTTGAAACCACCAGAACAAATATGGAGTCCCAGTGTAACCCTTGGTTCTGTGTATAATAGGATCATGACAGCTGGGCTGTAAAAGTTCACTCAAAAGTGTTTATTTCTTTTTTTTTTAAACAAACTTTATTAATTTTTAAAGATATACAACACACAAACACACAGAAACACAAAACATAAAAACATAAAAAACCTCTTTTCTGAAAGTTGCTTAGTCCCGGGTTAAAACTCTTGGTACAGACATAAATTCAAATTCATATTCATTTTACATACCATTCCATATCTTATTAACATTTTCAATTTTCTATATAGCTTCTCCTCTCTTTTAAATTTTCTTGATTTTATTTTATTTATCTCATCTCAATTTGAATCATAATATTTATTATTCTTTGTCTGTTCTATTTGCAGCTATCCATTTATCTTTCTTCTTTTTTAAAAAAACTTCTCCTGTACACTAATTGGAGTATGATGCCTTTATCTCTTCCCCCTATATTTATAATACTTAATATAGAATGCATAACTTACATTGGGATTCTGTCTGGTACATTCTAAAATTATACAGTATTATCAATACCAAAACAAATCTATTCATTAATATTAATATTCATCTATATCTTAAACATTTAGCACCTTACTTTTCAATTAAATCACATACTTTTATATAACACCTATTTTCCATAGTTATCCCCCCGCCCCACATCATGTATTGTAAATCATTATTTCATTAAAATGTTCCCACTCTCCTACTTCAAATCTCTCATTTCAGAAAAACTTCACTAGGATAACATAATCTAATCATTAATATTAACAATCATTTATATCTTAAACATTTTACCCATTTCAATTAAATA
Source organism: Hydrophis major (assembly GCA_033807585.1). NCBI lineage: Eukaryota > Metazoa > Chordata > Lepidosauria > Squamata > Elapidae > Hydrophis > Hydrophis major. The sequence goes on from CM066328.1 coordinate 266,104,046, forward strand.
TCATGCCTTTTTGGGGACACTTATGCTTTCCAAAGTTATCCCCCCTCATCACATATCTTAAATCATTGTTTCATTGAAGTGCTCCCCTTTTCTTAACAAAGATTTCACTAAATTATACTAAATATTTTATCACATTTACAATTGCATATTATTTCCAATTTTCTAAGGTTATTTCTAAGTACAAATATAAAAATACAATCTTATGTATCTTTCTAGAATCCCCTTTTCAATAAAATTTACCCATTATCTCTAAAAAGCTTTTGTTTCTTTGCATCTTGCTCCCCACTATTAAGATTTCTCATCCCTTCCTTTCTCCCTTGCTTATTCTTCTCCTTATCCTCTTTAACCCTTTTTCTCTCCACCTCCCTTTTATTCTGCTTTCCTCCTTTCCGTTGTTTTCTAACATAATATCTCCTTTTCAGCTTATTCTTCCCTTTTTTTATTATTTTTCCAAATCTTAAAATCTTCTTTTCCTTTTTCTCTTCCTCCTTTCCTTCCCTGACCAAAGTCACTTGTTCATCAAAGATGGCTTCTTCTTTGTCCCAGTCATCCTGCTGCTCATATAGCTTTACATAAGTGCAAACCGCCATTTCTAAAAATTGAAAAAGAATGCCAAAAACGTCCTTCCCTTCTTGCTTTTCTTTTTCATATTTTTGATATACAAGTTTCAATCCATCCACAAGTGATGCCATTGTATAGAGAAAAAGTTTTTCCAAATAACCACCCAAGTGCTTTTAATCAGAAATAGTTCTCAGAAGTTCCAAAATCACCAAACAATCCAAACAAGCTGTTTCTTTTAGAAACCTTCTCCTTCTTCACTTTCTCTTTCTGGGGTTAAAGTTTAGTCACAAAGTTCCCTTTAAAATGTATCTTTTAAAAGTCTTATTGATGTTTAGTAACTCTTTAAAATTCTAGGCAATCTTCTCTTTATTTTCAAATTTTGCTCCAATTTTTTTTCCCTCTCCCCTCCACTCACAGCCAAAAAGATTTTTTTCATCCACTGTCAAGGAAGGAGAGTGAAACTACAATTAAAAAAAAAAACTTTCCCTTTTAGAATATTTGCAGCTTGTAACACTCACTGGAAACAATGTATCCTTAGCAGCCTTCAAGATTCCAGGGTACTTTCTCTTGCCTTGTCCTGGTTGAAAGCAACTTTCATATTTCTTCCAACTTTCTCCCTCCTGCACCTGCTTGTCCGGCTGCAGATTTCTTAGTGGCGGCCATTGCTCCTCTGACTTGGGAAAAGGGGGTTCTGCCAGCTGGGGAGGGGGTCTGCGACACCCCCAAGCCCCTGTCTGGATCCCCCGTCTTCAGCTGCCCCTACAGGGCAGTTATATCCCCCAGATCCAAAGGGATCGGGGGAACCTTGGCGGCGAACGCAACAGGGATCGCGCAGTATCGTGAATCCCTGCCGCCGCCGAAACCTTGCAAACTGGAAGTCTCAAAAGTGTTTATTTCATGCCTTTTCATCTTCAAATGTGCTGATTGGAATATCTATGTTATGGCATCTCACTCTCTGCTGAGAACAGAGTATTCTTACCTCAAACCATGTAGAGACTCTTATGATAGATCGCTTTCCTGGTAGCTTTTTATACTTTTATGTAGAGAGAACACCCTCTCTGCAGCTATCACTGTCAAATGTATAATCTTTTTCTTTTTTTTAAAGTAAGCATGTGATGCCTATTTCAGTAAATTTGATAATAGAAATGGATTTAATTGTAAGAAGTTCTGCAACATTTTTATTTTGAAAAAAAAACCCACCAAACATAAGATTTCTATCCATTTAATTATGGTAGTTTATAAATTTAATACACATATTTTAATAATTCAGAAAGCATGTCTGAAAATTAAAATTGTATTTATTGATCCAGGAGTATTCCAGAGACATACAACTCCTGATTTGGATCACCTGAGTTGGTAGTAATTTCAGCAGGATATAAAAACTTTTTTTTTCCAAATCTCAATTTTAATTTAGAGATTGTTATGTATAGGATTGTTAAAAAAAAAAAAAAAAACCACATATATATCCTAAATTGACTCTCTATAGATGTTAATTACTCTTTGATTTTCACAAAACATAGTCTTGAAATTCCTGTGATATATACTAAATCTGGGCCATTGCCATCACACTATCATGTATGAAGTTGTATGACTTCTGGTGCCTTGCAGATCATTGAGAAAAGCTCAATGAATGGCTCAATAAATTTGCTTAGTGTTCACTGCAACAGTTTTGAAATGCAGCTGATAGGTTGCAAAATGTTTGGGAGCAGCACAGATATAGCGGAACATCTCCAGATTTAGGAGATTCCAGAACTTCTGTTACTTGTCCTTTTTTCTCAGGACAATGATCTAAGTCAGCATCTTGTAGGTATATCTGTAGTGGATGTGAATAGGTACTAGGGCCTGATATATGCTAACTATCATGACACACAGAGCAGAAAATTGTGGGTTGAGATGTCATACTTAGGAAAAGTGAGAGCAATTGCTTCATACTATGTGCAAATTATAAACAACTGCAAATAAGCTTCTCACTATTGAGACAGTTAACATGGTATTATTCAGAATGAATTGTGGGCAGCAAAATGGACATATATGTCAACTAAAAATACTTCTTTTTAGTTGTCAGCAGAAAGGGAGGGGGAAAGCAGTGCATTCCTTAAGGGTTTCAGATAATCGCTTTGGCAACCAAAGTTTCTGGCTAGCAAAATTATTACTGGAGAGCATGACTGATGACTCTTGGCTATGGATGTGTCCCATTGGAGAATATACATCCAGGGCATGGGGGGAAGACCAGGGTCAAGGGAGAAATGAATGATGTTTCGGCTGCAACCGGGAAACACCAACATGTCAACTTCTAATAAATCAATCTTTTTCACTCTGAGAGATGTGGCTAGAGACTTACAATATGAATGGGGGGTGCATGTTAGAGTCCTGAGAGCATGTAGCTTTTGGATGCTCTGGTATATTTTTCCTTAGATACCAATATACAATCCACTCATATCTGCAGGCCGATCCTATCATTGACTTTATTCCAACATATCCAGTCCATCTCTTCTCATACTACTAAAACCCTCCTGTTTGTTTGTTTGTTTGTTTGTAACCTTCAAGTGGGCAAACTGGTGCATTATAGAGCAAGCACCATAGGTAAGTGGTTGCTGCTGGGTGGGGGAGTGAGAGAGGAGGCTATGGCGATGTAGGAGAGGCACTGGGAGGATGCATCGGGTGTACAAGAGACACCATGCAGATTGGGGAGGGTGAACAAGGATGTGATGGAGTGCATGAAAGAAGAAGGCAGAGCTTCGTCGTTGCGATACAGCTGCGATCTTGGGGCTCCGAGATCACAGCTGATATCTTCGCCCCTGGTCGGTCCCAACGGACCTAAACCGTCTCGTAGTGACGGTGACAGTAAGGGGCGCGTTCTGTAGATTCCGGGGACATCGCAAGTCCCTGGTTGATCCAGAAGAAACCCCTTTGCCAATGGCGGAGAGGCAGCCATCAGGCTGCTAAAGCTGGGACAGCTCCGGAAGAACGGGATAGAAAGAAGTGTATTGGCTGGTGAGGATCTTTTTTTTTGGGGGGGGGGGGACTTAAGAACACTCTAATATTAGAAGAAATCTGTAGAATTATTGACAGAATTTGACTTAGCAGCGATCTTTTTTAGTAACGTCAAAGTGAGGCTTGGCTTTTTATTTTTACTTTTTTTTTTTTCTTTACTGAATTTCTATTGCGATATAGTTAACCAGACTGGCTTTTTTCTTTTATATTTTTATATTTACTTGTTTTCTCTTTGCTTTTCTGACTGTTTGTATTTTTTAAAATAGAGGCCCCCTTTAATATCTTTTTTTAAATATACATACATATTTTTTTTTCTCTTTTTAGGCTTTTCCGGGGGGAAGAAGGGGGAGTGGATTGAAGAAATTTTGTAACACTGCCAACTAGAGACTTGGAAATATTCCGTTTGAAGTTGAAAAACTTTTGTTTGAAAAACTTTTCTCAAGGCTACTGGAAATGATAAGATAGAGGGAAGAGTACTGGAGGATGTTTATACAGGTGCTCTTTGGAACTTCTATTATCTAATGAATATTTGAAGTTTGGCTTTGAAACTGGTGGAGAAGTCAAATAAGAGCCTTGGATAAATAAAAGGCAGTGTGTGTCTTTTTTTTTTTCTTTCCTTAGTAATTGTTTCATCCCTCCCCTCCAACCCCACATTATTTTGTAATATTGATATATTTATTTTTTATCTTTTATTATCTTTTATTTTTAGTTATTTTTTTTTAAAGGGGAAGTCTCAGAATATTCTTTTTTTTTTTTTGCTTTTTTTCTCTTTTTTATAGGGATGTTTGCCTTTTTGATTTCTATTTTTGATTTATTTTTATGGCTTTTTTTCATTTTCTGAGGTTTTTTAATTGGATTAAGGTGGGAAGAATTTGAAGAACTCTCTTTTTCCTTTTCCTTTTTCCTTTTCCTTTTCCTTTGCTTATTATTTTTTGATATTATTGGGCTTTATTTTGCTTCTTTTTTTTTTCTTCATCTTTTAATTTTTACTTTTGAATTATATTTGCGTATTCTATAATTGGATTAAGGTATTGAAGAACCTGAAGAATCTTTTTCTTTTTAATTTTGGGCTTTTTACTTATTACTGGTTTTGTCTTTGTTTTTTGTGGTGTTTTCCTTTTTTAAAATTGGATTATAATTGGCCACCCCACTAATTGGATTAAAAGATCTGGAAGACCCTGAGTTATTGAAATGAGTAAGAAAATTTTACCTTCGGGCATCTCAACCTCTGCTCCTGTTTCCCCATCATCTGGAGGATGACTCTTAACAATGGTGAAGCAAGACAACACGCAAGTGGATTTAACGATGGTTATGCAAGGAATACAAGATCTTAAAGTGAGTATGGAACAAAGAATGGAGAGTATTGACCAAAGAATTGGAAAGATGGATGAGAAAATTGAAAATTTTCAACAAATGATGGTGAAACATGATGATAGAATCCAAAAAATAGAAGAGAAAGACAAACAAAGAGATGATATAATTGGGAATATCGATAACAGATTAACAATGGTTGAACAAGAAAAAAGTGGGATGTTGAAGTGGGAGATGGACAGGTCAGAATTTTATCTTAGATTTCAAAATATTGAGGAAGAAAAAGGACAAAACTTGGCGGCAGTAATGATTGAAATTTTGTCTGGAGTCTTGGAAATACCAGAGGAAAAGATGATGGATGGAGTAGATGAGATATATCGAGTCTTCACAAGATATGCGATGAGGAATCAACTACCAAGAGAGGTCCATGTTAGATTTACTAAAAAAACTATTAAAAACCAAATATTACAAGTGGTAAGAGAGAAGGGGTTGAAATATAAAGGCAAAGAGATTTTGGTCTTAAAACAAGTATCTAGAAAAATGAGAGAGATTAGAAGAGAGTATCAATTTTTGACTAAAATGCTATTGAAAAAAGAGGTGAATTATAGATGGCTGATTCCAGAAGGATTAATGTTTATATGGCAAGAACAGAGATACAGAATTGATTCAATTGCGAAAGCAGAAATGTTTTACAAGGAATTTTTTGAAAGAAGAGAAATGGAGATGGAAAAAGAAAAGATTTTAATTGAACTTGAAGAGGGCTAAATGGAGATGGAAAAAGAAGAAGGCGCAATAGGTGGACAAATGGAGACTAAAGAACAACGTGAAATAAGATCCACGAGAGCTGTTAGACCTAAATATAAAACATAACTATGGGGGAGAAAAAACTGATTTCTATGAATATAAATGGACTGAACTCAGCTTTCAAAAGAAGGAAAACTTTTTATAAATTAGAGAAGCTAAAATTTGATATAATTTGCTTACAAGAAGTACACATTAAAAACAACATGAACAATTATTGATACGACCAAAGTTAGGGAAAATATTTACTTCTCTGACCCATAGTAAGAAAAGAGGAGTGGTTTTGTATGTTAAAGAAACCACTCCAGCCAAATTGATTTATACGGATGAAGATGGAAGAGTATTAATAGTTGAAATAGTGGATAATAATATAAAAACTCTCTTGATTGCAATTTATGCCCCAAATGACAAGCAAGAAGAATTTTATAAAAAATTACATATGAAAATGATTGAACTGGACTATGTTAACATACTTATGATGGGAGACTTTAATGGAATTGTAGACAATAAACTGGACTATACAGCAAAAACAACACGACAAAATAGGAAAACTCTCTCTAAATCCTTTTTTAAAATGACAGATGAATTAAATTTAAAAGATATATGGAGAGAAAGAAATATTAAAACTCAACAATATACTTTTTATTCAAACAGGCATTTATCGTGGTCCAGAATAGATATGATTTGGACATCAGCAGAATTATTATCTAACATTCAAGAAATAAATATTGAAACAAGTACGTGGGCAGACCATAATCCAATGACAATTAAATGGAAAGGACAAAAAAGAAGATCTAGATGGACATTAAATAATACTATTCTAAAGGAAAAAGATTTTACACAATGGATGGAAAAAGAATTGGCTTTCTTCTTCAATGAAAACAAAAAAGAAGATACTTCAATACAGAATGTTTGGGATACAATGAAGGCATATGCAAGAGGATTAATAATGGACTATATAAAGAAAAAGAACATTAGGAAGAGGCAAATGATTAAAGCTCTAGAAGATGACCATAAAAAACTGGAAAAAGAACTACAGAAGATGCCGCAGAAAAAAGATATCAAACTTAAAATGGACATAATTAAACACAAAATGGATCAAGCAGAGAAAGAAGAATTGGCACAAAAAATCAGAAGTGCTAAACAGAACTATTTTGAAGATGCAAATAGGCCAGGTAGATGGTTAGCATATAAGCTGAGAAAAGAGAAAGAATCAAGGAAAATATCACAGTTAATAGATGATCATGGTCAAATTTGTTGTGGTAATAAGGAGAAAAAGGCAATCATTCAAGATTTTTATGGGCAATTATATAAACAAGAGGATCTGGATGAGGGAAAAATTAAACAGTATTTACAAAATGCTAACCTACCTAAGATACCTGATGAAACTCAGAAATTGTTAGAAAGTGCTATAACAATGATGGAATTAACTGAAGCTCTTAACAGACAGAACAATGGGAAAGCACCAGGACCAGATGGTTTCCCGGCAGAATTTTATAAAACACTACAAGAATCGTTGAGTATTCCACTGTTAGAAGTCATGAATGAAGTTATGATAAATAAGAAAATACCTGAAACATGGTCAGAAGCTTATATTACACTTATTCCAAAAGAAGGGGTTGACCCATTACAAATTAAGAACTATAGACCTATTTCTTTATTGAATGCAGACTATAAAATCTTTGCTTCAATCTTGGCAGAAAGGCTTAAAAAATACCTAAATAATTTTATTCACTCTGATCAGAATGGATTTTTACCAAAGAGACAGATTAAAGACAATATGAGGGTAATCCTGGATACATTGGAATATTATGAGGCGCATTCGGAAAAACAAATGGCTTTGATATTCTTAGATGCCCAAAAGGCATTTGATAATGTGAACTGGAGATTTATGTTATTACTATTGGAACAGATGGGCTTTGCTAGAAAATTTATATAAGCAATAGAAGCCGTATATTATAAGCAAACGGCAAAAGTAATGATAGATGGAGAATTCACAGACTCTATTAATATTAAAAAAGGTACAAGTCAAGGATGCCCATTATCTCCTTTGTTATTTGTATTGACCTTGGAAGTCTTAAATAGAAATATTAGAGAGGATATAAACATAAAAGGAATGAAAGTCAAAAAAGAGGAATTCAAATTGCAAGCCTTTGCGGATGACTTGGTCTTTATTTTGGAAGATCCTTTAGAGACAGCTTTAAAACTATTGGAAAGGATAGAGACGTATGGTGAGTTGGCTGGTTTAAAAATAAATAAAGACAAAACAAAGATTCTGACAAAAAACATGTTATTAAGGCAAAGAGAAGAGCTGGCAGATTTATTGAAAATTCAAGTTACGAATAAAGTTAAATATTTGGGGATATATTTGACGTCAAGGTGTACTATATTGAAAGAGAATAATTATATTAAGCTTAAACAGCAGATAGCATCTGACCTGAAAAAATGGGAAAATCTACAATTGTCATTGATAGGTAGAATTTCAACAATCAAGATGAATATTTTACCCAGAATTTTATATTTGTTTCAAACAATACCAATTAGGTTAAGTAAGGATTATTTCGAAGAACTAAATAAAATTGTGTTGAAGTATATATGGCAAGGCAAGAAAGCAAGAATAAAATTAAAACTTTTACAGGATGCTAGAATTAGAGGAGGATTTGGCCTTCCTAATTGGGAGTTGTATTATCAAGCTGCAAACTTAATGTGGGTTAAAGAATGGATAACGTTAAGAAAGACTAGATTGTTGACATTAGAAGGTCATGATTTATTATTAGGTTGGCATGCTTTTTTATGGTATAAGGGAACTAAATCACAGGGTTATTTCAGAAGGCATTATATACGGGAATCATTATGGTTGAATTGGGAGAAAATTAAGAAACAATGTTATTTGAAAATTCCAGTTTGGTTATCAACTATTGAAGCTTTTTCGTATCCTATAACTTATAAGAAGGAACAAACAGTTAGATATGAGGAAATATTGGATGAAAAGGGTGAACTTAAAACGATGCAAAATTTAGAAGAACAAGATATAAAGATGAATTGGTTTTCATATGCGCAAATACATGCAAGGTATCTTAAAGATTCTAAAACAGAAGGATTTTATGATAAATTGACTGACTTAGATAGGATTTTGACAGGTACTGATGAAAAAGTGATTAAAAAATTATAGTTATTTGTTGGAAATTAAATTAGAGGAAGAACAAGTTAAAGAAACAATGATTGCTTGGGGGAAGAATTTTGGATATGGGATTGATTTAGAAAAATGGCAAAAACTGTGGTCACAAAATTATAAAATGACAATGTCAACAGCATATAAAGAAAATTTGTATAAGTTGTTTTACAGGTGGCACTTTCCTCCGACAAGGATAGCAAGAATGTTCAAGAATAAATCTGAAAAGTGCTGGAAATGTCATCAGATATCTGGCTCATATTACCATATGTGGTGGACTTGTGAGGAGGCCAGGAAATATTGGACTAGAATTCGCATATGGCTGGAGAAAATGATAAAGAAACACATAGATTTGAAACCAGAGATTTTTTTATTGGGAATCGTACCTGATATATATAATAAAAATTTAAAATATTTGATTGTAAATGTATTAACTGCAGCTACGATTGTATTTGCGAAACATTGGAAGAGTGAGAAAATACCAATAGAGGAAGAAATTATTAAGAAAATATTGGAATGTGCTGAAATGAGTAGATTGACATTTGAAATTAGAGAACAAGAAGATAAACAATTTTATGAAGTTTGGGATCTTTTTTATCAATGGTTAGATAATACAATATGATAATAAAATATTTAGAAATCTAGGAAATAATGAATATATAATTTTTCTTGGTTTTGATAATTCTTAAGAATACTTTATTATGATAGATTTGATATGATTTTATGATTTGTTATAAAATAATTTAACCTAATTCTAGTTCTCGCTAAAGTATGAATTAGTAAAATTATAGTCAAATGATTGTTTAATAATGATATTGGGATATTTTATTGATGATTGATCACGTGAGTTATTATGTAATATAATTATTTTGATGACTATGAAATGGATGCACAAAAGGGAGTGGTAAACCAACCGATACACTGTAAATTTATGAAGAATGTTTAAGTTTTTTATTTTTTTTTATTTTTTTTTATTTTTTTTATGTTGTGTTATGTCTTATATGTTTTTTGTCTGTTGTTAAAATCAATAAAACTTTTACAAAAAAAAAAAAAAGAAAGTGCAGTACAAGTTGGAGGGTGCTAGAGGTGCCATATAGCTTGGGTAAAGTGTGCAAAAGGTGCTGCCATGGGTAAGGAAAATTATGCAGGGGAGTGATGGAGATTGGGGAATGTGAAAAGAGGGCAAAGGTTGTGAGAGGATGTGAGAATGGCACAGAAGGGAAAGGGTTTGCACAGAGGTTTGTACTTAATTTTGTAAGCTGATCTTGGAGTCTTAGTGGACAACCAGCTAAATATGAGCCAGCAGTGTGCAGCCGCCGCCAAAAAAGCTAATGCAATCCTAAATTGTATTAACAGAGGAATACAATCAAGATCAAGGGAAGTACTAATACCACTCTATAAAGCCTTAGTAAGACCACACCTAGAGTACTGCATCCAGTTTTGTTCACCACATTATAAAAAGGATGTTGAGACTCTAGGAAAAAGTACAGAGAAAATCAACCAGGATGATTAGGGGACTGGAGGCTAAAATATAAAATGAACAGTTGCAGGAAGTGGGCTTGGCTAGTCTAGTAAAGAGAAAGACCAGGGGAGACATGATAGCAGTCTTCCAATATCTGAGGGGCTACCACAGGGAGGAAGGGGTCAAGCTATTTTCTAAAGCGCCTGTAGGCCAGATAAGGAATCATGGATGGAAACTGAACAAGGAGAGTTTTAACCTGGAAATAAGGTCATATGATCACATTTTGGGTGTTCAGCAACTAGTCCACATTTATACTTCACTGCAGCATTCTGCAGTTCCATGACCATGATTTACATTTTTTTTTTTTTTTTTGCAGAATACCAGTGTTTACTTCACCGGTTAGAATGCAGTACTGCAGGGCTAACTCAGTGCTCACTCCAGGAGTTCAATCTTGACCGGCTCATGGTTGACTCAGCTCTCCATCCTTCCAAGATTGGCAAAATGAGGAGCCAGATTGTTGGTGGCAATATGCTGACTCTGTAAACCACTTAGAGAGGGCTATAAAGCACTGTGAAACAGTATATGTCTGAATGCTGTAGCTATCTGGCAAAAACCACATATCAAAACAAACCGTGCATTCACTTCACTATCATGGTGCTCTGCTTAATGACTGCTCCAGAAAGCAGTTGACTCAATTGTAAAATTGAGTCAGTCATATGATGATCCATTTTATAATTCTCATACTTATAACTGTAATGAATTGATTCTATTATGGTCATGAGATGATGACTACCTATAGAGGTTATGCAGATATTGTTTACCTATACTAATGTTTTCTGACTATTGCCTTCCCTCAAGGCAGCAAAAATCTGGCCCCATTAACACTGCTGTTGGGCCCAAACTATTTCTTTTAAGGCAAAAAAAAAAAAAAAAATCTGCTAGAAGCATCTACACACACACACACAAACACACACATACATTATACAAATACATATACAAATGTACACATACATACATAGACACATACATTCATATATGTATGTGCATTAGGAAATCACAGAAATTACAATTTCTAAATACACTGTATGAGTTGTTAATAATTCCAGCTAACTTGAAAAAAAATATTAGGTTTAGATCTCAAATAAAATAAAGCTAAGAATATTATTCAAAATCAAGTTGTATGGATTCCATTCATGGCATAACCTAATTCAAAATTTTGCCAAGAAAATGTAGCGATGTGTGATGTGTGTTTTAGCAATTGAGTCACAAATCTAGCTGTCTCCTAAAATAACAGAGAAATAAGTACTTTCAATTTTGTGAACATTATGATAAAGCATACAAAGCAGACTCAAGAAGTATTCATATTTGCAGAGCAGGAATGGTAAACATTTGGCAAGTTCCAAGGAGATGGTATACGAGTTTAAGCTACTGTTTTGACATTTCATTTCTACACTGAAGCAAATATATGAGTCTTAAAACAACAAAAACCACAAAAGTCTCATAGACTTGCAAGAGATTTGAGAAATGCAATAGATTCAAGAAAAATAGCTGATACTGAAATTTAAAGCAATTATGATAACAAATTCTGCTTTTGTAAAAGTGATCCCATTTGTTTTAGATTTGATTCTGTTCTGCTACATATTCAGGGGATGGACTTATAGCAAGGGTAAATAATAAGAAGCAAATGTTGCAAAAATAATTCCAGGTATAATTTCTAACACAAATATGAAGAAAATAAGAAACTCACTCATTCTTCTATCTAACTGGGGTAAAAAACAAAACCTGCTTATGGCTCAGCTAACTTTTCCCGTTTTTTCTTGAAGATGTCAGGAGTTGAATTTGGGGTTATTTATATAAGAACATATGCTTTATATATACTGAAGTATGGCTGAATGTATATGAACCAAACACAAAAAGGTTAAATCATGCCTTTGGTATTTTCCAAAACAAGAAAATATACCCATCCTTTGTGCTATGAGAATGCAGACATCCTTAAGCTATGAGAATGAAAAAAATATGCAAACTTTATTTCAGATGCTAATTACAGATGTCTTCCTTCTTGCATTCAATCACAGTAGTCAAAATTCTCTCATGGATGTTGTTATGTCTGGAAGGATGGGTCCAAGAACGGAGACGAGACTCAGAAAGTGACTACAGCTCTTTATTAGTGACTTCCAATCTGAGCAAAAGCTCCTAGCCGCAGCAGCCCCTTTTATAGATCTGGCTGTGGCTATATGGCCAATGACAGTGGTTTGAGCTTGCCGTGCTTGGTTCGCCCAATCGTGGCAGCCCGTTTAGCAGCCAATCGGATCAGTCTGGAGTGACCAATCACGACCCACTGTTAGCGGACCAATCCGCTTTGCAGGCTTTCAAGCCTGCTAGTTCGGAACAGATGTAGCATAGGGTTGAAACTGGGAAAAGAGCTAGAATCAATAGGAACTTTAGCTTGTCCCCAGTCTAGTGCCTGGTGTGATGGTGCTGTTAGTAGCTATGAATCCTATTGTCCCACTCCTCAGAGAAGAGAATCTTATGACTTTAGGGACCAAAACATTTTTTTTCCCTAGGGAACTGGGCAGAAATAGCCTAACATGCTACCTTTTTTCCTCTGCTTCCTTGCAAGTAATTACTGTGTAAATCTTATCACAACTGTGTTGGGTGTATTAAAAAGAAGAGTACAGAGCCTTGTAATCAAAGACTAATAATAAGTAGAAGACAACGTTAGGCTAAATAGGCTGAGTTTTTCTCTCTTTTTGTTTCTCCTTGCTGGCTATCTTTTTTTAATGTCTGGTGCAGTGGTTCTCAATCTGTGATCTGCAGAGCCAGAGGGGGGCTATGATGTTGTCACAAGGGGTCCATGAAGGCTTATAGAACTGTTATCATTTAAATATAGAGTTAAGTCTTGGGGGTTTGTGACCATGGTCCATGGTCACAAAAGGTATTTAGAGGGAGGTCTGTGGTGAAGAAAGGGTTGAAAACCATCAGGTTAGGGCACACAAAATATCTCTGATCTGCTTTTACATGCAAAGGGAAACAACATATGTTTAATAAATGCAGGTAAATGATTGCTAAACAATGTTGACCATGGTGCTTGCTATGGCTGTTTCTGGGATGGCATGTTTCAAGAAGAGATTGGACTGTGATCTGTCAGAAATAGTGTAGAGTCTCCCGCTTGGGCGGGGGGTTGGACTAGATGACCTACAAGGTCCCCTCCAACTCTGATTATCTGTTATCTGAATGAAGTAAATAATAAAAAAGAAAGCTTTCAAAAGCACTATATTTTCAAAGCAAGTCAACAAACTAAATATCTAATCCTTCACTTGTTTTCTTGTCATTATACCTTACTTATTCTGAGGACATTCAAATTCCATTTCTGTTTAGTGAAATTTTGCTTCCTAAGCTGGCTTATTTCAGGCATTAAAACATACTTTTCCTACCTGCTTAATCTATAAAACGCCACATACTGTTAGGATAAATACGAGCTTCTCTCTCTCTCTCTCCCCCCCTCTTTTTAAACCTACTGAAAAAGAAGTGTGAAATCACATATATTTAGGAATAACACAATGAACATCCTACCTGGTCTGAGGCAGAACAGCATTTATTTGCCATCTTCATCTGTAAAAAAGAATAGAAAAAGGTAATAATACAAAATAATGGAAATTATATTGTCATTTACAAGTTTTATTCATAATTGCATGGCTCTCGTAGTAACCATGTGAAAATATGATAGTGAATTGAGGAGGCATCAACAGGATGCAGCACATTCATCACAACCTCTTGTTATTCCCTAAATTGAAATGTGCCACAGCCAGAGTAAGTAGTAGATTCATAGTCTACTTTTACCATAGTTGTTCGGGGAGGCACATTTAACATAAGTTTCTGCATTCCCCCTGCCTCTCAGAAATAACACTGTGAGATGGGCTGGGCTGAGATTGACTGGCCCCAAATCCCCATTAAGCTTCCACCATGGAGGATAAATTTGAGTCTCTGAGATCCTTGTCTACTACTTAAATAATGCAATGCAGCATTATTTAAGTAAGCAATGGCTCTTTGGCTCTGAGTAAAATCAGAATGCTGCACTTGGATAGCAGAACACAGTTCCTAAACAACTCCAAAACTCTATCTCATAAGTACCATTTTAACTGAAACAGTTGAGAGCAATCAAATAACTAGGGAGTAGATTGACCCCTTCAATGTTTCAGTGCTGTTGTGGATAGTTTCCTCCATTGGACTGAGAGGAGCTCCTGCCAATCATACTTGAAATGGAACTTATTTGAATCAAAATAGGATGCAATTTTCAAAAGAAAAATACAGTACACAGAATAAGCAAGCAGTATCAACCCCATCAGCAACCACAGTGATTTTGTAATGATTGGCAGGTTGTAGTAAATAAGCAGATAAGTATCTCTACTTAGTAAAGATTTTAAAAGCAGGCTGATCTGTGCAAGGAGCCATAGAAATCATTTCATTCTATATCTCTAGGAAGCTGGCATGCTCATATCTATGTGGCTGTTTAAAAGAGTCCAATAAAGCAATGAAGAGTTTCATATTTGGTCTTGGTTCTATGGTCTGTGGGCACAATGTTTACCTTTTGCTATATCCCTTCATACAAATCATAAGTGGAAAAATACTTCATAATTTAGTACAGGCAGTAACCATATTTTTAAGTATTTATTTGTACTGACCTTTCTATAGATAAGTTATGATGCAACTCTTTAATTTATGGCTCTTAATAGCACACAAACAAAATTAACTTTAATAACTTGACTTCCCTTAAAAGGATACATTAATCTATCTACTGTAAATCTGAATTGCTTCAACTATGTTTATGCTTGAGTGTAAGTCTATTCATTAAATATTTAAACAAATCTGGTATTTTTAAATGCAAGAATCTGAATTTTAATTTATGCAATACTTCTGATGTGCAACATTTGAGCCAAGAACCATACTGTAAGATCTGGAAAAGTATGGAATCCAAAGAGAAACTCTTGTTTGATTTGCACTATAAACTAGGAAATTCAGCTTAGATCAACTAATCTAAAATGCATGTCAATGAAATTCTCTGCTGCCTTTGTTCCTCCAAGGCTACTATATACTCTCCGCGCTAATAAATCAGGCCCTGAAAGAAAAGCAGGATATAATTCTAATAAAACAAAAAGAGTTGTTAAATACTACCATTGATAAATATATCTTATATAGTCATAATTTTTTAAGCTAACAAATTACAGATTTATTTAATTATTTGTTTGTGAAACCAATTCATCAGAGGGTTTTCTTAGTGCCATGCAAGCTGAAGCTGTACAATAAAATAATCACAATATCTAGACAAAATGGACTGCAACACAGAACTCTACAATAAAAGTATTTTAATGGGTGTTTCAGAGCAATCCTTGCTGAAAATACCATCATATAAAAGTAAAACCTACACTGCATATTGTTAGGAATAAAAGCCACCTAACAGCTATTTGGGTTAGAAATATATAAACCAGGATAGACATTTTAATACTGTCTCTTTAAGGGAATGCAAGAACATGCAATTGGGTGTGGTTTTTCAAACAGCCATAAGATGGAACCAGAAATCTGGTTTGTTTTAGTTTTAGTCTCAGAAGAGAGTATGTCTGAGTGAGTATCTCTGTTTCCTTCTGTTGGAAAGTATTGCCGTTCCTCCATTTTTCCTAATTGACTGATATTACTGGATTTAATGTAAGTCTGATACTGAACTGTTTTTTGACACTGGACTTTGATATTTGGATTATCCCTGGATTGAAAAAACTGACTGATTTAACTGTGAATGACTTTGGACTGCCTATTTTGAACTTTGCTTAAACCTTTATTGAATTTACTGTACAGTGTATCTGTGTGCTGTATATGTATTATTCAAACACTACTCTCAAATACGTCTCCCTGTATGCACTCATTCTCCTAATGGGGAATTACCTCAACACATATGAAATTACTGACTTCACAATTCTCTGGGTTGTTAACCATAAAGTATCAAAAGAAACACTGCAAGATATTTTCACAGGCTATATATACAAATACAAAAAAGAGCAAACATGTTCTGTACCTTCATTTGCATTCTTGAAACCCCGCATTTTGATTGGTCAAAGCGCGGGGTGATCTGATTGGTTTAGCGAGCCGCACTGATTGGCCCGCTGAGAATCTCCCGTGATTGGCGGATACGAATTGTGGGAGATTCAAAGCGGTGCCATTGGCCGCGGCCGCCACGGCTTGAGAATAAAAAGCCGCAAGTTTTCCCTTGGAGCCAGATTGGTTCCGGGGGCCCAATAAAGAGCTGAAACCACAGTCACTGCCTCCTGGTCTCCTTGCCGAACGGACACGACAAAACAGAACTTGATTCTGAGTAGTAGTAGTAATAGGGTTAGAAGCTGCCCAGAATGGCAATATAAGTTTTTTTTTAAAAAATTCAAGATAAATAAGGAACAAGTAAAAAATAGAGAACAAGATAGCAAAAGAAGCATATATCTTACACAGATATATTTGGAAGCATGTCCCATATATCAAACATGCCACCATTGTAGAAGACGTTGCCTTTGCAATTGTATATTATGACAATGATTAACATGTTAATTTAAAAACTTAGATTAAGAACTGCTTTTTTTACAGCAAATAAAAAGTAAAACATACGTTCTTCTGTCATTGTCAAATGCACATTCCCATCCTAACTGATTTATGCTCTACAAACTTCACTGAAAGCTACACTGGAGGTAGGAGTGAAGGAGGGTCTCTAATAAAGATCTTCTTAACAAGTCACACTTGGCTTGGGAGGAAAATTATTTATTTAAATATAATAAATATTTATATTTTATTAAATATATTTTTATATAATATAAATATATATTGATTATCTGTGGGTACTGTTGATACTTCAGACAATGTCTGTTTTGCTTTGCTTGGGAATGGGATTTTCTATATTGTAGGTAAACTATGTGTTAGACATGTGTTAGACATTGAATTTTTGCCACCCTGATATCAAAATATAGAAGAGGAACCAATTTTAGATTTTCTAGAATTCTTCTGGATATTTTTTAAAAAATACTATTGTTCCTTTAACCCTTAAATTTAGTCAGCTGACCTCTGCCTTAAAAAAAACCTTCATTTCCCAAAAAAGAAATGTAGTGAAGTTACTGATAAGCAGTACTGACAATAAAGAAGCTTGGAGCAATAGCTCCTTTATAAATAATGAACTACACCAGAATGCTGCATTCATATTAATCAGCTGGGCAATTTCTCTCAAAGAAAACGTTTTTAGCTCAAACTGGGCAGGAATTCAGGTTGATGTGGCTCATTAAAAAGGATTCCCTACAGATTGATTTTTACTACACATAGCTCCTGCATTTCTCCTGCATCACTGTTCTATCTTTCTTATTCAGCTATTTCAACTTTTTCAACACGAAAAAAGTCAGAGCAATCTGGTTATAACAGAGCAATACGCGAGAGGTTCCCAGTTCCCAGTGGCACAATCAGAATAAAAATTACACCAAATGCATTTGGAAATGAAACCTTTTTAAAAGCCACAAGCCTTATGCTTCAAACTTATTTTTAGAAATATATTAATTGTGTTCTAATACTTCTCAGTGAATAAGGTCATAGGTAAATAACTGATGACCCAATTCATGAAAATCCTTTCTTTAAAAAAAAAAAATGATACTGAAAACACATATGATGTTTAGCAACAAATTGCATTGGAATCAATGGGATCTGCTCTTGTTTAAGCACAGGCAAGTTCAAACTAGAATAGTATGATAATGAAAAATAAATGCAATTTGATTTGATTGTGTCCCTCAAGTACCAGTCATACTCTCCAATGAAAAATTATGTTGCTACAAAAGAGAACTCAGATCAAAGCCCTCTTTAACATAGCATCAGAGATGCCTTTAAGAAGCTCCTAAAGGCAGGCACAATTTTGGTTCCGATAACATAATTCTGTTTTCTGAGGTCACCCAGCTCAAGGTATAGATAGACCAGCCCTTAAGAAAGATTTGTGGAATTTTCCACCATCCTTGAAACTGAAAGGCATGGGCTTTCAATTAGAAACTGTTTCTTTCAAAACAGTCCGGCTAACAACTGTCTTTTGCTCATGTGTCTTACTTTTCAATGGAAAAAAGTTTTCCTTGCCAGAAGTGCAAAGTCCAAAAGAATCCAAAATGATTGATATGCTGTTCTTGAACTTACAGGCTCTTGGAGAGAAAAAAAAAAGCTACATGTACATGGAGCTGCTGCCTGTGCTGAAAAGAGCAACACTGGTTTTGTTCACATGGTTTATTGTTCTCGCCAGATTCTTTGAGAGAGCTGCTGCTCTTTCAAGTCATCATTAAACATCTCTGTAGATCGTCAATTTTCGTAGGCTCTTTCTCCATCTATGACATTTCGTTCAATGTTTTTCTCATTTAGCCTTACCTACGTGTGAATAATTAGGACACAGGTATGCCCTTGTTCCTATTGCAGTCTAAAAAGAATTAAGTGAATTTTACTTGGAATAAGAAAGGAGAACATTTTGCCAGCAGGTGCTGACAGTTTGGCAGGCAGCCAGGGATCCACCATATGCTGCTTCCCACTCTGAAAATTCAGTATTACAAAATTGTCACACAGTAGTCCCCCAGGAACCCCGTTGTGCTAGCCATTCTACAAGATGCGGCTAGTCAGTCCCACAGCTAGACCAGCTGTTCCTTCTTTAGAGAGGGTGTGGGATTATTTATTAATCCCATTTTATTCAGTGGCTAAAGAGCCTTGCTCCCAATGTATTCAACTGAGCAGTGTATGACATGCTCTAAACAAAACCCAAGCAGTCTGCAGTCTGCAGGAGGGCTGGCTTTGCTAATGTAAATACTTACATTCCAACTACAAATGTTACAAACAGAAAATATGGGATGTAGCACGGTAGCTAATTATTTGAATAAAAAATGGCTTCTCCCAATCAGCAGGAAGGCAAAGTAAACTGGACAGAGTAAGTCCTTTTTGGGGGGGAGGGGGGGGAGGGAGGAAAAACCTCTTTGAACTGTACTATCATGAGTACGTAATTGGGATACAACCAGATTCTGGGTGGCAAATATTTATTTACAGGTCACAGGAATTTAGGGAAGGAATGTACAAATTACAACTGGAATAAATTCAGTATAAATACATTTTAACTAGAAAAAATAATCTCTGTAATGCTTAAGGACTTTTCAATGTGTTTTATTCATGGAAATCTACTTCATTATCAACTCTTTTTAAGAAAAAGTGAAGAAAACTTAATACCAGCTGATCTATTTATGAGGTGTGGTGTGGATGAATGACGGTGCAAAGGGCAGCTATGCAGGTTGATGAGAGAGAGCATGTGTGTGGAAGAGCGATGGTGGAGGTAAGAAAGAAGGCAGTGCAGGTTGGGGAGGGTGTGCCAGATTATAGGGTGGGATGGGTGTTCAAGGGTACAGCAAGAGTCGAAAAGGGGTTGTGGGGGTACAGTGTGAGTCAGGAAGAGTACATGGATACATGGGGGTGCACAAATAGCTGGTGTACCACAAGTGCAGTGGGGCTGAGAGAAGGTGAGCAGGTGGGGAAGCCAGCAGGGAATGTAGCAAATGGTAATCATGTGATCGCAGAGTCATGCAACCATTTGCAAGTGCAAACTGGTAGCAAAGTGCAAACTGGTAGTAATCTGAGTGATCATAACTACCATTCGTTCAGTGCCGTTGTAACTTCAAATGGTTTCTGAATGAATGGTTGTAGACCAAGGGCTACCTGTAGAGAGTACGCAGCACAATGTATCTTTCAAATACACCCAACTATTTATTCCACACCTAAACATACCCTATTCAATGAAGCACTCACAATTTAATTAAACTGTTAATAATACAAATGATCAGGGTAGCACAGTGTAATCTGATTTTCAAGAAAAAAGCTTGTCTTCCCTGTACAATGTTTCTCCCAGTCATAATGGACAAGAACAACTGAATAATGACAAAATAGATCCAATTTCTTGATCTCATTCAAGCTTATTTTACTGAACTTGGGAGAAAGTCATCTGAGTAAAGTAAAGTTTGCATGCTAAAATTAAGTTATGCATTGAAGTTAATCATCTCTCGCCTGACAGACGGGCTGTGTGCTCTTGGTAAGGACTTAGGTACAGGAGAAAGTCAGGTAACATCTTCACAGTCCTGATAAATTGATTGTATGTATTTATCAGCCACAAACCATGTCATAATTTAGAACAGGTTCCCAGTGGATTGGATTCTATGATAGTTTTCTGATGAAAATTGCCTCTTAAGAAGCCAGGGAAGGGACAGCTTCAGTACAAAACCAGTGTAAGATCCATATTCAAAAGAGTGATGATTCAGAAGACAGTTTCCTTCCAAATTAAAGCAAATGGTTTATAAAAAAATGAAGGTCTGATATACCATATATGTAGCGTGGTTCTGTATATGAAATAATGTCTATGAATATAGATAAATAATGAAGTGCATGAAAGAAAGAAGAGACTTCAGATGTTATTTTGAATAATATTTACATGTGAAATAAACACAACAGAACCTAGACTATATACATATATATGTATCTGGAAAACAACATACATTTTGTAGTGTCAAATCACTGATGTTAGTTGATAATGCTCGCAGCCAGTCAGCACTCTCCTGCGCTGAACAAAACTGAAGTATCCCAGTGCTAATTCCATCGAGGGCCAGTACTTCAAATGCATTAGATCTGCAGCAAGAAGAAATATACATATATATATATATATACATATATGTGTGTGTGTGTATACCATCAAAGAAGCTATATCAGCAATTCTTAGTCTTCAGCTAATCCCTACAAGCTAGCAATTATGCACTATAATTCCAGGGAAATGGGAATATAGAGCCACCATAGAGCCACAGAGTCAAGTTATGTAGATTCTGTATGTGGTTTCTACCAGAGAATTATGGGAGGTTATTTTTAGTTATGTATTCTTATTTTCAGATTTCAGAATGGTGTATGGTAGTTTTTAAAAAGTCCTACATGGGCCAGGAATATCATATAGGTGACTGGGTGGATCATACAAGCTCATTTAGCAGGTATCTTTGCAAACGTATTTTGTGTTCAGCCATTCCAGATCTCACTTCTCGAATTAGCCTTTTATTTGAAGCTATTGACCTATTGCAGACATATATTACTGACCTATTGCAGGATAATGTTTCTGGAACTAAAGGACCAGTGGCAGGCTACAACTTTCAAACTTTGGGAAAGAAAAGAAATTCCTATATCGATTTTATATTATTATTGTGTATTTAATAATCACTCCCTGTGCATTTAACAAACTTTTCTTTGGTAATTTGTGCAAAGCTTCACAAATTGGAATACATAGGAGCACAAATAAGCAATTATAGAAAATGTGTCAGGAAAAACTGCATAACTACAGTGAAAGCCACCTCACAGCAATTAGGAAAATTGTAAAAGACAAGGTCGCTTTAATAAGTCATAGAAAGAGATGCTACATTTGGGCTTCCTTTGGTTCTGAAGAATCTCTTCAAATTGAAATCTTAAGCATTACAGCACCAAAAATATTTGGTGGCATCTTTGAGGAGGCTGTGAAGGTTTTGAGGAAATCTGAAAGTTTTGCAATCTTAGTTTACTGCCTTTCTCTTATTTCCCATCTATAATATGGATGCAGTGTAGAAATAAAATAAAAAATTCTTTTAAGATAAATGAAAAAGAACAAAACAATTATTTGCAGAACATTTAGTATCATATAAAAGTGAAACATGACTGAGTGGATTTCTATGTCATATAGCTAAGTAACAAGTAATTGCCATGGGATGATTTGTGCATTGCCGCATGTAAAACAGAGATCAATAAGAGAAATGTGACACAAAGTGATTTGGTACTGAAAAAAGTAATCAAGGAGAATCATATAGAAGGATGTAGTCCTTCTCATTCCGTATTATTTAGATAACGATCAGCACATTGAACTGCACTTCAGAAACAAGCCAGAATCCAGGGTTTACTAAACTTTACTGGAGTAAGGTGAGATTGAAAACAACAACAACAAAAAACAACAACAACAAAAAAAACAACAACCACAACCTGCTTACTGAATATTGCATTTGGAATAGCTTGGAAATACTTTTCAAGCAGTGCATTACAGACAATAGAAGCCAGATCAGAAGCCAGATTTTTGGGTAATGCTTATTGCACAAATACATCTGGGCATTTAGAACCAACCTTTAGAACCAAGGTTAGGTCCAGAAATATTTCCAAATTTTTTGGCTTTCAAGAAAACTGAAATCCTATCCAGAAATCTTACCTTTTTTTCTGTTTCAGTTTTGCTAACTAACAGCATTCTTATATTGGCTAGAATAAACCACAAAAAAGTGGCCCACATCCAGTCCATTTCTGGCTCATTTTACTTCTTTTTTTCTTCTTCCTCTCTGGGACTGATAAGAATATCAATGGATATTATCGCTACAATGACATCACCTGGAATACTCCCAACTCCCCAAAGTTTAATATACAGTATTGGTTAAAAAGCATGGAAGGTAAGATATACTCAAAGAGCTCCTATAATTTGAAAGCAAAAGGCTCAACTAGCAATCTCTCTGTCACCAACTGCCTCTCAGACCATCCCAAAACAGCATCCCTAATCTTCAGCTTGGAAAGTCTGAAACAAAGCCATACTCAATTACATCGAAAAGCAAAAAAAATGTTGAGAAGCGAAGCAGAAGCTAAAGGAATGCTTTTCCTCCCACCAGTTTTCAGTCTAGTTCATTTCCTAAGGTGACCAACCATTACAAAACCCAGCTTTGACTTTTACAGTGGTTTCAGATTTAAATTTGGGGCAGCCTATTGCTGTATCAGAATGGTTTTTTCTTCCTCCTGATTGGTTGAGAGTCTTGGTCTGTGTTTATTGGTCTTGGAGTTTGCTACTAATATCTTCTGTCTGTTCTTTTTTTTGGGGGGGGGGCTCTTTTTGTATCTCGATTGGCTGGCAACATTGTGTTACTTTATTGGAGGCCTTTAGTGCAGCTTGGCTTCGGGTAAATGGATGGCTATCATTAGTTAGGAAGCTGGGTTTCATCTGGGTGCCTGGTTGGGGTGTGTTTGAGCTGGAGGTATCAGGGGGGATCTGTTTGTGCCCAGGTGTTTGCCTGGCTTGTGGTGTGGAGATTTTTTGTTTCTGAGTGCAGGCTTCCAAATGATTGACAGCCTGGTGGAATCATCACTTCTGTTCATGCTTTCTGGTCTTTTTTCAATCTCTATGGCTTCTCTGATGATTCTGTGGCTGGGATTTTCTATGGTGGCTAGGGTTTTGGTGCCATTGAAGTTGATGTTATGACCTGTGGCTTCCATGTGTTGGACGAGTGAGGAAGTGTGTTCCAGCTTTTTGACCGCATTTTTGTGTTCATCCAGGCGGGTGCTTATTCTTCTATTGGTCTGTCCAATGTACGTGGCCGGGCATGATGCACAGTGGACTTCATATATGCCTTGGTTTTCCAGGTCAATTTTGTCTTTGGGGTTCCTGAGGATGGCTGCTATTTTTCTGTCTGTTTTGAAGGCAGTCTTGATGTGGTGTCTGTATAGAATCTTACTAATTTTGTCTGTAGTGCCTCTTATGTAGGGCAGGACAGCTGTTCCATGGGTCTGTTCATCTTCTGGGTCTCTATTATGTCTCAGTGTGTTTTTATGGATCAAGTTGGTGATTTTGCTTTTGTGGAAGCCGTTGGCTGTCGATATTTTAGTCAGGGTGCATAGTTCAGTCTTAATGTGTGTCTTGTCTGCCAGGCGTTTGGTTCTAGTAATTAGTGTTTTAGCCACGGAGTTTATCTGTGCTGGGTAGTGGAGGGATTGGGCGTTGAGGTAGCGGTTGGTGTGTGTTTTCTTCTGGTATATGGAATAGTCTTGGAGTAGGTCTGTCAATTTAGTTTCATAGTCTTTTCTGTCCATTACACTACACCTGGAATTGAGCAGCAAAATCCACCCTCTACTTTGGGACAAGATAAAACAACTTACAACTTGGAGAGCTGAATCTGCAAACATTTACAAACAGGAAAAGCTCTTGAAAAAATTAAAGAAATTAGAACATGACAAGAAAACCCCCAACAACTCACAACAACACCTGAAACAATTAGTGTACAATGTTTCCAACAGAGAACTCACCAAAACAGAAACAGAAGTCCTAACCAAAGGATTCAATTATGCTATAGCACCCCAAAAAATCCCCACAGAATCCATCATATGTGCAGTAGAATCCAGCCTAACTAAATTAAATGCAGATGAAGCTGATAAAATAAGACACCAAGTTGCCAACATCCTATGCACAAGCAAACCACCCAAAAGCAACTTGCAGCAAAATGAAATTAAAGCGCTACAAACCCTGAAAAGAGACAGCAGCATAATCATCCTCCCAGCAGATAAAGGGAATGCCACTGTAGTAATGGACAGAAAAGACTATGAAACTAAATTGACAGACCTACTCCAAGACTCCACATAAAAACCCATAAACACAGACCCAACCACATATCTGGAAAAATTAACCAAGAAGAAAATTATAACCAGCCACATAAGCAAAGAGATCCAACACACGATCATACCCAGAGAGAAATCTTCCAGATGCCCCAAACTATATGGCCTCCCAAAAATACACAAAGAAGGCATACCTCTCAGACCCATAGTCAGCTCCAGAGGAGCACCACTACAAAACCTAGCTAAACACCTAGCAAAAGAGCTATAGCCCCATGCTGAAACAGCAGCTTCTCATGTACAAAACTCATACCACTTCTTGGAAATGATCAAAGATCTACACGTGGAGCAAGAAGATCTGCTTGTAAGTTTTGACGTGGTTTCACTATTCACTCAAGTCCCGATAAAAGAGACCCTTGAAATCATCAAAAATAAATACCAACCAGCTAAACACCTCATGAAACTAACAGAACACTGCTTAACCAACACATATTTCATATACAAAGGACAAAGATACAAACAAATTGAAGGAGCCCCCATGGGATCACCACTGTCACCTGTCATTGCAAACCTGTTCATGGAAGAATTCTAATCCAGAGCCCTGGCTAATGCCATACTCAAACCCAAACTATGGTTAAGATATATCGATGACACATTCGTGATTTGGCCCCATGGACAAGAAAACTAAACAATTTCCTAACACACCTAAACAGCGCACACCCCAAAATCAAGTTCACCATGGAAACAGAAACAATCAAACAACTACCATTCCTAGATGTACTAATCTACAAAAAAACAGATGGCACACTAGGACACACCATATACCAGAAGAAAACACACACCAACCGCTACCTCAACGTCCAATCCCTCCACCACCCAGCACAGATAAACTCCATGGCTAAAACACTAATTACTAGAACCAAACGCCTGGCAGACAAGACACACATTAAGACTGAACTATGCACCCTGACTAAAATATTGACAGCCAACGGCTTCCACAAAAGCAAAATCACCAACTTGATCCACAAAAACACACTGAGACATAATAGAGACCCAGAAGATGAACAGACCCATGGAACAGCTGTCCTGCCCTACATAAGAGGCACTGCAGACAAAATTAGTAAGATTCTATACAGACACCACATCAAGACTGCCTTCAAAACAGACAGAAAAATAGCAGCCATCCTCAGGAACCCCAAAGACAAAATTGACCTGGAAAACCAAGGCATATATGAAGTCCCCTGTGCATCATGCCCGGCCACATACATTGGACAGACCAATAGAAGAATAAGCACCCGCCTGGATGAAACAAAAATGCAGTCAAAAAGCTGGAACACACTTCCTCACTCGTCCAACACATGGAAGCCACAGGTCATAACATCAACTTCAATGGCACCAAAACCCTAGCCACTATAGAAAATCCCAGCCACAGAATCATCAGAGAAGCCATAGAGATTGAAAAAAGACCAGAAAGCATGAACAGAAGAGATGATTCCACCAGACTGTCAATCATTTGGAAGCCTGCACTCACAAACAAAAAAATCTCCACACCACAAGCCAGGCAAACACCTGGGCACAAACATCCCCCCGATACCTCCAGCTCAAACATACCCCAACCAGGCACCCAGATGAAACCCAGCTACCTAACTAATGATAGCCGTCCATTTACCCGAAGCCAAGCTGCACTAAAGGCCTCCAATAAAGTAACACAATGTTGCCAGCCAATCAAGATACAAAAAGAGCCCCCCCCAAAAAAAACAGACAGAAGATATTAGTAGCAGAACACAGCAAACTCCAAGACCAATAAACACAGACCAAGACTCTCAACCAATCAGGAGGAAGAAAAAACCATTCTGACACAGCAATAGGCTGCCCCAAATTTAAATCTGAAACCACTGTAAAAGTCTGACTCACAGACAAGCACTATACAGAAGCCTGATGATGGCAGATGAGATTCTGCTGAAACATTGCTACAACTTTAAAAGCACCACTACAATGACGTGGGAAAATACCCGAACAAAGCTGAATGCCAGACATGTACCGTATATACTCGAGTATAAGTCGAGTTTTTCAGCCCATTTTTTGTGCTGAAAAAACCGCCCTCGACTTATACTCGAGTCAGATTCCCCTCTGAAAAAAAAATGGTGTGGAGCTCCGAAGCTGGGCAGCCGCTTCCCTGCTTCCGTGTTTCCTTTGCAACTTTTAAGCATGGGAGGGGGAGGCTTTTCTGAGCTCTAGGCTGAAAAAGCAACGCGAGCTGAGGTCGCTCCACTCAGTTTCATTTCCTCAGCTCCAGCTGCTTTCAGTCCACTCGGGAGGAGGGGGAGGGGGAGGAGGAGGGGGAGGCTTTTCTGAGCTTTAGGCTGAGAAAGCAACGCAAGTGGAGGTCGCTCCACTCAGTTTCATTTCCTCAGCTCCAGCTGCTTTCAGTCCACTCGGGAGGAGGGGGAGGGGGGGAGGAGGGGGAGGCTTTTCTGAGCTTTAGGCTGAGAAAGCAACGCAAGTGGAGGTCGCTCCACTCAGTTTCATTTCCTCAGCTCCAGCTGCTTTCAGTCCACTCGGGAGGAGGGGGAGGAGGGGGGGGGAGAGAGAGAGAGATATCATAACAACGGCTCTTGGTTTTTTCTTGCAAGGGAGAGAGTGACTCCTGCCTACTACTGTCATCATCATCATCTTTTGCGTTAGTGAATCAATCAAACCTTTCATGATAGTGAGATCGTTTCCCAAATTTCCCTTAAATCAGGGAAGAAATCAGAAACAAACCTTTGGGCTGAGAATAAGCTTGTTCCTATGATGCCATTTTTGTTCACTTCAGTGTGAAAAGTGTGAAAAAACACACTTTTTCTTCATCTTCTTGTTCCCTATTTACTGGTCTCTTTCAAAGAGGAAATTGTGAACATCAAACTTATTCTCAACTGTCCTAGTGAAAGTTTTTATTGGCATCTATTTTTATTTTTGAAATTTACCAGTAGCTGCTGCATTTCCCACCCTTGACTTATACTCGAGTCAATAAGTTTTCCCAGTTTTTTGTGGTAAAATTGGGTGCCTCGACTTATATTCGGGTCGACTTATACTCGAGTATATACGGTAAGTACCCGTGAAAACTTAAGAAAATATATATATATTGAGGCTCTCGCGGGTATTTGTATGTGGATCTTTGGTTATTTGGATTTTCTCCCACGTAAGATTGGAAGTATCTAGGCAATGTTTCAATGAAGTCTCATTCATCATCTTCAGGCTTGTGTCTTTGGGTCTGTGCTTCTCAGGGTTTCCAAATTCCAGCCATTTGGAAACCAGCCCTCACGAACAGACGAGTACCTAACATGAAGAATGACACCAGACCCACACCCACGAGGGCCACACAAGATGCTACCACCACACTTCCACGTAGAAAGTAGACTCACACCTACACAAGATGAGATACAACCACGGACCAGAAGCTGCACTGCAGCTGCATCACTACCCACTTCAAACCCCTCCGAGCCATACATGAAGCGAACTGACACCCACCATGAAGATGTAGCATGACCACGAATGCGAAGCCAAACAGCAGGATTGCAGCTCACCAGCTCAAATTCCCCAGCAACTAAGACTGACCTGAGCACAACCAAGCTCCTACCTGAACAGAACACACCTCCAGCCAATCAGAACATGGCCAACCCCCTACCAATTAGAACACAGCCAAAACCCCAACCAATGAGAACACACCCCCACCCAATCAGAACACAGCCAAGCCCCCACCCAATCAAGTCACACCCCCACTAACAGTTAAAAGGAAGCAGCAGCTGCAAGCTCACATTACTCTGAGAAGCACAGAGCTGAAGACACAAGCCTGAAGATGATAAATGAGACTTCATCGAAACGTTGCCTAGATACTTCCAATCTTATGCGGGAGAAAACCCAAATAACCAAAGATCCAAACACACACAAACACACACACACACACACACACACACGTGTTTTCTTAGGTTTTCGAGGGTATTTGTATGTGGATCTTTGGTTATTTGGGTTTTCTTCCACGTAAAATTGGAAGTATCTAGGCGACGTTTCAATGAAGTCTCATTCATCATCTTCAGGCTTGTGTCTTCGGCTTTGTGCTTCTTGGAAGTCCCAGCATGTTTTATAAGCATGAAATGAAATTAAGCCCCTCCTCACAAATTAAGGCCTATATTAAAACATGCGAAATGGTGGGAAATGGTGGGGGGGCTTGCCGTTAGGAAGTACTTTTGTTGCACGCCCGGATAAGGTGCTGCCTGCATTGACCCCAATATGAAGTGCCCCACCAACGCTGAGGTCAACATCCATGCCATCGCTGCCCGCCCACCCGAAGATGCAAGGGGGGGAATTAAGTCACCCCTGAAAAGACGGCCTAGCCATTTTTTCGGGGATCAGAAAAAAATAAGACCCGGCCTTATTATATGAGAAACACGGTACATATACATATACATATACATATACATATACATATACATATACATATACATATACATATACATATACATATACATATACATATACATATACATATACATATACATATACATATACATACACACACGCACACACACACACATATATTCTTAAGTTTTCGCGGGTACTTACATGTATGGCATTCAGCTTTGTTCAGGCATTTTCCCACGTCATAGTAGTGGTGCTTTTAAAGTTGTAGCAACGTTTCAGCAGAATCTCATCTGCCATCATCAGGCTTCTGTATAGTGTTCGTCTGTGAGTTAGACTTTTATAGTGGTTTCAGATTTAAATTTGGGGCACCCTATTGCTGTGCCAGAATGGTTTTTTCTTCATCCTGATTGGTTGAGAGTCTTGGTCTGTGTTTATTGGTCTTGGAGTTTGCTGTGTTCTGCTTCTAATATCTTCTGTCTGTTTTTTTGGCTCTTTTTGTATCTTGATTGGCTGGCAACATTGTGTTATTTTATTGGAGGCCTTTAGTGCAGCTTGGCTTCGGGTAAATGGACGGCTATCATTAGTTAGGAAGCTGGGTTTCATCTGGGTGCCTGGCTGGGGTGTGTTTGAGCTGGAGGTATCAGGGGGGATCTGTTTGTGCCCAGGTGTTTGCCTGGCTTGTGGTGTGGAGATTTTTTTGTTTGTGAGTGCAGGCTTCCAAATGATTGACCTAGCTTCCTAACTAATGATAGCCGTCCATTTACCCGAAGCCAAGCTGCACTAAAGGCCTCCTATAAAGTAACACAATGTTGCCAGCCAATCAAGATACAAAAAGAGCCAAAAAAACAGACAGAAGATATTAGAAGCAGAACACAGCAAACTCCAAGACCAATAAACACAGACCAAGACTCTCAACCAATCAGGAGGAAGAAAAAACCATTCTGGCACAGCAATAGGCTGCTCCAATTTAAATCTGAAACCACTGTAAAAGTCTAACTCACAGACGAACACTATACAGAAGCCTGATGATGGCAGATGAGATTCTGCTGAAATGTTGCTACAACTTTAAAATCACCACTACTATGACGTGGGAAAATACCCGAACAAAGCTGAATGACACACACACACACACACACACACACACACACACACACACACACACACACACGGTCTTTAACAGCAGCACACATACTAGCCACTTACTTGCTGGTTTTATACAGAATTGATACAGCATAGCTTTATAAGCTAAACACGGTCATCCACAGTTTTTCTAACTTTAAGGAAATGCTGCTTTCTAGATTTGGATGTTTGATGCCCAATGTTCCAATTTTTGGTGATTTTATTTCATTTTTATCTTTATATAATTCTGCTGTCTTCTTTTCTTCTTCTTCCCTGGGATTGCCATCTGCCATATATCATGCTTTTGACTTTTCATTTCTCCCAATAAAATGTCCCAGAAGTAGATTTGTGATTCAATATATATCCTTCTTTTCTCTCATTATGCCTATAAAACTTATGATAAATTATCTTGAGATTTCTGGTCACGTCTAATCATATTTCACCCCGCTCATAATATGTGAATCAAGCACTATTTTCATCCCCATGCATCCTCACAGGCAATATGGATGCCAAGTCCCTCAGCTCATCACTTCCTGATGTTTACTGCAGCTGCAATGTATTTTTCACACTTATTTGATCAATTCCTTTGTCTGTTTTGGTATCCAAAGCATCCATTTTATGCTCATACATTTCAGTAATCAGATAAGCATTTCTCTTCTGCATGTGTCATAGTGAAAAGAAATAATTCTTAGAACAAGACCACATAGTCAATCTGTAATAAGTTGTTTAATTAATGTTTCATGCCTTCTAAATGTATGCCCCTACTCCATCTCAATAAATTATATCTGGACCTATTTCAAGCCATTCCAAAATAATATAAACAACAACAATGAAACTGATATGAATTAAATGAATATGAAATGGATATGAATGAAATGAATGAAATATTTTTCTTCCATAATAACTTTAAATATATCTGGTAAAAATGTCAATTCAGCAAATTGCCAATACATTAAAGAAAGGCAACTTAGCTCTTACCTGCAATGGATAGAATATTAGACCACAGAAAAATAAAGGTGACCAAATAGTTTGATTAAATCTCACTGAACTGTGAAACTGCTTTTAAGAATCGGATACATGAGTTACAAAGATAAGTATATTTCTAACAGGAGAAAGAACAATCAGTTGGTGGGCATACTAATAACTATTATTAGGCTAAAACATCAAAGCTTAAAATCAAAACATTGAATCTCAGAAACAAAAAAAAAGACAATATTCACCAAAAGTGGTAAAGATGTCAGCTTAAGATATATTTATTTAGAAATTCTTTGACTATTTACCGCAATAAAAACAATGATTTAATTTTTTAAATAATGGTTTCCTTAGCACGTAAAAATAAGGAAAAAAAAATTGTAACTCCCCTAATGCCACTTATTTAATATGTTGCTCATACACTGCATTTATCTTAGCTTTCTAGCCAGCTTGATAGGTCAATGTATTCAGCATGAAGATCCAACATCTGTCTCTTGGTCTTTTTCTTAGCCATAAAATTACTAACCAAATCTAGATTCATTTCAAAATTATCAGCTTGCCCAGCCACTTTACTGCAGATTAATTCTGAACCCCATTTCCCAAAGGACCCTGGTATTGAAATGCTTCATTGAAAAGTTACTCTCCTGTTTTCCATAACTAAAATATAAATGATCAATTACCTGCCAAAAGCTTATTTCCCCATGCTATTTGCTTGTATAAATGTTATTTACATTAATTAACATAATTATAAATAATGCCACATATATTTATGCACTATCCAAATACATTTATGCATCTGCTTCCCACTGTGTACAAGACTCTATCGGTAAAATATGAATTTCCCTTCTCTCTGTGGTTTATTCCCCCAGTCCAAAATCTATCCTAAATGATTTTTTTAGACTTTTTTTCCCATTGTAGTACAATCTTTTTCCCCACTTGATTATGGATATTTATGGAAAAAGAAATGACAGAATATCCAAAGAAGCTTTTACAGGTATCAGGATATGCAAAAATGCCATAAATAAATTGCAGACAAAACCATTTTGATGGGGAAAATTCCATCTTTTTCCAAAGAAGAGAGGCTATGTATGACACAACCTGCTATCCATTGCTTGACAGCTATGTACACTAGTAAAAATGTAATTGAATAATTAACTCATATAGTTATTCAATCAATATTTTTTAAAGCAATTAGCTTTAAAATTCGATACTTTTAATTCTGCTTTTCAGCTAATGTATTTATTGTAATTCAAGCTCTGACTAATTTTAGCAATTTTCTTTTTCAATGACACTGAGCAAACATGGTACTTTCTTGTTGCATGGCCCATACCTTGAAGTAACAAACCTGATTCCTGATACACTTTGCTGAAAATAAAATTATAAAAGTAATATTATACCACCCATGCACTGGTTGTAGTAATCTTTTTGGCACTGAAGGCCCACATGTTGACTAACTATACCAAGATAGGCATAAATCAGTGGACATGATATGGGATATATTCAATTATGAAGGTAAAGGTTCATTCTCCGAACTTGTAGGTTGGTTTCCAAACTTTTTGTTACCAGACTCGATAACCTCTTCAACAGAGTTTAGGGGATGCCAGTGTCAGAGTTCTTCTGTTTATAAGGACTTTATGTGGTCAGTAGATCTCAGAATCAGAATCAGAATACCTTTATTGTCACTATCCACGTGTACAATTTGCATCATACGCATACACAGTGAAATTAAGCGACTCGTCCTTCAGTGCAACATACACACCAGAAATATACATAAAAACTCTAAAAAAATTATGATAAAAGAATAAAAAGAATAAAAGAATAAAAGAATAAAAATACCCTACTGTGCCTGTCCCAGTAGGAATTATGATGGGTCAGGTGAGTCATCAGTGGGAGTCTTGTGATGGGTCAAATGAAGGAAGGTTACAACAAATGAGGATCATTGGGAGGTGAAGTGCTGGTTGGGTGGGGCTTGCGTGGGTTGGTTGAGGATCGGTGCTATCACTGGTTGGCTGTGGGATTTGGATTCTGAAGGGTTCGTAGGCTGGTTGTAGGTCCATGTGTCTGTTGATGGAATTGCTTGTGGAGTGCCAGGCTTCGATGAACTCACAAGCGTGCTAGATGGTAGCATGGCCGATTATTTTTGTGTGGCTCCAATCAAACTGATGCTGTTCTATGTCAATAGAGAGTAAGGATTTGGGATCATGACATTTGATTGCCAGCCAGTCATTGGGAATCCTGGTTAATTTAATTGACATGATGTTTGTCCCACATAGAATTGGTTGAAATTGTTAGAGTTACAATATTCAATTATTATTGTGTTCTGATAGGTTTTTTGCAAATTATTTTACATAGAAAAAGATAATGCTTTTCTTGGACGGAACTTAACTCCTGTTGGCTCCATGTACATGCCATTTAGTTGTCTTGACAGATATAAGAGGTTTATCACTGTATTCCTTCAGATTGATTTTTTTCCAACTTTCCAGTCTAAACTTCTTTCCTGGAATTTTCCTTCCAAGTAACATTGTCTTTTCTTATCTTTTTAATGGGCACACACAACAATGCAACACTTGTCCTATTCAATGTTCCTAATCAGAGGCATCCACCTGACCCACTTTTATCATTTGTCCCCCACTTCCCACACTCTGCTTTTTCCAGTAGAAGACATCCCTAGTAGAAGAGAATGGACAATCATTTGTTTAAAATCATTTAAGGATTTCTGTTTAAGCAGGGGGTTGGACTAGAAGACCTTGCAAATTCATCTCAATGCTTCCATTCCATTCCATTCCACTCCAAGTACTTTCTATCTCAAACTTTATTCTTGCTTGCAGTTGATGTGGTGATGATTTGCAAGCCAGAAAGGATTTCAGTTGTCAAGAGTGTCACCGTTAATTATTCATATGCTTCTAATAAAAGATGTAGGATGATATTGCTGACTGGAGAGAAGGAGGTTATGATAGTCAACAAATTTAATTTAATTTAATTTAGGCTCAAGGCTCTTAGAATGAATGAGAAAGAGGAATTAGAAGGAACCAAGGACTGCTCAATCCTCAAGACTTCAGCTATGGGGATCTGCTTTTTTATTGAGCATAAGAGTTAAAATAGTATTTTACAGCCCAGTCTTTCACAGTAAGGGAGATGATCATTACTCCAGCACATCAGGTCAAAGCAAATACAAATAAAGAGTAAAAGATAAATACCAGATGGATTGTGGGACTAGTCATGTATCTATTTAAATTAAATCAATTTCTATAGTGTATATTTTAGGCTGATACCCTTAAGGTTTGGTACTTTTGTGAAGTTACAAGAGTTTTGTTTAATGTTTGAACAATTTGAAGGACCTAATCTATGATGAGTAAACGAAAACTCTTCTAAAATTGGATGACTCTGTATATTATACATTTTCAAGGAACAATCAACTTTTTGATCTCTCTTTGATAGGTTCTTATGATCTTATTTACATGTTTGTAGCTTCACTTTACATTGCAAGAGGTCTGAAAATGTAACATCAATAGATGAATAAATTAGATACAAGATGTGCTTCTTCTTCCTACTCTTCCCAGTACTCTGGGTTCCAGTTCTCATTACTCTGAGGATAAAATAAATTATATACAGACATAAAATTAGTATTTCATGTAAGGATTTGTCACAGTAGGGTTTATTTTAATAGATTTTTACAAGACTTCTTATTTAGCTTAAATATTTGCCTCCTGTGACCCTGGATATTGTTCTTTAAAAAACTCATTTACAAATACTACCAGTGCACCTGTTTGGTTAAGCATATTAAGTATATAAAATATAGAATATTTTATAAGCTGAGTGATATTTCAAAATTGACACTGAGTTGTAAAATGTATCTTCTTGTATCTTTTGTATGAGATACTAAACTTTTTTCACTAATGCAATTTAGTTAATGAAAAATATCATGAATAAGAAGGGTAGCAAAGATTTAGACCATTCTAAATCAAATTGTAATAATTAAGAAGTCACTAGGTCAACTGCATGTGAATATTATTTGCTAATGAAAACTAGTTATGGTAGTTTTTTTGCCCCTTCAGTGAAATGAATTCTGATAGGAGTTTTAAAACAGACATGTACTAGCTCATTTAAATTTCAAGTTTAATTAAATAAATATTTATATTACTCAAACAATTTAAATATATAGTGAAATGTAAAGAGAAAGAGAATTTATAGAGAATCTATAAACACAAATAACAATGTTTTGGGAACATATTGATTAGATGATTTGATGAAATTAATTAATATAATTTAATATTATATGGCTGTAGCAAACCAAGTGATTATGTACCCTATGCCATTATGCTATGGATAAAATCAAAGGAAGTAGAGGTGTAAATCAAAGGAAGTAGAAGTGTAATGGGAACTTAGAATGAGAACTAAAACTAATTTATTTTTGCAGAGCTGGCTATAAGTAAACAAACAAATGTTATTATGGTCACAATGGAAGAAACTAACTAGCCTTCCAAGCTTGGTTGTTTGCTTGCAGATGTTTCAATACTCACTCTGTTACCTCGTTGGGCAATGAAACATCTGGAAACAAACAACCAGGCTCAGGGAACACAAAGAACTCTGTGTTATGGTCATTTTAGCAAGATGTATATGTACATACAGGCAGTCTTCATTTAGGCACCACAATTGGGATAGGCTCTGCTTAACTCTGTCATTAAGCAAAGCAGTCACTAAGTAAAGCCCTAGCTGTGCTTAGGATCTTATTTCAGGTTTCCATTGCTTTACAAACCTGGGTAAGTTGTAAATGCAAGGATTGGACATATTTTAAAAAAGATGAATTTTATTATGGCTTATTATAATATAAAGCACAATGATATTTTTTAAAAGGAATGAATGGGAAAAAAGGGGGGAGGAAGAAAATAAACTGGTCATATACAATAGTTACTTTTTAGCACTGACATAACTGAAAGGTCAGTGAACAAGTCAGTCAATAAATGAGGACTACATGTACTTCCTATGAAGCAAATATAACCAGAATGGGATAAAGTTTGGGGACACAGCAACTCATTATACAGAAATGACATCAGCTGAGGATCAGATAATAGGAATAGGAAGCATAGAATTTATGAATCAAAACTGTATTTAAAATGTTATAAAATCTAATCACTTTGTTTTCTGCTCTGTTTGGATCAATGTCATTCTATGTAAATGCTAAGCTACTTATGGAAGGAGAGCTATATTCTGCATTATATGCTGCATTTATTGATTTTAAGTCTGCATTGTTTCTAGAACAAAGGTGTTGAGCAAATTTAAAATAATGCTAAAATAGACAAATGTAATCTTCTGCTAATGTACAAACTCCATGTAAACTCTAGAATACAAGTAGTGTGCAATGCTTTGTCCTAAAGGAATTCCAACTGAAAAAGGAATAAGGTGAGGATGCATCTTGGCTTCCCTGATATTTTTTTTGCAAATCAACTCTGTTGTTACCAAAATAAGTAATTCAGAACATCATCCACAAAGTTAATCAATATGCATATTGCAACCTTACTGTCTACAGATAATGATTCAATACTCCTATTGTAAATGCCAATTGAATTAATATGAATGTTGAGAGCATTAGATTTACTGTTTTGAGCAAGCACTTAAGAACAATTATACTCAAAATAAATCCTTTTTGCGAAGTGACCTACAATTTGTGCCTACATGTTAAATGATCAAACAATAAAGCAAGTTAAAATCTTACATAGATTTTATATAAATATAAAAATATTATATAAGTAGGGTATAGTTTTTGAAAGGTCTGGGATGACCATTTGTCTTTTGTTCTGTTTTTGTATCCAGGGTTGTTCCATTTCTTTGCTTTGAAATCTGTATACCACGCAGAGTTGCTGAGAGGCTTTAGAAATTTAAATACAGTACATATTTTATGTTATACTTTTATACACTGTTGTTATGTTTCTCTCATCACTTCCTTTTTTATATCCCGAAAATTACCAACTAGTGTAACCTTCCTTCACAAGAACATTATTTTAATTCATCACCCTCCTCATTTTGATTGTCCTTTTATGCAATTTTCCCATTTTACAATGCTATATTCTTTCCTTAGTTACTATTTCTAGTCTAACAACAGTATGACTCATGTTAGCTTTGGGGTTTCATTTCAAATTAAATCTAAAGTCCCATCACTTCTGATTTATTCCATTTCCAACCATGAAAGGCACATTTATTTGAAAATGTTACTTTAAAAGAGTGTCTGTGTAACTCAAAACATAGGCAAAAATATCCAGAGCAAATTGGAGTGTGTATCTGTATGTAATTGAAAGACCCAGCTCTCTGGAACAGGCTCTAATGTTGGGAAGGAAAGAGAAGCTGACCACCGGCAGCATGGATGGACATAGTTACAGTGCTGATGGGTGCACTGTTACAAGACCTGAAAGAGCAGGTTAGGGAGAGATCAAACAAAATATGGTTACAAAAAGCTGACACCAACTTGATGCACATTAATAAACGTGCATGTGTGCATGGATGAGAGAAAGAAAAAAAGATGGACCCAGTTCCACATATTATTTTCCTTCAGAAGGCAACTTGAAGGCTGAGGAATTTGGAGCTTCAGATACTAAGCCAAGTCCTGTTGGAAAACCGAGGAAGATTCCGTTATTCCTGACTCTGATGTTGAAGGTTTGAACCAGGAAGTAAAGGCAAGACATCCTGGAGTGGGGTGGGGCAGAACTAGTAGAGGGCCAGAATATGACAAAGTGTAGAAGACCTTTGATGAGAGCTGCAGTTTGATCTTCTCTTCCTTCCTATTTAAAATCTACATGCTAAAATGCACAATCTGCAGGTCCTCTTGGACTCACAGTTCCTGCTGAAAGAGCAGGTGGCAGTTGTGACTTTCAGGTTAAATGCCAGTAGCAGTCATTCCTGAACTGAGAGACCTTGTTCAATGCCATTCATGTCCTTGTGAGCTGTCTGGATTTCTACAATTAATGGGATGCATCTCCAACAGAAGTGAAGCTTCAAGCTGGGAAATGTCTAATCTATGTTAACCAACTTCTATCAGTTTTTATTCCATCTCCCAAGAGAGTCATTTATTTTTCAAAATGTTTCAGTTGCACTGATCATTTAAAATATTTGTAACAGAAATGTTTATAACACTTCATATCTCAGTAGATCATTACATTAAACAAACAAAAATATTCATAATTTGTATGGAAGCAACTTATTTCCTTGATCTTTTCCACATATGATACCTAAACAAACTAGCCATTTTTTCATATAATGAATAAAGCCCAATTATTTCTTGATATGTTTGATATATATAATTGATGCTCATTACATAGCTTCTGAGAAAGCCTACATCTTGTTAAAATATTTACAAAGATCCACTATCTCCAAATAAACAACACATGTAGGTTATGTAATCTAGCCTTTTCACTTTCATATTACAAACCTTAATTTATTTGTTCCAGCTTTGTACCTCGAAATTCGAGCCATTGATAGAGGAACTGATAAAGTATCCAGCCAACGCTTCTCATATTTTGGTTCATTTGGTTCATTAGCTGTGGGTGAAGAAGGTGATGATGGTGCCTGACCAGAATAAATAAAAAGTAACAGTAAATACAGATCTCATTTTGTAAAAAACACAAATATTTGTATGTGTATATGCTATTTTGGGGGGTGTGTGTGTGAATAGAACACAAGTAATAACTGTTTAGAAAATTTAGATTGCGTAGAAGAAATAACAATTTCTTTGACCATGAAATATTGATGGGTCATTTCTCTCTATTTGATGCACAATGGTGCTGTTTTATTTTTGTTAAATACATAAACCGTACACCTAATTGGAAAGCCGTTTTATTCTCAATATCTTATTTACTTCATAAGCATGGCAATGATTGCAAAATTTTAACTTGCTTTTTTCAATATTTGCAAAAATAAAACGAAAATGTGCATAACATATATTGATGTAGTTGATCTTGAAAAAGTTAAGCAGATTCCAGTTTGGTTAGTGGTTGGTTGGAGACCTGGAAATCCCAGCGCTGAAGTCTAGATTGGGAAGTTGAAAAAAGAAGAGAACAATGGCAAACTGTGTCCATGTTTTTGCCAACAAAATAATATAGATACATTGAGGTAATCACCAGTAGTTGAATATTAATATTGACATAGGTATGACTTTATTCTCTCTCTCCCTCTCCCTCTCCCTCTGTGTGTGTGTGTTTGATTTTTATTGGTTTTCTTTTGGAGGGGATGGGAAGGTAAAGTAAGGAACATGATGCAGCATTAGAATTCCACTGCTAAGACTTGCTTCATTTCCTACATAACAAGTGAATAAGCATACTTCAGAAAACTTGCAGAAAATAACCCTTTTCAATGAATGATTCCTGTTTTCTTAAGAGTTGTCTCTCATGACATGGTAATGAATATATTTCTTTTATAATGGAGATCAATTTGAAAAGCTGTGCTCTGCTCTTCTTTTTTCTTGAAGCTATGAAGGATTACAAGGATTTTTTTTAAACATACATCTAAGAAAGAGTAAGTGGTTAATTTAAGGAGTTCTCTTATTAGCCACTGAAGAATCAACAAGGTACACAATAAAAACAAGAAATAATTTTGGCTAGGGATTTTAAAAGCCCCAAAGAGAAGAAACCAATAGGCAAGCTTTTCATAAATGTATGAAAAACACCATCTTAATAATCAATCATACCAATATTAAAATTACAGGATTGAGTTGCAGTCTTTCATTACAGAACATGAAAAATCTCAGATAAGATTTTTGAAGTTTCAAACAAAACTGTGATAGATTATAATAGTGAACAATTATAACTCACTGGGTCTGGGAAATAGTATCTTTAATAGGATACAGAGAAAAATATATCCTTAGCTGAACAAAATCCTGGTTTATCTGCCATCAAGCCTCTTTTTCTGAAACAGATCAATACGGAATTTCCAACTTTCTCTTTTTCTTTGTTCTGTCAAGTCTCCTTTCACATTGTTTTGTGTTATTCAGCATTGTACTCTTTACACTTTGAAGTACTCCTTTAGAATTAGGCCTTTAAAACCATACACCAAATGTGTACTATCCTCTCCACTGTTATAACAATTTTCTTCTTGAGACCCATGCTTTCCAAAACACTGTCAGTATAACTTAGTAGCACCCTGAACAAAATTAACCACATTAACCGTACTAATCTTCTATTCTTTTATTCTTGGACTGCAACCCTAAATCTTAAAGATTATTTAGTAATACTTATCCTCTTTGATTCCAACCTTGTTCATGTCCCATTGCTACCTCCTCTTTATAAAAATGGAAAGAGCAACTTTCTATGATGCATTTCAACTCTAAGCCAAAGGCCTGCATGTACACTATGGATATAAACATCTGTCTCAGATATATCAAGACATGTGGTATCATGCTAAATAAATTCAATTCAAAATGAGGATAAGGCATTCAGGTAATTCTTGAGCAACAGCAGGCCATTTAATGACCATGCAAAACAACGGACACCCCAAAACTACAACCTGTTTCAAAGTTATGACAGATTCGGTGCTCCTGAGCTCATTCACATTTATGACAGATCATGGGGATGCTGCCGTGCCTGTCTTCTCCCTTCAACCCTGTTAAGCCTGGTTTCCCCAACCAGGGTTAGGGAGACAAGCTAAACAGAATGTGCAGCTTAGTCAGATAGGCACACAGATAAATGAGTGAGCTAAGCTTGTATGTTTATTAATATACAGTAAAAATGACAGATACGCTTGTGCTATCAAATATATAGTTTATTCCATTATGAGTTCATAGCATAGTCAAAATAACAGTCCAATAGTCACGTATCATTTAGTCAGTCCATTCAGGGATATTCAGTTAGCAAAAGTCCGTGTTGAATACCCTATGTCAATACACTTACAAGCCAGTCCTTTGTTTTCTCTCCCGTTCGAGCAATGCAGTCTTGTGTCCTTGCAATAATCAGGAATCATCAAAAGCCAGAGAGAGATAGCAAGCTGTCGTCTTGCTTCTTTTAAAGTGCTTTCACAACCACTCCCTTAATTACTGTCCCACAGTTAAAGTTGCAGACACTTTAACATACAAACTATGATTACATATTATTATTTACCTAAACC
This sequence comes from Hydrophis major, assembly GCA_033807585.1. NCBI lineage: Eukaryota > Metazoa > Chordata > Lepidosauria > Squamata > Elapidae > Hydrophis > Hydrophis major. The sequence goes on from CM066328.1 coordinate 266,145,358, forward strand.
AGTTAGGGTAAAACAATGTTATCCCTAACATTCTCCCCTTTTAGGAAATAATAATATAACTATTTACATCTTTAAATCATATTTGTTACAACTCTCTTTAAACTTAATTACTCCTTGAGCTTTTGTAAATTGGTCTGCAATGTTTTCTTCTGTCATGCAGTATTCCAATTTAATTAGCCCATTCTTTACAGATTTTCTAACATTTAAGTATCTTAAATCAGTATGCTTTGATCTAGTTTTTACAGCAATACTAGTAGCTAACTTTATAGCTGCTTGGTTATCCTCGTACACAATAATGGAATCTTTTACAGTTATACCCATGTCTAATAATAACTGTTTGTACAAAATCAAATCAGTGCATAATAATGACAGACATGAAAATTCCGCTTCCATTGTGGACAAGCTGATATGCTGTTGTCTGATTGACCTCCACCCTATTAGTGTCTTACCAAATAATATAGTCATCCCAGATGTTGATTTTTTAGTGTTTATGTCAGTTGCAAAACTTGCACCTGCATAGGCACTAAGACTCAAATCACCCTTTGGTCCTATATACAATGCATGGTTCATTGTTCCTTTAAGATATCTTAAAATTCTCTTTAATGATTGCCAATGACATTGTTGTGGATCTGAATTAAAACGTGCCAGCTGATTTACACTATAAGCTATATCAGGCCTAGACCAATTGCTTATATATGATAAGCTGCCAATCAAAGATTGATATATGGACTTATCAAATTTGGGACTTTGATCATCAGTTTGGCAAACTTCCTGACTCATTGGAGTCTTTGCCGGTTTACAAAATTCCATTTTAAACGTTTTAATTAATTGGCAAATTTTATCTTCTTGAGATATCTTAAAACCATTTTTTGTTTTGTTAATTGTCAATCCTAGATACTTTTTAATTTCACCTAAATGCTTTAATTTTTATCTTTTTGGCTAATAATGATATAATCTCATTAGCTTCATTATTAGTCTTAGTTATCAAAGCAATATCATCTGTAAATAATAACAATAATGACACCGTTCCATTATTTTCTCTTTTAAACACACATGGATCTGCTAAACCAGATTTAAAACCTATATTGTTTAACTCTTTCACAATATATTGGTTCCACTCAAACCCAGATTGTTTCAACCCGTAAAGACTCTTTTTGAGTTTCCAACAATCATTACTATTTACTTTATTGTCTTTTATACCTACTGGTTTTCTTAAATATATAGTGTGCTGCAATGGTGCATGTAGATAAGCAGTTTCTACATCTAAATGGTTAATGACATAGTTTTTCTTAGCTGCCCACACTAATGCTGCTCTTAAAGATGTTGCTTTAAGACTTGGTGCAAAAACTTCATCATAATCAGATGCAGTTTGATTAAATCCTTGAGCTACTAACCTAGCCTTATGGGTAACAGTCCCATCATTTCCAGTTTTTACTTTAAATATCCATTTGCACCCAATGGATTTTTCTCCTGGAGGTAATTTAGCATCTTCATAAACTTTCATTACTTTTAGTGAATTTAGTTCTTTTTCCATTGCCTTTTGCCAATTCTCCTGATCCTTAGCAGGATACATCCTAAGTTCATCTACACTAGTTGGAACTTTAGTTACTTGGCAAACTATACTTGCTTGATATCTCTCAGGTGGTCTAGTTACACGTGTAGTACGTCTAGGTATTACAGGACTTACTGGTGGACTTTCATTTATTAACTCTTCTTGATTATCTAACTCTTCCTGATCAACTGTTTCCTCTTGTTCTGGTCCTATTTGCTCTTCTTGGACTTCTTCTTTAATTGGACTCTTCTTATAACTAATCTGATCTTTCTGCCTTTTGTAGGGTTCAATAATTACTTCATTATTTAAATCTTGCTCTAATCTATTCCATCCTACATGTTCTAGGAATTTTGCACTAGCACTGGTGTAAACTCTAGATGTACCTGGTTCCCAGAATCTATAAGATCTATGATTAGATGTATATCCTACAAAATATAATATTTTAGCTCTATGTTGTCCTTTGTGTCTAAGTTGTGAAGGGATATGCACCCATGCTGGTGTTCCAAATGTGTGCATGTAACTTAAATCAGGTTTTGTATCATGCCACAGTGTGAATGGTAATTCACCTGTTGTTGAATTAACAACATTATTTAATATATGATTACCACACATTATTGCTTCTCCCCACAAATTGTCAGGTAATCCTGAATCAGACATCATAGATCGTGTCATTGATTGTAATGTTTGGCCTCTTCTCTCTATAAAGGCATTATGTTGTGGCCTATATGGTGCAGACTTTTTATGTTGAATTCCTAACATTCTTAGTCTGTTCTGGAATTTATTATTTGTAAATTCCGTACCATTATCTGTTATAAGAGTTACTAATTTCTTTTTAGTTTTCCTTTCTGCAAATTTAATCCAATTAAAGAGATTTTGATATGTTTCAGTTTTGCTCTTCATTAAATAGCAAAACCCATATCTAGAATAGTGGTCCATTATACTTAGTATGTAACGAGCTCCTCCTACACTTGGTTTTTTAGGACCTATTAAATCTGCAAATACTACCTCTAAAGGTTCTTTAGGAGTAAATCCATCAACTCTATTAGCTGGTGTAACCCTGGCTTTACTTTGATTACAAATAGAACATTGCAAATACTTATTACAAGGTTTCAAACTTATTCCCTTAGATAATTCAACAGTTTTCTTAAGCATTTTAAAATTTAAATGCCCTAACCTTCGATGTAACAAGTGAATACATTCATCATGAGGTTTCTTATTTTCATAAACTGTGTTAGCCACTTTTAAACCATCATCATTTAACACATATAATTCACTTCTTAAAGATGCAGTAATTCTCTTATCTTCTTTTTCAATTATGCAGTTATCTCCCCTAAATGTAACTACATATCCTAGTTTAACCAAAATTCTTACTGAAATTAAATTAAACTTAAGTTGTGGTACATATAACATTTTTACATTCTCTTTTATAAAAGAACAATATGCTATACCTTGACCTTTAGCTTTCAGTTTCCAGCCATTGGCTAACGATATCTGCTGTGTACTCTTGGACATTTTAATAAAATTTTTGTAATCATTTGTTATACAATGAGATGCTCCACTATCAACCACCCATAAATTATTTTTTACAGCTCCGTTAGTATACATGGTTAACTCTAAATTTTTATTTTTCTTTTGATGACTTTTAGTATTCTGGCCAGCGTTCTGGCGTTTTGCCTTTTTACAAAATCTTGCCAAATGTCCTCTTCCTCCACAATTAAAACACCTTTTAATTGCGTATGCAGTAGGATTTTCATTTTCTTCTTTTTGAGGTTGCTGCCTCCTTAATTCATCTCTTTCAAGCCTTCTTCTGGCCTCTTCAATCAATCTGCCAGTTATATCAGTTAAAGTTAGGCTTTCCTTTGGCAATATTTCAAGTGAAGTTACGTAATTGTCATAGGTTTCATCGAGGGAAGATAGTATTATATAAACTTGATGTAGTTCAGAGAAAATAAGCTCTTTCTCGTGCAGTTCTTGAAAAATGCTTTGCATAGTTTTCAAATGACTCAGCATATCACCATTCTTATGGAGATGTGTACTGAAAAGTTTCCGTGTTAGATTTATGTGAGCACCAACATTATCTCGAACATAAATCCTCTTCAGCTTCTGCCAACACCCAACAGCTAATTTCTCTCCGTGGATATAAACAAGCTGCATATCAGTTAAGGTTAAAGCAATAATGCAAATTGCTTGTTCATTTTTATGCATAAATTCTTCTATCTTTAATTTGTCTTCCTCATCCTCTGGATCCCATTCTTCTACGTTTGGTGGATTTTCAATTATGTTCCACAAACCTTCACTTCGTAGAAGCAGACTACATTTCATAGACCATGATACATAGTTTGTTCCATCCAACTTGGATATCAGGGACAAACTTTGTAGATTGACTTGTGCCATGTTTTCTTATATGGATATAAAAATATAATTAATAAAACACAGCTGTCTGTTTACTGTAATGTATAACAACACAAACTCTCACTTTTACATAAATCTGTTTTATCTTAGTTAAACTGACTTTGCAGCCTCTGGGTCCATAACCAATGTTAAGCCTGGTTTCCCCAACCAGGGTTAGGGAGACAAGCTAAACAGAATGTGCAGCTTAGTCAGATAGGCACACAGATAAATGAGTGAGCTAAGCTTGTATGTTTATTAATATACAGTAAAAATGACAGATACGCTTGTGCTATCAAATATATAGTTTATTCCATTATGAGTTCATAGCATAGTCAAAATAACAGTCCAATAGTCATGTATCATTTAGTCAGTCCATTCAGGGATATTCAGTTAGCAAAAGTCCGTGTTGAATACCCTATGTCAATACACTTACAAGCCAGTCCTTTGTTTTCTCTCCCGTTCGAGCAATGCAGTCTTGTGTCCTTGCAATAATCAGGAATCATCAAAAGCCAGAGAGAGATAGCAAGCTGTCGTCTTGCTTCTTTTAAAGTGCTTTCACAACCACTCCCTTAATTACTGTCCCACAGTTAAAGTTGCAGACACTTTAACATACAAACTATGATTACATATTATTATTTACCTAAACCAGTTAGGGTAAAACAATGTTATCCCTAACATACCCTCTGCAGCATTTAGGTTTCCCACCCCTCCCATGCCTTCCAGGATCCCTGAAACAGCAGCTGCTTTCTGCATCTATCAGCTGGCCCCAAGCAGGAGGCTGCAAAGCTCTCCTCCATCTCTCTAGAGTCTAGGCTTTGGATAGCTTGCATAAAAGGCAACTTCATGACCAGCTTCCCAAAACCTTTCCCTTGCTTAATCTCCTCTCTCCTTCAGCCACATTTCTTCAATAAAATAAAACAAAAAAAGCTGAAAGGGAAGAATCGGTTAATCTCCCTCACTCCAGCCCCTATTAGGTGATAAAGCTAAACTTGCCCACTGCCCTCCAACCAATATCCCCTTGAAAAATCTTACCTTGACTCCAGGCTGAAGAGAAGAGGAACCAAGCGAGCAAGAAGAGAAAAATCTTTCTGCAGCTTCCCCCCACCCCCCGGGGAAGTAAAAAGAAAAAAAAAATCCCTAAAAGTTGGGCCAGAAAATTAAGGATTCTGGGTCTTCCCAAGCTTTAGATCTGCCTGACTGCCTGCAGAGCCCAGTTAGGACTTAAAATATTAGACCAGTAATGGCTAACCTTTTCGTCGTCACGTGCTGAAAGTGTGCATGCATATGCACCCACACATGTGCCTGCACCCATAATGCAATGCGTGCATGACCATCCCCGCCCCCTGTGCATGTACATGCAACCCCTCCCATGCACCATGTGCCTCAATGCATGCACGCATGACCCTCCCGTGCGGCCCTTCCCTGCCCATGTGAGCATGTCTCCCTTGTGCATGTCTTTCCCCATGCATGCGTGGCAGATATACGACAATCAGCTGGCTGGCGGGAGCACACATGCATGCGCAGTGGCTCTGTTCCGGGCAATGGCTCGCGTGCCAGCAGAAATGGCTCGGTGTGCCACTGCTGGCACGCGTGCCATAGGTTCGCCATCACAGGACTAGACTGCCCTCTTCAGACAGTCAAACACACAGCAAAAGCCTGCAAAGTTCCCACATCCTCGATTTTCTGGCCAATTTGTAGAAATGACTTATTTTTTTTAACTTCAGGGGGCTGCGGAAATATTTTCTCCCCTTGCTTGCTTGTTCCTCTAGTCTTCAGCCTGGAGTCCAGGTAAGTTTTTTAAAAGGGGCAATTAGTTGAAGAACAGAGTGAGAGTTTAGTTTTACCACTTACTGGTAATTGGGGAGAGTTCTACAATGTTTTTTTTTTTTAATTGAAGAAATGTGGCTGGGGAGAGGGAGGAGATTAAGCAAGGGAAAGGTTTTGAGAAGCTGGTTGTGAGGCTGCCTTTTATGCAAGGGGTGACTTCTCAAAACCTAGAGAGTCAGGAGAGTTTTGCAGCCTCCCGCTGTCCAGCTGATAGGCACAGAAACTTAGGCTTAGGGATTTCTGGCAAGACAATCAGCTATGCCAAGGCTATCCTCAAAGATATACAGAGGGTGGGAAGCATGGCATATATCTCATGGTGGGGGACCCTGAGGCAGCTGGGCTAGTGCTTGCCTTAGGCCTCCCAGACACTCCCCACTTAATGACCTTTATCAATTCACTAGCATGAACAGGGATGGCTGGTTTTTTCATGAGGCAATTTCATTTAACATTATTTTGACTTATGACACAGATGGGCAGACTCCCTGACTGTTGTAACTGAAAGACTATCTTATGGTCTGTGATCAAACTGTTGTGAATGAATAAATGTTTAATAAAGTTATCTAGAGCTTGAAGTCAAGTGCAGGGTTCTGGCCCTGCACTTCTGATTGGCTGTTAAATGGCAAGATCAGATTGGTCCGTTCAGGAGAATCTGATTGGCCATTAGCAGGCCGATCTCATTGGTTAATGGAGCTAGCGCTCCCAGGTTGCTATTGGTTGAATAGTTAATAAGTTGCCTATATAAGGAAGGCTATAGCAGCCATCCAGTTTGAGCTGTCACACCATGTAAATAAAGAGTTGAAGGTCACTGTTTTCACCGGCTCGTCTCCATTATTCGCACCCATGCTCAACACTTAACACTGGCGGCGAGGGTGGGATGTGGAGATGTCAGAGCTGACAAAAACAATGAAGAAGACAATCGAGCACGTGGCTGAAATGCACAACGGCGGAACCATGTCCGGCGGCGTAGTACCACCCGCTTCATTTGACCCAGTGCAAGAAGACTGGGACTCCAACATGGACATTTCCAAAAGTTCTTGGAAACCAATAATCTGAAGGATGCCACAACCGGGAAGAAACGGGCGGTATTCCTGATGCATTGCGGGCCGACCGTATTCAAGATGGCCAAGGCACTAGCAAAACCGGCTATGGACTGGGACGTCCTCAAACCCCTACTAAGGGCCCACTATGCACCGACCGTACCAACGCTCGTAAGACGGCACGAGTTCTACCAAAGAAACCAGCGGAAAGGAGAGAGCATTGCCGATTTCTTTGTGGACCTCCGAAACTTGGGAGGCCTCTGCGATTTCGCCGACCTGGAAGAGGCTTTGAGAGACCAAGTAGTTCTGGGATTAGATGCGCTAAACATGCAGAGCAAAATAATGGCAAAGGGCGACATTAGCCTTGCCGATGCCATCGCTGATGCTACGGCAGCAGAAGCAACCAAGAAGTTGGCTGCCCAACTGTGCCGAAACCACACTCCGACACACGAACCAGCCTGCGACATTTCACCTGTCAGAAGGACAGTTTTTGACGGCCCACCATGAGGACCTCTCTTTGTCGTCAGACAGCGACGAAGAAGAGGTCCATCGACTGAGGTCCGATTGGGACCATTACCCAAAGTCCCAGCAACCATGCACTGGCTGCGGGGCCAACCATTATCGGTCCGATTGCAAATTCTGCGACGTGCTCTGCCATGAGTGCGGGAAATGAGGCCATATAGGACGGGTCTGTAGAAGTCTCCTAGGACCCAGCCAGACCTCGAAGGGGGCCAACTATCACCAATCGACAAGAAACCATCCTGTAAGGCAAGAACCAGCAAACCACTCCTACAGAAATCGACCCATGAATCACCTAACGAGGCGAGAAGAGGCTTACCAAACTATCACTATCGGTCACGCCTCTTCTTTGGATGCCAAGAAAATCTGAATTAAAGTGGCCATCGAAAATCAGCCCTGCCAAATGGAAGTTGACTCGGGATCGTCTCTCTCGATGGTTTCCTGGAAGACCCTTAAGCAACTCATCCCTACTATCTGGCACCAAGACCTTCATTTCCAAAGACTCATACTTAAAGACCATCAGGGGAACCGGATTCCAGTCATGGGATCCAGTCGAGTCCGGGTTTCGTTCAAAAACCGCACAGCGTACTTACCTCTGACTGTGATCGACAAGGACCGGCCTAGGCTGTTAGGCCTCCAATGGTTCACACCACTCGGCATTGAAGTGGCAGGCATTAACCAAATCGGTGGCAGTGACTGGGAGGAGGACCTCGTCCATGAATTCAAGGACGTCTTCGCGGAAAAGCTAGGTGAGTACAAGGGGACCCCAATATCCTTTAGCCTTAATCCAAAAATAGCTTCCATCCGCCTTAAGCCTCGTCGAGTTCCGTTCGCACTAAGGCTGAAAATCGACGAACAGCTTGATAAGTTAATAGCCCAGGGAGTGTTAGAGCCCGATCACTCTCCCTGGGAGACCCCAATCATGACACCCACTAAGCCGGATGGTTCGATTAGAATTTGTGGGGACTACCGAGCCACCCTGAACCACGCCCTACAGCAAAATCCATATCCGGTGCCAGTGGTGCAACACCTCCTCCATTCCCTGGGGGGCAGAGAAGTCTTCACTAAACTAGACTTAGCTCAGGCTTATCAGCAACTGCCGGTTGATGAAAAAACAGCACAGGCACAGACAATTGTAACGCACCAAGGTGCCTTTAAATGTTCGCGGCTCCAATTCAGAGTGAGTGTAGTCCCGGGGATCTTTCAGAGCCTAATGGAAAGACTCTTACAAGGGACTAAAGGCGTTGTCCCCTACTTTGACAATGTGTTAATTGCTGCCCCTACTTCAAAAATTTTACGGGATCGTTTAAGACTGGTTCTCCAAAAATTCCAAGATGCAGGCCTTAAGATGAAGAAAAATAAGTAAGCTGTGCACAGATCGTGTTGAATTTTTCGGGTACTTAATTGACAGTCAGGGTATTCACCCTACAGATAGCAAATTGAGAGCAATAAAAAATGCTCCCAGACCCCGGAATAAGGCTGACCTCCAGGCGTTTCCAGGCCTCATCAATTTTTATAACATATTCTTGCCGCACAAGGCGACTGTTGCTGAACCATTACATCGTCTACTGGACAAGAAAGCAATTTGGGTATGGGGTCATAGAGAAGAGCAGGTGTTCCGTAATGTAAAAAAACTACTGACTTCTGACGCTGTACTAATGCAGTACAATGAAACCTTACCATTAAATATCATGTGTGATGCATCACCTTTTGGAGTGGGCGCCATTTTGAGCTATGTATTGCCTAATGGTAGCGAAGCCCCTGGTGCCTATTTTTCAAAGACGCTCTTGAAAACTGAGTGAAATTATAGCCAGATTGATAAAGAAGCCCTTGCAATTGTGTCGGCTGTCAAAAGATTTCATGAGTACGTGTACGGCCAGGCTTTTACTTTCGTGACTGACCACAAATCTTTGCTGGGAATAATAGCTGGGGATAAGCCAACCCCCTATATATTATCTCCCAGGATGACTCGCTGGTCAGAATTCTTGGCTGCTTATAATTATCAGCTGCAATACCGCCCCGGGAAAGCTATTCGCCATGCCGACGCGTTGAGCCGTGCACCACTTCCTGAGACTATTGACGACCCCGCACCAACAATGACAACATTGCAGATCGAGATACTCCGTACACCACCATTAACTGCCCGTGATATCGCGAGAGAAACAAAACGTGACCCCACTTTGGCACGAGTCCTCATGTGGTGGAACACACATGGCCTTTGGACCAAGTATCAGATGACTTCGCACCATTCAAAAGTCGACAAACAGAGTTGTTTTCTCAAAAGGGCTGCATCATCTGAGGCGATAGAGTCGTTATCCCAGAATGACTCCAACAGGCACCACTAAGAACCTTGCACGATGGCCACCCCGGCATCATGCGAAGGCCCTCGCACGAAGCTACGCATGGTGGCCAGGCATTGACAAACAAATTGAATCGTGGGTCAAAACTTGTCATAGATGCCAGGAAGTTAGCAACGCTCCACCAAAGGCAATCCCAACCGAATGGGAGACACCGCGGGGACCCTGGTCCCGTATCCATCTGGATATTGCTGGGCCGACCAAAGGCCACACCTTCTTGTTAACCATAGACGCCTACTCGAACTGGCTCGAAACCCACCGAATGAGGAACACGACAACCGAAGCGGTCATCAAAAAACTAGAAAGACTGTTTGCAACCCACAGATTACCAGACGTTCTGGTATCCGACAACGGGCCCCAATTTACCGCGCTGTCCTTTGAACAGTACCTGGCTGACCACGGTATCCGACATGCGCTCACTTCACCTGTGCATCCTGCGGCCAACGGTAGGGCCGAGCGCATGGTACAATTCGTCAAGAAAATGCTACAGAAAGTGGACTATGACAACATCGAAGAGAAGATAAACTGAATCCTCTTTTTACAGCATATCACGCCTCACAGCGTCACCAACAAAACTCCCGCCGAGCTGCTAATGGGACAAAAGCTCCGTTCCCACCTTGACCAGTTACACCCAGCGTACGAACTGGAGAAACCACTTGGATCCAGCATCCGATGCCATACCTTCCAGGTAGGTGATTTGGTGTTCGCTAAAAACTTATCGGGCGATCCGCTGTGGGTAGAAGCGACTGTGGTCCGTGTAACCGGCCCAAGATCATACCTTGTACAATGCCCTGACGATAGACTTTGGAAGCGCCATATCGATCAACTACGATCAAGGCTGCAGTCAGGCAATTCCGAGCTCCCTAATAACCAAACTGAGGGGGGGGGGAGATACAGAGGAAGATTAATTTCAACTAGCAGAAAACCTTTTTGAAGGAAACGATAACGGAACGGAAACGCGAGAACAGGAATCAGGGATGGGAGTGAGTTCACCCCAGGGAGATACCGAAGATGTTGGTGACAACAAAAACGCGAACTGAATCAGAGGCACCCCTTTCGCCAAACAATGCCCTACCTCAACAAGAGTGCAGCCATAATGAGCTATTATGTAATATAATTATTCTGATGACTATGAAATGGATGCACAAAAGGGAGTGGTAAACCAACCGATACACTGTAAATTTATGAAGAATGTTATAATTTTTTTATTTTTTATTTTTTATTTTTTTATTTTTTATTTTTTTTATGTCATGTTTTATATTTTATATGTTTTTTGTCTGTTGTTAAAATCAATAAAACTTTTACCAAAAAAAAAAAAAAGAGTGCAGCCAAATACCGGGTGCACAGTGAAAATCAAAAAGACAAAACAACCGTCCTACCTCAAGGACTACGTGACCGCACCCCATAAGCGGAACCTGAGGGGAAGGGGTGTTGTGAATGAATAAATGTTTAATAAAGTTATCTAGAGCTTGAAGTCAAGTGCAGGGTTCTGGCCCTGCACTTCTGATTGGCTGTTAAATGGCAAGATCAGATTGGTCCATTCAGGAGAATCTGATTGGCCATTAACAGGCCGTTCTCATTGGTTAACGGAGCTAGTGCTCCCAGGTTGCTATTGGTTGAATAGTTAATAAGTTGCCTATATAAGGAAGGCTATAGCAGCCATCCAGTTTGAGCTGTCACACCATGTAAATAAAGAGTTGAAGTTCACTGTTTTCACCGGCTCGTCTCCATTATTCGCACCCATGCTCCACACTTAACACAAACAGTAAAAGCTGCACTTTTTCATTGGTAATTACTAGTCCCTGGAAACATAACCTCACAGTAACAAGAAGAATCATGTAACATTTGCTGCTCTTTCATTACAAACTAATTTACATATGAGAGGCAGCTGCTTTACTTGGCCTAATTGTTGAGCCAAGCTTGCACCTCATAGTGTGTTCAATAGACAATGCTACTTCCCTATATAAATGCCCTTCCCTCGCTTAACAAATCAATTCATGTGAGCAACACACGCACACAAATGGAAGGAGGGAGGGAATTTTTTTTATAGCGGGGGAAGTAATAATATTTTGGTTAGAAAATGGGAAAAAAGAACCCATATGCCCAAAATTGGAATATCAATCTGTTGCCTCCAGAATAGGACAGAATAAGTTTGGAGCCTGGACATTATATTAGTGGATGTATTAGGAAAGGATGATCAAGGAACCAAGTTTTGGTCTCACTGTTTTGGGGGTTTTAATCAGCCACCCAGAGTTGTGGTACATAAGACGGGTGGCTGTACACATTTTAACTAAAGAAATAAAATAAGCAAATATAACAATATTTGAGATGCCTTTATTATAAACATTAAATATTAAAAAATGGATGACTCAAAAAAAATAACTTGTCATTTCTTGAACTAAAAAAATTCTATCAAAGTGATTACTACAACAATCAGTCAATGAAGAAACATATTGGTACTGTAAATTCCGAATGTTAATTTTATCCAACTGTTAGTAAGCATTGAACTTTCTGTTCTTTCACCCCACAGAACTGAACAACTTGGTACAGAGACCCATTTAATGTGCTTTAATATCAGAAATGTCATTATCATTTTTGGCTTCATGTATGGAATGCTTGCATGGGAAAAAAATCCCTATCATTTTCAAATATATTTTAACGTTATTGTTATTCTGAAATGTTTAATCTTTGGAATGATCTGTGGCAAGTCTTTCTTCCCACTTACTGTTGGTTTAGTTTTAACTTAACACTACTATGTAGAACATTTTCAGAAATCTGTAGTTTATTATGTAAGAATGCTATCTTGCATTTATTTACAATTATGATAGTTTTATATTAAAAAACCTACAGAAAAACCTTGTAAAGTGCCTTGTAAAATTCTGGATACAATAGTAAACATATGTATTAGGTATGTATTAATATAGCAATAGAAATAGCACTTAGACTTATACATTACTTCACAGTGCTTTTACAGCCCTCTCTAAGCAATTTACAGAGGCAGCATATTGCCCCCAACAATAATCTGGGTCCTCATTTTACCCACCTTGGAAGGATGAAAGGCTGAGTCAACCTTGAGCCTGGTGAGATTTGAACTGCAAATTGTAGTCAGCCGGCAGGCAGCAGAAGTAGCCTGCAGTACTGCACTCTAAACACTACACCACTGTAGCTCATATAAGTGACCAAGTAATCATAGGCATAAAAAATCCTGCTTCTAGAAAAATTCTGCCCACACATTTTCATGCCTGGATGCCCTATATTTAGTGGGAATGTCTGCAACAATGGGGAGTTGTGTTTGATTGAATACATTTGCACTATTTTCCACAATATGATTAATAGGGCACATGGAAATTAAATGTGCACAACTATCTCAAGAATTTTTAAGAGATGTGTAGGATCATATGCAGTAGAACAGTCATATACTGACTTTCCATTAGCTGTACTGATAATATTTATTTGATAAAAAAAAGACGAATCTGCATTAATTGTCCCTCTCTCCCTGAAACAGATCTAATAATTTGGTATGTGACGGTCCATCTAAACCAAAGCCTACAGGTTTTGTTCAGCTTAATGCCTTAACTTTATTACTTATAAATTTAGTATTTAAACATTGGACTTTAAAGTTATCTATAACTTCCAGGAGTAAATAAAACAATTTTTAAAAATCAGATGGGCTTCAAATTTATATTAAAACATTAGCAAAAATTGAAAAAGAAATTAAAGATTGTGTTAAGTTTGAGCATGGGCGAGAAAGAATGGAGACAAGTTTCTGAACGGTGAATTTCAGCTCTTTATTTACATCGTTACTTGCTCTCTAATATCAGTAAAACCCGCCTTATATAGGCAACCCTTGTAACGTTTAACCAATAACAAGCTAGGAACGCTAGCTTTTATAACCAATAAGAACTCTCTGTTAAGGGCCAATCGGATTCCCCGGAACGGGCCAATCCAGTCTGGCCACTTAACAGCCAATCAGAAGTGCAGGGCCAGAACCCTGCACTTACTCCAAGCTCACACTTTATTTATTATATTGCATACACAACAGATTGTATGTTCTTTGTATGATTTTAAAATTCCTTGGTTATATTGTTTATCCTGAAACTATTTAATTATTTATTCCAATCAGCATGTTGAAAGGTGAAATATTTGCAGAAGTATATCATGTAAGTGAACGAACATTTCATTCAAACAATATTGTAGACATAAACCATCTTCAATATTACTGTCTGTTCTTGATAATGCTTTTAAATAACAGCATTTCTACTGATAATGTAATAACTGTTTTGCAGTACTATAAAATAATTTTCATCACACTGACAGACTTTTGGAAATATATTCTGCCAATTTTTGTGAGTAAATATCTAATTGCAAATTTGTGCTGATAGGTGGGTTTCTAGATTATCTGTATTGTACTGTGCACTTAATTCTAAAAAATAAAATGATCGAGAGTTTAATATTAAGTTAATTTAGCTTGAGACCAAAAGCCTTATTATTAAAAAATATCCTGAGATATGCTTTTCCTTTATTTTCCTTCATTTCCAAAGCTATATTTAATTTTAAAGAAAACTTTAAATAATTATATTGCTTGAAATATAAATTTCCCAAACTATAATTAAAGTGACAGAATATTGATAGAATATTCACTTATCTTTGCTCATTATTCTAAATAACAACATTAAGACTCTTAATATATTACCAGTTGTACTGAAATAATCTACTATATTAAAACTGAGAAGATGGTCTATATTATTAGATTTAATAACATGTTAAAATATTTAAGTATTTCTATAAAATACTTTATGGCTATAGCTTTAGTTTCTTCATATATCTCTTCTTTAAATCACTACTTTTTATTGCTTTTGATTACATTAGCAATATTTTAGTTGTCTTCCATCGTATCTTCTAGTTGTTATACTTTACTAATAAAATATTTAAATGTTAAAAAGTACTCAAACTGTGTCTGATGATCAACCTATATTAAACATTAACTAAAAGTATTTATTATATACTATTTTAAATTAGTACAGTGAAGTAGTTTGAAAATAATTTAGCAGATTTCTCCCTGTTGTGGGAAAGCAATAACTCAGCTGCATGCAATAGTTTTCTCAACCAATTTTTTGAAGTGCAGAGTTATTTAATTAAATATCAATTTTTTTTTACTTCAAATACAAAAAAACCTGTCTGATCTAATAGACATCAGCGTCATACTCTAGAAACTCTTGTAATGTGGGGTGAAGTAATTGCTTTGCTTTTATCTTCAATTTTAGAAGTAGAATATATTTCTGCCTTGTTTCTAAAACAATTTTCTATTTTTCTGATATTTTCTGGGTCTTCAGCTTTGTGCTTCTCAGAGTGATGTGAGCTTGCAGCTGCTTCTTCCTTTTAACTGCTGGTGGGGGTGTGACTTGATTGGGTGGGGGCTTGGTTGTGTTCTGATTGGTGGGGGTGTGTTCTCATTGGTTGGGGGGTTGGCTGTGTTCTGATGGGCTGGAGGCATGTTCTGTTCAGGTGGGGGCTTGGTTATGCTCAGGTTAGTCTTAGTTGCTGAGGGATTTGAGCTGGTGAGCTGCGATCTTGCTGTTTGGCTGTTTGACTCGAAGCCAAACAGCAAGATCACAGCTCACCAGCTCAAATCCCCCAGCAACTAAGACTAACCTGAGCATAATCAAGCCCCCACCTGAACAGAACATGCCTCCAGCCAATCAGAACACAGCCAACCCCCCAACCAATGAGAACACACCCCCACCCAATCAGAACACAGCCAAGCCCCCACCCAATCAAGTCACACCCCTACTAGCAGTTAAAAGGAAGAAGCAGTTGCAAGCTCACATCACTCTGAGAAGCACAGAGCTGAAGACCAAGCCTGAAGATGATGAATGAGACTTCATTGAAACGTTGCCTAGATATTTCCAATCTTACGCGGGAGAAAACCGGAATAACCAAAGATCCACATACAAATACCCACGAGAACCTCAGAAAACAAATATATATATATTTGTTTTCTTAAGTTTTCGCGGGTACTTACATGTATGGCATTCAGCTTAGTTCGGGTATTTTCCCACGTCAAAGTAGTTATGCTTTTAAAGTTGTAGCAACGTTTCAGCAGAATCTCATCTGCCATCATCAGGCTTCTGTAAAGTGTTCATCTGTGAGTCAGACTTTTACAGTGGTTTCAGATTTGAATTTGGGGCAGCCTATTGCTGTGCCAGAATGGTTTTTTCTTTATCCTGATTAGTTGGGAGTCTTGGTCTGTGTTTATTGGTCTTGGAGTTTGCTGTTTTCTGCTTGATTGGTGTTTCTAATATCTTCTGTCTGTTTTTTGGCTCTTTTTGTATATTGATTGGCTGGCAACATTGTGTTACTTTATGGGAGGCCTTTAGTGCAGCTTGGCTCTGGGTAAATGGACGGCTATCATTAGTTTGGAAGCTAGGTTTCATCTGGGTGCCTGGTTGGGGTGTGTTTGAGCTGGAGGTATCAGGGGGGATCTGTTTGTGCCCAAGTGTTTGCCTGGCTTGTTGTGTGGAGAATTTTTTGTTTGTGAGTGCAGGCTTCCAAATGATTGACAGTCTGGTGGAATCTTCTCTTCTATTCATGCTTTCTGGTCTTTTTTCAATCTCTATGGGTTCTCTGATGATTCTCTGGCTGGGGTTTTCTATAGTGGCTCGTGTTTTGGTGCCATTGAAGTTGATGCTATGACTTGTGGCTTCCATGTGTTGGACTAGTGAGGAAGTGTGTTCCAGCTTTTTGACTGCATTTTTATGTTTATCAAGGCAGGTACTTATTCTTCTATTGGTCTGTCCAATGTATGTGGCCAGGCATGATGAACAGGGGACTTCTTATATGCCTTGGTTTTCCAGGTCAATTTTGTCTTTGGGGTTTCTAAGGATGGCTGCTATTTTTCTGTCTGTTTTGAAGGCAGTCTTGATGTGATATCTGTGTAGTATCTTACTAATTTTATCTGTAGTACCTCTTATGTAGGGCAGGACAGCTGTTCCATAGGTCTGTTCATCTTCTGGATCTCTATTATGTCTCAGTGTGTTTTGGTGGATCAAGCCGGTGATTTTGCTTTTGTGGAAGCTGTTGGCTGTCAGTACTTTAGTCAGGGTGCATAGTTCAGTCTTGATGTGTGTCTTGTCTGCCAGGCGTTTGGTTCTAGTAATTAGTGTTTTAGCCACGGAGTTTATCTGTGCTCGGTAGTGGTGGGATTGGGCGTTGAGGTAGCGGTTACTGTGTGTTTTCTTCTGGTATACGGTGTGTCCTAGTGTGCCATCTGTTTTTTTGTAGATTAGTACATCTAGGAATGGTAGTTGTTTGTTTGTTTCCGTTTCCATGGTGAACTTGATTTTGGGGTGTGTGCTGTTTAGGTGTGTTAGGAAATTGTTTAGGTTTTCTTTTCATTGGGGCCAAATCACAAATGTGTCATCAATGTATCTTAACCATAGTTTGGGTTTGTGGATGGCATTGGCCAGGCTCTGGATTCGAATTCTTCCATGAACAGGTTTGCAATGACAGTGGTGATCCCATGGGGGCTCCTTCAATTTGTTTGTATCTTTGTCCTTTGTATATGAAATATGTGTTGGTTAAGCAGTGTTCTGTTAGTTCCATGAGGTGTTTAGCTGGTTGGTATTTATTTTTGATGATTTCAAGGGTCTCTTTTATCGGGACTTGAGTGAATAGTGAAACCACGTTGAAACTTACAAGCAGATCTTCTTGCTCCACATGTAGATCTTTGATCATTTCCAAGAAGTGGTATGAGTTTTGTACATGTGAAGCTGCTGTTTCAGCATGGGACTGTAGCTATTTTGCTAAGTGTTCAGCTAGGTTTTGTAGTGGTGCTCCTCTGGAGCTGACTATGGGTCTGAGAGGTATGCCTTCTTTGTGTATTTTTGGGAGGCCATATAGTTTGGGGCATCTGGAAGATTTTTCTCTTGGGATGCAGTCAAAAAGCTGGAACATACTTCCTCACTAGTCCAACACATGGAAGCCACAGGTCATAGCATCAACTTCAATGGCACCAAAACCCTAGCCACTATAGAAAACCCCAGCCACAGAATCATCAGAGAAGCCATAGAGATTGAAAAAAGACCAGAAAGCATGAATAGAAGAGATGATTCCACCAGACTGTCAATCATTTGGAAGCCTGCACTCACAAACAAAAAAATATCCACACCACAAGCCAGGCAAACACCTGGGCACAAACAGATCCCCCCTGATACCTCCAGCTCAAACACACCCCAACCAGGCCCCCAGATGAAACCTAGCTTCCTAACTAATATAGCCATCCATTTACCCAGAGCCAAGCTGCACTAAAGCCCTCCAATAAAGTAACACAATGTTGCCAGCCAATCAAGATACAAAAAGAGCCAAAAAACAGACAGAAGATATTAGAAGCAGAACACAGCAAACTCCAAGACCAATAAACACAGACCAAGACTCCCAACCAATCAGGATGAAGAAAAAACCATTCTGGCACAGCAATAGGCTGCCCCAAATTCAAATCTGAAACCACTGTAAAAGCCTGACTCACAGATGAACACTATACAGAAGTCTGATGATGGCAGATGAGATTCTGCCGAAACTTTCCTACAACTTTAAAAGCACAACTACAATGACGTGGGAAAATACCTGAACAAAGCTGAATGCCATACATATATATATATGTGTGTGTGTATGTGTATGTGTTTGTATATATGTATATAGTTTTAAAGCATTTTTCTGGTAATCTGTACTGTTCTTTATATATGGATTTTATTTCACAGATGCATATTTTGAATGAAAAAAAGATCACAATATATAGAGAAATATGCAAACAGACGAATAACTGCATTCGAGTAATACACTTTCATATTTTTTAAAAGGCAGATTAAAAAACAACCACACATCCTCGTTCTCATAAACATGATACAGAACAAGAAAAACAAACAGATTTTAAATCCATATTCCACAAGTACTACAGCAGCGCAGGAGATGGAATGATGATTCTCTGAAAATGCCAGAGTGGGTTGAAAAAAGACACACACAGGAAATAAAATATCCTAAAGTATACTTTAAATTGATGCCATTTCTACTAGTACTTGTTTTTAATTAACATTTCTTAATCACCTCATCCCTCGATTGGGATTACAGTTTAATCTGGTAAATGCAAATTTGTGTATTTATGCTTTCAAAAATCAGCTAAAAAAGTATTACTTTCTTCACCAGTATTTGAATCATGGCTTCTGTTCTCAAAGAAATATTCAATTTTCCCTGGATGGAAACTTTTTGTATCTTAAAAAAAGTACCTTATAACTTTTTTACATGGTGAGATGAAATACAAAGTCTTTTGTTGGCATTCCTGTCCCTTGCACCATGTAACCCACCTACGGTATAAGGCATCTTGTGTGAAGTGATGTAGCACATTAGAGGATTCAAGTTCAAAGAACTAAAAGAGAATGGCTTTTTCCAAATAATCAGCATGCTTTTTGCTCTCTTCCATTTTCTTCAGTTTTGCTCCAATTCTCTCTGGTCCCATCCAGCGAAAACAGAAATATGTACACAGTGAGCAGCCATTTGTCTCCATAAGTTGAGCTGTGATATCAGATAAACAGAGGCATCTGTTTGTACAGTCCGATGGTCTTCATTGCACTCGCTTTCGTATGTACTGCCCGAACAAGTATTCTCTTTCTGCCTTACAGCTAAGTGCAGTGATAAAATCTGTTTACAGTATGTTATAATTTGAATTAGAGAAGCAAATTTTTAAAGAACTGTAAATACATTACCTAAGAATGATTTACCACAATGTACATATGCAGATGGTTCCCATTTAGCGCTTGCCTCAGATAGCAACCATTTGAAAATATAATGGCAATTAATCATAATAAATGGTGTAAAAAATATTTTTGATCAATATTTGCATTTGCAACCAACTGTCTGCATCTGAGACATAAATTGGAATGAGTGAATGCTGGAATTGTTGCACTCTGCCTGCCTGCCTGCTTGCCTACCTACCTACCTACCTACCTAATTCATATAGCCATTCATCTCACAAAACAAGTGACTGGGCAGCTTTTATCCAAATGAGGCAGAAGCAACCAGTGATCCTCTTAGTATGTTTTTCTTTTTCATGTGGTTTGCTTAAGAACCATTTGTAGTTGTTAAATGAGGATTAGCCTCAAGCAGCATGTCCCAATATAGTGTCTTTCTGGATTGAGTCCAATTCACAAAAATAAAAAGTCTAGTCCCAAGACATTGATGTAAATGAAAATTGGTACAAGCAATATGATGATTATATCTCACTCCAAACATTTTGCACTACCTTTGGCAACTGTTTATTATTTATTTTAAACAACAACAAAATATCCTCTCATAATGTACACTCACTGACAGATCTATAACCACTGCTGGCTCTGCTACTGTTATACCAAGCTATTTTTTGAGTATTTTTCAAGACACAGCATACTTATTATCTTTCTCTATCATAAGCTAAGACAGTTATAGAAAGTAAAATTCAAGTTGTTTCATTTTGTTTAAGAGGCAGATCAACAAAGTAATCCAGCTCAACTTCGGGTGACTTAAACTGAAACATTCAGGCAATTTTCTTAGCAAGTTACAGAACAGGTTTGCAACTGCCTTCTAACTGGATATTTTTTTACTTTCCAATATAGACTGCAATATTGGTTTCTATTCACATATTTGCCAGGCCTGATCCTGCTTAGCTTTCTAAATAAGGCAAAGTCAGTTATGTGCTGCCATTATAGCTAGGTTATTAGTAATAATATTAAATCTACTTACTGTATTTGTTGAGTTTCCATTTAAATGTAAACCACTGTCAAAGAGAGGGGAAGAAGCACGACTACTGTGATCACTTGATGGTCCAGGGGAACCTGAAATGGGTTTTTTAAAAAAGAAATATTTTCTTCTATGTTTGAGTTTATTACCGTAGGTAGTGTTAGAAAAAAAACAAACATCAAATGCATGTAAGCAACTTGATTTGTTTATACAAGTAAAGGAAAATATATGATTTCATTAATTTATGTCTTATGTCAAAGATATAAAGTTGGTATTGAAGCTGAGGAATTAAGAGTTTGAAATGCTTAACCGAGTTCAATAGTATATATCCCATTTGCTAGAGAACTCAAATTTTAGCCTATGGAAACATATGCCAAATACCTGCACTTCATCTTAATTTCTACACCAGTGATCTAGAAATTACACCTATAAAGAGTGATTGAAGAATGGCAACATTTTTTGATCTCATCAAGTCAAGAGAAAACCCAACAGCACTTTTTAAGTAAATGAAATAATGCAACCTTGAAAAAGGCCAAGACTGGTTCTTCATCATTCCATAGGCCAGAACAAGAAATAATATGTTTAAATTACATCAAAGCAGATTTTTTAATTTTTATTTCTATCCTCTGTCTTTTTAAAGCAACCATTTAAGAAGAAATAAGTATTCAGTTTTATAGCTTTTTGTTACAAAGGTCAATTCTACACAGGGATTTCTTCTGATATTATTGCATGTCAGCAACTACATGATCAAAAAAGCACCTTCTATACTTTATTTTCATCTGTTACTGATTCATTTTTCCTTTTTCTTTAATATTTCTTTTATTTATTTTGCCAAATAAACGAACCACCCTATAAGGTCTCAGCAAATGTAGCAAGACAGTAGGTTCAAACTCATTCAGGAGCTTGTAGCTAAAAAGGCAATAACAGTCAGCACTTCAACAGAATATCCCATCTTTTGCAGGCCTCCAACTTTAATAATAAAGTTATTGGACAAATTGCAACTAGAGTACTAGAAGTTAATGGACTGAATACTAAATGTTATTGGATAAATTACAACTGGGATACATTCTTTGACAACCGTTTTGAGAAAAGAGGACAATAGTGACACCATACTGAAAATTCAGGCCAGAGGATTTGTTTTGGAGACTTACTCAGCGAAGTAAAAGGATAATAGATTTCTATTTGCACTGCCATTCTCACAACTGGATTTAAAAAATATTCTGAAGGGGCTTTGTGAAAATTGCAGCATTTATTTAATTCTGTACAATTGGAACTAAATCTATTTGTTTTTAAACTCGGATAAGGGGTCTATTAAAATCAAGCAACCTCAACCAAAATATATGACACATATCCAGTATACTGCAATTGAAGAACTATTTCAAAAGCTTTTCATACAATACTGACAAAGTGGTCTGTCCGACATTAATAATGATGCTTATGATGGAACCTTTCCCAAGAAGCTACTTTTAATTCCTTACAATTAAATTCAGAATTTATGCATAGCTGTTTACAACTAAAGAGAGAGAAAATACTGAAATACTGTTCATCCTTCACTCTTTTTATAATTCTTCCTGCATTTTGAAAAGAAACATAATTAGCTTTAAAAGCTTCCGGTACAAATCAAGTTTCATAACATTTTAGCAATTTAATAGCAATTTTTACCCCACTTTAATGAGTTATGTTTCTTGGGATATAATGATTAAAAATGAATTTGATGCAAAGATTATATAGAGACCAAAGTACCTTTGCATTCAAAAGCAAAGTTCCATGGCAATCAAAAGTATACATAAGATGATTCACAATTACAGCATTATAAAAGTTAAAATCTTGATTCTCATGAAGCTATCACATATGGTTCTGGGATAGACAATGCAACAGGCTGAACATCTTTGAGATTACTATAGATATAGATTCTGCCCATCAAATTTAAGAGCACAGAAGATGTGTTTGTTTATTTGCTTATTTATTTATTGGACATATATGGCCACCTATCTCCATATGAGACTCTAGGCAGCTAACAACAAAAATGCCTTCTAAGCACCTGTAGATATTGAAAGATGGTGACAGGAGGAACCCCCAAAGTAAAAAGTCTCTGTGAGAGCTCCCTTCTTCTGGAACAGCTTGTCTCTCAAGCAAGGCAGTAGGTCCAACTTTCCAGACCTTCCAGAAGCTCATTAAAAATCTGGCAGGAAAGTTATTTTTAGTTTTCCAAGGATTAATTATAATTTAACTGTCAAAGTAAACCATATTTGTTATATTGTACAATATTACCAAAGAAGTAGTGCAAGATTGGAAAATAATTGTGGACACACAGAGCCTATAGAATTGCCAAAGTCAGGGACGATTGAACATCATCATCACAATACTGTTCCTTTTTACTGCTGCATTGGCTGCAGCTGTTATTTTTTTTTTATATGTTTAAAGTTGGTTGATTGAAATGGTTTATAAATGTATAGATAATTCTCTATGGTGAAATCCAAACCTCGCAACAATCACGAGGCAGCATTTTCTTCCAAGCTTATGTAGAAAAACCATTATAAAGTTAATTTCAAGAAACATGACATAAATTACCAAAATAGATCTATTATGGCATAAGTTCACATGGTACATAATTCACATAGTTAACCAGAATATATTTTGGTCCAGACATTGCAAAAAGTATTTGGGAAGTACTGAATAGAAGCTGCTCACATATATCTATATACAATGTGTGTGTGTGTGTGTGTGATATTATATATGTGTGTGTGTATCCTATAAATAAATATTCTACATTTACAATATTGCAAGTATATTTGGAGACATTGGGCAAGAGATAGTGATTACACATACAATATATTTTAAGAAAATTGCACATGAAAGTAATTTTCATTTTTTTTTGAAAAAATTACCATTATGCTAAATTGGGCAGACTGATGACAAAATAAAAATAAAACTGAAACAGAGTAGGTACACCTCCTGCCTCTCCTTCAGCCTCCTTCAATTCTCCCAAATTTGTTCTAGAATATTAAGAGGGATGCAATTATGATAATGCACAGTATATAAAAAGTTGAAAATTTTCTGTTGCTTCTTTTTATATTTCTTAATGGTGAGTCTCTCTTACAATACATAGCTTTTCAGTAATTAATATTTCTCCCCTTATTTTTGTATGTGTGTGCATGTATATGTGTTATTTAGAAAACAGGGCATGTGTTGATCTATTGTCTTCTTTAAAATAGTGCTCAGAGTGGACACCAATCTCTTAGTTTGCCTTTTGACTGACTACGAACAATTCTGTCCAACATAGATCCTAGATACACCCATTGGGCAGAGGGAGAGGTCTATTTCCAATTCTCAAGGTCACACTGTCAAAATTGGTAGGTCATCTGAATAGCCTGCTTAGTCACTAAAATTGTCAGAATTTTATATTTCTTCTCTGATGCTTTCTGAACCTGTCTCTTTCTCAAGCATCAGGTCTAAGACAAAATACGAACATCCAAGAACATATCTGCAATACATTCATGTCATGACAAAGCTGTATGACACAATGAAAAAAGTGGATGCTCCACACCCTAACCCTAACTCTTAAAAATAGAGTAATCTCCAAATCCTGGCCAAAGATATTCATTTTCCCCCATCCTCATTTCAGAGGGCAACTGCTACTACAGACAGGGCATGTTTTCAGGATTCCAATAAATGGCATTGCTGCCAAATAAAATTGGTTTGGCAGTTACTATGGGAGAAAGTAAATACCTCAAGTAACCAGGCCCTGTGTCATGGGTCTTTCTAGGTAACAAGCAGTACCTTGAATCCAAGATACCAATATCAACTGGAATTTGTTAAAATATATCTTTTAATTTAAAAAATGGGAAACTAGCAGATAAAGTAACATGTCAGTTATTTCCAAGAATGTCTAATTTCTAAATGGGCAGTTACAACCTAGTTTTAGAGGAGAAAAAACAAATCATGTTATATGGGCATAGTATGGAATGTCCAATGGTAAGAGTTGCCTATTTGCTTAAAATTCTCATAGTATGAGCTAATTGACAAGTGGTCTGGCTTAGTTTAGGTTATGGTAAACTTGAACATCACAAGCTTTTGCTGATGAAACTGCATCCCTACATACAGTATAGGCAAGAAAAACTAAATTCATAGGTATAGACTAGGTGGTACCTGGCTCAAATGTAGCACCTGTGACAGGGAACTAGGTGTCCTAATAGAGTGTCACTTAGGTATGAATCTGAAGTTTGCTGCAGCTGCCAAAAAAACCCCTAATGCAGTCTTAGGTTGCATCAATACATGGATAATGTCAACATTACCTGAAGTGATAGTACTGCTTTATGCTGTATTGGTGAGACCACATTTGGAACACTACACCCAGTTCTGGTCACCAGAAAAAAAAAGATTTTGATGTTGGTTCATGTATACTAACCAAAATATGTCTGTATATGTTGGTTTGCAGGTACTTCTTGATTTACAACAGTTCATTTAGTGACATTCAAATTTACAGCAGTACTGAAAAATTGACATTGCCATTTTTCACAGTTACAACCTTTGCAGCATCCCTATGGTCATGTGATCAAAATTCAGACCCTTGACAACTGATTCATATTTAGGACAGTTGCAGTGTCCTGGGATCATGTGATCACCTTTTGAGACCTTTTGACAAACAAAGACAATGGGGAAACCAGATCCATTTAACAACCAGGTTACTAACTTAACAACTGCAGTGATTTACTTAAGATCTGTGGCAAGAAAGGTTGTAAAATGGGGCAAAATTCACTTATGTCTCACTTAACAACTTAAGAAATTTTGGGCTCAATTGTAGTCGTAAGTCGAGAACTACCTGTGCAGAATATCAGTCCAGGGAATCAGCTTAGATGTGCTAAGCCAGCCACAGCCTAGCCAGTTGGGAGCTTACAAACTGCTATAAACAAATAAAGAAATATGAAAGGGGCAAAGATACATTTTAAATAATACAAAATTTTGATCTACAAGCTTTCCTTAAATAAAGTACTCATGAAAGATGCATTAGGTATTAAGAGCTGTCTATTTGTTATGAGAAATATTGCACCAGAAAACATTTTTCAAATATCTGTTAATTCTGCCTTACCCAATGGGAGCTTTAGAAATGATGGTGCTTCTCTGAGGTATTGAACGGTGATGGCAACTTCATCGCCAGCATTTCGCAGTAGTTGCACCTGTCAGTGTGATAAATAACAGCTACTTTATACCAAAGAACCAGCCGCAGAGAGCAAAACAATCTACATCAAAAAGCTGCATCTAGATGTGTCAGAAATTCAATATTCAAGTTTATTACTGGAATGAAGATTATCTTGAGGATCAAACCACAACAATTATAAAAATTAACTATATCTACTACCAAGAAAGAGATGAAAAATTAACAATGTGAAAAACATTCTTAGTTCCTGCACAGCAAAAACAAACAAATGCAATGCTTCAAAACCATTTCTTATGTAACAGAAGACAATCTAGCTAAAGGAAAATGCTTTAATTTCAGTGTGGGATTGAACTAATCTAGATGTATGCTTATATTTTTAAAATCCCAAATTTATGAAATATAAAAATTCTCCACAATGGTTAGATTATTAAATTCTGGCAGAATCTACAGTATGCTCCTGGCTGCATGCAAAGAATATAAGAATGCTGAGTTACAGTTTCCTAAGCTATTTCCTATTCCTAGAAATTTAACATTTGGGAACAAATAATATTAATATATATTAAATATTAATGGTTTGTCAATCATTTGAATAGTAACCTGACAGAGGCACATTTGCAGTGAGGTAAAATCAAAACCAGTTTGATTTCACACTAAATTATAGAGAACTAAAAATAGTAAATACCCAAGTAGAAGATTCTTAAGAAGCTACTTTATACCAAGTGTGTGTGCATCTGTGTGTGTATGTGCGTGTGTGTATATTCCCCCTCCCATCTATACTTAATCCTTTATTTAAAAATAAAATTTCACTTTGAATTACTGGTTAGTAGCAAAAACAATGAGCACTTTTGATAATATTTATAATATGACTAGTAGTCCCATTCAATTGGCAGCAAGTGCTAGCCAAGTATCCTCACTTAATCACACAGAGTATGCTACTGCAAAATGTATTGTCTCCTTACAAAAGAAACTTCTTTTTTTATTAGTGAAAAGTCCCAGTTAACATATCAGACCAAACTTGATATCCTATCTTATCACTGCAGGGCTGCCAACCTTGAGTGATAGTTCGGAGTGAGACACTGCGAGGGAGCGGAGCGACCGAGGGGGGGATGGTGTGGAGGGAGGGAGCTTTGACAATTTTACATTTTAAATGGTGCAATCTGATGCATACTTTAGTCATGATTTGGACATATACATACATACATACATGCAAGCAGCACCAATGTACTTGAACCGGATTTGTAAGATATTAATAATGCAGTTCACTGACCATGAATAATTGAAGTTCCTGACTTGTAACTGCAGTATTCTACCTCAACTGACTTTATTAGCTTAGTGATGTACTATAGACCACTATAGGATGAATTCAATGTGCAACAAAAAGACAAAAAACCCGAAACAACTACAGAGATAATGCAAATACATCAATGGGTATTCTTCTTTCTGTATCAAATACCATACTACATGCCAATATCAAATGCTATAGTCTCAGTCTTTAATTATATACTAACTTGTTGACTGAAATAGGGGTTCATAATTTCAGACATGTATAAACTAAACATTTAATCAAATAATGAGTGCTTCATATAAATATACATATTGTTAACTGTAAAACTCATCTACTGTATTCTGAAGCTTGGCCCTAGCTTTCATCATAGAAGCTATAGAACCAAAACAAAGCCCTGGTAGAGACTAAAAAATACAGCAAGTGCAGCTCTTGATTCACAAGGAAACTCTGAAATAGTAGTTGAATGCCACAGGTTAAATACTACACTTCATCACAGATGAACTGTCAACTCTAATAATTTAGCGGGTTTCTGGTGTGGCGGCCTGCTGTGCGGCCGTACAATATTTATTGGGTAAGTTTAGATTCTGAACTTAATGGTCTTACTGCTCTTTGGATGGTAAATTGTGTTAAGATTAGAATATGTTCTAGTTGAGTCAGGGCTATCCCAATTTGGGGCTGAGAAGTCTACTGGCATCAAAAAAAGTCCTTATTGAGTCCTTATCTAAGGGTTTGAAAATATGATAATAATGTAGTACAGTCCTGTCGATCTGGTGCATGGAGACCTAGGATTTAAACTCAAAGGAGAAAGAGGAAAAAGTGATTCCTTCATCCACTTCCAGAGATGTAATCCTGTCAGTCCTCCAACCTTTCTATTAAGTATTTTGCAAAAAAGCTGCCCAGCCCCTTTATAGATCAGCCTGGCACGCTTCTCACCTTGCTGGTTTGGGAAGACTCTTTTGGATCAGCTAAAAGGGAGCATAAGGCGTGTAAAGGGGTGGTAATAATAATTATAATAATAATAAAATTTAAAATAATAATAATTTTATTCAGAGTTGTGTTGGATCTCTTTTTTTTTGGGGGGGGGGGGTGTTGTCCCATTCTTTCTTGGTGTTCTTTCTGTCCTTTTTGCTTTTTTAAATGGTCTTTCTCCCCTGGGTCAGAAATCCAGCCAGAGAAAATAAAGAAACATCTTTGGTGGTTAAATGGAAGCCACTCCGTTGGCTTTGCTTACCATTATTACTGGCCGAGGCTGTTGCCTGCAAAAGAGGCTTTGCCAGCCCCCTCGTGTCCTTCTTTGGAAAGCCTAGGGCAGCTGGCTTGTCCCAGAGGACATTGCAGAGAGGGAGAGGGTGGGGCAAAGTGGCTGCGAGCGCCCCGGGCGGGAAGAAGCCTCCTGCTCTTCGCTTTCCTGAAGCGATTTGCTAATGATCGGCATCGTGACAGTTACGGGACGCCGGCAGAAGGATTAAGGCGGGAAAAGAGGCGCGGTGGG
Source organism: Hydrophis major (assembly GCA_033807585.1). NCBI lineage: Eukaryota > Metazoa > Chordata > Lepidosauria > Squamata > Elapidae > Hydrophis > Hydrophis major. Next base: position 266,173,740 of record CM066328.1, read on the forward strand.
GTGGCTGGGCAGGGCGGGGTGGCTGGGCAGGGCGGGGCGGCGCTGGGAGCTCATCCTTCTCCTAAGCTAAGGGGAAATATTCGGAATATAATCAGAGAATGTAGGGATATTTTTGTACATTCCATGATTTTGGGGGTTTAGCGTGAGATTTTGTTTATCAGAGTGAGACAGTCAAAATTGGTTGAATTGCGTGAGTCTCACGCTGATTGCGTGAGAGTTGGCAGCCATGCACTGCTCAACCAACTGTTAAAAGCAATGATCAGATTTCAGATTTGCCTTTAATATATGGGTAATCCAGGCATATTCATGTCTATAACTCTGTCTCTTAAGTATTTCAACTGACTATGTGTTACACTTCTTAAAAGGACATCCAGATTTAGATCCAGGATAGTTACCTTGAAGTTCTTAAATTCTTTTCTGACTATAATTGCCTGAATCCCTACATATATATTGAAATATTAGCTTCTTTTTGGAAGTTGCCTAGTATCTGGTATGATTGTTGTCCTGCAAAATGTTGTCATTTAATTAAAAAAAAAAACCCAAGCATAAATGGGGCTTCTGGATAAAGACATTTGATGTATTTCCTAATATAAGGGCTCTTTTTCTCAAGACAGAGAGAACAAAACACACATTAAGCTAGGCAATGATGGCAACCTGTGTTACTGGAAATGAAAATGTCAGTGTAATATAAACTATGAGACAGTACAATTATGGGGAATGGCCCCAAGTGGACCATCTGTAAGATTTATATTTCTACAAAAAGAAAGAGGGATTCATAAAAAATGCAAACCCAAAAAGAGAGTTAACATGAAATAAAACTGGCATTTGAATACATGTATATGGACAAAGACCATCTGGGAAAATTATCATTATATCATCAAATAAACTAGTGTGGAAAAACTGGTAATTCAATAGAATCCTAGTGCATTGATTTATCCCTTTATAGCAAGATAGGATAGGATAGGATAGAACAGAATATAATTATTTATAGGCCAAGTGTGACCAGACACACAAGAAATTTGTCCCTGGTACATAAGCTCGCAGTGTACATATAAATAGCAAATAATAGATCATAGGTCATAATCATAGTTTCAATCATTAATCATAATTACAAACAACAATGGATAAATCATAAGAAATCAATAGAAGATAGTAGAAAATATGAGATGAGAAATGGGACAGTGCTCTGGGAATTAAGTGTTCATTAGAGTGATGGCATGGGGGAAAAATATCTTTATGTCTGGTTGTTTTGGCATACAATGCTCTATAGCGGCATCCTGTGAGGAGAAGTTGAAACAGATTATGTCCAGGAAGTGAGGATTCTATAGATATTTTTTCAGCCTTCTTTCTGGTTCTTAAAGTGTACAGATTTTCAATGGAGGCAGGCTGGTTGCAACTGTTTTTTCTGCTGTCCTAACTATCTATTGAAGTATGTATCTGTCGTGTTTGGTTGCTGTGGCAAACCAGAAAGTTACTGTAATACAAATGACAGACTCAATAATTTCTCTGTAGAACTGTATCAGCAGATCCTTGGGCAATCGGAGCTTTCTGAGTTGAGGCAGGAAGAAAATTATTTGTTGTGTCTTTTTAATGATGGTTCTAATGTTATGTGTCCATTTCAAATCCTTGGAGATAATAGAAGTTTTGAAGGTCTCTACTATTAATCCTGTGTTACCTAATATTGTAAGAGGTGGTAGAATAGGAGAGCTTCCTCTAAAATCTATTTTCATCTCTATAGTTTTAAGAATGTTCATCTCCAGAGGGCCAGTTGAACTACCTCTTATCTTTATGCAGACTCATTGTCTTGAATGAGACCAATGATGACTGTTGTATCATCTGCAAACTTCATTACTTTAACAGAGGGATCCTTTGAAATGCAGCCTTTAGTACTGTATATATAGAGAAGAGTAATGGAGACAGCACATAGTTCTGGGGGGCTACTGTGCTAATTGAATGGGTGTTCAATGTGATTTTCCCTCGCTTCATCTGCTATTTCCTAATCATTAGAAAGCTTATGATCCATATACAAATGTTGTCAGGTATAGCTAGCTGAATCAGTTTAGAGATGAGAATTTCAGGAATGATGTTGTATGCTGAACTAATAATGTTATATTTTTTATTATATTGATTGAAAATTAAGTATCACTCTGACTCTTTTCTGAACATTGCTATCTACAGCATATTGCTTCTTCAATTGGCTAGTTGATGGTCAAGTTGTTCATGTTAATTTCAACCCCACAAAGCCAGGAAATCAGTAGCTAAGAACAGCATCTCAGTAATAATGTTATGAAATGTAACATCTGCAAAGCACAATTTCCCACCCCCTGCCTATGGCAACTTGGGAGCAGGTCATGGAAACTTCATGAGTTGACAACATAAAGGACTCAAACTTTACTACACAATATGAAGATCCTCATTACTTTTACCCATCTTATTCAAATGCAGGTTTTGACAAACAAAAAAAATGTGTTGCATACTATAAGTGCACATGGTTTAGGATGTTGTTTGAGATCATGTGATTTTTTTATTTCTATTGGCAGGTCTTCATTTTGGACAAAGACGAAGTTTGAGGGAAAGTTATACTTGAAAAAGAACCGTGTTGTTACTGTATTTTGTAATTTGGCCTTCTACTCAATATTTGCTTTCTACAAGTCAACCTATGAGATAAATTTAATTAAAATAGGTTTGTTTATTTCTTTGTGGGAAAGTCCTCTGTTTTTATGAACCACCTTTGACTTCAAAATTATATTTTTTTCAACAATTTCATTAAATATTATATTATATAAATGAAATTACAAAAGATACATTAGAAAAATTGAATTTTTTTAAATTTAAATAATAAAAAAGTGCAGAAAAAAGAAGAAAAAAATAAAACAATGAAAATAGAAAAATAGTAAAAGGAAACCTGCCCTTCATCCCCAGCAAGTATAGTTAAGATTAAAAACTTATCACTACATCCTAAAATAACTAAACATTACTTAGGCACTTCTGAGCTACAAACCTTTGCCCATATGAACCAACCTGCCTGCAAACTCAACTTAGAAGGTGGTAGGTTGATAGAAGGTGAGTTGTTTGGACTTGCAAATAAAACACATTTACAAGCAGCAACTCAGAATAAATTTGTTCCTAAGTAGAACACTGTCTATAAAATCAAACAACTGTTCATTCCTTACTTTCCCCTGGTTTCTATGAACCCATCTTTAAAACCTCACCTCTACCAAATAAACAGTAAAAGGTAGGGGTTATCAAGAATGACAATATGAGTATGAGAAATTGTATCTTACACCCAATCTAAATCCAACCTTTATCTCCCCCTCTTTCCTCTCTTTAAATAATACAAATTCAATTCCACTAAAAAAAAAAAAAAGCATTACCAGAAACAGCTATTTTCATTAAATACCAATCCCAATCCTGCCAAGATAACAATTCATAACAACCTTGGTCAAATAAATTTATTTTATTTTATTTTCTTATTTCTGCATACAGTCTATTACCATGTATTTCTATCATAGCTAATTCCCTTTGCAACATAGATATTCTGAGAATACTGACAATATTCCAGCTTCAGAGTGAAATTGACTTAGCCTTTCATAATTTGATAAATTGCCAAAAATTTTAGTGGATTGTTAAACTGTAATGGCTATTTCATTGAACTTGTCGGGTTAAAGAAATATTGTTTTCTTTGCAAATCTGAATAATTAGATAGCAGTATGGAAATATGTGAAGTGCTTGTCTGAAAATGGAACAGAGAAAAAGTAAATATATCTATTTTCAGCACTTTTAAACTTGCTGTATGTGAAGCAAATTGTACTAGATTAGTTTATAAATTGACATAAAGGATGCCAAGTTATAAGCTCAAGCGATATGTTTCTTCAAAGAAAGATGACTTTGAGGTGCTGGGAATTTGTTATTTGTGATAAGGAGTTGTCTTAACTAAAGGAATATTAGTATGCCTGAACATTCTTTTACCTGTGAGGAGAGGTATTTGCTACTGATTTGTTGAATCATTTTGATATCTGTTTTGGTCAATTCTTTATTTACTTTTTGTATTTTATTTTTCCATGATTCACTTGGATACGTCTTTTGTATTCTGTGCAAGAAAAAGATTAAATAATTGTACATTCTTCTGGTATTTTCCAAGGAAAAGGTCATTGATTTAATTGGATAATTTCTTTGGATATAGATGGATTTCATCTGGATCAGGACCTCTACATCTAATTGAAAAGGGGAGGGGGCATGCAGCGCTACAAGGGAAAAGATACTTTAACACAGAACATTTGGGCAACTCCTTAAGCCAATTGTGCCTTGATACTTGTGCAACTGCACAATCCTGGGAAAAGACATACCTACTTTAAATTTTTGCCTATAGATACAGTATGATACAGTACATTTAATTCAGTAGTGGGATTCAATGTTTTTTACTACCGGTTCTGTGGGCTTGGTGGGCATAGCAGGGGAAGGATATTGTTGGTACTCGGAATTACTCAAAATTTCCTCTACCAGTTCTCCAAAACTGGTCAGAACCTGCTGAATACCACTTCTGACTTAATTCACTTATTTATGCATTCTGAACCATCTATTACAAATAATTTATCCTTCCTTCATCCCCCCTCCCTTTTCCAATCTATTTATATCAGATGTCTGTTACATTCTATATTTTTCAAAAGGTGTGTTCTCTTATCTGTTTAGCACAATAGGAATGACATGGCATTTTCAGCGATATAAGGTATTTAAATTTTTAATTCTACAAAGATTCCTTCTGTTCAATATCAAGTATAAACAGAGGGACATGGAATGCACATGGGATGAAGAAAATAAGGAACACTTATTTCACATAACATTGAATAAATTGGATGGTGCATTAAAACAATTCAGGTTTTTTGGGGGGGCAATTAACTCTAAATAGTATGGGAATTATAAGACAGTCAATTCGTTTATAAATGATTAAAATAAGGGTTAAAAAAATGCTGGTAGAGGTATGTTTAATGAAAAAGATATTTATTTTCTAACCTTTCCAGACTGACAAATGTGGCTTTCTGAACTTCATTAATATCCATTTTAAAGATGGAATGAATTGATATTTTCTCTCTAGGCCACCAATGTTAAGTCCTGAGCATGGGCGCAAAGAATGGAGATGAGACATCGAACGATGACTTCAACTCTTTATTATGAAATAAGAACAGAGCAAATACCTGGGCAGCAGCCGCTCTTTTATAGAGCTGGCTGCTGTCAAAACAACCAATGATTCGAGTTTACCGCTCTCACAAGCGTCCAATCAGAGAGGCCCATTAACAGCCAATCAGGCTGGCCAGAAATGACCAATCACGACTGGCTATTCGCGGGCCAATGAGAAGTGCAGGATTATGAGCCTGCTGCAAAGTAAAGCTATTTAGGGTTGCCACTGATGCATTGGCTTAGTCCATAACACCCCTCCTCCCTAGGTTCCGTCTGAGGGGTGGGGTGACGTATTCTCGTAGATAGGCAGGTTGCTTCACCTGTCTGCTTGACCTGCGCTGTTCCACCAGTTTCTGTCCTGGCTCCGGTTCCGGTGGGCTGCTAGCTGGGCTGGATGGTGAAAATGATCCCGCTATTCCTTCGAATGGCTCTGGGCTGTTCTCTCTGCTTCCGCCAGTACTGTCTTCCGGATTCCCTGGATCTGTTCCCATTGCAGTGCTGTCACGCGGCGAGGCCACTCCCCAGCTCGGTTCTTCTTCTGGCGGTGAGTATCCCCTGGTTGGTTGTGTAGCCTGCTGGGTTTCGATTGTTAAGTCATCTGTTATTTCTTTTTCGGCCTCCTCGATGTTCCTTCCCCCCCCCCCGAGTTAGAGGTTCAGGGGCTGAGATAGGACTAGGTGCTAGTCTGGAATGGAGTTGGTCTATGTGGTGCTTCCACATCTTACCATCTGCAGTTTGTAGGCGATAGGATCGGGGTCCCATAAGTTGCATTATGGTAGCGGGGAGCCACAATGGGTCGCCCGAGCAGTTTTTTGCAAACACGGGGTCACCTTCCTGGAATGCCCAACACTTGCTGCTGGATCCAGGGGTTTGTTCAGGCGTGTAATTTGGGTGGAGGCGATCGAGATGCAAGCGAAGTTTCCGGCGCATCAGGAGTTCAGCTGGGGTTCTGTTTGTGGTGCTGTTTGGGGTTATGTGTTGGAGGAGAAGTATCCGGGTTATTTTGTCATCAATGTCGCCATGGTCCATTTTGTGCAAAGTCTTTTTTACAAATTGAACCATTCGCTCAGCCCTACTATTGGCCGCAGGGTGAGCTGGTGATGTTAAGGCATGGCGGATGCTCTGATCTGCCAGGTACTGTTCAAATGCCAGGGCAGTGAATTGGGGGCCATTATCGGAGACCAGGACATCCGGCAATCCGTGGGTAGTGAATAACTTATTCAGTTTTTTAGTGACCGCCTCTGTGGTGGTGCTTTTCATCTTGTGGACCTCAAGCCAGTTAGAATAGGCATCCACTGTTAGGAGGAAAGTGTGTCCTCTTGTGGGTCCTGCAAGATCGATGTGGATACGGGACCAAGGACCTCGAGGCATTTCCCACTGAGTTGGGGGAGTTTTTGGAGGAGTAGAGCGAGTCTCCTGGCATTTGCTGCACTTTGCTACCCAGGTCTCTATCTGTTTGTCTAACCCAGGCCACCATGCGTAACTCCTGGCCAATGCCTTCATCTGCACGATGCCTGGATGTCCATCGTGCAACATTTTTAATACCTTATGTTGCAATTTCTCTGGGATTACAACTCTGTCTCTGCACAAGATGCAGCCCTTTTGGGAGAATAGTTCTGTCTGTCAATTTCTGAATGGCTTGAAAGTGTCGTTGGGTGCGCTGACCGGCTAACCCCAGCTGAGGACTTGTGCCAAAACACAGTCCTTTTTTGTTTCTGAGGCGATGTCTCGAGCGATCAGCGGCAGCGATTTTAGGGTTTCGATTTGCAATACAGCTAAGGTTGGAGCTGGGTCCTCTATGACGTCTGGTAGTGGTGAGCAGCTCAAAGCATCAGCGTGGGGAATGGTTTTCCCCAGGCGGTGTTGCAATCGGTAATCGTAGGCGGCTAAAAATTCCAACCAACGTGTCATTCTTGGTGATAAGAAATGGGGAGTTGGTTTGTTTCCCGCCAAAATACCAAGTAGCGGCTTGTGGTCTGTAATTATGGCAAAGGGTCTCCCATACACATATTCATGGAAACTTTTAATTGCAGATACAATAACGAGAGCCTCTTTATCAAGTTGACTATAGTTCCTTTCGGTCTTAGACAAGGTTCTCGAAAAGAATGCAATAGGTGCCTCATTCCCATTTGGTAGGACATGGCTTAAAATGGCTCCCACTCTGAATGGTGAGGCATCACAGATAACCGTTAAGGGTAGAGTTTCATTGTATTGATTCAATACAGCATTGGAGGTTAAGAGGTCTTTTACTTGTTGGAATGCCCATTCTACATGCCGTCCCCAGACCCAGGAAGCCTTTTTGTCGAGAAGTCTATGTAGGGGCTCGGCTACGGTCGCCTTCTCGGGCAAGAAGATGTTATAAAAGTTAATGAGTCCCAGGAAGGCTTGGAGGTCTGTTTTATTCCAAGGTCTTGGGGCCTTTTTGATTGCGGTTAGTTTTTTTTCGGTGGGGTGGATTACCTGTCTGTCAAGAAGGTATCCCAGGAACTCCACTCTCTCCGTACAAAGTTGAAACTTGTCCCTTTTTACTTTCAGGCCAGCATCTTTAAATTTCTGAAGAACTTTTCTGAGTCATTGTACTAATAACTCTTTAGTGGGGGCAGCTATTAAGACGTCATCAAAATAAGGCACGACAACTTTTATGCCTTGTAATAGTCTCTCCATCAAACTTTGGAAAATGCCAGGTGCCACGCTTACTCCGAATTGGAGTCTATTGCACTTGAAGGCACCTCTATGTGTAATTATTGTCTGGGCTTCTGCAGTTGTCGCGTCTTCAGGTAGTTGCTGGTACGCCTGAGCTAAGTCCAATTTCGCAAATATTTTTCCGCCACCCAGGGAATGAAGAAGGTGTTGGACCACTGGTACTGGGTAAGCGCTCTGTTGAAGAGCATGATTTAGGGTGGCCCAGTAATCCCCACAAATTCTTAACGAACCATCTGGCTTCATGGGCGTTACAATTGGAGTTTCCCAGCGGGCATGGTCAATCGGTTCCAACACGCCCTGGGCTATCAGTTTATCTAGCTGCTCGTCGATCTTCGGCTTGAGGGCAAAAGGCACCTGACGAGGCTTAAGCCAAATGGGAGCTACATCGGGGCTGAGATTAAATGATATAGGGGTCCTCTTGTACTTGCCTAATGTTCCTGTGAACACGTCCTGGAATTCCTGGATGAGGGCCTCTTCCCAGTTGTCACTTGTGGTTTGGTGTATGCCGGCTAGTTCAATCCCGAGTGGGGCAAACCACTGTAACCCTAAGAAACTGGGCTGGTCACGATGGACGACAGTCAGGGGAAGCATCGTGGTGCGGTCCTTGAAGGATACTTGGATGTGGCTGGAACCGACAACTGGAATTGTTTCCCTGGTAGTCTTTTAGGATGATTCGTTGAGTGCTGAGGTCCTGGCGGCAGATGGCAGGGATCAGCTGTTTGAGGGTTTTCTAGGATACCATCGATAGGGATGATCCCGAATCGACTTCCATCACGCATGGTCGATTCTCAATAGTAACCCTTACACGGATCTTTCTTGCATCGAACGATGAAGCGTGGCCGATAATAATAGTTTGGTGTGCCTCTTCTCGTCTCGTTGAAGAGGCAGGTGCTCGATTTCTATAGTAGTGGTTGTTCCATTGGTGGTTCAGGCGGTCCCGATTCTCAGGTGATTTGCCTGTCTCCCGGTGGAGGTTGTTCTCCCTTTGGCTGGGACTGGACTCTCACTTGCTTCTACAGACCTTCGCGATGTGGCCTCTTTTCCCGCTGGTATGGCAGAGTGCGTCAAGGAATTTGCAGTCCGATCGTGGGTGGTTTGCCCCGCAACCAGCACATTGGCGCGGAAGTCTCTGGTTCCTTTTCTCTCGTTCTGAGCGGAGCCGGTTGACTTCCTCTTCCTCATTGTCTGAGGATGACTCGAGGTCTTCGTGGTGGGCAGTAATAGCGTGCTTCTCAGTGGCGAGCGGGCTATCGTTGGCGAGTTGGCAAAGCGGTGCGTTCGCTCGGCGCATTCAAGCAGCTGACTTCCTGGTTGCTTCTGCGGCAGTAGCGTCGGCGATGACATCTGCAAGGCTGATGTCTCTTTTCACCATGAGTTTACTCTGCACTGTGGGTGCATCTAATCCCAGAACTATGTGGTCTCTCAGGGCTTCCTCGAGTTTTGCAAAACCACAAAGGCCTCCTAGGTTCCGGAGGTCGGCTACGAAATCCCCAATGCTCTCGTTCTTCCATTGGTCCCTCTGGTAAAACTCATGTCTTCGTATCAGTGTAGGTACTGTGGGTGCGTAATGGGCCCGGAGGATCAGCGTGAGGTTATCCCAATCCATGGTCTTCACTTCCGCCGGTTTGGCAAGTGCTTTAGCCATTTTGAAAACGGCGGGGCCGCAATGAGTCAGGAACACCACTCGTTTCTTGCCAGGCATAGCATCTTTTAAATTATTGGTCTCTAGGAACATCTGGAAACAATCTATATACGAGTCCCAGTCTTCGGTTGCTGGGTCAAATGGAGCGGGTGGTATGGCGCCGCTGGTCATTTTGCCGTTTGTTGCGTGTGCTCTTCAGCCACGTGCTCTGTCTTGTTCGATGAGTACTTAGTCAGCTCTATCGTCTCCGCATCCCACCTTCATCGCCAGTGTTAAGTCCTGAGCATGGGCGCAAGGAACGGAGACAAGACATCGAATGGTGACTTTAACTCTTTATTGTGAAATAAGAACAGAGCAAATACCTGGGCAGCAGTAGCTCTTTTATAGAGCTGGCTACTGTCAAAACAACCAATGATTCGAGTTTACCGTTCTCACAAACGTCCAGCAGAGAGGCCCGTTAACAGCCAATCAGACTGGCCAGAAACGACCAATCATGGCTGGCTATTCGCGGGCCAATGAGAAGTGCAGGATTATGAGCCTGCTGCAAAGTAAAGCTATTTAGGGTTGTCACTGATGCGTTGGCTTGGTCCATAACAACGAACATCACCTAATCACTTTGCCCCTCTCTTTGCTAATGTTATAGTAATGAAGCCTTCAAATCTGCCTCTGAAGCTTTTTAAGTTTCTGGGGGAAAGGGTGTAATTGAAAGTAAAGCTCTCAAGCTCTTTTATGAATAACCAAGCAAAAAAAAATAAAAATTCACATTAGTATGCTGTAGCAACAAGTTATAATTTTATGGTAAATCATGCCACTAATTATAATTTAATCAGATAGCACAGAATAATTCATTAATTAAAAAACATCATTTACAATTTTTTGCTCAGTATTAATAATTTATGTCATGATAATAAAGCACAATTTTAAATTAGTCAATCTTGGTAAAAGCCGATCCATACATGATATTTCAGATATCCGTATGGCTGTTGACATTTCATTGTTGGTATTTACTTCAAATGAATAATTTTAGGCTGACCTCAGCCCTTTCAGGAAGGCTAGGTCAGGTAACAAGACTGCAAGGACGACAGAAACTCCATTTTATTGTTAAGAAATGTTTTAACAGAATCTTGAAATCTTGATAAAGATTCAATCTTCCCTTCTTATCCCAAAGAAGATCAAGGCAGGGCAATCTTGAGCTCCTTTCTCACCCTGTCCTTTCTTTCAGCAAGCTGGTTTTACATAATTTTTTGAATTTCTTCTTCAAGGTAATTCCCATAATCCTCTACAGATGATTTGAATGATGTATCCAATCAGTACTAAGTTTTATATGATACGCATACAAAATCATTTCAAAGAGCAGGGTTGTTAAACTTGTGGCTCGCGGACCAGATGCATCATATGCTGACCACACCCATGCCCAGTTTAGTGAAGGGCAAAAAGTCACGATATGTCACATGATGCCATCATGATGATGCAAGTTTGACACCCCTGTCATATAGCATCCATAATCATAAATGAAACAAACAAAATGTTAAATGTTATTATATTTATGTAGTTACTTACCAAGCCCATCTAAATTATATTAAAGTAACCAAAATATCTTTACAATCCCCCAGGCACTTTTGAGCACCCCTAATGTTTGGAAATTGAAAATTGAAAAATTTGACACATCTTAACGGGGAAATGGCTATTGTTGATAAACTGGTAGACTGATTTACCATGACTAAAAAATATCTGTTAACAATGAGACTGTGAACTTAATAGGATTATCTCTTCTCAACTCCCCTACTTCCAAAGTTAATATGAGTTTACATTAAATGTTTAATTATTTATTTATCATATTTAAGAACTGCCCATCTCCCTCACAGACAGACTCTGGGCGATATACAATAAAATATTAGAAAGCATAAAACAGTATAAAAAAATTAACAATATCAAGAAAAATGTGCATTAAAAAATATTATCCCATTAAATGCTGATTAATATATTATAACAATATTAGTTTCTCACCCCTTGCAAAACAGGCCCAAAGAATTTTAAATTACTTTGAAATAGCAAAAAAACATTGATATCATTTATAAAAGGAGTGGCACCAAAACATTCCATCAACTCTACATACACTACTTCATTCCCATCGTAGCAACAGCACTTTGATTTATATACTGCTTCACAGTGCTTTACAGCCCTCTCTAAGCAGTTTACAGAGTCAGCATATTGCTCTCAACAATCTGGTTTACCCACCTTAGGAGGATGTAAGACTGAGTCAGCCTTGAGCCCCATCAGAATTGAACTTCAAACTGTGGGCAGCCGGCTGTCAGTAGCCTGAAACACTGCATTCTAACCGCTGAGCCACCATGGCTCATAATATAGCCCAATACTTGTGGGGAAGCTTATTGAATTTGGTGAGATGGGCAGATAACCTCTTTTATGGGTCACTAATAGGTTAGTTAATCAAGGAATTGTCTATTCAGCTTAATTTTGGGAATTTACAGTATTGTCATTAGAGCAATTATATCCTAAAAGGCATTCAAACTGTGTGGTTCTGCCTTTTATGAACAGCCATCAGCAGGAAAACAATAAATATCTTGCAGCTATAATACCTTGGTTAAATAATCATGAAAGCTGTGGAAAACATGTGGACGGCTAGGATGTTTCTATAAAATCAGACAAATGCAGGCAATGGTATTTCCTCTGACATTCTATGGAAGTGAAAGTTGAACAGGCAGAATAGAAAAATTATGGACTCTTTTGAAATTTGATGCTGGGGAAAACATCTGAGAATAATATGGTCAGGAAAACAAGCAAGCAAACAGATCTTGAAACAAATCAACCCAGAGATTTCACTTGAAGCACAAATGACCAGTCTCAAATTATCTTACTTCAGAAATATTATATGAATAGCTAGGTGTTAAGTCTGGAGCATGGGTGCGAATAATGGAGACGAGCCGGTAGAAAACAGTGAACTTCAAACTCTTTATTTACATGGTGTGACAGCTCTAACTGGATGGCTGCTATAGCCTTCCTTATATAGGCAATTTATTAACTATTTAACCAATAGCAATCTGGGAGCGCTAGCTCCATTAACCAATGAGAATGGCCTGTTAATGGCCAATCAGATGCTCCTGAACGGACCAATCCGATCTTGCCATTAACAGCCACTCAGAAGTGCAGGGCCAGAACCCTGCACTTAACTTCAAGCTCAAGATTACTTTATTTAACTTTTATTCATTCACAACACCGCTTTCCCCCGGCTTCTGCTTACGGGGCGCAGTCACATAGTCCTTGAGGTAGAACGGTTGTTTTATTAGTCTTTTAGATTTTCGCTGTGTGCCTGGTATTTGGCTGCAGTCTTGTTGAGGTAGATCGTTGTTTAGCGACAGGGGTGCCTCTGGTTCAGAGTTCACGTTTCCGTCGTCACCAATAGCTTCGGTAACTCCCTGAGGTGAACTCACTCCCATCCCTGGTTCCTGTTTCTGCGTTTCAGTTCCACTATCATTCCCTTCGAAAAGATTTTCCTCTAGTTGAAATTCGTCTTCCTCTGTATCTCCCCCCCCCTCTGTTTGGTTATAAGGGAGTTCGGAATTGCGTGACTGCAACCACGATAGTAGTTGATCTATATGGCGCTTCCAAAGTCTATCATCAGGGCACTGTACAAGGTATGATCTTGGGCCAGTTACACGGATTATGGTCGCTTCTACCCACAGCGGATCGCCAGAAAAGTTTTTAGCGAATACTAAATCGCCTACCTGGAAGGTACGGCATCGGACGCTGGATCCAAGTGGTTTTTCCGGTTCGTAGGCTGGGTGTAACCGGTCGAGGTGGAAGCGGAGCTTTCATCCCATTAGCAGCTCAGTGGGAGTTTTGTTGGTGACGCTGAGAGGTGTGATGTGCTGTAGGAAAAGGATTCGGTTGATTTTCTCGTCGATGTTGTCGTAGTCTATTTTTTGTAGCGTTTTCTTGACAAATTGTACCATGCGCTCAGCCCTACTGTTGGCCGCAGGGTGCACAGGCGAAGTGAGCACATATACTGCGGTCAGCCAGGTACTGTTTAAAAGACAGCGTGGTAAATTGGGGCCCGTTGTCGGATACCAGAACATCTGGTAATCTGTGGGTTGCAAACAGTCTTTCCAGTCTTTTGATGACCGCTTCGGTGGTTGTGTTCCTCATTCGGTGAATCTTGAGCCAATTCTAGTAGGCATCGACGGTTAACAAGAATGTGTGGCCTTTGGTCGGCCCAGCAAAATCTAGATGGATACGGGACCAGGGTCCCCGCGGCATCTCCCATTCGGTTGGGATTGCCTTTGATGGAGTGTTGCTTACTTCTTGGCATCTCTGGCAAGTTTTGACCCACGATTCGATTTGTATGTCTATGCCTGGCCACCACGCATAGCTACGTGCGCGGCCTTTCATGCGCACGATGCCAGGGTGGCCATCGTGCAAGGGTCTTAGCAGTGCCTGTTGGAGTCGTTCTGGGATAATGACTCTATCACCCCAGATGATACAGCCCTTTTGCGAGAACAACTCTGACGACTTTTGAATGGTGCAAAGTCGTCTGGTACTTGGTCCAATGGCCATCCGCGTTCCACCCATGTGAGGACTCGTGCTAAGATGGGGTCACGTTTTGTTTCTCTCGCAATATCATGGGCAGTTAATGGCGGCGTATGAAGTGTCTCGATCTGCAACGTTGTCATCATTGGTGCGGGATCGTTGATGGTTTCTGGGAGCGGTGTACAGCTCAATGCGTCGGCGTGGGGAATGGCTTTACCGGGGTGTTATTGTAGCTGATAATTGTAGGCAGCCAAGAATTCTGACCAGCGGGTCATCCTGGGAGAAAGTATGTAGGGAGTTGACTTATCCCCAGTGATTATACCCAGCAACGGCTTGTGGTCAGTTCCTATAGTAAAAACCCGGCCGTACACGTACTCATGGAATCTTTTAACAGCCGACACAATTGCCAGGGCTTCTTTATCGATCTGGCTATAATTTCGCTCGGTTTTCGAGAGTGTTTTTGAAAAATAAGCAACAGGGGCTTTGCTACCGTTAGGCAATACATGGCTCAAAATGGCGCCCACTCCAAAAGGCGATGCATCACATGTGATATTCAACAGTAAAGTTTCATTGTACTGCATTAGTACAGTGTCAGAAGTCAGTAGTTTTTTTACATTACGGAACGCCTGCTCTTCTCTGTGACCCCATACCCAAATTGCTTTTTTGCCTAGTACGCAATGTAAAGGTTCAGCAACAGTTGCCTTGTGCGGCAAGAATATGTTATAGAAATTGATGAGGCCTAAAAATGCCTGGAGGTCGGCCTTATTCCGGGGTCTGGGAGCGTTTTTTATTGCTCTCAATTTGCTATCGGTACGGTGAATACCCTGACTGTCAATCAAGTACCCCAAGAATTCAACATGATCTGTACACAGCTTGCACTTATCTTTCTTCATCTTCAAGCCTGCTTCTTGGAACTTTTGTAAAACCAGTCTTAAACGCTCCTGTAAAATTTTTGGAGTGGGGGCAGTAATGAGCACATCATCAAAGTAGGGGACAACACCTTTGATCCCCTGCAAGAGTCTCTCCATTAGGCTCTGAAAGATCCCCGGGGTTACACTGACTCCGAATTGGAGCCACGTACACTTAAAGGCACCTCGGTGCGTTACGATAGTCTGTGCCTGTGCCATTTTTTCATCAACCGGCAGTTGCTAATAAGCCTGAGCTAAGTCTAGTTTAGCGAAGACTTTTCCGCCCCCGAGGGAATGGAGGAGGTGTTGTACCACCGGCACCGGATATGGATTTTGTTGCAGGGCATGGTTTAGGGTGGCTCGGTAGTCCCAACAAATTCTAATGGAGCCGTCCGGCTTAATTGGTGTCACGATTGGGGTTTCCCATGGGGAGTGATCGGTTGGCTTTAACACTCCCTGGGCTATCAACTTATCAAGCTGTTCGTCGATTTTTGGCTTTAGCGCGAACGAAACTCGATGAGGCTTAAGGCAGATGGGAGCTATTTTTGGATTAAGGCTAAAGGATATCGGGGTCCCCTTGTACTCACCTAGCTTTTCCGCGAAGACATCCTTGAACTCGTGGGCGAAGTCCTCCTCCCAGTCACTGCCGCCGATTCGGTTAATGCATGCCACTTCAATGCTGAGTGGTGCGAACCATTGCAGGCCTAACAGGCTAGGCCGGTCCTTGTCGATCACCGTCAGGGGTAAGTACGCTGTGCGGTTCTTGAATGCAACCCGGACTCGACTGGATCCTATAACTGGAATTCAGTTCCCCTGGTAGTCCTTTAACACGAGCTTTTGGAATTGAAGGTCTTGGCACCGGATAGTGGAGATGAGTTGCTTGAGGGTCTTCCAGGAGACCATTGAAAGAGACGATCCCGAGTCAACTTCCATTTGGCAAGGCTGATTTTCGATGTCCACTGTAACTCGAATTTTCTTGGCATCCAGTGAAGAGGCGTGGCCAATAGTGAGTGTTTGGTGAGCCTCTTCTCGCCTCGTTAGACGATTCATGGGTCGGTTTCTGTAGGAGTGGTTTGCTGGTTCTCGCCTTACAGGATGGTTTCCTGTCGATTGGTGAAGATTGGTCTCCTTCGAGGTCTGGCTGGGTCTGAGGAGACTTCTGCAGACCCAACCGATATGGCCTCATTTCCCGCACTCGTGGCAGAGTGCGTCGTGGAATTTGTAATCAGAACGGTAATGGTTGGCCCCGCAGCCAGCACACGGTTGTTGGGATTTTGGGTAACGGTCCCGATCAGACCGCAGTCGATGGACCTTTTCTTCGTCGCTGTCTGATGACGAAGAGAGGTCCTCATGGTGGGCCATCGAAAGCTGTCCTTCCGACTTAGGTGAAAGTTCGCCGGCTGGTTGGTGTGCTGGAGTGCGATTTTGGCGTAGTTGGGCAGCCGACTTCTTGGTTGCCTCCGCTGCCATAGCCTCAGTGATGGCATCGGCAAGGCTAATGTCGCCCTTAGCCATTATTTTGCTCTGCACGTTTAGAGCATCTAACCCTAGAACTACTCGGTCCCTCAAAGCCTCCTCTAGGTCGGCAAAATTACAGAGGCCTCCCAAGTTTTGGAGGTCCGCAACGAAATCGGCAATGCTTTCTCCTTTCCGCTGGTTTCTTTGGTAGAACTCGTGCCGTCTTACAAGCATTGGAACGGTCGGTGCATAGTGGGCCCTTGGTAGCGGTTCGAGGACGTCCCAATCCATGGCCTTCACTTCAGCCGGTTTTGCTAGCGCTTTGGCCATTTTGAATACAGTCGGCCCACAGTGCATTAGGAATACCGCCCATTTCTTCCCGGTTGTGGCATCCTTCAGATTATTCGTTTCCAAAAACATTTGGAAACGGTCCATGTAGGACTCCCAGTTGGGAGCTGGGTCGAACGGAGCGGGTGGTACTACGCCGCCGGACATGGTTCCGCCTTTGTGCATTTCAGCCACGTGCTTGGTTGTCTTCGTCGTTGTTTTAGTTGGCTCTGATGTCATCCAATCCCATCCTCGTCGCCAGTGTTAAGTGTGGAGCATGGGTGCGAATAATGGAGACGAGCCGGTAGAAAACAGTGAACTTCAAACTCTTTATTTACATGGTGTGACAGCTCTAACTGGATGGCTGCTATAGCCTTCCTTATATAGGCAACTTATTAACTATTTAACCAATAGCAATCCGGGAGCACTAGCTCCATTAACCAATGAGAATGGCCTGTTAATGGCCAATCAGATGCTCCTGAACGGACCAATCCGATCTTGCCATTAACAGCCAATCAGAAGTGCAGGGCCAGAACCCTGCACTTAACTTCAAGCTCAAGATTACTTTATTTAACTTTTATTCATTCACAACACTAGGCTTCTGAAGGAGGCTTTAATACTGGGAAAAGTAAAAAGAAAGAGAAGACAAACAGCAGCCAGTTGGGTGGGTTTGGTTACAGTGGAGATGAGTGAATCATTTGTGTTAAGCCTGGGTTCCCCAACCAGGGTTAAGGAGACAAGCTAAACAGAATGTGCAGCGTTAGTCAGATAGGCACACAGATAAATGAGTGAGATAAGCTTGTATGTTTATTAACATACAGTAAAAATAACAGATACGCTTGTGCTATCAAAAATATAGTTTATTCCATTATGAGTTCATAGCATAGTCAAAATAACAGTCCATTAGTCATGTATCATTTAGTCAGTCCATTCAAGGATATTCAGTTAGCAAAGTCCGTGTAGAATATCCTTATGTCAGTTCACTTACAAATCAGTCCTTTGTCTCTCTCCCATTCGAGTAACGCAGTTTTGAGTCCATGCAGTAATTAGGGATCATCAAAGCCAGAGAGAGAGCAAGCTGTCGTCTTGCTTCTTTTAAAGTGCTTTCACAACCACTCCCTTAATTACATTCCTATATTTAAAGTTGCAGACACTTTAACTTATAAACTATGATTACATATTTATTATTTTACCTAAACCAGTAAGGGTAAATAATGTTATCCCTAACAATTTGTACACCTGAAGGACCAGGTTAGGAATAGATCATCATGTGATTGCTAAGAACCAATGGCAATTTGATGGGATATAATCAAATAATCACTGTTGGAAATGACTACAATCAAGGCAACATTCACAGCTTAAGGTATGCAAGTCTGCCATGTTTTCACTAAGCTAAGAAAGTATAGAGTATCAATATTATAAATGGACACCCAATCAATTATTTCTTTATAGTGCTACTATATATCTAGTATTCTAAGTGGTACTTCCTAAATGAATGTGTTTTCCATACATGGACATTAGTAATGGCCAAACAATCTTATTCTTGCCAATGCAATATTCCAATTGATAAAGTCTGTATATCATTAGTCTTCAAAAAGAGGGGGGGGGGAGACAGATTAAAAACAACAACAACTAGGATGATTCAACAACAATACTAGGATGATTCTAAAGCAGATAATTAGCAATTATTTTGTAAATAAGCTGAATGAAATGCTGACTATGAGAAATCTTGGATTTCATGGATTTGTCCCAAACAGATTAAGCTTAGTTCTGCAGTGACAAATAAAAGCCAATCTCCATTATAGCTAAATGGGCAGATCATGTTCAAAAAAACTGAAAGATACTAATGTAATATGTATGTCAAAAAAAATTCTAATGGGGAAGAGATGAGTTACTTTTTAAAAGACCATAACAGAGCAAAGCATCTTTATATGTGCAAAAATGTAAAGTTTAACCAAAAGCATACATTGAGGCTGTAAGAAATATATGAAAGTACATCCTCCAACTGAAAATAAAAATTAATAAATTTCTGTTTCTCTATCACTTCAAAAGAACACTAGATTCAGAAATTCCTTACTCATTAAAACTGGACATTTGATTCATTTGATACCTTAGGATTTTAAAGTAGACTGATGAAGACTCACACAAATTTTATTCTGGGTATTGAAGTGGACACAGTACCTAGTTGGTTGGTAGCTAAGAAATATCAACAGCATCAACACTGTCTTTGTTATAAATGGTAATTTGTTGGATAATACCTTAATTCCTTTTTGTCAACTTTTGAGATGGTTTGTCCTCAAGCACCAACTAATAATGAAATTAATTAACTTCCGTTTTATAAAGGGTCCTTTTATTTCTTATTCTAAATCAAAAGGCAATAGCAATCACTTGCTAAGGATACTATTAACCAAAAGACTCCACAAAAAAATGAATGTGCTCTCATCATCCTGGTATGTCGCTTTCTGCAGAAAGTGCCAGCAGCATTTGGGGTAGTCTGAGAGCAGAGTGATTGGTAACATTAAAAGAACAACAAAACGGCAAAGCAAAGAATGCTTTGCTATTAGTAACACAATTATACCCTTAAATGTTCTAAAAGATGCACACACATCCATAGATAGAGATGATAAATAGAGATACTGCTGCAAGATGCATGCAGAATTTACAAGCTTGCTTGATCCTATTTCATAACCAGCAGCCTAGATTTAGAATGGAATTAGCAAGCCAAAATGTGACAAAAATGTCTTTGATAGGAAACCCATGAAACAAAATGCTATACAGTTTGAAAATAGGAGGAGAGATTGAATTGACAACAGCATAAAAAGCTTGCATACTAAGCCAATGGCCATAGATTTTATATTTCTTTTTTGTCAGTTAGGGAATTTCAAAATGTTGCACCCTCATCTCCAATGGCTGTGATGCCAGGTTACATTAGAAATTTTCTTAACCAAATGTCTTTTCTAAAAGGACTACAATACTCTTGTCAGAACAAAACTGAGTGGAAAGAAATTTCCAAAAAAGTAAAGGAATCAAAGTTTCTGTTATATTTTGATACACACAGAATAAATTCCAAATGCTGGGTCTTTATTTTGCAAAAGAGATGTTGAAAATTATAGATAAGGATTAAACAACTCAGGCTATAAAATCCACCATGGATTTCAGTCAAAGCAAATATAGGGTCTGTCCAAAATGGATTCCATCAAAGCACAGATGGGCAGCAATGAATATTATCTGCCAATGTGTCTACTCAACAATGCACAAAGAAAAATAAATATGGAAAGAAGTATTTGAAAAAAAGTGTGCATATTTCACACACACACACACACACACACACACCCCATTATATTCCCTTTTGGAACAAGCAACATTTTACAAAGCACTCAAGAGAGAGTAAGTATTAGTAAGCAAAAGAAATTGAAAGAGATAAGCCAGAAGAAAAAGAAATGTACCTGATTTAATTTACCACAATATCATTTATTGTATTTTTCCACCTTTGTATTCCTTCCTTCCATCACATCCATACCCACTTCATCAACTGCATTTTGTTTTCAACACATCATTAATAAACTTAATTATCAACACAATCTATTCACTGAATCTCAACCTTCCTCCTTCTCTCAGTCCTTATACTCTTATTTCATATGTTTGTCTTGCAATTTCTTGCTATTCCTTTTCTCCGTATGATCAAACAATCTCAATATGCATCTTTCTTTCACTTTTGATTACAATTCATGTTAATTCATCAACCATCATTTTCGATCACATCTTTTTGGGTTGTACTACACAAACTTAAATACCTCATTTCCACAGGAACTATTTTTTATGTTTCTTCTGACGCACCCAGCTCTCACTTCCATATAACAGTAGGAGCACCTACATTACATTTTTGTTTCCTTGACCAAACATTCATTCTCAGAAAAGACCACGAGACCCATGTTCTTTCAAGTAGCATTTGCATGTCTTAATGTTTCTCCAGCTATTTTCTCATCTTTTGAAAGCTTTTTTCCAAGGTACAAACAATTAATCTCCTCACTTTTTTTTTCATCAGTTAAGTATAACTTAATATGCTTAATTCTTCCAATTACACACAACTAATTAGGAATTTATTTTCAGGTTTGTAGTTATGCTCCTTAACATTTAGTCATTTTATCTTTGAAATTAAAGTTTTCTATAAGCAATGGTAATCATCCTATGAGTCTCTTACAGCATGGGTGTATTAGTTGTAAGATTTGATCCATATATTTAGCTGATAATTATTTAACAGAATAGTAATAGCAATAGCACTTAAACTTTACAGTACTTTCTGAGCAATCTGCAATGTCAGCAATGAACACTAAAACTACTTTTATTTAGTTTGGTTAGTTTAAGAAAACCTTGAAAGTCTGATAATGCTGTATGTACTCTTATAGAGATCATCCTTGGGCTATAATTGATCATTCAATGATTGTTCAAAGTTCTGACCGTGCTGAATGAGAGCAACTTATCACAGGTTCTTTTGGAATTGCGATGAGCATGTGATTGTAATCCAAGCACCTGGGTGCCCAACTCAATAATAACATCTTCACAATGAGCCACCGTCACATGATCACCATTTGTGATTTTCCTGAAAGCAAAATCAGCAGGGAGGCAGCAAGGAAAGTCACAAGTTGTTCCCACTGCTTTTTCTCCCAAGGAGTTCTGCAATGAAAGACATCATAGTCCACAGCCCTCCTCCATTCCGAACTCCATATGGCATAATTGTATAACTATCGTGCATAACTATTTTTTGTAGGAATCTATGCCTATGCACCACTGTAACTTATAAACATTTATACAGGCATTTTTCTTCTCTTTCTGCAGGTTAGGCTGCCAGCAATCTTCACTGGTATTTTTACCCACAACCCCCCAATTGTTTTAAGGAGGAAATAATAAAAAATGATTTTGCATTAATTGCTGATTTGGCTTTCCTTTCACAAAATGATTTTATTCAGTTCATAATAGAATAATGCTGTATATATTGTTTCAAATTTTAATCCTTGATAATAGTTACTGTAATCATTTTAAGTGCTTATAATGTGACTAAAATTATCATGAGTTGGGCATGACTTTTGTTCAGTTATTAAGTTTTTATCATGTCAAATGAAGTGATTTGTAGCAAAAAGAAAAGCTTTTTAAAAAAAGGATTAAAAGAAAACTTTCTTGCAATGTGATGCCATGCAGTGTTATTTGTTTTCTCTAAAGAAAAATGTTAATGGTTGCCATAGCAGAGATATTATAGAAATTATAGATAATGAACCAAAATAAATTCCTATTGAGAATTGCAAATATCACGTTCAAAAGGAAGTGACTCTGATATGAAATTGACATTCACATTGATTTATTCTATAAATACATTTATTATTTATGTTCTGTTCGGAGCGTGGGCGCAAAGAACGGAGACGAGGCATTGGAAAGTGACTCAACTCTTTATTAGTGACTTCAGAACAGAGCTAAAATACTCAGGCAGCAGCAGCCCTTTTATAGGGCTTGCTGCTGTCATAACAGCCAAGGCTTTGAGTTTGCCGCGCTGGCAGCGTCCAATCGGCAGTGCCCATTAACAGCGAATCAGATCGGCCTAGGACAACCAATCAGGATCCGCTGCTGGCGGGCCAATCAGAAGTGCAGGATTTCAAGCCTGCTGTGGAAGTAAAACTATTTAAGCTTTTAAATTAACGCAATTGCTTAGTCCGTAACACCCCTCCCCACTAGGCTCTGTCTGAGGGGTGGGGTGATGCACTCTCGCAAGTACGCAGGTCATTTCACCTGTCTGCCCAATTTGCGTTGCCCCAACAGTTCTTGCCTTGGCTCTGTTTCCGATGGGCTATTTGCTGGGCTGGATGGCACAGCTGGGTCAACCACTTCGCTGGGCGACGTGGGGCTGTCATCCCTGCTTCCATCAAGGCTATCTCCTGAGTTTCTTAGGTTTGCTGCTGTCACAGTGCTGCTTTGTGGCAAGGCACTCATCTGATCCAGTTCTTCCTGGGAAGGTGAATATCCTGGGGTTGGTTGTGTTGATTTTGGGGTTTCACGTAATGCGTCGTATGTTGGCTCATTTTCGGCCCCCTCACTTTCCCTCCCCCTCACAGGCTTGAGGTTCAGGGCTAGAGACAGGGGTAGGTGCCAGTCTGGAACGAAGTTGGTCAATGTGGCGCTTCCACATTCTCCCATCAGCAGTTTGTAAATGATAGGAACGAGGCCCCGTAAGTTGAGTTATGGTAGCGGGGACCCACAATGGGTCACCTGAGAAGTTCTTTTCAAAAACTGGGTCGCCTACCTTGAACGTGCAATACTTGCAATATTGTGCAAAAGTTCATTTATTTCAGTAATGCAACTTAAAAGGTGAAACTAATATATGAGAAATATGCAAAGCAAGATAGTTCAAGCTGTGATGTGTCATAATTGAGATGATTATGGCTTACAGCTCATGAAAACCCCAAATCTACAATCTCAGAAAATTAGAATATTGTGAAAAGGTTCAATATTCTGGGCTCATTCCAATCAGCTAATTAAGCCATAACACCTGCAAAGGGTTCCTGATCCTTTAAATGGTCTCTCAGTCTGGTTCAGTAGGAATCACAATCATGGGAAAGACTGCTGACCTGACTGTTGTGCAGAAAACCATTGTTGACACCTTCCATAAGGAGAGAAAGCCTCAAAAGGTAATTGCAAAAGAAGTTAGATGTTCCCAAAGTGCTGTATTAATAAAAAGTTATGTGGAAGGGAAATGTGTGGAAGAAAAAGGTGCACAAGCAGCAGGGATGACCGCAGCCTGGAGAGAATTGTCAGGAAAAGGCCATTCAAAAGTGTTGGGGACTTTCACAAGGAGTGGACTGAGGCTGGAGTTAGTGCATGAAGAGCACTACACACAGACGGATCCTGGACATGGGCTTCAAATGTCGTATTCCTCTTGTCAAGACGCTCCTGAACAACAAATAACGTCAGAAGCATCTTACCTGGGCTAAAGAAAAACAGAACTGATCTGTTGCTACTGATGAGAGCAACTTTTGTATCTCATTTGGAAACCAAGGACCCAGAGTCTGGAGGAAGAATGGAGAGGCACACACTGCAAGATGCTTGAAGTCCAGTGTGAAGTTTCCACAGTCTGTGTTGATTTAGGGAGCCATGTCATCTGCTGGTGTTGGTCCACTGTGCTTCATTAAATCCAGGGTCAACATAGCTATCTACCAGGAAATTTTGGAGCACTTCATGCTTCCTTCTGCAGATGAACTTTATGGGGATGCTGACTTCATTTTCCAGCAGAATGTGGCACCTGCCCACACTGCCAAAAGCACCAAAACCTGGTTCAGTGACCATGGGATTACTGTGCTTGATTGGCTAGCAAACTCACCTGAGCTGAACCCCATAGAGAATCAATGGGGCATTGCCAAGAGAAAGATGAGAGACATGAGACCGAACAATGCAGAAGAGCTGAAGGCCGCTATTGAAGCATCCTGGTCTTCCATAACACCTCAGCAATGCCACAGGCTGATAGCTTCCATGCCACACCGCACTGAGGCAGTAATTGCTGCAAAAGGGGCCCAAACCAAGTACTGAGTACATGTGCATGCTTATACTTTTCAGTGGTCCAATGTTGTTCTATGTACAATCCTTGTTTTATTGATTGCATGTAATATTCTAATTTTCTGAGATTGTGGATTTGGGGTTTTCATGAGCTACAAGCCATAATTATCACAATTATGACAAATCACGGCTTGAACTATCTTGCTTTGCATGTAATGAGTCTATCTCATATATTAGTTTCACCTTTTAAGTTGCATTACTGAAATAAATGAACTTTTGCACGATATTCTAATTTTTCGAGTTTCACCTGTGTATTTAAGTGAAGTTTAAGATTTTATCTTTTTTGGCAACTACAATCCTATGAAATTGATTAGGATGACGCAAAGCCATGAGCTACTGAAGAGAGGATTTTTAGATTGAACCTAGAACTCCCCTGAATCATTCAGGGAACATAATTATTGCCTTTATAATGTTTGGTATCCATCTGGCATTATCAACAGTTGTCCTTGGCTATTCTACAATTCTTGCCCTATCATTTATCCCACTTGCTTCATGTTTCAATTTCCTTGTTCATTTTGTCTTGATTTTCCTCCTTCTGAGTTGGTTGCCTTTTAAAAATAATCTGAAACCTGCTGCTCTGTTATATAAATGGAAAATATGCACGTGGCTCTGCAGTTCGTATTCCTAAAATTTGGTTGAACATTTTTAATAATTTAAAGCTTAAATTGAACCAACCAAATGGAAAAGAGCCCACTCCTGAGAATATGTGATGTCCCTTGGACATATCTTCTATGGCTCTCAAAGGCAAATGATCTATTATAATCAATTATGTAGCTCAACAACAGAAGAATAATAGCATATGTGGGATTAGACTTTTAAATCTACACTTGGTAGAGAAACTAAGAATAGGAAAGAAAAGGACAAAGAATGGAAGATAATAAAAAGTATTGTATATAGCATTGGGATTTGTATTCAAAATGGAAGCATGTTTTCAGCTTAAAGTTCAAATTAGTTGAGATAGCCTTTTCTGACCTCCATTTTCCAGATGGCTGGAACCCAGCAATCAAACTTTTGGGTTTTTGGATGCTACTATTTAGATAGGTAGTTGAAGCCAATGAATGAATTATTTTATTCAGTTGTGAAATGATGAGATGTTGAATCTTGCCTCTCTTCTCTCCTGTGAAATGCAACACTACTTCTAAAATATGAACTCGGTGTCTTAACAAAAGACAACAAAGATCATGTAGTTAAAAGCATTTTTATGATTAATGGTTTTTATTAATCATTTCTTAATCATTTCTTATATTTTTGTTGTTGTTTTTCCTTTTTCTGGAGGATAAACCATGCTTTGTTGTGCTTTTTGTACGTGCTATGTCACTACATGGAGGAATAGAAAGCTGAGTACTAGATTCCATTTAAATGGGAGGGGGCGGGGGGGGTGATTAGGCCTGAAAACTATATGGATGTATGCTGTGAAAACCAAGCAAAGTTTTTGTAATTTTCTGAAAAATACGTAACAAGAATCTAGGTAGCAATTGATAACATATAGCTGGGAAAGAAAAAGAAATCACTGTGCAACTTACCACTTCTTCATGTGTAGCACCTTCTACACTTATGCCGTTAACCTAAACATCATAAAGGGATTATTTGAAACATTAGGAAAATAATATGAAGCATTTAGTATAAGCATTAACAAGTAACATACTTTACAGTAAGTGTATAGAATCAACTGACCTGTATTACGGCATCTCCAATAAATAGCATTCCTGACTGGTCTGCTGCAAAATTATAAAAAAATTGCAAATTACTTGAGAGACTTAAAATGGTTTATGCTGCTACAAAATTGTTGTTTTTGTGAAAGTTGACCCTGAAAGTTTTTGTGAAAGTTGACCATCACAATAATTCACTGAAAAAAAAAATCATTTCTAATAAAATTATGAAAGCTTCTTTTCATTAACAAAAAATTATCCTATAAGAACACAATTATGGTTTCTCACTAATGATAGATTTCATTAAAATATGAAGGAAGCATGCTTCTTATTTTTTAACAGCATTGGTAATATCGCGAAGTAGGAATTCTGCTTCGTTTCTTCTTCCTGAAAATATGTCCATAGAATGTAAAAATCAAAGGAGATGTGGTAGGAATTTAAATAATCCAGTCCACCAAGGTATGAGTTCAGCTCATAATTTGCATCCTTTCTGCAAAATAATATTGTGAATGCCAACTCATAGTGTACTGAAGAAGCATAAACTGCTCTACTACTTTTTTTTTTTGATAAAAGTTTTATTGATTTTAACGACAAACAAAAACACACAAAACATAAAACATAACGTAAAAAAATCATCATTCTTCATAAATTTACAGTGTATCAGTTGGTTTACCACTACTTTCTGTGCATCCATTTCACAGTCATCAAAACAATTACATTACACAATAACTCACATTATCAATCATCAGTTAAGTATCCTAATATTATTAAACAATCATTTGACTATAATTTTACTAATTCATACTTAAGCGAGATAACTATAATTGAATCAAATTATTTTATAATAGATCATAGAATCATACCAAATCTATCTTAATAAAATATTCTAAAAATATTATCAAAACCAAGAAAAATTATATATTCGTTATTTCCTAGATTTCTAAAAATTCTATTATTTTATTGTATTATCTAACCATTGATAAAAGAGATCCCAAATTTCATAAAATTGTTTATCTTCTTGTTCTCTAATTTCAAATGTCAATCTACTCATTTCAGCACATTCCAATATTTTCTTAATAATTTCTTCCTCTAATGGTATTTTCTCACTCTTCCAATATTTAGCAAATACAATCCTAGCCGCTGTTAATACATTTACAATCAAATACTTTAAGTTTTTATTATATATATCAGGTAAGATTCCCAATAAAAAAATCTCTGGTTTCAAATCTATGTGTTTCTTTGTCATTTTTTCCAGCCATATGCGAATTCTAGTCCAGTATTTCCTGGCCTCCTCACAAGTCCACCACATATGGTAATATGAGCCAGGTATCTGATGACATTTCCAGTACTTTTCAGATTTATTCTTGAACATTCTTGCTATTCTTGTCGGGGGAAAGTGCCACCTGTAAAACATCTTATACAAATTTTCTTTATATGCTGTTGACATTGTCATTTTATAATTTTGTGAGCACAATTTTTGCCATTTCTCTAAATCAATCCCATATCCAAAATTCTTCCCCCAAGCAATCATTGTTTCTTTAACTTGTTCTTCCTCTAATTTAATTTCCAACAAATAACTATATAGTTTTTTAATCACTTTTTCATCAGTACCTGTCAAAATCCTATCTAAATCAGTCAATTTATCATAAAATCCTTCTATTTTAGAATCTTTAAGATACCTTGCATGTATTTGCGCATATGAAAACCAATTCATCTTTATACCTTGTTCTTCTAAATTTTGCATCATTTTAAGTTCACCCTTTTCATCCAGTATTTCCCCATATCTAACTGTTTGTTCCTTCTTATAGGTTATAGGATACGAAAAAGCTTCAATAGTTGATAACCAAACTGGGATTTTCAAATAACATTGTTTCTTAATTTTCTCCCAATTCAACCATAATGATTCCCGTATATAATGCCTTCTAAAATAACCCTGTGATTTAGTTCCCTTATACCATAAAAAAGCATGCCAACCCAATAATAAATCATGACCTTCTAATGCCAACAATCTAGTCTTTCTTAACGTGATCCATTCTTTAACCCACATTAAGTTTGCAGCTTGATAATACAACTCCCAATTAGGAAGGCTGTTGTGAATGCATAATACCAATAACGTTATTATTGAGCTTGAAGTCTAGTGCAGGGTTCTGGCCCTGCACTTCTGATTGGCTGTTAATGGCTGGATCGGATTGGCCCATTCAGGAGCATCCGATTGGCCATTAACAGGCCATTCCCATTGGTTAACGGAACTAGCACTCCAGGTTCACTATTGGTTAAATAGTTAATGAGTTGCCTATATAAGTAAGGCTAGAGCTGCCTTTGGGCTGAGCTGTCACAATATGTAAATAAAGAGTTTGAAGTTCACTGTTTTCTACCGGCTCGTCTCCATCATTCGCACCCATGCTCCAAACTTAACAAAGGCCAAATCCTTCTCTAATTCTAGCATCCTGTAAAAGTTTTAATTTTATTCTCGCTTTCTTACCTTGCCATATATACTTCAACACAATTTTATTTAATTCTTCAAAGTAATCCTTACCTAACCTAATTGGTATTGTTTGGAACAAATATAAAATTCTGGGTAAAATATTCATCTTAATTGTTGAAATTCTACCTATCAATGACAATTGTAGGTTTTCCCATTTTTTCATATCAGATGCTGTTGTAACTATGTATCATTCATGTGTTTGCAACTATGTATCATTGCAACTATGTATCATTCATGTGTTTGCAACATTGTATCATTCACGTGTAATCATTAACTTCTGTCTCTTCAGTGACCTTTGCAAGGCACGTACAAGGGACAAGGAGCTAGACGGTTGTTAATAAGCTTATCCACACTGTAAATGATCTGTCCGGTATGCAGCTTTGTAAACATGCACATCCTGATGAGATTATCATGTTTGACTTGAGCTTTGATTAAATCATTTTCTTGTAAAAAAGCACAATAAAAGAACGTGTGCCAAGACATTCGGGGTGCGCTCATCCCGAGGAAACCTCGCTTCCTGTCGTTTCTCTCTCCTTCGCTCCCTATCATGAGCCGCCCATCTGATGCGGGATAGCAGATACCGCATTCTGGTGACCCCGACGTGATTCCCTAAGGGGGATACGTTGCGACGCGCCCATATCTTATCAGCTCGATGGGAGCTGTGCATCGCCAGGCCTGAAGCGAATTGCACATCATCGGATCTGAAACACGGTCTTGACTTTCGTAAGTATGGGTGGAAACTTTTCTCAACAACAGACGCAGCATCTGAAGGAATTGAGGGAGTTAGTCGCTTCTTCTTCTAAATATTCTGCTAATTTAAAGGGCTCGCCTGTAAAAATGAAACCTATTGCTACATTATTGGCTTATGTGTGGCAACATTCTCCCAATTATTCAGAGGAAGGGTCCTTAAAAATTTCCACTTGGCAAAAAATTGGTGAACATCTCCATAGTCCTCCTCGTGCACCTATTGGCATTTTGGTCACTTGAGGAAAATTATGGAGGCTTTAAAAGTCCATTATAAAATAGAAGCAGGGAGTGTGTTTGAATCTCCCCCGCCAAGTTATGATAACTTTTCAATTTGCTCTAACTCAGGCAGAAGCTGCTGCCATTATTCAACAATGCCCCACATGTAGTAAGCAAGGACATTCCATTCCCATAGGAGTAAATCCTAGAGGATTAAAAGCTTGTGAAATTTGGCAAATGGATGTAACTCAGTATCCACCTTTTGCCCCTTGGAAATATTTGCACGTTTCCATAGATATATATTCAGGGTTTATTCTGGCCACCTCTCAAAGGGGAGAAACTGTAAAACATGTCATCAATCATTCAATTCGTACCTTTGCCTCGCTGGGACATCCAAAAGAAATCAAAACTGACAATGGACCTGCCTATACAAGTTCTGCTTTCCAGGACTTCTGTAACAGATGGGATGTAACCCACAAGTTTGGGATTCCCTACAGCAGCCAGGGGCAGGCTATTGTGGAACGAGTGAACTTATCTCTGAAAAGTGCTCTTGATCGATATTCGTTGTGGGAAAACCCCCCGAACCTCCCAGCATTGCAAAATTCTCTTAACATTTGTCTTTACATTTTAAACTTTCTTAATCTGACTGGCATTCCTCCCACTTCTGCTGCTTCACGTCATTTTTCCTCCCCCTCACCCCCACCTAACAGACCTCTGGTATATTATCGCAGATTGCCAGATCCCGCCTGGCAGGGTCCCGCTGAGCTTCTCACTTGGGGACGAGGCTATGCTGTGATCTTACTACCAAACAAAACCACTTGCTGGATCCCTGGTAGGGCAGTTAGACCCTATCATGGGAATTTCTCCGCTACATCTGTATCTTAAAACTCTTCCTGATATTCTTACCTATATCTTCTTTGCAATTTCTACCTTACTTCAACAAAACCTATGCTTCCTGTCAAAAGACTATTCGTGTTAAAACCATTTCATTAACAGAAGGCTATTATACTTGCTCCATGTGGGTACGTCATGAAAATGCTACCCGTAGTTTTCACTCTGTCACTTCTGTTTTATTTAAAGAACACTCTACCACTCACTCTTTTGTTCCTTCTTTACTCTTCCTATGGAAAGGAACCTTAAAATTTTTTCCTCTATTCAATCTAGATATAGGGAGACCTAGATGTCCTTCTATTGTATTATGGGTTCCCCCACCCCAACTAACATCCTTGATGAATTACCAAATTAATCTTTATTGTCATTATTGTAATTATTATCCTTTTTTTACTAATTGAATTCCCTCCTCATTTCGCAAATGTTCTACAACTAACTTGTCCATAGCCCTCTCTCCTGCTTGAGATGTTTTTATACACCCGAACTTTGATCCTGTCAACAAACGACACTTCAAAAGAACTGTCCATGACGATCCGCAGAAGCCTCATAGAAGATATAATATTGTTTGGACTATAACTGACTTTCAAGGAGTTCGTTTAAGCTCTACAACCAATTTTTCTTGCATAGAAGACTTCTACTCACCACTTCAATTTGATTTGGCAGACGCACCCACACAACCAGGGGATATCCTGCAATCTACACCACTTCAGGAGGAACTTTAACATCACGCCTGAAAGGAATGTATTTTATCCCTGGCAATAATTTTGTTTGGACTTGTTCCACCGGTCTCATGGCATGTGTCCACGGGGATGAAATTGTTAAATCCAAATCATTTTGCATTCAAGTATGGTTTGTGTGTATAACTCTGATGATTTTATATCCCTACAGATACCCATGGAATACCCCCTTTTGCAAAATCGTAAAGATTTAGATCTGTTATTTTTTAAAACAAGGGGGATTGTGTGCTATGCTTAAAGAAGAATGTTGTCTTTATGCCGATAGCAGGGGGGTTTGTTTTCTATTTTGCCATGGTTTACAACCTTTTTAACTGCATTGGCAGGATCATTAATAATCATTATATTGATATGTATTATAGGACCTTGTTGTTTTTATAGAATATTGCAATTTTTAAAAATCAATTATCCTCTATAACTGCTGATGTTAATGTGCTATTGCAAGCTCATGTTATATCCTCAACACCGGACGAAAAAATGTCATTGCTGAGTTACCGCTCCTTGGACAACCCTGATGCTGACGGGTCGCACTCTTGCCTAGATGACGGGGACGGCGAACATTTCATAAAAATGGTTCCTGTCTTCTCGGACGAGGAAGAAGACTCGTCATAAATAATAAAAACAGAGGAGATGTTGTAACTATGTATCATTCATGTGTTTGCAACTATGTATCATTGCAACTATGTATCATTCATGTGTTTGCAACATTGTATCATTCACGTGTAATCATTAACATCTGTCTCTTCAGTGACCTTTGCAAGGCACGTACAAGGGACAAGGAGCTAGACGGTTGTTAATAAGCTTATCCACACTGTAAATGATCTGTCCGGTATGCAGCTTTGTAAACATGCACATCCTGATGAGATTATCATGTTTGACTTGAACTTTGATTAAATCATTTTCTTGTAAAAAAGCACAATAAAAGAGCGTGTGCCAAGACATTCGGGTCGCGCTCATCCCGAGGAAACCTCGCTTCCTGTCGTTTCTCTCTCCTTCGCTCCCTATCATGAGCCGCCCATCTGATGCGGGATAGCAGATACCGCAAGATGCTATCTGCTGTTTAAGTTTAATATAGTTATTCTCTTTCAGTGTAGTACATCTTGACGTCAAATATATCCTCAAATATTTAACTTTGTTCGTAACTTGAATTTTCAATAAATCTGCCAGCTCTTCTCTTTGTCTTAATAACATGTTCTCTGTCAGAATCTTTGTTTTGTCTTTATTTATTTTCAAACCAGCCATCTCACCATACAGCTCTATCTTTTCCAACAGTTTTAAAGCTGTCTCTAAAGGGTCTTCCAAAATAAAGACCAAATCATCTGCAAAGGCTTGCAATTTAAATTCCTCCTTTTTGATTTTCATTCCTTTTATGTTTGTATACTCTCTAATATTTCTATTTAAGACTTCCAAGGTCAATACAAATAACAAAGGAGATAATGGGTATCTTGTACCTTTTTTAATATTGATAGAGTCTGTGAATTCTCCATTTATCATTACTTTTGCCGTTTGCTTATAATATACGGCTTCTATTGCTTGAATAAATTTTCTAGCAAAGCCAATCTGTTCCAATAGTAATAACATAAATCTCCAGTTCACATTATCAATGCCTTTTGGGCATCTAAGAATATCAAAGCCATTTGTTTTTCAGGGTGCACCTCGTAATATTCCAATGTGTCCAGGATTACCCTCATATTGTCTTTAATCTGTCTCTTTGGTAAAAATCCATTCTGATCAGAGTGAATAAAGTTATTTAGATATTTTTAAAGCCTTTCTGCCAAGATTGAAACAAAGATTTTATAGTCTGCATTCAATAAGGAAATTGGTCTATAGTTCTTAATTTGTAATGGGTCGACTCCTTCTTTTGGAATAAGTGTAATATAAGCCTCTGACCATGTTTTAGGTATTTTCTTATTTATCATAACTTCATTCATGACTTCTAACAATGGAATGCTCAATTATTCTTGTAATGTTTTATAAAATTCTGCCGGGAAACCCTCTGGTCCTGGTGCTTTTCCATTGTTCTGTCTGTTGAGTGTTTTGGTTAATTCCATCATTGTTATAGTACTTTCTAACATTTTCCGAGTTTCATCAGGTATCTTAGGTAGGTTAGCATTTTGTAAATACTGTTTAATTTTTTCCTCATCAAGATCCTCCTGTTTATATAATTGTCCATAAAAATCTCGAATGATTGCCTTTTTCTCCTTATTACCATTACAAATTTGGCCTTGATCATCTATTAACTGTGATATTTTCCTTGATTCTTTCTCTTTTCTCAGCTTATGTGCTAACCATCTACCTGGCCTATTTGCATCTTCAAAATAGTTATGTTTGGCACTTCTAATTTTTTGTGCCGGTTCTTCTTTCTCTGCTTGATCCATTTTATGTTTAATTATGTCCATTTTAAGTTTAATAATGTCCATTTTAAGTTTAATATCTTTTTTCTGTGGCGTCTTCTGTAATTCTTTTTCCAGTTTTTTATGGTCATCTTCTAGAACTGCTCTACTACTTATTGAAAGGATAACACTCTTGTTTCATAGGCTACACCATATGAATATAAATTTCCATGTGTTTAAATGTTTTATTGAATATTTCTATAATTGGGAAGGGAATGAATTATTGAAAGCTGAGACAGTCAGTTATTATCTGTGAAGAATAAGTGGGATATGTAAAAGTTTTAGTAATTGGAAATTTCTACACAAGTTAGAGACAAAACTATATTGTATTATTATTTATCGAGATGATATACAGCCCATATTTTGCTCAAGTGAATCAGGACCATTTACAAGAATTAAAAACACAGACCCACAATGTATAACCCCTGAGGCCCAAGGATAAACCATATCACTTGCAAAAAGCATAACAACAACACAGTGTATCTACCGAATTAAATGCCTGAGCAAACAGATTTTCAATGCCTTGTGATAGCTTAAAGAGTTGGGCCATCTGAATATCCAGAGTGTTGCTATTCCATAGAATAGGGGCTGACATTGTCAAGACATGACTCTGGAGTCTAACAAGATGGCCTTGTTTAGAAGGACCCCGGGGCATGCTTTATTAGCTGTGATGGGGAAAAAGTTGAAACTTTTGGGAGAAAAGCAACCACATAAGTAGTCTGGCCCTATGTCATGGAGGGTTTTATATGTGAATTGCACTGGGAAACTGACTGGGATCCAGTGCAGCTCATAGAGATAAGGTTTATTATGGTACAAAAATGCCAAAAATTGCCCATATTGCTGCATTATGGATAGCTGCACCTTCTGAGTGTTCTTCAAAGCACAGCACATCTCTCTCTTTTTTTTTTTGTGCCCTGCACCTTTCCTCCCTTTGCCTTCTCTATATCCTAACAGATGTTGCAGTTCCAATTATCCTGGGCATGGTGAGGAAGGCTAAATATCTGGATTCTGTCCTCTAGGTTGAGCAACTCCCAGAAAACTTGGGTAGTTACCTGTTCAATTACAGCAGGAAAAAAAAAAATACCTGAGAATTGCAACATCCACACTGAACAGTAAGCATCCTAATATCTGAATGGTATTTAACAACTAAGTATAATGTTTCTATTTGATTGAAATGTTTAGCAGAGTTTCCATTCTTTATCTTTTGAAAAACTGGAAAGGACATGTTTCAGTACAGACTCTGGAGTTGCTTAACAAAAGGGACAAATGATCTGTGTGTATAGATTACAGATGTAGATTATAGCTACAGATAATGTATCTGTATGTATATGTTAAGTTCTGCGCATGGGTGCAAGGAGCGGAGACGAGGCAGTGAACAGTGAACTTCAACTCTTTATTAAGCATACTGAACAGAGCAATCACCTAGGGCAGCAGCAGCCCTTTTATAGGGTTGGCTGCTGTCCTATTAGCCAATGAAAACATGGAAGTGTTAAACCCTTGAACCAATGAGAGTTGGCCGGTTAACAGCCAATCAGATGGCCTGGAAAGGACCAATCCGATGTCACTATTATCGGCCAATCAGAAGTGCAGGATTAAAACCCTGCTTTTTACTTAAGGCTGTTAAAACTTTATTAAACGCCTTTATTAGTTCATAACATCCCTCTCCCCTAGGTTCCGTTTGAGGGGTGCGGTAATGTAATCGCGTAGATATGCAGGTCGTTTCAATTGCCTATTAGATTTGCACTGTCCCACCAGTTCCTGTCTGTAGTCTGGTTCCGGTGGAACGTTTTTTTATTTATCTGGTACAGGCGGTTCCGCATTCCCACAGGACGATTTGGCACCGCTAATTTTGTCATCGTTGTCTTCCGGTTCCTGCGGGCTCACTTCTGTTGAGGTATTTCTCTGTGGCGAAACACCATCCCTTCCTGATTCTTCTTCATTGAATGTGCCTAGCTGCTGACTTTCTTCGATTTTGTCATCCAGCATCTCGAATTCAGTTCCTTCGACATCCCCTCCCCTCTCAGTTTGAGAGTCACAGGAGTTGCGGGAACTGGGTTGCAATCTAGAGCGAAGCTGATCAATATGGTGTTTCCATATCTTTCCGTCCAATGTTTGCACGCGGTACGATCTAGGCCCGGTGGTTTGGGTTAGGGTTTCTTCAACCCAAAATGGTTTGCTGGAAAGGTTTTTAGTGAAGACTAAGTCGCCTACCTTGAACTCACGGCATTTTCCGCTAGATCCACAGGGTTTCTCTGGCGCGTAGGATGGGTGGAGACAGTCGAGGTGGGAGCGGAGCTTGCGTCCCATCAACAATTCAGCTGGAGTCTTGTTGGTGATGCTGTGCAGGGTGATGTGTTGGAGTAGGAGTATTCTGTTTAGTTTGTCATCAATGTCCCCATAGTCCATCTTGTGGAGAGTTTTTTTAACAAACATGCACTCGGCCCTGCCATTAACCGCAGGGTGTGCCAGCGAGGTTAGCGCATGGCGGATACCCCGGTCCACTAAGTATTGTTCAAATGCCAGGGCAGTGAACTGGGGTCCGTTGTCAGAGACTAGAACGTCTGGCAGTCCATGTGTTGCGAATAGTTTGTTTAATTTGCGGATGACTGAATCGGTTGTAGTAGTCTTCATCTTGTGGATTTTGAGCCAGTTGGAATAGGCATCCACTGTTACGAGGAACGTATGTCCCTTAATAGGTCCCGCAAAGTCAATGTGGATGCGGGACGACGGCCCCTGGGGGGTTTCCCACTCCGTTGGAGTTGTTCTAGGTGGGGCACTGCTGACTTCTTGGCACTTTAGACAAGTCTTCACCCAGGCTTCGATTTGCTTATAGATGCCCTGCCACCACGCGTAGCTTCGTGCGAGCGCTTTCATACGCACGATGCCGGGGTGACCATCATGCAATGCTCTCAAAACTGCTTGTTGTAACTGCTCTGGGACGATAACTCTGTCTCCTCATAGGATGCAGCCTTTCTGCAAGAAAAGTTCTGTTTGCTGGTTTCTGAAAGGGGTGAAATCGTCAGGGTTTTTTTTTTTTACTGGCCATCCTCATTCGACCCAGCTGAAAACTCGCACCAGGATAGGATCTCGTTTCGTTTTGATAGCGATGTCTCTGGCTGTTAGTGGCGGTGAATGTAGTGTTTCAATCTGGAGTGTCATGAGGGTTGGAGCTGGGTCGTTGATGGTTTCCGGAACTGGGGCACGGCTCAACGCATCAGCATGGGGGATGGCTTTCCCTGGGCGGTGTTGCAATTTATAATTGTACGCAGCTAAGAACTCCGACCAACGAGTCATTCTAGGTGACAATATATAGGGGATTGGCTTGTCTCCCGCTATAATCCCCAGCAAAGGCTTGTGATCGGTAATAATAGTAAAAGCTCGTCCATACACATATTCATGAAACCGTTTCACAGCAGATACAACAGCAAGAGCCTCTTTGTCAATTTGGCTATCGTTGCGTTCAGCTCTTGATAAGGTCCTTGAAAAATAGGCAATAGGAGCCTCTCTACCATTTGGTAACACATGACTTAAAATGGCTCCTACTCCAAACGGTGACACGTCACACGTAATGGTTAAAGGCAAAATCTCGTTATACTGCATTAAAACAGCATCGGAAGTTAGTAAGTTTTTCACTTGTCGGAATGCGTGCTCCTCTCGTGTCCCCAGACCCAGGTGGCTTTTTTGTCGAGAAGTCTATGTAGGGGCTCAGCTACGGTCGCCTTCTGGGGCAGGAAGATGTTGTAAAAGTTAATGAGCCCCAGGAAAGCTTGGAGAT
This sequence comes from Hydrophis major, assembly GCA_033807585.1. NCBI lineage: Eukaryota > Metazoa > Chordata > Lepidosauria > Squamata > Elapidae > Hydrophis > Hydrophis major. The sequence continues at coordinate 266,210,984 of CM066328.1, forward strand.
CTGTCCTATTCTTGGGTCTTGGGGCGTTTTTGATCGCTCTTAGTTTGCTATTAGTGGGGTGAATGCCTTGCTTATCGATTAGGTACCCCAGGAACTCTACTTTCTCTGTACACAGTTGACATTTATTTTTTTTAACCTTTAGGCCGGAGTCTTTAAATTTCTGGAGAACCCTTTTAAGACGCCTCTCTCGTACTTCTCTATTCGGGGCTGCAATTAAAACGTTGTCAAAATATGGCATGACACCCTTGATTCCTTGCAAAAGTCTCTCCATCAGACTTTGAAAAATCTCTGGGGCCACACTCACTCCGAATTGGAGTCAGTTGCATTTAAAAGCGCCACGGTGCGTAACGATCGTCTGTGCTTCCGTGGTTTTTTTTATCTACAGGCAGTTGTTGGTATGCCTGCACTAAATCCAATTTAGCGAAGACTTTTCCACCCCCCAGGGAATGGAGAAGGTGTTGAACCACTGGCAACGGGAAAACGTTCTGTTGAAGGGCATGATTCAGGGTGGCCTGGTAGTCCCCACAAATCCTTAACGATCCATCCGGTTTGATGGGTATTACGATTCGGGTTTCCCAATGGGCGTGGTCAGTTGGTTCTAAAACACCCTGGGCTATTAATTTATCGAGCTGCTCGTCGATCTTTGGTTTTAGGGCAAAAGGTACCCGATGAGGCTTAAGGCGGATGGGGGCTACTTCAGGGCTAAGATTAAATGATATCGGGGTCCCCGTGTACTCACCTAGTTTGTCTGCAAAGATGTCCTGGAATTCCTGGACGAGGGCCTCCTCCCAGTCGTCACTTCTGGTTTGGTGAATGCCGGCTACCTTGATCCCGAGTGGGGCGAACCATTGAAGGCTTTACAAACTAGGCTGCTCATGGTCGACGACGGTCAGCGGTAACGACGCAGTACGATTTTTGAATGATACTTTGACTTGGCTGGAGCTGACGATTGGAATTTGGTTCCCCTGGTAATCTTTGAGTATAATTCTTTGGGCTCTGAGGTCTGGACGCCGGACAGCAGAGATGAACTGCTTAAGGGTCTTCGAGAGGGACAACCCTGAGTCGACTTCCATCACGCAAGGTTGGTTCTCGATGACGACCCTCACTCGGATCTTCTTTGCATCTAACAATGAAGCATGACCGATGGTAATGGTTTGGTGTGCCTCTTCCCGTCTCGTTTAAGTGACAAGTGTTTTATTTCTGTAGGAGTGGTTGTTCCATTGGTGGTTCAAATGTTCCTGACTCACAGCACGATTCCCTGTGGTCTGGTGGTAGTTGTTTTCTTTCTGAATTGGGCTGGATTCTCGCTTGCTTCTACAGACCTTCCCAATGTGGCCTCTTTTCCCACAGGAATGGCAGAGCGCGTCAAGGAATTTGCAATCTGATCATGAGTGGTTTGCCCCACAACCCGCGCATTGGTGCAGCAATCTTCGATTCCGCGGGTTGCGTTGGTTGCATTCGGACCGGAGCTGGTTGACCTCCTCTTCATCACTTTCTGATGGAGATTCGGGGTCCTCGTGGTGGGCCGCTGTTGTGTGCCTCTCTAGGCGAGGTGAGGTATTGTTGGCGAGTTGACGGAGCGGTGCGTTGGTGCGTCGCATTCGGGTGGCCGACTTCCTGGTTGCTTCTGCTGCAGTAGCATCTTTGATGACATCGGCAAGATCGATATCCCCTTTGGCCATGATCTTGCTCTGCGCCATATGGTCATCTAATCCCAGAACTATTTGGTCTCTCAGAGCTTCTTCTGCAAACCCACAGAGGCCTCCCAGGTTCCGGAGGTCCGTGATGAAATCTGCGATGCTCTCTCCTTTCCGTTGGTCCCTCTGATAAAACTCATGTCTTCGGACAAGCGTTAGTACGGCGAGTGCATAGTGGGCCCGTAGAAGGGGCGCAAGGTTGTCCAGGCCATGGATTTCACCTCAGCCGGTTTTGCTAGTGCCTTGGCCATCTTAAAGATGGCAGGCCCGCAATGGGTCAGGAACACTGCTCGCTTTTTTCCCGTAGTTGCGTCTTTCAAGTTGTTGGTCTCCAGAAACATCTGGAACCGGTCTATGTACGAGTCCCAGTCTTCTTGTGCTGGGTCAAATGGAGCGGGTGGTATGGCGCCGCCGGACATTTTTCCATTGTCGATGTGCCTTCAGCCACGTGCTCTGTTTGGTTCTCTGTGAGTGTTCAATCAGCTCAGATGTCTCCGCATCCCACCCTTGTCGCCAGTGTTAAGTTCTGCGCATGGGTACTGTTGTGAATGCATAAGGTTTAATAAAGAGAACTTGAGCTTGGAGTAAAGTGCAGGGTTCTGGCCTGCACTTCTGATTGGCTGTTAACAGCAGGATCGGATTGGCCCATTCCGGGAAATCCGATTGGCCATTAACAGAGAGTTCCTATTGGTTAAGGGAGCTAGCGCTCCTTGTTTGTTATTGGTTAATAGTTATTGGGGTTGCCTATATAAGGAGGGTTATAACTGCCATTGAGTTGAGAAGTCACTATGTAAATAAAGAGCTGAAGTTCACCGTTCCCGAGGCTTGTCTCCATTCTTTCTCGCCCATGCTCCAAACTTAACACTGGTGACGAGGATGGGATATGGAGATGTCTGAACCGACGGAACCAAGAAGAAACACCAAGCACGTGGCTGACGGCACTACACAATGGAACCATGTCTGGCGGTGTCATACCACCCTCTCCGTTTGATCCAGTGCAGGAAGACTGGGAGTCCTACATGGATCGCTTCCAAATGTTCTTAGAAACTAACAACTTAAAGGACGCCACAGCCGGGAAGAAATGGGTGGTGTTCCTAACGCATTGCGGTCCCACCGTATTTAAGATGGCTAAAGCACTAGCAAAACCTAGAGAAGTGAAGGCGATGGATTGGGATGACCTCAAACCTCTACTAAGAGATCACTACACACCGACAGTGCCTACGCTCGTGAGATGGCATGAGTTCTATCAGAGAAACCAGCGAAAAGGAGAAAGCGTCGCTGACTTCATAGCAGACCTCCGAAACCTGGGAGGCCTCTGCGGATTCGCCGATTTGGAAGAGGCACTGAGAGATCGAATAGTTCTGGGATTAGATGCACCAGGCGTGCAGAGCAAGCTGATGGTGAAAGGTGACATCAGCCTTGCCGATGCCATCGCCGATGCTACTGCAGCAGAAGCAACCAGGAAGTCGGCTGCACAATTATGCCGCAACCGCACTCCGATACACCAACCGACAAGCGAAATTTTACCCAAGTCAGAAGGGCAGCTTTCAATGACACACCACGAGGACCTCTCTTTGTCGTCAGACAGTGATGAAGAAGAGGTCCATCGACTGCGGTCCGACCAGGACCACCACCCAAAGTCCCTACGCCCTTGCGCTGGCTGCGGAGCCAACCATGCCAGGTCCGAATGCAAATTCCGCGACGCGCTCTGCCATGAGTGCGGGAAGAGAGGCCACATCGGACGGGTCTGCCGAAGTTTACAAGACCTGGCCAGGCCTCAAAAGGGGCTAACTATCGCCAATCGACAGGAAACCATCCTGTAAGGCGAGAACCAGTAAGCCACTCCAACAGAAACCGAGCTTTACAGCGAGAAGAGGCTCACCATACTATCACTATCGGTCACTCCTCGGCCTTGGATGCCAAGAAAATCTGAATCACAGCAGCCAGGGAGAACCAGCCTTGCCACATGGAAGTTGACTCGGGATCATCCCTCTCGATGGTGTCCTGGACGACCCTCAAGCAACTCATCCCCACGATTCAGCGCCAAGACTTCCGTTTCCAAAAACTCATTCTTAAGGACTATCAAGGGAATCGAATCCCTGTCATTGGTTCCTGCCGAGTCCAGGTCTCCTTCAAGAAGCACACAGCTTACTTACCGCTAACTGTGATCGACAAAGATCGGCCTAGTCTGCTAGGTTTCCAATGGTTCGTGCCACTTGGCATTGAAGTGGCAGGCATAAACTGAATCAGCGGAAGTGACTGGGAGGAGGACCTCATCTATGAGTTCAAGGACGTCTTTGCGGAAAGTTTAGGCGAGTACAAGGGGACCCCGATCTCATTCAGCTTATATCCAAAAATAGCTCCCATTCGCCTAAAGCCCCGTCGAGTTCCGTTTGCCTTAAAGCTGAAAATCGACGAACAACTCGACAAACTAATAGCTCAGGAGGTGCTAGAACCTACTGATCACTCTCCCTGGGGAACCTTAATCGTAATACCCATTAAGCCAAATGGGTCAATCCGAATTTGTGGGGACTACCGGGCCAACCTGAACCACGCCCTACAGCAGAATGCATATCCAGTACCGGTGGTACAGCAACTCCTCCACTCCCTGGGGGGCAGAAAGGTCTTCGCTAAATTAGACTTAGCTCAGGCATATCAGCAACTACCTGTTGATGAAAAGACGGCACAGGCACAAATGATTGTGACGCACCGAGGTGCCTTTAAATGCACCCGGCTCCAATGCGGAGTCAGTGTAGCCCCATAAATTTTTCAGAGCCTGATGGAGAGGCTACTACAAGGGATTAAAGGCGTGGTCCCCGACTTTGACGATGTATTAATTGCTGCACCTACAAAAAAAATCTTACGGGATCATTTAAAGTTAGTCCTACAAAAATTCCCAGATGCCGGTCTTAAGGTAAAAAAGAATAAGTGTAAATTGTGTACAGATAGTGTTGAGTTTTTAGGGTACCTAATTGACAGTCAGGGTATTCACCCTACCGACAGTAAACTAAGAGCAATAAAAAAATGCTCCCAGGCCTCGGAACAAGGCCGATCTCCAGGCATTCCTGGGCCTCATCAACTTTTATAATGTATTTCTACCGCACAAAACAACAGTCGCTGAACCGTTACACCGGTTGTTAGACAAGAAAGCAAACTGGTCATGGGGTCATAGAGAACAGGCATTCCGTAATGTGAAAAAACTACTGACTTCTGACTCTGTACTCATGCAATACAATGAGACTTTGCCATTAAATATCACATGCGATGCTTCACCTTTCGGAGTGGGCGCCATTCTGAGCCATGTATTGCCTAATGGTAACGAAACCCCTGTTGCATATTTTTCAAAGACACTTTCAAAAACTGAGCGAAATTATGGCCAAATCGATAAAGAAGCCCTCGCAATTGTATTGGCCGTTAAAAGATTCCACGAGTATGTGTATGGCCGGGTTTTTACTATCGTGACTGACCACAAACCGTTATTGGGGATAATAGCTGGAGATAAGCCAACTCCCTACATATTATCGCCCAGGATGACTCGCTGGTCAGAATTCTTGGCTGCTTATAATTATCGGCTGCAATACTGCCCGGGGAAAGCCATTCCCCACGCCGATGCATTGAGCCGAGCACTGCTTCCAGAGACTCTCAACGATCCTGCACCAACGGTAACCACGTTGCAAATTGAAACACTCAACTCGCCGCCATTGACTGCCCGAGATATCACGAGAGAAACCAAACGTGACCCCACCTTAGCATGAGTTCTAGGCTGGGTAGAATGCGGATGGCCATTGGACCAATTATCAGTTGACTTCACACCATTCAAGACTCGACAAACAGAGTTGTTCTCTCAAAAAGGCTGTGTCATCTGGGGCGATAGAGTCGTTATCCCAGAACGACTCCAAAAAGCGCTGCTGAGAACCTTGCACGATGGCCACCCTGATATCGTGCGAATGAAAGCCCTCGCATGAAGCTACGCATGGTGGCCGGGCATCAACAAGCAAATCGAAAATTGGGTTAAAGCTTGTCATAAATGCCAGGAAATGAGCAACGCCCACCTAAAGCCATCCCTACTGAATGGGAGATACCACGGGGACCCTAGTCCTGTATTCACTTGGTCTTTGTGGGGCCGACTAAAGACCACACCTTTCTGCTAACCGTCGACGCCTACTCGAATTGGCTCGAGATTCACCGCATGACGAACACAACCACTGAAGCGGTTATCAAAAACTTGGAAAGACTATTTGCAACCCATGGATTACCAGACGTCCTGGTATCCGACAACGGGCCCCAATTTACAGTGCTGTCGTTCGAGCAGTACCTGGCTGACCGCGGCATCCGACATGCGCTCACCTCACCTGTGCACCCTGCGACCAATGGCAAAGCAGAGCGCATGGTCCAATTTGTTAAGAAAACCTTGCATAAGGTAGACTACGATAAAATTGACAACAAGATCAATCGAATCCTTTTTCTACAACACATCACACCTCATAGCGTCATCAACAAAACTCCCGCTGAACTGCTAATGGGACGAAAACTCCGCTCCCACCTCGACCGGTTACACCCAGCTTATGAACCGGAAAAACCACTAGGATTCAGTGGCCGCTGTTGTACCTTCCAGGTAGGTGATTTGGTATACACTAAAAACCTATCGGGTGATCCGCTATGGGTGGAGGCGACAGTAGTTCGTGTAACCGGCCCGAGATCCTACCTTGTACAATGCCTTGATGATAGACTATGGAAACGCCATATCGATCAATTACGATCGCGGCTCCCGTTGGGCATTCCTGAACTCCCTTATGACCAAACTGAGGGGGGGAGGAGATACGGAAGAAGATGAATTCCAAGTAGAAGAAAACCCATTCAAAGGGAACGACGGCATAATAGAGACACAGGAAGTGGAACCAGAGAGGGAAACAGATGCACCTCAGGGAATTACCGAGAATAATGGCAACGACGAAGAAATGAACTCTGAACCAGAGGCGACCCCGTTGCCAAACAACGATCTACCTCAGCGTGATTGCAGCCAAATGACACAGCGAAAATGAAAAAGACTAATAAAGCAACCGTCCTACCTAAAGGACTATGTAACTGCGCCCTGCAAACAGAAGCCAGGGGGAAGGGGTGTTGTGAATGCATAAGGTTTAATAAAGAGAACTTGAGCTTGGAGTAAAGTGCAGGGTTCTGGCCCTGCACTTCTGATTGGCTGTTAAGAGCAGAATCGGATTAGCCCGTTCCGGGGAATCCGATTGGCCATTAACAGAGAGTTCCTATTGGTTAAGGGAGATAGCGCTCCTCGTTTGTTATTGGTTAATAGTTATTGGGGTTACCTATATAAGGAGGGTTATAACTGCCATTGAGTTGAGAAGTCACTATGTAAATAAAGAGCTGAAGTTCACCATTCCCAAGGCTTGTCTCCATTCTTTCTCACCCATGCTCCAAACGTAACAGGTACAAGGAGCGGAGACGAGGCAGTTAACAGTGAACTTCAACTCTTTATTAAGCATACTGAACAGAGCAATCACCTAGGGCAGCAGCAGCCCTTTTATAGGGTTGGCTGCTGTCCTGTTAGCCAATGAAAACATGGAAGTGTTAAACCCTTAACCAATGAGAGTTGGCCGGTTAACAGCCAATCAGATGTCCCGGAAAGGACCAATCCGATGTCGCTATTATCGGCCAATCAGAAGTGCAGGATTAGAACCCTGCTTTTTACTTAAGGTTGTTAAAACTTTATTAAACACCTTTATTAGTTCATAACAGTATACATGCAGGATGAGGAACTTTTTGTTTAAGATTTACAGGAACAATCATTTATGAGTTGCTGCTTTTATTTTGAGGAAAACAAGTATGGTATATTCTGTACTGTCTGAATGGCGGGACTTTATAATTAGTGTCCTCTATAAAAAGATTGCTCTTTATTGTTCTTTTGCTTTGATTTTATATATAAAGAATATTTTTCCTAAACATTTAAAAAAATGGAGAAAATTATAATCCAAATAACATTAGGAAGGTTTAAACCAACTTTCTCACAGGAAAATGACTACAACTGAACAGATAATAAAAGCTAAGCTGCATTGTCACTAATGGTTAGCAATTTGCTGTTCCCTTGTAGTTAAAACTACTATGAATATTGTTGTAATGTTCTAATGTGAATGCTTGAGCGTTTTGTAGCTAAAATGGCAAAATAAATAAAGATAAGCAAAGAGAGCAACTGAAGCTGTTACACCAAATCCATATTATCTTCAGCAGGCATATGATAGAATATAGGGCTCTTCTCTTAATCTCTAGGATATTATTTTTCTTTTATTGTTTATTTGTTCTTAATCCACCTTTATTATTTTTACAAATAACTCAAGGTTATTTGTGGATATTTAAATATATCCATCAACACAACTTCATCCTCCTACTTTCTCCACCACAACAACAATCCTGGGAGGTGAGCTGGGTTGCAAGAGAGTGTGCATGGCCCAAAGTCACTCTGCTGGCTTTAATGGCTAAGGCGGAACTTGAACTCATGGTCTCTTGTTTTCTAGCCTGGTGCCTTAACCACTACACCAAATTGACTTGTGTTATCAATATACAGCAATACGTTGAGTGATACAGATAGTCCTCGTTTAATGATTGCCTCTTTTAAAGACTGTTGGGAATTATGATGGTATAAAAAAAACCCTAGCTTTGCAACCAATCCTCATATTTATGACTGTCACAGCATCACACAATCACATAATCATCACTTGTGTGTTTCACAACTAAATTCCCAAAAGCAGAGTTAACAGAATATACTGAAGCAAGTTGTAAGTGATGTTGTAAGACTGCTATGTTAATGTGATTTTTCACTTAACAGTTGTACACTGAACAACACAATTGCTGATCCCAACAGTGAGGACTACCTATTATTATTTGGGCAGAAACTTCCTGTAAGCTTTTTGTGATTATTTATGTATTTATAACTAAGTTATTGTGGGAAAGCTTAATGGCACTTTAAAAATCAAGCAAGCAAGCTTTCAAATCTGTAATAACATTTTTTAACATTTCAGCATTAATAGCGAGACAACAAAACAGAAGGTAAATTAGTCATCTGACTAATATATTCATAACATTTTACCTCATTCTTATGAATGACAAAAATGAATTATACTTTGGCTAGAAACAAATAATGGAATAAGACTGGCAGAGGATACATATTTTAGTTCCCACTGATTGTAAGAAGACAATCCAAACTTTACTTTCTTGTGTCTAAACTTTGATTTCAAGAAATGTTCTTAACTACTGTTGTTTATACCTCAATACCTCCATCTTTTTCAGTAATGACACTTCCAGTTTGATTAGAAGCTTCCTAAAAGCTTGTTCCTAGTGTCTCACTCTGAAATCCTAACATTTTAGGCAGCAAGGGAAGCTTTCTTAAACTTGACAGGAATTGGTATGAGCGAGAGAACTAGCAATTCTCCTCCTCCTCTTATTTCCCCACTTCCAATGTTTGCCTTTGCTCCACTTCAGTACCAGTGATGGATTACAAGGCAGAACTGGTGATATAAGAATGTCGCAAGAGGGGATGGGACCATGTTCCTAGCCTGCTGATCTTTTGGTACTAGGAGAAATGTTACTTTTATGACCAAATTAGGTCTACTGGAGATTTGACACACTCATCTGGACACATTAAAAATAATTTTGTCACTGAGTTTCAAGAGTTTAATTTGGTGTGGGTTCAGAGATCACTAAAAATGATACCGGGAACTGCAACCATGAGGCGCACTCTGGTTTTCTGGGAAACCCATTATGCCTTCAATAGAGCTCAGAAATGGGGACATTAGATATGGAACACAGAGTAACGTTGTGTTCATCTTCATTCTTTGCTTTTATCTGTATGACGTCTGCCTTTGGAAGGGTGCCACAGTGGCACTAATGAGGGAGATCCAGGATCTCTCCTAACCCCTTATATCACATCCCATCCAATTTCAGGCTATTCAAGTGAGACTAAAAGTGGGAATGAAGGTTTACCTGCCAGGAATACAGAGCGGCTTGTTCCACAGAAGGTATCACAGATTAATAGAATGATGTTCCTCTTGTGATTTCTTGCTACCTCTGGATAATGGAAAAACTCATGCTGCCAACCTGATCATTTTATTTTAAATATACTTTATCTTGTAGCTGTGTCCTGTTTTTTCCCAGATGGCACATCAATCAAAACATAGCTTCACAGATTTTATTTTCAGCCTCGCAGTTAGTGTATTAGTACGGTGTTCAAATATAAGCTTACTGTAGCGTGTGATAAAATAGATGATTTGCAATACCAAAATATTAACCTGAAATAGTACTAAGGGAGAAAAGCAAGAAAGGATTAGGGATTTAAGTCCTTCAACGTAATAAACTCTGACCACACAATGGTGTACAAAGGACCTTCTTAAATGATTTATAAACTCCTAAAGCAATTGCAGTTTATTACACATATTCCACTCTTCCATTAGGCAGTCCAACAGGTTTTACAAGGCTTCCCTGATCAAGACCACTGCCCAAGGACAGGCCTACAAATTGGTTAAGGCCATAATGGACTCTAAAGCAATAACATATAAATGACAGCAATCCTACTTTCTCTGCATACATAAGACCACCATATTGCAGCTGATAAAGACCAGTTGTAATTTTCTGTGTGCATGTCTGTGCACACAGAGCCATTTTGAGACTCAAAAAAGGCATGACTCTACTGCAGTAAGGTAGAATAATCACATCTTTAAGATTTCTTTGTGCCCTACCCAATGGTGGCATTCAAATTTTTTTACTACTGGTTCTGTGGGCATGGTGTGGCTTGGTGAGTGTGGCTTGATGGGCGTGGCTTGGTGGGTGTCGCAGGGGAAGGATACTGTAAAATCTCCATTTCCACCCCACTCCAGGGGAAGGATACTGTAAAATCCCCATTTCCTCCTCCACCCCACTAACCTGCTTTCCAGCTCTGTTCTCCTGTGCAGGGCAACAAAAGAAGACCCAGATGATCAGCTGGGACTCAGGAGACAGCAAATAGATGGGGCCAGTCAGAGATGGTATTTACCAGTTCTACGAACTACTCAAAAGTTCTGCTACCGGTTCTCCAGAACCTGTCAGAACCAGCTGAATACCACTTCTGGTCCTACCCTATTCTAAACAAAGATGAAGTGAGAACAAAATGCAGACATTCATGAGACGATAAAATACTATGAAAGAAAAATAGAATGGTTTTCACTTGTTAATAAATCCCAAAATATAATTTTTGACCTACTTTATTGCACCGAAGAGCATTCTATCTGTTGGCTGTGTGCACATTCCTTTGTTTTTGACTGCATGACTTCTTTGTCTTAAAGCAAGGAATATTAAGTTCTTTTGTTGACATCTAGTTCCAGTAAACCATTAAGAAGATTTATCTTTTTATGAAACTCAGTAGATTCTGTCAAGTTATTCAGTTCAGTAAGCCCATTACCTCTAGTGTTAACATGCCAGTGTAAGTTATACTAACCTTTCTATTTTCAGATGTTAAGAATACTTTATAATTGCTTAAGAAGAGTTTTATTCCTTTCTACAAAATACTTTATTGGAATAATAGAGTTGTGAACTAAAAATAAATCAAATCAAAAGGATTGGTTCTGTGGAATCCTATAGTTAAAAAGTAAATGTATTTAAGTTTAAGGCTTAAAAACTGAAAAAAAGCTTTGGGAGAATTTCTGAAGGCATTACATTTGAAAATATAATAAAGAACCTGCCCAGCCTACCCAGAAGATCATCATTTTCTCTTGAAAAGGTCTGCTTTAACCAAAAAGCTGTATAATGGCATTTAAATACAAATTATTCTTTGGAGAGAATTTTAAGTGAGGTTAGTTTGAGGGAGGGTTTTTTTGTCATGATTCCCTCTTTCACAGGACTGTGCCATCTTTTCTGCCATCATTTCCCCTTTTTATTCCTCCTCTACATCCAAGGTCAACTCTACATACTGTTACACCATTTGCATCCCAAAGTTTTAATCAAGAAAAAATAAATACACCAGTTAAGGGGAAATTAAATCCTCCCATTCTCATAGTGAAACATCTGTGTCAATTGTCTGCTGTTTCCATGACCCCTTTCAAGATACCATAGTTAGTTAAAGGCTTGACTAATGCATTGTTTGATTATGAACTTATCTAAGATTTTCATAGAAGTAGGACATATTTTGGGGGGCTTTGCTTTGCTTGCTGAAGCCCTTGCCTTGAATATGTGAAAAAATATTTTTACTTCCAAACTGCATGGTCCATAACTTCCTGGGAATTATGATTTCCTTTACCTCTCCTATTTTATGATCAGCCATTAAAAAAATTCATTATGAAAATTAAAATGGTTGCTGCTGTTGCTAATGCTTTCTTTATACTCTGAAATTTTGTCTGAAATTTGGTTTTTTTTTTCATTTAAGCTTTTTTCATTTGTGTTGAAATATTCCCCATTAGGAGAATGAGTGCACTCAGGGAAACATAGTGAGAATGATCTTGAGTAACACACAACCAGCATACAGATACACTGAATAGTAAAACTTAGGTTTTACTTCCAGTAAACGGGTAAAACAAAGTCCAAAAAACAGTCCAAAATTACATGGTTAAAGCAGTTAGTATCAGTCCAGGGATAATCCAAAAACCAAGTCAAATATCACGAACAGAGTTCAGTAAATGGAGTTTGCTAACAGTTGCAAGACTCACAGCAATCCAAGCAGAACGATGTTCAGGCAAAAGGCAACAAGGAAATGCAAGAAGAAAGAAACCAGGTTTCTGGCTCCATCTTATGGCCATTGGAAGAACCTCGGCCAATCACACTTACAGCATTCTCTTAAAGATACAGTATTAAATAACTACCCTGGTTTATATATTTCCAACCCAACTGTTAGGTAACTATCATTCCAAACATTCTCCCCTTTGGGTAGGACAATATATAAAACCTTACAGTTTAAGTCCATATTCCTCAGAGCAAGCCTTATGTTTTACAGTGCCTTGGGTTTTCATAAAATGATCTGCAATGTTAGTCTCTGACATGCAGTACTCCAGTTTAATCATTTTACTTTGAATACATTGTCTCACATTCAGATATTGTAGATCAGTGTGTTTTGATCTTGTCTTTATAGCGAGATTGGAACCCATCTGAATTGCTGATTGGTTGTCTTCATATACAACAATAGGTTCCTTTACATTAATTCCCATGTGTACCATTAGTTGTTTATAACATACTAAGTCTGTACATAATAGAGATAAACATGAGAATTCAGCCTCCATCATTGATAAGCTTAGATGTTTTTGTTGAATAGACCACCATCCAATTAACGCCTTTCCTAATAACACCACAGTACCTTACGTTGATTTACATGTAGATACATCTGTAGCAAAACTTGCATCGGCATATGCAGTAAAGTTTAGTTCATCCTTAGGCTCTAAATACAATGCATAATGCTTTGTTTGTTTAAGATATCTCAACACATGCTTAGCAGCTTGCCAGTGCCTTTCAGTAAGTTCAGCGCTAAACTTAGCTAATTGGTTAACACTATATGCTATATCTAACCTTGACCAATTTTTAAGATAGGATAAGCTACCAATCAAGGATTGATAAATGTCTTTATCAAAAACAGGACTTTGCACTGTGGCTAAATTCCTGGCTCATTGGTGTCTTAGCCGGTTTACAAAGTTTCATTTTAAAGTTCTTCAGTAACTGGTTAATTTTATCTGCCTGTGACATTTTGTGGCCTCCCCTAGTTTTATCTATTTTCAAACCAAGATACTGTTTAATCTCACCTAAATGTTTGATTTTAAATTTCTTCTCTAACAGTGAAATAATCTCAGTAGCTTTTTGCTCAGTTTTGGTGATTAATGCTATGTCATCAGTAAACAATAGTAACAATGAAATTATACCATCACTTTCTTTTTTGAGTAAACATGGATCAGCCATGCCAGCTACAAACCCTATCTTTGTTAATTCCTTAATTATACACTAGCTCCATTCATAGCCTGATTGCTTCAAGCCATAAAGACTCTTTTTTTTATTTTCCAGCAATCAATTTTGTTATCAGTTTTTATTCCTAACGGCTTCTTTAAATATATAGTATGTTGCAATGGTGCATGAGGATATGCTGTCTCTACGTCTAAATGGTTTATTGTGTATTTATTCTTTGCTGCCCACAGTAATGCTGCTTGTAATGTGGTAGCCTTCAGACTAGGTGCAAACACCTCATCGTAGTCATTGGCTGACTGATCGAACCCTTGTGCTACTACTAACCTGGCTTTATGGGTAACAGTCCCATCTACACCTGCCTTAATTTTATAAATCCACTTACACCCTATGGCATGCTCACCTGATGGTAATCTTACATTTTCATATACCTCCAAACTTTGTAAAGATTTCAGTTCCTTATCTATTGTTTCTTGCCAAGCAGTTTGATCCTTAGCAGGATACAGTTTCAGTTCATTATGGTTAGTAGGAACTATTTTTACTTGGCATATAATACTAGCTTGATATCTATCTGGTGGTCGTGTTACTCGGTTTAAATGTCTAGGCAACTCAGGGCTTACTGGTGGACTCTCCTGTTCCACCTGCTCCTGTTCTTGTACCTCCTTGTTCTTCCTCTTTAATGGCTATTGATGGTTTAACTATCTCATCGTTAGGGACTGCTTGGGTGTCAATAATAACATCATTGTTGGATTCCTGTTCTAGTTTCTTCCACACAACATGCTCAAGAAATTTAGCACTAGCGCTACAGTAAATATTAGCTGTACCTCAATCCCAAAATCTAAACGATCTATGGTTGGTCTCGTAACCTACGAAAAATAATTTTCTAGCTCTATGTTGCCCTTTCAGTCTTACTTGTAAGGGAATATGCACTCATGCTGGAGTATCAAATGTGTGTAGGTAACTTAAATTTGGTTTTCTGCCATGCTAACAAGTGAATAGAAATTCACCAGTTGTTATGTTCACCACATTGTTTAACACATGGTTGCTACACATTATGGCCTCACCCCACAGTGTTTCAGGCAAACCTGAATTGGATAACATAGTGCGAGCCATGGCTTTTAATGTTTGCCCTCCTCGTTCTATAAATGAATTATGTTGTGGCCTGTAAGATGCAGAACGCTTATGCTCAATACCAGCCAATGTTAACATTGTTTGGAATCTATTGTTAATAAACTCAGTCCCATTAACTGTTATTACAGTAATTACCTTATTTTTTATTTTTCTTTCTGCAAACCTTAGCCAATTAAATAAATGTTGGAATGTTTCTGTTTTGCTTTTCATTAAATAGCAGAAACCGTACCATGAGTAATGGTCCATTATACTCAAAACATACTAGTCACCTCCCAAACTGGGTTTCTTAGGACCAATTATGTCAGCAAACACAACCTCTAAAGGTTCTTTGGTCTTAAACCTATTCAGTCTGTTTGCAGGAATAACCTTGCTTTTCTCCTGGTTACAGGCATTACAGTTTAAGTACTTGATACAGGGTTTTAATTCTACTCCCTCTGACAATTCGACAGTTTGTTTCAGCATTTTGAAATTAATGTGCCATAGACATCTATGCAGTAAATGTATACATTCATCATGTGGCTTAACATTGCTATAAGCCAAGTTAGCCATCTGCAACTGGTCATCATGTATCACATATAAATCATTCTCTAAAGCAGCAATAACACTTTTACCCTCTTTCTCTATTATACAGTTATCTCCCCTAAAGGTTACTACATAACCAATATTAACTAAAACCCTTACTGATAACAAATTAAATTTCAGTTTAGATACATATAGCATAGGTAAATGATCATTTACACATGAACAATATGCAGTACCTTCAACAGATGCTTTCATCTTTCATCCATTTGCCAATGATACTTGTTGCTTACTCATGGACATCTTTACAAACCTCTCTCTATTTCTAGTAATGCACTGCGATGCTCCACTATCAACTACCCACAAATCATGGTTTACAGTTGAATTGCTAGACATAGCTAAATTAACATTCTTCTTAGCCTTCTGGTGATTACCAGTATTCTATCATTTTCCCTTCTTACAGAATCTAGCTATATGTCCCTTAGCCCCACAAGAAAAACATTTCCTAACAGTATAGGCATTTGAAGACAAATCCTCTTCTTGTGGTTGTTTTTCTCTCAGTTGGTTTCTTTCCAGCCTTCTTCTTGCCTCTTCTAACAATCATCCAGTTATGTCAGTCAATGTCAGTTCATTTCTGGTCAGGACTTCCAGTGAAGATACGTAATCATCATAACTTTCATCCAATGAGGAAAGAATGATGAAAACCTGATGCAGCTCTGAAAAAAATCAGTTCCTTTTCATGTAGCTCTTGAAAAGTTCTTTTCGTGAAGTTCAAATGAGCTAACATATCTCTACCTTTCAGAAGACATGCTCTAAACAGTTTACATGTAAGATGTATGTGTGCACCTACACTGTCACAAACATAAATCCTCTTCAAATTCTCCCAACACCTAGCAGCAGACTCTTCTCCATGAATATGGACTAGCTGCTGGTCACTCAGTGTTAGCCCAATTATACAAAGAGCTCGTTCATTGTTCCATTTAAAGTCAGCCAGCTTCTTGGCATCACCCTCATCATCTGGATCCCAAGCATTTACATCTGGTGAATCTTAAACTGCATTCCATAACCCTTCTCTATGCAGAAGTAGACTGCATTTCATAGACCAGGAAACATAGTTTGTTCCATCCAACTGGGTTATCAGTGATAGACTTGTTGACGGATCTTATGCCATCTTTACCAGGACAGTAACTCACAATTAAACAGTAAACAGCTGTCTGTATATGGTACTCTGTATTCACATTAACTCTCAGTTATCTGAGCCTGGTATGGCCTGGGTCCATAACCAGTGTTGAGGTATTCCCCTTTAGGAGAATGAATGCACTCAGGGAAACATAGTGAGATTGATGTTGAATAACATACAACCAGCATACAGATACACTGAATAGTAAAATTTAGGTTTTACTTCCAGTAAACGGGTAAACAAAGTCCAACTAACAGTCCAAATCATACATGGTTAAAGCAGTTAGTATCAGTCCAGGGATAATCCAAAAACGAAGTAAGTATCATAAACAGAGTTCAGTAAATGGAGTTTGCTAACAGTTGCAAAAACTCACAGCAATCCACATAGAACGACGATCAGGCAAATAGGACAAAACAGGAAATGCAAGAAGAAAGAAACCAGGTTTCTGGCTCCATCTTATGGCCATTGGAGGAACCTCAGCCAATGACAATTACACCATTCTCTTAAAGAAACAACATTAAATAACTATGCTGGTTTATATATTGCCAACCCAACTGTTAGGTGACTATCATTCCTAACAAGGATTACAAAGCAGTGACCTGAGAGAGAGAAAAGAAAGGTGGAAATAAATGTAAGAGGATTTGAATTTTGACAGGAATTAAATTGAAGGAGGAAGCTGGAAGAAAATTTGGATAAACATATGATTTTGGCACTAAATAGGCATAATTAAATGTTGAATTTGAATGTGACAAAAAGAAATAATTAATAATTTGTACTTATTGAATTATTGAAACTTAAAAGCCACAAACAAAGGGGGGAAAAAGTGGAAAGAAAGGATGGAACTTGGATGTAACAGAGAGCGCCACCTAATGGTAAAGGAAATTTAGTGACTTTTTTAAAAAGTGCCTGTTTTTTTTCAAAATTGGAACTTGATACAAAATAAGAGGAACTTTGTTACAATAAAATAGAAAGCCTGAAAAGTGGAAACCGAAAACACAGAATATTAAGATAAAAGAAAGAAGCGTAAACAAATTATCTTGGGATTGTTTGTTGATTTTGATACAAATTTAAATTTATGGATATTGGATGACTTTGGAAAAAATTTAAACAGGAAGTAATAAAAGCTGATTGTTGGAAATAAATATCAAAGATGCTGGTTGAATTAAATTACTGGACAATTGGTTTGGACTTAAATACCAAAGAAAGGGATAAAGAAAATATGAAAGAAATGTATAAACATGGCAGAACTTTTCTTGGAACTAAAAATGGAATTAAAAAACATAAAGGAAATGTTATATGAAAGAAACGAATTATGCTGTATTGCCTTACAATTAATAGAAATGGCAATTTTGGAGAACAAAGAACAACAAGGAGTGCCAGAAGCGGAGGAGCTGATCAACGAAGAAGCCAGCTTCAATGAACAAATGGAACAACAAACATTAAAATGAAGGGAAAAATGGATGGAAATTAAAAGTTGGAGGTTTGAGGGGACAATTAAAAAGGGAAGTGTTTTGAAAACCAAACAAAGAAAAAGGAAACAGCAGAAATGGGAATTACAGAAGAAAATTTTAAAGAGGGAGGGGGATAAAAATTGGAGTAAGAAACGGAGAGAAAAAATGAAGGAAAAAGAGATAATAAGAGAAAAAAAACAGAAAATAAGGAGATATGGAAACTGAACAAAAACAATAAGAAATTTTTTAGATATAGAGATAATGGGTAGATAAAGATTAAAGAAAAGAGATTCTGCAAGGTAAGGTGTTGTAATATATAAAAATGTAGTTTTTAAAAGCTCATGGAACTGATATATATTTTTATTAATTGGTTTCTTTTTAAAGGATTATTGTTAATTTATATATGAAATAAATGCAAAAACTGGAAGCTATGATAAGAAGATGAATTATATTTAATAAAATAAAGAATGCAGTTAAAATGAATTATGAGGATTCTAGTGAAAAGACTAATATCAGTTTGTACAACTAACTGAATAGATCAATATATTTGAAATATTAAATGAGTTAGAAAGTAATTGGGGGAAAGAATACCAGGTGGAATCTTGTATGTGTGTGTATATATATATATATATATGTTATTCTGCTTTGTTTGGGTATTTTTCTACATCATTATACTTGTGCTTTTAAAGTTGTAGCAATGTTTCGGCAGAATCTCATCTGCCATCATCAGGCTCCTGTATTGTGTTCGTCTGTGAGTCAGACTTTCATAGCCTTTCACAAAGTCTGACTCACAGACGAACACAATACAGAAGCCTGATGATGGCAGATGAGATTCTGCCGAAACATTGCTACAACTTTAAAAGCAGAACTATAATGACGTGGAAAAATACCCGAACAAAGCTGAATACCATACATGTAAGTACCCGCGAAAACTTATATATACATACACACACACACACATACATACACACACACACACACTCACAGACACACGCATATGTGATATATAGTAGTTAGGAGATTATTGTTATTAAACTAGAATGTCATAATTATACAGTGATTATATTAGGATAAACTTTGATTATGGATTAAACAGGAATAAATTGAAGGATATATAAGATAAAAAGGTGGCACGCTCTAATTGGTAATTAAAGGGGGAAATTTTTGGAATTATTAGATGTAAGATGAAATTTATTGAATTATGAAACAAAAGTATGTGATAAAATTGCAAATGTGACAGATAAAAGTATAAAGGAATCATGAATTTAGAATAAAAAATAAGAATGTTAGACTATAAAACAAGATATGAGAATATTTAAAGAAAAAGTAATTAAGTTAAGATATAAATTGAAAATGAATTTGATAAGTGTAAAGAAAATAAGAATATTGGAGTAAATTTAAAACAGAAGTAATGATATGATATAGAATTGAATGTGAAAGATAAATATATACTAAGATTATGTTTGTATTAAAGTGTAAAAACCTGGAACCACATTGTTCACGGAAAGAGATGTTTTTAAAATGTAAAAATAAAAAAAATTATTACAAAAAAACAAAACCAAAAAGAAAGTAACATATTCAGGAATAAAGAGAGAAACGCAGATAGAACTCCTATTGAAAGTACTGAGACAATTATATTTGTCTTTGTTTAATTGCCTATAAAATTGGGACTTTGAAGTTAATCTGCTTGTTATTTAGAAAACTGAATATCTTGGAAAAATAAATAATACAGTGCTCTGTAGATGGAAAGCATCAATAAAATAGGCCAAAAATAGCCTTTTCATTTTCAAATTGAAATCAGAAAATTGATACAGCAGAACTAAATAAATGAATAATAAACCAAATTAGATGGGCGGACAAATTAAGTAATTTTTAACCTTTAAAATATTTAAATTTGTTGCAATATATATCAACACTTAATTGTTACATTTTTATTGCTTATGCAAATAAATAATTGTTTTACCTGCTTGGTCTTTAAGTATTTTTGATATAACAACAGGCACTTTGTGCTCGGCACCACCCTGAAAGAGATGATAAAAATAAAATTTGTTTTATGTGTGATATGTTATAAAATAACGTAATTATAAAAAATATGCATACCTTTATACTTAAGCCCAAGCCGCCAACTGGTTGTCTACGAAGTTTAACGGTTCTGTGCTTTAAAAAATGGTAGAAAAAAATAAATTTAGGTGAAAATTCAATATTAGATGTATGCTTAAGAAATTTATTAATATACTTTGGTTTATGCAAATACTTGATCTAGAAAGTCAAAAGATAAAAATATGGCATTTAATCAATACTAGTCTCAGTACATCCAAAAAGTTTTTTGGGTTATTGATTGGTTAAAGGCCATAGTGTGGTGGTATGCAAGCTAGAATAGAGATTCTAAGTTGAGCATAGTTGCTGTAAAACTGGACTTTGGTTTTACTACATATTACCAAAGCACTCAAAACTGGTGCAGGTATGATTATGACCAATAATCCAATCTATTCTTCCTATATCTTACTAAACAAAACTTATGTGAAACCCTCTGTTGACCAAAATCATGAAGGGCAAAGAAAGTCAACATATATGAATTTGTTTGATAACAGTTATAGCTTTTCTTTTTAATTGCTTTTTTATTTTATTGTACTTACAATGTTTATGTAGTGGTGTGAGCCAATTGTTAAATTTTGGAGAATTATGCAAGCCAATTGACAGTAAAGCTGAACTACTAAAAAATGCCTAATGTGTTGATTACCTGCTCTGGGGCTAGCAACATAGCAGCAGCAATGAAGTTGGCAAACATTTACCATTTACATTTACCATTTCATATATATATGAAATGAATAGATGGTGGAAGGAGGTAACTGATCTGAATGAAAGGGATCTGATTTTGCAGAATGGAAATCAAGGCAAAAAAGCAAAATGGGGAAAGCAAATTGTCAGAGAAAAAAAATTAAAGGATTCATCAGAAAGTATGAACTGGTGTCACCTATGCTTATGAAGTAGGAATTCATACATTTGTGAGAGTTTTCTATTATGCTCCAGTAAATGGCAAAAATGAAAGAATCAGGGATGCGCTTTTTGTAAAAAGAAGAAAGTGAACAGGTGGCTTGAATAGATGAAAAATGAAAGGCAGGTGTGATAGACAAGACAAGAGACATGAACAAAGATATCTGGCTATTCACAAACCGAAAAATGAAAGGGCATGTTGATTTTCAGTAATTATCTGCTTAAAAACATGTGTTAAATCATAAAATGTTTTCATGCATATGCATGGAGAAGGAAAGCACAGGAAAACATAGCCAATTTTATTGGTTATAATGAAAAAACTGAAGAAAATTAGTGAAATTAATATTGCCCAAACATGCACTTTCCCTTCTTAGGTTTGTACCGCTGTTGAAAAACCAAAGCCTCTGCTGCTTGCACTAACTCTGCAACTTGAAAAATTATCTTGGGTTTTTATTATCAACAAGTATTACCTATGACCTCAAAATAGTTCACCCTTTTCTCTAAAGCCAAGAGGTTACTCTTGATACATTCCCCTTCCAGCTTTCTTGCTCAAGAGGAAACTTGCTGGGTTATCTGACCACCTCTATTTCAACTGCTGTACTCAATGCCAAGTCTACCAGCAAATATGTTCTCATCCATAACTGGATTGTGGAAGATAGAGCAGACCTGTTTTGCGTCACCAAACCTGAGTGGGTGAAGAGGGATAACCAACATTGAAATTGAGTTCTGTTGTGAATTAATAAAAGTGCTTAATAAAGTTTATTAAAACCTTTAGAAAAGTGCAGGGTTCTGACCCTGCACTTCTGATTGGCCGATAATAGCGACATCTGATTGATCCATTCAGGAGAATCTGATTGACTATTAGCGGGCCTCTCTTATTGGTTAAGGGAACTAACGCTTCCCGTTTCTTATTGGTTACTTGATTAGCAACTTGCCTATAAAAAGGGCTATTGCTGCCATAGTTTTTGCTCTGTTCCACAATGTTAAATAAAGAGTTGAAGTTCACTGTTCATCGTCTCGTCTCCAATCCTTGTGCCAATGCACAGAACATAACACTGGTGACGAAGGTGGGATTTGGAGACGTCAGAGCTGACTGAACACTACAGAGCGCCAAACAGAACACGTGGCTGAAGATGCATCAACGGCTGAACCATGTCCAGCAGCGTCATACCACCCATTCCATTCGACCCGGCACAAGACTGGGACTCATATATGAACTGATTCCAGATGTTTCTGGAGACTAACAACTTGAAGGATGCCACTACCGGAAAGAAGCGAGCGGTATTCCTAACTCACTGTGGGCCGACCATGTTTAAGATGGCCAAGGCACTAGCCAAACCAGCTGAGGTGAAGTCCATGGACTGGGACGTCCTCAAGCCCCTTCTACGGGCCCACTATGCACCAACCGTACCAACGCTTGTTCGAAGACATGAATTTTATCAGAGAGACCAGCGGAAGGGAGAAAGCGTTGCAGATTTCATTGCGGATCTCCGGAATTTGGGAGGTCTCTGCGGGTTCACCAACCTCAAAGAGGCCTTGAGAGACCGAATAGTTCTGGGATTAGATGCACTAGCCATCCAAAGTAAGCTGATGGCGAAAGGCAACATTAGCCTTGCAGATGCCATCACTGATGCTACTGCAGCAGAAACAACCAGGAAGTCAGCTGCACAAATGCGCCGCACCCACGCCCCGCTCCGCCAACTCGCCGGCGAAATCTCGCCTCACCTGGAGGGACAGGCAATGACAGCCTACCACGAGGACCTTGAATCGTCATCAGAAAGCGATGAAGAAGAGGTCAACCAGCTCCGGTCTGAACGAGACCAACGCCATCAACATAACCAGAGAGTACAGTACCAATGCGCTGGTTGTGGGGCAAACCACCCACGATCAGACTGCAAATTCCTCGATGCGCTCTGCCATGTGTGCGGGAAAAGAGGTTACATCAGAAGAGTTTGTAGAAGCAAGCAAGGATCCAAAACCCCTCATAGGGGGACCAACTACCTCCAGCCCACAGGAAGTCGTCCTGTGACTCGAGAAAACTTAACCCACCAATGGAACAACCACTCCTACAGAAACAAACCACTAGCCCAGTCAACGAAGTGGGAAGAGGCACACCAAACCATTACAATCGGTCACGCCTCATCATTAGACACTAAGAAGATCCGGGTGAAGGTCGCCATCGAAAACCAGCCCTGCATGATGGAAGTCGATTCAGGATCGTCCCTCTCGATGGTTTCCTGGAGGACCCTTAAACAATTAATCCCCACCGTCCAGCGGCAAGACCTCAGATTCCAAAGAATCATATTTAAGGACTATCAAGGAAATCGAATTCCAGTCGTTGGATCCAGCAAAGTCCGTGTCTCATTTAAAAATTGTACTGCATCCTGACCACTAACCATAGTCGACAGGGATCGGCCTAGTTTGTTAGGCCTCCAATGGTTTGCCCCACTTGGAATTGAAGTAGCCAGCATTCACCGAACCAACAGTGACAACTGGGAAGAAGCCATCATCTGGGAGTTCCAGGACATCTTTACAGAGAAATTAGGCGAGTACAAGGGGACCCCGATATTTTTTAACCTAACCCCAAAGTAGCTCCCATCCGCCTTAAGCCTCATTGAGTTCCATTTGCCCTTAAACCAAAGATTGACGAGCAGCTTGATAAATTAATAGCCCAGGGTGTGTTAGAACCAACCGACCACGCTCCCTGGGAAACCCCAATCATAACACCATCAAGCCGGATGGATCGTTAAGAATTTGTGGGGACTACCAAGCCACCCTGAATCATGCCCTTCAGCAGAACGCTTACCTGGTACCGGTGGTACAACACCTTCTCCATTCCCTGGGGGGCGGAAAAGTCTTTGCTAAATTGGATTTAGCACAAGCACACCAACAACTGCCTGTAGACAAAAAAAAGGCAGAGGCACAAACGATCATTACGCACCGAGGTGCATTTAAGTGCAACCGACTCCAATTCGGAGTTAGTGTAGCCCCAGGAATTTTTCAGAGCTTGATGGAGAGACTACTACAGGGTATCAAAGGAGTTGTACCTTATTTTGATGATGTTTTAATTGCTGCTCCAACTAGAGAAATACTAAGGGAGTGTCTGAGGTTAGTTCTCCAGAAATTTAAAGACTCTGGCCTTAAAGTTAAAAAAAAAAAAAGTGTCAGCTGTGTACGGATAAGGTAGAATTTTTGGGGTACTTAATTGATAAACAATGCATTCACCCCACCGATAGCAAGCTTAGGGCAATCAAAAATGCTCCCAGGCCCCGAAATAAGACTGATCTCCAAACTTTCCTGGGCCTTATCAATTTCTACAACGTATTCCTGCCCCACAAAGCGACCGTAGCCAAGCCCCTACATCATCTGTTGGACAAAAAGGCAACCTGGGTCTGGGGACACCGAGAGGAACACGTGTTCCGACAAGTAAAAAACTTATTGACTTCAGACGCTGTTTTGATGCAGTATAATGAGACTTTGCCTTTAACGATTACATGTGATGCATCACCATTCGGAGTGGGTGCCATTTTGAGCCATGTGTTACCAAACGGTAGTGAAGCCCCTATTGCCTACTTTTCAAAAACGCTATCAAAAGCTGAACATAACTATAGTCAAATCGATAAAGAGGCTCTTGCTGTTGTTTCTGCTGTTAAATGATTTCATGAATATATTTATGGGCGTGTTTTTACGATAGTCACTGACCACAAACCTTTGCTGGGGATTATAGCGGGGGACAAGCCAACCCCTTATATATTATCTCCCAGAATGACTTGCTGGTCGGAATTCTTGGCTGCATATAATTATAAACTGCAACACCACCTAGGGAAAGCCATCCCACACACTGATGCACTAAGCCATGAACCACTTCCTGAAACCGTTGACGACCCAGCTCCAACCGTTGCGATGCTCCAGATTGAAACACTTCAATCACCACCACTGACAGCTCGAGATATCATGATCGAAACCAAACATGATCCCGTTTTGGCGCGAGTTCTTAGCTGGGTCGAGCAAGGATGGCCATTGGATCAAATCCCTGACAACATCAGTCCTTTCAAGAATCGACAGACGGAACTGTTTTCCCAGAAAGGCTGCATAATTTGGGAGGATAGAGTCATCGTCCCAGAGCGGCTGCAACGAGCGGTATTGAAAACTTTGCATGAAGGCCACCCCAGCATAGTGTGCATGAAGGCGCTTGCACGAAGCTACGCGTGGTGGCCGGGTATCGACAAGCAAATCGAAGCCTGGGTAAAAACTTGTTACAAATGCCAGGAAGTTAGCAATGCTCCACCGAAAGCAACCCCAACAGAGTGGGAAACACCCAGGGGACCATGGTCCCGTATTCATATTGACTTTGCGGGACCTACTAAAGGACACACATTCCTAGTAATGGTGGATGCCTACTCAAACTGGCTTGAAATCCATGAAATGAAAAGTACCACAACCGAATCCATCATCAAGAAATTGGACAGATTATTCGCAACCCATGGACTGCCAGACGTTCTGGTATCCGACAACGGGCCCCAGTTTTGAACAGTATTTGGCGGACCGTGGTATTCGCCATGCGCTAACTTCGCTGGCGCATCCTGCGGCCAATGGAAGAGCCGAGCACCATGGTACAATTCGTCAAAAAAACCCTACATAAAATGGACTATGGCGATATCGAAGATAAGATTAAGCGGATACTCTTCCTTCAACACATCACTCTGCACAGCGTCACCAACAAGACTCCGGCCGAATTGTTAATGGGACGAAAACTCCGCTCCCACCTTGACTGACTACACCCATCGTACGAACCAGAAAAACCACACGGATCCAGTGGGAAATGCCACGAATCCCAGATAGGTGACTTAGTCTTTGCTAAAAACTTTTCTGGCGATCCTTTGTGGGTCGAGGCAACTGTAATCCAAGTCACAGGACCCAGATCGTACCGAGTAAAAAGTCGCGATGGAAGAATATGGAAGCGCCATATTGATCAGCTGCATTCAAGGCTGCAACCTCGTTTCTGTGACTCCGGTAACTTCCAAACTGAGGGGGGAGGAGATGCCGAGGAGACCGAGTTCGAAATGGCAGAAAGCACGAGTGGAAGAAGTGAGCATTTGGAAGAATCAGAGAGGGTGGTGGACTTGCCTCAAAGAGACACTTTGTCAGAAGCAAGCCCACAAAGACAAGAGGACAACGAGGACATTAGCGGCACCGAGTTTTTAAATGAAGGTTCGGAGGCACCCAACTCGCCAGAAAACATCCCGCCCAAACAAGATTATAAACAAGTACCGGGGGGACAGCGAAAATCTAACAGACAATCTTAACAACCTGCCTACCTCAAGGATTATGTCACCACACCCCTTAAACGGAACCCGGGGGGAAGGGGTGTTGTGAATTAATAAAAGTGCTTAATAAAGATTATTAAAACCTTTAGAAAAGTGCAGGGTTCTGACCCTGCACTTCTGATTGGCCGATAATAGCAACATTTGATTGGTCCGTTCAGGAGAATCTGATTGGCTATTAGTGGGCCTCTCTCATTGGTTAAGGGAACTAATGCTTCCCGTTTCTTATTGGTTACTTGATTAGCAGCTTGCCTATAAAAAGGGCTATTGCTGCTGTAGTTTTTGCTCTGTTCCACAATTTTAAATAAAGAGTTGAAGTTCACTGTTCATTGTTTCGTCTCCAATCCTTGTGCCCATGCACAGAACATAACAAGTTCACTTGATGAGATTCTCAAAGAAAAAGATGAGTTATTTAAAGAAAAAGGCAGTGTATGAATTGATGTATACATCTGATTGAATCAAGAATAGTTTGTAAGGACAGAAAAGTATGGAGAAGTACAGTGAATAATGGTAGAAATTAATTTTACTTTTTTTTTCACTTCTGATTTTTTTTTTTTTTTTGCTTATGCTAACTATGTGTGTATGCTAAAGGGAAAGAATTATATTCTCTGTTTGGTGCTTGAAGTATAGAATGTTTTATAAGAGAAAGTGCTGTTCAAGTACTTGTCTACTGAAGTTTTTTTGATGCTCCATTGAGAGTTCAAACAGTTTCTCTATTCAAAAGTTGAATAGGAGCTTAATATATCATTAAATATGATATGCCAAGCACATGTCTCATTAAAAGAGAAAGAGTTGTGATATGAATACTATAGTAACACAGATGTGTGGATTTGATTAATACATCTTTTTAAAGTATTTTTTCTTGGCCTTTAAACTGTTGAAGAATTAAAAATGCAGATATTGTTTCCAACGAAAACTCGTACTTGGCTCTTTCTTCTTTGCAATCTTTTACACACTGAATTTAAGTTTTTAGTCTAGATCAGTTCTTCTACCACTTCCAGTTGACTGCTCTCCTAGTGAACTGGTGTTCTTTTCATTTAATTAATTCCTTATGGCTAATTTTTTAGTATTTTTTGAAGAAAGTACATGTGATAAAAATCTCTATGGACTGTTCCCATGCAGTTTAATTCATATGTAATAGCACCATGCATTTTTGACACTTTATTCATGCTCAGTTTTCTTGAAATTTGATATAATAATAGATTATGAAATGACTCATTTTATTAATTGACATTAAATATTATATAATTTAGCAACATGTTGAGTCCAGTTCTACCCACAATGCCATTTCTCATCACTAAGAACAGACACTGTTGGATAGATCAAGATTGTTCTTAATATTGCATATGAGACATATTCCTTAGAAGTTCCCTAAAGATGGACTGCAGCATGAGTCCAAAAGCTCAGAAGATTAAACCTCTTGATCCAGTGACCGATACAGATTGGATCTTGCAACATTATCCTGGGACACTTATAATTGTTTTTAATACTGTTCTTATCATACATATTTGTGCTTTTTAGAAGTTTGCTTTGTTTCCAAGAAATTTCCATACGTCTAACTAATTATATAGATAACTTGTGCCAAGTTCAATACACTTCATACAATGTTATATAAGTGAACTTGCATTCATAAAACTGAACAAGCTATTGTGCTCTTCCCTTATGCATGTCCTCAAATGGGTAGAACTGAATTGTTGGATGTGATGGCTTCAAAGGGCAAGAGGCAGAAACTTAGAACATTGAAAAAACATTGTAACCCATTTCATTGCATATGAAGAGAAATAGACAAGATCAGCTTAGAAAAAAATTCTTTAAATTTTAGATAACATTTTGTATTGACAAAGCAAGGACCACTTTGCATAATTAGTTCCATACCCTATATTCACTTATAAAACAAGGAACATATGGATATAATTATGCTCTCTTAGATCATAGTCAACCTTTCTTCCAACATCAGACTCCTATGAAATCAGTAAAATTTAAAGCAAAAACCTCTATAAATCTCCTGTATTTATAAAAATTTGGAGACTGTCCCTCACCGTCACAGAGTGACTCTGAACAGTCTACAATTAAAACATTTTAAATAATTTTGTGGTAGATTTAGAGCAAACCAATTGTTCCTTTTTTAAACAATGAATAATGATTTTTGTAATTAAGGAAACATTTTTGAAGGCTGTTAAATACCTTTTTTTCCCCGTTCACTTCACCAGTGTGCTTTAGACTGGTGTTTCCTAAACTTTTTTCATCTCAGAACATCTCCCCTCTTTTAAGAATTATGGAGGACTCCACAAATTTTTCATTTGTATCGGTTATATTTGTTGATATTTACCATATCAAAATTAAAATTGATGCATTCACTGCTTCTACTGCTTCTCGTGATTATTTGATGGGATTTTAGTACGGTATTATTTTTCAACATAGGCTTACTAATTTTGATTTCAAGGAGCCCGGAAAAGATCTTGGGGGAACCCAAAGATCCTAGGACCACAATTTAAAAAAAAACTGCTTCTGAATATTCAGCTATAGATTGGAACCATAATGGATGAAGTTTGGTTATCAGTTCAGTCAGGTTGACCAGTATTTATGATACTATATAGCCATAATGTCTATGTCTGAAAAAGAAGAATGGCTCTGTAGGTGATGGGATTGGATGATATCTGATAATTTACTCCTGCCATGTCCCAAAATCACTACAATCAGTTCTACAGATGCAGCTTGTTCCTTGCCATAGCACAATTTGGAGACCGCATATACATATTCCATGCATGTGTGTGTATATGTATATATTTGTGTGTGTAAGATAAAATATATGAAATAAATAGAATTAAGATTAGGCAAAATGTATGATTGCTTTTCCTACATTGCCTGGAGTTCAGCAAAGGTGTAGCTGGGCTTTTACAGCAAAGTTATATACATATACGTGGTTATATTATTGTTTAAGCTCCATGAAAAAAAAATAGAAGTAAAAAAGTTAAATAACAAAATGTAAGTGGAAAGTGAAGAACTCTCACAGCATATTATATATGCAAAACAACCTACCTCAGAATTATGTACAGCTTTTATGAATGCTAAACAGGAACTTAGTTCCTTTTGTACACTTGAAACAGAATATTAATTGAATTATACAAAATAAAGATACTGCAAGCAAATGGGAAGAACTTATAAGCCTTTTGGCAGAAATATTTAAAGTAATATAATATTATGCCTACTTTTAAGCATGGCTATATACAATTATTTTCTCTCTCTTTTTCTCTCTCTCTCAATTTTTATTCTCAGTTGTAGAATGCTAAGTCAAATTAAGAAACCAGGATGATCCCCGCCCTCTTTCTCTTCTGGAAGTAGATAAAAACTCATCTCTTCCAGACAGCCTTTGAGGATTAATTGTAATCAGCAGTACCAAATAATTGCTAATTTAATTTTAGCCCATTTTATTAATTTTGAAATTGGAAATTAGGTTGTGGATTTTACTGATTTTAAAGCTGACTTGCACAGCATTAAACTATATTTATACAGTAAATTCTTTACACAGCCTAGTCTCTGCTACATTTCTCACAATGCATGAGAAATAAAATACATTCAACATTATGTGAAATGTTTCATATAATTGTGCCTGTAGAAGTATGCCTTTACGTGTGTTTCCTTTTGAGTTACTGGTGATGACTATGGCTGGGTGTATGCAATACACTTGGTCCTAAAAATAAAGGAGTCTGCTGATTTTCTCCACTTGTCATAGCTGACTTTAGGGAACAGTACTCATCTCTGTATAAAGAGCCACTGAGCTAGCACTATCCAAAGATGTTTCCAGCCATGTGGCTAGTATTATGTCCCAGAGTGCTGTTGTGTTCCCATCAAAAATGATACCTATTTATTTACTTGCATTTGTATGCTTTTGAACTGCTAGGTTGGCAGGAGGTCTGTAGAGTTGTAATTGCAGGAACGCCCTTATCTTGGATGGCAAACCTCAGATAAGGACAAAAGCAAATACAACTCAGACAAACAAAATCAGTAATGCAAAGAAGGATTAGAGAGAGGAAGTAAACATGTATTAGACTTTAACTAGAGATAATTAGTTGTGTTAATTACTATGCTAGACAGTAACAAAGGCTGATCAACAACCAAAGTTAACCAATGTTAGAGGATTACTAGAAATGTGTATAAATACAAGACTAGACTCCAATAAAGTCATCATGATTCATTTGATCACGGACAAACACCTCGACTGCCTCATCATTGCAACAAGTGGCACATGAACAGGGACTCTCTTACTTCGTCCGGCAAGGATTTGGTGCACCTTCAACCCTTTGGGGTTTCTCAACCATTATTGGTTTCTGTAAGTATGGGGTCTTCGCTTTCAGAGGAGCAAAGGAAGCATGTAGATGAATTAGGCTATTTGTTGAAGAAAAATAATACTCAGGTACCAGAGAAAAATCTCTTAAGGCTGGTCTAGGAGATTGCAACTCAGTGCTTATGGTATCCAAAAGAGGGGTCTTTAAAATTAACTGATTGGGAATGTATAGGGAAAACATTGCATACTGAACCTAGAGCAGAAATAGAAGTTTTGCAGGTGTGGCATTTATGTAGATATGCAATTGAAAAATTTGGTCACAATGAACTTTCTCTTTTAACACCTCTACCTTCACGTTATACTAATGTTGTCATTTATCCTCCTTCTTCACCTGAATATATGTCTTCCATTCCATCAGCTTCTGCAGATACAGGGCAAAAGCCTCCTGACTCTATTGTTCAGTCTTCTTTTCAGAAAATGGTTGAGGATTGTAAAAATGATGCCTCTGTCTCAGGAACAGAACTTGCAGAATTACTGTCTGTTTGTCCAGTACAATATCATCCTGGTCAGGGACCACAGCTTGGAATGCAAGTAGCAGAATGGGAGGGTCTGCCTTATCATATCTTAGGAGAGTTAAAAAAGGTAGGTACAGACTATGGGATTAGTGGAAATTTTACAAGAGGACTTGTAGAAGGAATAAAAAATGGTTATACAATGATTCCTGATGATTGGAAGCAAATATTACCTGACTCCTCCAGCAGTCTCTCTCATTCCTCCCAAGCCACAGCCAATAGTGCTGAGATTGATCTAATCACTCAAGAGGTAATTGAGTTTAAAATTCCTTTGGAAGTTAAAATAGTTTCATCTCAATTTAAAGGTTTTCTTCCTTCAGTATTAGTTGGATTAATTTTGCCTCATTCTTCTGAACACAAAAAGGGCTGTTTTGTTGTGCCTGGTATAATAGATTCAGATTACACTGGTATCATTATGATTAAGATTTGGGTGAATCTTCCTCAAGTTCTTCCTTGTAATTCTTCTGTTGTTCAATTATTTCTTCTTCTATATGAAATCCCAATTCCTGGTATAGGTAACTGTGTGGATGCAGAGTTTGGATCAATTTTTTTATCTATAGACTTACTTCATCAGCTGAGCTCCTCTTTCTTACTAAATAAACATCCATTTCGAGGGTTATTGGTTACTGGAGCCAATGTTACTGTCACCTCCTCTTTACATTGGCTAGTACAGTGGCAAAAAACAACAGTTTCTTCATTGTGGGGAATAGGAGGTTCTACAACTGCTTGGCAGAGTGTTCAAGAAATGTGTTGTGTCCGCGAAATGATGCCAGGAGTCGGTGACTTCAAATCATGCTCTTTATTTGAGGTTGGAACCGAACTGGGGCAAAGGGAAAAAGATCACGGCTTTTATTCTTTTAGCCGCGGCGGTCGCGGCCAATGGCACCGCTTTGAATCTCCCGCGATCCGAATAGACCAATCGCGGGAGATTCTTAGCGAGCCAATCGGCGCGGCTCGCCTGACCAATCAGAGTGCCCCGCGCTTTGGCCAATCAAAGCACGGGGATCTCAAGAATGCTAATTAAGGACAGAACACCCCTCCCCTCTTGGTTCAGTCCTTACGTCGCGTAGTCATGTAGGTAGGCGAGGCTCCGTCTGAGCCTACTGAACCTGCACAGCTCAGTCGTAGGTTGGATCCTGGCCGGTTTGGTCGGGATCTCTGCTGCTCCTGCTGCCGTCGTGGGAACCGGCTGGTCGATCGGGCCGGGCTGCTCTCCGTAGCTCCCTCCTGGGCCTCCCAGGTTGGTTGAGCTGCGGGTTTCACCACTCCCGCTCGGTCTTCCCGGGTCGGTCGAGCTGGCCTGGCTGTCTCTTCCTGGCGAGGGGTCGTGATGGCTGCTTTCCGGTAAGTACGGCTGCTTTATTCTTCTTTGGTTTTGGTTCCCTGGGTATTCCCTCCCCCCTTGGTTTGTGTTGTGGGGGTTGGTTTCGCCTGTTTGTGCGTCGGTGGTCTCTTGGTTGGTAGTCCTCGACCTTAGTTGGTCGATGTGGCGTTTCCACGCTCGTCCATCTGCTGTTTGTAGCCGGTACGAGTGTGGGCCTGTTGTTTGTGTGACGACGGCTGGTATCCATAGTGGGTCTCCCGTCAGGTTTCTCGCGTATACGGGGTCGCCGGGTGCGAAGGTTCGGTGTTTGCTGTTTGAGTCTGGGGGCTTCTCCGGGTTATACGTGGGGTGTAACCTGTCGAGTGGGGACCTTAGTTTCCTGCCCATTAATAGTTCGGCTGGGCTCTTATTCGTTGTGGTATTTGGGGTTATGTGTTGGGTGAAGAGTAGTTTGTTTATTTTCTCCTGGATCTCCCCGTGGTCTATTTTCCGGATGGTCTTCTTAGTGAATTGGACCATCCGTTCCGCCCTACCGTGTGCCGCCGGGTGCGCCGGTGCTGTCAGCACGTGGCGGATGCCCCTTTCCGCTAGGAATTTTTCGAATTCCAGCGAGGTGAATTGGGGCCCGTTGTCGGAGACGACGACGTCTGGGAGGCCGTGTGTTGCAAAGAGTTTGCAGAGTTCCTTGATCACGGCCTCCGTGGTTGTCGTCTTCATGTTGCTTACCTCCAGCCAGTTGGAGTAAGCGCCAACTGTTATGAGGAAAGTGTGTCCTTTTGTGGGCCCGGCGAAGTCTATGTGAATCCTAGACCAAGGTCCCCTTGGGGTTTCCCACTCTAGGACGGGTGCTGTGGGTGGGCTTGGCCTAGTTTCCTGGCATCGTTGGCACCTTGCTACCCAGGCCTCAATTTGTTTGTCCATCCCTGGCCACCAAGCGTAACTTCTGGCCAGGGCTTTAGTCCTAACGATGCCAGGGTGCCCCTCGTGTAGCAGTTCCAGAACCTTCCCTTGTAGCTTTTCTGGAATGATCAACCTATCCCCCCATAGTATGCACCCTTTTAATAAAGAGAGTTCCGTTTGGCGGTTTCAGAATGTTTTGACGGACTCGTTGTTGTCCCTTTCCGGCCACCCTTTCTCTACCCAATGCAACACCCGCGCCAGACGTTTGTCTTTATTAGTCTCTCGGGCAATGTCTGACGCAGTTATGGGCAGGTTGGGTAGAGTCTCTATGCTGAGGGTGGTCGTCGTGGGTGCTGGGTCGGTGTCAGGTTCCGGTAGCGGCGAGCGGCTTAAGGCATCTGCATGGGAGATCGTCTTACCCGGTCTGTGTATGAGTCCATAGTTGTAAGCTGCCAGGAACTCGGACCACCTTGTCATTCGGGGAGACAGAATGTTCGGGGTGGCCCGGTTTCCTGCAAGGATTCCCAGCAGCGGCTTGTGGTCGGTTATGATGGTGAAAGTCCGGCCGTAGAGATACTCGTGGAATCGTTTTACGGTGGCAACGATAGCCAGATCCTATTTGTCCAGCTGGCTATAGTTCTGCTCTGGTTTGGTGAGGGTTCTTGAAAAGAATGCGATGGGCGCTTCTTTTCCGTTGGGGAGGGTATGGCTGAGGACAGCGCCGACGCCGAAGGGTGATGCATCGTATGTGACGGCCAGAGGTAGGGTCTCTTTGTATTGTATGAGGACGGCATCCGAAGTGAGGAGGTCCTTTGTTCTTTGGAAGGCGGCTTGCTCGCGTTTCCCCCAAGTCCAGTTTGCCGCCTTGTCCAGGAGCCTATGCAAGGGCTCCGCCGCCGTCGCCTTTTGGGGCAGGAAAACATTGTAAAAGTTCAGTAGCCCCAGGAACGCCTGTAGTTCCCTCTTTGACTTGGGTGTGGGGGCTTCTTTGATGGCCTTGATTTTTTTATTTGTGGGGTGAATGCCGTGACGGTCTAGGAGGTATCCTAGGAATTCTACCCGTTCCGTGCATAGCTGCCATTTCTCCCTTTTGACTTTTAGTCCGGTTTCTTTAAATTTGGTTAGGACCTCCCTTAGGCAACCCTCTATTTCGGCTTGGTTGGCTGCCGACACTAGGACATCATCGAAGTAAGGTACCACCCCCTTGATGCCTTGCAGTAGTCTTTCCATTAGGCTTTGGAATATTCCCGGTGCCACGCTGACTCCGAATTGGAGTCGGTTGCATTTAAATGCCCCCCGGTGGGTGACTATGGTTTGCGCTTCTGCCGTTTGCTCGTTGACTGGCAACTGTTGGTATGCCTGGGCGAGGTCGAGCTTGGCGAAAACCTTGCCCCCTCCCAGTGAGTGCAGTAGGTGTTGCACTACTGGGACGGGGTAGGCACTTTGTTGTAGCGCGCCATTTAGGGTGGCCTTATAGTCCCCACAGATCCTCACCGACCCATCGGGCTTGATCGGGGTGACTATGGGGGTCTCCCACAGGGCGTGGTCAATGGGCTGTAGGACCCCTTGCTTGACGAGCTTGTCAATTTGCTCGTCTATCTTGGGTTTAAGTGTGAATGGCACCCGCCTTGGTTTCAGGCGTTTTGGGGGACGTTTGGGTCTAGGTTGAAAGATATAAGGGGCCCTCGGTACTTGCCTAGGTTTCCGTCGAAGACCTCTTGGAATTCCTGGGCCAGTTGCTGCTCCCAGCTGTCGTCGGTGACGTGGTCGACTCCCGTGAGTGCGATGTCGAGCGGGGCGAACCATTGCAGTCCCAGTAGGCTTGGGCGGTCGCGGTCGACGATTGTCAGGGGAAGTCTTTCGGTGTGCCCTTTATAGGTGATGTTGAAGTGTTTGGTTCCGACTACCGGGATGCAGTTTCCCTGGTAGTCCTTTACAATGAGTCTCTGGCTGTCTATGTTCCTCCTTTGGAGGGTAGGCACCAAGCGCTTTATTTCATGCCATGCAATCATGGAGAGGTAGGACCCGGAGTCCACCTCCATTTTGCATGGCTGGCCCTCGATGCCTACCTCCATGTGGACCTTCCGGGCGTCATTGGTGATGGCGTGGCCGATGGTGACCATCTGATGGGTCTCCTCTCTTCGCCGGTTATCGCCGCCTCGCAGGGATTGTCCGTTCCGGTCCCATCTGTTGTCCGAGGGGCAATCTCTGGTCCGGGGTGGTGTGCTCTCTCTCCTCTGGTCGCTCTGGTCCCATCGTGCCGGGCTGTGATTCTTCTTTAGGCGGTAGACACGGGCGATGTGTCCCTTCTTGTCGCAATGCCGGCAGATCGATTCGAAAAACCGGCATTCCGACCTGGGGTGGTCGCCGCCGCAACCGGCACAGTTGGTCCTCGATTTACGACCCCGCCGGTCCCGTGGGTCGCGGCCTGTCTGGAGGCGATGGACGTCCTCCTCGTCATCTGAAGTGCCCGATGCCGAGTGGAAGTCGCCCTGGTGGGTGGTCATCTCGGGTTGGGCCTCGGTCGACCTCGCCGGGTTGTTGTTTCTGCTGCAGTCCCCAGTGTTCGGTCTGCGCATGCAGTCGGCGGAAGTTCGGGTTGCTTCGGCGGCTGCGGCTGCGGTGAGGGTGTCTGCTAGGCTGATGTTGCCCTTGGCCATCAGCCGGCTCTGGAGGACGGGGTCCCACAAACCGAGCACGATTCGGTCTCGCAGGGCGTCATTCAGGTTGTCGAATTCACAGAGCCCCCCTAGGCGCTGCAGCTCGGCGACGAAGTCGCTGAAACTCTCACCCGTCCTCTGGTCCCGACGGTAGAATTCGTTGCGTTGGATCAGGATGGGTACCTCTGGAGCGTAGTGCCGCCGAAGTATTGGCTCGAGGACGTCCCAGTCCATCGCGGTCGCATCGGCGGGTTTGGCAAGCGCCTTGGCCATCTTGAAGACCTCGGTCCCGCAGTGGGTCAAGAAGACGGCGCGCTTCATGGGGCCGGTGGCGTCCTTCAGGTCGCTGCACTCGAGGAACATGCGGAATCGGTCGGAGTGCGATTCCCAATCCTCGGTGGCGGGGTTGAAGGGTGCGGGGGGTGCGATTTTCGCCATCGCGGTGGTTCGTCTGGCTTCCGTCGGACACGTGGTTCGGTTCAGGGTCTGGATCCCACCCTCGTCATTAGTGTTGTGTCCGCGAAAAGAGTGACTTCAAATCATGCTCTTTATTTGAGGTTGGAACCGAACTGGGGCAAAGGGATAAAGATCGCGGCTTTTATTCTTTTAGCCGCGGCGGCCGCGGCCAATGGCACCACTTTGAATCTCCTGCGATCCGAATGGACCAATCGCGGGAGATTCTTAGCAAGCCAATCGGTGCGGCTCGCCTGACCAATCAGAGTGCCCCGCGCTTTGGCCAATCAAAGCGCGGGGATCTCAAGAATGCTAATTAAGGACAGAACAAAATTAACGTTACATCTGCTGCAAGGCCTTTGGTAAAGTATCACCAAGCTCCAGATCCAACCTGGAAAGGCCCTACACTGCTGATCACCTGGGGTTGTGGTTACGCTGCTGTGGAAGATCCTTCTACTAGACAAGCAGTGTGGGTTCCAGCGTGTTGTGTTCGTCTGTATCATGGCATGGCATCAGGGCCTTCACAACCCGATTCCAGATTTCAATCTTCATCTGAATACAGAAGTTCGGCTTCCAAGGTTGAAGCGCCCGCAACCCATCACTTGGGGACAGGTTAAATCTACTACATATCAAGCTCAACAACAACTGCAACAGGCCTCATTACCTCAGATTCCTGAAAATCTTGTTGCTGCTGTTCTTGCTATTATTACTGCTAATTCTGTTACAATTTTACTTTGTATTTTCTTGTTTATGGTTAATGGTGTTTCTGTTCAAAATGACACTTCTGTGGTTCGTCTTAACCCTAATTTGTGGGTTTGTCATGCACAACATATGTTTATGACCCTTGGCACAAATATTACTTTATACTATGAGCCCCCAATGGCATTTGGTCAAATTTCTTTTACACCTAACTTGATCATGTCTTCTACATTTATTGTCTCACAACTAATCTATTTCACACCCCTATGCAATTGAATTCTGTCCATTGGTGTTACTTGAAAGTTAGTCAATTTACAAAGAGTCTGTATTTCTGTTGTCACGCTAAACACACTTGGCTTCATAATTGATCTGATTATGATGCTGCCCAGCACATATTAAAAAAACTAAGGAATTATAGTTATTGTTCTAATTACTATTGGTTGTCAGGTACCTTTAATTCTTCTTTGTATGGATTTAATATAGCTCCTGATACATATCCTGACAACTTTCCTATTTTTAATGCCTCTGATCAATCTAATACAGGATCGATATGCACTGGTTGGCAGTTTAAGAATCCTAATAATGTGGTTCTTTTTTGATAAATATGGTACTAATGTTCATCCTCAGAATTTTTCATTCTTTGAATAAAGCTATTGAGGATGAGCTTGACAATTTACAAACATTCAAAATAATATCCATGCTCAGTACTCACCTTTTGAGTGGCTAACCAATTGGCTCCCTGCTTGGTCTTGGCTCAGAGTTTATAATTAAAAATATAATTATTATTATTGTACTAATTGTACAATAGTACAATGATATTATTATTATTGTACGAATTGTAACCTGTTGTTTTATTCAATGTATTCCAAATTTGTTTGCATTGTTTCATTCTACTTCCTCTTCCTTAACTCCTTTACAGTTGCAATACATTCATAAATCTTTGAATCCTCCATTTAAAATAAAAAATGAGGATATGTGGAGTTGTAATTGCAGGAATGCCCTTATCTTGGATGGCAAACCTCAGATAAGGACAAAAGCAAATACAACTCAGACAAACAAAATCACTAATGCAAAGAAGGATTAGAGAGAGGAAGTAAACATGTGTTAGACTTTAACTAGAGATAATTAGTTGTGTTAATTACTATGCTAGACAGTAACAAAGGATGATCAACAACCAAAGTTAACCAATGTTAGAGGATTACTAGAAATGTGTATAAATACAAGACTAGATTCCAATAAAGTCATCATGATTCATTTGATCATGGTCAAACACCTCGACTGCCTCATCATTGCAACAGAGGTCAGACAAGGATGGGAGCTCACCCATTGTGCTGCGAATCTAGGCTGTCAGTTTTCCAGCCAGCAAACCCAGAGTCTTAATCAGTGAGGTTTTGCATTGCTCCCAACTTCATCCTAACTCCTGGTTTATTTGTTTATCATTTAGAAATCACCCATCTCCTTACACAAACCTATTCTGGGCAATCTACAAAGACATAAAAATCTAAAAATTATATATAATGAATACAGTTAAAAACAAGAATAAAATAATTAAAAAGATAGGAAGGGGCTTCAGGGTTCTGTGGACCTCAATTGAGTAAGAAGAGCCAGGTCTTCAAGCATTTTTACAAAAGGTCAGGAGAGTCAAGGGCATGTTCTGACTGTAGAATGGATGGAAAAGGGGATTTGATGGGTAGTAAGGGTGGGGGGTGTCATGGGCTGTTTACCTTTCAACGTAGTATCAAAAATGTTTCTTCTGCAAGCCAAGAACTTATGTTTTTAGGCCCTGCCATATGTACACTGATTTTCCTCTCACATAGATGCTTTAGTACAGGGCCCCTCAACCCTCGAGCCATGGACTGGCACCGGTCTGCAACATACCAGCAACCGGTCCGCACAAACAAGCAAAGCTCCATTTGTGGGATGCAGGCAGCATGCAAAGCCACACCCTCTCTGGTCTGTGGAAAAAACTTTCTCCATGGAACTGGTCCCTGGAGCCCAAAAGGTTGGGGGCCACTTCTTTAGTACATCATAAAAAACAATACCAACCAATGCAGCTTTGTCAAAGGCTCTAGTATTACAGATTCTGCAGTTCAAAGGCCTACAGAGAAACATAGAGAAAAGCAGAAGCCACCACATTTGGTTTTCCTCAATCTTGAAAACGTCTTTGACTGTGTTCTGCATCAGTTAATCTTAATGTATGTACTCGGTGACTATGTTGTTCCTGAGCAACTTATAACATGGGTCAGATGCTGTATACAAATACCAGCAGTTTCATGTCATGCATTGTCAGCCTTTCCGACAGCTTTCCTGTGAAAGTTGGCATTCATGAAAGTTCAGCATTATCACCATTGGTGTTCATTCTCGTTATGGATATTATCACAAAAGAACTTCCTCTATACTCACAACTATCACCAGAGAATAACTGCAGTGATATGCACAAGCTGCTTTTGCCAATTTTGTCTGTGCCTCAACATCAAAAAGACTGAATATCAGCCTGAGCACTGCCACTGTACAAGTCAGTAGTGAAGAGTCAGTAGTGAAGATCTAGTGAAGATCAACTCCTTCCATTGGTTTTCAGTAGATCCTGGTCAACACCTAGGATCACATCTACAAAGTGATGGCAGCATCAAAGGTGAAACAAGGTTATTACTTGAGGCTTTATACTGTTATAGAGCTTTGAAGCATTCCCATTACTTGGGATGATTGATGTGACAGAATTTAACATTTAAGCTTTTCCTTATTTGTGAAGAGAATGCTATTTGTGAACAGCCAGTCAATTCACCAATTTTGGTTGTGCCAGCTTACACTGTGGGGTTACTTTATCAGGTTTCCCTTCACTTCAGTGAAGCAAAGGAGGAAGCCATTTATGAGGAAAGTACCTAAAAAGCAAATTGACCCGTGTATCTCACATTTAATCATTAACTGTATTTGTTTGGTCTTCTTGCTTAGAGCCGACATTGACTTGATTGCACGTAATCAATCACTTATATCACCTCTAGCTCAAAATAGGACAGAATAATAATGTACCACAACTGGATTTAGTTCAAGTTACGTTTTGTGGAAGTGAGTGAAGGAGCAAACCCCTCTGTGCTTCAAATCACCTGTAGTTTTTTGTTGGGGAGGGAGAGAGCAGATTTTTGTAATACCCACATTTTTTTCTCTAAATTTGACTAAAGTATTTGGGGTTATGAGTTACAGACTCTCTACTGTTTTTTCCTACAAGGATCCTGTGTTCTTTCATCAGGTTTTTATGTTTCCTGATTTAATGGTTAATGTATTGAGCTAGGAATACAGAGGTCCAATTTCTAGTGCACCATCAGCCCTGGAAGCTCACTGGGTGATTTTGCACTGTCCCCTTCTCTCAGGCCAATATCTCATAAGATTTCCATAGGAAACACCAAAAGAGGGATTCCAATGCTTACCCTCTTGAGCTTCTGAATGAAAGGCAGGTTATAAATCTAATAAGCAGAACACAATGGTAGTTTCTTTCTGATTTAGCAACCCATGATTAAAACAAAGTTTATTTAACATAAGGTGTGAAAACAGTCTAGAGTCTAGACCCTTCTAAATGTGCTATAGTCAGAAATATCTGAATATAACATTTAGCCTTAAAGAATTTCACCATCTTTTTTTTTTTTTACATATAAGCCTGTCTTCAAAATGAGATTCTATTGAGCTTTATAAATAGTAGATTGTAGATAATCAGTATTATTTTCAGACAGTAGTACTAGAAGGTAGGATACATATTCAATTAGACATGTTCAACAAAAATACATTCTTAACAACTTAATTTAAATTTACTTTTCTATTTTTACCTTTCTCCTCTCCTACAGTATTTCCATCTTTAATAAATACGTACTTCAGTTTACATCAAGAACAAAAAATAACCATTTGAGCCATGATAGGAGAAAAATGTTAGTGAAAAACTTTCATGGAGATAATTTTTCCAAACGTAGTATCAAAAAATTGAATGTGCTTATGGATCTGTTTTTCTTAATATGGTAACCCAAAAACATACAACTGCTCTCTCAAGGCTATGAGGATTATTTATGGATAATTGAACTATCACAAAATCTTATAGAAAATGTGCCTGAACACAGAATGTGAAGAAAAGAATAGAGTCGGGCATAGCCAAACAGTTCAAGGAAGTATCAGTCATATTTAACTAGTTGCATAACTCCCTAAAATGTCTGTTTCTAAGAAAGTTATGGGATTTCTTGAATTTGGATTCTTATAAGTACCTTGTAGAAATTCTTCTTCTTATACAATCTTAAGACAGAGGAACTATTTACAGACTTACAATATTGCTCATCAACTGGAGTCTAACTTGTACACAAAAATTTCCAGGTATCGTTCATGGGTTTGATTATTTATCCTCAGAGCTGGAAATGGAAATTCCAGTCTGCAGAGAGCTTTGGAACATATCCATTATTTGGGATGACTGATGTAACAGAATTTAACATTTAGTATTGCTTGAATTTTGAGGTCTGAACAGTTTTGCTGTAATATATGAGTTTTGAAATATTCTGTGCAAATTATCTCTATTTTTATTAATAATTTAAACCTCTCTGCATAGTTTATACAAGCTGGAAACATTAATGACATGCTACCTTATTTTATCCGTTGGTAATAATCATATTCCTTTTGGCTAGATTATTGAACATACACACATACCACAAACATAAATCATCTATTGTGTCCTATTTTATTTCCCCCCTCTGTGATAGTCATTATTCTTTCATGAGTTATTTGGGGGAGGGAAGTTAGGGTGGGTTTTTTTGTATTAATTATACTGCATTTTTTAAATAAGAAAAAAGCAGCTTCACAATATTTTTATAAGATTGCTTCCCCCCTCCCAAAAATGTGACTTTGTTTTGTCAGTATTATAACAGAAAATGCCTGTGGTCAAGATGAAGACTCAACTTAGCCATTCATAACAGATGGTGCCACAATTTCCATTTTAAATAGCTGTTTCAGGTGCATCATCAGTCTGCAACTTGCTAAAGTTGCTGAGTTCCTTCCTGAAATTATAGGTGAAACCAGGGGTGGGATACAAAAGGGTTAACTACCGGTTCTGAATTTCCGAGCTTCCCTGCCCCCTGTGAGCCTGTAAATCATCACCTGTAAATCATCATAAATCATCATTAGCACATCATTAGCACACTGCCTGCTGAGAAGCAGCCTTTGAAACAACTCTCTTTTCTTGTTTTTTTAACTGCAGCTGTGGCTCATTCGGCAGCTGAAGTTGAAAAATCAGGAAATAAAGGTCAGGTAAGAGTCCAGGTAGGCGGGTGGGCAAAAACATCAGCAGACATAGAACTGGTTCTATGTCTGCTGCTTTTCAGAGCTACTGGTTCTACAGAGGTGGACAGAACTGGAAGAAACCCACCCCTGGGTGAAACTCAAAAAATTAGAATGTTGTACAAAAGTTCATTTATTTCAGTAATGCAACTTAAAAGGTGAAACTAATATATGAGATAGACTCATTACATGCAAAGCAAGATAGTTCAAGCCGTGATGTGTCATAATTGTGATGATGATGGCTTACAGCTCATGAAAACCCCAAATCCACAATCTCAGAAAATTAGAATATTACATGCAATCAATAAAACAAGGATTGTACATAGAACAATATCAGACCTCTGAAAAGTAGAAGCATGCATATGTATTCAGTACTTGGTTGGGGGCCCTTTTGCAGCAATTACTGCCTCAATGCGGCATGGCATGGAAGCTATCAGCCT
Organism: Hydrophis major; assembly: GCA_033807585.1. Taxonomy (NCBI): domain Eukaryota; kingdom Metazoa; phylum Chordata; class Lepidosauria; order Squamata; family Elapidae; genus Hydrophis; species Hydrophis major. Next base: position 266,253,830 of record CM066328.1, read on the forward strand.
GTGGCACTGCTGAGGTGTTATGGAAGACTAGGATGCTTCAATAGCGGCCTTTAGCTCTTCTGCATTGTTCAATCTCATGTCTCTCATCTTTCTCTTGGCAATGCCCCATTGATTCTCTATGGGGTTCAGGTCAGGCAAGTTTGCTGGCCAATCAAGCACAGTAATCACTCGGTCATTGAACCAGGTTTTGGTGCTTTTGGCAGTGTGGACAGGTGCCAAGTCCTGCTGGAAAATGAAGTCAGCATCCCCATAAAGCTCATCTGCATAAGGAAGCATGAAGTGCTCCAAAATCTCCTGGTAAACGGCTGCGTTGACCCTGGACTTAATGAAGCACAGTGGACCAACACCAGCAGATGACATGGCTCCCCAAATCAACACAGACTGTGGAAACTTCACACTGGACTTCAAGCATCTTGCAGTGTGTCCCTCTCCATTCTTCCTCCAGACTCTGGGTCCTTGGTTTCCAAATGAGATGCAAAAGTTACTCTCATCAGAAAAGAGGACTTTGGACCACTGAGCAACAGACCAGTTCTGTTTTTCTTTTCTTTTTTTAATAAAGTTTTATTGAGTTTTAACAAAACAAATAAAACATCTTATTTGAATACAGCATTGTTCTGGGTTATCACATTTCCATACAGACACAATTTCATATGCATATTCATCTTATGTATTCAACTTCATATCTTACTACTCTTTTTCCAACTTCTCACTATTTCTCCCTTTACTTCTCTTAATTTTCTTTTATGGTTATCTCATTTTCTTCTTATTCAATTGTATTTCTTTTACTTAAATTTCTATATCTTTTTATTCATTGTATTTATACTTTCATCTGTCTTGTTTACAATTTCATATGTTCTCTTCCAACATTCTTAAGAAGCATATATAATATATATATAAACATTAGTAAACAAAATAGTTATTCAAAATCATTCTAGTACTGGTATGAGCCTTGTAAATCTTTCACGTTTCTTTTCAATATCTATCAATCTTTGAGAACAATTGAAATATTTCCCTCCCTTCTTCATTATTACTTAACTGTTAATAAGCATACCATTGGATAGTCATACAGTTTTATCTAAAACATTATTTATTATTAATAAGCAAAATAATTATTCAAATTCATTCTAATAACTGGTATAAATTCCCTTATAAATTTTTCACATTTCTTTTCAATATTTTATCAATCTTTAGAAACAATTGCAATGTTTCCCTCTCTTCTTTATTATTGCATTAGTTGTAAATAAACATATCATTACAGTTTTACCTCATAGATTATTTACTTATTTCATTTCTAACTCATCACAGTATTCTACTGTCACAACACTATCTTTTGTACCTTTGCAGAATCCTCACTTTTAACTAAAGTTAACCATTGTCTCTGTGTTTTCTAGCTGAGCAAATACCTTTAATCCTAGTATGTTTCCCCTTTTTTTTATTTCCTGTTTTTGTCCCTCATAAATTCTTTCCCTTTCTATCTTTCTCCCCTTTTTCTCATCCCCTTTTTATACCCTTCTCTCTCTAATTTTCCCTTCTGTAGTTTTCTTTTCTGCTTCTCCTTGCTATTATACTTCTTTTTCAGACTATTTTTCTTTTTGGCTGTTCCCTTTGATCTCAAACTTTTAACTCCTTTCCCCCTTTTCCCCCTTATTACCACACTTTGCATTATTTGATCATTGAAAATGGCTTCTTCTTTGTCCCGCCCTTCTTCTTGCTCTTGAAGCTTTTCCTTTTGCTTTTCATAGTTCAGGATCTCCATTTCCAAAAATTCAAATACGAAGCCAAAGGATCTTCCTCTCCTTTCTGTATCTTCTTGCTGTTTTTTAAGACTCATCTTCAATTCCTCCAAGAGTGATGGCATTTTAAACACTTTTGAACAACCACCTGATTGACTTTAAGTAAAAACAGAAAAGGAAAGAAAAAACCAATGCCAAAAACTTTTTTTTTAAATCACCAACTAATCCCAGACTGTTCCTTCTTGTTTCTTTCCTTTACTTTTCCTTTCCCTGAGGTACTGTATCTTTTAATAAGATTTCAGTTACAATGTATCCTTGGGAATCTTTTCAAAATTTCATTGTTAATCCTCTTTATTTTTCCAGGTGGCACTCCATTTTTCCATTATTCCAAGTTCCACCCTTTTGCCTCCTCCACTCTTCTCCTTTTTAGGGCTTTAAAATGACCAAGAAAAAAAAAAAATTATTCTCCTTTTGACACTAAGATTTCAGCTTAAGGTTGCCTATTAGTGTCAAAATAGATTAATATAAATTTCTTTCCGTACCATTTGTAATTGTCAATGTAAAAGTAAAAAGGGGTTTTTTAACCCCCTTTTCCCTCTCCTTCGCCACTTAAAGATCTTCTTTCAGAAGTATCCCTCTAGGTACTTTTAGATTCAGGGTACCTTGCTTAGATGTTCTCTGTTGTTTAGCCCGGTCTGTCCTGCTTTCCTCTTTGTCTTCCTCCTGCATAATCTTATCCAGTTGGGTTCTTCTTTGAGATGGCCATTTCTGACCACCGCTGCAACAGCCTTTGGGGAAGGGAATTTAAACCAGCCAAAGAGGAGAGATGCGGCTCCCCTCCACTCTGCTCGCAATCTCTCCCCTCTTCACCACCTCTATTGGGTGGCTTCAGCCCCGAATCCAAAGAATCGGGGCGCTCCAGTGGCAAGCACAGATCAAAACTGTGCAAAATCGTGGATTTCGGTCTGTCACTGAAGAGACCCAAACCAGAAGTCCCAGTCCTGTTTTTCTTTAGCCCAGGTAAGATGCTTTTGACATTGTGGTTCAGGAGCATCTTGACAAGAGGAATACAACATTTGAAGCCCATGTCCAGGATCCATCTGTGTATGGTGGCTCTTGATGCACTGATTCCAGCCTCAGTCCACTCCTTGTGAAAGTCCCCAACACTTTTGAATGGCCTTTTCCTGACAATCCTCTCCAGGCTGCGGTCATCCCTGCTGCTTGTGCACCTTTTTCTTCCACACTTTTCCCTTCCACATAACTTTCTATTAATGTGCTTTGATACAGCACTTTGGGAACATCCAACTTCTTTTGCAATTACCTTTTGAGGCTTTCCCTCCTTATGGAGGGTGTCAATGATGATTTTCTGCACAACTGTCAGGTCAGCAGTCTTTCCCATGATTGTGATTCCTACTGAACCACACCACAAGCCGGGCACAAACAGACCCCCCAATACCTCCAGCTCAAACACACCCCAACCAGGCACCCAGATGAAACCTAGCTTCCTAATAAATGATAGCCGTCCGTTTACTTGAAGCCAAGCCGCACTAATAGCCTCCAATACAAGAAACACAATGTTGCCAACTAATCAAGACAAAAAAAACCCTACAAAACAGACAGAAGATATTAGAAACACCAATCAAGCAGAACACAGCAAACTCCAAGACCAATAAACACAGACTAAGACTCCCAACCAATCAGGATGAAGAAGAAAACCATTTTGGCACAGCAATAGTCTAGCATCAAATTTAAAACAGAAACGGCTGTGAAAGTCTGACTCACAGACGAACACAATACAGAAGCCTGATGATGGCAGATGAGATTCTGCCGAAACGTTGCTACAACTTTAAAAGCACAACTATAATGATGTTGAAAAATACCCGAACAAAGCTGAATACCATACATATACATACCCATGAAAACTTTAAAAAAACAAATTATTTTTATATGTATGTATGTATGTATGTATGTATGTATGTATGTATATATATTTTCTTAAGTTTTTGTGGATACTTACATGAACGGTATTCAGCTTTAGAAAAGACTATGAAAAGAAAAGACTACTGAACAAAATTGACAGACCTACTCCAAGACTCCACATATAAACCCATATACACAGACCCAACCACATATCTGGAAAAATTAACCAAGAAGAAAATTATAACCAGCCACTTGAGCAAAGAGATCCAACAGATGATCATCCCAAGAGAAAAATCTTCCAGATGCCCCAAACTATACAGCCTCCCAAAAATGCACAAAGAAGGCATACCTCTCAGACCCACAGTCAGCTCCAGAGGAGCACCACTACAAAACCTAGCTAAACACTTAGCAAAAGAGCTACAGCCCCATGCTGAAACAGCAGTTTCACATGTACAAAACTCATACCACTTCTTGGAAATGATCAAAGATCTACATGTGGAACAAGAAGATGTGCTTGTAAGTTTCGACGTGGTTTCACTATTCATTCAAGTCCCGATAAAAGAAACTCCTGAAATCATCAAAAATAAATACCAAGCACCTCATGGAACTAACAGAACACTGCTTAACCAACACATATTTCATATACAAAGGACAAAGATACAAGCAAATTGAAGGAGCCCCTATGGGATCACCACTGTCACCCATCATTGCAAACCTGTTCATGAAAGAATTCGAATCCAGAGCCCTGGCTAATGCCACCCACAAACCCAAACTATGGTTAAGATACATTGATGACACATTTGTGATTTGGCCCAATGGAAAAGAAAACCTAAACAATTTCCTACACATCTAAACAGCACATACTCCAAAATCAAATTCACCATGGAAATGGAAACAAACAACTACCATTTCTAGATGTACTAATCTACAAAAAAACAGATGGCACACTAGGACACACCATATACCAGAAGAAAACACACACCAACTGTTACCTCAACACCCAATCCCACCACCACCCAGCACAGATAAACTCCATGGCCAAAACACTAATTGCTAGAACCAAACACCTGGCAGACAAGACACACATAAAGACAGAACTATGCACCCTGACTAAAGTACTGACAGCCAAAGGCTTCCACAAAAGCAAAATCACCCCCCCAAGCACATCCTAGATCTGACCAACCACTGCCTATCCAATGCATACTTAATCTACAATGGACAAAAATACAAACAAATAGAAGGAGCACCCATGGGATCACCCCTCTCACCTGTCATCGCAAACCTCTGCATGGAACACTTTGAAACACAAGTTCTAGAAAAATATGATCACAAACCCAAACTCTGGATCAGATACATAGATGACACCTTCATAATCTGGCCACACCGGAAAGAAAAACTGAACAACTTCCTCACACACCTCAACAGCCTACACCCCAAAATACAATTCACCACGGAAACAGAAGCTAACAACCAACTTCCCTTCCTAGATGTCTTGGTATACAAAAAATCCAATGGTTCCCTAGGACACACCATCTACCAGAAGAAAACACATACAAACCGCTACCTACACGCACTCTCACACCACCACCCAGCACAGATCAATTCCGTAGCCGAGACACTCATCTTCAGAACAAAACGCTTAGCCGACGAACAACACCTAGAGACCGAACTACACACTCTCACCAGCATGCTGACAGCCAATGGATTCCAAAGAAAGAAGATCACCCACCTAATCCAAAAAGAAACCCCAACCAAAATGCAAGACAGAGAACAAGAGAATGGCAAAGCCCTCCTCCCATATATAAAAGGCACTACAGACAAAATCAGCAAGATCCTCCAAAAACACAACATTAAGACAGCATTCTGCACAAACAGAAAGATATCCACCATCCTAAGAAACCCTAAGGACAAAATCGAGTTAGAAAATCAAGGAGTATACGAAATCCCTTGCACTGCCTGCCCCACCACATACATTGGACAAACTAACAGAAGAATAAGTGCACGCATTGAAGAACATAAGAACTCAATCAAAAAGGAAGAACCGACCTCTTCCCTGGTCCAACACCTCAAAGCCACAGGACATGAGATTGACTTTAAAAATACCAGAACTATCGCCAAAACCGAACACTTCAGCAGCAAAATAATCAGAGAAGCCATAGAGATAGAAAAACGCCCACACAGCATGAATAAACGAGATGATACCTCCCACCTACCAGCCATTTGGAAACCCACTCTCATGAACAGACGAGTACCTAACATGAAGAATGACACCAGACCCACACCCCTGAGAGCCACACAAGATGCCACCACCACACTTCCACGTAGAAAGCAGACTTACACTCACACAGAAGATGAGACACGACCACGGACCAAAAGCCGCACTGCAGCTGCATCACTACCCATTTCAAACCCCTCTGAGCCATACATGAAGCGAACTGACCCCCACCATGAAGATGCAGCACGACCATGAACTCGAAGCCAAACAGCAAGATCACAGCTCACCAGTTCAAATCCCCCAGCAACTAAGACTAACCTGAGCACAACCAAGCCCCCACCTGAACAGAACACGCCTCCAACCAATCAGAACACAGCCAAAGCCCCAACCAATGAGAACACACCCCCACCCAATCAGAACACATCCAAGCCCCCACCCAATCAAGTCACACCCCCACTAGCAGTTAAAAGGAAGAAGCAGCTGCAAGCTCACATCACTCTGAGAAGCACAGAGCTGAAGACCAAGCCTGAAGATGATGAATGAGACTTCATCGAAACGTTGCCTAGCTACTTCCAATCTTACGTGGGAGAAACCCCGAATAACCAAAGATCCACATACAAATACCCGCGAGAACCTCAGAATATACACACACACACACACACACCCATTCCATTCCAATTCAATTCTATCATTAATATTTAGAATCTTAACATCTTTAGCATTTCTTTTCAATACTTCCTTGTGAACACTAATAAACTTTCCATAATTAATCCTTTTTTCCATATTTCTCTTCAGTTATATTTTTATAAATCATTAATAATAATTAAAATGTTCTCATTCTTTCCTAATTTCATTCTCTCATTCACTTTATTTCATTTATTTATTAACAAACATTCCACCTCATTACAATAAGTATTTATTCATTATTTTAATCATACATTGTTTCATATTTTCTAAAATTATTTCTATATCTAATATAACAATACTATCTTATGTACCTTTGCAGAATCCTTTTTTCAATTAAACTTTCACCCATTATCTCTAAATAGGCTTATACTTTCAATCCTTATACATTTTCCCTGTTCCTCTATATCTTGTTTCTGTCTTTTATAACTTCTTTTCCTTTCCTTCATCCCCCTCTTCTTCTCCCTCTCCTTTTTGCCCCCTTGTCTCTCTATTTCTAATTCTCTCTTCTGTGATCCTCTCTCCTGTTGCTTCCTAATATTGTAATTATTTTTCAAACTATTCTCTTTTTTTTTTGGTTGTTTTTTCAAATCTTAAACTTTTCACTCTCTTTCCCCCCTTTCCTTTTTTTCCCCACATAAAATTACTTGATCATTAAAGATGGCTTCTTCTTTGTCCCAACCTTCTTGTTCTACAAGCTTTTCTCGTTGTTTCTCACAGTTCCAGATTTCCATTTCTAAAAATTGAAATACGAAGCCAAAAGAACCTCTTCCTTCTTGTGCATTTTCTTTCTGTTTTTTAAGTTCCATTTTCAGTTCTTCTAAAAGTGATGCCATTTTAAACACTTTTAAACAACCACCCGATTGATTTTAGTCATTTAAATCCAATAGCCAAAAATCCAAAAATCACCAAGTAATCCAAACAATCCAAAGCTGTTTCTTCTTGCTTCTTTTTTCCACTTTCATTTCCTGGGGTTCCATTATTTTGTTACAGTTTCAGTTAGAATGTATCTTTTAGGAATCTTGTTAAGGTTTCACTGTAAGTTCCTTTTAGTTCCAGGCAGTCTCCTCCATTTTTCCAGATCCCGCTCTTTTATTCTTTCCTTTTCTCTCCTTTCCTGGTTTTAAAGGTTTTTGAGTATCCAAAAGTCTTTATTATCCCTTTGACATTTTATTTTCAGCTTAAATGCCTATTGTTGTCAAAGTGAATTTTTGTCAATTTCTTACTTAAATCTCTTAGCTGTCAGTATAAGGAAGGGAAGGGGGAAAAAAGCCAAATCCTTTTCCCTCCCTCTCTCCTTCGCTGCTTCAAAGTCTTCTTTGGGAACAATGTTATTTTTTTATAGTTCAAATTCCAGGGTACCTTACGTTGTTGCTTTTTCAGTTTAATCCGGTCAACCGAAACTTTCTCTTCTTATCTTCCTCCTGTACATTCTTTTCCGGTTGAGTTCTTCTTTGAGGTGGCCATTTTTGACCACTGCTGCAACCACCTTCAGGAAAGGGAGTAATGGCCAGCTGAGGAGGAGAGATGCTGCTCTCTTCAACTCTCCTCGTGGTCTCACCCCTCTTCACAAACTCTATGGGATGGCTTAGCCCCGAATCCAGCTTGCTGAGAGAACTCCGGCAGCGAGCATGGATCAAAACCGCACACGATCACAGATTTCGGTCCATTGCCAAAGAACCCGCCTATGTTCATACTCTGAAGCACCCTTTCCAGGTTGAATTCAAAGCACTGCACTGGCCTACTATTTAGGACTAAGGTTTCTCATATCATCAGATAATAGTTGATTCACTATGATATTTAGCAACAAGTTAGATATGGGACAATAGTGGATTTAAATAGTTTATAGATAATCTTTACACATCCATGACTTCTAATCCTAGGCTCTAGGTTAAAATAAACCATTCATGAGGAGCGCCAAAAGATTATGTAAGAGGAGCTCAAGTTTTTCTCAGATCTGTACCTACTATAGAAAATTCTTCATGAAAGATTTGGATATAATCATTGTGACAATTCATGTTTTGTTTCAGAATTGCTATCCAGTAACAGCCCAATTATATAATAATTACCAAAGCATGTATCTTCTTTGAATAATTCCCTCACTTCAAAACATAGTGTGATGAACCTACTTGATGGCAAAGCAGCTGATCCATTTCCAGGTAACTTTAAAGAAGATTGTTTAACCTTCCTTTAAGATTCTGGAAACAAGGACTCCTAACTGAAATATTACAAAAGTTTTTTTTTTTTTTTTTTATCACTATGAGATTCTCTTTGCTGTTAGTTACAATCTTAACAAATCTGGGACAAAAATCCAGCAAGAAGAACTTCAAAAATTGATGTTCTAGAAACCAGATAAAAGACAACTTTCTTTATTAGAATTATTTAGATATGCAAAAAGGCAGTCTGTCACCTGGCTGACCTACATACATAATGACATGTTCAATATTTGATTTGAAGCAGGGAAACTACATTGATGTAGGGTAATAAGTGAAATAAACTGAAATAGGTTAAAAAAATGACAACAGGAAGGAGAATGGTAGATGAAACCAGGGGTGGGATCCGGCCAGTGTAACTATAGGTTCAGCGATTTTACATTTTGTAAAAAATGTAATTTTACGAGTAAGAATAGAAAGGATAAAAAAAGCATTCTTGTAATGAAAGGGAAAGAAAAAAAGAGGTCAGGTGAAGGGAAAGAAACAACACTGCACAGAATGAAAATAACAGTGAAATAACAGTCATATCAAAACTTTCTGGGATTTTTCTTGTAAAAGAAATCATTTTTAAAGTTATGGCTGTTTCTCTCCTTCTTGCTTCCTGTTGCTCTTCTGCCCTTCTAGAAATACCAGCTGAGTTGCTGGAACCATGGGAATGAATAAATCATATTCAAACAGACAATTCATCAGTTATTTTGCACTGCATCAGCCTACCAGCCCTGCATGTTAGCTTTCCAAGGAAAGGAAAGGGGTTGAGGGCCATCAGTTAATTACTCACAACTCCAGTTCACTTGCTGATAAACAAACTTTTAGTGGGCAAATCCCTAAATTAGGCACAAAGCACAGATTGCAAACTAAGGCACAAGCCTTGTAAGAATCAACATGGCTCAAGCCAATTGTTCAAATGCTGAACTCTTGAGCAGATCTGATAGAATAATGCCCCAAATACATTTTTCATAGTTACGTCTACATGCAGCGTAGATAACTTTGAAGTTCTGACATTTTAAAATTTAAATGACAATTCCCAGTACACAAAACAGTATGGGAATTCTGGGGACTACCATCCAAAATATTTAAGAGCACTAAGTTAATCTGCCACGTGTCTAACAGCTACAAAGGGAAATATACTTTTGCTATTGTTTTCAAATAATTAAACTTTAGTTTCTCTTTATAGAGTTTGTTATAATGATATCACTTCAAAATTACTTGTTTTAGAATTAGAAATTTTGAAAATTACTTTCAGGAAGTTTTGAAACATAATAGCAATATTGGTAACATAATTCAATACTGATGACAATCATGATTATAAGACTCAGTTTGGTCTAGTGGTTAAAGAAGCCTGCAAACTGTGATTTGTGGTCCTGCTTTAGGCATGAAAGTCAGCTAAATTACTTTGGGGCAGTCATTCTCTTTCAGCCCACCTCACCTCACAGGATTGTTGTGGTAGGGAAAATAGGAAGGAGTTCTAGGTATATTTCCCATCTTGAGTTATTTATAGAAACAGTTAACAATGGGATAAAAAATATAAAAAATAAAAAACGATCATAAGATTTGAAGCACTTACATTTGCATTGGGAACACTTCCACTAACACAGATGACATCTTGTTTTTGAATTGTTAGTACCTCTTTTGAAAGCTTCAATCGGATTTCATAGGCATTTTCAGATATTTCATCATATAGCAAAGCAATTCCAGTTTTTGTCTGTGAAGCAAAATAATATTAGAGATCAAAATGACAGACTTGTGAGCATGTTTCTTTTCAAAATGATATGATTGTTTCTATAATGCTAGATGTGCCTACCTATAACAACAGATATTTCTTCAGAGCAGAGTGTTAAGAAATTACAGAGATATTTTTAGGGGAAGTATTCCAAAATTTTCACGAGTTAACCTACTACTAATACCTAATTTAGTTCTTACATACAAGCAAAATTACATCGCATAACTAATAAAAAGGTCTCATCTAGTTCCATTCACATTTTGACAGAGAAGACCAATTCTTCTATATTGTCTCTTAAATAATTTATGAAACCTCCGCCATTTCCAACATAACACACTGCTATTATGGTTTCCACCCAATGCTAAGCGAAAAACTATTTTAACCATTTTAGTAAGTGACCTCAAATTCTGAAAATAACATATCTAAATCACCTTGCCATGCAGAAAAAAGAAAGAAAATCTATGTTGCATTACAGCATCAGTGGTGGGATTTTGGGATATTGAGGTATTTCTTGGCAAGCAGATAAGCTACAGAAAATGTTCATCTTACACCCATTACTCCAGCAATTATTGAAACTTATGGCGGAGTTGAAAAAATTAAGGACCATCAGTCCTTAAAATTCCCACTGTCAAAGTATCCCCATGATCACATGACTGTGATCCAGACAGTCAGGTGGCCTGGCTCATGATAATATCACAGTGAACAATGTCACATGATCATCAGTTGCGACCTTCCCTACAAAGTCAATTGGGAAGTCAGCAGGGAAGATTATAAATTGCCCAGTAAATTTCTCCTGCTGATTTCCTCCCACCCACACCAAGGATTCTACTGTGGAGTGTGAAGTCCGTAGCATCCCCACGTCTGCAGTACCATTCTCCCTCCTGTAGCCCTTGCTGACCTGCTCAAGGCCTCCCCGCTTCCCCACAGCACACTCTCACATGGCACCCATGCACCTCCTGTGCTCCTGCCTCTTCCCGCTTAATGACTCATATTTCCTGGGATTATAATGGCAATTGGGACTACAAAATGTGACATGATGTCACATTTTAAGACTGCATTGTTTAGTAATGATAACGCTGGTCCCAATAACCTTAAGACTTCTATTAATTTTGGGCAGTACAAGAATAATATACTTGATCCCGCTTCCTTCAGGGTTTTGCGAAACTACTACAGAGGTTTGACCTTACATTTCAAAACATTTCTACAACCAAAAATTGTTTTATTTAGTATAAAAGTAAAACTCTGGTGGGAAAAAACCATATCTGAATTAAAACTGAAGAAGATAAGCACTGTATTAAATTTTCTAAAGTAGGATAACATTTTGATATTATTCAGGAAATCAGTAGAAAACAAGAAGACTTATTATCTGATCATTATATTGAAAATACAAGTAGAAATGTCAGATATCGGCAAAGGAAGCAATGAAGTAGTAAAAATTATTGCATACTTTTTGATTTAGATAAAGTATATGGTAAACTTGAATTATGGAACATTTTATGTGAATGTGGAGTTGAAGGTTAGTTGATGAATGTGATAAGAGTAGCACAGAATGCAAGTAAAACATGCAGGTGACAATAGTTCCAACACTGAACCAGGAGCATAAAAAATGTGTAAGATCCCCTTTGTTATTTAACTGGATAGCCCATGGCCAATTGAGCCAACCTTTCAAGGATATTTCCTTACTTAAATAGAGAAACAGAATGGCCATGGGTGGGGACCCCCCCCCCCCAAAAAAAAGAAAACAGTGGCAATGTGCTTCTCCACTGACGTTGCTTATAAGAAGTTGGCAGGTAGAGGAAAATGGAAGGAGTCAATTTATGGGATAGAATGCTGGCCAAAAGATGGTGGGTGCTATGAGAATGAATGAAAATGAGAATTAAGAGAATGAATGTTTCTTTTAAAAAATTGCAAGTACATGGTAGCATGTATCTATATACTTTGTCACATGTAACTGAAAACTGGGTATGTCAGGTGAAATATAAAACTAAGCTGAATGTGTTATAAATGTGCTATGTTAAAAATGCATTTTTGTAGAAACAGAAGGGATTGGCTCAAAAACGAATGCGTACCAAAAAGCACATAGAGATAGTATGGTCACATAAACAGAACAAATGAGGATCAAACTGCCAAATATATAGCATAATAACTGCTGGCCTTGTGTATGATAAAGTAGAACTTTATGTAAAGGAATTGTGAAAAGGCCGAGAGGAGGGGAAAAATTAGAAAAGTTGTAATTTGATGAAATTGATGAGAGATAGATTTTAAAAAATTATGAAGAGGTTTGTTGAATAATGTTGGTTAAAATATTTCTTTTTCTTTTCCTTCTCCCTCCTTTTCTTTCTACTTATCCCAGGAAATAAGAGTGGACTGCTTTTCATTTAAATTATTTTCACAATTTAATCGTTTCATAATGCTGTGAAACTATTCAGATGCTGGCTTAGTCTGGCTGGAAGTTGTAAGGGCGTGGATGGGAAGACACCAGCTGCAAGTCAACTGTGATGACCCAGGGTGGGATACAAAACAAATACAGTCACAGAAAACAGGTGAAGCCCCTTTTATTCCTTCACTTTACTTCCAAGCTCTGAATATTCTTGAGGGAAGCAAAAAAACCTCCCACACAAATAGTTACAAGAAGAAGGGAAAAAGCAACACAAATCAGGCAAGATAAGGGTTGGAGGACGTCCACCAATAACACACACTAAGGACACCAAACTCAGAGAGAAAGCATAAACTAGAGATATTTCCACACTTTGTTTCCAGCATTCGCCCATATGTAGGTCCATACTCTTATACAGTTGTCACAGCTGCAGCCCATGAAGAGGATCAAGGCCCTCTCCTCCTGAGTAGACCACATCTCTTCCTTATCCTCTCCTCCCTGCATGCCCTAGGATGGATGAGGGATGGGCCTGGGTCCTCCTCTGACTGCTCAGCCAGCCTCTGCCCTTCCCTAGCCTCCTCCACAACCTCCAGAGCCACACTTCCATTCCCTGTTGGCTGTTCCTCCTCTCCCTCAGAGTCAACCCAGCAAGATAGGGTGGTTGACCTTCTGGGGTCAAGAGAGTTGATATCTCAGACTCTGGATGGGGTAACACTCCCTCATACAGATGGGGATGCAGAATTTGAGGGTCAACTTGGACTCATGGCCAGGGGACTTTTGTATAAATCTATTGTGTGCTGACTGAAATCATTCCTGACTGAGAGGCCTTGCTCATGGTCACCTGTTGTGGCTCCGGATTTGGAATCTGCTCCTGTGGCAGATATGAGTTCAAGCGATGGGGATATGGGAGCAAAATATGGGCCGGCATTGCTTAGTGACTTGGATAGTAGCCAGGATGAGGAGATGGATTTAACAAAGGGAGATAAATCTGATTTAATGGAGTTGTCAGGACCTTCGACCTCCTCTGGTTCTTTATCTGAGCAGCAGCCGGGAATGGCTGATAAGGAAGGCATGACAGAGTTTTCCAGTGGAGAAGAAAACTTGGAGAACTTATGGCTTGACGTCAGAAACAGAAGGAGGCTCAGATGCCAATCTCAATTAGGAAGGAGGCGTCGAGCCAGTAACTAATTAGGGAAATTAGCACGCTCCATAAGTGGATAAAAGGACACGGCTGGGCTGGTGGAACTCGCCAGAAGCAAAGTGTCTAAATGGAGTGAAGACATGCAGCAAACTCTCTGAGGCTTGTGAATTACTGCTACACCAGGATTGCCGGACAGAGTGTAGATTTATTGCTGTGTTTTGGAATTACTTCAGCCATTCTCTTGTGGGGGTTTGTTTTTGATTTGAGTTAATTCTGAAACGGCTGCATTTTGTTTTGCTCACCTGCAATTAAAGGGGAGACATAACAGTCACCCATGCTAATCCAGAATGCAGTAGCACATTCAGCTTGGATGATCACATGGTAACATTACTGCTGTATAAACTACACTGCCTTCCACTTGCAATTCAAAGTGCTCGTTATCACCTTTAAAGCCCTACATAGCAGAGGGTCAGGTTACTTGTAGAACCAACGCTCCCGAATATTGTCTTTAGAAGGAAAGACACTTGCTTTTTCAGGGAATAAAAAAGCCAAAGTCTGCTGACTACTGTACACAAGGCAAAGTACTTTGCCTGCAATCTCAAAACAAAATTAGACGTTGCCATCTCCACTGTGGATGAGCCAAAAGCTCTTTTTTTAGATGAAATATGGAAAGCTTCATCTTATTTGAGTGGTTTCAGAGAACATAGGACCCACTATCTACTTGTAAAGCAATTGCCTGAAAAGTATTTTCAATAAAGAAAAAATAAAAACATATAGAAATGTAACATTTTTAAAAAATCTCACCATTGAGAGATGTAGGTGTAAACCTGGTTTGAGATTGGAGTCACTTTGAACATTTTGTTTGTTTAAAAATCTTCAAAACAGTTTATAAGAGATTGAAAACCCATAAAATAAACAATAATCTGCACGCATTTCATGTTTGCAAATAACCATGCATTGTCTTGCAGTCAATAAATAGTTGTAGGATGCATTTACCTCTGAAGGAGGGAAATGGTTCATAATTGATTTGGTTACCCAACTGAGATAAAGAGGTTTTCTTTATGTCCTAACTGACTCCACATTTCAGAAATGAGATATTTCATTTCTATACAAACAAAAGGGAGAAAAATATCTTCTCCAATATAATCAAAAGTAACAAGTGTACTTTCATCAGAATGAAACTGTAATATGCCTTCATCTTTTATGTGAACAATATGCCTTCATCTTTCATGTGATGTAGCTTTAGAATAACGAAAAACCATGTCTTCTTAATTTGAAGGCACTGCTCCCATAATTTGGGCACATTATGTGAACAGATAATGGAATTAGAAAAGCATGACTCTGCTTTGCAAAGTCAAGATGACAATGACTAAGGCAGGTAGGCAAGCTCAAAGAGATTACTGGTAATGGCTTTAGAAAAGTTACAGGTTACTAAAAGGAATAGGTCAAAATCCTGCACATTTCTCTGTACATCAGGGGGCACCAACTCAGCAGTATTTAATTAACTAATTGCTTTTATGCCTAGAGAGCCAATGTAGTCTTCTAATTAAGATACTGGACTAATATCAGGAAGATCCAAATTCAAGTATACTTTCATAGACATTCACAGAGTTTTCTTTCAGCCCAACTCCCCAGCACGGTTAAAAGAAAAAGCAGTAGTACGATATACAGTACATTTCTGTTGCTCCTGAATTTAAAAAGTATACATGGAAAGCTCTGATCATCTCACCTGACACACTCTATGCAGAGAGAATCACGGCAGAGTGAAAGGAAGGGAAATGGGAAGAGTGGAAGGAGAGATTGACAAAGGAGGCTGGAAGGGAAGGAAGATGCAATGATTATCCTAGCCTAGCTCTGTAAAAAAAGCCAAAAGCAACTTTAAAAACTCACCAGTATTTTGCAAGCTGAAATATTTTACAAGCAATTTGAGATTATTTAAAGGCATGAAAATGCCTCCCCCCCAGCCCTTTAATCTGAGTTTGGTGAATGACAGTGGCAGTCTTCAAAATGAAACTGCTACATCAGGAATTGTGTAATGATAAACAATCAATATGAAATAGATTTATTTCATAAAATTGTAAGATACTGTCATTGTTCTATATGCTATAAGTTAAATTAATATGCAACTTATAAATTAATATAAGTTAAATTAATATGCATATTTATTTCTTCCCTAATCATAGCACCAATGAAATATTTGCTCTATTCTTGGGGAGGAGGGTGGGAGTTGCACAAATGTCATGTTAGGAACTTGTGGTAGGTATCAGAATGTGGGATTTTGTTTGAGAATTCCTAACATGCAAACTTAATGAATGCATGTGGAGAGAAATGGGATGATGCAAGCAAGCTGTTCCAAGTTATGCAAATTTCCTCTTCTGAACAGATGAACTATGTGCATGTAGGGATTATTCAGAGTTAGATGCTAAAAACACTCCATCCATTTTCTCTGAAATCAACTAAGGTGAGGGGCTTCTTGATATATGCTGGACATAATAAATGCTTCATTCTCAATTCTCTAGACACAACTAGACATTAGTAATATCTTAGAAATTAAATTGTGGGGAAATAAAACTGAGTTAAAATGCTGTGCGTAGTGGAGAGTGATGGAAGGATTCCTGAGGTTTTCAGGAGATTATAGGCTTTTTTAAAAAAAGAAGGGTACAGCTAATTCTTACCATTCATATCTCATACATGATTACATGTATGAAAGTTGTTAGGGTCTGTCTTTATTTATTTTTCTCTTTTAGGTAAGATACACAAATAACAATCTTATTTTTATCTTGAAAACACTTTTTAAAGCCACCTCAGCAGGATTGCTCCCCTTGTCTAGTACACCTTGCTTCATTTGTACTACAGAAAGTTTTCCCCTGTGTCCTCTTTGCACTGAGCCAGGAGTGAGTTCACCAGAGAAAAAGGTGTGAACATTTTGATTTGCAATCCTTAGGATGAAATGAAGGTAAGGATAGCTTACCTTCATTACTCTTTTACATAAAAATGCAAAAAAATCTACTTCGGAGCACATGATCTTCCAAAGTATTGAGGCAATACACCCAATATACAAAAATCCTGAATGGGAAAACGTAAAATAATCTTATGTACGTAGTTCTCAATTAACAACAGTAACTTATACAAAACTACAACAGCACTAAATGAGGATGGTTATGACTAGTATTCAAAGTTGCAGCTGTTGCAATATCCCCAGTTTCACATGATCACCATTTGTGACCTTCACTGCCTGCTTCCAACAAAGTTGATGGGGAAGCTAACAGGAGGTCACAATTGATAACCACATGATGTCATGCTTAACAACTGTGCAGGATTTGCTTAATGACCACAACTGGAACTGCTGCTGCAAGTCAGGGTGGTCACAGGATGTTGTACTCTACAACTGTGTCTCTTAGATGGTGGAATTCCCAGTCCCAATTACTCTAATTAACCAAGGACAACTAATAACTAAAAACTATACATAGAAAAAAAACACCCTGAGTTAATAGAGCATAAAGTAAAGGTTCCCCTCATAGATATGTGCTAGTTGTTTCTGGCTCTAGAGGCAGCGCTCATCTATGTTACAAAGCCGAAGAGCCAGCGCTGTCAAAGGCGTCTCTATGGTCTTGTGGCCGGCATGACTAAATGCCAAAGGTGCACAGAATGCAGTTACCTTCCCAGCAAGATGGGGCCTATTTTTCTACTTGCATTTTTGCATGCTTTTGAACTGCTAGTTGGCAGAAGCTGGGACAAGTAATGGGAACTCACTCCATTATGCAGTGCTAGGGATTCAAACTGCTGAACTGCCAACCTTTTGATCAACAAGCTCAGTGTCTTACCATAGTAACAAATAATGCATATAGCTCTCAAATAATCCAATATTTGAAAAAGATGATAAACAAATTTCATAAAATACACGGGGCAAAATCTTGCATCTCAAAAATGTCGAATGGGTGTCTTGAGGCTATAAGGATCTGGATGGGAAAATATATATTGAAGTTGAATCCCAACAAAACAAAGTTGCTGATTGTCCATAAACTAGCTATCTGCTTTGGTAATGACTGTGGATAGGGTTAGGGTTAGGTGTCAGGAGCAGGTCTGAGAACTGGAGACCCTTCTAAACTTTTGGCTACTGCATAATAAGCAAGTGGAAGGTATGTTTAGAGCAGGGGTGGGATTCAACCGGTGTTAGTACCGGTTCAGTGATGTACATTTTGCGCACGGAGGAATTCTGGGAGTGAAAGTCCCCAAGTCAAGCTGTCAAGTTTGAAGACCCCTGGTATAGTGAGTATAGTTTCACTATCCTTTGTAATACGGATCTGGATAAGTTTCTGCACAGGACAGCTGATGCATGCAGTTCTGCTTTGCAACTTTTTCCTTCTTGTCTCCCCTATGATTTGATCCAGCGAAGCAGGCCCAAAATCTGTTCCCTGGTGTTTTTCTGACTGCACAATGTTTGGTCACTGATGTGGGCATGGTGCAAAGAGGCTGTGGCCTGATTTGGCATTCTATGATTTTTTTTTCAGGGGAGAAAAGACCATGGAGTTTTGGAGGGAAATTACCTGATAAAGTTTGCTAAGAAAATGAGGGGTGAAAAATAATGGGATGATCAGCTCCCTGACACAACTTGCTTTTTGTCCATCCATTGGCCAGGCCATCTTTGTTTCTCATATTCAAATAAAAGCATGAGCAGGAATTCATACATGATATGGTTGTCATGTTTGCAAACTCTTCCTCTTTACAGCCATACGATAAGCTTCATTTGTTACTTATATCAAGTTTCTCAACTAAAAGGCCTTACAGTATTAAAAAACAGCCCTCGGTTATAATGCAGGCATTAATGCTAATGACATTAGCCTTGGAATAGGAGTGATTAACAGCTGGTTCTCAATCTGTGTGATCTTAATCATGAGAAAGTAAGCAGTAATGGCTTGTTTAATTACAGTAAACACAGTGTGTCACCCACTATTTAGATATGATTGATTATTGCTAACTTCATTCTCTGCTCAAAATTAGAAGCAAACATTTGAATTCAATCATAAATGCTCAGAATGAACTTTAAGAATGTCAATTTGAGTATAGTAAAATATACTAAAAATAAAAAAATGTCAACAATCTTGAACTGATCAAGGGATGGAGCAAAGCAAGGTTCAATTATATTCAGGTAAAAACCCTTTCAGATAATAATGACCTTAAAGGAAACAAAAATCACAAACCTGCTCAATGAGAAGTGATGGGTCATAGGCCAGGAGTCAAACTTAACTCTGTCTTAGTCCCAACATAGTGGAACATGAAGTCCTCCCACAGCAAATTATCTCCTTGCTTTTCGCCTCCAAGAAAGAACTCAAAACTTTTATTTTTAAATGGGCCTTTGATGACTTTGGTGCCTAACTGAGGTGATTGGGACCTCCCCACCCTCTGTGAGTATGAGTATATATGTGTATACTGTTGGATGGATTCACTGGCCAGCCCTGGAATATTTTCACCAATTTTCCAGAAATATCACATTTAGAATATCCTCTCGAACAATAATATGTATAAAATAACAAATCATCAACAATTGATGTCCCACCACCTATATTCAAAGTGAGCAAAATTCAGTTCTTACCACTAGTCACTTTGATAAATGTGATGATTTAATTAATTATTAATGGTATTCCATAGGATCAAGTAAGATTTTACAATCCAGTATAGGTTTTTCATTGACTTCTAACTTAACTGAAATACACTTAGTTTTACCTGAAATTTCTACAGGGAAACTGCTGGAATAAATCTCAGCATAAACATAATAGTTTAGCCTCATACTATTTATTGACAAGAGTCCAATTGTTTTATTAACTTTAATCTTTCAATTGCCTACTGATACTTAGTCTGAACAATGTCATACAAATTTATCAATGCATCAGAAGGAAGAGTGCTTGGTGGAATAATTGGCAAAATAAATTAGGTGTGAGAAAAGATACATATAATGTAATGATATATGTATAAAAACTGCAAAAACTGAGGATGAGAAAATAATAGAAAGATATAATGTATGTGCAAACCAAAAGTTGAAGGCAAGGACAACAGTATAAAAGTTCAAGGACAACAGTATATATTGGAAATTAAACATGCTTGAGAATAAATTAAATGCTTAGCAAATGATTCAAGACTCAGCAGCAGATTAATCCACCAAGCACCAAGATAGTTATGTTTGACAAAGAAAAGACAGAATGTTTACTAATAATGGGGAAATGGATGAAAAATTCTAAGGCATAAAAATATTTATAGAAATATACTGTAGTAGGAGGTATGGGTGCATATAGCCTGCTGAGTGGAGTAAATATTTGTTGAAAGGAGCAAAGTTGGGTGGATATAAGAACATGCTTTTCTCCACCTTATTCTTTGTAAAAAAAGAATGGAGTATGTCAGAAGAAACATAAAAAGTAAACTGAATGCAGTGGGATTAGTGATTTAAGAACTGCTGTAAAACCAGAAAAGACAAAATCTAAAAGTAATAAATTATTGTAAGTCAAATACAAAAGTGAGAAACCAGCATAAAAAACATATTGAGATACTAGTTTATTTGTACTGAGGAAGTGAATGATGAACAAATTACAAAACAAAACTCAATGTGTCAAGAGGAAGGAGAACACCAAGAAACTCATCTGATGAAGTTGATGAGATCTTTAAAAAATGAGAAGTCGAAAGGACAAGATGCAACATTTAAATTACTGTATGCATATGATGGAATAATAGAAAGCATGGGAAAGATATAGTGAATGGTGCTGGTATGAAATAGAATCCTTATCTCATGCCTGTAATATTTTCCTGCTTACTTTTTTGTGTACGTTGCACAATATTGCTTATCTCAAAAGGGAACTGTGTGATAGGAATCTTTAGTGACTACAGAAATGAAGTGAGCAACCATTTCTTTGTTCATGAAGACTGGATGCACTATAATGCCAATAACACCAAAAACTGATTCTGTATTCAGTCCGTAACCTTTCTCTTGTGATTATTTTGAAGTACAATGCTCATGGCTTAGATATCTATTCTAACTTTTGAATTTATTTGTTTCTTCTCTATTTTCTTTTTGTAGCATCGTGCCTGATGAATAAAATTCAGAGTAATTTAAACACTTGCACACTGTGTATGTCATCTTGCCCAGCTAAGTGTGAATAAATTGGCGAGAAACAGTAATCAACAGGATTTTGAAAGTTGGATTATTATTCAGAGAGAAATAATGCCCAGATATTAAATTACTGTCATTGGTCAATAATGATACTGCTACCCATGACATATCCAATTTCAGCAACCATTCTTTGTATGTTTTAGCCCCCTAATCATCTTTGTTGCTCTTCTCTGTACTCTTTCAAGTGTCTCAACATCTTTTTTATATTATTGTGACCAAAGCTGTGTTAAGCCTGGGTTCCCCAACAAGGGTTAAGGAGACAAGCTAAACAGAATGTGCAGCGTTAGTCAGATAGGCACACAGATAAATGAGTGAAATAAGTTTGTATGTTTGTTAACATACAGTAAAAATAACAGATACGCTTGTGCTATCAAAAATATTGTTTATTCCATTTAGAGTTTATAGCATAGTCAAAATAACAGTCCATTAGTCATGTATCGTTTTAGTCAGTCCATTCAAGGATATTCAGTTAGCAAAGTCCGTGTAGAATATCCAATGTCAGTTCACTTACAATATAAATCAGTCCTTTATCTCTCTCCCGTTCCAGTAGGGGAAAAACACAGTCTTCATCCAGTAATTAGGGATCATCAAGCCAGAGAGAGCAAGCTGCAGTGCCTTGCTTCTTTTATGGTACCCTTAACAACCACTCCCTTAATTACAGTCTTACAGTTAAAGTTACAGACACTTTAACAAATAAACTATGATAACATATTTATTATTTTACCTAAACCAATTAGGGTAAACAATGTTATCCCTAACATTCTCCCCTTTTAGGAAAATATAATAATATAACTATTTACATCTTTAAATCATATTTGTTACAACACTCTTTAAACTTAATTACACTTTGATCTTTTGTAAATTGGTCTGCAATGTTTTCTTCCGTCATGCAGTATTCCAATTTAATTAGCCCATTCTTTACAGATTCTCTAACATTTAAGTATCTTAAATCAGTATGCTTTGATCTAGTTTTTACAGCTATATTAGTAGCTAACTGTATAGCTGCCTGGTTGTCCTCGTACACAATAATGGAATCTTTAACAGTTACACCCATGTATAATAATAACTGTTTGTACAGAATTAAGTCAGTGCATAGTAATGACAGACATGAAAATTCCGCTTCCATTGTGGACAAGCTAATATGCTGTTGTCTGATTGACCTCCATCCTATTAGTGTATTACCAAATAATATAGCCATCCCAGATGTTGATTTTCTAGTGTTTATGTCAGTTGCAAAGCTTGCATCTGCATAGGCACTAAGACTCAAATCACCCTTTGGTTCTTAAAATTCTTTTTAATGATTTCCAATGACATTGATGTGGATCTGAATTAAAACGTGCCAGCTGATTAACACTATAAGCTATATCTGGCCTTGACCAATTGCTTATATATGATAAGCTGCCAATCAAAGATTGATATGTAGACTTATCAAATTTGCGACTTTGAGCAACAGTTTGGCAAACTTCCTGACTCATTGGAGTCTTTGCCGGTTTACAAAGTTCCATTTTATATGTTTTAATTAATTGGCAAATTTTATCTTCTTGAGATATCTTAAAACCATTTTTTGTTTTGTTAATTGTCAATCCTAGATACTTTTTAATTTCACCTAAATGCTTTAATTTTATCTTTTTGGCTAATAATGATATAATCTCATTAGCTTCATTATTAGTCTTAGTTATCAAAGCAATATCATCTGTAAATAATAACAATAATTACACCGTTCCATTATTTTCTCTTTTAAACACACATGGATCTGCTAAACCAGATTTAAAACCTATATTGTTTAATTCTTTCACAATATATTGGTTCCACTCAAAGCCAGATTGTTTCAACCCGTAAAGACTCTTTTTGAGTTTCCAACAATCATTACTATTTACTTTATTGTCTTTTATAATCATTGGCTTTTTCAAATATATAGTGTGCTGCAATGGTGCATGCAAATAAGCAGTTTCTACATCTAAATGGTTAATGACATAGTTTTTCTTAGCTGCCCACACTAAAGCTGCTCTCAAAGATGTTGCTTTAAGACTTGGTGCAAAAACTTCATCATAATCAGATGCAGTTTGATCAAATCCTTGAGCTACTAACCTAGCCTTATGGGTAACAGTCCCATCATTTCCAGTTTTTACTTTAAATATCCATTTGCACCCAATGGATTTTTCTCCTGGAGATAATTTAGCATCTTCATATACTTTCATTACCTTTAATGAATTTAGTTCTTTTTCCATTGCCTTTTGCCAATTTTCCTGATCCTTAGCAGGATTCATCCTAAGTTCATCTATACTAGTTGGAACTTTAGTTACTTGGCAAACTATACTTGCTTGATACCTATCAGGTGGTCTAGTTACACGTGTAGTACGTCTAGGTATTACAGGACTTAAAGGTGGACTTTCATTTACTAACTGTTTTTGATTATCTAACTCTTCCTGATCAACTGTTTCCTCTTGTTCTGGTCCTATTTGCTCTTCGTGGACTTCTTCTTTAATTGGACTCTTCTTATAACTAGTCTGATCTTTCTGCCTTTTGTAGGCTTCAATAATTACTTCATTATTTAAATCTTGCTCTAATCTATTCCATCCTACATGTTCTCGGAATTTTGCACTAGCACTGGTGTAAACTCTAGATGTACCTGGTTCCCAGAATCTATAAGATCTATGATTAGATTTATATCCTACAAAAAATAATCTTTTAGCTGTATTCTGTCCTTTTTGTTTGAGTTGTGTAGGGATATGCACCCATGCTGGTGCTCCAAATGTGTACATGTAACTTAAATCAGGTTTTGTACCATGCCACAGTGTGAATGGTAATTCACCTGTTGTTGAATTAACAACATTATTTAATATATGATTACCACACATTATTGCTTCTCCCCATAAATTGTCAGGTAATCCTGAATCAGACAACATAGTCGTGCCATTGATTGTAGTGTTTGGCTTCGCCTCTCTATAAAGGCATTATGTTGTGGCCTATATAGTGCAGACTTTTTATGTTGAATACCTAACATCTTAAGTCTATTCTGGAATTTATTATTTGTAAATTCTGCACCATTATCTGTTATAAGAGTTACTAATTTCTTTTTAGTTTTCCTTTCTGCAAATTTTATCCAATTAAAGAGTTTTAGTTTTGCTCTTCATTAAATAGCAAAACCCATATCTAGAATAGTGGTCCATTATACTTAATATGTATCGAGCTCCTCCTACACTTGGTTTTTTCGGACCTATTAAATCAGCAAATACTACCTCTAAAGGTTCTTTGGTGGTAAATCCATCAACTCTATTAGCTGGTATGACCCTGCTTTTGCTTTGATTACAGGCAAAGCATTGCAAATACTTATTACAAGGTTTCAAACTTATTCCCTTAGATAATTCAACAGTTTTCTTAAGCATTTTAAAATTTAAATGCCCTAGCCTTCGGTGTAACAAGTGAATACATTCATCATGAGGTTTCTTATTATCATAAACCATGTTAGCCACCTCTAAACCATTATCATTTAACACATATAATTCACCTCTTAAAGATGCAGTAATTTTCTTATCTTCTTTTTCAATTATGTAGTTATCTCCTTTAAAGGTAACTACATATCCTAGTTTAACCAAAATTCTAACTGAAATTAAATTAAACTTAAGTTGTGGTACATATAACATTTTTACATTCTCTTTTATGAAAGAACAATATGCTACACCTTGACCTTTAGCTTTCAGTTTCCAGCCATTGGCTAACGATATCTGCTGTGTACTCTTGGACATTTTAATAAAATTTTTGTTATCATTTGTTATACAGTGGGATGCTCCACTGTCAACCACCCATAAATTATTTTTTACAGCTCCGTTAGTATACATGACTAACTCTAAATTTTTATTTATCTTTTGATGACTTTTAAAATTCTGGCCAGCGTTCTGGCGCTTTGCTTTTTTACAAAATCTTGCCAAATGTCCTCTTCCTCCACAATTAAAACACTTTTTAATTGCGTATGCAGTAGGAGATTCATTATCTTCTTTTTGAGGTTGCTCCCTCCTTAACTGATCTCTTTCAAGTCTTCTTCTTGCCTCTTCAATCAATCTGCCAATTATATCAGTTAAAGTTAAACTTTCCTTTGGCAAAATTTCAAGGGAAGTGACGTAGTTATTATAACTTATATCTAGTGATGATAGAATTATGTAGACTTATTTTCAGAGAAAATAAGCTCTTTCTCGTGCAGTTCTTGAAAAATGCTTTTTATAGAATTCAAATGACTCAGCATATCACCATTCGTCTGGAGATGCGTCCTGAAAAGCTTCCGTGTTAGATTTATGTGAGCACCAACGTTATCTCGGACATAAATCCTCCTCAGCTTCTGCCAACACCCAACAGCTGTTTGCTCTCCGTGGATATGAACAAGTTGCTGGTCAGTTAATGTTAATCCTATTATGCAAATAGCTTGTTCATTTTTCTGCATAAAATCTTTTATCTTTAGTCTATCTTCCTCAATCTCTGGATCCCATTCCTTTACATTTGGTGGGTTTTCAATTATGTTCCACAGACCTTCTCTTCATAGAAGTAGACTAGATTTCATAGACCATGATACATAGTTTGTTCCATCCAGCTTGGATATAAGGGACAAACTTTGTAGATTGACTTGTGCCATGTTTTCTTATATGGATATAAAGCTATAATTAATAAAACACAGCTGTCTCTTTACTGTAATGTTTAACAACACAAACTCTCACTTTTTACATAAATCTGTTTTATCCTAGTTAAACTGACTTTGCAGCCTCTGGCCCCATAACCAGTTTTAAGCCTGGGCCCATAACCAGTGTTAAGCCTGGGTTCCCCAACCAGGGTTAAGGAGACAAGCTAAACAGAATGTGCAGCGTTAGTCAGATAGGCACACAGATAAATGAGTGAAATAAGCTTGCATGTTTGTTAACATACAATAAAAATAACAGATACGCTTGTGCTATCAAAAATATAGTTTATTCCATTTAGAGTTTATAGCATAGTCAAAATAACAGTCTATTAGTCATGTATCATTTTAGTCAGTCCATTCAAGGATATTCAGTTAGCAAAGTCCGTGTAGAATATCCAATGTCAGTTCACTTACAATATAAATCAGTCCTTTATCTCTCTCCCATTCCAGTAGGGGAAAAACACAGTCTTCATCCAGTAATTAGGGATCATCAAGCCAGGGAGAGCAAGCTGCAGTGCCTTGCTTCTTTTATGGTGCCTTTAACAACCACTCCCTTAATTACAGTCTTACAGTTAAAGTTACAGACACTTTAACAAATAAACTATGATAACATATTTATTATTTTACCTAAACCAGTTAGGGTAAACAATGTTATCCCTAACAAGCTGGATGCAGCATTCTACATGTGGTCTTACCAAGGCATTGTAAATGGTACTAACCATTGACATAACATAATCTTGAATCTATCTCTCTGTTAATGCTGGCTTCAAGGAAGGGGAAGAATGTCCAGCCAAATGCTTGGTCATGCTACATGGTACCTGTAATTTACCAGTAGTCTTCCAGCATTTCAACAACATTATTTTCAGGAAACCAATTTCTTAATCATCCTTCTTTATTCCAAGATATCACCCTTGTCAAAAATCCTTTAGTATTTCTGAAAGCACTGTCTGTATGCCAAGGTGTAAATGAATACCTGCTACTCTACCAACAAAATACCATACCTAGATCCAAATATTGCCCCTCACCAAGTTTGCCCACTAAAGCAATCTATATACCACTGTTTACCCCATATACAGCATCTACTGTTTAATACCAGCTTGCTTATTCTATTCATCTGGTTCCTTATCCACTCTCCCAGGCAGGAAGTCCCTGCATGCAATGGAATATAATCCTGACTCCCAGGAAGGAGGTTATACGCTTCACAGCAACAAGACACACTGAAGTTTTGATATGTTGGGGGAAGAGAGATAAGACGGCTGTTCTCTAAGAGTTTTCAGAGTATATGTTTAAAAGTTAAGTAGTTTGCTTTAGTTTGGCAAGCAAGCGAGGAACAATAAATGAAATTACTTAGAGGAGCCTCTACATGTTTTTCTTGGGTTTTGGAGTATAATGCTGCATTTTGCAATAATGAGTGACTCAAGAATAAGCAGCAAACACACCTGAACTTGGCTGCCTCTTCATAGGTGCTGGCTGTGCAAACAAAGCTGTAGCTGTGTACATCAGCAGGGAGGGGATTTAAACAGCAGATAGTCTTCAGTATTTGGATCTTCTCACAATGTCTGCATTCAGATGACATTTATCCTAGTTTCTAAAGGTGGACCATGGAAAAAGGCAAGATCCAACATTATTCTCTAATTAGTTTATGTCTATGGAGATTCTCAGTCATCCAGGTCATGGTTGTCCCAAAGGTGCTTTTTCAAGAGACAACTGAACTTTCTAGTTTTTCTTTGAATATGTTTTGCTTCTCATCCAAGAAGCTTCTTCCACTCTGACTGGATAGTGGGGAATAGAAGGATTTATTCTCCTAGCAGACAACTGATCCATGATTGCTTCTTTACTGTATAATATTTACAGATAACAGATAATCAGAGTTGGAAGGGACCTTCTAGGTCATCTAGTCCAACCCCCCACCCAAGTGGGAGACTCTACACTATTTCTAACAAATGGCAGTCCAATCTCTTCTTGAAAGTCTCAAGTGATGGCGCTCCCACAATTTCTGAGGGCAAGCTTGGTTGGTTGTTCTCACTGTCAGAAAGTTTCTCCTTATTTCCAGGTTAAATCTCTCCTTGTTCAGTTTCCATCCATTATTCCTTGTCTGGCCTACAGGCATTTTAGAAAATAGCTTGACCCCTTCCTCCCTGTGGCATCCCCTCAAATATTGGAAGACCGCTATAATGTCTCCCCTGGTCCTTCTCTTTGCTAGACAAGACAAGCCCAGTTCCTGCAACCATTCATTATATGTTTTAGCCTCCATTCCCCTAAACATCCTGGTTACTCTTTTCTGTACTTTTCTAGAGTCTCAACATCTTTTTTATAATGTGGTGATCAAAACTGGATGCAGTACTCTAGGTGTGGTCTTACTAAGGCTTGATAGAGTAGTATTAGTACTTCCCTTGATCTTGATGGTATCCCTCTGTTAATACAACTTAGGATTGCATTAGCTTTTTTTGGCTGCTGCTGCATACTGCTGGCTCATATTTAGCTGGTTGTCCACTAAGACTCCAAGATCCCTCTCACAGTTACTGCTATTGAGCCTGGTTTCACCCAGTCTATATGTGTACTTTTGGTTTTTCTTGCCTAAGTGTAGGACTTGACTTTTCTCTACATTGAATTTCATTTTGTTAGATACGGCCCAGTGTTCTAGTCTGTCAAGATCCATCTGGATCTTGAGCCTATCTTCTTGGGTGCTAGCTATTCCTGCCAGCTTAGTATCATCTGCAAATTTGGTAAGTTCCCCTTCTATTTCCTCATTTAAGTTGTTAATGAAGATATTGAAGAGTACTGGGCCTAAGACAGAACCTTGTGGCACCCCACTGCTTACTTCCCTCCATGTAGACTTAGACCCATTAAGGACTACTCGTTGAGTACTGTTTGCCAGCCAGTTGCGAGTCCATCTAGTAGTGGTGCTATCTATTCCACTTTTTTCTAGCTTACGAAGAAGTAGGTTGTGGTCTACTTTGTTGAATGCCTTGCTGAAATCTAAATATATTATGTCCACAGTATTTTGCTGGTCTACTAATTTAGTCACTGTGTTGAAGAATGAAATAAGATTGGTTTGGCATGATCTGTTTTTAACAAACTCGTGCTGACAGCTAGTTATTACTTTACTTGTTTCTAGATGTTGGCAGATCTGTTTTTTATTATCTTTTCCAGTATCTTCCCGGGTATTGATGTTAGGCTGATTGGTCTATAGTTTCCTGGGTCTGTTTTTTTTTTTCCTTTTTTTGAAGATGGGAACCACATCAGCTCTTTTCCAGTCCTCTGGTAGTTCCCTGGTGCTCCAGGATTTTTGAAAGATATGGTGCAGTGGTTCTGAGATGACCTCTGCCAGCTCCTTTAAAACTCTGGGATGTAATCCATCAGGCCCCCGGTGATTTTTTTCATCAACTGATCATTTGCATTCTTTTAGAGAGTTGTTAAGGCCACCTGGAGGTTTATCTGTATCATCAGGGTCACTTGAGATGTGCAAATGGGTGTAGAGCCTTCTTGGAACTGTTGAAAGGACTATGTTGTAGACTTGAGATAGATGATGTTGTTGATAGAGGGCCACTCAATTTTGACATAGAGGGCCTCTTTGACCCCTCTTTCAAAACAGCAGTCCTCTCTGTCCAAAATGTGGATTTTGCTGCTTTTAAAAGAGTGGCCTTTGTCTTTTAAATGCAAATAGACTGATGAATCTAGTCTTGATGGGTAGGTTTGTTTGTTTGTTTGTTTGACAATCCAGTCAGAGCTGAAGAAGTTTCTTGGATGAGAAATTAAACATCTTTGAACAAAAACTGGAAAATCTAGTTGCCTCTTGAAAAAGCACCTTTGTGACTAACTAGCTTATCTTTCTCTAGCCTCATATCCTCCAGATATATTGGGACTCTTAACTGCCAGAATTTGTAGCTGGTAAAGTTTAATCTACTGTTTTCTATTTTTTTTATTAGTGAAATATATAAAAAGTAATACAACAGTAAGAGCAGAGTAAAACATTCATACAAACAGCCATTAAAGAACTAAAACTTAAGAAAAAGAAAAGAAATGTATTCATGTAATATTAATATAAAACTAGCTCAACCATTTAATATATTAATTCTACTTTATATCATATAAAAGTCTTTGCTTTATCTTAAGTTTACAATAAAATTTTTTACAAGCATTGATAAGTGTGTATGTCTTGAATTCATTAAATGCTTAACATTCTCTTCCTCTACATAATTTTCTTTGCTGAACCTCCATACAACAGAGCCAGTATTTTTCATAAAAGTCAAATATCATGTTTTGGCATAATTCCTTATCATATTTACCTCTTTAATTACTATATTTTTCTCCAAAGCTATACAGGTAGTCCTTGACTTACAGCTATTCGTTTAGTGACTGCTCAAAGTTACAGTAGCACTGGAAAAAGTGACTTATCCTATTCTTACCCTTACAACATTACATTCTCTCCATAGTCGCATGATCAAAATTCAGGCAGTTGATAACTGGCATTATTTACAATAGTTGCACAGTCCTGGGTCATGTTGACACCTTTTGTAACTTCTCAATTTTGGGTTCAATTGTGGTTATATATTGGGGACTACCTGTATTAATTAGTGTACTACACTAAACCCCTTGAAAAAGAACCTAAATGGGCATGATCAAATCAATGGCTCATACAAATCTTTTATCTTTTTCTGATATGTATTATAAGTTGCAACCCATTTTCTGGGCATCAAATTGCGGAACACTATTTCAATTTGATAATAGTACTAAACTGACATCATTACAATGAAGATCTTTTTGTTAAAATGAAAATTTCTCCTTTACACTTTACATATAAGAAATGCATAGCTAAGCTTTTTTTTTCCTAGTTTAGTTTTTAGACTCAATCATAGCTTAATCTGAAAAAAAAATCAGATATTTTGAAACTGGTTGTGGATTGTTTACATTGTATTCTCAGGGGTTTCTTCACATACTTCATATAAAAATGGTGCCTTGAGCATTTATTAGCAGTTTGCCCAGTTTGTAAATCAAACAATAACTCATTTGTTTCTATCTTACAGCTTTCTTGAATTCATAAAGCTTTCACATCTTAGTTTTTATCAACACCAGAAACACAGAAATTGCAGTACTTAAAACAGAAATGCAATATATTTCATTATGGTTGAAAAGTCTATGCCTTGTCATACCTTTTCTCTGTTGTAACAATACAAAAAAATAGCATGCTTTTAGAAGAGAAAGTAATATAAGTCTATTCTTGTGCAAATAATGCTAATTAGTGTTTGAAGGACACAACAGCTCAGTGAACTGTGTCATATTTATAGACAAATTGACATTAAAATCTATATACAGAAGCCTGATGATGGCAGATGAGATTCTGCCAAAACGTTGCTACAGCTTTAAAAGCACAACTATAATGACGTGGAAAAATACCCAAACAAAGCTGAATACCATACATATAAATACCCGCAAAAACTTAAGAAAATATCTGTATCTGTATCATATCTATATCATATCTATCTATCTATCTATCTATCTATCTATCTATCTATCTATCTATCTATCTATCTATCTATCTATCTATCTATCTATCTATCTATCTATCTATCCCCTCTGATCTTCAGCCAATTTAACAAATACAGGCTGAGGATGGCTTCCTATTTTTACACTCTAACCATTCCCAAGTATAGAAGAGCTTTCTCCCTAGCTCGCTTTGTTTTGCCCTCAGCACTACTGGATGGGCAATTTAAGAGGCTCCTGATTAATGAGCGGCTATGCCTCTGTGACAGAGCTGTGGTTGAAACTGTGGAGCATGTCCTTTTATATTGTCCTATGTATAATGCAGGCAGATCTAAGTTACTGTCTCTCCTTGAAACAGACCCCTCTAGACCCAATGTTAGTAATTTGTTCTTATATTGTCTAGGGGATGGCTCCTCATACATCACTTCTCAGGTTTCCAATTTTTTTTTAAGAGCTGTAACCATCAGAGGAGAACATTGTAATTCCCCTTAGTCAAGTTTTTGGTGACCAATTGTTCATGATTAATTTTCCCATGTTCTTCTTTTGTTGTACTTGTGCTTTGGTCTGTGACTGCAAATAAAGTATCATCATCATCATCATCAATAATAATAATAATAATAATAATAATAATAATAATAATAATAATAATAATAATAATAATAATAATAATATTAATAATAATAATAATCCAGATATGGATTTTTTTGCATTAAATGTAAGCAAATAAGTTGGTTTTGAAGCAAATAAGAGTGTGTTTGATGGAATGATATAACCAATACTGACATGAACTGCATTTGACTCAAACAACTGTAACTAAACCATGATCCTTGCTTGCTGCTATCTATCTATTCACTAGCTTGTAATCAGAATTAGAAAAAGAAAACAACATCATATATTAATGGAGAATGCTTCTTTAAAAAGAATTAATGGTCATGAATTCATGGCAAACATCCTAATAAAATCTAGAATTTTTCCTTCTATAGCCATTGGAATGATGCTAAGTTGCACATTGTAATACACAATGAGCACAGGATACAACAGTGTTCTCTTAAACTTTGTACAACAGTGTTTTAATATGAAACAAGCTCTTGGATGTTATAGAAAAGTATGTAGATAACAAGATGTTTTCCCTGTCTACGGCTCCTGACAGGGATAGATTTAAAATAACTAGTAATTAAGTCAACAATAAACCAATTTGACTTTTGATGAATTAATGAGTGTGATAATACATAAACTATTTAGATGCGCAAAATCAGCATATTAGCAACTATCTCAGACCCCAACTGCAGTCACAATGGTGATTAAAAAGCAATTCTGGGTTCATTGCCACCATTTATGACCTTTGCAGCATCTCTGTCATGTGTCCATCATTATAGCCATTTAGCATGCATTGTCCTGTGCTTAGTCTTTTTTGTTTGTTTGCCTCCTCGCAGAGTTGCTTTTCTCTACAGTGCATCGCTTCCCCAAAAAAGTGCTAGCAAAAAGTGAACAAATTCTTGGACATCAATTGAAGAGCTATGCTGGCACAGTGGTTAGAATGCAGTATTGTAGGCTAATTCTGCTGACTGTCAGCAGTTCGATCCTGGCAGGATCAAGATTGACTCAGCCTTCCATCCTTTCAAGGTGAGTAAAATGAGGATCCAGATTGTTGGGGGCAACATACTGACTCTGAAAACCGCTGTAAAGCATTGTGAAGTGGTATATACCATTAAATCTACATGCGATTGATATTAAGGTATTAATTGCTGTAGTTGGATCACAGTTGCTGCCTGAAATATGTAAGTCCCAAATCAGTTTCAAATATGGGTAGTCCTTGACATACTGCAGTACCAGTACAGAGGGACTGGGGAAGGGCATGCAGATAGGGGAAACTCAAGTCCCAGATTGTGATCACATGAACATTAGAATGCTGAAAGGTCTGGAACACCAAAGATCTGTTGGAACCACCATTGTCTAGCACCGTCAAAATTTTAAATGGCTGCAGGTTAATGACTACCTATACAGGGCTTTTTCTGCTGCCTATGAGACTTGCAATGAGCATGCTGGGCAAACAGCACTCTCCTCTGATTGTGTATATATCCCTGCTCTTGCAATCTGTTCCTTTACAATTAATGCAAATACAAATATTAATTTCTCTCTTTCTAATTATTCCAGCACTGGGGTGAGCATTCCAAAGAGCAGAGGAGAAGGGCAAAGATTTAATTTTATACCAGGCTTCCTCATGAGTCAAATTCTGGAAACTTATCCCCCTTCCCTTCCCTTCCCTTTGGGCTCACTCAGGTGTTTGGGCTCCTATCGTTCTAAGGTTAGAAAGCTGAAGTAAATTAGTTAGCACAATTATGATCACATTATTTTTCACTTATTTTTATGTATTTATTTATTAAATTTGCATTGCCACCTATTTGCCATGGTGACTCCAGGCAGCTTACAACATATAAAACCACAATTTAAAACAATAAAGCTTAGTTACTTTTTCACTTAATGACTCAGTTATTATCCCAATTGCAATTACTAAAAGAAGGCTACCTGTGGACTTCCTTTCATCTGGGATTTATGCTTTTAAATTAAAAAAAACACTAACATATTTTTATACCTAGGATGTTTGAAAGGTCTTTTATAATAAATAGAAAATTCTTTACAAACAATTTATTAATAAATGGGCCCATTCAAAAATATAAAAACCTCCATTTTATTTAAGCACCTATCTAACAGTACAGGAGAATAATAATAGAATAGAACAGAATAAAATAGAATAGAATAGAATATTTTATTGGCCAAGTGTGATTGGACACACAAGGAATTTGTCTTGGTGTAAATATTCTCAGTATACATAAAGAAAAGGTACATTAGTTAAGAATCAAGAATCATAATGTACAATACTTAATGATAGTCATAGAGTACAATCAACAATCAAACCATCAACACTTTTAAAACACAGTACAATTGGTAGTTTGAGATGTCCATGAAAATACTGTAATAGCTTTAATGAAAATGGTTTAGCTTGACAAGATTTTTTCCCAATAAAAACCTCTTAAAATGAATATTCCTTGTCAAAACAACAGAAGAGGTAACAATGAAATAGGATAGAGATGGAATATTTAAAAACTAGTAAGAAGTTAAAAGAGTATTAAAAGCAGTTTTATAGTGTAACTCAAAACACAAGTGAAAAACAAATAGCAAGAGTGTTTGGCTCTACATAGATTAATAGAAAAATTAAAAACAGAGCATTCACATGATCTATAAGTAGTTAATTCTATTTAAATTAAATGGAATTGAACAAATCTGAGTAAAAACTATACAGATAAGTTATTTTAAATTAGATTTATTTCCAAGACAAGATCTTGTAGATTTGAGCTAAAGCAAAATCAGATGGGCATCTAACCTTCCTCACATTCTAACGTAGCAAAACATTGCAACTAATATAACAGAATGCCAATGAATATCAGACCTTTGGAGATAATGAAGCCAAAACAGCTTGCAGTGAATTTATTCAGATCAGCTGAATAATCCGGTCCAAAAGGATTCAGGATGATTTTCTGAATACACTCTTTAATATATTTTCCAACAGAGTTGTCCCCGTCATGTACTAAAGCAGGCAGGTTTGACCCATGGCCTGCTGGCAGCATGTGACAGATGGTAATGCTGTCCCACAAAATAACAAGCTTCCTTTTTATTATTTGTATACATTAACTACATTATATATTTTATATGTGGCCCAAAACAATTTCTCTTCACTCAATGCAGCCCAGGCAAGCCAAAAGGTTGGACAATCATATGTTAAAGGGAAGCGGTATTCGAAAGTTCAGTGGGGTCCATTTCTAGTTGTTCTACTCAGCAGATAGTGTTATATAGCTGTATTACTTCTGAAATTTATATTGGCATGTTGAGCATTATATATGTTATTTTCTTCCAAAGAATATTTATTGTGTCATTAACCTGCGATGGTACACAAAATGCATTATTCTTCTCTGATCAGCTTATAGTACATAATGTACCGCATGTATAATGAATGCAAGCACAAAATAATTAAGGTACAAAGAAAAGGAATAGCTCTAATGTGTAAGCTCCTACATTTAAAAGTAGATGCTTTTCAGATGTTTTATGGAAATGATACGCGACAAAGGTTACAACTGGTAGGCAGAGGCATGGATGGGTATTAAGTTCCTGTAGCTGACTATGGTAAACCGGTATCATTTTCTGACCTTGTTGATTTATGACAGGTGTGATGGAATATATGAATTACTTTTGGGAAAAAGATGCTGCCTAGGAAACAATGAGATAAGAAGGTCAGGAGCCACAGTCACTTAACAATCAGAAAAACAAACTTAGGAAGGACCCACCCTAATGGATCAAGTGATTAAAAATAGGGGCTGGGAAGTTTGTACCTTCAGACTTGCAATGTGACCATAATTAAGCACACACTTAATCCAAACAACACTCTTTTTATTTCAATGCTGGGAATTATGTTCATTCCCAGCCCGTAATGAGTCCCAAACAGTCTCTTGAAATAAGCATTCACCTTTATCTCCTTTGAGTTGTTGCCAACAACTAAAGTGCCAAATTAATTGTAAAAAAAACAAACTGAGTGCAAAATCCACATAGAGCTTCAAGATTTAATCTGAACAGAGCAAACAACATTGCTTCCTGCAAAGGTTCCTGTCCCTTTGCTCCTCCTTTATATCTTATGGGAGGGACAATCAACTCCAAGCCTTCCTCCTGATTCACCCCTTTTGTCTTAACTGTTCTTGCCTTCTGGAAACTCTGCGCACACGTGCACTGGGAACAGGCTCTCCTTGTTCCTCTGCCTCGCTGCTGTCAGATTCTGGAGGCTCCGGATTCAGCACATAACTCCCAGATGGCCCTGGCCCCATCTCTGTATCAGATGTAGGATCCTTGTCTGAGTCCTCCTGAGACTCCTGGACTGGTCCCTGTTCTTCCCCACTGTCCAACACTGCTGCCATCTCCACAGGCTGCTGGCAGACCACAACATGCAAGAAGGATGTTGTTAGGAATCTGCTCACCAATTAGTTGGGTTGGAAATATATAAACCAACAATGTACATTTGTAGCTTTAAGACAAAATCACTACATTGATTTATACTATATTCCGATTGGTTGATTATATTGTAAATTACCATAAGAGGGAGCCAGGGATCATAGCTTGCTCTCTCTGATATTCTGTCTCTCTGACATTCTGTTTCTCTGACATTCTGTTACTATCTAAGATTCTCTGTTGTATTTATGCTGTGCTGATACTTTGATTTCTTTGTTTACTATAAATGACAAAGGCAACCAGTAAGAAGACTTTGCAATTGGATATTCTTTGAACTGTTAAACGTATATGACTTGGACTGTATATTGGACTGTGCTATTTCTTAAAGTAAACTTTAACTCAATTAAGTATATATGTGTGTGGCTGAATAATTATTCATAACTACTCTAATAAACATTCCTGTGTGCATATCCTTGTTACTCAAGGGTTATTCTGTACATATCATAACAGATATCACCCATCCCAGATAAATCAGCTGGGACCCATGACTAGATGAATGTATAACTTTATTCTAAATCTACATTAACAGAATCTTACAAGTCTGAAGGCACAAACTGGCTTGGGGCCCCAATAGGAGCATTCCACACTGGAGATAGTTAGTGGTCTAAGAAGATTCTACCTCCAACCTGTTTATTGGTTCCCAGTTTACCCAGGTTTTTTTTGTTAACTTTTAATGTTCAGTGTTTCAACTTTTTAATATTTAATATTTCTGTTTTATGACATAAGCCACTCAAGAGTCACTCAACAGTGAAATGGACTGCATATAAATTGAATAAGTAAATATTCCAGAAGGTATTACAAAGCTCAGGAAGAGTGGAAAAGAGTGCCATATCTAGAACAGCTACTGTACACAATAGCAATAGCACTTAAGACTTATATACCGCATCATAGTGCTTTTTACAGCCCTCTCTAAGCCATTTACAGCATCAGCATATTGCCCCCAACAATCTGGGTCCTCATTTTATCGACCTCGGAAGATAATAAAGGGTTGGAGGTCACAACTTTAGAATCAGGACAGAGCTTAATAGAAATAATTAAGATTCCTTGAAGACCAGTAAAGCAAAGTTCATGCCCAGGCTGACTGAGGAATTCTGGGAGTTGAAATACATACAACTTAAAGTTGCTGGAAATGAGAAACACTGCATTAATTATTGCACACATCGAATGCACATCACATACAGGAGACATCTAGAATAATCTTTTCCCACTTTTGTGTATTTGTGTACAATGTTTTACAACTGTGGCAAATCAATACATTTTTTTTTCACTAACACCATTATAGATACTTTATTTTCAGACATGTTACCAAGGTACCAGCTGATCTGAAACTACCCTGAATACAGTTGTTCTAACTAGTAGACACATATATTTTCTAAAAAGAGATGAAAGAAGTGTTTTTTCTTCAATTACACTATTGTTTTAATTACTATGTTTAATTACTATGTTGGGAGTAAGAAATCCATCACTGTGACATCTCATCCAATTAATTCTATTCTACTTGGTAGCAATTAGTGCTGAACAGCTTAGCTCTCACAAGAAAGAAAATACTCGCATTGAGAAGAATTTCTATGGATTTTCTGAAGATTGTAAACATTCTGAATTATTTAAGATGCAAACAAAACCCTTTCGAAAATTGGAGAAGTGGACAAAGGAAATAGCATAAGTTCCACTGCGCAAGTTGAGGCACAAAAATAACATTTCTGAAATTCTAATGTTGCATATCTTTCTTTTTGACAAATGCATACTTCCCTACCATACAGTAAATGAGCATAACATTGCTTTGTAAAGCTATAATAAAAAGGAGTCACATAAGAATGAATTGTAATGTTCAGAACCCTCATATTTACTAGCATTATCAGGTGTCAGCCAAATCTAGATTATTATCATCATTAAAGCAGGAATTGGCATGTCCAATTAATTCATATGTTAGGAATCTGAACCAAAATCTAGGCACTGCATTTCAATCAACCCAAAAAATGAACATGTTTAGATTACTGCTGTAGATTGGGCCAAAATAGTGTGCCAGGCATTTGTCCATTCACATGACAATAATACCTAAATAGTTTCTCTCTGCATCAAATATAGTTTTGAGAGAAATTTATTCTGCCATAATGAAAGGTGCCCTTCAAAACTACCTCCAGGGTGATGTGTTCCTCCATTACTCCTAAGTGAGAAATTTGCTTAAGGCTGATTTCTGCCTGTAGGGCAATCTACTGCCATTCTTCCTTGGGTAAACAAGAACAAATAATGCCTGAAATAACTCATAATGCATCTATAAAATGAATTATACTACTGCATTTTTATTAATGTGAAAAAAGTACTAGTTTGACTACAGCACAGGTGTTAAACTCACCACATCATGTTGATATTTCACAACATTTTCACCATTCGTGGAGCTGGCACATAATGCATCTGGCCTGTGGGCTGCCAGTTTGACAGCCCTGGACAACAATAGTACTCAGACTTATATACTGCTTCATAGTGCTTTACAGCCATCTCTAAGTGGTTTACAAAGTCAGCACATTGCCTCCAATAATCTGGGTCCTCATTTTACCAAGCTTGGAAGGATGGAAGGCTGAGAACCTAGAATCAAACTCCTGGCAGTGAGTAGAATTAACCTGAAATATTGTATTTGGACCACTGAGCCATCATGGTTCTTGACTATGCTAAGTCTCTTCTTTTAAAAGTCTCTCACTCAATTCTGCAGTTTCAAGCTTTAGGACATCAGGAGAAATGATTATCAAAGGAAGGTAGGGGCCTTTCCCCAACACAGCAGACACTGGGAAAACCATGTCAGACCATTGTTATGGCCGTCAGAATGGGATTCATTATTGTTCTCCTGGGAGGATCTCTCAATAAACATTTTGCTAATCATCTGCAGTGCTCTGGCTAAGAAAATGGAGTAACACTAATAAGATTGAGCGTGGTATATTGTGTTTGGATATGATAAGAACTGAGTAAGTTCACATGATATTGATGAGATGAGAAGATCCCCTTTCCTTATTGGGAACCTTGTGGCAGACAATTCTGTAGTAACCTTTAGGACAGGAATCAGTGCATAATTTATTGTTTGTTTCCTTGCTTGTTTGTTTACAGGGATGTATATGCCATTCCTAAACCTAGAGACTCTGAGCAGGTTTCTTGGTGATGCGATGGCTAGGTGGAAGGACCATAAATTGTCAGAAAAGATGTTCAAGAACCAGTGAGCTGAAACCAGCCAGCTATGCCCTGGTTTGCCTTTACCTATAAATGTAAAATCCTGACAATCCTGGATTTTTGCTCATCAGGTAAACTGGGAAATTTATGAGACTAGATGCCCAACACTGATTGAGGACCGGAACCCTATGCTGTTCTTATAATGCTATATAATCAAGAAACTTGGGATGCTTTTCCAAAAATCAAACCATAGTGTCACACCTCCTTATACCAAATTTGCCCCTTACCCCAGGACCTCTGGCATTGCAGGTGGCATTGTCATCAATTTCCATTTATAATTTCCAATCAGCATTGTTACATAGCACTTGGTTGGAGTATCAAATCTATATTGTATATACCTTATTTAATATTTCAAATTGTTAACATTTTAAAAATAATTCAGGGTTTTGTCATATCTGTCTATGTCTATGTCTATCTATATCGATATCTATATGCCATTTTATGTTTCTCCTTAGAGTTGGACTTGAGATTATGAACTTTGTTAAATTACCAATGATAACTAGAAGTACCACTTCAAAGGAATAAAAATCATGTATTTGAGGCAATCATTCAGTTTATTTTCCTAGCAATGGTTTTCAGTAATAACAAAACTGTCATAGAATGATAAATGCTACCACTTAACCTTAACTATCATACTTCCTATGAGGCAAAATATTTTAACATACAATAATTTCCTCAACCCAACTAATATCTACATAGAAGTTGCAAGGTTCAACAATGTTAAATTCAGGTTAATAACGTTATATTGAAGTCCTGGGTTTATTTATTCAAAACTTTCCCAGGTACCTATCATTCTTACAGCATATTCTGTGATTTCATTAGTGATGTATCTTTTGAAGTTTTAATCAATATATCTCTGAATATGAACATGAATTTCACTCAGATTTTATAAGAGAACTCACCATACCACCACCAGGGGGCATTTTGTTCTGATACTTCCCATTTCCCTCTGAAACTAAAAACAAGACTTTAACTTCAGAAATAAAAATGTAATTAAGGATTGCCTCTTTATTATCATTATCTTATGCATTTGCCTCTACATCAAAAGACATGAAATAGGTATTGATGAGAGATATAGCATGGGCATATTCTTTAATGTACACTTTAAGGTTAGAAGAAAGGAGACTGTGAGTTCTAGTCCTGCCTTAAGCATGAAAGCCAGCTGTATGATTTTGGACCAATCTCTCTCAGTCCAGCCCACCTCAGAGAATTGCTAGACAGTATATTCTAGAGCAGTGCAGTAGCCTAGAGCTGGAGCTCTCACCTCACAATCAGGGGACTGTGACCCAAAAGTGCTTTTTCAAAAGGCAACTGGACAGTATTTTTTCTTGAAGATGTTTCACTTCTCATCCAAGAAGCTTCTTCAGTTCTGTTTCTTCAGAACTGAAGAAGCTTCTTGGATGAGAAGTGAAACATCTTCAAAGAAAAACAAAGCATTTTTAGAAAGCATCTTTCAGACAATCATGATCTGGATGATTGAAAATCTCCATAGGCAAGAGGCTGTGAGTTCAGATATTTCTCTCTTTGGACAGAATGAATAATTGTCTGCTGTGAACTCTGCCTAGACCTCAGGAAGGGCATCAGCCAGTAAATTCAAGCTCCATCCAGTTGTCCCAACTCCACTCCAATGCAAGGGATTACAGGATCTTTAAAAGTAAGTATGTGTGTGTGTGTGTGTGTCTAATACGATTGCCCAAACCATAACAAAAGAAATACTTTTAATTCTTCATAAAATCACACTTAGAAATATTAAGCTATTAAAAGCTAGTACCTATTAAAATAATCAATATTGTCCTGACAATTTACTTCCAAAAAAGATTATTAAAAACATAGAGATTTAGTGAAATGTCCAATACATTTTGAGAACATAGGTGGGTATTAGGTACTTCTAAACTTGGTTCTTTGTTACAGTTAGTTGTTCCTTGATTCTTTACTGTAATTGGCTTAGAATTTGTCCTATACAATGTTGGTAGCAATCTTGGTAATCTTTTATGATGCCATTTTTTCTGTCTCTTTCTATTAGGTGAATATACATAATTATACATTATGTCATTTCCCTACATTGATGTTGGCATAATATATTTAAAATTATTAACATTATTGCGGTATCTGCCATCCCGCATCTGATGGGCGGCTCATGAAAGGGAGCGAAGGGAAGAGAAACGACAGGAAGCGAAGTTTCCTCTTGATGAGCGCGCCCCGAATGTCTTGGCACACGCTCTTTTATTGTGCTTTTTTACAAGAAAATGATTTAATCAAAGCTCAAGTCAAACATGGTAATCTCATCAGGATGTGCATGTTTACAAAGCTGCATACCGGACAGATTATTTACAATGTGGATAAGCTTATTAACAACCGTCTAGCTCCTTGTCCCTTGTACATGCCTTGCAAAGGTCACTGAAGAGACAGAAGTTAATGATTACACGTGAATGATACAATGTTGCAAACACATGAATGATACATAGTTGCAATGATACATAGTTGCAATGATACATAGTTACAACACATTATATTATTTAAATTGTTTAGAATATTGAGAAATGAACAATAAAAATATTCTATCAGTGCAATTTAGGATGACACTGTTACAAGCACAGAATAATTTTTATTTTTCATCTAAAATTGAGTATAAAAAGAACCATTACAACTGAAATCAAAATAATTATTACAGATTTTCAATTTAAGATGAAAGTCTCCCTTGCATTGTTATCTTGTATTGTTAACTAAAGTGTGGGTCTGTGTGCATAAAACCTGTTATTAAAAGTAAAAACAAACAGTTGAAATTTAACAATTACCCCAAAAAGGGAAACAAAAATAATAATTAAAAAAATAACTAATTCCTTTTTTTTTTTCTTGCTGGGGTGTGCAATCATTTGATTGTCACACATTTCTTTGCAGCCCAAACAAATATTCCACACTGTCTAGTAGCAAAGCTGGAAGCAGCCCTCCAAATTCAGACTTTCTCCATGAAAACAACGTGACATCAGACTAATTGTTATCACCAAAGCACTAACTAAACTTTATCTGCAGCACTTATGATTATCCTTCACCCTGAACCCAGAAAACTTCAAAGGAAGCTGGTTGGCCTGGGAGCAGGATTTAATTTCCTGTGCCCCCTAGTTTTTGAAAACTACAGCAAGCCAACACAACATACAACCTGTGGGCAACATTCAGCATACCAAGCACCCCTGTGTAGCCCACTGACATTTTTTTAAAAAAGTAGCATATTTACTGTTAAGTACTTGGACATGGGTTGGAGTAAATGGAGACAGTCTTTGAATGTGAACTTTCAGCTCTTTATTGCATAGTGACTTCTCAAAACAATAACAGTGAACTCTGCCTTATATAGGCAATCTTTGTGAGAATTGTCCAATAGCGAGCTATGAACGCTAGCTCTTTAAACCAATAATAATCCTCTGTTAAGGGCCAATTGGATTCCTAAGAACTAACCAATCCGATCTGGCCGCCTAACAGCCAATCAGAAGTGCAGGGCCAGAACCCTGCACTTTACCTCAAGCTCACACTTTATTAATTATGGTACATACACAACATTTACAGCTGCTGCTGCTGCTGCTATCTTAAAAGACACGCTGCCAAGCACCTCCAAGTCTCCCTGCTGTGTAACCTAAAACAGGTAATCCAGGTATTTTTTTGCTACCCTTTATGGATTTTTAATTCATCAATATGTGGCCCTTTCTCCTGGACAAATTGTGTGGGCCTGGAGCACAATAAATCCCCCATTTAACTAAATAACCAGGGAGATGTGTCCATTGCACCCAAACATGTATTCAATCCAAACTTATGTTCATTCTATAGATTTTAAAATATTTCTATTTTTAATGCTCACCAAGGATGTTCTAATTCTTTTTGTGTTCTTGTAAACCACCAAAAATTCCATGGGGTTGGAATGTGGTAGAAATATAATAAATAAATGAATAATAAATAAAGGACAAATTGCAAAGATTTAAATCAATAGTCTTATGCATTACATTTTTGTGTTAAAGTATGGAAAGAGATTTTTGGAATTTCATATTAATCTTCTAAATAGGGATGGAGTTAAGTCAAAATTAAATGTTACATACATACAAACTAACATTTCCATAAAAAGTACACAGCATTCAGATGCACTGTCATTTACACCTGTATTTCATAAGTCATTTATAAGATCCCAATGCAGGACATTTTTTAATTCTGGCTGCTGTTCAAATTGGCTGCTCCTGTAATATAAATATTGCATCAGTATTTGATATTTTATAATAATTATATTAAAATAAATTAATATAATTAACAACCCTATACTTAGAGCCAAATTAAACATTTTAAATTATTTGAATCATGGTATTTTATTCTCAGGAAAATTACGTGAATACAACAGAATTAACTTGTATTTGCATGGCTGGACAATTTAATAACCAGAAGGAAGGGTAAATTACTGACTATGGCTGGGATGGGTATTTTCTAGCAACAGATGTGCCTGTCATTGAATAAAAGCACCTGCTGTCCACCTCAAACTAGCAAGCTTTATATTGACAATGTTTCAGCTAGGATGCAGTTGTGAAGCATACAATAATAAAGTATTTTTCTTCTCTCTCTCTCATTCTCTCCTTCCTCTTCATTCTTGCAGCAATTTCATGAAGGACATTTGCTCATATATACAATTTTATGCTGCCAAAATGCAGTGGATGAATATGTATTTTTGACATTTAACAACTCTAAATGTCTTTCCTGTCAAAAGCAGTCTACAGTTCTCTAGCATGTGTCAAGAAAGTATGACATAAAAATAAGTTGTTTTTTTTTTAAATAAAGGGAATTAATGCAGAATGAAACCCCTGCTTTTAAACCATGTCTGTTTAAATAGATATGGATGGGTGGAGGGTGGGATAGGCTCCCGGGGTTTCTATGGAGCTCTCATCAGAAGTCCCACTAGAGAAAGTTGGAGTAGGGGAAACAATAGTTGTTAATTTCATCTTCATCTCAGTCTGTGAGATTCTCTGAAAAGTGTTCTGGAGGACTGCCGAAACTGTAAGGAATGGTCTAAATAAGGGCAAATCCTTCAACTGCATAAGTTGCCTCTAATTCTTCCTTTAGCTAATGAAATGACAACGAATGCCCATTCAAATACTGCTGGACTCCAGCTTCCACCATTGCATGCCATTGTCCATGTTAGGCTGATGAGAGCTTAAGCTGAACAACATCCAGTGCTTCTGTCTGTGACAAGGCCCAACTCATTCATATCTCATCCTAGGAGTCCAACTCATACAGCAGCCACAGCCATGACATCTCCTTCTCTCTGTCACAACCCTCAGCTGCCCTAAATTAAAGATATCATCCCATTGAAATCAGTAGGAGATCAGCCAAATTCTGGCAA
This sequence comes from Hydrophis major, assembly GCA_033807585.1. Taxonomy (NCBI): domain Eukaryota; kingdom Metazoa; phylum Chordata; class Lepidosauria; order Squamata; family Elapidae; genus Hydrophis; species Hydrophis major. Next base: position 266,298,778 of record CM066328.1, read on the forward strand.
ACAGTCACACAAATATACATTGTGTTCATGTACTTAAGTTTTATAGGCCCTTCTTTCCAGTGGTGGAATTCATCCGGTTCGCACTGGATTGGGCAAACTGGTAGCAAGAATTTGGCATGGGTTGCCGAACAGGTAGTAAGTTCTGGCTGGCCATGCCCTCGACCCAGTCGTCCTTCTGACATTCGCCTAAGGTATTTCTTTTTTTTTCCCCTCTTGACAATCAGCTGCACATAGATCAGCTGTGCTGGGATTCCCCTTGCTGAGGCCCAGGAAGGCAAAAAATGGACGGAAAAGTTCACTGCTCCCCCTCCATCTTTTGCCTTCCAGAGCCCCAGAGGAGCCTTAGGGGAGCAAAAACACCCCCCCAGGGGCTCTTCTGAGGCTAGAAAGCTCCCAAAACGGAGCTTGGAGGGGTGCTGCATGCCTCTCCTATGCTCTGTTTTTTTTTTCTTCCTGTGCCTTAGAGGAGCCTTAGGGAGCAAAAATGCCCCCCCCCCCCCCCGAGACTCCTCTGAGGCTAGGAAGTTGCAAAAAATGGATGGGGGCTGCAAAAAAGCTTTAAAAAACCACATCCACCCAGTCACATGGCCATGCCCACTGTTAGATCTGGGAGAGTGGGCGCAAAGAACGGAGATGAGGCATCTAATAGTGACTCCAACTCTTTATTAGTGACTTCAGAACAGAGCAAAATACTAGGGCAGCAGCAACTCCTTTTATAGAGCTGGCTGCTGTCACAACACCCAATGATTTGAGTTTGCTGTGCTGGGAGCGTCCAATCAGCGGTGACCCGCTAACAGCCAATCAGATCAGCCAACAACGACCAATCACGATCCACTATCAGCGGGCCAATCAGAAGTGCAGGTTTACGAGCCTGTCGTGGAAGGAAAACTATTAGAATTGCAAGCTAACGAGTTTGCTTAGTTCGGAACACCCCTCCCCCCCTAGGTTCCGTCTCAAGGGTGGGGTGATGTATTCTCGCAGGTAGGCAGGTCGTCTCACCTGTCTACCTGATCTTCGTTGCTCCACCAGTCTTTGCCCGGACTCTGGTTCCGATGGGCTGTTTGTTGAACTCGGCGGTAATGGTGATCTGACTTCTCCGTTGGGTGACTCGGGGTTGTCATCTTTATTCCCATCAAGGCTGTCAGCTGGATTCTCTGGGTTTGCTGATGCTGCTTCGTGGAGAGATGACCATCTGCCCTGGCTCTTCTTCGGAAGGTGAATATTCCAGGTTTGGTCGCGATGATTGCTGGGTTTCGAGTATTGGGTCGGGTACTAGTTCATTTTCGGCCCTTTCTATTTCCCTTCCCCCCCTGGTTTGGAGTTCAAGGCTTGTGAAGGTGGTAGGTGCCAGCCTGGAGCGTAATTGGTTGATGTGGCGTTTCCACAGTCTCCCATCAGCAGTTTGTAAACGGTAGGAACGGGGACCCATAAGTTGAGTTATGGTAGTGGGGACCCACAATGGGTCACCGGTAAGGTTTTTTGCAAAAACTGGGTCGCCTACCTTGAATGTGCGATACTTGCTGCTGGACCCCAGGGGCTTTTCCGGTGTGTAGGCAGGGTGTAGTCCGTCAAGATGTGATCGAAGTTTCCTGCCCATCAGGAGTTTGGCTGGGGTTTTGTTTGTGGTGCTGTTTGGAGTAATATGTTGGAGGAGAAGCATCCTGGTCACCTTGTCATGGATGTTCCCTTGTTCCATCTTGTGTAAGGTTTTCTTTATGAACTGGACCATTCGTTCAGCCTACCGTTGGCTGCAGGGTGAGCCGGCAATGTTAAAAGTGTGGCGTAACCCCCGGTCTACTAGGTACTGTTCAAATGCCAAGGCGGTGAATTGTGGGCCATTGTCTGAAACCAAGACATCTGGCAAGCCGTGTGCAGCAAATAGTCTGTTTAGTTTTTTAACAACTGCCTCTGTGGTGGTGCTCTTCATTTTGTGGACCTCAAGCCAGTTGGAATAGGCACCCACTGTTATGAGAAATGTATGTCCCTTGGTGGGTCCCACAAAATCGATGTGGATATGGGACCAGGGACCTCGGGGTGCTTCCCATTCAGTTGGTGGTGCTTTTGGTGGAGCTGAGAGTGTTTCCTGGCACTTGTTGCAGGTGGCAACCCAGGTTTCTATTTGCTTATCTGTACCTGACCACCAAGTGTAGCTCCTTGCTAGTGCCTTCATTCGCACGATGCCCGGATGTCCATCATGCAATAGTTTTAGGACCTTATGCTGCAGTCTTCCTGGGATGACGACTCTGTCTCCCCATAAAACACATCCTTTCTGGGAGAAAAGTTCTGTCTGCCTGTGTTTGAAAGGCTTGAAGGTGTCGTTGAGTTCGTTGTCAGGCCAACCTCTTTCCACCCAGCTGAGGACTCGTGCCAAACAAGGGTCCTTCCTTGTTTCGGATGCGATGTCTTGTGCAGTGGTGAAAGAAGTGTCTCGATTTGTAGTGTAGCTAGGGTTGGAGCTGGGTTGTCCAGGACTTCTGGTAGCGGAGAGCGGCTCAGGGCGTCAGCATGGGGAATGGCTTTCCCCGGTCGGTGTCACAGTTGGTAATCATATGCGGCTAGAAACTCTAACCAGCGTGTCATTCTTGGCGATAAGATGTGGGGAGTTGGTTTATTCCCCATCAAGATGCCAAGTAATAGTTTGTGATCGGTGATTATAGAAAAGGATCTCCCATATAGATACTCATGGAATCGTTTGATCGCAGACACAATAGCGAGAGCCTCTTTATCTAGTTGGCTATAGTTTCTATCAGTTTTAGATAAAGTTCTAGAAAAAAATGCAATGGGCGCCTCAGTACCGTTTGGCAGGATGTGGCTCAGGATGGCTCCTACTCCAAACGGTGAGGCGTCACAGGTGACAGTTAAGGGTAAAGTCTCGTTATATTGTATCAATACAGCATCTGATATTAAAGGGTCTTTTACTTGCTGAAAAGCTCGCTGTTCTCAATGTGCCCAGACCCAGGAAGCTCTCTTGTCGAGGAGCCTATGCAGGGGTTCAGCAACAGTCACCTTCTGGGGTAGGAAGATGTTATAAAAGTTAATGAGTCCCAGAAGTCCCATTGGCTTGGAGATCTGCTTTGTTCCTAGGTCTTGGGGCGTTTTTTATTGCAGCCAATTTTTTCTCAGTAGGGTGAATTCCCTGTTTGTCAAGAAGGTAACCAAGGTATTCAACCCTCTCAGTACATAGTTGGCACTTGTCCTTCTTGATCTTCAGCCCAGCGTCTTTAAATTTTTGGAGGACCATTCTTAGTCACTTTTCTAGTAGACTTCTAGTGGGGGCAGCTATCAAGACATCATCGAAATATGGCATGACCCCTTTTATGCCTTGTAGCAATCTCTCCATCAGACTTTGGAAGATGCCACTCCAAACTGGAGTCTATTACATTTGAACGCACCTCTGTGCATGACTATAGTTTGGTCTTCTGCGGTCTCTGCATCTATGCACAGCTGCTGGTACGCCTGGGCTAGGTGCAATTTTGCGAATATTTTTCTGCCCCCAAGGGAGTGAAGGAGGTGTTGGACCACAGGCACAGGGTAAGCGCCCTGCTGAAGTGCGTGGCTTAGGGTGGCCTTGTAATCCCCACAAATTCTCAAAGATCCGTCAGGTTTTATGGGGGTTACAATTGGGGTCTCCCATCGGGTGTGGTCAATTGGTTCCAACATGCCCTGGGCTATTAATTTGTCCAATTGTTCATCAGTCTTTGGTTTGAGTGCAAAGGGCACTCGACGAGGCTTAAGGTGAATGGGTGCAATATCAGGGCAGAGATTAAATGATATGGGGGATCCCTTGTACTTCCCTAGCTTCTCGGTGAAAACTTCCTGGAATTCCTGGACAAGGGCCGCTTCCCAATGATTGCCTTCAGTCTGGTTGATGCCCGCCAGTTCAATTCCTAATGGCGCGAACCACTGCAAGCCTAGTAAGCTGGGTCGATCTTTATCGATGACGGTAAGAGGTAGGGTTGTGGTGTGGTCTTTGAAGGAGACTTGGACGTGGCTGGAACTGGGATCCTATTTCCTTGGTAGTCCTTTAATATAATTCTCTGAGTGCTGAGGTCCTGGTGATGGATGTCAGGGATCAGCTGTTTGAGGGTTTTTCAGGAAACCATCGATAGGGAAGACCCAGAGTCGACTTCCATAACACATGGTTGTTTCTCAATGGTGACCTTTACTCGGATTTTTCTTGCATCAAGGGATGATGCATGGCCGATGGTGATGGTTTGGTGCGCCTCTTCTCGTCTGATAGAAGTGGCTGGTGCTCTATTTCTGTACTAGTGGTTCCATTGGTTGCTTGGGCGGTCCCGATTTACTGGTGGGGTGCCTGTTGTCTTCCGGAAATTATTTTCTCTTCGGTTTGGGTTGGACCCTTGCTTGCTTCTACAGATCTTTGCAATGTGGCCCCTCTTTCCACAGGAACGGCAGAGGGCATCTAGGAATTTGCAGTCTGATCGCGGGTGGTTTCCTCCGCATCCAGCACACTGATATGAGGACTTACGATTCTGTTGATCTCACTGATCGCGTTCTAACCGGAGTCTGTTGACCTCCTCTTCTTCGCTTTCTGATGAGGATTTGAGGTCTTCATGGTGGGTGGTCATTGTGTACCTCTCGGGAAGGGGCATAGTGTCACTGGTGAGTTGGCGGTGCGGTCCGTTTGCTCAGCGCATTCGAGCTGCCGACTTCCTGGTTGCTTCTGCTGCAGTAGCATCAGCGATGACATCTGCAAGGACAATGTCCCCCTTCGCCATAATCTTGCTCTGGGTTGGGGGTCTCTTAGACCCAGAACAATTCGATCTCTCATGGTTTCTTCGAGATTTGCGAAGCCACAGAGTCCCCCCAGGTTTCTGAGGTCTGCGATGAAGTCTCCAACACTTTCGCTTTCCTGTTGGTCCCTCTGGTAAAACTCATGTCTCACTGGGGCATAATGGGCACGGAGGATTGGGGCGAGGTTGTCCCAGTCCATCGTCTTGACTTCAGCTGGTTTTGCGAGTGCCTTTGCCATCTTAAAAACGGCAGGCCCGCAATGGGTCAGGAATATAGCTCATTTCTTGCCAGGCGTAGCATTCTTCAGGTTGTTGGTTCCAGGAACATCTGAAACCTGTCCATATACGAGTCCCAGTCTTTGCTCGCCGGATCAAATGGAGTGGGTGGTATGGCACTGCTGGTCATTCTGCCGCTATTGGTGCACCCTCAGCCACATGCTCTGTTAGCATTCAATGAGTGTTCAGTCAGCTCTATCGTCTCCGCATCCCATCCTCATCGCCAGTGTTAGATCTGGGAGAGTGGGCGCAAAGAACGGAGACGAGGCATCAAATAGTGACTCCAAATCTTTATTAGTGACTTCAGAACAGAGCAAAATACTAGGGCAGCAGCAACTCCTTTTATAGAGCTGGCTGCTGTCACAACACCCAATGATTTGAGTTTGCTGCGCTGGAAGCGTCCAATCAGCGGCGACCCACTAACAGCCAATTAGATCAGCCAACAACAACCAATCATGATCCGCTATCAGCGGGCCAATCAGAAGTGCAGGTTTACGAGCCTGTCATGGAAGGAAAACTATTAGAATTGCAAGCTAACGAGTTTGCTTAGTTTGGAACACCCACCAAGCCATGCCCACAGAACCGGTAGTAAAAAAAAAATTGAATCCCACCACTGCTTCTTTCCAACTAGGACTTCTACAGTCTATTAAAATTTGCTCTTGAATGACAGAAAACTCTTATATATTAAAGGAATACCCGTGGAACTCTTTCCTTGCCAAAAGTTTCACAGAATCAAGAAGCTAAAATCTACTAATAGAAAATTGGATCCTTTTGACTTAGGGTTTTTTGTGTGTTTGTTTTTCCCCTTAGTTTCTCACAGAAGCCCATTAAGTTCTTTCAATTCCTGGGCGCCTTCAACTTACTGGAGGCATTTCGCCAGAGCAGGTCTTCTTAAGGGGTCTCAATACTGTCAATTATAGATGATGAGGATGATATATCATTAAATTAATTCTGTTAAATTAAATTTTGCTTTCTTTTCTAAAGGGCTACTTTTTGGCAGGATGGAGATTTTTAAACAGAACATGTGCTTAGCACAGTGATAATATCACTGCAGTATTTGGTTCCTGAAGAATAGCTTGGTGGGCTGCCTAAGCCAAACAGACAAACACACACACATACACACACACACACCAAATGAACCTTGGGTCACCATTTCAGAAATATTTTCTTACCTACATAGAGAAAAAGAATGACCAAAGGTGGGCAAAAAAGTGAGAACTTTTTATATGTTTCCCCGTTTTGTTTCTTAGTGGGAAACTGCAAGAAGCATCGAAAATCTTATTTCCTATCTTTCCCTCCTTCCTCCCACCCTCCATTCCACATTTAAAGCTATTGGTTTTCAGTCTTATCAAAAGACTGGCATAGTATGGTCTTTTGGCGTAACATGGCATAATATTCATATCTGCATGGTTTGCCTTTCAAAGGCATTTCTTAAACAACAACAAATATCTACATGACCTTCTCCTTTTCCATATATCTGCATAACAATAAACATAATACCTCTTAACATTGAATTACAAGATTAAGCAAATTACTGTCTAAATTCCAAACAGCAGAATGAAACTTGGAGAAAAAGAAAATTTGCAGTTGTAGACTGAAGCCTTAAAAATTAAATCATACAGGCATTATTGTTTGAACAAGAAAATAATTCTACAATGTTAGCAGTATATATTCCAGCAGGTGAAAAAGAAATATGAAACAGATGTAACAACCTCCCCCTCAAAAAATGAAACATCCATTCCAAATAATAAATTGCTTCTGTATTTAAAACAAGCTGACATTAATCAGGATAACTGCAGTACATTTCATGCAATATACAGCAGATGTTTTTCACAGTATTGATTACAATACAGTAATCCAAAATTGAATGAAAAAGATGGGTAGTCATGGAAAAGCTTGTTACAAAAACACTGAAGGCTCCAAATGAAGCCCGTTACCTATGACGCAGGAGATGGATGGCAATCAACTAGATTTTAGGCCATTGTTGAACAACTATGCAGTATCACAGAATGTTACTAGACTAAAAAAGTTAATCTCTGCACAACAAATCACTCGTAAACTTACACAGAGCATATTTTGACATATCAAAACTAAAGATGTTATACCTCAATATGAATTTTTACCTGGATTCACTCTAATGCCAGTTTCCCCTACCTAACGGAAACAGCAGAATGTAGGATACAGATAGTCAGAGCATGAGAAAAAGGGACAAAACTTTCCAGATATACATATAGGGGATGGGAAAACCTATAGAAAGCCAGCATTCTGAGCCTTCCAGAACGATGACAATCACTAGCACTTTCGCCAGATTTGAGATCCGTTCCTCCAGCATGCCGAGGGATTTCCAGAAATCTTTCTTCCTGGTGCAGAAAGTTCTTCTGCTGTTATTTATTATCACAATTTGATTACATTTAGATTTAAACTTTTTATCCCAAAAAGATGCTTGGGTAGCTTAAAAACAGAAATTACAACTACTGTATATGCATAAATGAAAATGTACAGATAGACCTTGTTTAATGATTGTCATGTTTAGCAATTATTTGAAGTTCCAATGATGCTGACAAAGTAATTTTACAATCAGTCCTCACATTTACAACTGTTACAGTGTTCTTATTCAACATTTGAGTACTTTGCAACCAGCAGGCATTTATGACTGTCACACACAGCATCCCATGCTTATGTGATCACAGTTTTCATGTTCACATCCAGGGTCGCTTCCAACAAACAAAGTCAATGGAGAAGCCAAAACTAAAATCACAAATCACAATAATATGATATCTACCTCTAGAGCAGGGCTGTCAAACTCCTGGCCCACGGGCCAGATGCGCCATGTGCTGGCCCTGTCCCTACCCAGTTTAGCGAAGGAGGGAAAAGTCACTATATGTCACGTGATGCTGCCATGATGAGTTGAGTTTGACAGCCCTGGTCTAGAGTGACTCACATAACAATCAAATGGGAAGTAACATCCTAAGTCTGTTGCAGTCATGAGATATTTCACTTAGCAATCCACATTCAGTGATGGAGTGGCCAATCTCACCAAGCAAAGCCTAACTGTAGTTCAAACTATATAAAAATCACATTTAAGAAGTTTAAAAACCCACATTAAAAGCACTGTATAAATTGAAGACAATTTAATTCAATTAGAACTGATTAAATTGAAGACAATATCTTGACATCCTTTCTGAAAGCAGGAGTTGACCTATTAACAATTCTGAAGAAAGCACAGTCTAAACAATAAAGGAAAAGGCCCCCTCCCACATAGCATGTTTCCTCTGAAGATATTAAAAAGCAGACAGGCTCATAAGAAGAAATGGGTCCCTCAAGTATCAAACTCCATTCCATTGGACTTTAATAAAATTAAATTAATACTTTAAATTATGCTCCCAAAACGATCAACAGCTGATGTAAAGTTGGACTGTATGAAATTTTGAGAAGGTGTTCCTGAGCAGCACCAAGTATCCAGCACATTACAATAGTCAAATCATGATATAATTCCAGCATGAATAGTTGCATCTTTCTGCACCATCCACAGGATTGAGGTGGAAGGCAGTGTTACACCATGGTTCCCCTTTCTTTCTGTTCAGATCAAATCAGTGTTAATGGAGAGCAGAATGTGCATTCCCAGCCACTCACTCATGAGAAGCCTCAGGGCTCACCATCCTCATTCCTCCTGTTTAGGAGAGAAAGTTGTCAATGTCTTGACCCATCATCTGAAAATTGTTGGTGTCTGGATAGAGAGAAACAAATCCTGACAAGGATTATTTGAGGATGTTTCACCTTTTGCCTTGAGATTGAGGTCACATTTCTCAATTCAAGACGGGTGCATAATTTCGGGTCTTGCTGAAGTTCTTCCTGCCTGGAAGGCCTTTACCAACATCCCACTTGGCATATCAGTTGCACTTTTTCCTAGAGAGGAAGTCCTTAAAACATTCAGCTACACTTTAGTTATCTCCTGACTAGGTTACCAGAATGCAATTTATATGGGGCTTCCTTCAAAGATTACTGGGATGCTACAGGTGGTCCCTAGTATGCTGATGCAGGCAGTAGTGGCTGAATCACATCACAACAAGTGTCATCCCTGCTTCACAGCTGCAATGGCTGCTAATTATGCTTGCAATTCGAGGTACTGGTAACTACCTATAAAGGACTATGTGGCATAGGGGATGATTATTTGGGGGTCATTTATGTTTGGTAGTTTTCATCTATGTGAAGTGAAGTTCAGCACAGTGGATACATTCCAGGTCCCTTTAATCAAAACACCTTCCCTGGAGACTTCCGGTTTGCCAGGATTCGGCGGCGGCGGGGATTCGCGATCTATTGTGTAATTTTAGAATGTACTAAACAGAATCCCTATATAAAGTAAGTGTTATATTAAGTAGTATTATGTTAGGGGAAAGAGTCAAAGGCATCACTCCAATCAGTGTACAGGAGAAGTATATTTAAAGAGAAAAGATGAATGGATAGCTGGAAATAGAACAGACAAAGAATGATAAATATTATGAATTGAATTGAGATAAGATAAATAAAATAAAACTAAGAAAGATAAAAGAGGGAAGAAGTTATATAGAAAATTGAAAATGGTAATAAGATATGGAATGATATATAAAGTAAATATGATTTTTGAATTTGTGTCTGTGCGAAGAGTTTTAACCCGGGATCAAGCAGCTTTCAGAAAAGAGGTTTTATGTTTTTTATGTTTTATGTTTTGTATGTTTGTGTATTGTTTTTGAAAGGCAATAAAATTTTAATTAGCAAGAAATATAACTTGGATAATAGAATGAAAAGGAGAAGTTGGGATAAGATATGAAGTTGAACAGATAACGTAAATATATATATATATTACAATTTGGAACTATTTTGTATGTTCTATTGGTTTTCTTAGAAAAGATCTTTTATGTTGCCTTTTATTATGCCTTGATTGTTTGTGTATTGTTTTGTAAAATTAATAAAATTTGTCTTAAAAAAAAAACACCTTCCTTGTTGCAGTGCCTGCCTTCTGGAACTGCATTTTCCTGGAGATGTGAATGGTTCCAGCCAAGAACTGTTCCAATAGTTCTTTAAAATGTGCCTCTGAGCCTAGACCTGGGTTAGGATGCCTTTGCTACTCTTGATCTTATATTAGATAGGGGATAGGATGGATAAATAGATAGTCTTTATCTTATATTAGATAGAGGAAGGAATTCGGAGGTTACTGGACTATAACTATAGGTTTCATTTACAGTACAATGCGGTCCTATAAGTATTGACCTAAACAAGCCTTCTTCCTATATAACTCCAGGCAAAATTCAAATTAGAATATCATAAGGACAGATTATTTCATGTATGGTTTGCTTTAGAAAAAGAAATGAGATCTTGCTCCATAAATTATAACTGTAAAGATGGGTCCCCAACTCCTGGTGCATGGATCAGCACCAAGCTGCAGGATGCCCGAAATTGGGCTGCGCAAACAAGCAAAGCCCCATCCATGGGAAGCAGGAAGCATGCAAAACCATGCCCCCTTCGGTCTGGGGAAAAAAAAAAACTCTCTCCATGGAACCAGTCCCTGGTGCCCAAAAGGTTGAGGACCATTACACTAAAATGTAACTATGTGAGATGGCCAGCTACACAAATGAGATTAAATAAAAATAAATAAACTTAAGGAGCCACAACTTTATTTATTTAAAATAATAATAATCTGTTTTGACTCCATTCAAGATGACTTTGCAAGTTTAAGCCACAAATAGTTAAATTAAGCCACTAATAGTTAAGTTAAGCCTATTATCATCCTCCCAAGTGGAAGATCAACCTAAAACTAAGGAGAAATTTCCTGACAGTTAGAACAATTAATCAATGATACAGCTTGCATCCAGAAGTTATGGTTGCTCCATCACTGGAAGAGATTGGACAGCCATTTCTCCAGAATGATGTAGGGTCTCCTGCTTGAGGAAACAGTTGGATTAGACAACCAGCAAGGTCCCTTCCAACTTTGTTATTTTGTTCATTATTCACCTGCATTTCATAATGAAGCAAAGGTGACCAGAATCATATAATGTTCAAAATCCCTGGGTAAGGTTGCAAAAATCTCCAAATTGTTTCTAAATTATAATTCTTAATCTGATAGAAGGTAAATAAAAATTAAAAAAAAAAAACTTCCAACTGACCCTGTTAGCCTAAAGACATATCTATTATCTAGCTAATACCTAATATTAATGAATTATTTGAAAAGAGAAACATGTCACACCCACAGCATATAAGGAGGCCTGATCTGCAAGTTCTATAATCATTTCTGAGGAAAAATTACATTTTGTCCAAGTTCAGAAAGCAAAGCCTTACTTATACGCATAACAACCAAAAATAATCACTTGATTCACTATAAAAAGCTTATTTTTATGAATCAACATTTCTGAAATAAAGGGGAAAAAAATTAATCGTTACTCTTCTTAAACAGCTTCATTAAATTTCATTATGTCCAAGACAGTTCTACACAATTATAATATTCCAACAGAAGAAAATATTGAACTGATCCTTGAGCTTAGTTGTTTGCTTAGAAATGTTACATTACTTGACTAGATAATATCAGTGCTCAAGAGCAATGATGTTGTTACCTAGTCAGGTAATGAAAAGCCTGCAAGCAAACAACCAAGCTTAGAGAGCACCGACGACTCCACTATAATACAGAAAAAAATTGTGTTATTATGATAGATGATAACTAGCTAGATATGTAATAGAAGTTGCAATATATATCACAGAATATATAGAGAAACACATGTATGTAAGAGTTTCAGAATTTTTAGTTTTTAATTGGAGCAAATATGTAAACCAATTTGTTGGTTATCCCAACAAAGGGTAGAAGACCACAAGTAACATTTCTTCTCACTATGGAATAGTTTTCATCTTGATCACAAGTGTCAAACTCACAGCATCATGTTGCCGTCATGTGATGTTTTGCAATGTTTTTCACTTCACGGAGCTGGGGTGGCATGGCCTGAGTGTCACAGATCCAGTCCATAGGCCACCAGTTTGACACCACTGATTTGGATGTACTGGTAGTCATTGTTTAACCTTGTTTAACAACTATTTGCAATAGTGGTGATGAAAAAGTACTTTTGCAACCATTCCATGCAATTATGACCTTCACTTGAGTATTTTATGTTTTAAATATTGCATACCACCAGGGTTTCTTTAAGGTTCAGTAAGGTAAAAATATAATATTGTAAATTAGGTTGTGGATATTATTCACACAATCTTTTTCTCAATAATATTATGTATGAATTATATAATTCATACACAATGTTTCTGTTTCTGGGATGCCTTCTATTTCTGCAATTCTCTCCTGGGAAATCTGCATACTTCCTCTCAATGTCTGACCTTTTATTTAGTTTCTATCTGCATTAGCTGCATATTATTTTATTTCTGGACTATTTTTTCAGTTTTTGTAAAAATACTAGAAAGCAGCAGAGAAAAAGTAAGCACAAAGTACTATAAGGCAGAAATCATCTCTTTATCTAACCCACAGGCTAACCATGTATGCATTTTTGTAAAATTGATACATAACTTATACACACATATTGACTGTAATCAATCATCATTAAATATTATTAGAAAATTAATCTTTAGATTACTCTATAGCTTAGCATTCTGAAGGACAGTAAAAGCTTTAATTTGATATAACTGTACTAAAAACTGGAGGTCAAGGCCACTCACGACATTCCTTTAATTGGCTACTCTGATAGGTAAGAATCTAAATTTCAAATGACTCACTTTCCTTTATTAAGAGCATGAAAAAAAACTTAAGAGTCCTCTGTGTATGTGACAAGGACATAAATCATTAAGTAATGTGAAAGTGATGAACAACAAAGTAATAAAACAAGTCCAATTAATTGTAAAAGTAAGACACCAAAAATGTGCAGAAACTTGGTTTATAAAAGAACCTAATGAGCAGCAGTATCCAAGTACATTAATTTTGGAACCTGACCTTTGTGAATCAACAGGAATGCTATCTTAAGAAACAGTTAATATTTTATTTTATAAGACTAGACGTCTGCAGTCTAAAGCCTTGAGTTAACGGTGGTATTTTAAAAAATAAAGTGTTCTTAGTTATTACATTGAAGCAGAAGGATAAGTCTTGCTCCTGAGCACATCAGATAATGCTGCTATTATTATTATTATAGGTGATTGCAAAATCAGCCAGATGTTTAGAATGAATTTGACTTTTTTATCCATCTATTGAGACCTCCCCAAGGAACCAAGGACAGATATTGTTGTTTGATGGGATTAAAGGTATTGTTGCATAATATGAGCAGTTCCAGGTAGGGCTGCCTTTTGCAGTTGACTGAGGCCAATGGTATTGAAATGGTGCTGCAGATGTTTTGGGATTGCATCCAAAGCACCTATTACTATTGGTACTATTTTTTTGCTTTCTTTTGCCACAGTCATTCTATTGCTATTTGCAGGTCTTTGTATTTGTGATCTTCTCCAACTTTTTCTCTTCTTTTGCTGCCCCTTGAGGTTGACTCAGCCTTCCATCCTTCCGAGGTGGATGAGGACCCAGATTGTTGGGGGCAATATGCTGACTCTGTAAACCGCATAGAGAGGGCTGTAAACCATGAAGTGGTACATAAGTCTAAGTGCTATTGCTATTGCTATTGCTATTGCCCCTTGGTACTACAACACCCACAATTTTTTATCTTTCTTGTGGGCAATTGTTATGTCTGTAGTATTATGTGGCAAACCTTGTCAGTTTAAATTCTAAAATCCCAGAGTACTTTAGCTGTGTAAAATCACAGCTGCCCATTCTTATGCTGATGATGGCATCAAGTTCTTTGCAAGCACCTAGGATATTATATATGTATCAGTGTAGTATATATGTATATCCAAACAGCATAGTTGTTTGTAATTGAGAGCTGAAAATTTTGCTGATTTTCTAAGTGCTGTCCAAGATATTTTGGGATGACACCCAGTATGATGATAACACTGGGACTACCATGACCTGTTTATGCCATAATCCTTCAACTTCAATTTTCAAATCTTGATAATCCTCTCCAATTCCAAATATCTTACAATGTTTTAACCTGCTCATTTTCAATTTTTTCAACTACACTGCTCAAAAAAACAAAGGGAACCCTTAAACAACACAATGTAACTCCAAGTCAATCACACTTCTGTGAAATCAAACTGTCCACTTAGGTAGCAACACTGATTGACAATTAATTTCACATGCTGTTGTGCAAATGGAATAGATAACAGGTGGAAAGCAGAGGCAGTTGGCAAGACATCCCCAATAAAGGAGTGGTTCTGCAGGTGGTAACCACAGACTACTTCTCAGTTCCTATGCTTTCTGGCTGATGGTTTGGTCACTTTTGAATGCTGGTGGTGCTTTCACTCTAGTTGTAGCATGAGATGGAGCCTACAACCCACACAAGTGGCTCAGCTAGTGCAGCTCATCCAAGATGGCACATCAATGTGAGCTGTGGCAAGAAGGTTTGCTGTGTTTGTAAGCGTAGTGTCTAGAGCATGGAGGCACTACCAGGAGACAGGCCAGTACATCAGGAGATGTGGAGGAGGCTGTAGGAGGGGAACAACCCAGCATCAGGACTGCTATCTCCGCCTTTGTGCAAGGAGGGACAGGAGAAGCACTGCCAGAACCCTGCAAAATGACTTCCAGCGGGCCACAAATTTGCATGTGGCTGCTCAAACGGTCAGAAACAGACACCATGAGGGTGGTATAAGGGCCCGACATCCACAGGTGGGGGTTGTGCTTACAGCCCAATATGGTGCAGGACGTTTGCCATTTGCCAGAGAACACCAAGATTGGCAAATTCACCATTAACACCCTGTGCTTTTCACAGATGAAAGCAGGTTCACACTGAGCACATATGACAGATATGACAGGGTCTGGAGATGCCGTGGAGAATGTTCTGCTGCCTGCAACATCTTCCAGCATGACCGGTTTGGCAGTGGGTCAGTAATAGTGTGGGGTGGCATTTCTTTAGGGGGCCACACAGCCCTCCATGTGCTCGCCAGAGGTAGCCTGACTGCCATTAAGTACCAAGATGAGATCCTCAGACCCCTTGTGAGACCATATGCTGGTGTGGATGGCCCTGGGTTCCTCCTAATGCACGACAATGCTAGACCTCATGTGGCTGGAGTGTGTCAGCAGTTCCTACAAGACGAAGGTGTTAGGGATACACCCTAGCAGAATCTGCACGGCAGTCAGGCAGGCAGGCAAATATGTGAGATAAACGTTTTTGTAGCTTACACTCAGTAAAACAGATACACTGTGCTAGTTAAATAGTGTTATGTATGTACCATAGTTAATAAAGTATGAGCTTGAGGTTAAGTGCAGGGTTCTGGCCCTGCACTTCTGATTGGCTGTTAGGCAGCCAGATCGGATTGGCTAGTTCTTAGGAATCCGATTGGCCCTTAACAGAGGATTATTATTGGTTTAAAGTACTTGCGTTCATAGCTCGCTATTGGACAATTCTCACAAAGGTTGCCTATATAAGAAAGGGTTCACTGTTGTTGTTTTGAGAAGTCACTATGCTAATAAAGAGCTAAAAGTCACTATTCAGAGGCTGTCTCCATTTTCTCCAACCCATGTCCAAGTACGTAACACTGGCGACGAAGGTGGGATTTGGAGACGTCTGAACCTAAGAAGTCAGGAAGCAAGACCGACGCCAATGTGGAAGACGACGCCAACAACAGAACCATGTCCAGCAGCATCGTACCACCTGCTCCGTTCGATCCGAACCAAGTGGATTGGGAATCCTACATGGATCACTTCCAAATGTTTCTTGAGACGAATAATTTGAAGGACGCCACACCAGCAAAAAAGCGGGCACTGTTCCTGATGCACTGCGGCCCGGCTGTTTTTAAAATGGCAAAAGCACTCGCCAAACCTCGAGAAGTGAAAGCCATGAGCTGGGACGACCTCGAACCCATCCTGAAAGATCATTACGCGCCAACTGTGCCTACACTCGTGAGACACCACGAGTTTTATCAAAGGAACCAGCGAAAAGGAGAGAGCGTGGCCGATTTCGTAGCAGACATCCGAAATTTAGGAGGCCTCTGCGGGTTCGCCGATTTAGAAGAAGCACTAAGAGACCGAGTAATTCTGGGATTAGATGCGCTAGGCGTGCAGAGCAAGCTGATGGCGAAAGGCGACATCAGCCTTGCTGATGCCATCGCCGAAGCCACGGCTGTGGAGGCGACCAAAAAGTCGGCTGCAAAATTACGGCGAAGCCACACTTTGGCAACAGAACTGACCGGCGAAATCTTACCCAACTCAGAAGGGCAGCTCGTTACGACGCATCACAAGGACCTCTCTTCGTTGTCAGACAGCGACGAAGAAGGGGTCCATCGAATGCGGTCCGACCGGGATCCTCGCCCTAAGCCCTTACGCCCTTGCGCTGGCTGTAGAGCAAACCATGCCAGGGCCGAATGCAGATTCCGCGACGCACTCTGCCATGAGTGAGGGAAACGAGGCCACATCAGCCAGGTCTGCCGCAGCTTACCAGGACCCAGCCAGGCCTCAAAAGGGGCCAACTATTGCCAATCGACAGGAAACCGTCCTGTAAGGCGAGAACCAGTAAACCACTCCTACAGAAATCGCACTTTGCAAAAGGAAGAGGCTCACCATACTATCACTATAGGTCACGCCTCAGTCATGGACACTAAGAAAATTTGAGTCACGGTAGCCATCGAGAACCAGCCTTGCCACATGGAGGTCGACTCGGGATCGTCCCTCTCGATGGTGTCTTGGAAGACACTCAAGCAACTTATCTCCACAAGACCTCCAATTTCAACGCCTTATCCTCAAGGACTACCAAGGAAATCGAATCCCTGTGGTCGGGTCCTGCCAAGTCCGAGTCTCCTTCAAAAAACATACAGCGTACTTACCTCTAACGATCATCAACAGAGATAGGCCTAGTCTATTAGGCCTCCAATGGTTCGCGCCACTAGGCATCGAGGTGGCCGGCGTGAACCGAGTCGGTGGTTGTGAGTGGGAGGAAGACTTTGTTTCTGAGTTCAGCGACGTCTTCGCGGACCGTTTAGGCGAGTATAAGGGGACCCCAATCTCATTTAGTTTAGATCCAAAAGTAGCCCCAATTCGCTTGAAGCCCCATCGAGTTCCATTCGCTCTTGAAGCTAAGATCAACGAACAACTCGATAAGTTAATTGCTCAAGGGGTGTTGAAGCCCATCGATCACTCTCCATGGGAAATCCCTATTGTAACGCCCATTAAGCCAGATGGGTCAATCCAAATTTGGGGACTACCGGGCCACTTTAAACCACGCCCTACAGCAGAATGCGTATCCAGTTCCGGTGGTACAGCACCTCCTCCATTCCTTGGGGGGCGGAAAGGTTTTCGCTAAATTAGATTTAGCTCAAGCTTATCAACAACTACCAGTGGATGAAAAGACGGCTCAGGCCCAAACAATTGTAATGCACAGAGGTGCTTTTAAATGTACTCGATTGCAATTTGGGGTTAGTGTAGCCCCGGGGATATTCCAAAGCCTCATGAAAAGGTTGTTACAGGGAATCAAGGGCGTGGTTCCGTATTTTGATGATGTATTAATCGCAGCCCCTACCAAAAAAATCTTGCAAGATCATTTGAAAAGTGTTCTTAAAAAATTCCAAGAGGCAGGACTTAAAGTGAAAAAAAATAAATGTCACTTATATACTGACAGTGTTGAGTTTCTAGGGTATAGGATTGATAGCCAGGGCATCCACCCCACCGAAAGTAAATCAAAGGCGATAAAAAATGCCCCCAGGCCACGTAACAAGGCCGATCTCCAGGCATTCTTAGGCCTCATTAATTTTTATAATGTATTTTTACCGCATAAGGCGACTGTTGCTGAACCGTTACACTGGTTATTAGATAAAAAAGCATTATGGGTATGAGGTTACTGGGAAGAACAAGCGTTCCGGAATGTTAAAAAATTGTTCACATCTGACTCTGTACTTATGCAGTATAACGAGACTTTACCACTAGTTATAACCTGCGATGCCTCGCCCTTCGGGGTGGGCGCCATTTTGAGTCATGTACTGCCTAATGGGAACGAAGCCCCTGTTGCATACTTTTCAAAAACTCTTTCACATGCAGAGCGGAACTATAGACAAATTGATAAAGAAGCTCTCGCAATCGTTGCCACTGTAAAGAAATTTCATGAATATGTGTATGGGAGGACATTCACCATAAAAACTGACCACAAACCGTTGTTAGGGATAATAGCTGGGGACAAGCCAACTCCCTACATATTATCCCCTAGAATGACCCGATGGTCAGAATTCCTCGCTGCTTATAATTATCGCCTTCAATATCGACCGGGGAAAGCCATTCCCCACGCCGACGCATTAAGCCGAGCACTGCTTCCAGAGACTCTCGACGATCCGGCACCAACGGCAACCACGTTGCAGATCGAAACACTCAACTTGCCGCCTATGACCGCCTGAGACATCGCGAGAGAAACCAAACGAGACCACACCCTAGGCCGAGTCCTAGGATGGGTAGAACGCGGATGGCCATTGGACCAAGTCCCAGATGACTTCGTGCCATTTAAAGCAAGACAGACTGAACTTCTTTCACAAAAAGGCTGTGTCATCTGGGGCGATAGAGTCGTTGTCCCAGAACGACTCCGGAAGACGCTACTACAAACCCTGCACGAGAGCGACCCCGGCATCGTGCGGATGAAAGCACTCGCACGAAGCTACGCATGGTGGCCGGGCATGGACCGGCAAATCGAGCAGTGGGTCAAAGCGTGTACCAGTTGCCAACAAGTCAGCAACGCCCCACCAAAAGCCATGCCTACTGAATGGGAAACGCTACGTGGACCCTGGTCCAGAATCTACCTGGATTTCACGGGGCCAACCAAAGGATATACCTTCCTGCTGACAGTCGATGCATATTCCAATTGGTTAGAAGTTCATCGTACGACGGCCACAACTTCTGAGGCAGTGATTAAGATCCTAAATAGACTCTTCGCAACCCACGGATTGCCTGACGTCCTGGTGTCCCATAACGGGCCACAGTTCACGGCATTGATGTTCGAGCAGTACCTCACTGACCGCGGCATCCGCCATGCGCTCACCTCGCCTGCGCACCCTGCAACCAATGGCCGAGCGGAACGCATGGTCCAATTTGTTAAAAAGACTTTGCAAAAAATGGACTATGACAATATCGATGACAAAGTCAACCAAATTCTCTTTTTGCAACACATAACTCCACATAGCGTCACCGGCAGAACTCCCACCGAAATACTGATGGGACAAAGACTCTGTTCCCACCTCGACCGGTTGCACCCTGCTTACGAACCGGAAAAGCCAATAGGATCCAGTGGCTGCTGTCGCACGTTCCAGGTAGGAGACCGCGTTTACGCACGGAACTTATCAGGCGACCCGTTATGGATAGAGGCAACGGTAGTACGAGTAACCGGCCCCAAATCCTACATAGTGAAATGCTGTGACAATAGACTGTGGAAACAGCATATCGACCAATTACGGTCACGACTCATAATGGGCAGTCAACAACTCCCCCATGACCAAACCGAGGGGGGGGAGGTACAGAAGAAGAAGATGACGTTCCAGGGAACCTGTTCGAAGAGAGCGACGAATCAAGTGAGACTCAAGAAATGGAGCAGGAAGGTGAATTGTTTGCACCACAAGAAATTGCACCTGAGCAAGAAGCAGAGACACTGCCAAACAACAATCTACCTCAACAGGATTGCAATCAACCAGTCCAACGAAAATCCAAAAGACTTAAAAGACAACCATCCTACTTAAAGAATTATATAACTACACCGTAATTAAGAAGCTTGGGGGAAGAGGTGTTATGTATGTACCATAGTTAATAAAATATGAGCTTGAGGTTAAGTGCAGGGTTCTGGCCCTGCACTTCTGATTGGCTGTTAGGCGGCCAGATCGGATTGGCTAGTTCTTAGGAATCCAATTGGCCCTTAACAGAGGATTATTATTGGTTTAAAGTACTTGCGTTCATAGCTCGCTATTGGACAATTCTCACAAAGGTTGCCTATATAAGGCAGGGTTCACTGTTGTTGTTTTGAGAAGTCACTATGCTAATAAAGAGCTAAAAGTCACTATTCAGAGGCTGTCTCCATTTACTCCAACCCATGTCCAAGTACGTAACAAATAGTTTATTCCAGTAAGAATTTTAGCATAGTCAAAACAGTCTATATATCATTCACTAGTTCAGTCCGTCCGGGGATTTTTCAGTTGCAAAGTCCAGTGTCAAAAAAGAGGTCAGTAAACTTACAAATATCAG
Source organism: Hydrophis major (assembly GCA_033807585.1). Classification (NCBI taxonomy): domain Eukaryota; kingdom Metazoa; phylum Chordata; class Lepidosauria; order Squamata; family Elapidae; genus Hydrophis; species Hydrophis major. The sequence continues at coordinate 266,319,067 of CM066328.1, forward strand.
TCCAGTGATAAATCTCCTCGCAGTTGAGATATAAAGAAGTCAAACCTCCTTTCTTCCTTCAGCAACAGGGAACACGCAGTTATCAAACCATCAATCCATCATTGTCAGCAAGCAATCCAGTAAGCCAGCAATCAATCAAGTTCTCTTGCTCCCTCTTATGACAGTTTCACAACCGCACCCAAAATTACATGCTTTGCTGTTTAAAGTGACACACACTTAAACTTATTATCATACTTTATATATATTATTTTACCCAAACTACGTTAGGTAACCTTGTTATTCCTAACATACTCCCCTTTTGGGTAATATAATAATATATATATATATCTATTTACAACCTTAACCCATAGTCATCACAACTTTCTTTGTGTTTGACTGAACCTTGGGCTTTTGTAAACTGATCAGCAATATTTTCTTCAGTCATACAATATTCCAGTCTTATCAAACCATTTTTTACAGATTGCCTTACATTCAGATATCTAATATCTGTATGCTTAGATCTCGTTTTCACAGCAATATTTGTAGCCATCCGTATGGCTGCTTGATTGTCCTCATAAACTACAATGGAATCATTAACAGTTATTCCCATATCCAATAACAACTGTTTATACAGTGTGGGAATAAACTTTGACTTCAGTATTGGGTAATGATTAGTCTAAGACCTTATACATACATGTCTGCCTAAGGGTCACTGAGATAAGCAAGGAAATTAAAAACAAACACCAGAAACAATTAAGTAGCTCAGACAATTGTAAACAGTTTTGTGTGCTATATCTAATTATTGTAATCCACAATGTGAATGCTTACTATGTACGAATTTCTCAATAAAAGGGGGCACTAGAATTTGCTCTAGGCTCCCATCCCGAGTACACCAGCCTGTGTCTCATTCTTTCCATGGGAGACCACCACAATACAGAATTAAATCAGTACATAATAAAGGTAGACATGAAAATTCTGCTTCCATTGTGGACATACTTATGTGTTGCTGTCTGATTGACCTCCAACCAATCAGTGCTTTCCCTAACAGTATAGCCATACCTGAAGTTGGTTTCCTAGTGTTTATGTCTGTTGCAAAACTTGCATCAGCATATGCACTTAAAATCAGATCATCTTTGGGCTCCAAATACAATGCAAAGTGCATTGTTCTTTTAAGATATCTTAAGATATGCTTTGTCGCTTGACAGTGTTGTTCTGTGGATTCAGCGTTGAATCTTGCCAATTGATTAACGGCATAGGCAATATCTGGCCTTGACCAATTACTAATATATGATAAACTACCAATTAGTGATTGATAAATGGTCTTATCGAATTTTGGACTTTGAGCATCAGTGTGGCCAAATTCCTGACTCATTGGAGTTTTTGCCGGTTTACAAAGTTCCATCTTGTATGTTTTTAGTAATTGGTAAATCTTATCCTCTTGAGATATCTTATAGCCACTTTTGGTTTTATATGTTGTCAATCCTCGATATTGTTTTATCTCCCCTAATTGCTTTAATTTTATCCTCTTACCTAATAATGATATTATTTCAGTAGCTTCATTATTAGTTTTTGTAATGAAGGCAATACAATCTGTAAACAACAATAATAATGACACTGTTCCATTTGTCTCTTTCTTAAATACACATGGATCAGCTAAACCTGCTTTAAACCCTATATTGTTTAACTCTTTAACAATATATTGGTTCCATTCGTAACCAGATTGTTTTAATCCATAGAGACTCTTTTTAAGCTTCCAACAGTCATTATTCATTTTATCATCCTTAATTCCTACAGGTTTCTTTAAGTATATAGTGTGTTGCAATGGTGCATGCAGATAAGCAATTTCTACATCTAAGTAATTTATAATATAATTCTTCTTAGCTGCCCACACTAAAGTTGCTCTCAAGGTTGTTGCTTTTAGACTCGGTGCAAATACTTCATCATCATCACATGCAGTTTGATTAAATCCTTGAGCTACTAACCTAGCCTTATGGGTAATAGTCCCATTTTTACCTGTTTTTAATTTAAATATCATTTACAGCCAATGGACTTTTCACCTGGAGGTAATCTAACATTTTCATAAACTTCCATTTGTTTCAATGAATTTAATTCTTTCTCCATTGCTCTATGCCAATTTTCTTATTCCTTTGCTGGATACATTCTAAGTTCTTCAACAGTAGTTGGAACTTTACTAACTTGGCAAACTACACTTGCTTGGTACCTGTCAGGTGGTCTGCTTTCACTTGTTGAACATCTAGGTATTACAGGGCTTACAGGTGGACTAAGACTAAGACTAAACAACCCAGGTTTCTGGCTCCATCTTATGGCTGTTTGAGAAACCACACCCAATTACACTTTCAGCATTCCCTTAAAGAGGCAGTATTAAAATGTCTATCCTGGTTTATATATTTTCCAACCCAAATAGCTGTTAGGTGACTTACATTCCTAACAAGTAGTTTTTGACAAGTCTATTTTGGAATTTATTATTTATAAATTCCGTACCATTATCAGTTACAAGAGTTACTAGTTTCCTTTTAGTTTTTCTTTCTGCAAACTTCAACCAATTAAAGAAATTATGATATGTTTCCGTTTTACTCTTCATTAAATAACAGAAACCATATCTAGAATAATGATCCATTATGCTTAGTATATAACGAGCACCTCCCACACTTGGTTTTTCAGGACCTATAACATCAGCAAATACGACCTCTAGAGGTTCCTTAGTCTTAAATCCATTAATTCTATTTGCTGGTATTACCTTGCTTTTTTCTTGACTGCAAGCATTGCAGTGCAAATACTTACTGCAAGGCTTCAGTTTTATACCTTTAGACAGTTCAACCATTTTCTTGAGCATTTTAAAATTTATATGCCCTAAATATCTGTGTAACAAATGTATGCATTCATCATGAGGTTTAACATTATTATACACTGTGTTAGCTACCTCTGACTGATTATCTTTTAACACATACAATTCACTTTTTAAAGTTGCAGTCACTTTTTTACCTTCCTTTTCTATTGTGCAGTTTTCTCCCCTAAAGGTAACTACATAACCTAGTTTAACCAAAACTCTAACTGAAAGCAAATTAAACTTAAGTTGTGGTACATATAACATTTTTACGTTTTCTTTTATGCAAGAACAATGTGCAATACCTTCACCTTTTGCTTTAATTTTCCAGCCATTAGCTAATGATATCTGCTGTGAACTTGTGGACATCTTAACAAATCTTTTCTTATCTTTCGTTATGCAGTGCGATGCTCCACTATCTACAACCCATAAATTATTATTCACAGTTTCGTTGCTATACATGGCTAACTCTAAGCATTTTTTATCCTTTTGATGCCTTTTATCATTCTGGCTGGCATTGTGGCGTTTTCCTTTCTTGCAAAATCTAGCCAAATGTCCTTTTTCTCCACAATTAAAACATTTTCTAATTGTATAGGCTGTCAAAGATTCTTTATCTTCTTGTGGTAGTTGTGCGCTTCTTAGTTGACCCCTTTCAAGCCTTCTCCTGGCTTCTTCAATTACTCTGCCAGTAATGTCAGTTAATGTGAGGTTATCTTTTGGCAGTACTTCCAATGAAGTTACATAGTCGTCATAGCTCTTATCTAACGAAGACAAAATTATATTAACCCGATGTAGTTCTGTGAAGATAAGTTCTTTTTCATGCAGTTCCTGAAAAATTCTCTTCATAGTATTTATATGAGTCAACATGTCTCCATTCTTTTGAAGATGTGTTCTGAACAGTTTCCGTGTAAGATTTATATGTGCTCCTATACTGTCTCAAACATAAATCTTCTTTAAATTCTCCCAACATTTCACAGCTGTTTCTTCTCCACGAATATGTACAAGCTGCTGGTCACAGAGTGTCAGTCCTATTATAAAGAGAGCTTGCTCATTCTTCAGTTTATATTCTTGTATTTTCTGGGCATCATCCTCATCTTCTGGATCCCAAGCATCTACCTCTGGTGGGTTTTGAATTATACTCCACAAACCTTCTCTGCGTAGAAGTAGGCTGCATTTCATAGACCATGAAACATAGTTTGTTCCATCCAGTTTGTATATTAGAGACAAACTTTGTAAATTGACTTGTGTCATCTTTTTCTGGATATTAAACTATAATTAATAAAACACAGCTGTCTGTTTACAGTATTGTGTAACTACACTAACTCTCACTTTATATAAGCCTGTTATATCCTGGTTAGTCTGACTGTGCAGCTGGGCCCATAACCAGTGTTAGGGATACACCCTAGCAGAATCTGCATGGCAGGCAGGCAGGCAGGCAAATATGTGAGATAAACATTTTTGTAGCTTATACTCAGTAAAACAGATACACTGTGCTAGTTAAATAGTTTATTCCAGTAAGAGTTTTAGCATAGTCAAAACAGTCTATATATCATTCACTAGTTCAGTCCGTCCGGGGATTATTCAGTTGCAAAGTCCAGTGTCAAAAAAGAGGTCAGTAAACTTACAAATATCAGTCCAGTGATAAATCTCCTCGCAGTTGAGATATAAAGAAGTCAAACCTCCTTTCTTCCTTCAGCAACAGGGAACACGCAGTTATCAAACCATCAATCAATCAGCAGCAGCAAGCAATCCAGTAAGCCAGCAATCAATCAAGTTCTCTTGCTCCCTTTTATGGCGGTTTCACAACCACACCCAAAATTACATGCTTTGCTGTTTAAAGTGACACACATTTAAACTTACTATCATACTTTATATATATTATTTTACCCAAACTATATTCGGTAACCTTGTTATTCCTAACAGAAGGCATTGATGCTATGGACTGGCCCACCCATTCCCCAGACCTGAATCTAATTGAGCACATCTGGGACATCATGTCTCGCTCCATCCACCAATACCACATTCCACCACAGACTGTCCAGGAGTTGGGGGATGCTTTAGTCCAGGTGTGAGAGGAGATCCCTCAGGAGACCATCTGCCACCTCATCAGGAGCATTCCCAGGTGTTGCAGGGTGGTCATACAGGCACATGGAGGCCACACACATTACTGAGCCTCATTTTGACTTGTTTTAAGGACATTACATCAAAGTTGGATCAGCCTGTAGTATTTTTTTCCACTTTAATTTTGAGTGTAACTCTAAATCCAGACCTCCATGATTTCCATTGATAATTTTTGTGTGATTTTGTTGTCAGCACATTCAACTATGTAATGAACAAAGTATTTAATAAGAATATTTCATTCATTCAGATCTAGGATGTCTTATTTTTGTGTTCCCTTTATTTTTTTTTTGAGCAGTGTATTATTTTCCACATGGCTAAGTTGCACAACAGTCATAACTTTTAGTGGTTGTTGACATTTAAGCATTTCTTCCTGAAAATTTCCTTCAAAGACTGCAGCCATGTGTCCTTATAATGCCACATAAAGGAGGACATCCATTTCTTTTGACCCTTTTTTATAGTTCCATTCAAAAGGTTTTAAAACATCAAGTAAGATGATTTTAATATTGTACTGCTATCTTATATGTTGTTTTATTTGTTGTCTTAACTGTGTTTTCTGAATTTATTTTTTGTCAGTAAATGTGTGTGTATGTTCTCTATTTATGAAGCACACAGAAAATGAAACCCATACATTATTTTATGGTATGTAACATTTAGAATAGAATAGAATAGAATACTTTATTGGCCAACTGTGATTGGACACACAAGGAATTTGTCTTGGTGCAAATGCTCTCAGTATACATAAAAGAAAAGATACATTCGTCAAGAGTCAAGAATCATAAAGTACAACACTTAATAATAGTCATAGGGTACAATAAGCAATCAAATCAAATACTAGGAAACAGAGTGTTAAGCCTGGGCCCATAATCAGTGTTAAGCCTGGGTTCCCCAACCAGGCTTAAGGAGACAAGCTAAACAGAATGTGCAGCGTTAGTCAGATAGGCACATAGATAAATGAGTGAGATAAGTTTGTATGTTTATTAACATACAGTAAAAATAACAGATACGCTTGTGCTATCAAAAATATAGTTTATTCCATTTATAGCATAGTCAAAATAACAGTCCAATAGTCATGTATCATTTAGTCAGTCCATTCAAGGATATTCAATTAGCAAAGTCCGTGTAGAATATCCTATGTCAGTTCACTTACAAATCAGTCCTTTGTTTATCTCTCCCGTTCGAGTAACGCAGTCTTGAGTCCATGCAATAATTAGGGATCATAAAGCCAGAGAGAGAGCAAGCTGTCGTCTTGCTTCTTTTAAAGTGCTTTCACAACCACTCTCTTAATTACATTCCTATATTTAAATTTGCAGACACTTTAACTTATAAACCATGATTACATATTTATTATTTTACCTAAACCAGTTAGGATAAACAATGTTATCCCTAACACAGTCAATATAGATCGTAGGATACAAGCAACCAAGTTACAGCCATACAGTCACAAGTGGGAGGGGATGGGTGATAAGGAGTGATGAGAAGGTTAATAGTAATAGTAATGCGGACTTTGTAAATAGTTGGACAGTGTTGAGGGAATTATTAATTTAGCAGAGTGATGGATTCCGGGAAAAAAGTGTTCTTGTGTCTAGTTGTTCTGGTATGCAGTGCTCTATAGCGTTGTTTTGAAGCAGTTTATGTCCAGGATATGAGGGGTCTGTAGATATTTTCACAGCCCTCTTTTTGACTTGTGCAGTGTACAGGTCTCAATGGAAGGGAGGTTAGTAGTAATTGGGTTTTTTTTCCTGTGGTCCTAATTACTTTCTGAGGTCTGTGTCTGTCTCGTTGGGTTGCAGAACCAAACCAGACAGTTATAGAGGTGCAGATGACAGACGACTTTAATCTTTATGTGTGCACTATTTAATATTTCAAATAGGCACATCAATTCCCTGAATGTTTTCTGGGGAGTCAGAGATAGGATTGAGATCTATTTAATTTTTTATAAGCTTTGACTGATTTTGGACTTGTCAATCCCATATGAACAATGTTAATGCACCCTTCCTCAACTTTATATTATAGACCAAATCTGCCAGGTATATACATCATATTACAAGCTATGTATTGAATTGCATGGATTGTATTACTTCTAAATAATATCAGGTAAGAAATTCTAGATAGAATTGAGAAAAAGATGGTCTTCTAATTCCCCTTCAGTTACCACAAGGTTTTTCTGTAGCATCAACCTTGAGATCAAGTCCTGCCTTCTCTATGGTCATCGCTAATACCAAGAATACGTTTCCGTTGAGGAAAGTAATATTTTGTGGATATTTTGAAAGAACATAATATATATTTTAAAAACTTTTTAAAATTCTTAATATCTGTTAATATTTCATTTCATTACTTCTAATTATTGCAATCTACATGGCACTACAGACATATATAAAAATGTAACACTAAATGGAAATTAAAATAGTAAATGTCCAGTAAGTATATTAGGATGGAAGGTAATGTTTTCTACTCATTTTTAAGCAGAAAATTGTTAGAATTTTAAGAACTCCTTTCTAATCTTTTATCTTACTTTTCACATTGAAGGACAAAACCATAGCCACTCGAAGATTGTTTTGTTCTATTTTCACTTTCCCCCCCAGTTGTATAATCTGATAGCAGCATTATGCAGCATAGCCTCTAGGAGGCAGAGGAACATTAATAAAACTTAATTGCCTATCTTGGTAAGAAATTTCACTCCTATCTCAATTCCATTTTCTGTTTTAGTGTTTGTTATCAAATTGTGTTGCAATATCATTATAACTGCAGCAACAGCAATAATGAATTGCCCAAATGTAAACAATGCTGGAGAATTTTATCAGGAGCCTGTGGATATTTCTAAAAGCCTCACATAATTATAAAAGATACTTCTAAGAAAATTTATGAAGTCAGCAGTGGTTCTTTCATATATGAAAACATAAATGAGATCCAGATACATTTTTCTAATGTGCACATAGTCTGAATTTTAATTTTAAATAAAAGACTCTTGTTAGTATTTCCAATGATTAACTTGAAAATGACACCAGTAAAGTTTTGGTAGAACAAGCATTGAATAGACAGCTACAAAGATTGACTACAGTATCTGCCCTTTATTTTATTTTGTTTGGGACAAAAATGAAAGAGTGTCCCCACTCAACCTAAGCAGTTCTGAGTTTGATTCATGCTTAGATGAATAATTATTTGAGAATTTTAGACACTAAGCTGAAAAAAAATGTGGCAGGATTTGTCAGGGGTTCCTAAATTCTTTCCCCTACTCCAAAGCAGGAAAAAATTGATCTAGCCAGGATTAATTTTTCCAATCATCTATAGCATGTGATTTTTTTTAAAAAAAGGAAGAACAATGACCAGCAAACACTTCTCATCAATTTATATAGGTTTGTTCATAATTACATTATTTAAATCTATTCTGTCAGACACTAGTTCATCTTAATGCTCGTGAAGTTTTGCTAGTTTTCATTTTGTTTTATTGATGTGAAGATAATTCTTGCTTGAATATTGACCCTCCACTGTGATATAATTGGATTAATTAAATTAAAATATGGGGTTTAGTGAGATAATGGATGCTTATTTTAGAAAGTGATTCTTTCCTACTATGTTAATGAAAGCTATGATAAAAACTTGAATACCATCATTACATTCATTGATATAAACAATTGCTACTTGATATTAAATATACCTTCAATACCAAAGGCTATGAACAGGTTGAATTTTTGGATGAAATTGATAATTTAGCTAATTTTAGTCAGTTTTTTAAACTGAATATTGGAAAAGAAACTGCTAATTCTAGACTTGCTCTGGAAATAATGAAAATAATTCTCCTGGATCTTGCAGATGCACAAGTAAAACAATCAATCAAAATGGAGCTGGAAGAGAACCTAGTGGTCTTCTAGTCCAACCCCCTGCTCAAGCAGGAGACCTTATACAATTTCAGACAAGCGGCTGTCCAATCTCTTCTTAAAAACCTCCAGTGTTGCAGCACCCAGAACTTCTGAAGGCAAGCTAGTCCACTGGTTAATTGTCCTCACTGTTAGGCAGTTTCTCCTTAATTCCAGATTGCTTCTCTCCTTGATTGGTTTCCATCTATTGTTTCTTATCTTGCTTTCTGGTGCTGTTTTGAGGGAGTCAAAATGTGCAAAATGATAGGTAGGAAATCATGATTGAAGTCTTTAGTCACAATGCCACACCTGCAATCTTGCAAATATTGATTCTCCCTATTCAATTCCCTACTATGTGCTTGATACTAATCTGGTTTAATCTAGGCTGCCTTGTGGAGACATAATACTGAATTGGTTTACTCATAAAAACCCAAGGCTGCATTTTTGGAGACCTATTCTTCTTTGCTCAGTGGGATTTTCCAAAATTGTGTTTTGTCTTCTGTGGTATTTAGTATATGCACAAAAGTATGATCAGAAGGTATATGTATTGTGGAATAATTTTCCTTAGTGCAGGAAATAAAAATGTATGCCCAAATGCATGTTCCATAAATAATTGAGAATGCCTTTGCTTCTGTAAAAGAAGAAAAATACTCCTCAAATTTCTGTTACTGACATTAATGCTGATAGAAAGAATATAAAAATATAACCCAATATAATCTAAATATACAGATGGAATTGTGACTTAGGCAAAGTGTAATGTTTACATTTTTAAAATCTGTATATTATATTTTGAGGTGCATGTGATAATAAACTGGTATCTAGAGCAGGACAGGGACTCTGGAGCTACACATAGGTAGAATGGGTTAAAATGTTTACAATTTTGATAGCACCTCATACAATTTGATGTTGTATAAGGCAAAATTTGAATCACTGGATATTCCAACACATTTAGAATGCTGGCTGCCACATTTAGATACAACTTCTATAGTTTTAGAGAATGTATTAAGAAAGTAAAAATCAACAGATTTTATCAATCTATAGCTCCTGAATAGAAGAAGTGCTAGATACAGCAGTATAATAAGTTGTAATATGATCACAATATTTCATAAATGAAATGAACATTCATAAGCAAAGCATCTGAAATTTGAATAGAAATGCCTCTGATCATATTATTACATAAACTGGCAATTTATCCCACTAAAATAACAAAAACAGGTGGACTGTCTAGTAACATTATTGGAACATTTTCTTTCTCAACAGATCCTAACTATCTACCAATATGTATAAATGCTGCTTTATATGGATACCCATTTCATAAACAGCAACTCTGGGCAGCTTTTTTTTAATCAATTAAAAAATAACAACTGCAATAATATACATAAAGTAGCAGCCAAAAACAACAACGATCACAATCCAATGAAGCTAACCCATGTCCCCTTTAATTTCCCATCCCTCCCATGTTTAATGCTTTCCAGAATATTAGTCGCGTTCATGCCAGTTGAAGCTTGTGGAGCTTACTTGGCTCTGCCTACTTGGGTCATGCAAATGACGTTCTTTAATAGATGGGAAATGGAGCATTGCTCCTTCTGCTAGACTTAGTGGAGTGAATCTAACAGAATCCCTATTATTAATAAAAGTGACATAAAAGAGTGTACTGCAATGCTGATTTTAAAGTGTCAAAATAGGACTGTGATTCAAGTATTCATTCAGACAAGAAGCCTTTTGTTGGGCCAGTTCCTATGCTTTAGCCTACAGGTGAAACTCAAAAAATTAGAACATCATGCAAAAGTTCATTTATTTCAGTAATGCAGCTTAAAAGGTGAAACTAATATATGAGATAGACTCATTACATGCAAAGCAAGATAGTTCAATTTGTCATAATTGAGATGATTATGGTTGACAGCTCATGAAAACCCCAAATCCATAATCTCAGAAAATTAGAATATTGTGAAAAGGTTCAATATTCTAGGTTCAAAGTGTCCCACTCTGATCAGCTAATTAAGCCATAACACCTGAAAAGGGTTCCTGAGCCTTTAAATGGTCTCTCAGTCTGGTTCAGTAGGAATCATAATCATGAGAAAGACTGCTGACCTGACAGTTGTGCAGAAAACCATCATTGACACTCTCCATAAGGAGGGAAAACCTCAAAAGGTAATTGCAAAAGAAGTTGGATGTTCCCAAAGTGCTGTATCAAAGCACATTAAAAGAAAGTTAGGTGGAAGGGGAAAGTGTGGAAAAAAAAGGAGCAGCAGGAATGACTGCAGCCTGGCGAGGATTGTCAGGAAAAGGCCATTCAAAACTGTTGGGGACTTTCACAAGGAGTGGACTGAGGCTGGAGTCAGTGCATCAAGAGCCACCACACACAGACGGATCCTGGACATGGGCTTCAAATGTCATATTCCTCTTGTCAAGCTGCTCCTGAACAACAAACAACGTCAGAAGTGTCTTACCTGGGCTAAAGAAAAACAGAACTGGTCTATTGCTCAGTGGTCCAAAGTCCTCTTTTCTGATGAGAGCAAATTTTGCATCTCATTTGGAAACCAAGGACCCAGAGTCTGGAGGAAGAATGGAGAGGCATACACTGCAAGATGCTTGAAGTCCAGTGTGAGGTTTCCACAGTCTGTGTTGATTTGGGGAGCCATGTCATCTGCTGGTGTTGGTCCACTGTGCTTCGTTAAGTCCAGGGTCAACGCAGCTGTCTACCAGGAGATTTTGGACCACTTCATTTTTCCTTCCACAGACAAGCTTTATGGGGATGCTGACTTCATTTTCCAGCAGGACTTGGCACCTGCCCACACTGCCCAAAGCACCAAACCTTAGTTCAATGGCCGTGGGATTACTGTGCTTAATTGGCCAGGAAACTTGCCTGACCTGAACCCCATACAGAATCTATGGGGCATTGCCAAGAAAAAGATGAGAGACATGAGACCGAACAATGCAGAAGAGCTGAAGGCCACTATTGAAGCATCCTAGTCTTCCATAACACCTCAGCAGTGCCACAGGCTGACAGCTTCCATGCCACACTGCATTGAGGCAGTAATTGCTGCAAAAGGGGCCCAAACCAAATACTGAGTATATGTGCATGCTTACACTTTTCAGAGGTCCGATATTGTCCTATGTACAATCCTTGTTTTATTGATTGCATGTAATATTCTAATTTTCTGAGATTGTGGATTTGGGGTTTTTATGAGCTTTAAGCCATAATCATCACAATTATGACAAATCACGGCTTGAACTATCATGCTTTGCATGTAATGAGTCTATCTCATATATTAGGTTCACCTTTTAAGTTTCATTACTGAAATAAATGAACTTTTGCATGATATTCTAATTTTTCGAGTTTTACCTGTAAATGGTATGTGTGGATAAAACTGCCCCATTGAGCTCCTGGAATGTAGATGGATAAAGCAAACCAATAAATAAAGAGTCCACTAGTGTTGAACAGCTATAATAAATTTGAAATAATAACAAAAATTCCCTGAGAAAAGCACTACTGTGACATGATTGTGGGACTTGGGTGCTCTGAGGGAAGTGAAATACCTAGCAGAGATTCAACCCTACTGGAAAGATCTCATCACAAGAACCAGGTGAAGAGTAGCTTTCCCATAAACAAAATAATTTACAGATGTAATTTACAGATGTAATTTACAGAACCTATACCAGAATGGGTTGTTGCCCAGGTCAACCAGGACTGCACTAGGTGTTGGAAACTATAGACAACTGTTGACAAACAGGCTACAGGACTGTTGGCTGAACAAATGGGGCCAGCAGCTGCAGGCCTACTGGAAGAATACTAATGGGAGGGCTATCAAACGCGCAACCTGCAGGCCAGATGCATTATGCGCTGCCCACAACCCCGCCCAGTTTAGTGAGAGCAGGGAAAGTTCCAATATATCACAGGATGCTACTGTGACAATGTGAGTTTGACACCCCTGATCTATGGCAAACATACAAAGACTGAAAACAAAGAAATGATGATCTGTTATTATAATTAAGTCCAACAAGAAGAGGATATTTGAAACAAATGCACTAGTTCTACAAAGAATAACATCTAGAATCAGAAATAACAGAACAGAGGCTAACAAATCAACTTCTATTTATAATATAAAATAAAGTACAGGTAGTCCTTGACTTACAGCAGTTCATTTAGTGATTGTTTGAAGTTACAACGGCATCGAAAAAAGTGACTTATAGCTGTTTTTCACACTTATGACCATTGCAACATCCCCATGGTCATGCGATTTTCATTCGGCTGCTTGACAACTAACTCACATTTATGATGGCTGCAGTCTCCCGGAATCATATGATCTGCTTCTGGGACAGTCAAGAAGATCAGCAGATATGAAGCCTGATTTGCACAATTTCCAATTTCAATCAAATCACAAATGTTTACCAATCCATCAAATGGGGAGACTTCAGTGAATCAGTCAATACCAGACCCCCCCAAAAAGCCAGTTCAGTTCTGGGTGTATCTGTGGCACAACTCAGACAAAGAAAACAAAAGTGCAGCTTGGTTAAAAGAGATGGATCAGAATAAAAAAGAAGCTGAAATGAAAGAACTTGGAAGAGAAATGGGCAAGGAAGATCAAAAAATGATCAGCACCAAGTGAAGATTTTTCTTTGGTTGAAAAATCTTCATTGCCATCAGTTTAACAACATATGCCAAAGACGTGAAATTGAAGATTAGTTAACATCTGGCAAAATCTACCTGCTAATGAAAAAGCCAGCAAAAGAGGCAGCCCCAAGCAACTATGGGCCTATTACCTGATTAACAACAACTTTCAAATTGCTAATTGGTGTGGTAGTTGATGCAGTTCAACAGCATCCAATTAAAAGCAAGACCTTTCCAGCAGAGCAGAAAGGAAACTGCCCAAACAGCTGAGAAACAAAAAGTCAGCTCCTAGCTGGCAAGATAGTTTTGGAAAACTGTAGGAGAAAGGAAACCAACCTGAGTGTAATTTGGACTGATTAAATCAATAGAAACATCAGAAGCTTTGTGCAAAGATCAATGGCCAAATAGAAGCAAAGATGCTGGTCAGTGGTGATAGACTAGGAGAGAATATCAAGAAAGGAAAGCTTCAAGGAAACTCACTCTCACCATTACTGTTTGTCATTGAACTGATTCCTTCATAAATAATAGTGAACAACTGAGATCAAGGCTAGCAAACTTCAAAAATATCTGGCAGGGTATCCGACCTCTTTTACATGGATGATCAGAAGCATATGTTTCATATGAACATACGAATAGAAACATAGTTTATATGAAACATATGAAACATGAGCATATACACAGACAAGATATTGCAGTGAAGTTTGGACTGGTACATTCTTACCATTGAGACAAGGAAAAAATAGTGAAAATCAAGCCATCCTATGTAAATAACATCAAGACACTGGATGAAAGTGATCACTAAAATACCTGGCATCCTTCAAGCTGACAACATCAAGCAAGAAGAAGATTAGAAGTGAATACAGAATAACAGAGTTGGAAAGCATTTTGGAGTCTTCTAGTCCAACCCCTGCTCAAGCAGAAGACCTTATACAATTTGGGATAAATGGCTAAACAATCTCTGCTTAAAAACTTCCAGCGATGGAGCATCCACAACTTCTGGAAGCAAGGTGTTCCACTGATTAATAGTGTAAGAGGAAAACATGAATAAAATCCATTGTGTATTGTGTAACTGTGACTCAAACTTCAAAACTGCGATTTTGATACTTTTCTACTGCAAGAGGGAGAACTGAAACATTGAACAATCACACGTTGTGCTCTGGGAAAATCTCACTGACAGGAAAGTTTTCCTTAATTCTAGGTTGGACCTCTCTTTGATAAGCTCCCATCTGTTACCTCTGTTCCTACCCTCAAGTACTTTAGTAGAACTTAAGATCTTCCAAATCTTAAATTTAGAGTTTAAATTTACATTTGGAAGATCTTAAAGTCCAATCTCAATAGAGAAAATACCATCAAGGCAATTAACACCTGAATACATAGCTGAAATAGGGACTAGTTTCAAGCAGGATGAAAAGCCCTGGATAGGAAGATCCAAAAAAATAATGACAATGAATCATGCCCTTCATTCACACCATGAACATAGTGACATTGACAGACTCTACTTACCAGGGAGCATAGGTGAACATAGAATGTTGCAAGTACATTACACAGTTGAAGAAAAAGAAGGGGGAGCATTGGAAGAAAATCTGAATGACAGAGAGGACGATGCACTGAAGTATACCCATACCAGGAAAGCTTATTGAATATTGGAGAAATCAAACTAGCTCAGAAAAAAAGCAAAGAAGCTGAAAAAATAGTGGACTACCTAGCTAGC
Organism: Hydrophis major; assembly: GCA_033807585.1. NCBI lineage: Eukaryota > Metazoa > Chordata > Lepidosauria > Squamata > Elapidae > Hydrophis > Hydrophis major. The sequence continues at coordinate 266,334,189 of CM066328.1, forward strand.
TACTGCAAAAATATCACAAAGACTCACTTTAAACAATGGCATGACAAATAGCAAACTGATAAGCACTTGCCACATAAGACTTAAACATTTTTGATAAGAAACACAAAGAAGCCTGGCTAGTGAATGCTGGAGATAACTACTGGAATGCTGGAGATATCAAAACTGAAGAGAAAGAACTGGAGAAAATCATAAAATATAAAGACCTACAAATACAAGTAGAATGATTATGGCAAAAGAAACCAAAGATAGTATCAATAATAATAGGAATCTTGGATGCAATCTCAAAATATCTGGAGTATCACATGAACACTACTGTATCTGCATTTACAAAATAACCATCAGTCAATTGCAAAAGGCAGCTTCACTTGGAACAGCTTACATCCTGTAACACAGGGGTGTCAAACTCAAGGCCTGCAGGCCTAATCTGGCCTGTGGAGAGCTTAGATCTGGCCCATAGAGCCACCCTGGAAACAGCAAAGGACCAGCCCAGAGTGCCTCTGCCAGAGAAAATGGAGATCCATTTTCACTGGCAGAGGGTTGCAGGATGCCATTGGATCTAAAAATGGAGCTCACAAGGGGCACAGGTATCCTTCCCAAGCTTTGTGTTTGCTGGCAGAGAGTTGAAGGAGGCCGTTGCAGACAAAAACAAAGCTTGGGACCCAGTTTTTACTAGAAGAACACTTGGGCCCCCACAGGAGCCCCTGACATGAGTCACATCAAGCTGGCCACACCCACCTTGGCCACACCATCCCAGCCCCCAAGGACAAACACAATCATGAGGTGGCCCCCAATGAAATCGAGTTTGACACCCCTGCTATATCAATACCTTTAATGCTATTAAACACAGCAAACCATCTGCCTATCCCAGGTCCTTGGAAAGACTTGATATGTGGATAAAAATGCCAAATCCGGTCTCTATATCTGGCTTACTCTCCAGCTAATAATGTCTATAAGACTTCCTTTTCAAAATCACTCAAACGTAAACTACTTTAGCACTTTAAGGACCAAAAAATTTATTCCTGTAATTTCCTGAACTAGTATAAAGCCTAAAAGGATTTTAGTAACATGCTTTTGTAATGGCTTTCTACATATATTTACAAAAATCAATACTGTTTTCCTGCCATTTTATATTTTATTTAAAGAAAAAATAGGTGCTACAGAATGGTACTCTTAGGCTCTCTTGAGTAAGACAAAATTGGCTTTTCGCCTTAACTAGTTACTGTCACAGCAAGAACTTCATTTAAACTGTCAACAAGTTCATTTCCTTCCCTTTGTTCCCTGAGTGCTATGCTTTATAAACATCTGACAGCATAATGAAGTTGTTTTAAAATTCTGAACCACCTTGAAATCAACCTTGTCCATATGCAACAAGACTTTCCTTTAACTGCATTTGCTTTGTGTTACAAATATACCCCTCTAAAAGAAGTAAGGAAGGAGGAAGATGTAAATATTCCAGTTTGTGGTGCCCGAATATTTGTCTCAACAACACGAATTCCTTCATGTAAACATATACATACATACACATACATGCATATATATATGAAATACACATTACACTGATAAAGCCATACTGTGAAGTCTGAAAATATTAATAAATAATACATACTAACAGTATTTTAGATCTGGACCTTCTGAGTTTTTCTGCACGGAAATTACAGACCAATCTCCTTATGCTGCAACACCTGTAAAGTCATGGAATCAATTATTAACCAATCCATTATCCTCCACTTAGAGACAAACAACCTACTCTCTAATAAACAATTTGGTTTCAGGAAAAAACTATCCTGTAATCTGCAACTCTTACACTGCAAAAACATATGGACTACACAACTCGATCAGGGCAAAGCAACAGACGCAATCTACATGGACTTCTGTAAAGCCTTTGATTCAGTGATACATGACAAACTACTACTAAAAATAAAATCTTATGGTATCTCTGGACACCTACATAACTGGGTAGAAGTATTCCTGTCAAACAGACAACAAATGGTCAAAATTGGGAGCGTCCTTTCAAATTCTGTACCTGTCAACAGTGGTGTCCCCCAAAGCAGTGTTTTATGACCAACTCTCTTCATACTCTACATAAATGACCTCTGTGATCATATTAAGAGCAACTGTGTTCTCTTCACTGATGATGTAAAGCTATTCAACACCTTGACTATGTATCAGAATGGTCAATCAAATGGCAACTTCAAATCTCAACAAATAAATGCTCTGTCTTACATATTGGCAAAAAAAATAAATCAGAAAATAAAATACAAGCTAAATAATCAAGACCTTGTTGAGGATCCAAACTTTGTCAAGGACCTTGGAGTACTCATCTGTAATGATCTAAGTGCTAGAGCCCACTGTAATTACGTAGCCAAAAAGGCATTAAGAGTTGTTAATCTAATCCTACATAGCTTCTTCTCTGGTAATATCACACTACTAACTAGAGCATACAAAACATTTGCAAGACTTATACTTGAATACAGTTCTGATGTCTGGAATCCATATCATGTATCTGATATTAGCACGATTGAAAAAGTCCAGAAATATTTCACAAGAAGAGTTCTCCGCTCCTCTACTCGTTGCAGAATACCTTATGCCACCAGACTTGAAATTCTAGACTTAGAAAACCTTGAATTATGCCATCTTCGGTCCGATCTAAATATAGTATATAAAATCATACATTGCAATGTCCTACCTGCAAATGAATACTTCAGCTTCAATCATAACAATTCAAGAGCACACAATAGATACAAACTCAAAGTTAACCGCACCAAACCTGACTGCAGAAACAGCAACAGAGTGGTCAATGTTTGGAATACTCTACCTGACTCTGTGGTTTCTTCCCCAAACCCCAAAAACTTTAACCTTAGACTGTCTACTATTGACCTCACCCCCTTCCTAAGAGGCCTGTAGGGGGCGTGCATAAGCGCACCAATCGTGCCTACCGTCCCTGTCCTATTGTTTTTTTTATTTTTCTTAGAAGTATCTATTTCATGTATTCAAAACTATATTTATTCTTATACCTGTATCTTGTAAGCGATTGACAAATAAAATAAAATGTAAAAAAAAAAAAGTAAAATTGGTAACTGGATGCAAGGGAGGGAGGGATTGTCCATATATATTTCAGATAGCTGGTTTCTGTGAGCAGAGAGCAGAAACTGTCTCTGCAGCCATTTGCAATCAGCTTGAAGTTGCAGGCTCCATCATGCTTTAATAAATGCAGCCCATTAAGGACCCAAGGTTTGACCAAATCTCATTTTTTAAAATCACTTTGGAGTTTTACTTTCTTATTGCTGTTCAAAAACTGAAAAAGCTTCAAAGTAACAAGTGTATAAGATGCTGGGTCAGATTCTATTTGGTCTGTTTAAAACAAAAAAACATCACACCTTTCCAGCTTTGTAAAATCTTTATTTTGTAATCTTTTGTAATATACAGTAAAGAGGTGATTTTAGTGTTCCTTTAGAAATGCTAAGGCTTTGTGAAACTGATTTAAAGAGTGTGAAGTTAATTAGAAAGAGCCTCTTGTGTAGGAAAGCTGTCTAGTTTTACATACCAATTTTTAAAACAAAACCTTGAAGGTCGATTACCAGAGCACAAGATGCTACTTTAAAGGAAATATTTGATTTATGAGTCTGTGGAGTGCTTGAAATGTTTAACTCTTTACTGGAATTAGAAGTTACTATTGAAGATGAACAAATCCCTCTGGAGAAAAGTAAGGTGGATTTCCTGGATTTATAAATGTACAATTGGATGATCATTTAAAAATGGAAAAGATTTTGTGGGTTACCATTTTAAATTGAAACATAACAGATGTATTGGAGTTACTTCCTGGAAATTACAAGTATACTTAAAGGTACTAATTTTGAGGGAAGAGGAAAAGATACTAGATAAAAACAGGAGTCAGAATTTTTTATAGACTTAAGGATGGTTGGGAGGAAGGAAGAAAAATATAAAATTAGTTTATCTGATTATGGTTAAAGAGTTATTTCTGATGATGTTGAATCATTGTCTGGATTGGAAAAAGCTTCTTCGGCTCTGAGAAGTTGGATCTTGGATGAGAAGCAAAATATTTTCAAAGAAAAACCAGAAAGTCCAGTTGCCTCATGAAAAAGCATATTTGGGGACAACCATGACTTTCTGGATGACTGAGAATCTCCATAGACTCAAGCTTATGTTCAAGTTCACTGATGATTATGCACATAGACCATTTCCCTATTGCCTCATCCTCAGTATCTTCCTAATGGGAGGTTTTCTTGCTTCCAAAAGTTGGATTATACTAGCAATGTCAGATCATATAGCTGAGCTGGCCTAAATCTGTGGGATGTATATATAGTATCATCTCAAAGACCAGTGGTGGTAATTTGCAGCCTCCATTCTGATCCCAGTTGCAGAAAATCACTGGTAAAAATTTAAATTTACTTTAAGGCAGAAAGCATATTAAAAAATGCTTGGAAAACATCTATGTAGGAAGAATGAGTGAAATATAAACAAATTAAGATGTATGTATTTATGGCTAAAAAGTATGGAATGCATCAAAATATGGTTTTTGGTTTTAAATATTGTTTTAAAGTACATAAAGTTTTCATACCTATAAGGTCACTGCAGGTACATTTAATGAATGATTTCTTTGCAGTAAGTAAACCTGTCAAGTTGTATTAGATAAAATGAAGAGCTTCTGTTAGATGACTAACAAAATAAAACATCCCATGACGTTATTAAGAAATGACAATTTAACCAAGCAATTTTATTCCATTTTAGACATTTGACTTAATTAAACCGGTGCAGTCATGAAGTCAGTCATGACCCAGTCTAAGTAAAATATAATCATATCTGAAAAGCATGAAATTATGCTGACTATAAGCATTACTTCTTTTCTTGACATCTATTATGGCCATTCAATAACCTAATTACTAAAAATTAAATTGCAGAATACAGAGTACAGTGAAAATCATTTCAAAGTGAACTCAAAAAATTATTAATTGGCTGTGGTTGAGTTGCACTAAATAGCTATAGACTATACAGAATGTAACATTGATAGGTAAATAAGTTTATAATTTTTGAACATTCTTTTCTGATCAGAATTCATCAAAGTTAGTTGTTAAAGAACCACAATATTCTGAAACAGGCCTAATTCACTGCTGTCTGTTCTGTCCTTAATTAGCATTCTTGAGCAAACCACCCAGGAAAACCAGACAGGAAGCAATACTAATTTTACTTTACTCTAAGGCTACATTTACAGAATTTTGCAAGTCTGAATTTTGCAAGTGGCAACTTCCTGTTGCCACTTTTAGCTGATGCATTAGAGTGAGTCCTTCCTAAATTTCTTTCTCTAGCTCCTGTGATTGCTTCCTAGTTTCCTGGGCAGTATCTCTCTCTGCCCCATTTCTCAAAATCATCCACACATTACATCTCCATATAGGATGCCCCATCCAGAAACAGAAATATAGGATATGGCTTATTGGTGTAGCAATAGTCTCTGTATAATATTTTACATATTTATCATTTCATTTATTTGAATTATGACATCTGGATGTTTCACAAATTACCTTTTGGTAATGCACATGAAATATTGCAAAAAACCTTGAAATAATACAATGATTAGTCTATTCTATTCCAATGCAGTATATATTTTCAGAATTTTTAAATGTTCAGAATTTAAAATATTAGGTACACAAAAATATATGTCTAGCTTTATTAGCAACAGAGTGAGGGGAAAAGACAATATGAAAGCAAAAAAGCAGACAATTAAAAAAATGAAAATTAAAAAGCATACATTTTATGCATATATATAATGGTTGCAAGGTAACACTATATTACACACTTTCTAAATGAAAGAGGCTCACATGTCCATGATGATACACAGCCATATATTTGTTTGTTTTCTTAAGTTTTCGCAGGTATTTATAAGTATGGTATTCAGCTTTGTTTGGGTATTTTTCCACGTCATTATAGTTGTGCTTTTAAAGTTGTAGCAACGTTTCGGCAGAATCTCATCTGCCATCATTAGGCTGCTGTATAGTGTTCGTCTGTGAGTCAGACTAGCACCAAATTTAAAACAGAAAAGGCTGTGAAAGTCTGACTCACAGAAAAACACTATACAGAAGCCTGATGATGGCAGATGAGATTCTGCCGGCAGCTCCATTCAGTCATCAACAAATGTTTATACAGTAGTTGGTCTGCTTCCCTATCTATCCTTCCAGTATTGTTAAAGTCCTACCTGGAAGAATCTACATGAGCATTCAAATTGTATACTGTTTTTTAAATAGGCAAAAATACATTATTATACTGAATAAAATACCCATTTAAAAACTTTGGAGACAAAATAATGGTGAAGCTATTCCAAAACAGATGTTTAATGACACATAAATAATGTGGGGAGGAAGAAAAACAGCTTGATGATAAAATCCATTAGAACACTTCCATGAGCCTATGGCATAAGACTCAAGCAGACAATTAGGAGAGACTCGGTATATTTTTGCACCTCCTTTCTACTTCAACACCATTCCCCAAGATTTGTGCCATTATTACAAAGGGCTGCTGGAAGAAATAACTTCTACTAGCAAAATTACAGCTGCATGGTTTAGACTACAGTCCCTGCATTTTCTTTTCTGGGGTTCTCAGAGTTGCCATCTCCATTATTACTAAAAACTGATAGCACAGTTACCTGCCTTTTTGACTTGGGAAATAAGTCCTAAAATTGAGATATCCAAGTTAAAAAGCTTTTGCTTTTTAAGGTCGTTGGTCTTACCTGATACGCTCCTTCTCGGTGTGCTGAGAGAGAATCCAAAGAATGGGTTAACAATCCCCTTCAAAATCAGCCATAGGTCATGGCCACCATATCCATTCTATATAGAACAACCTAAGAAGAAAATCCTACCATTTGCTCAAGCCCTTTACCAGCACTATCCTACAACCTGGCAGTCTAGTGGCTTGTCCATGGATACTGGCTATAGTGGTGGAAGTCTTGAATAATTATTTAATAATTAATTATTATTATTACTCAAGTCTTGAACATTCTGCTCCTAAAGAATAAAAAATCTAGCTTTGAAATTCAGAGACAAACACATTTTTTTGCGTACATGAGCAACAGTTGTGATATGTGGTGGCAAATCAAAAATTTGCCTATTGAGAGTACTATAGAGCAGTGGTTGTCAAACTGGCAGCCCATGGGCCAGATGCATCACATGCAGGCCATATCCACCCCAGCTCCCCGAATGGAGAAAACGTCACAAAACGCCATGACGGCAACGTGATGCAGCGAGTTTGACACCCATTCTATATAGAGTATTGCCATTTTGCTTTTTTAATTTAAAACTAGGCTATGATAAGAACTCATCCAAGTAACAGTTGTGGCCAGAAGATAACTGACCATCAACCTTGAGAGATATTACCTGATCTTGTAAGACAACACTGAAGCTCATTTATTTTGGTAATATTTTGTGTGTTTCTGAAAAAAAAAAAACTCATTAAGACACTGGAGAAGCCATGAAAAGATTTCTAAAGGTCTTTCTGTATAAACTCTCTCTCCCTCCCTCCCTCTCTTTCTCTCCCTCTCTCTCTCTGTACGCATATACATATACATATATATCAAGTGTATATATATCAAGTCTAAATGTGCATTTTCCCAACAAAAATATACATATTTATTAAAAGTATTTAAAGTGCTTATTTGCCCACTGGGATTGTCATAAAGAAACAAACAAGCAAACAAATAGGGATAACAAAACATTACATCCATATTGTACAATCTGGTTATCCTCAGACTGATCTGGTATAAAGTTCCAAACCTGGGACTTCAAATGAAAGAAGACAGGCAAAAACCAAAATCAAAATTCTTCTCATTTTTCCCCAGGCATGTACCGTTTCCAGTACTGAGTCAGTCTATCTGAATGTGTGTGTGTGTGTGTGTACTTCAGATTTTCATCCCATTTTTCTCCAGGAAATCATGACCACTTGATAAAATTGAGGTTGACTCTTAGTGACTGCATCCAGATAGTTTTCTTAGCAGTATTAAGGAAACTATTTTGCAGCATCGTTTTCTTCCACCAACATCTCTTATGGACTTCCAAATCTAGACAGTATCCTGGGAATTCCTGATGGGAGGGGAGCTCCAATCCAAGGACTAAACCAAGTACTAAATTCTGTTTAGCCAATGATTTGCTGTCACTTAGATTTTTATTAGCAAATACAAAATAACTTGATCAATTCACACAAATTATTTGGGGAAATAAACAGGGTTTGAACTGGAGCAGGATATCCTGATGATAGTAATTTATGATATGATCAACATCCAGCTGGATGACTACAATGAACTCTAATAGGACTGCCTTCGAAGATGGTCACCTCTTTCTAGAGCCCCTCTGAAGGAGATATAAATGAACAAATAAATAAATACAGTATCCAAACAATTGCAAGGACAACTCATTAAGTAGAATAACACCTATTTAAAAGTTGCTGCACTATTTGCCAATAAGCTTCTGGGACCAATTCAAAGTTCTGATGATTACCTATATGTATAGCCCTCTCCAATGAAATAGCAAAATTAATCAATCAATCAATCAGAATGTAGTTGAAAGGGACTTTGGAGGTCTTCTAGTCCAACCCCCTATTCAGGAAGGAGACCCCAGACCGTTTAAGACAAATGGCTGTCCAGCCTCTTCTTACAAACCTCTAGTGATGAAGCATCCAGAATTTCTGGAGGGGAGCTATTCCACCTGTAGCAGTGCCTTCCTATGTGTGATTCATCTGGTCCAATCTAAACACTACGAAAGGGCTTCCTGAAGGTCACACCTTCACAGGAAGTATTTTTTAGTATTTATTTGATTTGTCAATCGCTCACAAGATACAGGTATAAGAATAAATATAGTTTTGAGTACATGAGATAGGTACTTATAAGAAAAATAAAAAACAATAGGACAGGGACAATTGGTGCGCTTATGCATACCCCCTGCAGACCTTTTAGGAAGGGGGTGAGGTCAATAGTAGACAGTCTAAGGTTAAAGTTTTTGGGGTTTGGGGAAGAAACCACAGAGTCAAGTAGAGTATTCCAAACATTGACCACTCTGTTGCTGAAGTCGTATTTTCTGCAGTCAGGTTTGGTGCGGTTAACTTTGAGTTTGTATCTATTGTGTGCTCTTGTATTGTTATGATTGAAGCTGAAGTATTCATTTGCAGGTAGGACATTGCAATGTATGATTTTATATACTATACTTAGATCGGACCGGAGGCGGCGTAGTTCTAGGTTTTCTAGGTCTAGAGTTTCAAGTCTAGTGACATAAGGTATTCTTCAATGAGTAGAGGAGTGGAGAACTCTTTTTGTGAAATATTTCTGGACTTTTTCAATTGTGTTAATATCAGATACATGATATGGGTTCCAGACGGATGAGTTGTATTCAAATATAGGTCTAGCAAATGTTTTGTATGCTCTAGTTAGTAGTGTGATATTACCAGAGAAGAAGCTACATAGGATTAGGTTAACAACTCTTAATGCCTTTTTGACTATGTAGTTACAGTGGGCTCTAGCACTTAGATCATTACAGATGAGTACTCCAAGGTCCTTGACAAAGTTTGGATCCTCAACAAGGTCTTGATTATTTAGCTTGTACTTTATTTTCTGATTTATTTTTTTTGCCAATATGTAAGACAGAGCATTTATTTGTTGAGATTTGAAGTTGCCATTTGATTGACCATTCTGATACATAGTCAAGGTCTTTTTGTAGGGTAGTAGTATTGTCTGTGGTGTTGAATAGCTTTACATCATCAGCAAAGAGAACGCAGTTGCTCTAAATATGATCACAGAGGTCATTTATGTAGAGTATAAAGAGAGTTGGTCTTAAATACTGTCTTGGGGGACACCACTGTTGACAGGTACAGAATTTGATAGGACGCTCCCAATGTTGACCATTTGCTATCTGTTTGACAGGAATGCTTTTATCTAGTTATGTAGGTGTCCAGAGATACCATAAGATTTTAGTTTTAGTAGTAGTTTGTCATGTTCTACTGAATCAAAGGCTTCACAGAGGTCTATGTAGATTGCATCTGTTGCTTTGCCCTGATCGAGTTGTGTAGTCCATATGTTTTTGCAGTGTAAGAGTTGCAGATTACAGGATAGTTTTTTCTGAAACCAAATTGTTTATTAGAAAGTAGGTTGTTTGTCTCTAAGTGGAGGATAATGGATTGGTTAATAATTGATTCCATGACTTTACAGGTGTACCTACAGAGTACACCTGTAGTACTCTGTAGTACCTATGGAGTGTGGGCCAGACAATAGCCGTTTTCATTTTAGCCACCATTGTTTTGGAATACTCTTTCCCTGGAGGCATGTTTAGCTCCAGCTTTCATTGCATTTTACAAGACTTTGAAGATAATAACTATTCAAGCTCTTTCCTTAGGGGTGACCAACTTTGTATACTGTATTTTGCTATTAATTTTCTGGCATTTGTTTTTTTTTTTTTTATTGCAATATTACTGGGGCAGTTTCAAAATAGTTCAAATATATGATGAAAATGGATTGTTTTAACTCCCAGTCATTTAAAATTTTATAAACAAGGCGGGGAAAAACATGTGACGCCGATGTTGGTTAGAATTTATTATCTCCACAGTTCATAAGACACAATAATTCTTCTACCGATTTCCTCAGTCTGTTTACCTGAGGAGGTATTGAAATAAAATGAACTACAATGTTCTAAATCTAATCAAAGCTGGGATTGCTGCAACCATGTTCAACTTACCAAGAAAGACAAACAATAAATATTCTAGCCAAAGTGAGGCCAAAGCAACCACCAGCCCTCCAGTGCAATTCTGGGTCCAAAGCCACTTTTAAGTGGCAAAACTGTTATTTTAGGTTTCCAACTGCACCTAGAACAAATCCCATTCCTAATACCAGCAGAAATTGTATCTGCATTGAATTGAGCCATAATTTTCTTCTCCAAATCAAGTCTAAGTATCCAAACAGTGGTCCAGACCTTCCTCAGTTATACATCATCATTTAGAAGGGAAAAATGGGACGAATAAGATGATACTTTCAGCACAGTAATAGTATCCATCTGTAAGTGCAGGCTGACTTCATTCAGATGAGGTGAGGGGAAAATCCAAGGCTAAAATTCATCTGCTGAAGTAAGTGGCTGAAGCAGTTTCTATTCCAACACCATTGAATCATGTCAGTGGACCTAAAGAATATGCTCCATTTCTGCAAGGTTTTCATGTGGTTATCACAGTCCTAAGGAATTACTCTCTTAAGACATGCGCCTTTATAAATGGAGATATGGGTAGATGTTGGAACTAATGTAAATGCACCATTTCTAGTTCATGGCAATGCTCCTTGCTGACCATGTCACCAATAGCTACATAGCACCCATTTCTACCCCAAAGGTGCTTTTTCAAGAGGAAACTGAATTTTCTGGTTTTTATTTGAAGATGTTTCGCTTCTTATCCAAGAAGCTTCTTCAGCTCAGAGCTGAAGAACTGTGAATCAGTCTATCTCGTGTAGCTAATTACACATGATGTTCCGTAAAGATGCTGACCTGACATTTTCAACTGAGTTTTACTTTTGTTTCTCCATTCCTTAGTTAACATATCATGTTATAAAAGAAATGGAATAAGCCTATTTTAGCTGCCAAAACAGACCCAGCATTCTGAACTTCAGCACTGTTCAAATATTGTAGAGAAAAACCAATTTCTTGCCCCTAAAACTTTTTCTTTTCAATGTTAGAAATCTATTTTTATGCCTACAACAGTCCAAGCTTCACAAGGAGATGATAAATGAGATTGTATTGATTAGACTGTGCTAAACAGTCTCTGCATTTCAAGGTTATAACATTTGGAGAGTCGGTAAGTCTCATTACAGAAATCTGTCTACCGACATTTACAAATAAAGAGAGCAGCAAAGGGATTCCAGCATGATTGTGCAACTACTGCATTTTTCTTTTATTGAGATAGAAAATTCGACACAAATAGACAGAAAAGTTAGTAATGAAAGTACTAAAAAGATAAACATTCTTCAAAATGCACATTTTTTTCATTTTTTTAAAAAAATCTAATTTCTTTGACACATCCACTTTCATTTTTCCCCACTTATCCTGATAAGCAAATTTTGAAGAAAATATTTTGCTATGGTGTATTTCCAAAAATGTCAGTGGTGGGTTTCAAATATTTTTACTACCAGTTCTGTGGGCATGGCTTGGTGGGCATGGTAGGGAAAAGATACAGAGGTGGTATTTGCCGGTTCTCCGAACTACTCAAACTTTCCGCTACCAGTTCTCCAGAACTGGTCAGAACCTGCTAAATGCTACCTCTGAAAAATGTAGTGGCAAAATAGTGCAGGGTTGTCTCCTGAAAAAAGATGTTGGCTTCATTGATCAAAGAAAACAAAATGTTCAGAACTTTCAACTCAGTGGATTGCTATCACACAGAATGGTATTCCAAATAAAAATGAAAAAAAGAATTATATTGGGATAAGGTTAAGTTTCGTTATAGTTCACCATGATAAAAAACTTCAAGACACTAACCAGGTTTATTTTAAAGTATCTTTAAAATAAAAACAGTAGGGGCAATTTTAATCCATACTCAGCATGGGATATGATCAGGCCAAAATATTAAATAGCATACATTAGACATCAAGCAACAATTGGACCTAGCCAGTTCTCCAACCTTTGTTTCCAGTGAATTCAACAAGTACTTTGTCTCCCCTATGGCATACTTAATAAACTTTAAATTAAGAAGCTGTTTACTCTGACACAATGTCATGCCCTCCCCTCAGTTGTCCCTGAAGGCCAACATAGGAAAATTCCCTGTCAGAAGAGATAATGTCTCTGTGACTATCGACACACAAAAACAACAGAGCATGTATTCCTCCAGTATCTCTATTACAAACACATTTCCCATAGCCTCATGTCACCATTACTATATAAATACCCAGAGCACACACGACAATTCTACAGGTCCCTTACTGCTTGAAGATACTAATCCTGCCACAGTATGTGCTGTTGGGTTTTTCGCAGCAACACTTAAAATCCATCAGTTGTTGACCTGTGCAATAAACTAGTTTCAATAAGTATTCAGTTTGCTATACCAAATTTTATATTTCTCCCTACCTCTGTTTAATAGACATACCACTCCCTTAAGATTTTTTGCCTTTTGTTTTCATATATACTTTATATATTTTAAGGGTTCTTTTGTTTTAAATTAGACTTTTAAAATTTATTTTTTAATTTTAATTATAATACAACACAATACATCCAACTTAGCTTTGTTATACATATATACATTTTACTTCAACATTTATAATCTCCTTATTTGATATATTAATTAGTAGCCTAATAATAACTAATATTTTGACCTTGTCTTCTGTTATATAAAAATTGATAAAATTTATTCCATGTTTTATAATATTTAGATTCTCCTTTGTCTTTTATTTTTAAAATTAACCTATCTGATTCTACACATGCCATAATTTTTTCTTATTATTTCTATTTCTGGAAGTATGATTTCATTTTTCCAGTATTGTACATATATTATTCTAGCCGCCATCAATACATGTAGTATTAGATACATTATTTCCTTCTTAAATTTTTCTGATATTATTCCTAGGAGAAAAAACTTTTCACTTTTAAAACACACACTACATTAGCCAATGTTAGGTATGGGTATCTTCAGGAAGAAAGAAGAAAAATGACAAACATGAATCATGCTATCATACACAAACTCAGCCTCTTACATACCTGGACACAATACTGTAATACAGATGCAGAAGAGTAGTGCTGGTGTTATGTCACAATGCATTGCCTTATCATTTGGACATCATTATATTTCGAAATTGATACCTGTCTTTATGTGTCCCAGTATTGCCTCTTTGTTTCATCTTGAATTTGCCCTGAACTCACTTTTGGTAAGAAAATGGCTATCTAGAAAGTAAAAGAGCTGTTTTTGAACTTGGCTATTCAAAGGTTCAGCAATTTTTAAAGAAAAAAGGGTAATCCCAGATACATTATAAAGAATTTATTGTATAGAATGCACACTTCAAAAATGCAACTGTTTTGCATTTTAAAAATTCAGTGAAGAGTAGTACTGCTGTGCAGCAACAGGAAACTGAAGTTAATTCTAGGCTCATCACAAAGGCACACTGAGATTTTGGAGCAGGAGGAGGATCAGCGCCCTAATTATTCACCCCAGAGGAACCACTTTCTAGTCAACCTGATCCAGAGTCCAGTATTTTATATTTTTGCAGCATAAAGAAGATATATTGTTTCATTACTCCCATGTCAAACTGTTACATTCAATTTACTTTTTCAGTGATATTAGAGTTAGAATAGCTTTTACTAAAAGAAAAAAGAAAATCCCAGAAGTACTAGAGAATAATCTTAACACTAATTCTGAAATCTATCCAAAGATTTTCAAATTTCTGGAAGTGCTTTCATTGAGGCCACCCTAAAATGCTCAAAGCATCTATGCACTAAGTGTTGGACATACACTTATCTGAGAGGGATGGAAAATATATCCAAGAACCACCCTCTCTAAACACTGATTCAGGGTACTATGTCATGTACTAAATACAGAGATAAAAATGCAATGTTGATTGCTGGTCTAATTCCATACAGCAAATTTGATTAAAGTAAAATGTTTTAGAAAGCAAAGGAGGGGTTTAAAACAGATAGTGCCTTGCAGGCATCTAAGGAACAATATGAATGTCTTTGTTTGCAATAATGAAATGTTTAATTTTAAATTGTATTTTAAAATTATGTATATTTATATATTGCCAAATTGAACTGACTGCGGAGCAATGAAATACAATTACAACTGGAATGGCGGCTATGTTTCAGAAGGAGGAGGAGAAGGAAATGATAACATCAATGAAACAAGCAACAATATTAATAGAATGAAAAATAATGGTAAAATTAGCCAATCTTAGTGAACATGGCAGTTCTTATGTCCAAATATTTCCCATAGAAATTGAAAAATTGATTAACTATTTATGTTAACATTTTGAAATAAGATATCCCCTACTGTGGCCTTCAGATACATTTAAGGATTCATAAACAATTGCCTCTTAACTTGTTGAATGATAGAACTAAAAGCTAAGAAAAAGAATCAGAGGTTATGGACACCAGTATTAAATTAAAAATCTGTCTCCCATGCTAGAAAATTAGAAATAAAGATAATTCAATGAGGTCAGTCATGGGTGTGGCCAAATGAGACCCGAGGTCTGTCCATTGGGAAACTTTTAAAAGCACAGATCTCAGATTTATTAGTAATAGGAACATGCAAAATTATTTGTTGTAAAATAATTTATTAACTTCCAACAGAACCAGATTTACATTTTGCATTTTAAAACTGACAACTGACTGGATTTACAGTAACATTAGTCTGGCTTAGTATTTAGCTGTGGTATAATGTACAGTATATAACACATTCTATCAGTGTGATTTGCTTTTACTCGACCTGGGACTATGTTTAAAAACCTGCTGACTCCCTTTGATTGTTGTAAGAGCCAGCTCTAAAACAGAAGAGCCCTCCAGAGACAACTTTATTTGTTAGATTAAGTCACTACGGCAGTTCTAAGCCCACTTCTTGAAGAATCTGGACATACCATCCACATAATGGTGTCATTCATTTAGAGACTGCCTGGTTAGTGACCATTCACAATTACAGTTGTAATGAAAATGTAACTATGATCATTTCTCAGATTTACGATCTCCATAGGTCTGTAAAGCAAAGGAAAGTTGAAGTAAGATCACAGTCACAGTTGTGATATGATCTTATACATCATCATACCCTTTTAGAATTTACATCTAGCCCGGCTAACCAGACTCTCGATTAAGAACATATGCACCAATTTGTGAATGTGCAAAAGGAGTTTTTACTCATAAAATAAATAATAAATGTTGTAGATTTTATTTACCTCTATGCACCTGAGTCTCTGAATAAAAAAAAAAAAACAAGTAAAACAGGGGGTTTCATTAAAAAAAATCTTCATGACTCAATACTTAACGACTGATGAACTATCATCATGGGTTGCCTCTTCATATATCATTTTTAAAACAAAACAAAACTCACAGTAGGCAAGGTAAAATGGCCTTTCATATACAAAATATTTATGTGCAAACCGCTGCTTCTCAGTCATATAGATTATGAGAAGTCCTTATAATTCATGGCCTGCTAGCTCTCAAGATCTTTTTCTTATTATATTATGGTGGCATATATTCCCTGCCATTTCTCCTGTGTGCAAGAAAGAGATCAGTGCAAATACATGAGGATGCTTGCATTTGGCTCCTAAAGCGTTAAGAGCAGATATGCCACCTTCCTCGGTGGCTTATTTACTGGATTGTACCAACAGTTTCTATATTTGATAGCATTCACCTTCTTATCCTCAATCAGAATTATACTTTACCTATCACCACTTCAACTTAATGCCAGTATAATTCTGATTTTGTCTAGCATTTTACATCTTACAAATTCCTAAGCCTTCCAAATGAGTAAGTTAAGATATTTGGGATGCAAAAAATAGAAAGGAATGCTGATATATGCAAATGCACACTTGAGAAAGACAGAAGAGTATGGTTAATTAAGGACTTTTGCCTTTTTTCCCCCTTTAAGCATCTAGAGAAAGAAATACATAAGTCCTGATTGTTCAAGCAAATCATAAGACTTCACTCTAAGAGATATTTCTGTACTGATTGAACAAGATGGATACTTTTATAGAATACTTTACCTTTAATGCTTAGACTTCCAAAATTCATGCCTTAAATCATTTCAATATTTAATTATTATTCACTAATTTTTAGAGTTTATTTACTGCCACATTCTATATTGATTCTCTTAGAACTGTAAAAAGATGTAAAACCGCAAAATAAAATATAAAAACAAGAATATTAATAAGTATGGGAATGATAAATAAGACAAGTATATCCAAACAATATCCACTCTTTGATTCCAAAATACCCTATAAATTATTCCATTTTCAGCAATTTCTGAAATGTTAATGATGATGCTAACCTGGCTTGATTTTCAAAGGTAGCCCCACATAAATACATTGCAATAATTCAGTCATAAGTGCATGGATTGCGATTGCCAGAACTCCTTGCTCCAAAACTAGGGTTACTACTGCATCACCTGGAACTGGGCAAAGGACTCTTGTCACAACCTCCACCAGTCTATAAAGCAGTAGCCACGAGTCTAGGACCGTGATGGCAAACCGATGGCATGCATGCCAGAAGTGGTATCCAGAGCACATGAGCTGTCACCCCAACTCAGTTCCACTGCACATGTGCACACGCCTCCCACCAGCCAGCTGATTGTCAGGTGTCTGCTGTGCATGCAAGGGGGCATGGCACATGCAGGAGACACACGTACATGTGCAGAGGTGTGGAGGTTATGGGGTGTCATGTGCACATGTGCAGGGGTGGGGGGTTGCGTTAAAGCACTTTCAGCACGCAATGATAAAAAGATTAGCCCTCACTGGTCTAGGAGATTCTCAAAGGTATATACTTTCAGGGAGACAATTACTCCATGCAAAATTACCACTAAGGATTGCCAAAAACTGCTTCATCAAGGGTCCCCTGAAACTATTGCACAACCACCTTTTCAATCATCTTCTCCTTAAAAAAAAAAAAAAAACTGAGCAAAAGTTGTCCAGTATAAAGGGATTCAGTGATGGCCTCTTACGGAGGGGCTGAATCAAGGCTTCCTTAAAACAAAGGAAACAACCGCCTTGCTCAAAGAAAAATTAACCATCGCTAAGACCCACTGATATGACACTTAAACCCCCAAGCTGCTTCTCAAGCCAGGAGTAGGGGTGGGTTTCTACCCGTTCTCTCCACCTCTGTAGAACTGATAGCTCTGAAGAGCAGCAGACATAGAACCGGTTCTATGTCTGCTGAAGTTTTTGCCCACTTGCCCACCCGGGCTCTTACCTGATCTTTATTTCCTGATTTTTCAACTTCAGCTGCCGAACAAGGCACAACTGCAGTTAAAAAAACAAGAAAAGAGGGCTGTTTCAAAGGCTGCTTCTCGGCACGCAGTGTGTTAATGATGATTTACAGGTGCATGGCTCACAGGGGAAGGGAAGGTTGTAAATCCCGATCTGGTAGTTAACCCTGTCGTATCTCACCCCTGGCCAGGAGGGACATGGATCTAAAGAACTGTGGCTAAATTCACAGTCCTCAGGACAGCCCTGATCATCACTTCATCAACTCCCACAGATTTTAACCATTCCTGGATAACCAGGCAAGACAAGAACAGCCTGAGCATCCCAGGTATCTCTTCCAGACTGGCAACCAAAGTCAGCATCCAACTGCAAGCAAATCTGAGCATTCTTGTTCAACAGATGCTGAGGTACACATCTCTCAAGGTTTTCTGGATCCTCTTTTACCCAGGAGGGCTTGAATTAACAAAAAGAGGGCTGCAGGACAGCAATCTAAAGACATAATAACGGTGGACTCTTTGAAGCTGACAGAGGAAAAGATTGTTTCGTATAATGAACCCACGTCGGCCAGTCTGACCTCACAAAGTGCAGTAATGATTATGTTGTAACAGTGAAGTTTGATTGTTATAAATGCTGTTCCTTTTTTAGGCATTGACATATGGTCTCTATCTAGCAAGATACAGACATTCCAGGTTCCAAAAATGATTTTTCTTTAATTTGTTTTTCTTGATTCTTGACTACTAAGGAGATGGTCTGCTAGCTGTGGTTAAATAGCCAGATGTTGTGGAGTAAGAATGATTGATGTTCTTTTTCTAACACCTCCTTCATGTGAGGGTGGGAAGTGCTCTTAGAAGGGCTGCCCAGTTGCCCTGGATGCTGCCAGACATCTCTACTGCCCCGGGTACTGAGATGGACAAACACTGGTCCAATGCTTGCCCATGTGCAAGTTTGCCAGAGATCATCTCCACCTGTTGCTTCACCACTCCCTGCTCCCCCCCCCCCACTGCTGAACTCAACAGATTGGGTTTGGACTGAGATGATGAGTTGTAGTTGAAGACGAACTGTTCAAAAGAAACATGCAGGTGATGGAACTTTAAGTGGAACAGCTGTTGCAAAGGGATGGCCTCATTTCCTTAGCAGAGCAGTCCTTAATTCTATGGTGTGGAGAACCATTATGATTGAGACATTTCCCACTGCAGTGGGTGACCAGGAGGTCTAAGTGTCTTGTGCTGTTAGTGACCCCACAACCCCTGCTGGGTCTGCCTTCTTGACTGTCAAAACTGTTAACCAGACTCCTCCACTCAATCTGCCAGGGCCTATCACACATACTGAGATAAACATATCCCTTTCTCACCATGAATTGGAGACCTGTTGGCTGGCTTCACCTGCTTTGCCCTGTTGTTTGATCTGTTGAGATGATTTACTGGCTATGCATGTGTTACGGCCACTTGGAGCCACAGGTGAGAGTCAATGCCAGGTGAGGACCAAAGATGAATGAGCAGCCCTAAAAAGAGTACAGCAGGCTATCTCTCCCTGAACACCTCATACGTGAATAGCAATATGGTATTTTGTTGTAAATTATCTAGTGTTTGTCCCTGAGTAAAGCATTTATTTCATGCAATTTTTCCCCCAAAGGACATAATTTTGAATTATCATGAAATTTAGCAGGTTTATTGAAATTAAAAGAATCAACTGCTCATTTCTTTTTTTATTATTTAAACACTTTCAGCTATTTCCATGCCTTTTATGAAAAAGATATTATGCCATGTAGAAAATAAAACTTAGCATTAGCTTTCATGACAATGAAACAATTACTGTGGAAGAATCTATTCATTTTGGAAAATATATTTTAATGGCACTATAGATTCAGATGAGTAATTTAGAAGCATTTATACCTTAAAATATTTCAGGTAAAATCTTAATAAAATATAGCTGGATCCAGTCTTAATCATGTTTAGACTAATTATATTTAAACAAATGAAGATTGGCCCAAAACATCTTGCTGCCTGACATAAGCAGCAAGTGATGCCTTCCACCACCCAAGTCAAAGTAGGTACATAGAACTGAAACCAGCTAAGCTATTTTGGATATTTATTTATTTATTTTTATTCAAGGACAACCCCCCACCCCCACCCCCGAAGAGAAAAGCAAAATATGATCAGAAGAGGTCTGAATGCTACAATGAGGAGCTTGGGACTACATAGAATCAAAGGCTTATGTTTTCACAGATAGATTAAAGAGGATATTATCAAGAAAAACAATGAAAAATATATTAAGGTATTAACAAATTAAAGTAATGAATTGGAATCGAAGCTAACACTTGAAACTATGACTCTCTACTATTTGGAAAGAAATGAATGAATGGAATACCTAGGACTTTAACAGATTTATAATTGAGTAAACTTAAATGAGGCATGACTTAAACACAACTGGAATCCTAAAGTGGATCAGAGTAACCTGTGATACTCTTAACCTTTCACAAATTATTATAAATTACTAATCTAAATAGTTACGTGGTAAATTGTTTATTTTTAAATCAAGACATTTAAAAGTTAATCCATCACATCTACCTAGTGCAAACAGTTTGTTAGAAATATAACATATAACATATTTTTATAATATAAATTCTATAGTATTGCATTTAGGACTTCTAGCTGTATTGATAGCTTCAGTTTATACCTTAGAAACAGCTGCTCACATTATTTTCCCCCCAAAATACCTTAACTTTATAGTATTGCTAGTATATTGCTGGTATTGCTAGCATTTATTAGCTTGCAAGAAATGAAAGCACTTTATTATTCATCACAAGAAATGAAAGCACTTTATTATTCTTATAAAAAAGAGGGAAGAAGTATATGTGGTGGGAAATTGAATTTATTTAGGTTCATGTGAAGTTATTAAGAAACTGCTAAATTCAGTTGCTTGGATCCTTATCTTCCACAAGGTGTCATTACTATTAGTCTTCAATACCTGAAAGTATCTGAAGGTGTGACTACAAAAAGAACCTTCTTTCATCAACAGTCTTGATTCCTACTTTTGAAGCAGGAAGACTAACTACAATTATTCAAAATTAATCTTACTTACTTTATTTCCTACCGTAGCATTCTACAATTCACTAGAATTTCCACAGCAGCTTACAAGGTAAAGTAATAAAAAGGCAAAGGCAAATAAACAGCACACAACAGTAAAATCATCACATCTCTATTTCTGCAGGTGAATATTACTATAGCAACCCCAAATTTATCTATTGTGATCACTGCTGAAGAAAGTACCCCAACCACTTTTTATCCTAAAGACAAGGGGAACATATCATTGCTATTACATGAGTTGGGAATCTAAATATCAAATATGCAAAAGCTTCTTAAATAGTGTCTATGCTCAAACAACTCAAAACAATTAACTTTATATTTGCTCAAGTTATTAAAGGACCAGATTATGAAAAAACAGCCACCTACTAATTTTATACAAATGTGCTGTTCTCATCACTCACTGCAATAGACAGGAATTTGCTTATTGTATACTATAGGTACAAGTTTAGCCTTGTGGCCTTATGTGCCCCAAGCATTTCTCTGGCTTCCACAAAGCCTTCCAGAAGTGGGATAGTTAAATATCTGGGCTCTTTATTCCTTTTGGGGAATTGTAGGATTTAATGATCAGACTAAGCTTTTTGGGCTTGCAGATGGTTAAGTCAATCATTAACTCATGAAACCCCCCCCCCTTCTGCAGTCTTATCTAGTTTTAACACTTTGCTTTTCATAAGTTTCACAAAACCTAGCATGAGTTTTTAATCTGATAGGCATTTCACATATCTGCTATTTATGGAAGACATTGGTGAAATTGTCTTCTCCAGAATTGTTGTGTTTGCTTGCTCGGATAAATAAGTATAAGGCAATAGAATAGAATAGAATAGAATAGAATAGAATAGAATAGAATAGAATAGAATAGAATAGAATAGAATAGAATAGAATACTTTATTGGCCAAGTGTGATTAGATACACAAGGAATTTGTCTTGGTGTAAATACTCTCAGTAATATATAGCCTGAATCCTCACAACCTCACCACATATGAACTGTACATTTTATTTTTCCAACCAACCTTTAAAATAAAAAAGATTTTAGATAGAATTCAGTTATATCCAAATCATGGGAAGAAACAGGTAAATTTAGAAGGGATTTTCATTTTTCCAAGATAAGAATCTCAATCTACTTTTTAAAAGTTTAGTATGTACAGAATGCAGTATAACAGAGTTGGAAGGTCTTCTAATCCAATCTCCTCTTCAAGAAGGAGACCCTATACCATTTCAGACAAATGGTTGTCCAATCTCTTCTTTAAAACCTCCAGTTGAAGGACCCACAACTTCTGGAGGAAAGTCGTTCCACTGATTAATTGTTCTCACTGTCAGAAAATTTCTTCTTAGTTCTAGTTGCTTCTCTCCTTAACCTAACCAAGTTATGTTTCTCCAAAGTTCTAGAAGAATACAAAAGATGGAAATGTGGTGCCACAGGAAGCAACTTTACAGCTATAAACTTGAGTCAGTCATCAGACTACCAGTTCTGAAACTTTAAGCCATTCTAGAAACATTTTTTTTTTCATAACAAGACAAAAAGTAAGACACCAGAAAAATCAAATGTGACTATTTATTAAAATATCTAATATTTATTTTCTTCTAAATTAAAGCCTTTTTTGACCTTGAGTCACAAACCAAATGACTTTCCTGGTCTCCCATAATATAACGAGGGGAAGGAAATAAAGGACTAGATTCATTACTTGGCAGGTTTACCTTGAGTAGTCAGACTATTTTTAGTAAAAAAAAATCACAGTTGCCTTAAAAATGGAAAAATCATGAGGTTCAAGAGAGGTCCTTAATGTTTACATTAATTTAATTCTATAGTTCTCTTATCTCTAAGAACCCAAGGGGCTTTGGGAGCTGAACAAGCTAGCCAACTTAGTGTATTTTACAGAAGTAATGGTTAATCTCATATACATTTACATCAAACACATCAAATTTCTCATTATAACTTTTGCCAGATTAAGGACAGTGTTTGTTTGTTTTTTGCTTTAGACACTTACATGCGCGCGCACACACACACACACGCGCACACACACACACACACCAGCCAGTCTTTGTGAAATATGACAGAACATTTTCCTTAGGTTTTACTAATAATGGCACTTTCTCTACTCATTTCTCCACCGTCGCCATTTTTTTTAAATGCTTAAAAAATCATTAGACTGATTTCTATAACATTTCTATTCTTCATAAAAATCAAAACTTCCTGCAAATTTCAATAGTTTGCTAAAACATGGGAAATGATAATAGGAGAAAAGAACACTGTTATTAATTTTTTTGAAATTTTTCACTGAATCCAAGGCTAAGTAGTTGGAACTACCAACTACTGGGGTAATCCAAACAAGACTGGATTATTTTAGAATATCCTGAGCAATTTGTCTAACCTCTGCACACCCAGAAATGTGACTACATGATGTCCTTTAAGAATAGAAAAGGATGCTAGTACAAGTTAGAAGATTATTTATACAGATGCCTTGTATAAATTGTGATTGAGCCAACTATACTATGTATGTTTTGCAACTGAGACTGAAATAAAATGAATCCTCAAAAGTATAAAATAACATTGTCAGTGAGAAGGACTTCTGTAAATCATAGTCATGTACATTTAGGCTCTCTCACAGTCAACATATCCTTGACTTGATTACCTCTTACATCAAATCTGTACACATTTCTACTTTAAGTAAATAATTTATGAATTAATTTATAAGAAATTAATAATTATAAGGATATTTTTTTTAATTCAATAATAAAACTTTTCAAAATATACATGCATGAACTTTAGATACATGTGTACAAATAAATCCAGCCACCTTATTATTACATAATTAAAGCATTCCATTCTTTTTCCAAGTTTAGAAATTGACTTGGCTTACCAAAGATACCAAGGAGCTTTGTTTACTATTTCAAATAACAGTTAAATAATGCCAATTTAGTTCAAAGTCAGGTAGGTGAGATAATTTTGTTTGCAGAAAGTATCAGCAATCTAGAATAGTTCATTAAAGAAAATGCATCATTCAGTGTGATATTTGAAAAGCTGACAAACCAAGCCAGCAATTAATTTCAAACAACAATCCTTAAGAGTGACAAAAGAAGTAATTACTATTATCAATTACACCTCCTGAAGATTATGCGGTGCTTTTGTTAGGAGCCTTGCTACTAGGAACAAACTCAGTAAAGATAAATAGAAACTATAATTGAAACAGCAAACATTTTCTAGTTCCATTTAATGTAAATAAAATTAATTATAATATAGATGAAACAAAGTAATTTGACACTTTCATCACACAATTTTGATTCATTTAATTGAAAAAAGATCTTATTAATAAACTACCATTTAAACATGATTTTAAGCAGTCTAATATATGTCTAAAAATCTTAAATTGATCCATACTCACTTCACTTGAAGTGAGTATGTCTATCTGCCCTCTGTCCTCTTTAAGTTGCTGTAACAATACACATTTGCCAAGATATAAATGAATACTATTTTTACTAACACAAAGTGTCAGCATCTGAATCTGAAGTCCCTACAGGTCTTTGCAGATAATTGTTTTCTTCATATGCACATCCCTTTAAAAATTAATTGTTGCATTCACTTAACTGAGTCACTATGCAATATCAAATAAAACATTTTTTTTTATTACAGGATGTTTCTAATGTAACATATTCTGAATCTAAAAGTACATATATCAGTGTACCATGATTTACATTTTTATACCACATAGATTGAGGTCTTAGAAATCAGAGATTAAAGAGGAACAGAGAAGGCCAGACTAAATAACTGCAACTATAAAAGGATCATACTCCATCACCATATAGACCATATATTTTGCACACAGGAAATCTCCAAATTCAATCCCTAGCATACTGTTAAAAGGAGCAGAGAGCAAGTAATATTAACAATCTTTGCCTGAAATCTGGGATAGCCAGTGTTAGTTGGACTAGTTAATTCTTGACTAGCTAGACTCACATTATCTGACCTGGTAAAAGTGAACTTTCTATACTGCACATCATTAATTTTCTATAACCTCAGAGCAGTTATCTAGCAAAAATAAGAACTATTTCCTAATGAAATAGTTCCCATAATTAGTTCTTTCAGTCCAATATAAGTGATCATCATAGCCACAATTCAATATATTTAATGATCTCCTATTGAAAATATAGACTTAAGCCATATAAATTATACGTATATGTCAGTGTTTAAAATGCGAGGAGTTGATCAACTCTTTACCATTTAATTCCTTTATCTATTATTTGAAGAACGGGCTGCATTTATTATTGGAGGAAAATAGAAACGGAAGAGTCAATAATATAATCATCTCTAAAGACTGTACATGTACAAGAGTCAGTTGAAAAGCCACACCGTTTAACAGATGTGCAGTGTCCATTTAATTTTTTTCATTTCTTTCAAGAGAATTCTAAAGAAAATGCACATACTGTATAAAACTGGGTTCATTTATTTGAAGAGTTGCACTAACTTGTCTGAAGATGCAATCCTATCTAGCAAGTCGGTGGGAGATGATTTCTAATCCAGAGGGCAACTGTTGATAGACCTTGTTACTCAAACTATAGGGGCTGCCTGCCTGCCTGCCTGCTTTCCCCCCCCCCCCACACACACACACACCTTGAGACAGTAGCACAGGGATCTATTTCTCAAACTAACTCCCGCTTGCCCTATTTTTTATCCTCTCAATCTGCCAGGCTCCTTCAGCCGCCGACTAGTGGGAACAAAAAGCAGCCGACACCCCCACCCCACCCCAATAAAAAAAAATTAAAAAAATAAAATAAACCAGGACCGGGTTTTCTGGCTCATACGATGCAAGTGCCAGCCCAGAGAGTTCCTCGCTGGCAGGGGAAAACTCCCGTCTGGGTGTTTCAAGTTCTGTTTGTATCCGAGCCGAACCGGGAGGGGACCTTCGTGGCCATAACTTCTCTCAAAATCTACTACTTTCCCGGACCTGTCAGGAACTGGGAGGGGAAGGGGACAAAAATAATCATTAAAATCTCCCTCCGTAGGTTTTAGACTAGAAAGACGCCCGCACACCACGCCACAAAAAAATTGCCACCCCGTCCAAGGGAATATTACCCCACCCCTCCTCTTCCTCCTCGCCTAGCTGCCTCAACGCGCAACTTTGAGCGTTCCCGCAGCGGCGTTTCCGCAGCGGCGGCAAACCCGGAGGAAAGCGAGCGCTACCTCTCCAGCCAACCTCGGACATGGGAGTCTCCCGCCGAGCCCGAGGGACCGAGAACAGCCGGGGAAGGGGGAGACGGGACGGGACAGCGGCGGGGGTGGCAGCGGGAGGCGGACTCGGGCTAGAAGGCGACGGCGGAGAGGCTCGAAGGGAAGAAAAAACAAAGTGGTGGTGGTGGAGGGGGAGGCAGCCGGGGTACTTGCCCAAGTGGGGACGAGGAGGCTGTCCGGCCGCTCCAGCGGGGCAGGAAGAGTCGGCTTTCCTGCTGCGTTCATTTCCTCCCATATATCGCTCCGAGGAGTGCTGCTTTCTGAACGGCGAACTCAGCCAAGCTCGGGTCAGGCATTTAATTCCCGGGTAGCCACGCAGGCTCTCCCTTTTAGCAGCTTTGCAGGCGGCGACGGGGCGACTCCGAAAGAAGGAAGGGAGGCAGCGAAAAAGAGGTGGCGGAGAGGAGCGACACAGGAGGAGCCCGGAGGGGGTGGGGAGGCGGGAACCGCCACCGAGCGCTCCGCTCTGGCGCTCACCCCAGGGGATACCCAGCCAGCCCACTCCTTCGCTCGGCTGAGGAGGAGAGAGAGAGAGCGGGAACACGCGGGCGGTGGGAACCGCCGCGCTTTCCAGACCGAGAAATAACGAAACGGAAGATTGCGCGCGTCCCACTTGAACTTGTGGTCTCGCAGTTCAGCCGGCTGACTCCTGGGCTGATTTTCCTTCTCGGGAGTTTGGCAATGAGTCGGAATGATGCTCAGCCCCAGACTAAGGCTGCTGATGCCTTTGATGGATTCTCTCGCTGGGGCTTCTTTTTCCATGAGGCGAAGGCACCTGTTGCAGGCTGGTCCCGGGGTGGGTGTATCAATCTGCCGTGCTCTCAGTTTCCTCCCGACGGCTTTCTCTGATGTTTGCACAAAGGGATCTTTAACAAACACACTTATTATCTTGTTTGGCCCTAACGTGGTCCACAGCCTTGTTTTTTATTAGAGTTTTGCCCTGATGGAAGCGTTAGATGTCGTGAGGGGAACATGTTTTTCTTCGTCATTTTTTTCTGCTGGAGCTGAATTCAAGCTCGGGACACCAAAGATATAATACTCCGTTTCAATAGGACCAGGGCTGCCAACCTTGAGTGATAGTTCGGAGTGAGACACTGCGAGGGAGCGGAGCGACCGAGGGGGGGATGGTGTGGAAGGGGGGTGTTCCCCCTTCCACGGTAGGGAGCTTTGACAATTTTACATTTTAAATGGTGCAATCTGATGCATACTTTAGTCATGATTTGGACATATACATACATACATACATGCAAGCAGCACCAATGTACTTGAACCGGATTTGTAAGATATTAATAATGCAGTTCACTGACCATCTTGGCCGGAAAGGGTCCACATTCTTGGGCCTCTGCCCATCTGCTCCGTCCCTTTGGGCTGCTCTGGCTCTCCTCCTCCTCCAGGGTCCCTGGCTGAGAGGGGCGTCCCAAGTGCCTGGGATCCGGCCCCTCCAGGCTGCCTCTTCAGGGCCACAGAAGCCTCCCTCACATGGCCCCGGGGGTGGAGGGGGCCTTGCCAGGGTTCCCGGCCTTGGAGCTGGGCAGAAACGGCCCTTCCCAGCCCTCTCCCACCCTCTGGGCCTCCCACCTGCGGAGGGGAGGGGGATCCAGGCTGAGTCTTGGACCCACCAGCCTCACAGTCCAGCTGAAGGGTCGGAAAGGGCCAGGCAGGCAGATGGACACACACACACACACAGAATGGGGGGGGGAGGCTGGTGTCCTTCACTCCCCAAACGCCCCCCTCCCAGTCTGTGCATGGGACCCCCAGCAATGCTGCCATCAGCTGCTCCCCTGCAGGGAAGTCCTGGATTGTCTGGGGGAGGAGAGGAGAGGACAGTGGCCACTCCCCCCCCTTTGCTTGGCATTTGTGGGGAGACCCCTCAAGGCGAGATTCCTTCCCAGGGGCTCCCAAAGAGCATCCAAACATTCCTGGCATCAAGTGGGGAAAGAAGCCTAAAAAGAGAGAAACTCCTGCACCGGCTGCGATTGGGGCTCGGAGGGGACAGGAACCCCCCCTCCTTGCGAGCCCCCCCCGCCCCGCTCCAGCCTGCCCTCTGGCGGGACCCCCTTCCTGGAGAGGCTCCTCCCTGCCAGACCCTCTTGTAGCCTCTTGGACCCAGGGGAGGCTGGGGGGGGCGCATATCTAGGTGCAAAGGGCGGGGGGAGGGACACAATGTACCCGGGAAGGAGCCCTCCCCCCCTCTTCCCCCTCCCTCTCCAGGGACTTCCCATCAGGCTGGGGAGCGAGAGAAGCCGAGGCGCGCAAGAGGCAGATGCGCATGCTCAGTCCCTTTCTTCAGGCTCGCAGGCCGCCTGCGGAGGGCGCCCCCTGGTGGTCCCGGCCAGCCACGGCAGCTCCCCTTGCGAGAGGGAGGCCGGAGAGGGACGCGCCTTTGCGCCCCAATCCCAGCGGCCTTGAGACCAGACGGGTGCGGGGAGGGGATGATGGGACACGGAGGAGCTCAGCTCTCGAGAAAGGCCCAGGGATACCCTGTAGTCGTACTTCATGGGGGATAGAGAGTTCGTCTCTCTCATCTCCGCCTGCCAGAGCAGAGTGCAGCGCAAGGGATAAGCCCAGAGAGTTGTGACATCCTAGAGCGGAAAGGAGCAACCGCTTCCTGCAGCGTGGAATTCTCTCCTCACCCCGGTACAGAAATCAATGCGGGCAACGTCCTCTCGCGCATGCTCTGTTCGCCCTCTGAAGCCGCCCAGGATCGGAGGCTTCACTTCTCGAAACTTTGGGCTTGGGCATATCGATATTCGGAATATCAGAGAATGTAGAGATATATTTATTTTTGTACATTCCATTTTGGGGGTTTAGCGTGAGATTTCATTTATCAGAGTGAGACAGTCAAAATTGGTTGAATTGCGTGAGTCTCACTCTGATTGCGTGAGAGTTGGCAGCACTGGATTTGCCTTCTCCTTGCCTCCAAGCTCTGCAGCGACAAAAGGTACACAACTGAGGTTGGCTTTGTTGTTTACAAAAAGAACAACCTTTAAATTCTGAAATGCACCATATTATTTTGAGGTTACCTTGTATTCAGGTGTAAGATATGCTTCATGTTCAGTTCATTAATATGCAAGGTGGAACTAGATTATGAGGAAGGAAACAGACAAACTATCCTTGTTTTACATAACAAATTTCAAAACTTTCACTGAGACTACTATATAAAAAAAATGTGATTACTTTAAAGACAGGAGGGATATCAAGTTGATAGAACCATTCAGAAATTAATATTTCTAATTTAATTTAAACCTACAAGCTTGATAATCACAGCAGGAGTAGTTAGAAAAGTTATATCACTTTATATATCACAGATTTATAATCACATTTCAACCGCACACCTCCAAGGAAAGAATGAGGAAATCCAATATGTTATCATTATGAACTTTTTCCTCATGTGTATCTAATTGGAACACAAACCTGCCTTGGCAAATTCTTTTTTCTGCCATCTCTTCAAGATGTGTCCTTTATCTGATCCCTGGTGCATATCATCCTCGAGGCAGTTTTAAATTGTCCTCCTTTACTGATACCGTGACAACATTTTCCCTTATTTTGGTACTTTTTGCCATGGATACTGTCCAACACATTTTTTCCAGCGGCCATTTTGTTGTTAGCATTGTCCTAAGTCATTTCAGCATGTGTTCCTATCTCCTTCCATCCTTGATCACTGTCCTCTAGCACATAGTGCTTTGAGTTAACCTGAGAGGCCAGATCTATCAGAGTTATCTCTTCTCTTCTACCTGCTACTTCTCCAAGCTGAAGATCCAGCTTTGAAATGCTGACTGGGGAATTCTGGTAGTTGAAACCCACTAATATTAAAGTTGCCAAATTTGGAGACACCCCCCCCCCATCATTGACTATGACGGATGTTACCAGTATCTTCCTATAATATAAAATACAAGTTACAGCCCACACAGGTCAGTAAAATCAGATGAGTAGTCACTCAATGGAGAAGAATATGCTAGAATTAGCAGCTGTCATATCTCTAGAAAGCTTCCAATACTGAGCATTTTTTTTCCCTGCCTGACAAATATGATCAGAATCCTGGTAATTAAATTATTCCCCACTCAGTGTGAATTACACATCTCCTTAACAACTGAGGATTTTCCTACAAACTAATTTCATGTACAATTTATAACTGGCCTAATGACAGAGGGAGCTGTAGAGTAGGCAATCCCCTTCTGATACAGAGCAGACTAGACATTGATACCAATTTTGTTACATTTCTGAAAGCTAACTGCAATGAATCAATCAAGTGACCACCAACCATGAAATCTATCATTGTTGACAGGAAAAGTGCTCAGCAAGGGACTTTACAGCTAACTTTCAGTTGTTAGCTCAGGATGTGGGCTGGAATAAAAAAGACTTAATTGACTAAAGTTTTAAAGAAACACTATCGGATAGGACAGGTTCATTTGCCAGAATTTTAATATCTGTATTAATCCAAGTCTGTTTGCAGTTGAGAGAGTAAGACATGATTATTCTCTTTCATTCCCTCTTTTTTTCTGCCTACTCATCAGAACTAGGTAAACAGACCTGTTACTTATCTAAGTAAGCTGAAGATCAATGTTTATATTCTGGAGCAGGGCTCGCCAACCTTTTGAACCTCAGGGACCACTAAACTCATAATTTTAAATCCCGCGGACAAGAGACCCTGGGAAAATCCCCCAAAAAGTCTGCAGGAAAATACCCCACCCTGTTTTCCTACCGATTAATCATTATTTGGGATTGTAGGATACCGTCTCCAGCTTTGTTCTCGGGGGCGGGGGGGGGGAATACTTTTGGCTTCATATAAGGAAAGTAGCAGAAGCAGCAGAAGTCTTTCTTTTTCTCCCCCAAATTCCTCCAGAAATGAGTCTTTGTGAGACTTGTCATGCCAGTGCAGCCTCAGGATGCCTTGCAGGGTCCCCAAAACTTTCCTTGTGTGCAGCCAAAAGCAGAAGAAAGAAGTGGAAAGAAGCAGCCTGGTGGCCAGGCGAGGGACATGGGGCGAGTGGGGCAAGTTCCCCCCCTCCACCCTTTCCCTCCTCCCCTCACTACCTCATGTTGTTTGCAATGCAAGTGATGCAAGCCTTGTGTCCCCATGTGGGCAGAGCAACCTTGTGTTCCCACATAGTTTGGATTAATTGCTGTGGGGGTGACATTTCTCTGTGGACCACCAAAATTTTCTTGTGGACCACCAGTGGTTGGAGACCACTGTTCTGGAGAAGCTGAGCACTTCAACATCAGCTTCTTTTCAAGACCTTCCAATTTTTGAAGCATTAACTAGATATCATACTGATTGGGAAATGGGACATTTTGCAAATAGATTCCCTTAATGTTCTAGATCTGGTGTCTCAGGAAATGAGTCTGTGCCAGGTCTGGAGCCAAATGGACTTGGAAATGCAGTTGCAAGCCTTAGTAGATTCTAGCTCCATGGACAACGTCACTGAACCCGTTGCTGCACAAAAATGTGCTTCACATCAAACCTGTTCAATCCTTATGGTTGGACTGAGATGACTGATGGCCAATTCTTACCCATCACAGAGCACACTGCACCTTCCTCTATTCATTGCAGCAATTATCAAGAGTTCCTGCAACATTATTTAGTCTTCATAGTACAAGCTCCAGTACTTTTGGAATGAAGTAACTTCAGACTTA
Source organism: Hydrophis major (assembly GCA_033807585.1). Lineage (NCBI taxonomy): Eukaryota > Metazoa > Chordata > Lepidosauria > Squamata > Elapidae > Hydrophis > Hydrophis major. The sequence goes on from CM066328.1 coordinate 266,366,041, forward strand.
CAACCAATATATTAACTGTAGGAGATTTTGTGGAGCCAAGTTAAAGCCCCTAACCAGGGGTGGGATTCTACAGGTTCGCACCTATTCGCTAGAACCGGTTGTTAACATTCTAAGCAGTTCAGAGAACCGGTTGTTAGAACAAATTACTGGCCTAATCCTGTAAGGAAGGCAGGAAGGAAACATTCTGGTGTTGCTTACAGAAACTGCCTCTCCATTAACTCTCATTACATTCTTGGCAGGACTAGACTTCCTGTGTCTGGAACTTCTCTGGAGTTTTTTTCCCCTCCTTTGCTGGTACTTTGCTTGTGTGGAATGACCATTGAAAAAAGTGACTTATGACCATTTTTCACACATACGACTGTTGCAGCATCGCCACAGTCATGAGAGGCCAGGTGAAAAGATGTGTGCCTCAATGTGAGGGATGTTGAGTTGGCTACGCCCAGCCAGTCATATGACCACCAAGCCATACCACCAACTAAGCCATACCCACAGAACTGGTTGTTAAAAAATTTGAATCCCACTCCTGTCCCTAACACAAATACTTCTTGCCAGAGAAAACAAAGCACAAGTTCAGCTGCAAAGTGTCAAATTGGGTAACTACCCCATTACAAAAACACTTTCTCAGAAAAACAACACTATCAGCTTAGCCATAGAATCTTCAGAAGGCCATAGAATACTGATAAGGTAAGCAGAGCACTAGGGAAGCAAAAGAAAGTAGAGTAACTCTTAATAGCCTACCAATAAACAGTTTGTGCTTCAATATAATATACCCTGGTCTGCTTTTCAGATGTACCTCTAAATTATTCTATTATTAGGATAAGAGAAACTTCGATTCTCCATTATACAGAACCTCAAGTCTTCACAAGCCCACAGCAGTTATGTTTGGCTTGGCAAATATACGGGCTTAGCTTGATGTGTTTGGAAAGAGAGAGGCATGTTGATTTTGTGACTATCAGGCAGATATTTACAATAAACAAATCCTTATTCTTGGACCTCAGAGTCCTACAAAACCTCAATGTCCAAGTCAAATCCAGAACTGGAATCTATTCAGATTGCTTTATTTCCCTCAGGCATTAGAAGATTTATGAATTATATTTTCCATTAATTTTTGTACTTGTTTACTTGGACAATTTGCTTGTTTGTCCTGACCAAAATCTTGAAGCTATTTTCCTACTTCTGGCACTTATACATGCTGGCTGTAGAGTGAGTAAAGCACTTATTATCCTGGGCTGCAGATAAACCAGTGCCTTTTTTGTTCCTGTCAATCTGTCTGCCTGGTGTGTTCCTACTTAATAATAATAATGTTCAAAGCTGGGTATTTGGCAGAGGGATAGGAAGATCACCTGTTCTAAGACAATGACCAGGGGAAAAAACGCAAGTCCAGTATAGAATCTAATCTGTGAAAACAGCGCAGTCAATACCCTCCTTAGTTCTAATGAAGATAAAGGGAGGGAAGGACCCATTTATGTTTTTCTGCTTGGAGTTTCAAAGCTTTTGTACTGCAGTTGGGTTCCTAGGATCTCTTCCACATTGCCAATGGTTTCCTTCCTCCTATGCAAGAGTCATTCACCAGATGCTCACTCTCCATATCAAATTGGAGTTGTTTTTTCAATATAATATAGGGGGCAAATAAATTTAATAAATAAAATAAAATGATATGATATGATTGTGTAGCCATCACCATAGCCTAAATGACCAAAAGTTAAATGGTGAAAAGTAACTGTGTTTTTAACTATTTAAACCTTTGTTCCTACACTTGGAAGACCTTCAGTATTGCAGCCTTAAGGTTACTCATGAGGCACTTAGGCACTTTGGGTTTGATAACCCTCCTCTGCTCTTAGCTAGAGAAATGTACATTTAACTTGTGTGTGTTGGTTACTCTATTTCCTCAAAAGAATTCACAGGACTACTGCTAAAGAATAATCTAGTCTGTTTTGGAGACTTCTCTATCATTTTCTAGGCTTTGCCAATTTTTATTATAAATTTATAAATGTATTTGCTGCATTAATCACAATGTGGATTTAGCTTACCTAGAAGTGGTTTCCTCTGAAAGGAATCTCACTTATAAAAAATAGACTTTCTTCTCAAGTAGTCATTCAAGTCTCAACTCTTCCTACATAATCAAGTCTCACATCTGTTATATAATCTGATGCTTCCAATTTCACATTTGGAACCACATTTTTGCCATTTTGCTCCAAAGTTTGAGGGCACCATCCTGTTCTTTATCAGGCCATTCCTTATAATGAAATGGAACGGCAATGCTTTATCAGAAGCATTTACCCATCAAAAAGGCTTTTTAATGTTGGCATCATCTTCTCAAAGGAGTAAGTCAAACACTCATCACAAGAATTTAGACCATTTTCACAGAGAAGAATAATGCCACCTTAAAACAATATCTTAATGGATATATTAGTAAGACAAGCAGCCAGAGCTATTAACTGTGGCTGATATCACTTCTAATAACTGATGTCACTTATAGTAACTATATCATTGATATTATAATGATACTCCTTTCCAACCAACTACAGTTATGGCAAACTATCAATAGTTAAATGACCCACCACCAATGTTGTGATTTAATAAAAGTGTTTGAATAAAGTTGTTGAAACCTTAAAGCAAAGTGCAGGGTTCTGGCCCTGCACTTCTGATTGGCTGATAATAGCAATATCGGATTGGTCCGTTCAGGAGAATCTGATTGGCTATTAACGAGCCCTTCTCATTGGTTAAAAAGAGCTAGCATTCCTGTGTTTTCATTGACTAAATACCCAAGAGCTTGCCTATATAAAGGGGGCTGTTGAGGCCGTTTGCGAGAGCTGTTGCACCATGTTAAATAAAGAGTTGAAGTTCACTGTTCGTCGACTCGTCTCCACTTCTTGTGCCACGCACCGAACTTAACAACCAACAAATCCTCCCCATTCCAAAGGCCTCCTTTTTTCTCCAAGTACTGCAAGCTGCTCCAGTATCAATTGGATCATGCCAAATTCACATACAAAGTATCACAGAAAGTTCATCATTGTTGGAGACCACATCTAGTTTTCTACCAGATTTGTCTCCTCCACCTAACAGCCATTGGCCAGAAAAGGCAAGAAGAAATAGCTCAGGAATTAAACCCTGAGTTAGTCGGTCTTGTCTGGCTGTCTGGCTCTCTCTCTCTCTCTCTCTCTCTCTCTCTCTCTCTCTCTCTCTCTCTCTCTCTCTCTCTCACACACACACACACACACACACACACACACACACACACATACACACACACAGAGAGAGAGAGAGAGAGAGAGATGGACCCCTGGGCTTTGTATTAGGCAAATTGTCTGCATTTGTAATTTCTTTCTTAATTGCAGTAAGGCAACTTATCTATCTTTGTCAAGCTCTTGAGATTTCACTCTCATAACTGATTTATTGTCCTGTCTTAGAGAGAGGTCTGACAGTAGCAAAGATTCTCCTTTTTCAGTCCTGATAGGTCTGGCCTAGAATATGGTGTGGCAGGGTATTGCCTGGCCTTGTGGTTCATCATAGACCCCTGAAATGGTACAATGACCACTGGACTGACACACTATCTTGTAAAAAAGCAGGACAACACATTTTGTTCATGTCACAAAGAGGTTTTATTTCAGTTTGGTCTCTGCAGAAATGCTATCATTATCCACAATGCTGCCTTCTGTTCCTTTTCCAATTCCTCCCTATTCTTGGACATTTAGACACATAGTGTTGTGAATGAATAAATGTGTTAATAAAGTTATCAAGAGCTTGAAGTCAAGTGCAGGGTTCTGGCCCTGCACTTCTGATTAGCCGTTAATGGCGACATCAGATTGGTCCATTCAGGTGAATCTGATTGGCCATTAATGAGCCTCTCCCATTGGTTAACGGAGCTAGCGCTCCCAGGTTTTCATTGGTTGAATATTTAATAAGTTGCCTATATAAGGAGGGCCGTTGCAGCCATTGAGCTGTGCTGTCACACCATGTTAATAAAGAGTTTTGAAGTTCACTGTTTCACCAGCTCGTCTCCATTCTTCGCGCCCATGCTCAGTACTTAACACATAGGAATGGAGAAAGAGCCATAAGCAGGTATGGGATCACTGTGCTGGGCAGAGTAGAGGAAGAAGTGTGAGAAGTTGCATAGGCTTCAATCCCTTTAAACTGATCCTGAGCTCAGGATTGTAATCGGGGATGAAGGAAATCAAACAGCAGAATATAATGTAGACAAGAAATTTCACAAATAAGGCAAGTAAACAAGAGGAAACATTCAATATAGGAGCATAAATATAGGAGCAAATTTCATATTTCTTGAGCAGAAAACCCCAACTCTCAAAAAATAGGTACTGATATTGTCTAGGTGATGCTGGTATGCATTTGGCACCTTCCCAAAGTATCCTTATACTAGCCTCAAGGAATTTCACCTGTCTTCATTTAAATATACATTTTATATACATTTACATGGAATAAATTTTAAAAGGCCTTGGATAGATGCTGGCATAGATAACACAAAACCTGAACAAATATTTGAGGATACCTTACCAACAGCTTGGATCAAATCATGTTCAAGCATATTTTAATAAAATATCATTCTAGTGCTCTTATCCCCAACTGCTTTTCCTTTTGCGAAGGTTAAAGTTCTCCATATCTTTCTTCGAGGAAGAAATACATTTGGGGAGAAAAAAAAAAACAGCCTGCGGAACAGCATATGTTCCTGCTGGGCTTCTGGTTTGTATAAAGTATTACTTTCTGTACTTAGTCCTTATTTTAAAATATAAATATGTGTGTAACATGAATTTGGGCCTGCAAAGTACAGCTCTGTTTTTAAACAATGAAAGGAAAATAGTTGTTGTAGCATTTGGGAATTGCTTTGCTAGATAATCACACCTGGGAACAGAATCTATTGAACTCTGTTGGACTTATCCTTAAGTAAACATGCAAAATGCTGGATTCTGCTGCTGTATAACCAAGCTGTATAACTTATTACAGACTAATTATATATATTTTAATAGCATTTATATCTAAGATAGTGTTTTATAACATTTAATTTAGACCCATCATGCAGTTCCAATCCGCCCCCAACTCTCATTTTTGTCTCCTGTTTCATCTTAAGGGAATAAAGTATACTCTGACTTCCTAATTTACTTTACTATGCAGCTTGGACACCTTCCGCACCACTCTTTATGAAAACAGCAAATTGGAATTAGAGAGAATTTTGACTCTTTTGATGTTCTGCCCAAAAATTAGTAGACCTAGGTATATGATAATTAATATCAGGAAATGATATTATGGAGAGTTTTTTCTGTTGCTGGTCAAAAGTCTTTCAGCAGCTGCTCTGTGTTTTCTTCCAAATTGCTTTTTTTGTGGTGAGACAAATATTAAATGGTAAGTACAGTCTGGAAGCTTATAAGGAGAGGACTCCCCATAAAATTCCATGATTGAAGGAGTTAATTTCATATCCAGATCACTGAATGGAAAGTATAGGACCACTTCCAAACAGTGATAAGCTTCGTATTTTCAAAGCATTTTGCACTTTTCAGCTTTTTAGAATATTTCCCATTACAAAATTAAAGGTGCCTGGCATGGATTCTCAGAACAAATAGCCTCCTTATAAATTGAGCATAGGACACTGGAGATGAGAGATGAAAGTAATGAATTTTGGCAAACCTTGAAAAGGATGGTCATGGAGAAGGAAAGATCTGAAGGTCATCAGTCTTTATAAAGCAGAAGAACTGTGTTTGTGTGTATTATATATGAAAATTATTTACCCAGATTTAGGAGTAGAAAATAAAAACAGCTGTGGCATTTGAGTATTAGAAGACCACATATGACCTATGAAGATATGAATTCTAGGTAATAATATATACATCTTGCTAAATGCCTATGGTGATTCTCAGTTATCTAGGTCATGGCTGTAGCAAAGGTGTTTTTATTCAGGAGGCAACTGGACTTTCTTACTTTTCTTTGAAGATGTTTGCTTCTCATTCAAGAAGATTCTTCAGCCTTGATTGGATAGTGGGAAATGGAAGGATTTGTACTCCTTGCAGACAGCTGGTCATTTGCATTCTTTTAGAGAGTCATTGAGGCCATTTGGAGGTTTATCTGTCTCCTCATGATCACCTGTGTCGTGTCCTCGAAAATGATGCCAGGAGTCGGTGACTTCAAATCATGCTCTTTTATTAAAGTAGGAACCGAACTGGCGCTTTGCAAAAGGTTCGCGGCTTTTATTCTTTTAGCCGCAGCGGCCGCGGCCAATGGCACCACTTTGAATCTCCCGCGATTCGAATAGACCAATCGCGGGAGATTCTTAGCGAGCCAATCGGCGCGGCTCGCCTGACCAATCAGAGTGCCCCGCGCTTTGGCCAATCAAAGCGCGGGGATCTCCTCCCCTCTTGGTTTGGTCCTTACGTCGCGTAGTCACGTAGGTAGGCGGGGCTCCGTCTGAGCCTACTGGACCTGCGCAGCTCAGTCGTAGGTTGGATCCCGGCCAGATCGGTCAGGATCTCTGTTGCTCCTGATGCCATCGTGGGAACCGGCTGGTCGGTCGGGCCGGGCTGCTCTCCGTAGCTCTCTCCTGGGCCTCCTGGGTTGGTTGAGCTGCGGGTTTCACCGCTCCCGCTCGGTCTCCCCGGGTTGGTCGAGCTGGCCTGGCTGTCTCTTCCTGGCGAGGGGTTGTGCTAGCTGCTTTCCGGTAAGTATGGCTGGTTTATTCTTCTTTGGTTTTGGTCCCCTGGGTATTCCCTCCCCCCTTGGTTTGTGTTGTGGGGGTCGGTTTCACCTGTTTGTGCATCGGTGGTCTCTTGGTTGGTTGTCCTCGACCTTAATTGGTCGATGTGGCGTTTCCAGGCTCGTCCGTCTGCTGTTTGTAGCCGGTACGAGTGTGGGCCTGTTATTTGTGTGATGACGGCCGGTACCCATAATGGGTCTCCCGTCAGGTTTCTTGCGTATACGGGGTCACCTGGTGCGAAAGTTCGGTGTTTGCTGTTTGAGTCTGGGGGCTTCTCCGGGTTATACGTGGGGTGTAACCTGTCGAGAGGGGACCTTAATTTCCTCCCCATTAATAGTTCGGCTGGGCTCTTATTCGTTGTGGTATTTGGGGTTATGTGTTGGGTGAAGAGTAGTTTGTTTATTTTCTCCTGGATCTCCCCGTGGTCTATTTTCCGGATGGTTTTCTTAGTGAATTGCACCATCCGTTCCGCCCTACTGTTCGCCGCCGGGTGCGCCGGTGCTGTCAGCACGTGGCGGATACCCCTTTCCGCTAGGAATTTTTTGACTTCCAGCGAGGTGAATTGGGGCCCGTTGTCGGAAACGACGACGTCTGGGAGGCCGTGCATTGCAAAGAGTTTGCAGAGTTCCTTGATCATGGCCTCCGTGGTTGTTGTTTTCATGTTGCTTACCTCCAGCCAGTTGGAGTAAGCGTCTACTGTTATAAGGAAGGTGTGTCCTTTAGTGGGCCCGGCGAAGTCTATATGGATCCTAGACCAAGGTCCCCTTGAGGTTTCCCACTCTAGGACAGGTGCTGTGGGTGAGCTTGGCCTAGTTTCCTGGCATCGTTGGCACCTTGCTACCCAGGTCTCAATTTGTTTGTCCATCCCTGGCCACCAAGCGTAACTTCTGGCCAGGGCTTTAGTCCTAACGATGCCAGGGTGCCCCTCGTGTAGTAGTTCCAGAACCTTCCCTTGTAGTTTTTCAGGAATGACCACCCTATCCCCCCATAGTATGCACCCTTTTAATAACGAGAGTTCCGTTTGCCGGTTTCGGAATGTTTTGACGGACTCATCGTTGTCCCTTTCCGGCCACCCTTTCTCTACCCAATGCAACACCCGCGCCAGATGTTTGTCTTTATTAGTCTCTCGGGCAATGTCTGACGTGGTTATGGGCAGGTTGGGTAGAGTCTCTATGCTGAGGGTGGTCGTCGTGGGTGCTGGGTCGGTGTCAGGTTCAGGTAGCGGCGAGCGGCTTAAGGCGTCTGCATGGGAGATCGTCTTACCCGGTCTGTGTATGAGTCCGTAGTTGTAGGCTGCCAGGAACTCGGACCACCTTGTCATTCGGGGAGACAGAATGTTCGGGGTGGCCCGGTTTCCTGCAAGGATTCCCAGCAGTGGCTTGTGGTCAGTTATGATGGTGAATGTCCGGCCGTAGAGGTACTCGTGGAATCTTTTTACGGCAGCAACGATAGCCAGAGCCTCTTTGTCCAGCTGGCTATAGTTCCACTCCGGTTTGGTGAGGGTCCTTGAAAAGAACGCGATGGGTGCTTCTTTTCCGTTGGGGAAGGTATGGCTGAGGACAGCGCCGACGCCGAAGGGTGATGCGTCGCATTTGACGGCTAGAGGTAGGGTCTCATTATACTGTATAAGGATGGTGTCCGAAGTGAGGAGGTCCTTTGTTCTTTGGAAGATGGCTTGCTCGCGTTTCCCCCAAGTCCAAGTCGCCACCTTGTCTAGGAGCCTGTGCAAGGGCTCCGCCACCGTCGCCTTTTGGGGCAGGAAAACATTGTAAAAGTTAAGTAGCCCCAGGAATGACTGTAGTTTCGTCTTCGACTTGGGTGTGGGGGCTTCTTTGATGGCCTTGATTTTTTGGTTTGTGGGGTGAATGCCATGACGGTCTAGGAAGTATCCTAGGAATTCAACCCGTTCCGTGTATAATTGGCATTTCTCCCTCTTGACTTTGAGCCCGGTCTCTTTGAATTTGGTTAGGACCTCTCTTAGGCGACCCTCTAGTTCGGCTTGATTGGTTGCCGACACTAGGATGTCGTCGAAGTAAGGTACCACCCCCTTGATGCCTTGCAATAGTCTTTCCATTAGGCTTTGGAATATTCCCGGTGCCACGCTGACTCCGAATTGGAGTCGGTTGCATTTAAATGCCCCCCGGTGGGTGACTATGGTTTGCGCTTCTGCCGTTTGCTCGTCGACTGGCAACTGTTGGTATGCCTGGGCGAGGTCGAGCTTGGCGAAAACCTTGCCCCCTCCCAGTGAGTGCAGTAGGTGTTGCACTACTGGGACGGGGAAGGCGCTTTGTTGCAATGCGCCATTTAGGGTGGCCTTATAGTCCCCACAGATCCTCACCGACCCATCGGGCTTGATCGGGGTGACTATGGGGGTCTCCCACCGGGCGTGGTCTATTGGCTGTAGGACCCCTTGCTTGACGAGCTTGTCAATTTGCTCGTCTATCTTGGGTTGAAGTGCAAATGGCACCCGCCTTGGTTTCAGGCGTTTTGGGGGGACGTTTGGGTCTAGGCTGAATGATATAAGGGGCCCTCGGTACTTGCCTAGGTTTCCGTCGAAGACCTCTTGGAATTCCCGGGCCAGTTGTTGCTCCCAGCTGTCGTTGGTGATGTGGTCGACTCCCGTGACTGCGATGCCGAGCGGGGCGAACCATTGCAGTCCCAGTAGGCTTGGGCGATCGCGGTCAACGATTGTCAGGGGAAGCCTTTCGGTGTGCCCTTTATATATGACGTTGAAGTGTTTGGTTCCGACTACCGGGATGCGGTTTCCCTGGTAGTCCTTTCCGATGAGTCTCTGGCTGTCTAGGTTCCTCCTTTGGATGGTAGGCACCAAGCGCTTTATTTCATGCCATGCTATCATGGAGAGGTAGGACCCGGAGTCCACCTCCATTTTGCATGGCTCGCCCTCGATGCCTACCTCCATGTGGACCTTCCGGGCATCATTGGTTATGGCGTGGCCGATGGTGACCTCTGATGGGTCTTCTCTCTTCGCCGGTTATCGCCACCTCGTAGGGATCGTCCGTTCCAGTCCCATCTGTTGTCCGAGGGGCGATCTCTGGTCCGGGGTGGTGTGTTCTCTCTCCTCCGTTCGCTCTGGTCCCATCGGGGCGGGCTGCGGTTCTTTTTAAGGTGGCAGACGCGGGCGATGTGACCCTTTTTGTCACAATGCCGGCAGATCGACTCGAAAAACCAGCATTCAGACCTGGGGTGGTCGCCTCTGCAACCGGCACAGTTGGTCCTCGACTTACGACCCCGCTGGTTCCGTGGGTCGCGGTCTGTCTGGAGGCGATGAATATCCTCCTCATCATCGGAAGTGCCCGATGCCGAGTGGAAATCGCCCTGGTGGGTGGTCGTCTCGGGTTGGGCCTCGGCCAACCTTTCAGGGTTGTTGTTCCCGCTGCAGTCCCCAGCGCTCAGTCTGCACATGCGGTCGGCAGATGTTCGGGTTGCTTCGGCGGCTGCGGCTGCGGTGAGGGTATCTGCTAGGCTGATGTTGCCCTTGGCCATCAGCCGGTTTTGGAGGACGGGGTCCCATAAGCCGAGCACGATTCTGTCTCGCAGGGCGTCGTTCAGGTTGTCGAATTCGCAGAGCCCCCCTAGGCGCCGTAGTTCGGCGACAAAGTCGCTGAAACTCTCACCCGACCGTTGGTCCCGACGGTAGAATTCGTTTCGTCGGATCAGGATGGGTACCTCTGGAGCGTAGTGCCGCCGAAGTATTGGCTCGAGGACGTCCCAGTCCATCGCGGTCGCATCGGCGGGTTCGGCAAGTGCCTTGGACATCTTGAATATCTCAGTCCCGCAGTGGGTCAGGAAGACGGCGCGCTTTATGGGGCCGGTGGCGCTCTTCAGATCGCTGCACTCGAGGAACATGCGGAATCGGTCAGAGTACGATTCCCAGTCCTCAGTGGCGGGGTTGAAGGGTGCGGGGGGTGCGATTTTCGCCATTGTGGTGGTTCGTCTGGCTTCCGTCGGACACGTGGTTCGGTTCAGGGTCTGGATCCCATCCTCGTCGCCAGTGTCATGTCCTCGAAAATGATGCCAGGAATCGGTGACTTCAAATCATGCTCTTTTATTAAAGTAGGAACCGAACTGGCGCTTTGCAAAAGGTTCGCGGCTTTTATTCTTTTAGCCACGGCGGCCGCGGCCAATGGCACCACTTTGAATCTCCTGCGATTCGAATAGACCAATCGTGGGAGATTCTTAGCGAGCCAATTGGCGCGGCTCGCCTGACCAATTAGAGTGCCCCTCGCTTTGGCCAATCAAAGCGCGGGGATCTCAAGAATGCTAATTAAGGGACAGAACAACCTGAGTAGTGTAAATGGGTGTGGAGCCTTTTTGGAACTGCTGAAAGGACTGTGTTGTAGGACTGTGTACATTCAGCAGCTCTAAGAAGGCCACATACCCACAGATAAAGCTGAAGAAGCTTCTTGGATGTGAAACGAAATGTCTTCAAAGAAAAACAAGAAAGTCCTCTTGAAAAAAGCACCTTTGAGACTACATCCCGCTATGCTATCCAAAGTAGTATGTCTAATTCCAATATATTGAATGCAAAATGCTAAAAGAGAAAGAGAAAATGAGTACTGTGGAGTGAACATAATCTTAACATTAATATATTTCTGAAAAAAGCAGAAAATTGGTCACAGTCTTATTTATCTTCCTACCTTGATTTAATTGTTTTGTTGCAAGTACTGTTTCACTGTCTACTGTTTCAGCTTTTATTATGAAGAATCTTTTTGGGAGTTCAACTTCATAAACAAGGTTACCCAAAGCCTAACCTCTTTTGGAGACTGACTTCCTGGGTTGCAAGGCCAGGGATAATGAAGAAGCAGACTGAGGAAGAGGTGGGCAGATAATGAAAGCTAGAGGCATCAAATGATTGTTTAACCAGTGAGCCACATCAGCTGATTTTTTTTTTTAAATAATCAGCCACAAGTTTCCATATAAATCTGTTTCACTGCCTTTTTTCTACTCTGTTGCTTCTTGAACATTGCAGAGGAGGCTAAAGATTGTGTTATATTAAGAATGTGCGTAGGTGGTCTTGCTTGATGAAGCTATACAGAATATTGCATCGAACGAAAGAGAATGTAGTCTACAAAAGCTTAAAGTATGTTAAATTTATAATTCAAGTTTCCAAGGAATAATTCACATTATCCTGAAACAGATAGATGTACTTACCTCTCTAGAAGGAGTGATATCAGCAATTCCATCAGCGAGATTTCCATCAGTGGAAGGATTGCTTATGAAATGTTAACATTTCAGATCTCGTCTAATTAATACAGCTATATTTATACTCATTGAGCTAAATTTTTTCGTATTGATACACCCAGATGTATTTTCCTTCTTCTATATAGGGAATAGATATCAAAGATACAACATTAATTTTATGTTTTGTTAGCATATCTCATTCTACTCACACTTCCCAGCAAAATAAAAATATAGTACGAAATATAAATTCAGCGTAAGGTATGCAGAAATGAGCACTGCCCAGAGCCCCTGGCTGAGGGAGGAGGGTGGTTAGAAATATGAAATATAAACAAACAAACAGTTCTAAAAGTTTATGAGACTATTACATATTCCTCCACTACAGTAGAAGAAGAAAACTAGAAAGTTCTGGAAGAAAAAGTACTATTTGCTTTTAAAAATTAAGATTTTTCAAAATTAAATGGACACTTGATTCGACTATAACTTTGTATCTTTTTAAGAATAATCAAATCATCACTCCTTGTGAGAAACCTGAACAATGGTTTTAAACTTAAGATTTAGAAAGCAGGTTAGAAATGCTATAATACAAACAATAACAAAAATATTATTTAATCTTTAAATTCTTTAAAGTTTCCTTTCCTAATGTTGGTGAATAGTGTTTTTTTTTTTTATTTCTACATCCCTGTTTTGCTTTCTTTCATTTTCCTCTGCTATTTCTTTAGCCTTAATTTATACAAGTAAAAAAAAATGGAAGTGTTAATAAAATTTAAATAGAAAATAAAGGTCATTTTAAATTATATCGCAATAATAAAGGCTTCCAAAAGGCATTTTCCTTTGTGATAAGTACAGTAATTAATTTTCAGAATGTTTCAACCTTCATATGCTATTTACTTTTCAATTTAAAAACCTATCCGTCAGAATAAACTAGGAGATTATCTGTATGTGTGTGTATATGTGGTTCTATGTGTATGTATCATATACACAGTATCTTATCTAAGTATTTTTAATTAAAATATTAATTTGAATATTTCTGAAAATTGGTTTGCATTCAGTATATATGATGCTTCTGACATTTAAAAATTCCACTGTTATATATAAATATCTTTAAACTGCATACTGTTTATTCTCAGGTACATGGACATGAAACCTGAAAAAGATAATTCTGAAATGAAAGAAAATATATATATTGAATGAATCAAATTACCCTCAAGTACATTCTTTAAAAAACTCAAAATATGCCAGAAAGTTTTCAACATTTTGAATCCCTTCAGTTTTATAATAATATCATACATTATAATCTTTGAAATATCTGTAGCCATAGGAAGCCACGGTTCTGTATCTTAAAATATGGCTTCCTATCAAGAGATGTCTGCCACCTATGAAAAACAACTAAAGGGGCTCTTAAATTATGTAAATCTGTGTACAATATATATATGCAAATGCTCGCACAAATGTTAGAAATATATTTCCACCACTTATGTGACTCCATTTCTAAGAGTGTCCATGAGAATTTGTTTATGAATTGCAATTATGCACACACAAATCCCACACTGGGGTACATTATTAGAATCTATATTCATTCTTCCTAAAGATCTGAGCTTGTTGATAGTCTTTCACCTGGGAATTTGTTCTGTAGCTATATCCTCCATGATAAAATATAGCTTAGACATCACTTGGGTGGGTGATGTCCAACTTGAGCTCATTCCTGCCAACTTCATGCACACAACTATGCAGTCATTTGAACAGTAATTTGGATGTGGTTTGTTGACTTTTGCCAGGAAGTTTCTTGAGGTCTTAACTAGCTTAAAGTCCTGCTATGTCCTTGTTGGAAGAAAAATGCAGTCTGGTTCCAAGGCAGGAGAAAGGGGCTGCAAATAAAATGGAGACTGATTGGAAAGAAGGACTCTATTTATTGATGAGCAGAATCAACTATGACATATAATTCTGGGACAGCTGGGAGAAGGCGGAGCTTCGTTTCGGCGATACAGCTGCGATCTCGGGGCTTTAAGATCGCAGCCGATATTTTCGCCCCTGGTTGTTCCCAACGGACCTAAACCGTCCCATAGAGACGGTGATTGTGAAGGGCACTGTCCCAGGATCCCAGAGATATAGCAAAATCTCTGGTTTGATCTGGGAGAAGCCCTTTTGCTGGCGGCGGAGAGGCAGCCTCCATAGCTGCTGAAGTTGGGACAGCTCTGGAAAGAAAGTGGCTGGAGTGAAAGTGTGTCGGCTGGATGAGAAACTTCTTTTGTGTTGTAAATTCGCTGAGATTTGAAAGGGCATCCTGAATAGAGAAGAAACCTGTGAGATTTTTTTTGACAAAAACTGTATGAGCAGCGTTTTTTAAAGTGACGTCAAATTGAGGCTTGGATTTTTTTTTCTCTTTCTTTTACTTTTTTTTGGGACTTTAGTGTGACTTTGTAGGTAACCGGATTGAATTTTCTTTTACATATATTTTTATGCTCCTTTTGATTTTTTAATTTTTTTTTAGGATAGAGGCTCCCTTTGGCTATTTTTTTCTTTTTTTTTTCTGTATAAATTATCCTTTTTCTCTGGCTGGGGGGAGGGGAAGAGCATTAAGAAACTTTGTAACACTGCCAACTAGAGGCTTGAAAATATTTTATTTGAATTGGAGAGAATGGTAAGAAGACTCCTTCTCAAGGACATCTTAATGTGATAAGATAGAGGGAGAGCACAGCAAAATATTATTACAGGTGTTTTCCTGGACTCTTTTCAAAATTTCAACACTTGAGGCTTGGCTTTGAAGCTGCTGGAGAAGAGAGTCATAATAAGAACCTTGGATAACTAAATAAAGTTCAGTGTGCTTTCTTATATATATATATATTTCATTTTTACTTGTGATATCCCTATTCACCAGCCTTTTTGCAAATTTCAATTCTAGTAATATTCTTATTTTTGCTTTTTATTTCAAAGGGAAAGCCTCAGAGGTTTTTTTTTTTTTTCTTTATTTTTCCTTTTTTCTCCTTATCTTTATTGGGATCCTTTTGCTTTTTCTATTTATGTTTTTGGACCACTCTGTTTTTCTTTTTTGATTATTGAGACTTCTCAACTGGATTAAGGTGTGAAGAACCTGAAGGAATCTCTTCTCTTCTTTTTTTATTTTTGTTCTTTATTTCTCTTAATCAATATGATTATTTTTGGGTTTTTTTTCTTTCTATTTTTTATTTTTTATGGGGGACTACTTCGTAATTGGATTAGGGTCTAGAAGAACCTGAAGATCTTTTCTTCTTCCTTTTTTCATCTTTCTTCTTTGGTTTTGGGCCTTTTACTATTGGACTTTTCCATTTTGGATTAAAATTGACTATTCTACCAGTTGGATTAAAAGTTAAAAAGAATTTGAAGATTTGGAAGCATTAAAATGAGCAGGAAACCAATATCATCTGGCGTTTCTATCTCTACCTCTGCATCCCCACCAGCTGCAGGACGTTTAATTCAGACAATGTTGAAGCAAGATAAAGAACAAGAAAAAGTAACTTTACAGATGATTATGCAAGGAATTCAAGATCTCAAGATAAAATCGGACACCATTGAACAAAGAATAGAGAACATTGAACAAAGAACAGAGAAGACTGATGAAAAAGTGGAAAATATTAAACAAATGATGGTGAAGTATGAGGAGAGATTCCAAAAAATCGAAGAAGAAAGTAAACAAAGAGAGGAGAAGATTGGAAATATTGACAGTAGATTAACAGTGGTTGAACAAGAAAAAAGTGGGATGTTGAGGTGGGAGATGGAAAGGTCAGAATTTTATCTCAGATTTCAAAATATAGAAGAAGAAAAAGGAGAAAATTTGGCCACGATAATGATAGAAATTTTGGCAGATGCTTTGGAAATTACAGAGGAAAAGATGGAGTAGATGAGGTATATCGAGTGTATACAAGATATGCAATGAGAAATAAATTACCAAAGGAAGTCCATATTAGATTCACCAAAAAATGTATAGCAACAACAACAAAGCAAAATAGAAAGACTCTCCCTAAATCTTTTTTTAAAATGACAGACGAATTAACTTTAAAAGATATTTGGAGAGAAAGAAATGTTAAAGCTAAACAATATACTTTTTATTCAAATAGACATTTATCATGGTCCAGATTAGATATGATTTGGATCTCAACAGAATTAATATCCAATATTCAAGAAACAAATATTGAAACAAGTACTTGGGCAGATCATAGCCCAATGACAATTAAATGGAAGGGACAAAAAAAAAAAGATCGAGATGGACATTAAATAATACTATCTTAAAGGAAAAAGACTTTATACAACGGAGAAGCAACTGGCTTTTTTCTTTAGAGAAAATAAAAAAGAAGATACTTCAACGCAAAATGTTTGGGATACAATGAAGGCATATGCTAGAGGTTTGATAATAGATCATACAAGAAAAAAGAATATTAGGAAAAGGCAAGCTTCTAAGGCCTTGGAAGATGAGTATAAAAGACTTGAAAAAGAATTACAGAAAAGGCCACAGAATTGAAGCTGGATGTAATTAAACATAAAATGGAATTAATAGAGAAATTGAAGCTGGATGTAATTAAACATAAAATTAAATTGAAGCTGGATGTAATTAAACATAAAATGGAATTAATAGAGAAAGAAGAACTGGCACAGAAAATTAGAAATTCTAAACAGAATTATTTTGAAGATGCAAATAAACCAGATAGATGGCTAGCATATAAATTGAGAAAGGAGAAGGAATCAAGAAAAATATTGAAGCTAATAGATGATCAAGGCCAAGTCTGTTATGGTAATAAGAGAAAAAGGAAATTATTCGAGATATTTATGGGCAACTATATAAACAAGAGAATATTGATGAGGAAAAAGTCAAACAGTATTTACAGAATGCCAACTTACCGAAGATACCTAAAGAGACTGAAGAAATGCTAGAAAGCAATATAACAATGATGGAATTAAATGAAGCACTTAGGAAACAAAATAATGGGAAAGCACCAGTCCAGATGGGCTTCCGGCAGAATTCTATAAAACATTTCAAGAATCATTGAGCATCCCACTGTTAGAAGTTATGAATGAAGTTATGTCAAAGAAGATGATACCCAAAACATGGTCAGAGGCTTATATTACACTTATTCCAAAAGAAGAGGCTGACCCACTGCAAATTAAGAACTACAGACCCATCTCCTTATTGAATGCAGACTATAAAATTTTTGCTTCAATTTTAGCAGAAAGACTTAAAAAATATTTTAATAATTTTATCCACCCAGATCAAAATGGATTTCTGCCAGAGACAAATCAGAGACAATATGAGAGTAATCTTGGATACTTTGGAATACCTTGAGGCTCATCCTGAAAAGCAAATGGTTTGATATTTTTAGATGCTCAAAAGGCATTTGACAACGTGAACTGGAGATTTATGTTATTATTATTGGAACAGATGGGTCTTGCCAGAAAATGTATTCAAGCAATAGAAGCCATATACAATAAACAGACAGGAAAGGTAATGATGGAGGGAGAACTTACAGACTTTATTAATATAAGAAAAGGCACAAGACAAGGGTGTCCCCTATCTCCTTTGCTATTTGTGTTGACTTTGGAAGTGTTGAATAGAAATATTAGGGATGAAAAAAGTATAAAAGGAATGAAAATTAAAAAGGAAGAATTCAAACTACAAGCTTTTGCTGATGATTTAGCTTTTATTCTGGAAGACCCGTTAGAAACAGCTCCAAGGTTATTGGAAAAGATAGAGACATATGGTGAGATGGCTGGTTTGAAAATAAATAAAGATAAAACAAAGATTTTGACAAAGAACATGTTACTGAGACAAAGAGAAGAACTGGCAGACCTTTTGAAAATCCAAGTTATAAATAAGGTTAAGTATCTGGAGATATATTTGACAGCAAGATGTAGCACATTAAAAGAGAATAATTATATTAAACTCAAACAACAGATAGCTACAGACTTGAAGAAATGGGAAAACTTGCAATTGTCATTAATAGGGAGAATTTCAACAATGAAGATGAATATTTTACCCAGAATTCTATTTCTGTTTCAAACAATACCAATTAGGCTTGGAAAAGACTATTTTGAAGATTTAAATAAAATCATGTTGAAGTTTATATGGCAAGGTAAAAAAGCGAGAATAAAGCTAAAGCTTTTGCAAGACGCTAGAATTAGAGGAGGTTTTGGCCTGCCTAATTGGGAATTGTATTGTCAAGCTGCAAGTTTGATGTGGGTCAAAGAATGGATAACATTAAGAAAACATAGATTGTTGACATTAGAAGGGCATGATTTGCTGTTGGGCTGGCATGCTTTTTTATAGTATAAGGGAACTAAAACACAGGGTTATTTTAGAAGACATTATGTACGGGAGTCTTTGTGGTTAAATCGGGAGAAGATAAAAAAAACAATGTGATTTGAAAATTCCAGTTTGGTTATCAACTATTGAAGCATTTTCCTATCCTATAATCTATAAGAAGGAACAAACAGTTAGATATGGGGAACTGTTGGATGAAAAGTGTTGTGTATGTACCATAGTTAATAAAGTATAAGCTTGAGGTAAAGTGCAGGGTTCTGGCCCTGCACTTCTGATTGGCTGTTAGGCGGCCAGATCGGATTGGTTAGTTCTGAGGAATCTGATTGGCCCTTAACAGAGAATTCTTATTGGTTAAAAGAGCTATTGGTTAAAAGAGTTCATAGCTCGTTATTGGACAATTCTCACAAGGGTTGCCTATATAAGGCAGAGTACACTGTTATTGTTTTGAGAAGTCACTATGCAAATAAAGAGCTGAAAGTTCACTATTCAGAGGCTGTCTTCATTTACTCCGACCCATGTTCAGTACTTAACACTGGCGACGAGCATGGGATGTGGAGACGTCTGAACCGAAGAAGCCAGGAAGCAATACCGAGCATGTGATAGATGACGCCAACAACGGAACCATGTCCGGCGGCATCATACCACCTGCTCCGTTCGATCTGAACCAAGAGGATTGGGAATCCTACATGGATCGCTTCCAAATGTTTCTCGAGACGAATAACTTGAAGGACGCCACACCAGCAAAGAAAAGGGCACTGTTCCTGATGCATTGCGGCCCAGCCATCTTTAAGATGGCTAAAGCACTCGCCAAACCTCGAGAAGTGAAAGCCATGAGCTGGGACGACTTCGAACCCATCCTGAGAGACCATTACGCGCCAACCGTGCATACACTCGTGAGACACCACGAGTTTTATCAGAGAAACCAACGAAAAAGGGAGAGCGTGGCCGATTTTGTGGCGGACCTCTGAAATTTAGGGGGCCTCTGTGGGTTCACCGATTTAGAAGAGGCACTGAGAGATCGAATAGTTCTGGGATTAGATGCACTAGGCATGCAAAGCAAGCTGATGGCAAAAGGCGACATCAGCCTTGCTGACACCATCGCTGAAGCCAGGGCTGCGGAAGCGACCAAAAAGTTGGCTGCACAACTACGGCGAAGCCACACTCCGGTACCACCACCAGCCAGCGAAATCTCACCTAGCACAGAAGGGCAGCTATCCACGACACACCACGAAGACCTCTCTTCGTCATCAGACAGCGATGAAGAAGGGGTCCATCGACTGCGGTCCGACCGGGACCCTCGCCCAAAGCCCTTACGCCCTTGCACTGGCTGTGGAGCCAACCATGCCAGGGCCGAATGCAAATTCCGCGATGCGCTCTGCCATGAGTGCAGGAAACGAGGCCACATCGGTCGGGTCTGCCGCAGTTTACCAGGAATCAGCCAGGCCTCAAAAGGGGCCAACTATTGCCAATTGACAGGAAACCGTCCTGTAAGGCGAGAGCCAGTAAATCACTCCTACAGAAATCGAGCTTTGCAAAGAGAAGAGGCTCACCATGCTATCACTATCGGTCACGCCTCAACTTTGGACACTAAGAAGATCCGGGTCACAGTAGCCATCGAGAACCAGCCTTGCCACATGGAGGTCGACTCGGGATCGTCCCTCTCGATGGTGTCTTGGAAGACACTCAAGCAACTCATCCCCACAATTCAATGCCAAGACCTTCAATTTCAACGCCTCATCCTCAAGAACTACCAAGGAAATCGAATCCCCGTTGTCGGGTCCTGCCGAGTCCGAGTCTCCTTCAAGAAGCATACAGCGTACTTACCTCTAACGGTCATCAATAGAGATAGGCCTAGCCTACTAGGCCTCCAATGGTTCGGCCACTCGGCATTGAAGTGGCCGGCATGAACCGAGTCGGTGGTTGTGAGTGGGAGGAAGACCTTATCTCTGAGTTCAGCGACGTCTTCGCGGACAGCTTAGGTGAGTATAAGGGACCCCGATCTCATTCAGTCTAGATCCAAAAGTAGCCCCGTCGAGTTCTGTTCGCTCTTAAAGCAAAAATCAACGAACAACTCGACAAACTGATAGCTCAGGGGGTGTTGAAGCACATCGATCACTCTCCATGGGAAACCCCTATTGTAACACCCATTAAGCCAGATGGGTCAATCCGAATTTATGGGGACTACCGGGCCACTTTGAACCACGCCCTACAGCAGAATGCGTATCCAGTTCCGGTGGTGCAGCACCTCCTCCATTCCTTGGGGGGCAGGAAGGTTTTTGCTAAATTAGATTTAGCCCAAGCTTATCAACAATTATCAGTGGATGAAAAAACGGCTCAAGCCCAAACAATTGTAACTCACAGAGGTGCATTTAAATGTACCCGATTGCAATTCGGAGTTAGTTTAGCCTTGGGGATCTTCCAGAGCCTTATGGAAAGATTGTTACAGGGATCAAGGGCATGGTCCCTTATTTTGATGACGTATTAATTGCAGCCCCTACCCAAAAAATCTTATAGGACCATTTGAAATGTGTCCTTAAAAAATTTCAAGAGGCCGGACTTAAGGTGAAAAAAAAAAATGTCAATTGTATACTGACAATGTTGAGTTTCTAGGGTACCGGATTGATAGCCAGGGCATTCATCCTACCGAGAGTAAATTAAAAGCGATCAAAAACGCTCCCAGGCCACACAACAAGGCCGATCTCCAGGCATTCTTAGGCCTCATTAATTTCTATAATGTATTTTTACCGCACAAGGCAACTGTCGTTGAACCGTTACACCAATTATTAGATAAGAAAGCATTGTGGGTATGGGGTTACTGGGAAGAGCAAGCGTTCCGGAATGTTAAAAAAACTGCTCACGTCTGACTCTGTACTTATGCAGTATAACGAGACTTTGCCGTTAGTTATAACCTGCGATGCATCGCCTTTCGGGGTAGGCGCCATTTTGAGCTATGTACTGCCTAATGGGAACGAAGCCCCTGTTGCATACTTTTCGAAGACTCTTTCACAAGCAGAGCGGAACTATGGACAAATTGATAAAGAAGCCCTCGCAATAGTTTCAGCTGTAAAAAAATTTCATGAATATATGTATGGAAGGACTTTTACCATTATAACTGACCACATACCGTTGCTAGGGATAATAGCCGTGGACAAGCCAACTCCCTACATATTATCCCCTAGAATGACCCGATGGTCAGAATTCCTAGCTGCTTATAATTATCGGCTGCAATATCGCCCGGGAAAAGCCATTCCCCACGTCGACGCATTAAGCCGAGCACCACTTCCAGAGACTCTCGACAATCCAGCACCAATGGCAACTACGTTGCAGATCGAAACACTCAACTCGCCGCCTATAACCGCCTGAGACATCGCGAGAGAAACCAAACGAGACCACACCCTAGCTCGAGTCCTAGGCTGGGTAGAACGTGGATGGCCATTGGACCAAGTATCAGATGACTTCGCACCATTCAAATCTTGACAGACTGAACTTTTTTCCCAAAAAGGCTGTATCATCTGGGGCAATAGAGTCGTTGTCCCAGAGCGACTCCGGGAGACGCTGCTGCCAATTCTGCACGGGGGCCACCCCGGCATCGTGCGAATGAAGGCGCTTGCATGGAGCTACGAATGGTGGCTGGGCATGGACTGCCAAATCGAGCAGTGGGTTAAAGCGTGTTCCAATTGCCAACAAGTCAGCAACGCCCCACCAAAAGCTATGACTACTGAATGGGAGATGCCACGTGGACCCTGGTCCAGAATCCACCTAGATTTCACAGGGCCAACCAAGGGCTATACCTTCCTGCTGACAGTCGACGCATACTCCAATTGGTTAGAAATTCATCGTATGACGGCTACGACCTCCGAGGCGGTGATCAAGATTCTAAACAGACTCTTTGCAACCCACGGATTGCCAGATGTCCTGGTGTCCGATAACGGGCCTCAGTTTACGGCACTAATGTTTGAGCAGTACCTCGCTGACCATGGCATCTGCCACGCTCTCACCTCGCCTGCGCACCCTGCGACCAATGGCCGAGCTGAACGCATGGTCCAATTTGTTAAAAAGACTTTGCAAAAAGTGGATGATGACAATATCGATGACAAGGTCAACCAAATTCTCGTTTTGCAACACATAACTCCACATAGCGTCACCGGCAGAACTCCCGCCGAACTACTGATGGGACGAAGACTCCACTCCCACCTCGACCGGTTGCATTCTGCTTACGAACTGGAAAAGCCAATAGGATCCAGTGGCCGCTGTCGCACCTTCCAGGTAGGAGACCTTGTTTACGCACGGAACTTATCGGGCGACCCGTTATGGATAGAAGCGACAGTAGTACGAGTGACCGGCCCTAAATCCTACATAGTGAAATGCTGTGACAATAAACTGTGGAAACGGCATATCGACCAATTACGGTCACGGCTCACAACAGCCAGTCAACAACTCCCCCATGACCAAACCGAGGGGGGGGAGGTACGGAAGAAGATGAAGTTCCAGGGAATCTGCTCGAAGGAAGCGACGAACTAAGTGATACTCAGGAAATGGAGCAGGAAGGAGAAACGTTTGCAGTGCAAGAAATTGCAGCTGAGCAAGAAGCAGAACCACTGCCAAACAACAATCTACCTCAACAGGATTGCAACCAACAATCCAACGAAAATCCGAAAGAGTTAAAAGACAACCGTCCTATCCAAGGGACTATATAACTACACCATAATTAAGAAGCCAGGGGGAAGGGGTATTGTGTATGTACCATAGTTAATAAAGTATAAGCTTGAGGTAAAGTGCAGGGTTCTGGTCCTGCACTTCTGATTGGCTGTTAGGCGGCCAGATTGGATTGGTTAGTTCTGAGAAATCCGATTGGCCCTTAACAGAGAATTCTTATTGGTTAAAAGAGCTAGCGTTCATAGCTCGTTATTGGACAATTCTCACAAGGGTTGCCAATATAAGGCAGAGTTCACTGTTGTTTTGAGAAGTCACTATGCAAATAAAGAGCTGAAAGTTCACTATTCAGAGGCTGTCTTCATTTACTCCGACCCATGTTCAGTACTTAACAAAAAGGGTGGACTTAAATCAATCCAAAACTTAGAGGAACAAGGTATAAGGATGAATTGGTTTTCAAATGCGCAAATACATTCAAGGTATGATGAAGATTTTAAAACGGAGGGATTCTATGATAAACAGACTGATCTAGATACGATCTTGATGGGTACTGATGAGAAGGTGATTAAAAAATTATATGGTTATTTACTGGGAATTAAATTAGAGGAAGAACAAGTTAAAGAAACTATGATTGTTTGGGGGAAGAATTTTGGATATGGGATTGATTTAGAGAAATGGCAAAAATTGTGGTCTCAAAATTATAAAATGACAATGTCAACAGCATATAAAGAAAACTTGTATAAGATGTTTTACAGGTGGCACTTTCCCCCAACAAGAATAGCAAGAATGTTTAAGAACAAATCTGAAAAATGCTTGAAATGTCATCAGATACCTGGATCATATTACCATATGTGGTGGACTTGTGAGGACGCCAGAAAATATTGGACTAAAATTCGCATGTGGTTGGAAAAAATGACAAAGAAACACATAGACTTGAAACCAGATATCTTCTTATTGGGAATTTTACCTGATACATATAGTAAAGATTTGAAATACCTGATTGTAAATGTATTAACAGCGGCCAGGATTGTATTTGCTAAAAATTGGAAGAATGAGAAAATACCACTATAGGAAAAAATTATTAAGAAAATATTGGAATGTGCTGAGATGAGTAGATTGACATTTGAAATTAGAGAGCAAGAGGAGAAACAATTTTATGAAATTTGGGATCTTTTTTATCAATGGCTAGATGATAAAATACGATAATAGAATATTGACACTATATTTAAAAAGGGTTTTTAGGATTGATTTGGTATGATTATATGATTTGTTACAGAATAAACTGGTTAAAGTATTGTTATTTCATAAAGCATGAATGATTAAAAGTATAGTCAAAAATTTCTCTTTTTTTAGTGATATTAGGATATACAAGCTTGGATTGACAGTATGAGTTGTTATGTAACATAATTGTAATTGAGACTACAAAATGAATGCACAAAACTGGTGAACCAACCGACACACTGGATGTACATATGAGAGTTGATATTTTAATGTTTTGTTGTCTTGTTTGTTTGTAGAAAATTAATAAAATTCTTTTCAAAAATAATAATAATTCTGGGACAGCTGACAAATTGGTTTGAGGAGCACATGGATTTTTATAGGGTTCTGAGATGCTGCAGGGGGTTGTGCAATATAGTGAGCCTGGTGTCTTTGGTGATGACTTAATCCTATTATGTCCTAAAGGTTGAATCCTGTTCTTAGAATTTGGGGGGAGAGGGATAAATTCTTAATCCCATTAGCTGGACCTGAATGTGTTTTGTTTGTGAATTAGGTTGGCTTGGATTTCTTAATGGGCACGAAATATCCATCTCTAAAGACTTCAGGCATCTTTTGGAGGCTGTTGGGGCTGCTTTTTCCTTTTCTTAAGATTTTTCTCCATTTCTCCTTTGGGGAAATATAATATCCTGCCTCTTTTAATGTTCCCCCAAATATTTCATTCTTGAAGGTGGGGCTTCCCACATCCTGGAGAATTGCCACTCTTTACAACCCCACTTAGCTTCTGAGGTTAGTCAAGACTGGCCACATGCTGTCATCTACTGAGACAATATATTTTAAAAGATTTTCAATGAGGTATGCCCAAGTACCAACAGCTATAATATTTTAAGGTTTTATATTGCATTTTAATTGGAGGTATACTGCCTAGAATAACTTTTGGTGAGATGGGCAACATACAAGTGTAATAAATATTATTCCAGTATTCAAATTCCCAATAGCACATGATTCTATCAAAACTCAATCTGGTTTTTATTTTTCAGCTCTGAAAATTCAAAAACTCTGGACAAAAAAAGAAGAAATGGATTAATATGGTGTTACTGTTCAATGTTGTAGCTAAATAATGCACATTCAACATTTTATCATTCTAAAGCATGAAACAACTTATACAATCACTTCAATGGTTTAATTGAATTTCACTTTAATTTTACCAGCAGCAGAACTGGATAGTTACTGAAGAAAGACAACTGCATGAGCAATTGTCTAATAATCCAGAAATATTCTTTGTGTTAAACATTGGACTAGGAACAGGGAAACCTGAGTTCTAGGCCTATTTTAGGCTTGAAAGCCAGCTGAGTGATCTCAGCCCCTCTCAACCCCATAGAGTAATATTGAGGTAGATGTGAAGAAAGAATGCAACAGCTGTTATGAAAACATCAGTTTATCCTGGAAAGGCAGGAAACAGTGAGGAAGAAACTCAGCATTCTTGTTTTGACTGTCTTTGGTTTAAGAGGAGGTGGACGAAAACTCTGTCCATTTTCTTTTTAGGATTCTGTCATTATACTCTACAAACACACGAACTGTAAACAGCCCAATCAAAAAACCTCCAAGATCACACCCACCGACATGGACAGGACAAATCACCAGAACAATGGTTCTTAACCTGTGGTCTGCAGACCCCTGGTGGTCTGTGATGTTGTAAAAAGAGGTCCATGAAGGCTTGAAGAACTGTCTTGGTGGTCTGTGGTCCATGGCCACAAAACTTATTTAAAGAGGGTCCATGCTGAAGAAAAGGTTGAGAATCACTGCACTAGAATATAAATTGAGAGCAACCACATCCTTACTAGCACTGATGATGTTACTTAGTTTGAGTAATGAAATGACTACAGGAAAACAACCAAGTTCAGAGAGTACCAAGGACTCTCAGTTGTAAATGTTCCTTCTCACGCACATAAATAACTACAGGTAGTCCTCCACTTACAACCAAATTTGAGCCCAAAATTTATGCTGTTAAGTGAGAATATGTTAAATGAGTTTTCCCCCATTTTATGACAATTCTTGCCAGAATCGTTAAGTAAATCATTGCAGTTGATAAGTTAGTAATCTGGTTGCTAAGTGAATCTGGCTTCCCCATAGACTTTGCTTGTTAGAAGGTTACAAAAAGTGATCACGTGGCCCCGGGACACTGCAACCATTATAAGTATGAACCAATTGCCAAGTACCTGAATTTTGATCACATGATCATGGTGTTGCTGCAAAGATTGTAACTGTGAAAAATGATTATAAGTCACTTTTTTCACTGCCATTGTAACTTTGAACAGTCACTAAATGAACTCTTATAAGTCAAGGGCTACCTGTATATGCTAGTAAATATTTTCATAATATGATTAAAATTTTCTCTTATTCATCGATGTACTGTACATCTAATTTCTTCGAAGCTTGCAAAAAAAAAAAAATTCTCAAGAGATCTGTAATACCACATGTCATTTTGAGAAATCAAGAGGTCTTATTTTTAAAAGGGTTATAATAAATGTAGTTAAACTCCAGGCAGAAATTAAAGAAGGAAGATGACTAGTGTAGCAATCATACTTTCATATAGTTTCTTCATTCTATGTCAGTTGATGTCATGCATATCTTTAAAAATCATAACTTTACTTCAGCATTGCAATAAGTATGACAATCATGAAGCATTTTTGAATTACTTCTTCTGGAAGCAGGTTAAAAATTTCATCTTGGCTATGATTTAAATGGATTAAGAGACTGTTCTGTCTTTTTCAATGACCAAACTATGGAATAAGAATATTATGCAATGTGATAGCAGATGGCCAGCAGAAATTCAATAATTCATTCTTTATGTTCTTTTTTTAAATTATAGGACTTTTCATCTGATGCAAACCACCACCACCCTACTTTAAACTCATCTTCCTTTTGCTGTGTTTACTTCCAGCTCGATATGTAACTTATGAACAATATGCCATTTTCTCCTAAATGAAAGCAAAATGGAGAAAAAGGTAGTTTCTTTAGATGTTTTCTGCTGCTACAATAATCAGCAATAAGGGATTATGATTTTGTAGTACTAAGCTTTCTGATGGTATGGTTTGCATGCCTCCCACACAGAGCATGGAGTTGATTAATAAGCTTGGTCTGAGATAGGATATTAGCTTAATTTATATCCAAGACAAGTCCTGCTCAGGGAAAAGAACTCAAGCCTCCCACATATAAAAGTTCCCAGCTCAATCTATGGCATCTCCAAATAAGATTGGCAAATCCTTTTGTCAGAGATCCTGGTTAATTACTATAATTTTATTTTTTATTTATTTTATTTGGTTTGTCAATTGCTTACAAGATAATAGATATAAGTAAAAACATAGTTATGAATACATGTATACATATAAGAAAAATAAAAGAAACAATAGGACAGGGACGGTAGGCATATCGGTGCACTTATGCACGCCCCCTACAGACCTCTTAGGAAAGGGGTGAGATCATTAGTCAACAGTCTAAAGGTTAATGTTTTGGGGGTTTGGGTAAGAAAACACAGAGTCAGGTAGAGTATTCCAGACATTGACCACTCTGTTGCTGAAGTCGTATTTCCTGCAATCAAGTTTGGTGCGATTAACCTTGAGTTTGTATCTATTGTTTGCTCTTGTGTTGTTATGGCTGAAGCTGAAGTATTCATTGACTGCATAGGACATTGCAATGTATGATTTTATATACTATACTTAGATCGGACCGAAGATGGTGTAGTTCTAGGTTTTCTAGGTCTAGAATTTCAAGTCTGGTGGCATAAGGTATTCTGCAACAAGAATAATAATAATAATATGCATAACAGACCAATGTTAAACTCATTATGTTTAACATGCATAACAGACCATTATGTTTAATATGCATAACAGACCAATGTTAAACTCATTATGTTGCAATTCTCTTAGTAGCCATTCTCCCTTGTAACAGGGTTGCTGCCCACTTGCAGAAGTCAACTTGAACATGAAAAAAATGCAAGTGTAAACAGCCAAAGTTTACAAAAATCTAGGTTGATTTGAGGGTTCAACCTTGATGAGGCTGAAAATGGTCCCTGGTTCTTCCTGAAATTTCTATAATGGAAGCACATCTCGTCTCCAGCCAGCCACTGGTGCCACGTTCTCCTGAGATGTGCATGTGGAAACCTTGATTCCAAGCACAGGGTGCTCTGATTTAAACCAGGACTTTTCTATCATCTTATATTGGTTAGATATTATTTCATCCCACACCAATTCGTTACTATTTAACATTCAGTCAAGGTTTATTTTCTGGCATGTTGCCATTCACTGCATGATATAATTTGGACATTCATCATCAGTCATTGTTTCTCTCATGCCATATTATTCTTTTCAGTGCAAAGAGGTGAATTAATTTGAAATAAATAGATGTTTTGTTTTTCATTAAACCATTAACTTATCTATTATCATTGACAGGTTAAATTTTGGTTTCAATGTTGGAATTCGCAACGTTAACTGCTGTGAACATTCAAATGCAGGTTTTATGTATAGATTTATCTTAAGTGACTCTTATGTTTTCCATCTTATTTTAAATGCTGTGTTTGCATGCATTTGTGTGATTGATTTGCTTGCCAGACAGTACTCTCTGCCATTTAATACCTACATTATATAAAGAATCTTTCTGATTTGCAGAGAGATTAATTGCTTTTTTGCAAAAGCTTCCCACCATCCCCATTTTGCTGTCATGAAACTGTCAAGCTCCCTTGAATTTGATCACTTTTGAGGGTGAAAGAGCATCAGTTTTATTCAGAAATGAAATAAAATGAGGAAGAGAAATTTGGGGGGTTTTCATGCCTGCCATGGGCACAATTAGATCACATCAGAAGCCAAAATGAGCAATTTGAGAGCTCAAGACTGATAAAAATCTCCTAGACCTGTATTAATTTGCTTGCAAGTGTCCGGTCATGTTCTGAAGCAATCTTGATATGAAACACCAATTAGTAATCCAAAAGATATTAGAATGTGCTGAGATGGACAAACTCACTCTGGAGCTAAAAGGCAAAGAAGAGTCAGAGTACTATGCAGTATGGGATAATTGGTATAAAAGATTGAATAGTACAAATAAAAATAGTAGAGATAAGAAAAATGGATATAAATGGATGTAAATGTATGGAGATTTGTATAATGTAACAATGATGCCACAGTGTTGTTAAAAATGAGAATAAGGTAGGTAAACTTGAAAAAGCATGATAAAAACAAATTAAAAAAAGAAAAGAAAAGAAAACTACTGTTATGCAATACTTTGTTTCATTTGACTAAGTGATAATTTAGCTGAATCACTACTCAAGGTAGATCCTCAAAGCAACCCCATCATACTCATTCTAAAATACTAAAAGTGTCAATTTGCACTATTGTTCAGCCACAACTCTGGACTTCCAATAGTGGAAAGATGTTTCCAGTCAGCTCTGGAAAGTGCCAAAAGAGACATCAGTTCCTGCCTAACGTTTGCACAGAAGCCCCACCAGCTCTTGTATGTGCCAAATTGGGGTTGCAGATGGACACATCAAGATAAATCCTGTTGCCCCATCACTTTGAGAAAAATGGTATCACTTCTATGGCACAGCTTCAAATCAAATCGACTTCTCACAAGCCTATGAATAAAACTAAGGAGCACGGTACCACTTCCAAGATATTTATTTATTTATTTATTTTGTCAATTGCTTACAAGATAATAGGTATAAGTAAAAGCAGTTATGAATACATGGATACATATAAGAAAAATAAAAGAAGCAATAGGACAGGGATGGTAGGCACGTTGGTGCGCTTATGCATGCCCCCTACAGACCTCTTAGGAAAGGGGTGAGGTCAATAGTCGACAGTCTAAGGTTAAAATTTTTCGGGTTTGGGGAAGAAACCACAGAGTCAGGTAGAGTATTCCAGACATTGACCATTCTGTTGCTGGAGTCATATTTCCTGCAATCAAGTTTGGTGCAGTTTACCTTGAGTTTGTATCTATTGTTTGCTTTTGTATTGTTATGGTTGAAGCTGAAGTATTCATTGACAGGTAGGACATTGCAATGTATGATTTTATGTACTAAGATCAGACTGAAGGCATTGTAGTTCTAGATTGTCTAGATCTAGAATATTATATTTAGTATAATAATAGAATATTAGAAATGTTCTAATATCTTCCAAATGATAAGGGAAAATTTTGTCCTGGTATGGCTAGGGAGACTGATGTCTCAAACCCAAATGTAGGCTGCAAGCATCCCAGTGCTACATTAGCCTGTATTTTAGTGCTTCATAATAATCTTTAAGTTCAGGTCCCTTCCTCTCTCTTTACCCTTTTAACATTATTGTGGTAGTCTTTATTTCCATTTCAGATATCTAATTAGGGCAGTGAATAAGTGCAGTTTCTTGGTTTTTCAATGGGAGGTCTGAAATAAGTATTTACAAGGAAGAATGAGACACTTGCTTTCCCTAATGACCACAATTGGACCCAACATTTCTGTTGCTAGGTGGGACATTTGTTAATTGAATTTTGCCCCATTATACCACTCTTCTTGTCACAGTTGTTAAGTGAATCACTGCAGTTCTTAAGGTAGTGACACAGTTCTTAAGTGAATCTGGCTTTCTCATTTTTGTTTGTCAGAAGGTCACAAAAGGGGCTCATATGACCCCCAGGGCACTGCAGCCATCATAAATATGAATCAGTTGCCAAACTTCTGATTTTTGATCATGTAAACATGGAAATGCTGTAATGGTAATAAGTGTGAAAAATTGTCATAAATCACTTCTTAGTGCTATTGTAACTTCGAACTAAATGAACTGTTGTAAATTGAGGATTACCTATATTTACCATCTTTTGCCTTTATCTTTTATTGATAGCCCAGAATCACTGAGAGTCAAAACACATACAACTTTAATCAATTATTATTATTAACAACACACCCATCTTTCAGCTAATTTTCCTACGATTCTGCTATCCACAGCTCTTTCACAAATGACCAACTCTAAATAATTATAATCTAAATGTCTGATAAATTATGAAAACTTATTTTGGGCCACTTTTTATTGTGCACTGATTGTCCTGGGGCATCAGTATGATTGATTAATAGATGTAACATAGGCTACATGGCTATTAAATGGCAGAGGATACTGTCTGGCAAGTCAAATCAATCACACAAATGTGCCTGGGGCAATTAATCCAGCAGCCCCATGGCATCAGTGATGGAAGGAGCCAAACAGGTCAAAATGATGGCAAGCTAGCTTTCTGTCCCTTTTTTCAATCCTACATTTACCTTGACTTTTTAAATACCCCATGAACACTTTGGAATTACCCCATAATTTGTAACCCATTTGAGTATATACAGTTTTCTCACTTTCATATTTGAAACCACAGTCACAAATGTTTTAAACAAAATTCTGGCTTTATTAGATCAACTCCAATCTTTGTTGCAGGCATAGATCAGCATATATTCTGGTTTTGAGAATTTATATATATAGGAGAGGGGTGTCAAACTCATGTCGTCGTGACAGTGTCACATGATATATTGGGATTTTTCCCCCTTCGAGAAACTGGGTGGGGGCAAGGCCAGCACGTGACACATCCAGCCTGTGGGCCACAAGTTTGATGCCCCTGATGTAAGAGAAGAGCAAGCAGACAAAGAACAAGGGGACAAAGTTAAACATTAACTTTGTCCTTATGTTGCCACAAACAGTCTAAGGATCATGTGCAAAAGTTTAGGATCATACATTAAGTTGCTGCCCAGAAAATTTATTCAAGTTTATACACAAGAATCTAATTGATTAATGGTCAGCACTAAATTGATGCCAGATAAGGGTCAAAGAAATTTTAGAGTGGAACTGGACTTGGATTGTTTGTGGCAATGTAAAGAATATAAGTTGATGACATGCTTAACTCTGATCCCAGCTCTGCCTGCTCTTCTCATATAGTAAATTTGCTACTGTAGTTTAAAATGGTTACAACTCAATATATAAATCAGAGACATTCAATTTTGCTGAAAAGCATCACTGTCTTCAATACTCTGAGTTTTATTGCTGCAATTTCTTTCTTTCTTTTGTAAGGTTGCAAAAAATTGTATTCAATAGTGGCTAAGCACCAGAAGAAAGTATTTTCGCCTATGCAAGATGGTTATCTAGTCCCCGCCTATTCAAAATTCTCTTTCATCCTAATAATTGTTTAAGAGAAATGGGGGGAATCTGTAGAAATGCAGCAATTTTTAGCATGGGAGAGAATAAATTAACTGCACTTGATAAGCATAAAGCAGAAGATATGGGTAATATTACTCACAAATATGCAATGAACTTTATTGAGGTTAATTTTCAGTTATGCAGAAAATGTTAACATTTTGATAAACATAACTGATTCTTGATTAAAACCTTCAGGGAATTCTCTGCAATGTGCATTGTACAGTCCAGAACAACGAGCTGGTAAATTTTGATCAGTGGAACTGACAAACTGACACAAATGATGTTATTTCATTGATATTACTGATAAAACCATTACCAGTAACAGGAAAAAAATTAAATGTTTCCTTCACATACCACAGACTTGCATCAGTGCCTATGTAATCACGAGCAATGTGCTTTGTTTGCAATTCTGGATATGAAAATCTTAGTCTCAATTACTCTTGATTTTGCAACTGGATCAAATCCAGTTTAAAAACAGCCTTTACCCTCTTATCTACAGAGGTATAGGGACTGTGTCAGCCTCCATAGCTCCTAACTGAAGGAAATAGAAAATTAAAAAGGGGCAATGTCACTTACTATGATGTGGCATGTAAGATGGAACAAGTTGTTGAATTAAATTAATCTGCTAACCTTTGTCTTCTTTTCCACCAAGTGTTATAATTAAAACAAACAGAAGGGGCTTGTATTCAATCAGCCGTTTAATTAGGGAACACATCACCTACACATTTGAACTACAGCACAACTCTCTTGTGCCAATGTATTCCCCAGGCTCCATACATTACAATTGTAAGCCTGACTTTCATTTCATACTTGTGATTTCCTAGAGGAACAGCCAATAACAATCCTCTGCAATTCTCTGTTTGTTTGTTTTTTGAACTAAACCTTTCTGCAGTGCATACATTCACAGTTTTATTTGTATTTTGCTCTACATCTCTCTGGCTCAGGTGTATAGAATTCTTATAGCAAAACTACATATGACAATTGCATGTATGCAAATGATCTTCTGGACAAAGAATGTGTGCCATTATGTAGCATCTCTAAGAAAATCCCAACAGGGACATTGGTCAAATTTCCAAACTCTTTAGGTCTATTACAGTCAAATATAGAAGATCCAAGAATTCTGTGATACTTTAAGGGCTAACAGAACCAATGCATAAGCTTTTGTGGATGCTACATCTCTCTTCTTTTTGTTCTTTATCGACACTGATTAGGAGCTGATTTACGGAAATTTGATCTGCTTCAAACATGTATTTATATTACTTGGTAAAATGATTCACAGCTTAATTTGCTAACTTATGAACCATTTCAATTGAAAACATTTCATGCGCTGATTTTACATTGATTGATTTAAAAGCTAGTTGGGTGTTTGATTTGTCATTATATTTGTTAAGTTTGAGCATGGGCGAGAAAGAATGGAGACAAGTTTCTGAACGGTGAACTTCAGCTCTTTATTTACATCGTGACTTGCTCATTTAACATCAGTAAAACCCACCTTATATAGGCAAACCTTGTAACGTTTAACCAATAACAAGCTAGGAACGCTAGCTTTTATAACCAATAAGAACTCTCTGTTAAGGGCCAATTGGATTCCCCGATTCCCCAATCCGGTCCGGCCTCTTAACAGCCAATCAGAAGTGCAGGGCCAGAATCCTGCACTTACTCCAAGCTCACACTTTATTAATTATATTGCATACACAACACCCCTTCCCCCTGGTTCCTTAGTTCAGGGCGCAGTTACATAGTCCCTTAAATAGGACGGTTGTCTTTTTAGTCTCTTTGATTTTCATTATATTGGTTGGTTGCAATCCTGCTGAGGTAGATCGTTGTCTGGCAGTGGGGCTGTCTCTGGTTCAGAGTTCACTTCTACGTCGTTGCCCACATTTTCCGCGATTCCCTGAGGTGCAAACGTTTCTCCCTCTGGCTCCGCTTCCTGAGTTTCTATTAAATTGTCGTTTCCTTCGAACGGGTTTCCTAGGGCTTCATCTTCTTCCATACCCCCCCCCTCAGTTTGGTCATAAGGGAGTTGCGAACTGGCCGCTGCAAGCCGCGACCGTAATTGGTCGATATGCCGTTTCCAAAGTTTATCATCAAAGCATTGCACGAGGTAAGATCTAGGGATGGTTACATGTACTACTGTCGCTTCCACCCACAACGGGTCGCCCGATAGGTTTTTTGCATAAACCAGGTCTCCTACCTGGAAGGTGCGACAGCGGCCGTTGGATCCTAGTGGTTTCTCTGGTTCATATGCAGGGTGCAACCAGTCAAGGTGGGAGCGGAGCTTTCGTCCCATTAGCAGTTCAGCGGGAGTTTTGTTGGTGACGCTATGTGGGGTGATGTGTTGCAAGGAAAGGATTTGGTTGATGTTGTCGTAGTCTACCTTTTGCAAGGTTTTCTTCACAAATTGAACCATGTGTTCTGCTCGGCCATTGGTCACAGGGTGCGCAGGTGAGGTGAGCGCATGGCGGATGCTGCGGTCAGCGAGGTACTGCTCGAACGCTAGTGCAGTAAATTGTGGGCTGTTATCGGATACCAGGACGTCTGGTAATCCGTGGGTTGCAAAGAGTCTGTTTGCAATCTTGATGACTGCCTCGGAGGTCGTAGTTGTCATGCGATGAATTTCAAGTCAATTGGAGTAGGCATCGACGGTAAGCAGGAAGGTGTGGCCCTTGGTTGGCCCCGCGAAGTCCAGGTGAATTCGGGACCAGGGTCCACGTGGTGTCTCCCATTCAGTAGGCATGGCTTTTGGTGGGGCGTTGCTGACTTCTTGGCATTTGGGACAAGCTTTAACCCACTGTTCGATTTGCTTGTCAATGCCCGGCCACCATGCGTAGCTTCGTGCAAGGGCTTTCATTCGCACAATGCCGGGGTGGCCATCGTGCAAAGTTCTCAGCAGCACTTTTCGGAGCTGTTCTGGAATAACGACTCTATTGCCCCAGATGACACAGCCTTTCTGGGAGAAGAGTTCGGTCTGTCGAGTTTTGAATGGTGTGAAGTCATCTGATAACTGGTCCAATGGCCATCCGTGTTCTACCCAGCTTAGGACTCGTGCTAGGGTGTGGTCGCGTTTGGTTTCTCTTGCGATATCTCAGGCGGTCAGTGGCGGCGAGTTGAGCGCTTCGATTTGCAATGTGGTTACCGTTGGTGCCGGATCGTCGAGAGTCTCTGGAAGCGGTGCTCGGCTCAATGCGTCAGCGTGGGGAATGGCCTTCCCTGGGTGGTATTGCAGCCG
Organism: Hydrophis major; assembly: GCA_033807585.1. Lineage (NCBI taxonomy): Eukaryota > Metazoa > Chordata > Lepidosauria > Squamata > Elapidae > Hydrophis > Hydrophis major. The sequence goes on from CM066328.1 coordinate 266,401,512, forward strand.
ATAGTTATAAGCAGCTAAGAATTCTGACCATCGGGTCATCCTAGGGGATAATATGTAGGGAGTGGGCTTATCTCCGGCTATTGTCCCCAATAAAGGCTTGTGGTCAGTCACAATACTAAAAACCCTACCATACACGCATTCGTGAAATCTTTTCACAGCTGAGACAATTGCGAGGGCTTCTTTATCAATTTGTCCAAAGTTCCGCTCCATTTTTGACAGAGTCTTCGAAACATATGCAACAGGGGCTTCGTTCCCATTAGGCAGTACGTGGCTCAAAATGGCGCCCACCCCAAAAGGCGATGCATCACAGGTTATAACTAACGGCAAAGTCTCGTTATACTGCATGAGTACAGAGTCAGAAATGAGCAGTTTTTTAACATTTCGGAACGCCTGTTCTTCACGGTAACCCCATAACCAAATTGCTTTTTTATCTAACAATCGGTGTAACGGTTCAGCGACAGTTGCTTTGTGCGGTAAAAATACATTATAAAAATTGATGAGGCCTAGGAACGCCTGGAGATCAGCCTTGTTTCGTGGCCTGGGAGCATTTTTGATCGCTTTTAATTTACTTTCGGTAGGGTGAATGCCCTGGCTATCAATCAGGTACCCTAAAAACTCAACACTGTCAGTACACAATTTACATTTGTTTTTTTAACTTTAAGACCAGCCTCTTGGAATTTTTTAAGGACTAATTTTAACCGGTCCTGTAAGATTTTTTTTGTAGGGGCTGCAATTAATACATCGTCAAAATAGGGGACTACGCCCTTGATCCCTTGCAATAACCTTTCCATAAGGCTCTGAAAAATCCCCGGGGCTACACTTACTCCGAATTGCAGCCAGGTACATTTAAAGCACCTCGGTGCATCACAATAGTTTGGGCCTGTGCCGTTTTTTTCATCTACTGGTAATTGCTGATATGCCTGAGCTAAATCCAATTTAGCGAAAACTTTCCCGCCCCCCAGGGAATGGAGGAGGTGCTGCACCACCGGAACTGGATATGAGTTCTGCTGCAGGGCATGGTTCAAAGTGGCCCGGTAGTCCCCACAAATTCGGATTGGCCCATCTGGCTTAATGGGTGTTACAATACGGGTTTCCCACGGGGAGTGATCGATGGGCTCCAACACCCCCTGAGCTATCAGTTTATCGAGTTGTTCGTCGATTTTCGATTTTAAGGCAAACGGAACTCGATGGGGCTTTAGGCGAATGGGAGCTATTTTTGGATCTAAGCTGAATGAGATCGGGGTCCCCTTGTACTCACCTAAGCTGTCCGCGAAGACGTCCCTGAACTCAGAGATAAGGTCTTCCTCCCAGTCACAGCCACCGACTCGGTTTACGCCGGCCACTTCAATGCCGAGTGGCGCGAACCATTGGAGGCTTAGTAGGCTAGGCCTATCTCTATCGATGACCGTTAAAGGTAAGTATGCTGTGTGCTTCTTGAAAGAGACTCGGACTCGGCAGGACCCGATGACGGGGATTCAATTCCCCTGGTAGTCCTTGAGGATGAGGAGTTGGAAACAGAGATCTTGACATTGAATTGTGGGGATGAGTTGCTTGAGTGTCTTCCATGACACCATCGAGAGGGACGATCCCGATTCAACCTCCACGTGGCAAGGCTGGTTCTCGATGGCTACCGTGACTCGGATTTTCTTAGTGTCCAAGGCTGAGACATGTCCGATAGTGATAGTATGGTGAGCCTCTTCTCTCTGCAAAGCTCGATTTCTGTAGGAGTGATTTACTGGCTCTCACCTTACAGGACGGTTTCCTGTTGATTGGTGATAGTTAGCCCCTTTTGAGGCCTGGCTGGGTCCTGGCAAGCTGCGGCAGACCCGTCCGATGTGGCCTCGTTTCCTGCACTCATGGCAGAGTGCGTCGCGGAATCTGCATTCGGATCTGGCATGGTTGGCTCCACAGCCAGCGCAAGGGCGTAAGGGCTTCGGCCTAGGGTCCCAGTCGGACCGCAGTCGATGGACCCCTTCTTCATCGCTGTCTGACGACGAAGAGAGGTCCCCGTGGTGCGTTGTCGCGAGCTGCCCTTCTGAACTAGGTGAGATTTTGCTGGCCGGTGGTGGTACCGGAGTGGGTTTCGATGTAGTTGTGCAGCCGACTTCTTGGTTGCTTCTGCTGTGGTAGCATTGGCAATGGCGTCGGCAAGGCTGATGTTGCCTTTCGCCATCAGCTTCCTTTGGATGCCTGGTGCATCTAATCCCAGAACTATGCGATCTCTTAGTGCTTCTTCTAGATCGGTGAATCCGCAGAGGCCTCCCAAATTTCAGAGGTCTGCTATGAGGTTGGCTACGCTCTCTCCCTTTCGCTGGCTTCTTTGATAAAACTTGTGGTGTCTCACAAGCGTAGGCACGGTCGGGGCATAGTGTTCTCGCAGGATAGGTTCGAGGTCGTCCCAATCCATGGCCTTCACTTCTCAGGGTTTGGCTAGTGCCTTAGCCATCTTAAATACAATTGGATCGCAATGCGTCAGGAACACCGCCCGTTTCTTCCCGGCTGTGGCGTCCTTTAAGTTGTTCGTCTCTAGGAACATTTGGAAATGATCCATGTAAGACTCCCAGTCTTCTTGTGATGGATCGAATGGAGCGGGTGGTACGATGCCGCCGGACATGGTTCCGTTGTTGGCGTCGTCTGTCACGTGCTCAGTGTTCTTCGAAGTTTCGTTGGTTCAGATGTCTCCACATCCCATCCTCGTCGCCAGTGTTAAGTTTGAGCATGGGCGAGAAAGAATGGAGACAAGTTTCTGAACGGTGAACTTCAGCTCTTTATTTACATCGTGACTTGCTCATTTAACATCAGTAAAACCCGCCTTATATAGGCAAACCTTGTAACGTTTAACCAATAACAAGCTAGGAATGCTAGCTTTTATAACCAATAAGAACTCTCTGTTAAGGGCCAATCGGATTCCCCGGAATGGGCCAATCCGGTCCGGCCGCTTAACAGCCAATCAGAAGTGCAGGGCCAGAACCCTGCACTTACTCCAAGCTCACACTTTATTAATTATATTGCATATAAACAACAATATTGCATGTTTAAGCCATATTTAAATTACAGCTTTTCAGTTTTAAATATGGAAACAAGGCTATACAGAAGTTGATGATATAACATTCAGCCAGTAAAAAATAAGAAGAAAGAACAGCTAATTACTTATAAAAGTATTTGTTTTAAAATTGTTTGTTTTATATTTTATTTGGTTTTTTGTTTTGCAGATGGGTGGTCTGCTTTTAATTCTGTAAACTTCAGGGAGATTTTTTTTTTCTAGAAAAAGGTATCCAGAAAATATAAAATAATCAATCTGAAAAGATTAAGAAAAACTGAAAGAAAAAACTCCAACTGCTAAGCTAGCAACATTTTAAGTATCCAACCATTAGAAATACAAATATTATGCTTATCATCATAATCAAAGTAGGAGACAATAATGCAGCAAATAGCAAGCCACATACCATAGTTTATTTTAAAAGAAAACACCAGTATTCTAAACTCACAGTATTTCAATTTACAGTAGCTGAATTCATAACTTGAAACTATCTAGGAAGGAGGATCAGGAAAAATTTGAGCACAGGGAAGGAGGCAGATCCATAAGCCTCGATAAAACTTTGTATTGATTTTGGTCAGGTAAACAAGATTGTAATATCTGATAGTGTTTCTGAAAAAACTTGCTAATATTCACTATAGTTTTTCTTCTAGACATGGAAAAAATGGGTACTTGATGCAGAACATTTAAACTTCCGGCAGAAGTGGCATTCAACAGGTTCTGACCAGTTCTGGAGAACTGGTAGCAGAAATTTTGAGTAGTTTGGAAAAGTGGCAAACACCACCTCTGACTGGCCATCTATTCTCTGCCTCCCGAGCCCCAGCTGATTGGCTGGGTCTTCTTTTGTTGCCCTGCACAGGAGAACGAAGATGGAAAGTAGGTTAGTGGGGTGGGGTGGGGGAGGGAATGAGGATTTTGCAGTATCCTTCCCCTGCCATGCCCACCAAGCCACACCCACCAAGCCACACCCACCAAGCCATGCCTACAGAATCAGTAGTAAAAATGTTTGAATCTCACCACTGACTACCGATATGTAAGAACTGAAGCAAGGGAAAAGGTTTAATATGAAAAAGTCAACAGCTGAGTTCAGATGTGTTTAATTAGAGAAAATCAACTTTCAATAAACTGCTGTCACATTGTATGTGTTATGTGTGTCTGCAACCATCTGGATGCATTTATAATTAAGATTCATCTGTCCTATACTGTATATATAAAAGTTCTCAAGGACTATTCATCTGCACCACAATCTTTTATGTAAAGTAAAACAAAATATGTAGAGTTAAAAGAGAGATCAGCCCAGAATCCCTACATAGCCACAAGCAAATTAAGTCTAACCTTCCTTGAATTCCGTTGACCCTTATTTAACTCCAAGCAGGTGCTGACTATTAACTTGAAAAGATTCCTATGCATAGGCATGAGTAGCAATGTGTGGACTTTATCTTTTGTACATGGCAGCTCCAGCCAAGCCAGTCACCTTTCATTGATGGATTATTATGATTTCCTTTCAAAAGGCCTAAACAAAAGAAAGTCTTTTTATGGAGTTCAAATTTTGTAGAGATATCTACTTCTATAACTTTTAATATTTGCACAAACAACATATATTTATCACAATTTCCAACACTACCCAGTATATGCATTCGACTCACTGATTTTTTAAGTAAAAATAAATGTATGCCCTAATATTCGAAAAGTAATTGACATTTATTGATTCTTAATCAAACAGCTACTGGTTTCTCAAGGCAAAGACTCTTGTAATATTACTTGGACTCATTCATATTCAATTCACTTTTGAACCAAGTAATCCTATCAAATCAATACACTGTGCAAAATTAATTTAATGCACCTCATCAGGTATTTTTGAATTCATTTGAAAATTTGCACATGTAGACACATATCTTTTTCCAGTTAAATCAGAGATTTCTGAATCAATTCTTTGAACTGAACAGACTTGTCAAATAAATTCTAGTTTTGGATGATTTAATAATCTCTAGTAATTAACAATATTTGTAATGAAATACACATTATATTAAAGGAATCAAAACAATTCATTTTAAAAAATAATAATATCTAGCTCTCACAAAATACCAAGCCAAGATAGGACTGTAGTTTTTGAGGAAAGAAAGCTTTTATAGCCCACAATACAATTTTGCATTTTTTCCCCCTGAAAGTTACTATTCCCAGAAGGAGCTTGCTTGCTTCCTTCTTTATCATATTTGTATAGCCACCCATCTCACAAAAAACAACTCTGTGTGGCATACAATCAAATAAATTATGTTGGCGGATGGTGGAGCTAACATCAGTCTGCAAGACATAATACACCAGACCTGATCGTGAAAAGCTTAATGCTACCCACTGTGCATCGTGATTTAAGTTCTGTTTGTCCATTTACCCTTAAAGTGGAAACTTTTCATTTATCGGAAATAAGTTGTTAAAGTGCTTTTGTGCGATTAATGAAATGTACAATTTATCTGTTCCTGACAGGCAAAATAATCGTTGCATGGAAAATGCAAATGTTGTCGTTAGCTTGTGTGCCCGTTTAGAATTAGATAGCATCCTATTATACCTTCCTTACTGAAGTAGAAATCCTCATGTGTTCAAGGCATCATTAATTAATTAATTAATTGCTATTTATGTACTGTGCTTATATCTCACTTTTTCTCTGAAAGCTAAATGCAAGTTTTTCCCTGAGTGCATTCCTACAATTTACTTTCAATATGTAGATTGAGAATGTAAATGTCTGGCCTAAAGACACACCATGAGCTCTGTTCTTAAATGGAAATCTGAACCTGGTCTCAATCCAAAACCTTAAGTATTACATGACATTTTGTCTTTTTTAAATGTACATCTCAATCACTAAGTTTTCAAAAAATGTCTGAATTGCCATCAGTAAGAACAAGTTTTCACAAACCCAATGAGTAAGAAATTTTCATCAGCATATTTATTGAAATGATTCGACATCTAGGTTAATTAGAAAGGCTGATTTAGCTGATGGGTTGTGCACTTTGATGATTGACAATCCAGCATGGAACTGACAGAAACTTCAAATGTAATAACATTATTATCTTTTGAAATATAGTAACTATATTTCATGAGGGCAATTTAATACATCCTAGGATTTTCCATTTTCTTTTCAAGAGATCACATGGGATTTAAAGTAAGACTTCCAAAATCTTGCAAGATTTGGTAATCTCATTTTAGGTACCCCAAGGATGGTGCATGTAAACTTCATAAGCTGCATAGAGTGCTGGTTTGCTTCCAGTCCAATTCAAGATGTTGGTTTTTACCTTTAAAGCCCTACATGGCAAGCGGTCAGGTTACCTGAAGAACCATCTTACTCCCAACACATTAACATTCAGGCAAGGAAAATATGTTACAGACTCAGTTAAAGAATTTTGACAGGTGGAGTCCAGAAAGAGAATCTTCTCCACTTTTGTCCCTTCTCTATGGAACATCCTTTCCTCAGAGATGAGCTGGGTCCCCACTTTCCTGGCTTTTCAGAAGAGTTGCAGAAACTTGGTTCTGCCAACTCACAACCAAAATAGAAAATATGTATTGGAGGGGATGATACTTATTAACCCCTGTTGTGAACAGCTATATAATCCAATTGGAGTTGTTCAGCATCCAAAGTGAATAAAAATGCCAGGAAAAGGTGGTTCTTTTTTTTAAAAAAGGCGCTAACAAGTGCATTGGACTTATCTGAATCCCTCTGAAATACATTTTCTACAATAGCTTCAAATAGCTGGAAAACATTAATATAAAATTACAACAGGAATGTCTAAAATGGGGGGCGGAATATGCTTAGATGAGGGAAATGTCAAAATGAGCATTGAAAGTTAACGACACAAGCTTTGTTCCTTTTATACATGCATAATGACATCACTGTTCATGTGTGAGGGATAGAACTTATTCTTTCATTCTGATGAAAATTGAAAGACTGAAATGGTTGTTACAGAAGAAGGTTCATGGGCTGCACTTTTTAACAAATAACATATTGCACATCCATACATTTCTCATAATGTAAAGCTTTAATGTTTTAATGAAAGAAATTTAATTGTAATCACGGGATGTTATCATAAATAATTATCTAGTACAAATTCAGCGCATCTAATGCTATTATGGAGAAGAACCTGGGATGAAGTTTTACAGAAGCCTTCAGTTTTTCTTACAATAATACATTTGTTTTTAATACCCCAAATTAACATTCATTTAATTTAATTGGTCTCCAGCTAGGCTGTTACATTACAGGTATATATATCTGAAGGTTACAGATATAAATCTTGTAGCCACTAATTAAAATTAAATCTGGTTTTCACTGATTTGTAAGGCAAAGTCTTAAATAAGCCAAACAATATTTCATTTTCTTTAGATGAAATATATATGCTTTTTATGTGTTTTTTCTGCTAGGTTAAAAAGCAGTATAAATTCCTTTATTTATGTATTACATTTATATTCTGCCCATCTCCGCAATAAGGAGACTCTGGGCAGCTTACAGATCATGTATACATTGGGACGCTCTTATAAAAGTCCCACTGCATTATTCTTGACTCTGCCTACTCACTGCATATGGAGTGAGACTCTGGGCAGCTTACAGATCATGTATACATTGGGATGCTCTTATAAAAGTCCCACTGCATTATTCTTGACTCAGCATACTCACTGCATATTACACATAATATACTTCTTTTACCTCTCATTATTTATGCAGAAATCTTGGCAACCATGTTTTCAGGGAGAATACACTAAGTGAAAATAGCAATTGCACTCCAAGCCCCCTTCTTTTTTGCCCATGTACTGATGGCACATCCTTTGTACAAAGAGACAGATCATTCAGTATATGGCCATGACCAGCATTTTACTTTTTAAACCCCACTCAATATGATCTGTCTGAATAAATGATCTGCTGACTGCTGTATGTTGTCTCTCCATGTGTTTCTGGGAAGCATTCTAACAGCATTTGTTTATTGGCAATCCTCGCTTACTGACCACTCATTCTATGACTGTTCAAGGTTGTGATGGCATTGAATGAGTAGTGCATACAAATTCCAGCCAGTGAGGCACCTCCAAGATCACATGATTGTGATTCAAGTGGCTCATACTTATGATGTTTGCAGTGTCCTTCTCTGATGGCTTCCCACAACCAAAATCAATGGGGAAGCTGGCAAGGAATGTTACAAGTCACTTTGATAAATAACCCTGTTACGTTCAACGTAAGTTTCCAATCTGGTCTGCACTTCGAGCGGGAGCTGGAGACTGTTCCTATTGGCTGAGCCATCTGACAGTGAACTATAAAAGGGAGCTGCCAGATGACATCAGCTGTTGCCTGTTGCCTGTCAGCAGAGCCTTCAAAGGTAGCGGCTACTGCAGGCAACTTGTTCCTTGTTACAATAAACATAGTTAACCTTCAAGATCATTGGAGTTCTTCCTTTCACCTCCATAAAACTGGCAACGAAGATGGGATCGATGTTGTGAGGCAAATTAGCTGAAGATTCTGAAGTGGTTCAAGGCGTGCTGTATAAATTACCTCAGCCAGCTGACAAGATGTCATCCATTCTGCTGTTCCCAGGTTTCCACCCAACAACAGAGATTTGGTATTCTTATATAAATAGATTTCCTAGATGCCACTGATTTGGCAGAGATTTTGTATCACAGGAAAAAAGCTTATTTCCTGAGGTTTTGTGGGGCAGTGGTTTTTGACACCGCAATTGCGTTGTTGGTGCCTCAGACTGTTAAAGCAGTTTCCTGGGAAGAACTTCAGGAAATTCTTAGCAACCACAATGCCACCAAACCCTCTAGAATCGCGAGGTGACATGCATTTAGACGAAGAGCCCAAGCTGAGGGAGAGACCATTAGCATGTATATGGCCACCCTCCGAACAGCAGCGTTATGGTGTGGATTCAAAGAGCTTGATGACATGCTGCTCAACCAATTAGTTTATGGAGTGAGGGACCTCAGACTTCAAAGACGTCTTTTAGCCAAAGGCGATCTTACACTGAAAATGGCGATAGAAGAGGCTCAAGCTGCAGATATGTCCTCTCTCTTTGTGGCTGAAATACAAGGCTTGACTAACAATCCTGGGGCAAAACCAAGCACTACTGTTCATTTTGATGACTTTGCTCCTGACAAACTTTTAGATTATGGCGAGGACATAAATCACCTCAGAGGACAACCACAACCACAACGGAAGGGCTGGGGCCAGAGAACAAGCTGCAGCAACCTCCAGCATTGCAAGTGATTTGTTTGAGTTGCAAAGGAAATCATTTAAGACCTGCCTGCAGATTCAGAAACGCCATCTGTTTAAACTGCCAGTGCAAGGGCCATATAGCTAGAGTATGCAGGTCTGGCAGAAAAGTAGCCCAATCTCAATATCAGCCTCTATATCAGCTCAAGTTAGACCCCAAAAGTAAAGAGATGAATGCTTTACCATTACCAGAGTCTCTCACAATGAATCATTAAATAGTTTGTCACAACAGTTGTGTACTAGCAAAATTCATGCCACTGTCTCTTTAGAAGGTAAGCCATGCCCGATGGAAATGGACACTGGTTCATCTCTCTCCATCATTTCCTGCAGCACCCTGAAGAGATTGGTTCCTGTGATCTCCAAGAAAAGGCTTCAAGCCTGCAATTTATCCCTCAGAGACTATCCTCAGAGGGGTGATATATTCCAGTCATCGGGACAGCCAAGTTTGCCATTAACTTTCAGGATTTCACAGGATGCCTACCCCTTACAGTAGTAAAAGGCACCTTACCTAGTTTACTAGGTTTAGATTGATTTGAGGCATTAGGACTGAAAGTAATTGGAATACATTCCACTCAAGACCAGGACCTTCAATTGGTGCTAAATGATTTTAAAGATGTTTTTAATGGTGATTTAGACCACTGTGTAGGGATTCCAGTTTCTTTTACATTAGTTCCAAATATAACACCAATTAGATTGAAGGCTAGGCGTGTCCCTTTTGCTTTAAAGCCAAAAGTAGATGAGGAGGTGGATAAATTAATTTCCCAAGGGTCCTGGAGCCAGTAGATTTTGCAATATGGGAAACCCCTATAGTAACACCAATTAGACATGATGGATCAATAAGATTGTGTGCCGACTATAAAAGCACATTGAATAAGGCTTTGCTCACTAATGTCTACCCTGTACCAGTAATTCAGCATTTGTTGCACTCAATGGAAAAAGGCTCCATCTTTGCAAAACTTGACATGGCCCAAACATATCAGCAGCTACCTGTTGATGAATCAACTTCTGAGGCTCGAACCATTATTACTCATCATGGTGCATTCAAGTGTAAACACCTACAGTTTGGGATCTCTGTGGCTACTGGCATATTCAAATGCCTTATGGATTGCTTACTGCAGGGCATTCCTTGGGTTATACCCTGCTTCAATGATGTCCTTATAACAAACAAGACCTCCTTGCATGCATCAGAAGTGTCTTGACCTGTTTCCAATTTGCAGGACTCAAATTAAAGAAGAATAAATGCAAATTTGTAGTCAGCCAAGTAGATTTTTTAGGCTACACATTGATGTGAAAAGTATTCACCCTACTGAATCTAAAGTAAAAGCTATTAAGGATGCACCAATCTCTACTAACAAAATATAACTCCAAGCCTTTTGGGGATTCCTTAACTTTTATTGCTCTTTCCTTCCACACAAGGCTTTAGTGACTGAGCCACTCCATAGATTGTTGGATGCACATGCACCTTGGACTTGGGGCCCCAAACTGGACTATTCTTTCTGATGTGTCAAATCGCTGCTGGCATCTAACAGTGTTCTAATTCAATTTGACGGGCAATTGCCATTAGTGCTTTGCTGCGACGCATCTCCTTTTGGGATCAGCGCTGTTCTTGCCCATAGTTACCAAATGTCCTGGAAGCCCCAATAGGGGGCTTTTTCATGTACCATGTCTGCCATGGAGAGGAATTACTCTCAAATTGATAAGGAAGCTTTGTCTGTCATTGTGTCAGTAAAAAAGTTCAACAAATTCCTGTACGGTCACCGATTTGAATTAGTTACCGATCATAAACCCTTGCTTGGCATCCTTTCCAGAGATCATCAAAGCCCCCCAGTTTTATTACCATGAATGACTCACTGGACATTGTTCCTTGCTGCCTATTCCTATACCTTATACAGGGCTGGGAATTACCTTAGCCATGCAGATGTGCTAAGCTGCTGTCCATTGCCTACCAAAGTCAAAGATCCCATGCCTTCCACAGCAGTTCTTTTAATTGACAATCAACAATAATCAATTACGGCTGCAGATATTGCACAATCCTCATGTAAATACCTTGTTTTTCTGCAGGTTTTGAACTGGGTGAGAAGGGGGTGGCCGGAAGGCTCTTTAGATGCTCAGTTCCTTCCCTTCAGAGCCAGACAGCATGAATTGTCCACCCAGCAAGGTTATCGGTTATGGGAATGCTGGGTTGTTGTTCCAAGCCACTTAAGGCCTAGAATACTAGATAGTCTGCATGAGGGCCATCCAGGGATGGCCCGCAAAAAGTCCTTGGCAAGGAGCTATGCGTGGCGGCCCAGCATAGATTCCAATATCACCACAAAGTCAAAGCCTATCAAGCATGTCAGTCCTCTAGATCTGCCTGTCAGCCTTCAAGATCTTCTACTATTAGTTTGTATCTTTCGGCTGTCATAAGTAACAGGGGGAGGAGGGGGAGTAAAGTCTGGGAAGTGAGCTGGAGGTGTTACATTTTAGTGTTGTATAAAATGAGGAGGGGGGAGAGGACATTCTTGCTTAGGTTTCTATTTCTTGCTTAGCTTTCTTTCCTCTGCGCAACTGCAAACTTTTATCGAAGTATGCCAAGGTCAACCGACAGAAGCCTCATCACCACCTGAGGATGTCCACATGATTATATTCACAACTTGTAATTGAGAGACTCATCTGAACTATTGCGGGTGGGAACATTTCCATCACTTTATATATGTGGTTTACGCGCCTAATTCCTCAGATTCAGAATTCTATTGTTGCTACCACTTCATTTCCAGTAAAAGATATATTTTCTCTAATTAAAAGAGTCTAAATATTTCTTTCTTGGATTTTGAATGGAGCACTGCCTGACACTGCCCCTCCAACTGTTAATCCTGGGGAATGGGAGTCAGCCAAATCCCCATAGGTGAGAGTCCATATTGATCTTATGGGGCCATTCCAGGGCCATACTTTCCTTATTGTAGTGGATTCTTATTCTAAGTGGGTGGAGCTGATTCTCATGCACACTACCACATCTGAAGCCATTATCAAGGCACTAGACCACCTTTTTGCAATCCATGGACTCCCTGACATTCTTGTGTCAGACAATGGTCCACAATTTACTGCAGCTAATTTTGAATTATTCTTAGCTAAAAGGGGCATTAGGCACACTCTCATCACCCCTTACCATCTGGCTTCAAATGGCTAAGCTGAGAGATCTGTAAGGTCTGCCAAGGAAGTTCTGGGGCAATTGGAGGGCGAAAACTGGCATTCAAAACTAACAAAATGCTTACTGATGCAGCATATTACCTCCAGTTCAGCTACTAATCACTCCCCAACTGAGTTGTTAATGGGATGAAAGCTTAGGAACAACATGGACAGGCTCCACCCCAGCTATATCTCTACCATTCCATTAGATTCATTTTGGAAGGTCCAGTCCTTCCAGGTTGAGGATTTAGTCTATGCTAGGAATTTCATTGGTAGTCCTCTATGGCTACTGGGAAAGGTAATAGCAATTACAGGCCTCAAGTCTTATAAAATAAGTTTACCAGCTGACTGAGTATGGCGCCACCATGTAGTCCATTTAAGGTGTCGTTGGAGTATGTCCCCTGAGTGCCCAGTGGATGGCAAGCAGGCCGAAGCAAGACAGTGAGAAGTCGGGGAGCCTGACATCCCGACGTTTGAAACTATGCTTGATGAGCCATACCAAGAAGCTGGCCTACCGTTTGAAGTTCTCCTGTGTGAGTCCAAGTCATCCCCGGTGAATAGTCCAATGTCACCTCTCTGGAGACTGTTGGTCCTACAAGGGATCCTCCCGCATCAGTGGTGCAGGCTGAACTGCGTAGGTTTGGGCCAGTTAGACAACCCTCCATAAAAAACCCCAGCCTTGATCCCTATGATCCCTGTCTGCCAAATTGTTTCCTTCATGATGCAGAATAACCGATCACCTGGTGTCCTATTTTCCATCTTTATTCTGCTGCTGCTATATACATAAAAAAAGTGAACAACCAAGAGCCACTCACTTTGGGATTCTTTATGAATATTATCCACAATTTTGATTCCAGTGGTTCTGGAAAATTCCATGTATTCTGATATAGATAAATAATTAAAGTCTTGTTTGTTGTTGAGATCTCTTTCTCTCTCTCTCTCCTCTCTCCCTCTCCCTCTTTCTCTACCTTCCATTTACTCCATTTGGCCAGCTAAATGTTTTGGTGTTTGCTGTTGTTTATTAAATAAACATCAAGTTATATTTTTTGCTAGCTGAACTGAATGGGATATGTACTTGCTCTGATTTCCAATATCAGAAGCGGCTGGGAATCTGTTGGTTTAAATGAAATTGGAAATTATCCACTGTGATTTTTCCACCCAGAGCACATAAAGCAGCATCTCTCTGCAAATCCTTAAACCAAATATATCTTTGTCGAGGCCCATATTGTCCCTGAAGAAACACAGTCCGATGATCAAGAAAAAGATGCAACAGTTCTAAAGAATGGTAGATAGATGAAATGTGAGAACCCTCTGTTTTTTCTTTGATTCTGAAGCCTTGAATAAACCCTATGAGTTTTTCTTATTTGCCTTATTTTGTGTTCCACTCAAAAAGAGTTGGCAGCTATTGTGAGATATAACTCCATCTTATCTTTTTCTGTGGCACCCATTTCAAATTCAAGCACAATTATTAATCTTAGATCAAAATTACTTATCTCATCAACATATAAACATTATCTATTTTATTTAGGATGTTTAGAAACAGTTTTTATTCTAGGATTATAAAGCTGCACAAATACTGAGTTTATCTTCAGTTTGTCTACATGAGAACAAACTGTGTGAACTAGATTGGAGGGAGAGACTAACTGGCTCAAAATTACCCAGTAAATGCCATGATCTAATGGGAACTGAATATGAATGTTCCCACGAAGTCAAATCTGACCACATAATATTTGTACCTCATTCCCGATATAGGACATAAGATGCAGGCTTCGTGCAATTCTTATGCCCTATTTTTTTTTTAACAATTAATCTCAGGCTGCTGAAGAAATGACATATTTTTAATTTCATTTCCCCAGAGCTAAAAGAGCTGATTATAAAAATCTAGATGTCCTCCAGATGGCAGCAAAGAGTATATATTTTTTCTGTATGTCCTTGTTAATATCTAGTGATCTTCTGCAGTTTTGCAATGCAGATCTGGTAGGCTTTCAAGGTTTGAGGATTATGTGTCAGCCTATTACTCCTTATTGTGGCCATTTATGAGAATCAGTTTGGTGTAGTGGTTAAGACATCAGGCTAAATACTGGGGGGCGATGGGTTCTAATCCTGCCTTAGGCATAAAGCCAACTGGGTGATCTTGGGCCAGTCACTCTTTCTCAGTCCTAGAAAGTAGGCAAGGCCAAACCCACTTCCGAAAATCCTTGCCAATAAAACCGCAGAGAGTTATTCAGGCAGTGTCCAGGAGTTAAAAACTGACTTGAACGCAACCGTATTCTGGCTTAGCAGTGGATGTTTCACAGCCTTACACAACTTGGAAGTCACACAAGATGAGGACAAAGCAGGAGAAATATGTAGTGCTATTAAGATGCAGTGACTATGATTTGAAGATTGGACAGATGGTTGTATGGCAGAACCCATGGGCTGTCACTACCTCCTTCTTCTAAATGTCATAGGTATGCATTTTTCCATCCAAATTCCCAGGCACTAATTGTGGCAGCCTCAAAGCTTCTAAGTAAAACATGGCTTTAAAGGCACAGTTTCTTTGAAGAGATGATTTCAGTGAAATTCCATGGATATCAAAATATGATGACTTGTGGACCTGTAAATGCTTAAATGATAACTATATAAGGATTGTTCCCATTTCAATTATTCTATGCCTAGCACCAGATGTTCTATGCATGCAGCTGGCATAAGTTCAACTCAGCTCAGTGGTCATTTGATATCACAACACAATCTGTCTACTGTGCTTAGCAGTTCCTAAAATGTACATGGCCTGAAATCAGTGATCAACACTTACATTGTATTTGATTTTCCTGCCTGGAGTTTTAGGATTTTGGAAAACAAATGTCATTCCATGAATGGCAAAAGGAACCGATAAGTTGGCAAAACATTTCAACTGTTAATTCTCCCATTGTTCCCCTGTACCTAAAGTTTACCTCTCTATCCTGAAATAAGAAATACTGTATTTGCTACAGGAATTATGCCCAAAAGACCAAGTTGGATAGTAACAATAATAGTAACAGAGTTGGAAGGGACCTTGGAGGTTATATAATCCAACTCCTTGTTTAACAGGAGACTTGTTTAACTATTTCTGATAAATCCAGTCTCTTCTTAAAAGCTTCCAGTGAAGGGGCATCCACAAGTTCCCAAGGCAATTTGTTCCACTAATTAATTGTTCTCACTGTTAGGAAGTTTCTCCTGAGTTCTAGGTTGCTTCTTTCCTTGGTTAGATTCCACCCATTGTTTCTTGTCCTTCCTATAAGTTCTTTGGTAAATAAGTTGGCCCCCTCTTCCTTGAAGCAGTCTTTCAAATATTGGAAGACTGCTATCTTGTTTATTCGCTAGAATAGGTATACCTAATTCCATCAATTGGTCTTCATATTTTAGCTTCTAGGCCCCTAATCATTTTTGTGGTTCTTCTTTGAACTCTTTCCAAAATCTTGACATCTTTTTTGTATTGGGGTGACCAAAACTGGATGCAGTATTCTAAGTGTACTCTTACCAAGGCTTAGTAGAGTAGTACTAGAATTTCATGTGATCTTGATTCTATCCCTCTGTTAATACAATCAAGGATTGCATTGGCTTTTTTGGCTGCTCTCACACATGGTTAGCTCATGTTTCAATGGTTGTCTATTAGGAGCCCAAAATCCCTCTTTCAGTTACTAGTTTTGGGCCACGTTTCTCTTAGTCTGTAACTGTACTTTTGATATTTCTTGCCTAAGTATAAAATCTTGCTTTTAGCGATGTTCATTTTGTTTGGGACCAGTGAACTAATCTATCAAAATCCATCAGAATCTTGAACTCCTCTATCTAGTCCAGGGGTGTGAAACTGGCAGCCTGTGGGCCGGATGCATCCTGCTCAGGCCACACCCACCTCAGCTCCATAAAGGGAAGAAAAAGTCACTTGATAGCAATGTGACGCTATGAGTTTGATACCTATGATCTAGTCTATTGAGATCCATTTGGATCTTGAGCTTGATCAGCTGTTATTTTTAATAAAGAACCTTTATTACCTTTATTCTCTAATACTATACCAGATCCATCTTCATCCAACTCCATGTAGCCTGGCAGAAATCCTCTAGGCATTCAAACAAAAATATTTTCCTATCTTCCAATGAAGTTCCCCCTGCCAAAAAAGAGGTATGGAAAATTAGGACCTGAACCAGTCTCAAAATGCACTTGGGAAATGGACTTCTGTTGGCCAATAGTTTTACCACTTTGGATCTTGTTGTCTTAATATTAACTGCTCTTGATTTCCTGACAGGCCGCTGGACTGATACAAGATTATAGTCAATATTTTATTGCCCAGAACTTTGGCTTCTGAAGCAACCTTGCAGTCCTGCACTAGGATGAGATTTATAGCTGTCACAAAGACCTTTATCTATGTTTGACCTTTCGCAATTATAATTGTTGATAATGGAGAGCCCTCCCCCATTTTGCGCAGCCACCTTGAGTTGTGAGAAGGAGAAGCTTACAAGTAATTGTAAACAAATAATTATATCAGCTATCATTTCTGTTTTGACCAAAAAAACCTCCTATTCTTGCAGAGGAAGATAAATTTAGAGCACAATCAAATCGCTCTAATTAGTAATGAACTTGAAACACACAGGAACTAATGAAGTGTTGGTAGCCACATCCTGTTCTGCCTATATAGAATCAAGTGAAATAATTGGAAGTGGATAATTAGCAAACAACGCTCAGAAATAAAATGGGAACTTGTCTCTATAATTCATCACAACTGTTTGAGCTATGGCAGGAAATATAAAGGAGTTAAAAATATCTCTGGTACACCTCATTGTTCCTGTTAAAAAATGAAACCATAAAAATTAGCACTGATCAACTTTTTTTTAACTTTAGCCTTTACTGGTGGAGTAGTAATTATGCTGGTTTCTTAAATGGCTGTATACTTAAAAGCAGATATACCTGTCTAAAGATTGGGAGGAAGAATTTTATCATTACAGCCATTGACAACTCACTTAGAAATCCTGTAGAAAAAAAATATAGAAATCTTTGTTGCTCACATCCTTTCCCCATGATTTTTAACAGCCATTTCTAAAGTCCACCAGAACCTTTTGTTTTCCAGAGAAACAAAATAAATATGGATGTTACTTATTTATTTTGCTTTCTACATCAAAACCTGTGTTTATAGTTTCCAGTTATTGATCATTTGGATTCTTCTTCCTAAGCCTATCTTTCTCTTGGCCACTTTACTGGCTGAAATCCAGTAAAAGGGAAAAAATATTGCCTACTTTTAAATTGTGGGAATTTTGTCAAAAATATTCCAAAAGAGGAAATTTCTTGTGTGTGCAGTATATGAATCTGAATATTTTATTTTAGTATGTTACTATCTTTCTGGATTGTGTTAAGAAAAGACTAGGAATGGTTAAATGTTATTAGTTAAGAGAACAAGAAACCAATTTACTAATCTAGGATAAAAACAGGCACATCTTTGAAAATAGATTGACCACTTTTGGCAATGTTTTGTCCAGATGCTTCTAACAGCTCCTTTGGTTGGTTCAAGTGCATGAATTGAAGAAGATGCATAAACAGCCTGATCATTACCAAAAACCATCTTTTCTAAGTCAAATTCTTCTCAATATAAACATGTCACTGGGGGTTGGTCAGTAGGCTGGTCAGTGCAATTCCCCATTATCAAATTAAGAGCTTATCTCTATGGCAGTACACAAAATTCACTTTCAGCATTTCCAGCAAATGCCACTGTATTCTTACTGTGATTTGTTCCACTATTGGCAAATGTCTGAATGGTATCTATAAAGATGCCGTATCCAGAAACTGATTCATACTGTCAGCAATAGAAGTGAAAACTTCTAGGCACTATTGTTTATCATACTGTACCATATCACTCAGTACATTTTAAGAAGGCTATACGGACTAAGAATCCAGTTGTACAGTCTCTTCTTGAATGCTTCTCTGTCAAACTGACCTTTTAGAATAGACCTTTAAACTTCATAGCTCCCCTTTTCCAATGGTAAAATGACTTATATGAATACACAGAATGCATGGTGAAAGGTGCACTGTGGAGAAAATAAGCCAGACACATAATTTCGTTTGCAGGAACCAGTGGCTTTCTTATACAATTCAGAAAAATTCCTCTGTCTCCTTTATATCCTCCCTTCCTCTACTATAGAACCACTGCATCAATTCAAATAGAAAAGTAAAGGAAATTCCCCAGGGTTCCTCAGCTTTTGATTGGGCATTTCACCTGCTATTCTCCACTTGCTGCTGACGGAAGCATCTCTCAGACTAAAATTATTGTACCGAGTGCAAGAAAACTCACCTATTTTGAATGACTTCAAGCAAGTTCAAGCACGCTCTTCAACTATTTACATTCCAGATTCCCAATATGCAGTTTTTGTGACTTTATTATATCAACCTAAAGAATACCTATTAAGAAACAAGTAAAAAAACTTCTACAATGTATGACCCAGGGATCTTGTTTTAACCATGATAGCCCTCCCCAAAACCTGATATGTTTGGAGGTACAGGTAGTCCTTGAGGTCAAAATTTCTGTTCCAAAGCAAGACAGATGTCAAGTGAATTTTGCCCCATTTTAATGACCTTTCTTGCTCCAGTTGTTAAGTGAATCACTGCAGTTGTTAAGTGAGTAACATGGTTGTTAAGTGGCTTCCCATTGACTGCATTTTTGCTTATGAAAAGGTCACAAAAGATGATCACATGACCCCGAGACATTGTAATCGTTATAAATACTGGCCAGTTGCCAAGCTTTCAAATTTTGATAACATGGCTATGCAGATACTTACAATGGTGGTGTGAAGAACAGTCATAAATCAAATCCATCAGGAGCTATTTCTTTTGGAAGGTTGCCTTTTTTACTTTTAACTAGAGCAGAGGTGGGGAACAATGGCCCTTTTATGACTTGTGGACTTCAACTCCCAGAATTTCTGAGCCAAGCTGAAGTCCACAAGTCATAAAGGTCTCATCGATCCCCACCTCTGAAATAGAGGTTTAGATGCAGACGATATTTAGGAATAGCAAAATGGGTCTTTTTTTTCTGGAGGGCAGAGCTGTGAATCCAACACGTCACACTTTCCAAATTATTTGAGCCCTTGGTGGAAGGTTCCAGGCAAAGAATGAAAGCTAGGCCAGAGGGATTTCTAACAGCTGTTTATTCAATACTGCCATGAGGCAACTGTAACTCCCTGGCTGATAGAGCTCCTTTTATAGGAAACTGATCAGCCTAACAACCAACCAAGAGAAAGTATTTTCCCGTTCCAACAGAGGACCAGACTGAGAACTTCAACTGACAACTCTGTATACTATATACAATACACAACAGGTTCTATCCCAGTGCCAGTGTTGAAGTAAGATTCACTTGCCCCTGAAAAATGCCTTTAAATGGAATAAAAGGAAGTCTTTACCTCAGTATTATGGCCCATCTGACTATACTTAGCGCATTTCTTGAAATATGATTTCTAGAAGTATAGTTTGATTCTCATGAACCATCTCCTTAAAAAGTGCTTCCTTGGCAAATACATTTTATGGTGTCTCCTACATCTGGTGCATGCCAAAAATATATTAGAAGTCACCTAATTATCTTAGTTAAGGTGAAATTAAATCAGTTTTTCACCCCACAGTGAAACATTTCCCACCTAGGAATGCTAAGTAATTTTGTAGTGTTTTCATAATAAAAATTGGCAACACAATTTCTGCTACTAATTTTATTTTAGTTGCTGTAAAACTTTAATTCCCCTTCATTTTAAAAATCATATAGGTGATGGACTTTTGGCAAGTGCCATAGAGTATTCACAAGAAAAACTGTGGCTGGATTCTGAAACTGGACTGGTAAAATCCCTCTTGAAAGATTTTTGAGATAACTCATATGATTCCTGAAAGCCACTCCTCATGAATAGATTGAAGGAACTGTCCTTTTTGCAGTTAGCTTAAGGATTGAATAGTTTGGAATCAAGGGATATGATCAAGTTCACACTTGTGACAGCCTTTTAAGGACATAAAACTTGATAGAGTTTTGCTAATCATTTTTTAGACTTTTTAAAAACTACTGGAAATGTTAGGGTTCTTCAGACTGGCAAGGTGTTACTGTATTCATATTGTTAAGAAAGAAGGGAGCAAAATCTTCAATGGATATTTTTGAATTTTAGTCTTCAAGATGACTTGATATGATAAATTCTATATCAATGAAGCTACAGAAGAAAAATAAACCTATTAATGTTTTGAAAGATTTTTAGGTTAAAAAAATTGCAAACAAAATTTGAAATGGTATTGATGGGGACAAAAATTAAGATTGCTAAAAGAGAATACTGTACAGAAAGAATACAAGGTTGGCTTATTCAATTAAGATTAACAGAAAATTAGTTACAACTGGTTTCCCTTACTGGACCTTTGCTGATAATGAATTGCAAGTCTTTTGGCTTTTATATTTCAGTTAGAAGATGAAGTATGGGTGGAGAAAGTGTATTTTGTATTAAGAGATAGTGGTAAGACATTAAAATTGTTTTTCCTTGCTGAGATGAAGGGTGAAATTACTTCTTTACTTTTTCTTGTTCTTATTTCTGTTCTGTTTTTTTCCTTTGTTGTATTTTTCTTTTTGTATTTGTACATTTGTTGCAGTTTGAACTAGGTTTTTATTCTTTCTGTTTTAATAAAAATTACTTTAAAATTATGTGCATAAGCAACATACTGTATTTTGTTGACAAGCTCTTATTAGTTATTGATTATTAGAAACAAATGGATAATACTATTAATGTCATTAATAATTAAACTAATATAATTTAATAATATTAATAATAACAAAGAAGGAACAGGTGGGAAGAAAAATGGAAAGAAAGTAAGAATCTAGAATTTGGTTCTCATCACTTTTAACCTCACCAAATTCTTAAAAATGACATTTTAATTACAGCCAGTAGAGGCAATACTTTAAATCTTTATTAAAAACAATTATGTGTTAGTCAAAATAAGTGACTTTACAGACACTGATTATACATACATTTTGAGGTGTATAAACTGAAAGAAAAATGCATTGCACAAAATAGGGTTGTTGTTTTTGCTGGAGATTATATGGAATGTAAGCTGTTTCTAGATGAGTGATCTTAGCATTAATAAATCAATGCTCCAGCACTATAAACTGCAAATAGAATTATTACTGACTTTCCACATATAATATTCTCTCCCTCTTGCATAGTTTTCTTGCTGTGTCTTGTCCACCCCAGTGTGGCTATTTAAGAAAAATATTCCAGACAGTCTTTCACAGAAAAAACCCAAAACCAATTCCAGGTGCTTATTCATTTAAGAACATTTGTCATTTGCACTCCAAATCTATATTTATGTCCTGTATATATTATATAATTTACCACCTATTGTGAATTATAGCTGCAGGGTTTAGGTGGAAGAAAAGTTGCTAAATTGGTGATATTGACCATTTTTAAAAAGAGCAATATAATGATATTGTCTCACAGAACTCATTTATTTTGGCAATAATTTTACAGATAAAATGGGCATAGTTTTATGGACATAAATGTTGTGTATGCATATGTGTGTGTGTGTGTGTGTGTACACACACACACACACACACATATATATATATATACATATACACACATATACACATACACACACATACATAAACACATGCACAGATACATATATACATACATACACATACACACACACGTGTAATGTAATAATATACCATATTTTTGGGAGTATAAGACACACTTCCCTCCCCCAAATTGGGTGGAATTGTCTGTGCGTCTTATATTGCAAATGTTGCTGAAGTCCTGCCCACCCAACGGCTCCCACCCTTCAGCCTCTGCCTCCCAGCAATTTGCCTCTTTGCAGCAAAAAGCAAACAACCTGGTTAGCTTCAGCACAGGCTGATTTAGCATGATCAGCTGATTGGCAGTTGGATTGGCCTCCTAGTATGTGCGGAGGCTGAAAACAGGGCATGCAGAGGTGGTGATGGGTGGTGGCGATCCCTGCAGACTGGAATAGCTTATCGTCGATATTCCAGGAGGCAGTTCCAACCGACATTCAGCTGCTTGTGCTAATTCAGGCTGTGCTGAAGCTGACCAGGCTGTTTGCAGCAAGGAGGCAAATTGCTGGGAGGCAGAGGCAGATTTTTTTTTTTCTTGTTTTCCTCTCCAAAAGCTTGGTGCGTCTTATAGTTCAGAGCATGTTATAGTCTGAAAAATACAGTAGTAAAGCATTCTGTAGTGTAGTATAGTGTACTATATAACAGTAATGTAATAAGTATAATATCATTAATATAATGTAATGTAAAATAATGTAATGTAATAATATAATATAAAAGAGTTAAATGCTTCAATATATATGTATCAAAGACTGTTGGAGCATTTTATTGGGATTGTATTGGGAGCAAAGCTGAAGTCCAAATCTAAAGAATCAAGGCACTTTGGGATATATTTTTATTCACTGGAGGCCGGGCAAATGTTTTTAGCTCATCTTTCCCCTCGTCCAAAATATTCATTAACTGCTGGTTGTGATTTCATGCCATGGACCCCTCCTGCACTGCAAATGCTGAGGCTACTAATGGTAGCAAGAGGGGAAAACTGACAAACCAAACCAACACCTAACAGGGCTTGACCTCTCCTTGACAATAGGGAGTGAAATGCTGATTGTGCCCTTCAGTCCCCTCTTCCCTGATGACCAACCCATCAGGCCCAAACACGCTAATCCACCTTGTGGGGTTTGTGAGGCTTTAATCAGGATAACATCCCTTTCTAGCCAAAGGTGGTAAATCAGCAAATTGCCACCGGATCAGGAAGGCAAAGATTATTCTGAGGTTTGGGACTGGTGGCAGAGCAACCATAATTAGTTGTGAGAGCCCAGAGATGAAGAACAATGACCACATAAGCAGATTATAATGAATTTTCTTAGAATCAGAGTCGAGATTATGATATGATTTGGGAGATTTTAGTGTTATGAAATTAGTGTTTAGTGAAGGAATGGAAGGAATGAAGATAGGGCCTTGGGTAGAATATCACCCCTTCTCTTTATATAAAAGTCCAGATTGTTTCACTTCTATCTAGATTGGGTTTTCTAACAGTGATGAGACTCAAATTGTATTACTACCAGTTCTGTGGGCATGGCTTGGTGGACTTGGCAGGAGAAGGATACTATAAAATCCCCAGTCAGAGGTAGTATTTGCCGATTCTCCAAACTACTCAAAATTTCCGCTGTCGGTTCTCCAGAACTGGTCAGAACCTGCTAAATACCCACCTCTGTTTCCCAACCTGGGCAACTTTAAGATGTGAGGACTTAAATTCCCAGAATACCCAGCCAATTCTTGCTAGGGAATTCTGAGAGTTGAAGTCCTCGTGTCTTTAATGGCTAAACATCCTTTCATTCTACATCATTCTGTCAGAATTGAGGATACTTCTTGGTTGGGTAACCTTGGTCTAGACCACTGACTCCATTGTGATCTATTGCAGGTGGCTTTTGTAAGCTCAGGTAAGATAGCCTGTTTAGAGTGCTTTTAGAAAAATGTCCGGGAAGTAGGTTGCTTGGCAAAGATGAAAAGGATCTTGACTACATCTTACAAACAGATTTTTGGGGTACATAACCTGCAAGATATCCGGCATTTTTCTGAACAATGCTAGGTTTTCAGCAGTAAGGAAGCAAAACAAAACAAGCTTAGGAAGATGTGGAGTAAGACACATAGATATAGATTAACAGAGTTGGAAGGGACCTTGTAGGTCAGGGATGTTGGCCATGCCCACCTGGCCCCCTGAGGTCAACCATAGCCCTGATGCAGCCCTCAATGAAATTAAGTTTGACACCCCTGATTTATATAAATGAACAAGAAACTTCACCCAAGACCCAAACACCCCGTTGAAGTTTTTACCTAGTTTGGTAAAGAAATGTCAGGGAGCTAAACAGCTGGCTCAGAGAACAAACCCTGCCAAAATCACAATTTTTCTGACCTCTGGACTACGCATATTCCTGGTTGGTAGAGTTAAAATATGATTGCTATTTGGAAAAAGTTTAAAATTGTTTTAAAAGAAGCAGGAAGAATTAAATTGCTCACACAAACACACAAACACACACACACACATACACAAACAGTTTTTCTCCCCCTCTCCCACTGAACTTCAAGTCAAATCGAGGGCAGGTATATATCTTATAAAGTTAAGGAAAAAGCAACTGATGTGCACACGACTGAGAATTTGTTTCAGTATCAGAATTAAACTTTATAATCTCTCCCCCCCCCCAAAAAAAACCCCAGCTGATCTTTTCTCATTTTAGCAATGTAATTATTGCTTTTACTTTTGTTAAACAACCTGAAGGCAATAAATCCTTGGTGTTTTATAGCAATTTACTCAAACATCTAGCAGGAGGTCCTATCTGATTCTGCTTTCTCCTAATCCCTAGGATAAGAAGTACAGATCTGAGAGAAATAGAATCCTGTACAGAAGCTAGAATTCACTTTCTCAGTCTCATTTCCTTGTCATTGGGTATAATCAGCAAAAGGCAGTAAGGAGGTTGCCAACTAACTGAAAGCAGCATGACCCAGATGTGAGGATGCAAGCAAGATATTTCCTAAGGTTCAGAAGACCTTACAGAAATGGCAGAAATTGATGATTTATTTCATGGGGCTGTTGGCTAGAAATTAATTAAAATGCAAACAACAAAGAAAGAAATTGTTCTGTCCCTAATTAGAATTCTTGAGATCCCCGCACTTTGATTGGCCAAAGCACGGGGCACTCTGATTGGTCAGGCGAGCCGTGCAGATTGGCTCGCTAAGAATCTCCCGCGATTGGTCCATTCAAATCGCGGGAGATTCAAAGCGGTGCCATTGGCCGCGGCCGCCGTGGCTGAAAGAATAAAAGCTGCAAACCTTTTGCGAAGAGGCAGTTCGGTTCCTACTTTAATAAAAGAGCATGATTTGAAGTCACCGACTCCTGGCATCATTTCGCGGACACAACACTGGCGACGAAGGTGGGATTGAGACCCTGAACCGAACTACGTGTCCGACGGAAGCCAGACGAACCACCACGATGGCGAAAATCGCACCCCCCGCACCCTTCAACCCCGCCACCGAGGACTGGGAATCGTACTCCGACCGATTCCGCATGTTCCTCGAGTGCAGCGACCTGAAGGACGCCACCGGCCCCATGAAGCGCGCCGTCTTCCTGACCCACTGCGGGACCGAGGTATTCAAGATGGCCAAGGCGCTTGCCAAACCCGCTGATGCGACCGCGATGGACTGGGACATCCTCGAGCCAATACTTCGGCGGCACTACGCTTCAGAGGTACCCATCCTGATCCGACGAAACGAATTTTACCGTCGGGACCAACGGTCGGGTGAGAGTTTCAGCGACTTCGTCGCCGAGCTACGGCGCCTACGAGGGCTCTGCGAATTCGACAACCTGAACGACGCCCTGCGAGACAGAATCATGCTCGGTTTGTGGGACCCTGTCCTCCAGAGCCGGCTGATGGCCAAGGGCAACATCAGCCTAGCAAACACCCTCACCGCAGCCTCAGCCGCCGAAGCAACCCGAACCTCCACCGACCGCATGTGCAGACCGAACGCTGGGGACCGCAGCGGAAACAACAACCCTACAAGGTCGGCCGAGGCCCAACCTGAGACGACCACCCACAAGGGCGACTTCCACTCGGCATCGGGCACTTCCGATGACGAGGAGGACATCCATCGCCTCCAGACAGGCCACGACCCACGGAACCGGCGGGGTCATAAGTCGAGGACCAACTGTGCCAGTTGCGGCGGCGACCACCCCAGGTTGGAATGCCGGTTTTTCGAATCGACCTGCCGGCATTGCGACAAGAAGGGACACATCGCCTGTGTCTGCCGCCTAAAAAAGAACCACAGCCCGGCACGTTGGGACCAGAGCGACCGGAGGAGAGAAAGCACATGGCATGAAATAAAGCGCTTGGTGCCTACCATCCAAAGGAGGAACCGAGACAGCCAGAGACTCATCGTAAAGGACTACCAGGGAAACCGCATCCCGGTAGTTGGAACCAAACACTTCAACATCACATATAAAGGGCACACCGAAAGGCTTCCCCTGACAATCGTCGACCGCGACCGCCCAAGCCTACTGGGACTGCAATGGTTCGCCCCGCTCGGCATCGCAGTCACGGGAGTCGACCACGTCACCAACGACAGCTGGGAGCAGCAACTGGCCCGGGAATTCCAAGAGGTCTTCGACGGAAACCTAGGCAAGTACCGAGGGCCCCTTATATCATTCAGCCTAGACCCAAACGTCCCCCCAAAATGCCTGAAACCAAGGCGGGTGCCATTCGCACTTAAACCCAAGATAGACGAGCAAATTGACAAGCTCATCAAGCAAGGGGTCCTACAGCCCATAGACCACGCCCGGTGGGAGACCCCCATAGTCACCCCGATCAAGCCCGATGGGTCGGTGAGGATCTGTGGGGACTATAAGGCCACCCTAAATGGCGCGCTACAACAAAGCGCCTACCCCGTCCTAGTAGTGCAACACCTACTGCACTCACTGGGAGGGGGCAAGGTTTTCGCCAAGCTCGACCTCGCCCAGGCATACCAACAGTTGCCAGTCGACGATCAGACGGCAGAAGCGCAAACCATAGTCACCCACTGGGGAGCATTTAAATGCAACCGACTCCAATTCGGAGTCAGCGTGGCACCGGGAATATTCCAAAGCCTAATGGAAAGACTATTGCAAGGCATCAAGGGGATGGTACCTTACTTCAACGACGTCCTAGTGTCGGCAACCAACCAAGCCGAACTAGAGGGTCGCCTAAGGGAGGTCCTAACCAAATTCAAAGAGACCGGGCTCAAAGTCAAGAGGGAGAAATGCCAATTGTACACGGAATGGGTAGAATTCCTAGGATACCTCCTAGACTGTCATGGCATTCACCCCACAAACCAAAAAATCGAGGCCATCAAAGAAGCACCCACACCCAAGTCGAAGACGGAACTACAGGCATTCCTGGGGCTACTTAACTTTTACAATGTTTTCCTGCCCCAAAAGGCGACGGTGGCGGAGCGCTTGCATAGGCTCCTGGACAAGGTGGCGACCTGGACTTGGGGGAAATGCAAGCAAGCCGCCTTCCAAAGAACAAAGGACCTCCTCACTTCGGACGCCATCCTTATACAGTATAACGAGACCCTACCTCTGGCCGTCACATGCGACGCATCACCTTTCGGCGTTGGCGCTTTCCTCAGCCATACCCTCCCCGACGGAAAAGAAGCGCCCATCGCATTCTTTTCAAGGACCCTCACCAAACCGGAGCAGAACTATAACCAGCTGGACAAAGAGGCTCTGGCTATCGTTGCCGCCGTAAAAAGATTCCACGAGTATCTCTACGGCTGGACATTCACCATCATAACCGACCACAAGCCGCTGCTGGGAATCCTTGCAGGAAACCGGGCCACCCCGAACATTCTGTCTCCCCGAATGACAAGGTGGTCCGAGTTCCTGGCAGCCTAGAACTATGGACTCATACACAGACCGGGTAAGACGATCTCCCATGCAGACGCCATAAGCCGCTCGCCGCTACCGGAACTTGACACCAACCCAGCACCCACGACGACCACCCTCAGCATAGAGACTCTACCAACCTGCCCATAACCGCGTCAGACATTGCCCGAGAGACTAATAAAGACAAACGTCTGGCGCGGGTGTTGCATTGGGTAGAGAAAGGGTGGCCGGAAAGGGACAACGACGAGTCCGTCAAAACATTCCGAAACCGCCAAACGGAACTCTCGTTATTAAAAGGGTGCATAATATGGGGGGATAGGGTGGTCATTCCAGAAAAGCTACAAGGGAAGGTTCTGGAACTGCTACACGAGGGGCACCCTGGCATCGTTAGGACTAAAGCCCTGGCCAGAAGTTACGCTTGGTGGCCAGGGATGGACAAACAAATTGAAACCTGGGTAGCAAGGTGCCAACGATGCCAGGAAACTAGGCCAAGCCCACCCACAGCACCCGTCCTAGAGTGGGAAACCCCAAGGGGACCTTGGTCTAGGATTCACATAGACTTCGCCGGGCCCACAAAAGGACACACCTTCCTTATAACAGTAGACGCTTACTCCAACTGGCTGGAGGTAAGCAACATGAAGACAACAACCACGGAGGCCGTGATCAAGGAACTCTGCAAACTCTTTGCAACACACGGCCTCTCAGACATCGTCGTTTCCGACAACGGGCCCCAATTCACCTCATTGGAATTCGAAAAATTCCTAGCGGAAAGGGGCATCCGCCACGCGCTGACAGCACCGGCGCAGCCGGCGGCGAACGGTAGGGCGGAACGGATGGTGCAATTCACTAAGAAAACCATCCGGAAAATAGACCATGGGGAGATCCAGGAGAAAATAAACAAACTACTCTTCACCCAACACATAACCCCAAATACCACAACGAATAAGAGCCCAGCCAAACTATTAATGGGGAGGAAATTAAGGTCCCCACTTGACAGGTTACACCCCACGTATAACCCGGAGAAGCCCCCAGACTCAAACAGCAAACACCGAACTTTCGCACCAGGCGACCCCATATATGCAAGAAACCTGACGGGAGACCCACTATGGATACTGGCCGTCATCACACAAATAACAGGCCCACACTCGTACCGGCTACAAACAGCAGACGGATGAGCGTGGAAACACCACATCGACCAATTAAGGTCGAGGACTGCCAACCAAGAGACCACCGACGCACAAACAGGCGAAACCAACCCCCACAACACAAACCAAGGGGGGAGGGAATACCCAGGGGACCAAAACCAAAGAAGAATAAACCAGCTATACTTACCGGAAAGCAGCCAGCACGACCCCTCGCCAGGAAGAGACAGCCAGGCCAGCTCGACTGACCCGGAAAGACTGAGCGGGAGCGGCGAAACCCGCAGCTCAACCAACCCGGGAGGCCCAGGAGGGAGCTATGGAGAGCGGCCCGGCCCGACCGACCAGCCGGTTCCCACGACGGCATCAGGAGCAACAGAGATCCCGACCGAACAGGCTAGGATCCAACCTACGACTGAGCTGCGCAGGTCCAGTAGGCTCAGACGGAGCCCCGCCTACCTACGTGACTACGCGACGTAAGGACTGAACCAAGAGGGGAGGGGTGTTCTGTCCCTAATTAGCATTCTTGAGATCCCCGCGCTTTGATTGGCCAAAGCGCGGGGCACTCTGATTGGTCAGGCGAGCCGCGCCGATTGGCTCACTAAGAATCTCCCGCGATTGGTCCATTCGAATCGTGGGATATTCAAAGTGGTGCCATTGGCCGCGGCCGCCGCGGCTGAAAGAATAAAAGCCACGAACCTTTTGTGAAGAGCCAGTTCGGTTCCTACTTTGATAAAAGAGCATGATTTGAAGTCACCGACTCCTGGCATCATTTCGCGGACACAACAGAAATAGCTATTGGCCCAACAGCAGTACAGTTTTTACATTGTATGCAGGGGTGGGATTCAATTTTTTTGAACAACCGGTTCTGTGGGTGTGGCTTAGTTGGTGGTCATGTGACTGGGTGGATGTGACTTGGTGGTCATGTTATTGGCTGGGCATGGCCAACTCAATATCACTCACATCGAGGCACCATCTCCTCACCTGGCCTCTCATGACTGTGGGGATACTGCAACAGTTGTAAGTGTGAAAAATGGTCATAAGTCACTTTTTTCAGTGCCATTGTAACTTTGAATGTTCACTCCACACAAGCAAAGTACCAGCAAAGGAGAGAAAAAAAAACTCCACAAAAGTTCCAAAGACAGGAAGTCTAGTCCCGCCAAGAATGTAATAAGGGTTAATGGAGAGGCAGTTTCTATAAGCAACACCAGAATATTTCCTTCCTGTCTTCCTTACAGGATTAGGCCAGTAATTTCTTCTAACAACCATTCTCTGCTTAGAATGTTAACTACCAGTTCTAGATAATAGGTGCGAACTGATAGAATCCCACCCCTGTGTGTATGTACAAATTGTTATTTCAAAAATACCAGATAGTGGTTCTAATGGGAATCGTCTTCCCCTAATTCTTCTTTCTGTGCATAGTTTTCCTGTAATGGTGGTATGAAGTGAGGACTTAAACCTTCTCTTCTGGAATGCTGTGGTATCTGCAACTACACTAGTTATACATACATGATGAATGGTGTGTCTGTGAGGCAGGGTAACAAAAGTCAAGATTATGGTTGCAGCAGAGTGATTAGAGCTGTGTTAGAAGAAAATTCTGGTTCGTTCCAGGCCAGGTTCAAAGAACATAGGGCAACTGCTTCAAGCAGAGGTAGAGTTTAATTGACAGCAAAACTGACAGTTTAGCAACCAAAGACAGCCACAAGTTAAAAAGATAAGATTGGTCATACTTATAGGAAGGGCCATTTTTTTTTTTTTTTTTTAGGAAGCATGGTTTGTTCAAAGGATGAGCAAGGTCCGGTAGGAAGGAATACAGTTTTATCATCTTGCAGGGTAAGATAATCTACGCCCCTTGTGTGTCCGGGTGATGGGGAAATCTTATTGTGTAAAGTAAAGGATTTCCATATCAGACGGGATTTTGAGTTGCCGGTATTTGCCAATTTCCAACATTTAGTCAATTTCAGTCTAGGTATCAAAATAGGGGGAAAGACTTATGCAACCTTCTGTTGTATTGTTTGGGGTTCAAGGATATGTCAGGGATGGCCAGGCTTAGTGAGGGAAAGTGGGTGGCGTGAAGGTTTTCCTCCTCACAGCCCAATCTCTTTTGTACATGCATTGACATTACTCACATGTACAAGAAGTAAGGCTTTTATTGTGCTGGTTTAACTTTTATTCTTACTTCTTTAACTCACCCACACAGATATAATTCCATATGACTTCCCCTGGCAATCAAGCAAGATAGGTTCTTAGGAGTTAGACATTAGAGAAAGATTTGCCTTATTCTTTTTCCCTGGTACCTTCTAAACTAGCTTGGGACCTTCCATTAAAAGAGAAGGCTGTATTCCAACAATATTGTAAAAGAAAGTTTCACTGGTCATCTAATTTATTGCTACAGGAGCCTGTGCTGCCTATATATATTTCCATGGTGTGATGATTGATCACACTGGTAGTCTGATATACAGATCCTTAACACTTGTTACTAAGAATTAAGCTCCCAGGGACCTTTGAAGTGAACCTGACATCATTGTAAAAAAGGATGCCTGGCATTTAAAGGACAGCTTCCTAATCACAAGATAATAATCATGAAGTTGTTGTAAGATAACATATTTCAGTAAGAA
Organism: Hydrophis major; assembly: GCA_033807585.1. Taxonomy (NCBI): domain Eukaryota; kingdom Metazoa; phylum Chordata; class Lepidosauria; order Squamata; family Elapidae; genus Hydrophis; species Hydrophis major. The sequence continues at coordinate 266,433,149 of CM066328.1, forward strand.
AAACAACACTCTTCATAGAAACTGGCTGCAGAAGATCATTTGTTATAATTTAGCTTTTCTATTCAATTTTTAATTAGCTTCTCTCTTTAATTTTACTAATTTCAATTGTTTTCTACTGCCTTTAAAAAAAACAAAACTTTTCATTATATCATAAGCTGCCCAGAGCCATGATATCAGTAAGATGGGTTGCATAGAAATTTAATAAATAAATAATTTATACTAACACCTTATTTTATTTAATTTGTGAACGTTGAAAGGGATTTGTGTATTTTAGAATCTGTTGTTCTTTGTGAAGAGGCTTCTTCTCTTCCTGTCAAAAGGAAATCTTTCTTTGAACTCAAGACACACATGCAGAGATGACTGTTTCATTTTTCAAGTTCACGATCCCTTAAATTTTAGGGGAATTTCAACATTTGGAGGCACTCAATCTGGGATCACCCTCTTTTGTTCACTGTAATTTTTTGTGTTTGTGGGAGCGTCAGTCATGTAATCATGCAATTCTAAATTGCATTAACAGAGGGTTACAATCAAGATCAAGGGAGGTGCTAATACCACTCTATAAAGCCTTAGTAAGACCACACCTAGAGTACTGCATCCAGTTTTAGTCACCACACTATAAAAAAGATGTTGAAATTCTAGAAAGAGTACAGAGAAGAACAACCAAGATGATTAGACTGAATGATTTAGACTGAAGGCTAAATACGATGAACGGTTACAATATGGGTGTCAAATTCAATTTCATTGTGGGCTGCATCAGAGCTGGAGTTGACCTCGGGGGACTGGGGTGGGTGTGGCCAACTGGTGAGTGTGACTGACTGGGTGGGTGTGGCTAGCTTGATGCCAGTCCCCAAACTGCTGACATGTTTTCTCTTTGCACTGGGTAGAACAGGCCAAAGCCATGCTGGCTCAATCTTTCCTCTTTGCATTGGGTAGACCAGGATGGCCCCGTGGGCCTGATCCAACCACATCATGGATTGGATCTGGCCCATGGGCCTTGAGTTTGATACCCCTGCTATAAATGAACTTCATGAAAGTAATATAAAAGACACTTCACACAAATACCCTGCTGAAGATGTTACCTAGCTTGATAATGAAATGTCTGGGAGCTAAACAGCAAGCTTGGAGAACAAACCTTTGCCAAAGCCTCAAACCCAAGCTATAAATATTCTCAACCATTTCTTAATGGTGATTTGTTGGCCAATAGGACACAGTCCAGTAAAATGTAGTAACAAATATGATGGAAGTGTTACATAAGATCCAGGTCTTAGCTTCTTGTTGAGTCTGAAGATTCATCAAACTCACTCATTAAAACCTTCTCTCTATTAGAGCTAATGTCATCCCCTGTCAGCAGCATAATGCTGCCACTTGGCAGTCATGTTTTCAAAAGCTCAAGGTCTTTACCAGAATATTTTAAACCCATTCTATTGAACCTACGTGTGAAAAAGGGGAAGATTTTATTTATCTTATTTTTTACAGATGCATTACACTGATGAACTGTAAAGCTAAATTAGGATTGGGCATTCCAACCAGAGAAGGAAAAAATATTCTTTTCAGAAAGAGGTAAATAAATTGATTCAGCGTTCAACTATTGTTGCTATTTCAATACATCTCTCCTCCAGCATAGACTGCCCAGAGATAGACACTGTTAATCATGTTGCTTTTGCAGTGAAGTAAACAAGGAAGCATTTGTGTCCTCCCTGGGACTGCTAAAACTGTGCCCTGTTGCCCTCCTGTATGCTCAGGTTAATGTAGGAGTGGGTGGTAGGAGAGGAAGAGGTTAACTCGGTGATAAATTTTCATCCATTTATGCCTCTGCTTTGAATAGCATTCCCACTCCTGGGGTACTTAGGTGAATATAAATTGCATTGGAGGGTCAGGCCACAATATTCCTTACTTTGAGCAGAGCCTGATCTGTGCAGAATTGCAATAAATCGTCTAGCACAAAGCATGCCACCTCCTACCTCTCCAATTCAGCACATTATATACAATATCTGTTTGGATCCTATTATCCAGAGCTTGCTTGCTTGCCTTTCTTCTCTATCTGTCTATCTAATTTGTATGCAACCACAATCACAAGACTCTCAGTGGCTCATAGTACAAGAAGCACAGCATGAAACTAATACAAATGTGGCTTCAGATCTCAAAAATCCTCCCGTAAAAGCTTCGCCTTTAACTTTTTGACTTGCCTCCAGAAATTGTGAATGCTCCAACACTGGAAGTTTTTAAGAAGAAATTGGATAACCATTTGTCTGAAATAGTATAGGGTTTCCTCGCTGAGCAGGGGGCTGAACTAGAAGACCTTGACAGTTCCTTCCAACTCTATTATTCTGTTCTGTTCTGTTCTGTTCTGTTCTGTTCTGCTCTGCTCTGCTCTGCTCTACTTATTCCTTTTTCTGGAAGTGGACAATGTTTGAGACAAAGGAATCTCCAACAATTCCACAAAGTTGGTCCTTATCAGCTCTTTCTCTTCCTGCTTTGTATGGGCCTTGGTGAAACAAGGTGATGAGTTATTACCATTTGTAATTAAGCAGAGTTTCTGATCGCTGGATTTAATTTCCTATCTCATCCCAGCCATTCTGTGACCACCTTTGATATAATAGTGATATCCTGGGATGAAATGTCTTTTTTTTAATGTTGGGATTACTTTTTTCATTAGTTAAGTTTCAAAACTCCCACCCAACTTGCCTGCGACATTGCATGTATTATGACCAGTGGTGGGATTCAAATTTTTTTACTACCAGTTCTGTGGGCGTGGCTTGGTGGGCATGGCAGGAGAAGGATAAAAAAATCTCAAGTCAGAGGTATATTTGCCAGTTCTCTGAACTACTCAAAATTTCCACTACTGGTTCTCCAGAACTAGTTAAAACCTGCTGAATACCATCTCTGATTGTGACATCACAACACAATATATCCCCTCACCCCATTTTGGCATTCTTATGGGTAGCTATAGACCTATGTGTGTATATTATATTGGATATAAACCACTTATCAATATATTTCTATTTGTATTCTTGAGAAATTTTAGGAAGTAAACATTTGAGCTATTATAAAAATGATATTAAATAAAAATGAGTTGTGTAAAATAAGCACCAAACTACTTTAGCAACAAGGACATGAGGGACCTAAAAGTTTAACAGTCCCCATAATGAGCAAGAATATCAAAACTTTAAAAACAAAATACAAATGAAAACCCTCAGTAATTAAAAATAGTTAATAAAAGTGAGAAAACTGGTGATTATCATTACAATAGTTGACCATGCATTAATTATAAGAGTTTTATTCCTTATGATTGATTTAAGTCCTATTGAATTATTAATCAAATCTCCTAAATTCAGCAAGACTTTTTGAGCCCATTTTTGTCATTGACAAAACACAGCAAGATTCAGAGAGCACAAAGGCAACCAGAATAAGACATGATTGTTATAATGATGTTTATTATATTGTTGAGGTCCTGTAGATAGCCTCTGTTTTATTGCCCTGCCAACTTCCTTTGTGTTCTCTATTTCCCAATTGCTTTCCTTTTTTGCTGAAATGTCTCTAGCAAATGCATGTTAGGAGATGTCTGTCAATAAAACTGATGATGTGTTTGCTCAAAATAAACTATTAAAAGGACATACCTGAATGTTTCTGAATAGACCCAAAATTATTTTCTGCAAACAGGTTGTGCATATGGAAGTTTTCCATTTTCATGCCTCTTCCTTTTTGCTGCACACAAAAGCGTATTATATAAATTGGTTTGTTTATTTGTTTGTTTTTTGCATATAATTTTTCCATCTCTCAAATTTCTTAGGTAATACTACAGAAAAATAAGGAAATATTGTCACACAAAAAAGCTTTTATTTACATGTTGAAATGAAAGCTCCCTAATTGATTATGTGTCATCAGGTCAATATTAACTCTCAGTAATCATATAAATTTTGTCTAGAAAGATCTACACCTAATTTGGCCCTGAAGTCTTCTATAACCATTTCTCATGTAATTGATTCCATTCAACCTGCTGGTGATCATCCTTTTCTCTTCTTTCCTTCTACAATCCCCAGCATTGTAATTTTCTCAAGGTAGCTAAATATTTGAATCTGGTAATTTGTGCATCTGGCATTATATTGTCCATCACTTTATCTGTTCTTGGTAATATACTGGAGTGGTTTTCCATTGCCTTCTCCCATATATTATGCAATGATATTTTTGCCATTATGAGCCATGGTGGCACAGTGGTTACAATGTAGTACTGCAGGCTATTTCTACTGTTGGCTGCCTGCAATTTGGCAGTTTGAATCCCACCAGGCTCAAGGTTGACTCAGCTTTCATCCTTCTGAGGTGGGTAAAATGAGGAGCCAAATTGTGGGGGCAATATGCTGACTATGCAAAGTGCTTAGAAAGGACTATAAAGCACTGTGAACAGGGGTGGGTTGCTAGGGGTTCGCAGTGGTTCAGGAGAGCCCCTAGCTAAGATTCTGTGCAGTTCTGAGAACCCCCAAATCCCACTTCTGGCTGGCCCCGCCCACCCCACTCCGGCCTTCCCAGGAGTTCCCACGTGGCCTGTTTTGGATGCAGATAAGTGCAAGACATGAGCAGAGGGTTGTGGAGGCCTCCTGGAAGTTCAGGAAGGCCGGGAAATGGGCCTCCTGGAAGTTCAGGAAGGCCGGAAATGGGCTTGTTTCTGGCTTCCAGAGTGCAGAGAGGCTGTTTTTGCCCTGAGAGAGGCTCAAGGAAAGCCTCTGGAACCCTGGGAGGGCAAAAGCGCTCCACCCCATGGTGCAGGAGGCTGACTAGGCCACACCCACCAGTGCCATGCCCACCCAGCAACTGGACAGAGAACCTGTTGCTAAAATTTTTGAAGGCCACCCCTGATTGTGAAGCAGTATATAAGTAAGTGAAGCAGTATATAAGTAAGTGCTATTGCTATTGCTATTATTCAAGTGATAATCTGCCTTCAGCAACTTCCTGCCTCACTGCTGCTGTAGCTGGGCAGAAGGAGGATGTTCATATCTTGCTGGAAGTTTAATATTCTTGGCATATATTCCTGGTTTTCTTTTGCTTAGAGTTTACAGTGTTGTAGCATAATAAACATATGAGGGAGCTCATATGATTTACCACCATCTTAACTGTTGTGAACTAATAAAATACTCAAATAAAGTTTATCAAAAGCTTTAGAAAATAGCAGGGTTCTAGCCCTGCACTTCTGATTGGCCAATAATAGTGATATCGGATTGGTCCGTTCAGGAGAATCTGATTGGCTGGTAACGAGCCACTATCATTGGTTAAGGGGGTTAACACTCCATGTTTCCTATTGGTTAGTAGAGCAGCAGCTTGCCTATAAAAGGGCTGCTGTTGCCCTAGGGTTTCACTCTGTTCAGAATGTTTAATAAAGAGTTGAAGTTCACTGTTCACCGTCTCATCTCCGTTCCTTGCGCCCATGCGCAGAACATAACACTGGCGATGAGGATGGGATGAGGAGACGTCAGAGCTGACTGAACACTACAGAGCACTAAACTGAACATGTGGCTGAAGGCGCATCAACGGCAGAAACCATGACCGGTGGCACCATACCACCCGCTCCATTCAACCCGGCACAAGAAGACTGGGACTCATACATGGACCGGTTCCAGATGTTTCTGGAGACCAACAACTTGAAGGATGCCACTACTGGAAAAAAGCAAATGGTATTCCTGACTCACTGTGGACCTGCCGTTTTCAAGATGGCCAAGGCACTGGCGAAACCGGCTGAGGTGAAATCCATGGACTGGGACATCCTCGAGCCCCTCCTATGGGCCCACTATGCACCTACCATACCAACGCTTGTCCAAAAACATGAATTTTACCAGAGAGACCAGCAGAAAGGAGAAAGGGTTGCAGATTTCATCGCAGATCTCCAAAACCTGGGAGGCCTCTGTGGGTTCGCTGACCTTGAAGAAGCTCTCAGAGACCGAATAGTTCTGGGATTAGATGCACCACACGTGCAAAGCAAGCTGATGGTGAAAGGCAACATCAGCCTTGCAGATACCATCGCTGACGCTACTGCAGCAGAAGCAACCAGGAAGTCGGCTGCCCGAATGCGCCGCACCAACACCCCGCTCTGCCAACTTGCCAGTGAAACCTCACCTCGCCTTGAGGGACATGCAATGGCAACCCACCACAAGGACCTCGAATCGTCATCAGAAAGTGATGAGGAAGAAGTCAACCAGCTCCAGTCTGAACGAGACCAATGCCACCAGCGTAACCAGAGACTGCAGTATCAATGCGCAGTCTGTGGGGCAAACCACCCACGATCAGACTGCAAATTCCTCAACGTGCTCTGCCATAATTGTGGGAAGAGAGGCCACATCGGAAAGGTCTGTCGAAGCAAGATAGGACCCAGCCCATTTCAAAGGGAGACCAACTATCGCCCACCCACAGGAAGTCATCCTGTGAATCGAACCACCAATGGAACAACCACTCCTACAGAAATAAATCACTAGCCCATTCAACGAAACGAGAAGAGGCACACCAAACCATCACGATTGGTCACGCATCATCATTAGATGCAAAGAAAATCTGAGTGAAAGTCGCCATCAAGAACCAGCCCTGCGTGATGGAAGTCGATTCAGGATCATCTCTCTCGATGGTTTCCTGGAAGACCCTGAAACAATTGATCCCTGCCGTCCAGCGGCAAGACCTCAGAACCCAAAGAATCATTTTCAAGGACTATCAAGGAAACCGAATTCCGGTCATTGGATCCAGCCTGGTCGGGTCTCATTCAAAAATCGTATGGCATCCTTACCATTGACTGTTGTCGACCGTGATCGGCCTAGTCTGTTAGGCCTCCAATGGTTCACTCCACTAGGGATTGAGGTAGCTGGCATTCACCAGACCAGCAGCAACAACTGGGAGGAGGCCCTCGTCCAGGAATTCCAGGACATGTTTGCAGATAAACTAGGCGAGTACAAGGGGACCCCGATATCATTTAACCTTAACCCTGAAGTGGCTCCCATCCACCTTAAGCCTCATCAGTCCCTTTTGCCCTTTAACCAAAGATTGATGAGCAGCTCAATAAATTAATGGCCCAGGGTGTTTTAGAACCAACTGACCATGCTCCTTGGGAAACCCCAATCGTTACACCCATCAAACCGGATGGATCGTTAAGGATTTGTGGGGACTACCGTGCCACCCTGAATCACGCCCTTCAACAGAGTGCTTACCTGGTACTGGTGGTACAACACCTCCTCTATTCCCTGGGGGGCGGAAAGGTCTTCGCTAAATTGGATTTAGCACAGGTGTACCAACAACTGCCTGTTGATAAAAAAAACAGCAGAGGCACAAACAATCATTACTCACCGAGGAGCTTTTAAGTGCAACCACCTCCAATTCGGAGTTAGCGTGGCCCCAGGGATCTTTCAGAGTTTGATGGAGAGACTGTTACAGGGAATAAAAGGGGTCATACCATACCTTGATGACATTTTAATTGTTGCCCCTAATAGAGAAATACTAAAGGAGCATCTTAGACTCGTCCTCCAGAAATTTAAGGACTCTGGCCTTAAAGTTAAAAAAAATAAATGTCAACTGTGTACAGATAAAGTAGAGATCCTGGGGTACCTAATCGATAAACAAGGCATTCACCCCACCAGTAGCAAGTTAAGAGCAATCAAGAACGCCCCACGACCCAGAAACAAGACTGATCTCCAAGCTTTTCTGGGGCTTATCAATTTTTACAACATCTTCCTGCCCCACAAAGCGACCGTAGCTGAGCCCCTACATCGGCTTCTCGATAAAAAAGCAACCTGGGTTTGGGGGCACCAAGAGGAGCATGTGTTCCGACAAGTGAAAAACCTATTAACTTCAGATGCTGTTTTAATGCAGTATAATGAGACTCTGCCTTTAACAATCACATGTGTCACCCTTTGGAATAGGAGCCATTTTGAGCCATGTGTTACCAAACGGTAGTGAAGCTCCTATTGCCTATTTTTCAAGAACTCTATCAAAGGCTGAACGTAACTATAGTCAGATTGATAAAGAGGCTCTTGCTGTTGTATCTGCTGTTAAACGGTTTCATGAATATGTATATGGACGAGTTTTTACTATTGTTACCGACCACAAACCTTTGCTGGGGATTATAGCGCGACACAAGCCAACCCCCTATATATTATCACCTAGAATGACTCACTGGTCAGAGTTTTTGGCTGCGTACAATTATAAGCTGCAGCACCGCCCGGGGAAAGCCATTCCCCACACTGATGCATTGAGCCGTGCACCACTTCTGGAAACCGTTGATGACCCAGCTCCAACCCTTACAATGCTCCAGATTGAAATGCTGCATTCACCGCCGCTGACCGCTAGAGATATCACGATTGAAAAAAAACGCGATCCTATCTTAAAACAGGTTCTTAGCTGGGTCGAACGAGGATGGCCAGTAGATCAAACGCCTGACGACTTCATTCCCTTCAAGAATCGACAAACGGAACTTTTTTCACAAAAGGGTTGCATCCTGTGGGGGGATAGAGTTGTCGTCCCAGAGCAGTTACAACAAGCAGTACTAAAGACACTGCATGAGGGCCACCCCGGCATCGTGCGCATGAAAGCTCTCGCACGAAGCTACACGTGGTGGCTGGGCATTGACAAACAAATCGAAGCCTGGGTAAAGACTTGTTATAAATGCCAGGAAGTTAGCAATGCCCCACCAAAAGCAACTCCGACAGAATGGGAAACACCTCGGGGACTGTGGTCCCACATTCATATTGACTTTGCGGGACCTACTAAGGGACATACGTTCCTATTAACAGTGGATGCCTACTCAAACTGGCTCGAGATCCACGAAATGAAAAGTACTACAACCGAGTCTGTCATCCGGAAGTTGAACAGATTATTCGCAACGCATGGACTGCCAGACGTCCTGGTATCTGACAATGGACCCCAGTTTACCAGGCTTTCTTTTGAACAATACTTAGCGGACCGTGGTATTTGCCATACGCTAACTTCGCCAGCGCACCCTGCGGCTAACGGAAGAGCCAAGCGCATGGTACAGTTTGTAAAAAAAACCCTCTACAAGATGGACTATGGGGACATTGAAGATAAGATAAATAGAATACTCCTTCTCCAACACAACACTCCGCACAGCGTCACCAACAAGACTCCAGCGGAACTATTGATGGGACGCAAACTCCGCTCCCACCTCGAGCCAGAGAAACCCTGTGGATCTAGCGGAAAATGCTGCGAATTCCAGATAGGCGACTTAGTTTTCACCAGGAACCTTTCTGGTGAACCATTGTGGATCGAGGCCACTGTTACTCAAGCCACTGGACTGAGGTCGTACCGGGTGAAAACCTGCAATGGAAAAATATGGAAACGCCATATTGATCAGCTTTGCTCGAGGCTACAACCTAGTTTCCGCGACTCCGGTAACTCCCAAACTGAGGGGGGAGGGGATGTCGAAGAAACTGAATTCGAGATGTTGGGAAGCAGGAACGAAAGTAGTCATCCATTGGGCGTGACAAGTGAAGAAGGATCAAGGACGGGGATGGCCTCACCACAGAGGAACAACCCAACAGAGGCAAGCCCACAAGGGCCAGTGGACAACGATGAGAATGCCAGTGGCACCGAGTCATCCAACGAAGAACCACCAGCACCCGACTTGCCCGAAAACACCCTGCCAAAACAGGCTTATGGACAAGAACCGGTGGGACAGCGTAAATCCAATAGACAGTCGAAGCAACCTTCCTACCTCAGAGATTACATCACCGCACCCCCCAAACGGAACCCAGGGGGAAGGGGTGTTGTGAACTCATAAAATACTCAAATAAAGTTTATCAAAAGCTTTAGAAAATAGCAGGGTTCTAGCCCTGCACTTCTGATTGGCCGATAATAGCGATATCGGATTGGTCCGTTCAGGAGAATCTGATTGGCTGTTAACGAGACACTATCATTGGTTAAGGGGGTTAACACTCCACATTTCCTATTGGTTACTAGAGCATCAGCTTGCCTATAAAAGGGCTGCTGTTGCTCTAGGGTTTTTTGCTCTGTTCAGAATGTATAATAAAGAGTTGAAGTTCACTGTTCACCGTCTCGTCTCCATTCCTTGCGCCCATGCGCAGAACTTAACATTAACAATTACTTCGGAGGCCAAAGGCTTGGCACAAGGAAACAATCGCCAACAATTTAATAACCAGCTGTCAACACCCCAATCAACATCTAAAAAGTCACATACAACAGGCACTGTATAAATAACACACATAGAATATCCGAAAGCTCACACTCTGCTAGAGACAATTGGCTCCATCACAAGTCCCAAAGCTCGGAAGACTAAACCTCTAGTCCCAGTGACCGACCCAGATTGAATCCTGCAATATTATCCTGAGACTCATATATTTGCCTTCATACCCTTATAGCATTGCTAAAAAAATATTTGCCTGAAAGGCACAGATGATTATACTGTTTACTTTGGTAAGATATGTTATAATCCAATATACTGTATAAGTGATTATTTTATTAATCATTTGGAAAACTCATATATTTGGAAATTTAAGGTACATTGATAAAATAAGCTCTTTTTAAAAATAATTTATCTATATTTAGTAGATCTCTAATGAAATATTTTGTGGTGTCAATCAAAAGTCTATAGAAATTGTAGCGTTTTTTTCTTTCGCTTAAATTTTAAACCAAAATTTTACTGGCATAGCCATTTACATGTCTCTGCCAGAAATGATGAATCTCTTCAGTTTATTTTCTCCCAATTTCAAGTTTTTTTTTTCTGAAATAACTTTTTTTTCCTGTGTGTTTTGGGGGGAAATGCTATTTATTTTTGGTAAGATTTTATATTTTTTTATGAAACCTTTATCCACTCTTACATGAGGTGAAGTTAATAACAGGATATTATATATGGCTTTTTGTACTGCAGACAGATATATGACATCCAAATATTTTTCATATGACAGTTAATGGGTACTGAATATATTTCTCTAGAGAATTGACCATCTCATTGGAGCATGCCAATGCTGTTTTTCTTCCCTTCTAATGAGCTGGAATGATTCCCATGGTACAACTGGTGATAAAGTGCTTGTGTGAGGAAAGACATGCCAGCCAGAGGAGAAACAGATTTTGACATACGCTGTTAGTACAGAACCAGTCCATTTTCACGAAATAAAATGTTATAAAATGACAGAGGCAAATGAAGCATCAGTGATCTGTTAATGAAGAACAACCAACTGTCTGTGACTTCATGGTTAACTTTGCATGCAGTGAAGCTTAGCCTGTTGCCTCATTTACAGATTCCCTATTTTGCTACCTTGAAAAGCGAAATTTAAGCAATTCAACAGAGCAAAGCCCAGTCACTTGATAGTGAGGTAGGAGGCATGTTAATTTAAAAAAATAAATCAATACATTAGGATAAATCAATTGATAAATGAACAAGGACATGTATGCTATGGAAATGCGGAGAAGAAAAAAAATATTCAAGATTATTATGGAAAACTGTACCATCAAGAGAATGTTTAGGAAGAAAGAATTCAACAATACTTACAGGAAGCAAATTTGCCTCAGATACCCAAAAATATTGAAATAATGTTAGAAAGTAACATAACAATGATGGAATTAACAGAAGCTTTAAAAAAGCAAAACGTTGGGAAAGCACCAGGTCTGGACAGTTTGCCAGTGGAATTTTATAAGACATTCCAGGAAACATTGAATCTACACTTATTAGAAGTTATGAATGAAGTTATGACAAAGAAGAGAATGCCCAAAACATGGTCAGAAGCATATATCACACTTGTACCGAAGGAGGACACAGACCCACAGCAAGTTAAAAACTACAGACCAATATCACTATTAAATTCAGATTATAAATTTTTTGCTTCAATTCTGGCAGAAAGACTGAAAAGATACTAAAACAATATTATTCACCTTGATCAAAATAGATTTGTGCTGAAGAGACAGATTAAAGATAATATGAGAATAATTTTAGATACACTGAAATACTATGAGGCACATCCTGAAAAACAAATGGCTCTGATGTTTTTAGATGCACAAAAAGCCTTTGATAATGTGAATTGGTGTTTTATGCTGTTACAATTGGACCAAATGGGCTTTAGTAAAAAATGTACTCAAGCCATAAAAATGATATATCATAAACAAACTGCAAAGGTTATGATAAATGGAGAGTTAACAGATTTTATAGATATAAGAAAAAGACCTAGACAAGGCTGTCCACTGTCGCCTGTGTTGTTTGTGTTAACACTGGAAGTGCTGAATAGGAACATCAGAGAAGAAAAAGAAATAAAAGGAATGAAAATTTAAAAAGAAGAGTATAAATTACAAGCTTTTGCAGATGATCTGGTATTTATATTAGAGGATCCATTGGACTCAGCACCTAAACTGATAGAAAAGATAGAAGAGTATGGGAAAGTAGCAGGTTTGAAAATAAATAAAGATAAAACAAAGATTTTAGCAAAGAACATGTTAGTAAGACGAAAGAAAGAATTGGAGGAAGTTTTGGGGATCTGGGTCACAAATAAGGTAAAGTATTTAGGGATACACATAACACCAAGATGGAGCACACTTAAGGAGGATAATTATCTTAAACCTAAACAACAGATTGTGACAGACTTGATAAAAGGGAAAATTTACAATTATCACTGATTGGGAGAATATCTACAATTAAGATGAATGTCTTGCCTAGAATCTTATACTTATTCCAGACAATTCCAATCAGATTAGGGAAAGAATTTTTTGACGATTTAAACAAAATAGTGCTAAAATACATTTGGCAGGGGAAGAAAGTGAGAATAAAACTTAAATTGTTACAAGATGCAAGAATAAGAGGAGGATTTGCTTTGCCCAATTGGGAATTATACCACCAAGCGACAAGTCTGATGTGGGTAAAGGAGTGGATAACACTAAGGAATACTAGACTTTTGAATTTAGAAGGATATGATTTGCTGTTAGGGTGGCATGCCTTCCTCTGGTATAAGAGAACTAAAATGCAGAGGTATTTTAGAAGACATTATATTCGAGAAGCATTGTTTCTAATCTGGGAGAAGATAAAAAAGCAATATTATTTAAAAATTTCATTATGGTTATCTATTATTGAAGTTTTTCCTATCCAATAATATTTAAAAAGGAACAAACTAGATATGGTGAGATATTGAATGAAAAGAGTGAACTTAAATCTATGCAAGCATTGGAAGAACAAGGTGTAAAAATCAATGGGTTTTCATATTTGCAAATACAATCTAGATTTGATAAAGATGTTAAAATAGAAGGTATCTGTTCTGTCCCTAATTTACATACTCGAAATCCCCGTGCTTTGATTGGCTAAAGCGCGGGGATTTCTAATTGGCCAGGCGAGCCGCGCCGATTGGCCCGTTGAAAGTCTCCCGTGATTGGCTCACTCCAAGAGCGGGAGACTTGAAACACTGCCATTGGCCGCGGCCGCCGCGGCGAAAAGGATAAAAGCCGCGGGCTTTTTCCTTTTCGCCGGTTCGGTTCTCAACTTTAAAACAAAGAGCTTTAAACTAAGTCACCGACTCCTGGCGTCTTTTGCGGACACGACACTGGCGACGAAGGTGGGATCCAGACCCTGAACCGAACCCCGTGTCCGACAAGAGCCAGACTTAGCACCGACATGGCGAAAATCGCACCGCCCGCCCCCTTCAACCTCGCCACCGAGGACTGGGAATCATTCTCAGACCGATTCCGCATGTACCTCGAGTGCACCGGAATGAAGGACGCCCCGGGCCTGCTAAAACGCGCCGTTTTCCTTACGCATTGCGGAACCGAAGTATTCCAGATGGCCAAAGCATTGGCCAAGCCGGCCGACGCAACCGCCATGGATTGGGACATCCTCGAACCTATCCTTCGGCGACATTACGCCCCCGAGGTCCCAATCCTGATCCGGCGCAACGAATTCTACCGGCGGGACCAGAAACCAGGCGAAAAACTGAGCGACTTCGTCGCCGAGCTGCGGCACCTGGGAGGACTCTGCGAATTTGACGGCCTGAATAGCCTTCTAAGAGACCGATTCGTACTCGGCCTATGGGACCCTGCACTCCAGAGCCGGCTTATGGCTAAGGGCGACATCAGCCTAGCAGACGCCCTCACCGCAGCCGCAGCCGCAGAAGCGACCCGCACTTCCGCTGACAGCATGCGAAAACCAGACACAAAGGGCGGAAACAACAACCCGGCGAGGTCGGCCGACCCAAAAAACGAAACGACCGCACACTACGGAGATTTCCATTCTACATCCAGCACGTCCGAAGACGAAGAAGACATACATCGAGTCCAGACGGGGCGCGGCGACCAACGGAACCGGAGAGGTCGTAGGTCGAGGACCAACTGTGCCGGCTGCGGCGGCGACCACCCCAGATCAGAATGCCAATTTTTTGACTCTATCTGTCGGCATTGTGATAAAAGGGGACACATCGCCCGGGTTTGCCGCCAAAAGAAGACTCGCAGTCCACCCAGATGGGACCAACACGATCGTAAGAGAGAAAGCCCACCACCCAGGACCAGAGATCGCCAATCAGACAGCCGGTGGGACCGAATCCAGCGACCATCGAGAGGCGGCGACAACCGGCGCAAGGAAGAAACCCACCAGACGGTAACCATCGGCCACGCCATCTCCGACGGCGCCAGAAAGGTACACGTAGAGGTCCATATCGAAGGACAACCATGCAAAATGGAGGTGGACTCCGGGTCCTACCTCTCCATGATTGCATGGCACGAGATAAAACGGTTAGTGCCCACCCTCCATAGGAGAAACATAAACGCCCAAAGACTTATTATAAAAGACTACCAGGGAAACCGCGTCCCGGTAGTGGGCACCAAGAACTTTAATGTGACATACAAGGGCCGCACCGAACAACTCCCACTCACAATCGTCGATCGCGACCGCCCAAGCCTGCTGGGCTTACAATGGTTCGCCCCGCTCGACATCGCCCTCACGGGAGTCAACCACGTCACCGACGACAGCTGGGAACAGCGGCTAGCCCAGGAGTTCCGGGAGGTCTTCGACGGAAGCCTGGGCAAGTACCAGGGGCCCCTTATCTCTTTTGATCTAGACCCTAGCGTCCCCCCCAAGCGACTAAAACCTAGGCGGGTACCATTCGCCCTAAAACCTAGGATTGACGAGCAGATTGACAAGCTCGTCAAACAGGGGGTGTTACAACCTATAGACCATGCCAGATGGGAGACCCCAATTGTGACCCCGGTCAAGCCAGACGGGTCAGTGAGAATTTGTGGGGACTATAAGGCCACCCTAAATGGCGCGCTGCAACAAAGCGCTTACCCCGTCCCAATCGTGCAACACCTACTGCACTCACTGGGAGGGGGCAGGGTCTTTGCCAAGCTCGATCTCGCCCAGGCATACCAACAGTTGCCGGTCGACGAAAAAACAGCAGAAGCCCAGACCATCGTTACACATCGGGGGGCTTTCAAGTGCAACCGACTCCAATTCGGAGTCAGCGTGGCACCAGGCATCTTTCAGAGCCTGATGGAATGTTTGCTGCAGGGCATCAAGGGGGTGGTGCCCTATTTCGATGACGTATTAGTAGCGGCGCCAAATGAAGCCGAATTAGAAAACCGACTCAGAGAGGTCTTAACCAAATTTAAAGAAACGGGACTTAAAGTAAAAAGGGAGAAATGCCAACTGTGCACGGAGCGAGTGGAATTCTTGGGCTACCTTCTAGACCGGCACGGCATTCACCCCACAAGTAAAAAAGTAAAAGCTATCAAAGAAGCCCCCACCCCTAGGTCTAAGACGGAACTACAGGCTTTCTTGGGGTTGCTGAACTTTTATAATGTTTTCCTACCCCAAAAGGCAACGGCAGCGGAGCAGGACCCTAACCAAGCCAGAGCGGAACTATAGCCAGCTGGACAAAGAAGCCTTGGCTATAGTTGCCACCGTTAAGCGGTTCCACGAATACCTTTATGGCCGCCCTTTTACCATTGTGACAGACCATAAGCCGTTGCTGGGCATCCTTGCAGGAAATCGAGCCACCCCGAACATTCTGTCTCCCCGGATGACAAGGTGGTCCGAGTTCCTGGCAGCCTACAGCTACGAACTAATACACAAGCCGGGTAAGAAGATTTCGCACGCGGACGCTTTAAGCCGCTCACCGTTACCAGACTCCGACCCTGACCCAGCACCAACGACAAACACCCTGAACATCGAAAACCTGCCCAACCTGCCCATAACCGCATCGGACATTGCCTGGGAGACTATTAAAGACAGGCGTCTGGCGCGGGTTTTGCATTGGGTGGAAAAAGGTTGGCCAGAAAGGGACAATGACGAATCCATTAAGACATTTAAAAACCGCCAAACCGAACTCTCGCTACTTAAGGGGTGTATCTTATGGGGTGACAGGGTGGTCATCCTGGACAGGCTGCAAAGGAGGGTCTTAGAATTGTTGCATGAGGGGCATCCTGGCATCGTCAGAACTAAAGCCCTGGCCAGAAGTTACGCTTGGTGGCCAGGGATGGACAAACAAATAGAGGCCTGGGTAGCTAGGTGCCAGCGATGCCAGGAGACTAGACCCAGCCCACCCGCAGCACCCATCCTAGAGTGGGAAACACCGAGGGGGCCCTGGTCCAGAATCCATTTGGACTTTGCCGGTCCCACAAATGGGCATACCTTTCTAATAACAGTTGACACTTACTCCAACTGGTTGGAGGTAAGCGACATGAAATCTACCACCACGGATGCCGTAATCAAAGAACTTTGCAAACTCTTTGCAACACACGGCCTCCCAGACGTCGTCGTTTCCGACAACGGGCCCCAGTTTACTTCCCTCGACTTCGAGAGATTCCTGGCGGAGAGGGGCATCCGCCACGCATTAACAGCACCGGCGCATCCGGCGGCGAACGGTAGGGCGGAACGGATGGTTCAATTTACCAAAAAAACCATCCGGAAAATGGACCACGGGGAGATCCAAGACAAAATTAACAGACTCCTCTTTATACAACACATCACCCCGAACACCACTACCAACAAAAGCCCAGCCGAGTTACTAATGGGTAGGAAGCTGAGGTCCCCACTCGACAGGTTACACCCAACATATAACCCGGAGCGGCCCCCAGACTCAAGTTCAAAATACCGAACATTCGCACCCGGAGACCTCGTGTATGCGAAAAACCTGACGGGGGACCCTCTATGGATCCCAGCCGTCATCACCCAAATCACAGGCCCGCGCTCATACCGGCTCCAAACCACAGATGGGTGAGCCTGGAAACGACACATTGACCAACTCAGGTCACGGTCGGCAACAGAATCCACTCCCCAAGAAACGAACCAAGGGGGGAGGGAATACCCGAATAAACAAACGCAAGAAAAAATAAACCAGCAGTACTTACCGGAACGCAGCCATCGCGATCCCCCACCGGAGAAGAAACACCAAGCCAGCTCAACCGACTCGGAAAGACCAAGCGGGAGCGGCGAGACCCGTAGTTCAACCAACCCGGAAGGCCCAGGTGGGAGCCACGGAGAAAGAACCGGCCCGATCATCCAACCGGTTCGCACAGAAGAGGGAGCGGCCAAAAACTCGACCGCTCCGGTCAAAATCCAGCTTGCAACTGAGTTGCGCAGGTCAAGTAGGACTAGACGGAGCCCCGCCTACCTACGTGACTACGCAACGTAAAGACTGTACCAAGAGGGGAGGGGTGTTCTGTCCCTAATTTACATACTCGAAATCCCCGCGCTTTGATTGGCTAAAGCGCGGGGATTTTTAATTGGCCAGGCGAGCCGCGCCGATTGGCCCGTTGAAAGTCTCCCGTGATTGACTCACTCCAAGAGCGGGAGACTTGAAACGCTGCCATTGGCCGCGGCCGCCGCGGCGAAAAGGATAAAAGCCGCGGGCTTTTTCCTTTTCGCCGGTTCGGTTCTCAACTTTAAAATAAAGAGCTTTAAACTAAGTCACCGACTCCTGGCGTCTTTTGCGGACACGACAGTATCTAGGATAAGTTGACTGATTTAGATAAAATTTTGACAGGTACTGATGGAAAAAGTAATCAAAAAACTTTATGGACATTTGCTAGAGTTTAAATTAGAGGAAGAACAAGTAAAAGAAACAATGATTGTGTGGGGGGAAAATTTGGATATGGGATTGAGTTAGATAAATGGCAAAAAATTGTGGTCTCAAAATTATAAAATGACAATGTCAACTGCATATAAGGAAAATTTTGTGCAAGATGTTTTACAGGTGGCACTTACCTATGACGAGAATTGAGAGGATGTTCAAGAATAAATCAGATAAATGTTCCTCTTTTTTTTTTTCACTCATTAGAGAATTTTGTATCAATTGACAAAAAGTTTTCAGTATTGCAGCTAAGGACTTCAGCTAAGGATCAATGATTTAGTGATGATTTGAGTTTGGTTCCCCTATAGCAGAATAGCAATAGCAATAGCACTTTGATTTATATACCACTTCACAATGTTTTTACAGCCGTCTCTCAGTGGATTATAAATGTCAGCCAATTGCCCCCAACAATCTGGGTCTTCATTTTACCTACCTTGGAAGGATGGAAGGCTGAGTCAGCCTTGACTGGTGACATTCGAACTGCCAAATTGGAGGCAGCTTGCAGTCAGCAGAAGTACTGCATTCTAACCACTGCTCTTCCAGTGAACCTAGTCTTTGCTACCAGGGAATCAATATTCCACTTGTTCAAGTATTATCTTTTAGGTAAAGTATTCAGCACAAATATACTATCCCCCCACCCCCCGTATCTTCCTACTTTACGACTGTGATTTTCTTACTGGTTTTGTCACCCATCTCTTCACATTTCATTTGCAAAAGATTGAGATACTGAACTGCTTTTGAAAAACTGAAATAATTTCAGTTTTTATACCCCAAATTTGCATTCAGAAAAATTGTTGTTTACTAATGCAAAACCAAACAATATATTGCTTTTGGGCTTCTCTGTTCAGATTCACTTCCATTGCCAAAAAAAAAAAAAATACTCAAAAAGAGGAGTCCTTGACAGTTGGCATATAGATACAAAGTGGTCAGCTTTAAGTATCAAAGTGGCATAACCTATCCAATCATTTCTTGTATGTCATTATTCTTGACCGTTGTCAGGTTGATCTCTTTTCTGGGAGGTGTTTCATTTCTGAACTTCTACAACCCTGTCACTTCCTCACTATTTTCCCCTTCCAGGTGCATCTCTCAGAGGACTTGTTCTGCCTCTTGTTTTTGCTAGTCAAGTTGGATTATTTTCATGTCATTCATGGCCTCAGATTCTAGTGTGTAGAGAACCAGGTGCCCCTTTCTTATATGCAACAGGAGGATTTTTGGTCCTTTTTTCCCTTCTTTATTCATTTTAAGGAAGAGCAATACATAACTTTTTAACCTTTTTTTTTTACTCTATTTTAACACTGGTAATAATATTTAGGATTCATCCCAATGTTTTCTTGAATGCATGGATCAATGTTGATGTCATGCATTAATGATTCCTAGGCAAATTACTGATCTGCATTAAAACAACAATGAATTTCTGCTAGCCAGTATCCATATAATTCTGATCTTACATTCCTTTTGTGTTTGTGTAATATCTCATCTCTTATGAAGTTCTGTGAAAGACACCAAATCTATAAAAGACCCACAAAAAATTACAACTTGGGTGACAATTTTTCCAATGTCATTTTAAATGGAAAGGGATATAATAAATACAGTATAACAGGTTCGATTTTGTTGTGATGACATTTGCAGGCTCCCATTTTTCAATTTGTTTTTGGCTGATGAATTTAGAAGACCTTATATATAAGGTTGGAACTAAATCTGATGTCCTAAACAGGCACTTTTCCCTGCTTGCAAAAATAATAGCTTTGTTCTCACAGAAAATACAGGCAGGGAACAAAGGTTAAACAAATGAACCACATGGAACTTTCCGTGTTTATGTCAAAAAACACAACTTGGGTCAGGTGAGAGAGATGGGGAAAAGAAGCACAGTTCATAGAGACGCTGCCTTACTGAACTGACTATAACCATGGAATGGAAATTCCTATTACAGCTTTCAAGATTCTATATTAAAGAATTAATACAGAACATATTAAAGAAATTTCTTAAGTTTTCACTTCCATTGTCTTTTTTCCTATGCTAACTACACGTTCAATGTATGAAATCCAAAACAAGACAATAATTACCTCTACCCATTCATTTAAATTTAATATCTTGACAAATTCAGAAATCTATATTTAAATACACCAAAATAATGCACCTTTTCTGACAAGGTACATGAGCAAAGATTGTTTTAGAGAAGAAAGGAAAGTGATAAAAGAGGAAAACTGATACAAGAGGAAAAGAGGTGTGCGTGTATGTGTGTGTGTGTGTGTGTGTGTGTGTGTGAGAGAGAGAGATGTGATGAAGAAGATGATGATGATGGGAAGAAGTGAGAGATGAAAACTTCTTGCATTCCTCATTTTCTAAACAAAATCAAACAACTACTTCACATAAACTGGACCAAATTGGACAGGCAGTCCTGAACTTACATCCACAATTATGACCAGAATTTCCATTGCTAAGCTAGGTTACTGTTAAGTGAGACATGCTCAATTTTATTTTCTTGTTTGGCATGGTTGTTAAGCAAATCATTGCAGTTATTCAGTGAATCATATGGTCGTTAAGCAAATTCAACTTTTCCCATTGATGTTGCTGGTCAGAAGGGGAGATGGCAAATGGCAATCACACAACCCTGGGATGCTGCAACCATCATAAATACATTCTGGTTACCAAGCACCCAAATTTTGATCACATGACCATGGGGATGCTGAAAAGGGATTAGACAAGGTGTAAGTCACTTTTTCCAGTGCCATTGTAACTTTGAATGGTTGCTACATGAATGATTGCTGCCTGTATTGCTGAATTGGTATTGTTGTGGGACATAAACAATGATCAAAGATCCCAATTAATAATATAAAGGTTTAAAATAAAATTCTTTCCATAATATAAACAAACAATTAAATAACTAATATTTCCAACAACCTTACTTGGTCGGTCCACACTATGGCCACTGCAAAGAAGGTCCAACTGCGCCTGCATTTTCTGAGGCTGCTGAAAAAGAGTGGTCTGGGTGAGAAGTGGCTGGTTACTTTTTACCGTTCTACCATCGAGAGCATTTTGGCATACTCTCTAGTGGTGTGGTACGCTGGATGCTCTGTGGTGGATAAGAAGTTGCTCCAGAGAGTTATAAATACAAAAAATCATTGGTTGTTCTCTTTCTTCTTTGGAAGAGATTGCGAAGACAGACTCCTCTCTAGAGCACTAAAAATCTCCACAGACTGTTCTCATCCTGGTCATTCATATTTCGAACTGTTACCATCAGGGAAACGTTATAGGTGTCTTAAAATGAGGACTAATAGATGAGAAACAGTTTCTTTTCCAAGGCAATAATTGTCTTGAATCAAACAGTGCATTTGTACAGTCCTATATATATAGTGGCATTTTTAAACTATTTAACTTACTAAATGTTTTAGATAGGTTTTAGACTAGGTGATGATGATGATGATGATGATGATGATGATGATGATGATGATGATGATGTAGTACTCTGTAGTGTGATTGTGATCTGGTGTTTGGGGCATTGTGCTGGAGTAGCTTTCAAATTTCATTGTATTCATGGAATGCAATGACAATAAAGGTATTCTATTTCTATTTCTAAACAAATAAATAAAACACGGAGGAAGCTTGCAGAGTTACTCTATGACATGGTATTTCATTCTTACAGTGGTCTTATGATAGTCTTCAAGAACATCCAGTCTTGTTCTCATATACCTAGCAACTCAAGGGAAAATAAAAAATCAGCTTCAGCTCAGAGCCAGAAACATATCTGTAATATCTGGAAGAGGCCAGATAAACTGGGTGAGGAAGATAGACTGAAGGAAAAGAATGGGATATCATCAACTTTGTCCAACCCGCTCTTTAGGACTTATTGGAATAAGTAGAATCTCCAGTTAGTGTGGAGGGAGGAGTCAAGAGGGGACCAAGTTTGCAAAGTAAGCAACAAAGGCTGGGCCATCCCTAGAATCCTTGACTTCTTATCTTGTCCTTCCCAAGGGAACGCAGTCAATTTGGCGAAATTCTTGTAACATCGTTGATTAGTGATAACACTTTTTTGGGATACTCTTTGTGAGTGATTCTGGTTGTTTTCACCTGACAGTTGCAACCCTGACATTTCCAGAAAATATAAACTGAGGTAGATGGGACAAACATGAAATGTTTTCTCATTATTGCATTACTTTTTATCTTAGAAGTAAGTTTGACTTGATTACTTTTATCTTAGAAGCAAGTTTCACTTGTTTTTGATACGTGGTTTTTGCCTTCCAGAGGAAAGTCTTCTCAAGTCCCCAAAATGAATGATTGTAAGTCACTCTGATATGTTTTAAATAATTGTTGACTTTTCCACATGATGTCCTTTTTTCCCCTATCCAATCCTTGGCCTCTTTCTGAATAATTCTATAGGACTTTTTGTTTAATTAACTGAGTAATGCTAACTAAACAATTAACATATTCTGTTAAGTTATTTATTTTTCTGAACTGCCCATCTCCCTCAAGGTGAGCATATGAGAATTGCAATAATATTAAATGTTATGCCTCACTTGTATCCACAGGTGAGCAATCACAATTCTGAAGTTCCAAAAATATAAGCAACCAAAAACAAACCCCAAACAAGATAACTGCTAAAGTTTTTCCAGTCCTCAGGAGTAATTCCGTTATCTGTTTGGCAAACCTGAAGTGCCTATAAATCACAATGCCTCAGAGAATCTTCACAAGACTTTCGCTCTAACAAGACACTTTGCTTCTGGCAAATTTCTCAAGCCAATCCATTTCCTTTTATCCCCTAAGGGGGCGTGTTAGTCTCATTAATTTATCATTGGCTCGACACCTCTTTCCCAATTGAGATTGACGTCTCAATTTCCATCTATTTCTCACATCAAGCCAAGATCCCTCAAAGTTTTCCTCCTCTCCTGAAACCTCTCCCATGTTTTCCTGAATATCTGCCACCAGATGCCACGTAATCCGAGATGGAAACTCAGGGGAGGTAGAAGGCTCTAACAGGTCCTCTTCATTTGAGCTCACATCTGCCAACGGAACAGATTCAAATCCCGGAGTCACAACAATTTAATATTAATTGTTATTAATAATGCAAGAATACATAAAACTCCTTAAAATAAGCAACACCCATTGTCTTAATGGTTCCTCTGCATTTAAGTGGAAGGGTTTGTACACTCAGTAATACAGTGGAAATTGTTACTGCTTTAACTTCACTGGTTTTGGTTCAATCATTGCCTATAAAGCTTTTTCCATGGACAGATAATGTAGCTCATTACTACCTGCAATGAGAGAGAGAGAGAGAAAGAGAAGAGAAAAGAAAAAGAAAAGCTGCCTCTGTTTATATTTCATCTAAGAATTAAGGATTTTGTTTATTTCACAAAATTTATATGCCAACCAAATCATAGACTCTGGCTTGCATCACACAGCTGGCAATTTAAGTTATATGAACCTTTTTTGCTGCAAAATACTAAATATTTCATAGGTTCGTAGCATTTTATCTGGCAGATAATTTTCATACTATGCTAGGACAGAAGAAAGATACATGCTTCAGGGAAAGGGAAATGCAAGGGAAATTTATTTATTTATGTAACTCCTCAGGAAAACGTAAGAGGGTTTTTTTTTTTTTTTTTTGCTTTGAATTCACACAATTTAAATACACCACACTGTGGAGTTTCAGTCTATAATGTGGGAAGTGGGCTTGGCCTGACTGTACATAAGATTGCATAATACTTCAGCTTCAACCATAACAACACAAGAGCAAACAATAGATACAAACTCAAGGTTAATCACACCAAACTTGATTGTAGGAAATACAACTTCAGCAACAGAGTGATCAATGTCTGGAATACTCTACTTGACCCCAAAAAGTTTAACCTTAGGCTGTCTACTATTGACCTCACCCCTTTCCTAAGAAATCTGTAGGGGGCGTGTATAAGCGCACCAATGTGCCTACCGTCCCTGTCCTATTGTTTCTTTTATTTTTATTTTTTATTTTTCTTATATGTATCTATGTATTCATAACTATGTTTTTACTTATACCTATTATCTTGTAAGCAATTGGCATAAATAAATAAATAAACAAACAAACTTGCAATGTACCAATGTAGCCCCACAACGATGTAAGTCAGGGACATTACCTGAAGTTTAATAGTCCTCCCTGGACTATAAAATAGGAGGGTTGTCAAATCCTTGGCAGGAGACAGTAAATGGCTGCTGGACTCCTTCTGTCTAGATAGGATAAAATGCTTTAGACCTATAGTAGTGACAAGCTTAATGAAGTGGTCTGTAGTCCACAAAAGTTCATCCTGCAAAAAAAAAAAAGGGGGGGGGAGGTTCCTGTAAAATGCCACAAATATCTGGGTTGGTGTGGGTGCATCTGATTAATTAACAACCTTCCTGGAACCTTTTCCTTCCATTGTTTAATGAAAGGCCTGCTGCATCTTGATGCTAACCAATGCATGGGTTATTTTAGATGATGTAAATTACCTAAAAGTAGTACTTCAAACTTCTTGTCAGTCTGAGGAGGCCCGAGAGATACTACCTACAGAGGAATTAGCTCATATGTTCTGTTGGCAGATATTCTTTGGAATACTTTGATCTATCAGCCTTTGTTGAATTAGTAAAGACAGCGATATAAAAACTTATATTTCAGTTAGTTCTATATACAAATAGTCCTCAAGTACTGACTGCTTCAAAGTTGGCTTCCAAGTCAATGGGGAAGCCAATGGGAGATCACATTCATGTGACATTGCAATTAATGTTTTGCAGTGTTTGCTTAATGACCACTGTAGAACAGACATCATAAGTCCAGCATGGTCATGTGACATTTCACGTAACAATCACATGCCTTAACAACTAAGTTGATGATCCCCACTGTGGTCAGTAAATAAGAAATGCCTGTACCATTGTTGGATTTTGGAAAGCGGTCCCTGAATTTTAATGAAAAATTGATCCAATTACTGAAATAGTGGCCACAAAATGATCACTTGCTACCCAGTCCTTTGAGTCACAATCACAATCATCCTGAAACTCTCTTCCATAAGTATACTGAGGTCTTATGACTGAGCATTAGAAGACATTTATTATAGTGACATTCATGCCCTAAAATTCTCTTTCCGTGGAAATCTATCATATCCCTTTCCCAAATAAAGAAGAGGTTGTTGCTCAGGGCATTTGCTCGAATATCCATGGCAACAATTCTCATGATTCTTTGGATATCTGTTTCTGTTGTTGCCTTCTCTATTTTCATTTTAATGACAGTAGCATTGTTTGTACATAATTATTTGTAGTTTTTTTCTTTGTCACAAATTGGATTTCTTTTCTCATGTAGCTTTGCTCCCAGTTAAGATGGTCATGCTGACTGGTGGAATTCATAGTTCAGTATCTTTGGAAGAGATTGGGTTAAATTCCATGACAATTTAGTTGAGAGTATGTTTGCCAAGTGACAGGGCAGCAATCAGGTACCCAGGCAATTGGTTCTTTCAGAACCAGAAGTATCAGTCACCAGTAAATAAAGGGATTTTAAGCTCTATTACTAGCTCAGGCAACCACAGTTCAAAGTATACATGCCAAGCAAGTCCCTTACAAATCTCTTACAAGTGGCCAGAAGCTCCTTAATAATGACAGCAGAGATATCCCAAGGGTAGCTACTTTCCACAATATCTAGTGTTGGGTTCTGTGCAGAAGCTCCCAGCAAACAGCAATAATCCACAGTTTTATCAAAATGACTTCACAGCCATGCAAGACCTGACCTTGACTGGGTGGATCAAAAATCTAGGACTTTCATAGTTTGCAGATAGATAAATATTGTGCCCACCCCTATCACCTTTATTTAGTAAACAAACAAAAGAACTCATTCTGAGCAGGTTAACTCGGAATGAACTTTAAACTTCTAGTTCTTTCTTAATATGAAGAAGAAATCAAATCATGTTACTAAACTCTTCCAAATAATAATGGTCTTTCACATTACCTCTACAGGGTAAATCCATTTAACTAAATAGGATGAACTTCTGATTAAACCTACACATATTTGCACTGTAAATTTTTTAAAAAGAGTTGTTTCTGTTCCAAAGCGGTCTACTTACATGACTGAGTTTGGGTCCATTTCAATAGTTTCGTTGCATAAAACTAAGCTTGATTTTAAAGAATTTCCCTTTCCCTTTTATGTTCCCCCTTTTCATCTCATGAAGAATATAACTCTTTATCAAAATACAGGTGAAACTCAAAAAATTAGAATATCATGCAAAAGTTCATTTATTTCAGTAATGCAACTTAAAATGTGAAACTAATGCATGAGATAGACTCATTACATGCAAAGCAAGATAGTTCAAGCTGTGATTTGTCATAATTGAAATGATTATGGCTTACAGCTCATGAAAACCCCAAATCCTCAATCTCAGAAAATTAGAATATTACATGCAATCAATAAAACAAGGATTGTACATAGAGCAATATCAGACCTCTGAAAAGTATAAGCATGCATATGTACTCGGTACTTGGTTTGAGCACCTTTTGCAGCAATTACTGCCTCAATGCAGCGTGGCATGGAAGCTATCAGTCTGTGGCACTGCTGAGGTTGTGGAAGACCAGGATGCTTCAATAGCAGCCTTCAGCTCTTCTGCGTTGTTCGGTCTCATGTCTCTCATCTTTCTCTTGGCAATGCCCCATTGATTCTCTATGGGGTTCATGTCAGGCAAGTTTGCTGGCCAATCAAGCACAATAATCCTACGGTCATTGAACCAGGTTTTGGTGCTTTTGGCAGTGTGAGCAAGTGCAAGTCCTGCTGGAAAACGAAGTCAGCATCCCCATAAAGCTCGTCTGTGGAAGGAAGCATGAAGTGCTCCAAAATCTTCTGGTAGACAGCTGCGTTGACCCTGGACTTAATGAAGCACAGTGGACCAACACCAGCAGATGGCATGGTTCCCCAAATCAACACAGACTGTGGAAACTTCACACTGGACTTCAAGCATCTTGTAGTATGTGCCTCTCCATTCTTCCTCCAGGCTCTGGGTCCTTGGTTTCCAAATGAGATGCAAAAGTTGCTCTCATCAGAAAAGAGGACTTTGGACCACTGAGCAACAGACCAGTTCTGTTTTTCTTTAGCCCAGGTAAGACACTTCTGATGTTGTTTGTTGTTCAGGAGAGGCTTGACAAGACGAATACAACATTTGAAGCCCAGGTCCAGGATCTGTCTGTTTGTGGTGGCTCTTGATGCACTGACTCCAGCCTCAGTCCACTCCTTGTGAAAGTCCCCAACACTTTTGAATGGCCTTTTCCTGACAATCCTCTCCAGGCTGCGGTCATCACTGTTGCTTGTGCACCTTTTTCTTCCACAGTTTCCCCTTCCACATAACCTTCTATTAATGTGCTTTGATACAGTACTTTGGGAACATCCAATTTCTTTTGCAATTACCTTTTGAGGCTTTCTCTCCTTATGGAAGGTGTCAATGATGGTTTTCTGCACAACAGTCAGGTCAGCAGTCTTTCCCATGATTGTGATTCCTACTGAACCAGACTGAGAGACCATTTAAAGGCTCAGGAACCCTTTGCAGATCTTATGGCTGAATTAGCTGCTTAGAGTGGGACACTTTGAGCCTAGAATATTGAACCTTTTCACAATATTCTAATTTTCTGAGATTGTGGATTTGGGGTTTTCATGAACTGTAAGGCATAATCATCTCAATTATGACAAATCATGGCTTGAACTATCTTGCTTTGCATATAATGAGTCTATCTCATATATTAGGTTCACCTTTTAAGTTGCATTACTGAAATAAATGAACTTTTGCACGATATTCTAATTTTTCAGATCTAAGAGATACTGCAGAGACTTCTAGAATTAAGATAATGTTAAGCTTAATTGTGAACCAGACATTACTACGGACCAGGGGTGTCAAACTCAAGGCTGTGTGGGGTGCTTAGATCTGGCCCACGGGATCACCATGGAAACAGTGAAGGACTGGCCCATGGTTTCTTTGCCAATGAAAACAGAGCTTGGGAGGGCCACATGCAGCCCTTCTGAGATCCATTTTCACTGGCAGGAGATTGCAGGAGGTCATTGCAGCTGGAAATGGAGCTCAGTTGCCCGTTTCATTAGCAGAATGTTCAGGCCACCACAGGCTCCCCAACACAAGTGATGTCAAGCTGGCCATGCCCCCCCCGAAAGGTCAAACACAACCCTGATACTGCCTACAGTGAAAATGAGTTTGATAGCCCTGCTATAGAAGAAAGCACTATGTGCATATCCACAAGCATATATAGAGACCGCATGTATCAGTGAGATAACAATCACCACATATTTTTACTGCGGTTAATTTAATGTTGATACCTACTTCTACTTACAGTTGACTTCCAATCGCTCCATGTAGCATCTGAGATATTTTGCCAAATTTGCCTTGCCCTGGCCTATAAATAAAAAAGGCTACACAAAAGCCAATATGGTGCAACTGGATAATATTTTTAAGTGAGTTTGCAGATAGTACTGGCATTGAATATTCAAGTGTATTTCAGGACATATTTGGGATACAGATCATTATGATGGTTACATATAGAATCTTGACCCAATATGTGGGGGTAGGGCCCACCGATCACATGTATATTAGAAATGTGTAATCAGTTTGAATTCTTGTGAATCACTGCTTCCTCTTATGGAAGCCCTACTATGAAAAGCAATAAATGCATTCAAAAATGCTGCACACAAGAATCTATTTTTAAACTTTGCTAGTACAGTGTAGTGAAATCCAGATGGCATCATGACCCTTAAATCTGATAAAACCAGCAGTTGGAAAAGGGGGAAATCAATTCTGCATTTCCCAACTAATCTAGCAAAAGCATTTGTAACCCTAGTGCCTACGCATGAGAAAAATCAATGGTCAGAAAGCAACTCCTAGCCTAATGATTCTCAGTTCCCTCTTGTTTATGCTTCACACCTTAAACTCTGATCTAATACCAAACTGAAATAACCAAAATTAATATAAAATGAACCAGGATTGATCTTTCTTCTAATATCATAACAACACACACACACACACACACACACACACATATTTTAAGAAGATGGATTTAATTTAAAGTTCCAAACTTCTTTTGTGCTCTCCAAATATTATATGTTCAGCCCCTGGGTTCCTCAAATTTGGGGCCATTAAGTTGCTGTTGACAATATGGAAAAAACTTTAATTTCTGAATAATAACCAGGCTAAGTGCAATTAATTATGTGTAATTGATGTAACCACTGGACTCAAAATTCTGCACGCTTTTTCATCTTGACTTTGTTTTTGAAATGTAGCCTCACTGCAGCATGTGATTTAAAGGCAGCATACAGCTTATGGTCCTAAAACATAGTGTTTCCATTCTTCTTCTTTTTTTTGTAAATTTTATTTGAGTTTTCACAAAAAGAAAAGGAATACAAATAAAACATCTTTTTTGAAAGCAGCATAATCTCTGGTTACATTTTTCGTACAGATGCTCATTTTTATATTCTATTCCATATCTTATTACTATTTTACATTTTCTACATAGCTTCTCCCCTCTTTTGGATTTTTGGTTATTATATTTGAATGACTAAAATCAATCGGGTGGTTGTTTAGAAATGTATACAATGGCATCACTTCTGGATGAATTGAAAATGGAACTTAAAAAATACAAAGAAGATGCACAATTAATTTTCTCAATTTTATTTTATTTATTTCATCTCAATTCAGATCATTATATTTATATTTTTTGTCTGTCCTGTTTCAATTGTCTATTATCTTTTCTCAATAAACAAAATTTATCCTGTAGTTACTGATTGGAGTATGATGCCTTTATATCTTTCCCCTAAAGTTGTAACACTCAATATAATACATAACTTCCATTCGGATTCTGCTTGGTACATTCTTAAACTACACACTGTATTCTTGAAAAAAAAAAAGAAAAAAATTATAAATGTATATAATTAAAACAACATTCCATTCCAATTCAATTCTGTCATTAATATTAATATTCATTAAAGTCTTAAAAAATTTTCATGTTGCTTTTCAATTAAATATCATACTTCTATGGGAACAATTATAAACTTTCCATAGTTAATTCCCCCCCTTCACTTATATTTTATAAAACATTGACTAATTAAAATGTTTCTGTTCCTTCCTAATTTAATTTTCTCATTTATTTTATTCACAAACATTTCACTAAATTACACTATTTTATCCCTCATTCTAATCTTATGTTGTTTCCAATTTTTTAAAGTTATTACTATTACAAATATAACAATACAATCTTATGTACATTTACAGAATCCCTTTTTCAGTTAGATTTTCACCCATTATCTCTAAATAGGTCCTGTTTCTTTATATCTTGCTCTGGACCTTTGTAACTTCTTTTCCTTTCCTTCTTCCTGCTCTTCTTCTCTCTTCCCTTTTTACCCCTTTGCCTCTCTCCCTCTATTTCCCTCTTCTGTATTCCCCTTTTCTGTTGCTTTCCAGTATTATACTTATTTTTCGAATTATTTTTCTTTTCTTTGGTTGTTTTTTTAAGTCTTAAATTCTCCATTCTCTTCCCCCCCTTTCCTTTTTCTTCCCCACATAGAGTTACTTGTTCATTAAAGATGGCTTCTTCTTTGTGCCAGTCTTCTTGTTTTGCAGTCTTTTCTTGTTGTTTCTCATAGTTCCAGATCTCCATTTCTAAGAATTGAAAAATGGAGCCAAAAGAACCCTTCCCTTCTTGTGCATCTTCTTTGTATTTTTTAAGTTCCATTTTCAATTCATCCAGAAGTGATGCCATTGTATACATTTTTAAACAACCACCCGATTGATTTTAGTCATTCAAATATAATAACCAAAAATCCAAAAGTCACCAAATAATCCAAATACACGCAAGCTGTTTCTTTTTTGCTCTTTTTTGCTCTTTTTTTTTTTTTCACTTTCTCTTCCTGGAGTTACTATTTAGTTGCAAAGTTTCAGTTAAAATGTATCTTTTAGAAATCTTATTGAAGTTTTACTTTAGATTCTTTTAAAATCCAGGCAGTCTCCTCCCTCTTCCAGATCCTGCCCTTATTCTTTTTCTCTCCCTTCCTGCTTATAGAAGAAAAAGTTTTTAATGCCCAGAAATCTTTATTGTCCCTTTGGCATTTTGTTTTATTTTCAGCTTAATTGCCTATTGATTCCAAAGCGGATTTTTCTGATTTCTTATTTAAGTCTCTTAGTTGTCAATATAGGGAAGGAGAGAGGAAAAAAAAAAAAAGCCAAACCTTTCCCTTTTCACTTTCTTTCACAGCTTCCAAATCTTCTTTGGGAGCGATGTTATTTTTGTAAAATTTAAATTCCAGGGTACCTTAGTTGTTGCTTTTTTAACTTAACCCAGTCAGCCAAAACTTTCACTTCTTATCTTCCTCCTGCGCATTCTTTTCCAGTTGAGTTCTTCTTTGAGGTGGCCATTTCTGACCACCGCTCCTACTGCCTTCATCTGAGGAGGAGAGATGTGGCTCTCCTCGACCCTGTTGGTGGTCTCCTCCCTTTTCACCACCTCTACGGGGTGGCTTAGCCCCAAACCAGCCAGCTTGGGGTGCTCCAGAGGCGAGCCCAGACAGAAACTACACATGATCGCGGATTCCTGTCTGTCACCAAAGCCCTTCAAACCGGAAGTCCAGTGTTTCCATTCTTTTTGATCCATGAATTAAAAATGTTTTTAAATGACTTAATGTATACTGTATACATTACCTATGGTGCCTTTTACAATGATTTTTAAACATAAGAGAGTCCTCAATTTGGCGAGAGAAATTTTATCATTATGCTTGTGGAACAGCAACTGAAGTTGGAATCATTTCACAGAATATTTAGCCAACTTTAATTATACTGAGAAAAAGATTGCATTCCACTAAACTGACATTTAGAAGCATAAGTGCCCTATTCCTGACATTTCTCATTAAAGATAATCCTTTCTTACCAGCAACTGGGACCAGCAACTTCATTGCTAAGCTCTGCAGTTGCTAAACTATCACATGGCCATGCCAAACTTGTATCTGCTGCTTCTGCTTCTGTCCTGAAGTAAATCATATTGTTGGTAAACAAGATGTCACATAATCGTGGCTTGCAATTTTATTTCTGCATTGTCCATTTTGTTGGAAGCCAATTGTGAAGAACAGAAATGGTAAACATATGACTGTGGGATGTTGTGATGGTTGGAAATGAGAGGATTAGTTGCAAAGCTGAATTTTCAGCAGTCTTTAGAGTCCTTAGGGAGTCTCCTTAGGCAGAAAGCCAGCAGGGTGACCTCAGCCAATCATTGTCTCTCAGCTGTAGGAAGGAGACAATGGCAAATCTCTTCTGAAAAACCTTGCTAAAAAAACAGCAGGGACTTTCCAGGCAGACTCTGAGAATCAGATATCAACTGAATGAAAGATTAAAAAAAATGTAAATGGTCACAAAATAAGGCAGTCAATGGATGAGGACTACCTGTACGTGTTTATATTACTGCAATGTTTTATTACTATTCTGAATTTTAAATCATATTGTTCTCTGTAAGGGAAACCACACTTTAAAATTCACAAGATTGTTTTTTTTTTTTTTCTGGTTTATCTAATGTGCCTGAACAATGTAAGTAAGCAAACAGCTGAATTTGGTAAGCTACTTACAAACCAGAGGTGGTATTCAACAGGTTCTGACCCATTCTGGAGAACCAGTAGTGGAAATTTTGAGTAGTTCGGAGAACTGGCAAATACAACCTCCGACTGGCCCCGTCCTCATCTATTCTGTGCCTCCGGAGTCCCAGCTGACTGGCTGGCTCTTCTTTTGTTGCCCTGCACAGGAGAACAGAGCTGGAAAACCGGTTAGTGAGGTGGGGAGGGAATGGGATTTTGCAGTAACCTTCCCCTGGAATGGGGTGGGAATGGAGATTTTACAGTATCCTTCCTCTGCCATGCCCACCACACCATGCCCACCAAGCCACCCCCAAAGAACTGGTAGTAATTTTTTTTGAATCTGTTACAAACTCTACCTATACTCTATGTAGTGCTTTCCAGCTGTTTTGGACAAACTGCCTTTGGCCCCAGCTAGTAGAAGAATTATAAAGGAACATGAGAGTTGCAATGTACTCTGTCCACTTTGTTTCTTCAGTTTTGGAGAGAAGCAACAAGAAAGGAAAGAGTGTCTAAGAAAAAGTGAGCCAAGTCAATTCACACAACATTAGATTTTGCCCAATACATTGACTGAAAGATTCAAATTGAATTTTGCCCCCAAACTGTGAGGAGTCAGATTTGTAGGAGACTTCAATTATTCATCTTTAGAAAAGATGTAAAGAGGCAGAATTAAAGACTTAAGGGATCAGTTGCAGAATAGAGGAATCCTTAATAAGCAGCTCATCATCTACGTTCTATACAAAAACCAGCCTTACCAAGAAAATTTTGCTAGGGTAAATCTTTTCAAATTCAAAGCAGAGTACAGGTACGGTCTCCCCACTTAGTTAATGTTGAGCAGGTTTTTTTTTCTTTCCCCTTTGAAGCAAAGAGAATGTTTTCTGCAGTATACATAAATTGAGTTATAATATCAGATAGTCATGCCATACAGCTTTAATGAATCATTTGGCACTGAATTTATGGTCTGTTAGGCTCCTCAGTGAGAAGCTAAATGCTTGGCAAGAGCCATGCAAAACTGAGTGAATTGAGCTTAAGAAAAAAGAAAAGTAACAGGTCTGATTTAGGCAGATGATTTGTCTGAAGAGGAATTGCACCTGCAGATTTTTCAGCCCTCTTTCTTGGTTACTTCTTCCAACCCAAAGTGAAGAGAAAAATGCAAGGGACAGGTTATGGGTTCAGTGCAGGAATAACTCCAGTTAAATTACAGATCACTAAATCTTAAAGTATACCTATGTTATTTTCTATTTACAGGGCAGTTACACTTTGTGATATATAAACAACAAAAATTCATGATCAATATAAGCAATAAACTTTAGTGCAATTTAATTGGTGTAGATAAACGTTTAAAAATACAAAACATTGTGCTTTTTTTTTTTTAATGTGATGCAGTTCTCATGTTTTTTATTAATTTATAATATGACATACAAAGAGAATACAAAAGTAAATTAGGGAAGGAGAAAGGGAAGCAGATAATGGGGGAAAGCAAGGGAAAAAGAAAAACATTGATCTCCGACTCCTTTGGCGCAGTAAAATAAGACATTAAGAGCTATCCTCAGCTTTTTTACTTTTTCATCATAATAGAAACTAGCTATTTCTATAAGAACAAATCTATCCAATCAGTAAAACCCAAAATCAAAGTTTCATTCTTTTCCACCTGAAGCACAAAGTCCAGAAATGGTTTCCAAGTAGAAATAAAGGTATTTATGTTTTTTTCTTTAACCAAAACAGTCAATGTAGCCATCTCTGCTAACTCCATCAGGTTTTGCAGCCATAAAACATTGTGTTCTTCAATGGAGTTACAGTAATACTTTTCTTTCTATAAAGAGTTTTCCATTTATGTTATTGTTTAGTGTTTTCTTTAAAACATTATAGCTACTGCAAATTCCTTCCTTTGCCCTTTCTTTCTTCCTTCCTTCCTTCTGTTGAAAGAAATATCCTTCTGGGTTCAATTCTAAATGGGGAAAAAGACACTGGAAACATGGAGGCTGTTTGGAAAGATGGTTTGATGGTGGACAGGATCACATGCCCTGGAGCTCCAAAGAAGGAAGGATGATCACATGCTTCAAGATGAAGGAAAAGAAGGAAAGGCTGATATGCTGAGTGTGCCTGGGTTTTATACCCACTTTTGGGATTTGAATTTGAGCTTGTATTCTGATTCGTTGTCAGACCCCCATGGGGTCATGTAGGGGCAACTCTGTAGGCTGTCCTGAGTTCTAGGCTTGGTTGAGCCTTGCTGGATGAGGATGTAATGAAAGGGCTTTGGGCAATTGCTATAGCTCTACCTGGAGATCTTTGTTATGTAAAATATTCTGGCCCAGGCCTTAATGGCCCACCCAAACAAGGAAGGGGTGAGCTTCTTCTTCTGAAGTGAGTTTCTGCTTCTGAGTTTCTACTTTTTTTAGGGGAAATATTCTGCCTTTTTAGTATATCCTAAAATATTTCATTTTCCTTGGAGAGGGGTGAGTTTTAACTTCCAACACTTACTTACTTACTAACTCGCTTACTATATCCATAAATATGACTTATCATTAAGTATACTCAGCATATATCTTCAAAACCCAGAATATTCTAGTTGTTGAAGAAAGCTATGTGAAAAGTAATTTCATTTCAAGGACTTAAAGTTAGGGAATACATGGCTCCCATTCTATGAAATAAGAAATTCTACAAATAATTTCGGTGAACATGCTAAGTATCCCAAACCAATTGAATCCAGAAAGTGATGATGCTATGGATGATACTCGGCAATCTATCTCAGAATTTTTGATGAAAGCAAAACATCCTCACTTCATCTAATCAAATGCATTACATCAGAGGTGTCAAACTCATGGCCCAGGGGCCGGATGCATCATGTACTGCCTCCACCCCTGTCTGGTTTAGCGAAGGGGGGAAAAAGTCCTGATATGTCACATGATGCTGCCGTGATGACACAAGTTTGACACCCCTGCATTACAGTGTTTTTATTATTCTTTTCAAAAGTATATGGTATCTAAATTATCATATTAATTAAATTATAATAAACACCAGAAAAGGGTTAGATAGAAATGGAAGCAGGTGGGGTCTTCGGTGCTCTCTGAACTTAATTATTATTTTTTTTTGCAGACATTTTATTACCCAACTAACGAACATCATCAGTGCTAATGCTCAGTGAGACATTGCCTAGTTTGGCTAAGGAAAGATCTGCAGGGAAAAAAAAAAACCTACCAAGCTCAGAGAGCACCAAGGATTCCACAGTTCAACCCTGAACTAAAAATATTCTCTTCTAATGGAAGCTAATCTTGGAAGAGAAATTTGAAGTGAAAATTGGGGTTGTATGTGTGAAGAGGAAAAAGGGATTCCAAATTGAAAATATAGCATGTGGAAGCTACAGTTTTAACAAATTTGGAGGTTCTTGCTTGCCAAAATCTGCTACAGCACGATTCACTTTTTAAAAAAAAAAATCATAATGGAAAAGAAAGTGTGCTGCATAGATAGGGTGCTTTGCCCACCCCATTGCTAATGTTTTGGCATGAATTTAGCAGTAACTGAAACTCCTTCTATGGCTTCTGAGTTTTGATAACATGTCAACCATTTACACGTCTTTTCTGCTTGAAGCGCTTTTATCTTCTTGGCAGAAATTCACAAAACTGTGCACAACTCTATATTTAATTTCAGCAGCTTAAACACCTCCAATTAAAAATGGTCCTTCTGCAAGTATGGAGAATTAAAAACAACAATAGAGCTTCAAAATAATTGAGAGCCTTTCTTTCTTTCTTTTTTCTTTTTATCCGCAGCAGGACAGTTGTGTTCTGTTTCATTAGGAAAATGTATTGTTTACTGACAAATGACTGTGTCTGGTTTTAAAGGGCTGAGAACCAGCCATGACTGCACAAGAGTCGGCTGATACATTTTCCTGCAACATTTGGAAGGTAGCAACAAGATGAATCAGTTCCTGTTAGGAGTTTTCAGGGCACACTGTCAGTTCTGTTACCTTTTGCTTCTGTTCTCCCTGTTTTCCATTTAACGAAAACACCAGGCGTTTCCAAATGAGCGCATCTCACAGCATGGCATTACAGGCAGCGGAGAAGGAAAATGAACAGGAATGTGACAGATGGATTTGGAATCACACCATGTCTGATTTGAACATGAGTAGTTAATTGGACTAAAACTGCTTTAAGTAAGTAATGAAATGGTTGTAGAAGTTGATTAAATTAGCAAGGCTGATTGCTGTCACTCAGTTGGGTGTGGCAAATATGGTATTTGTTGCATGCTATTAATCCGGCTGTGAAGGAACTTTGAGAAAAAAAAAGAATTGCTTAGAAACAAACTATATCACAATGTCCAAACTATTAAAAGTGTGTGTATATTAATATATGTTTGACATCAGATATGGGGGAGAAAGATTTTGCCTGCCTGAAAGTCTTGATGGGAATAATATAGGAGAAGTTGTTTGGCTACAACTGTTTCTGCCCACCCAGTGAATTGTAGTAGAGTAGGCACTCCCCAACTCCCCTCCATTTAATATCACCATCTTGTGGGACTGAGGAAGTGTGCCTTCTTTCTTGAAGCCCCCACTTTCTGGAAGAACAGCGCCCCAGAGATAAGGATGGGACCCTCTCTCCTGGGGTTCTGTAAAGCCTTGAATACTTTGATCTGAGCCCCAAGGTCGATGATTGTCATTGTTTAATGGCTCCTATTTTGGCTAGTGGGTTTTGTGAGAGTAGTTTAGAGTGTTGGCTTTAATGTTCTTAGCAATGTTTATTTTGCCTCTAGTTTTCTTTGCCACTCAGAGTGCATGGGAGCCAATAAATGCAAACAAACAAATAAATATTTACGTGCACGAATTCACATTTCTGCCATTACAGGTAGTCCTCGACTTACAATAGTTCATTTAGTGACTATTTAAAGTTAGAGCAGCATTGAAAAAAGTGACCTATGACCACTTTTCACACTAACCACCCCTACAGCATCCCCATGGTCATGTCATCAAAACACAGACATTTGGAAATTTGTGATGGTTTTAGTGTCCCAGGTCATGTGAACCCTTCTGACAAGCAAAGTCAATGGGGAAGCCAAATTTGCCTAACTATCATGTTACTAACTTAAGAACTACAGTGATTCATTTAACAACTGTGGTAAGAAAAATTGTACAATGGGAGAAAACTCACTTGACAAAATATCTTGCTTTGCTACAGAAATTTTGGGTTCAGTTGTGGTCATAAGTCAAAGATTAGCAATAGCACTTAAGACTTATATACCGCTTCACAGTGCTTTTACAGCCCATTCTAAGTGGCTCACAGAATCAGCATATTGCCCTCAACAATCTACATCCTTATTTTACCAACCTAGAGGGATGAAAGGCTGAGTCAATCTTGAACCAGTCAGGATTGAACTCCTGGAGTAAGCAGTGAGTGAGCCTGCACTACTGCATTCTAACCATTGCAACACTACCACTCTGTATTAATATTGGAGAATGGGATTTCTATTAACCCAATTCTCCTTTTTTTTGTCTGATAGAATATCAGGAAAAATGAACACAGAATTCTACTGTAATTCTCAATCCCACTGTAGCCTTATTGAATAAGAAACTGAATTTTTGAAGACTTGTTGCTAGGTAAAGGAGTATAACAGGAAATGAGCAACCTATTAGGGATAGATAGTTCTGGAAATGTAACAGGACCACAGTTTACTAGATGGGTGAAGCTTTGTCAGAAACAAAATTTGTCCAGTTGAATATACACATTTTACTGCAAATTTTGGAGAGGCTCTGGGGTAGCCCTCAAGGTTTTGGGAGATAAATTAGTTCCTGGAATTTGATTGGACAACCATGCTGTACAGTACAAATCAAGTCTTAGGCTTATTTTTACTCAGTCTTTCTGATTTATGGATGCTACTGTAGCCTTCCAAAGCTATCCTTTGCATACCAGTGCAATGTGCATAGGCTTTATGTTCTGTGACACAAAGAGATGGTGTATTAGAACTATTTGGCAGAGCCAAGCAAATGTCCACCTCATTTGTATTTGAGAATAGGAAGGCAATGATAAAATATTGAGATTGTAGCTGCTCTAGTGTGCACTGTGAGATTCATATGCTGGACCACAAAGTAGGAACACAAATTAATGTGTCAGGAGTATTTATTTAGATATAGGTGCTGCCTGACTCCAAAATGAGGCAATTTACAAGATTAAGCAAATGTCAATTAAAAATGCAATATAATATAAAGAAGAATGGTACCTGACCAATCAATTGTATATTTTACCTCATTATATCAAATATTGGACCTATGGTAAAATTACAACACCACACTAAGCTGTCTTTCTTTTCTCCTTCATCATTTTAGAACAAAATTCTATCAATTGTTTTTGTTTTTTTTTTTGAAACAAATTTTTATTGATTTTAAAGATAAAACAACACATCATTAACTATTAAATACATAAACACATAAAACCTCTTAACATTGTAAATCCTTACAAGTCAAACAAAACATTATTTTTATACAGCATAATTCCAATTTATCCCATCTCCATATGGACACACAAACATCTTTCAGCAAATTTCTCATTTTTTCTCTTTACTCCTATTCAATTTCATTTCTCTTCCATATTTATCCATTTTATAGTCATCATATTCTTTTCTTTCTGGCTTGTATAAATTATTCTCATCTAACATTCCTCCAAGGTTTTATTGATTCTTTCCTTTTTTTTTTTTTTTTACAAAAAACAAATTTTGTTAGTTTTACCATAAGCACAATACACAAACATACAAACACAAAACATAAACAAAACTAAAAAATCTTTTCTGAAGGTTGTCTGTTCCCGGGTTAAAACTCTACACAGACACAAATTCAAACATCATATTCAACCCATATCTCCTTCCAAATCTTATTATCATTTTCTTTTTTATATATATATATAAAAACCATTTTTATCAGTTTTATAAAAACAATGCACAAAGAATCAAGGCATAGCAGCTTATAAATTCTTTTCTAAGAAAAAATAATAATAATAGACCAATAAGGCATAACATTTCCAGATTATAATATCAATATTTCATATAATATTAACTTCATATCTTGTCCCTACTTCTCTTTTCCATCCAAATTATTTATTAATTAAAATTTTATTGCCTTTTATCAATATACAAAATCCAAAAAAAAAAAAAAAGCATATATATCCTTCCATATCTTATTACCATTTTCAACAACATTCTTTGTCTGTTCTATTTCCAATTATCCATTCATCTTTTTTTTCTTTTACTATACTTCTCCTGTACACCAATTGGAGTAACATCCATAACTCATTACCCTAACTTAGAAATACTACATATAGCAATCTTTCTTGGGATTCTGTTTAAAAAAAATTCTAAAATTACTTAATAAATTTTATATTCTAAATATACATATAAAAAAAACACTCTTATATACCCTCCAGAATCCCTCTTTTAATCTAAATTAAATTCACCCATTGTCTCTAAATAAACTTTTTTTCCTTAGGTCTTGCTTCCCCCCATTAAGGCTTCTCCTCCCCCCCTTTCTCTCTTGCTTATTCTTCTCCTTGCCCTTTCTACCCCTTTGCTTTTTCTCTTCGCTTTTCTTGCTCCTTTTCCTTTGCTTTCTAACCTTGCCTCCATCTTTTCGCTCATTTTTCTCTCTTTTGGTTGTTTTTATAATTCTTAAAATCCCCTTTTTCTTATCCTTTTTCTCCTCCTCTCCAGAAGGGACCCATTGTTCATCAAAGATGGCTTCTTCTTCCTCTTCTTCCTTGTCCCAGTCCTTCTGCTGCGTAATCAACTTTTCAAAGGAACATAACGCCATTTCTAAAAATTGAAACAAAGCGCCCAAAGTATCTTCTTTTTTATATTTTTGATATTCAATCTCTAGTTCATCCACAGATGATGCCATTATGAAAAGGGAAACTTTTTCCAAAACAACCACAAGAATTTTTAATCAAAGACAATCAAAAGCAATTAAAAAAAAGAAAAAAGTTCCAAAAGTTAATACTTTTCTTCCTTCTTCTCTTTCTCTTTCTGAATTAATTTTTAATCAAAGAGGTCCAATTACCATATATCTTCTTTTGGGATCCACAAAGACGTTCTAATCAATCTCCTCCTTTTTCAGCTTCTGCTCCAATTTTTTTTTTCTCCTTTCCCACTTGCAATAAGAATTTTAATAATCAAAAATCCATACCTCCAGCAGAGATTTTCCAATTTCTCACATTTTTCAATGTCCAAAAATCCCTTTGTCTCTTATCTTAGCTTTCAAAACAATCCACTTTCAATGTCTAATATATCCAAATATTTCTGCTTTTTCCGTGGGGTGGGAGAGTAAAAAAAAAAAAAAATCCCTTTAACAGCTTCTCCGCCGCTTTTCGCTCTTCTTAGGGATACAATGTATCCTCCAGCAACAAACAGCTCAATTCCAGGCAATTTAAAAGGTGTTACTTGACCCGGCTCAGACAGAACTTTCACTCTTCACACTTCCTCCAGCACAGTTCTTACCCGGTTGCTGGCTTCTTCGTGGCGGCCATTGCTGACCGCCGCTCCACCGCCTTGGGAAAAAGGGGTTTTCCCGGAGAAAGGGGGGGTCTGCGATGCCCCCACCTCCCTTTCCGACTCCCCTCTGTCTTCAGCTGTCCCTACAGGGCAGCCATATCCCCCTGACCCATCTGGATCGGGGGTACCTCGACGGCTAGCACAGCAGGAATTGCGAGCTGTCGCGAATTCCTGCTGCCCCGAAGCCACGCAAACCGGAAGTTTCAAAATTCTATCAATTGTTAAACACTGCTGGGAGGTAGGCTGTGATGCATTTAACCAGAGGACATTAGGATAAGGACAGAGGTGGGCTGCAGCTGGTTGACACTGGTTCTGGCAAACCGGTAGTTAAGATTAGGTGTAGTTTGGCAAACTGGCAAATCTCACCACTGGCTGGCCCAGCCCCTAGCTGTTTTTTAGTCTGTTTTTGTGTCCATTTTCAGGTCATTTTTGGGCCATTTTCAGGCCACTTTCTAGGCTGTTTTTGGCCCGAAAAATGTCCTGAAAACAGCCCAAAATTTGGCCCCAATGGCCTGGTTTGGGGGCCATTTTAAGGCCATTTTTCAGGCTGTTTTTTGGGCTGCTTTTCAGGATGTTTTCAGGCCATTTTCAGGCTGTTTCAGCCCCCAAACAACCCCAAAATAGGCAGAAAATGGGCAGGGGTGTGGCTAGCCAGTGGTGGGATTAGTCCCAACCGGCTGAGTCCTACCTCTTTCTTTGAGGCAAGTGATCAAGAGGTGGGGCTGGGTGTGATGAGTGACATCATCCACCCAGTCACATGACCAATCGGCCATGCCTACTCAGCCAGAGAACTGGTTGTTAAAAAAATTGCAGCCCACTACTGGGAGAATATAAGGTGACAAAAGGACATAATATACCTTGATGTTATGGTGGGGAGAGGAGAAGAAACTCAGCACAGAACCATTTTTCATTCTTTATAACATAATCAAAGAAAATTTCTCAACATCAATTTCTACATTTTTACATTCAAAACAAAAGCAGAAAAATAGAGATGAGATTGTGAGGCATTGCTGTACTAATGATCCAGAATCTTGCCATAATATACTTGTGTTGTTCTTTGATTTAGGGGGAAAATGATTCTTTTCAAATGGTATTACTTTTTAGTTCTGATTAATGTAGTTTTAAGATGCAAATGCATAACACCAATGAGCCATAAATTACATTTAAAGATAAGAAAACTATTCTTTAGCAAAAGTGGCTGAAAGATATTATAGAAGAAAATAAGAACATCTGTCTACCATTATGACTTATAATAATATATGAGGAGTAAATTATAAGCATGCACAAAAAATTGGAGATCTGCATCAGATCTAGGGAACTGGAAGCAAAAATTTTCCAAAGCTGAACCAATTCCAACTCATCCATTCATCAATTCAGGATCAGTCTTGAACTGTTGAGATTTTTGCCAACAAATGTCTAGAATAAAAAGGAAACAGAGCTGAGTAAGTTCATCCACCAAAATATAATTGGCTTCCCTTTCACTTTTTTCCCCCTTGAAAGCTGGCCATTTCTAAAAATACTGCCACCTCTATATTATACATCATTTCATCAAATCCTACCTTCTCTCTAATTCACATACAAAGACACAAACATTCTTTTAGAGAAATCTACAAATGGATAAACTGCTGTTGAAGGAAGGAAGGAAGGAAGGAAGGAAGGAAGGAAGGAAGGAAGGAAGGAAGGAAGGAAGGAAGGAAGGAAGGAAGGAAGGAAGGATGACTTATCTTATTCACATGTTTGTAATCTTTAACTGTTATTCTCAACCAATCTGCCAAGTAATAAAACATAATAAAAATATTTTTAAATTAACAATTCTGAATTTAAGTGCAGCCCTCCCACAATTATCTGAAGCTGATATATTCTCAAGAGATTATTACATTCTTAGAAGTGCTACTCAAATCTGCCAGATGTATTTTGTTTATTTTTTGTGTGTGAATGAGCTCTGATCATATGAGGGGGGAAAAACTTAAAAAAGTAAAAAAAAAATTCTTTTGATTAAAAAAAATAATAAAAAATTACATTTAGAATGCAAAAAAGTTAATGAGTAGGTCAAACTCAGCAAAGACTAAAGAATTATGAAAAATATCAAGATTCTATACAAGGGTTGTTGGAAGGACCTATAATAAGGAAGTCAACACATGGATAAAATACATAAAATGGAAAAATAAACTAAGATTAATTGGCTGTAGAGAAATCTACCAGTTTCTAAAGATAACAGCTACAGTTAGAAAATTTGTGTCCTCCTTAGATGTTTCAACTCTTGCATTAGATACTGAAACTCTTGGAACAATTTATCTATCTGAGTGGATTGTGATAGGTTGGAAAGCATGATAATCCCTGGTTCATTAAGAAGACAGCCACATTATGATATAAGGGTCACTCTAGCAGCCTTCCACAGATGTTGGAGCACACACTAAGAAGATAATAATAAAAGACATTGCCATGTCTACCTGTAATGATAATTGAGGTCAAACAGTGCCACTGTGAATGTCCTTCTACGTGGAACTTGAAAGATTTTATTAAAATATTTGTATGTATAAACAAGAAGAGGAGGTGTGGTATTTTTTTAATCTATTGTTTTGAATATCCAGTGGTTATCAATGAAGAAAGTAGAGATTTAGAGCATGGAGATAAAATGTACAACTTAGGCATCAGTTGAAATTGGGAACTTTTAAATTTGGCTTAAGTCAGCTTTTCTCCATTGTCAAATCGGACTCCATACTTAATTTTGTATATTTCGTGCAAGTATAACATGCACATTAAATATAATCCACCATTTTCTGAATTATTTAGTAGAACCAGGGAAACAAACTACAGGCAGTCCCCAAATTAAGAATTTACAACTTAAGGACAACTCCTAAATATGAACAGGCTGTCTATTACCAAAAATGACCCTGAGGTGACAAACCCACCAAAACAACTCAATGCCCTCCAAAATTATGGAAGCTACATGTTTTAAATATGCAGCCTATTTTCAGTGGTTTTCAGCAATTTCT
Source organism: Hydrophis major (assembly GCA_033807585.1). Classification (NCBI taxonomy): domain Eukaryota; kingdom Metazoa; phylum Chordata; class Lepidosauria; order Squamata; family Elapidae; genus Hydrophis; species Hydrophis major. The sequence goes on from CM066328.1 coordinate 266,477,284, forward strand.
GAATGTCTCTTAAGTAGTTTTCAGGGGCCTGAGGAAGAAGAATGACAGCTGTGATATCCAGCAATAGGCAGCCAATTTGTAAATTCAAGTTGCCCACAATTTTGGGTTAAATAAAGAGTTAGGACTAGAATTTGTTCCTAACATGGGGATTTCCTGTTCTTTTAAAGGATTTTCTAACTTTTTTTGCTCTTTTTTTAAAAAAATCTTGCATTGTATATTTGTTGGCTTATTTTCATCTTGGCAAACTGCTATGAATGAAGAAATGTAAGAATATAGAATATTCTTTATTGGCCAAGCATGCCAATAAAGGAATTCGTCTCTGGTGTTCAACACAAATACATCTATGTGCCACCAATGACAACTCTAATGATCTGCCTCTTGAATAAAGGTTCCTATGGGTATTTATTCCCAAGTCTAGGGCTGCGAGTGATTTTGACTGAAAAGAAAAAGTTGATTTGGAGTGTGCAGGGTGCACTCATGTACCATCTCTAGGTGAATGTTTAAAGAAGTTGCATGTTTTCCTCGGTACATATGGATTATTCAATTAATTAAACAATTAACTCATTTCTTGGGTAAGGCCATCCATTTCAGACAATGAGATTCTGGGTGGCCCGCAATGAAATAAACTGTAACAACAAAGTCAACTAATATGCAGCATCAGGAGAGAACAACCCAGAAGATAAAATATAAAAATGCAAAATGGTAACTAAACTGGATAATTAAGATACCAAGAGGGATCCTCTTCAACCGAATTCAACAAATATCGAGGTGGGGGGTGGGGGGCGGGGGAGTAATTCCTAAGAGCTTTCAAGCCTGTTGATCTCCATAAATGCAGTGTGATTGCAAGGAACAAACATTTGCCTTAAGGAATTTGTTAAGTGGGCGTGAAAAGGAAAGACCAGGACCAGAGGAGTTGTAGAAAACTCTTTATTTAAAGGTGCAGGAAAAAAAAGTGGCAAAGCTGTGGCCAGCACTGGCTTTTATAGCCGGAGCTGTCCAACACTTCAGCCACTGACAGGCTTCATTATTCCCACCAGTGGCTAGACTAATGAGTGGAGTCTGACATCAGACTCCACTTTACATACAATGTACATGTTTATTTATGAGGCGTCATTGCATATTTAACAGAATTGATAATAGGTGCTACCTGCACATTCATGAATGTTGTGAATTTCATTTTCCTGTTTGAATTGCTTCTCCACTCAGAGATACATTAAAGTCTTACTATCCCTGGCTAACGGTGCCTGGACCTGACTTGCTGAATAACTGGACCTGTGGGACAACATATGTGAAAAGCATCAGACTAAAAATGATTGCTTCAGCTTAATATGACTTACTCTACATCTCAGCAAGTCCTCAAGCTGTGTCCTCAGGGATTGGAACTGTATCTTCCTAGGTTGCAGCGATTACTGGAATTAAGCAGATTTTGATTCTATCTGTGCTTTGTTGATAGATATCATGGATGTTCTCTTCAATTAGCAAAGAAAATGACAGGAGAAAAGCTGTCAGAACAGCAAGAGAAATATTGAGCAGAAAAAAAAATAACAGAAATGAAATAAAGATAAACGAGGAAACTTGTGGGAAGATTATCCTGGATATTTTATTTATTTGGCACTACTGTTGAGACTTTTTTTCCTGATTACAGAGATTCCACATAAGAGAATAGGAGGGGGCAAATGCTGCAACCTCTAAAGGAAGCATAGATCAGTGCTATGCTGGTTTTGCTTCCATTTGGTCCTAGAAGAAGAAAAAAAGGGGGAGGCAAAACCATAATTTTACTGAAGATGCCTACTCAGATATAGGAACTGAATTTAGCTGAAGTCAATAAGGACGGAAAATGTCAAAGGGATTAATCTACTTTGAGTCAAAGGTCATTTCCTTGAATGCAAGGTGGGAAAGAGTTCAGAGAAGAAAGGATAAAAAGTTGTGATTCAAATGGAAATACTCTTTCACAAGTCACTGGAGCTCATACCTGTTCTGCTTGATTTCTGGGATGCTTCATTGCTTCCAATTTTGAATTTTGGTAAACATGGTTTCATAAAAATTCAGCATTTTAAATGACTGTAAATCAGAGGTGTCAAACTCATGGCATCCCAGCATCGTCACATGACATATCGGAACCTTTTTCTCCTTTGCTAAACCAGGCAGGGGCGGGGCCTATAAATACTATCATTGCAAATAACTATGTATGTGTGAGTTCACACACGTGTATGTGTGAGTTCACATGTGTAGTTCACACATACATGTATATATGAAAAGTTTTATATATTGTGAAAATTATAAATGTAAATAAAACCTTAGGGGGGTGAGCAGTTTTTTCTTTACATTGAAATATGTTTCAACATTGATTTTACACATACTGACATATATAGACATCACATCACATCTTTTGAGATAGTAACTTTATGCAAAGTTCAGAAAAGATTAAGTAAAAGAAGTTAAAATCTGGAGGTATGAGAAAGAAAAGCTAAATATATCCTATGCACAACAACACAATTGATTGTGCCTTTACAAACCTCTCTCTTTTTGAAAGCCATGCTTGCTTCCATTATATTTTTACATCGATTCATATATTGTCTCTTATTCTTTAAATTTCTCCCATCTTTCTTTCTGAGGATTTCATCAACTCCATTCAACCATGACTCTTTCGGTGTTTTTCTTCCATCCAACTTGCTTATTCTTCCTTTATAAACTGATTTTGATGTTGCATCCTATTTCATTTTCTACATCCAGTCAACCTCATTGGAATTTCTCACAATGATCAATCGCTTCTGTATTCAGAGCATTAGCACTATTCTGCAGGTATTAGATATAAACTTGCACCTGCTTTTTAACAACAGTCTCAAATCTAAAGGAGTTTGGTATGATCAATAAGGCCTAGACATTTAAAGAACAGGTTAACATGGTTAAGAATAAAATTGTAATTATGCATAGATCTATAAGAGGCAATAGTATAATAGTATTACAATATTAGTATATAATAGTATTTTATGGTGGAATGTAGTCTGGATTCCTAGGTGAAAGGGGCTGCATTCTAGAGGGCAGGAGGCAATGAAGTCTAGACAGAAGAAGACCAAGGTAGCTCCTCCTTAGAGATTCTCAGAGTATATCTTTCATAGTGCAAGTACTTGCTTTAGTTTAACAAATCTGTCTATAGCAGTGGTTCCCAAAGTGGGCGGTACTGCCCCCTGTGGGATGGTGGGATGCCTTGGGGGGGTGCTAAGAGGCAAGGGGGCTGGCAGTGGGCGCTAAGAGGCAGCAGGGGCATGTTCGAGGTGCTGGCCCTGCAGGTTCACTCATTGACTGTAGCACTGCTCCAGAGCCGGTGCCTCCAATGTGGAAGCGGTGGCACGTTATGTGCCGCCAGAGCCGCGTTCGATGCATCACCCCCCTGCCACCTCTTAGCACCCCTCTTCTGGCCCCCTTGGGGATGCTAAGAGATGGCAGGGGGGCATTCGAAGCGCCAGTCCTGCAGGTTCACCCATTGACTGTACCACCGCTCTGAAGCCAGCGCCTCCAATGAGAAAGCGGTGGCACATTATGTGCCAACATAGTAACGTTCAATGCACCGTCCCCCTGCCACCTCTTAGTGTCCCCAAGGGGGCTGGCAGAGGGGCGCTAAGAGGTGGCAGGGGGGCGTTCAAGGTGCCAGCCGGCCCTACAGGTTCACCCATTGAGGCGCAGGCTCCGGAGCGGTGCTATAGTCAATGGGTGAACCTGAAGGACTGGCATCTCAAACGCCCCCCTGCCACCTCTTAGCATCCCCATGGGGACCAGCAGAAGGGCACTAAGAGGTGGCAGGGGGGCGGCATATCCAACATGACTGTGGCGGCATGTAATGTGCCATCGCTTCCGCATTGAAGGCACTGGCTCCGGAGTGGTGCTAGTCAATGGGTGAAACTGCAGGGCTGGCTGGTGCCTTGAATGCTTCCCTTCCACCTCTTAGCCCCCCTCTGTCATCCTCCTTGGAGATGCTAAGAGGCGGCAGGGGGGTGTTCGAGGCGCCGGCCCTGCAGGTTCACCCATTGAGTGTAGTAATGCTCCTTAACTGGTGCCTCGAATGTGGCAGCATGTTGGGAAAAGCCTCTGCCACCACTTTCCCAAAGTGCCACCGCTGTCACATTCTGTCTGTCTGTCCGTCCATCTGTTCATCCATACAAAAGGTCTGTCTGTTTTGCCTGCCTGCCTTCCTGCCTGCCTACCTGACTGCCTGTCTGTCTATCTCTCTCTCTCTCTCTTTATCCATCCATCCATCCATCCATCCATCCATCTATCCATGTTCGAAGCACCAGCCCTGCAGGCACATTGGGAAAGTAGAGCAAAGCCAGTCTGAGAGGGAGGGAGGGAGGGAGAGAGAGAGAGAAAGAGAGAGACCTGATGCATCAGATTGAATGGGGCCAAGTTTAGACTGAGGACCTTTTCCACATTGAAACCTCTTTGGCTTTTATTAAAGGTTTTGTGGACGAAAAATGGCCAAGACTATCAGGAAGCTCTCACATTTTGTTGTGGCTTTAAACAGGATCCATTGGACCAGATCTCCACCCTAAAAATTACTTTTCCCCAATGTATTACAGTTCCAATTCTGAAGAAGGCAAACCCAAAATGTATTGGTAAATTACAAGGAGAACACACACACACACACACACACACACACACTCCCTTCTAATCCTGCTGGAGCAGGTGATTGGACTAGAATAGATATCTCACTATCTTTCTCCTCCCTCCCTCCCTCCCTCCTTTATTTCTTTTTCTTTCTGTCCCTTCCTTCCACCCCCTTTCTTTGTCCCTTTTTCTTTCTTTCCCTTTTCTCTTTCTTTTCTTCCTCTCTTCCTCTCTTTCTTTTCTCTCTCTCTCTTTCCAGGCTTATCCCTTTGGATCAGGGGTCGCCAAACTTTTGGACCTCAGGGACCATCAAACTCATAATTTTAAATCCTGGAGACCACTAATATGAATTTTGACTGACGGTGGCTTTCTGGCGTTGGTGGGAGAGAGAGAGAGAGATCTGATCCAACCCCTCTCTCTCCCTCTCTCTCACACACACAGGCAGGGGTGGGATTTAGATCCCTGATCTAAAGCTGTCAAAACTCCAAAAACTGGTCAAGTAGCTCTGAGGAGGCCAGTCATAAATTAGAACACTTGCTAAACAACCGGTCATTAAGTTTTTTTTTCTTGGTCACTTTACATGTGAAAGAAAATTGGGTAGCAATATGGGCTGATGGAGAACACGAAAGTCTTTGAAAGAAAAATTACTGTTTGCTCTTTCTTCTTCATTTTAATTACATAATGGTCCATCTCATCAAAAGGATAGATTTCTGACTGCCTCCGTTACACATCAGCTCCATGCCTACATAACAGAGACCCTTAAAAAAACATCCTTCCAAGATTTATGGAAATACAACAGATTCCATAGGGCAAAACATTAAACTAGTGAATTATGGATGAGGAGGAGCAGTAGCTAACAAAAATGGAGAAAGAAATATCCATTCACAATATTCAAATGAGACACAGTTGCAAACACAATGCAAGAAAATGTCTTTGAGGAAAGACTTGGGAGAAGAAAGGATTGGTTTGGTTTTTATCCTGAAGAAAATGGTAATTTAGTTTCTTTCAATCCATCCCATCACTTCTGGAGTCTTGCTTTCCTTTTAACTATCCGCAAAGTCAGGACAAGAGAGATAGTTTAATGTAATGGTGAAAGGCACAAAGCTAGAGACCATGAGTTCTAATCTTCCCTTAGGCATGAACCCAGCTTGATGGCTCTGGGCCAATCATTCACTCTCAATCTTAGGAAGAAGGAAATAGTAAGCAGTCACAAAAATGTCGCCACTAATACTGCCTGGATTTATCAATATGGGATCAGTCTGCTCTGGTTCTACCCACAGTTGCTCAAACTGGGATGTTCCCATAGTGGAGCATATCTGCATTCCCTACAGTGCCCAATATCCTCAAAACTTCTGGATAGGGAGTAGGGTATAAAGATTTTAAACAAAATAAATAAATAAACTGTAATAATTTTACCTCACGTTTTACTTTGCTTTTCACAACAATCCATTATATAACAGCAATGGCCACCACAAGCTGTGCTATTTTACAGCTTGGCTTGCTGCTGTTTATCCTGCCCATATATTGAAAGGCAGGCGCATTTTTAAAAGCTGCTGAGAAAGTGTTAAATGGAAGTGAGTGGCAATGAGAAACTCTGGAAGAGAAAATTACCTTTCTGGAGCTGAATCTTTATGTAGCATTTGTACCTTGGTTGTACTCCCCAAAATTTATTCTTGTGACAAACGGGGGGGGGGGGGGGGGGGCTGGAAAATGATCAGCACATTAATAAAAATATAATCCATTTTTCTGCAGTTCCATGCTTCCCTGCTCCCCAGTTAAGAAGAATGAGGTATGGGGGATGACTAATAATCTGTAGGTACTTTCTATTTTCCCAGTCTTGCAGCTTTTGTCATTGTTGCTTACAATATCTTGTTTTTAACCATCCCTTCCCTCTTTCCCATTTTGTTCACATTCTGAACCACTGAGCTATCCTTTGAACTGAAACAATTTACATATCAGGGATCTTTTCTTCCCGACCAAAGGGAATTTTTTATATATACATAGCACACATGATTTCCTCAGGAAATGAGCCTGGTACTTATAATTATTTTGCAAAAAAAGATTTCCTGCAAAGGTGGGCATTGAGCTGTTCTAATTTACTGTAGCCAAAGGAAGACTTGCTCTGTATATTAATGGAAGAAGCACAATGGAATCCAGCTTTATATGCATTCTATGTGATTCACAAAAGCTCTAGCTTTCATTTATTAAACCTTGCTGTTTCCAGTCATAGTGAAAATAAAGTATTTGCTCAACCCCTTCCTTCCTACAATCAACTCTCCTTTTGATGTGTTTCCTTCTACCAATTTCAGATCGCACCTTCCTTAGAAGATGAGCACTTTCTGGTTTTGGAACAGTTAAAAATACTAATCAAGAGAACCTTGCTGGGATTTTGAAGCAGAAGATGCAGAGAAGCTGTGGCATCATGAAGGCTGACAAACCTGTTGTGGTTCTCTTCTCTTTCCCTTTTGCTGTTATATTTTAATAATTTCCATCTTGTTTTCCAACATATGTGGTGGTTCCCAATCTTGGCAACTTTAAGAAATGTGCACTTCAACTTCTAGAATTTCCTGGCTAGCATTGCTATAAAGAAAAACAATACAGACATAAATACATAAATGATTAAAATGTTTATGATTATGTAGATTTTTAAGTGGTATGTATCACAAAGCATTTTTATTTCAGTGAAGAATGATCTTCTATTTTTACTGTACTCGTGTTATAGATATATTTTAAAAAATGAACAACTCGCATCCATCTGATGCAGAAGTGGGAAACTGTAGCTGGCTTAGGAGTTCTGGGACTTGAAGTCCACAAGTCATAAAAAGATCGTAGTTCCCCACTCCTGATCTAATGGATCTGTTGACACTTTAAGAAAGCAAAACCCGTCATCTGGTTATGTTCTGGATCAAATGAACTTTTCAAAGGAAAAGATGCTCATCATTGTGAATTGTCATAAAGAAGCTCTTTAAAAAAAAAAAAAAAAGTCGATCTTTGGTTACTACTATGAATTGGCTGAAAAAAAATTTGCACATGTAGCTACTGAGCAAAGCAACTGTATTAAATGATCTTCATCAAGTAAGGTTGTCAAAACATAAAGATGAAAGCCCAAGCAGCAGCAGGAGATTGCTTGCAGATACATAGAAAGAGTAGAACTGAAGAGAAAGATGGAGGAAGAGAAGTTGGAGGATCAGAGCAGAACCCTATAAAGAGGCAAAGGAAACAACCAAAAGTGGTATTAAGCTCTGAGCATCTGTGTTGTGTTAAACTGTATCCTTATAAGCATTGTCCAGACAGATGCCGAAATTGAAGCTCAACTACTTTGGCCACCAAATGAGAAGAAAGGACTTCTTGGAAAAGACCCCAATGTTGGGAAAGATGGAAGACAAAAGGAGAAGGGGATGACAGAAGATGAGATGGTTAGATAGTATCATCAATACATGGGTTTGGGTAAACTCTGGGAGACAGTGGAGGACAAGAGAGACTTAAATGGGGTTGCGAAGAGTTGGACATGACTTAACTGAACAACAACAATAAGCATTGTCCAAATAAATTTCTGGGTGGAAGATTACCCTAAGATATTTTTAGGGCATCAGTGACTGGGTGTTTTAGATAAGAATAAGAATGTGTCAAGAATGAAAGCCAGCCACAGTAGGACATATCACATGTGAAGAATACAGAATGCAATATATAAATGGTAAGTTTGCTCGGAGTAACATCAAGAATAAAAGCAACCAAGGGATTTTATAGACCACCGTCAAATACAGCCTTTATTCACAGAATTCTCTCCCTATTTGCTTGACAGTGACTTGAAAGAGCAAAAATATTTTTTTATAGTTATTGTGTTACCTGTGTTTTAGTGATTATGCCATACTAATGTGTTGAAATAGTAGAAGGGATGCTAATTGCTATCAGCTAAATGCTTGGGTTTCCCATAATGGTTTCTTTTTCCTCCATTCAGTTTGCAAGTAGGTCACACATAATAACTCATCCTGTCCGAAAAAGCAGGATTCGGGAGCTTTACTCTGGAAAACTGTCCAGGCATTAAAACAGCTGCCTTTATTTAGACTCTCATTATAACAGTCTTGATGTCATTCATTTATAGATCAGATATAACTGGGCAAACTCTTGCCACTGACACATCACACAGGATAAGGTGTAGAGTAGAAGCAACAAAACTCATTTTTATCATCAACAAACAAAAAGTGTTGAAATGATCTTTTGTTAATCAGGAAATTTGGTATGCTGGTGAAGTGATCTGGAGATCTATTATAACCTCAACTTTAAATGAAGGTTGTTTTAAAAGGTTGTCCATTATCTACATCAGCTGAAATCAAGCAGTCTTGCTGCTATTTAGCAATCAAATTAAGGTCACAACATGTTTTTTCAAAGATATATTCAAAGAAAAAAATCATACCCCAAATAAGTTATCAACCTCTGGTTGTGATAATTTACTCCCTGAGTTAGCAACAGAAGTCATTCTGGGTCAATAGGTATACTAAAAACTCTTGCTTGATAGGTGAATTGTATGTCTTCCTGCTGTAAGCACAGTGGACTCCAGAATTTAATATCCGGATAGCATCAAGCATTTAACCCAGCAGGCAAAATTAGGAAAAATGAAGTATTAGCATGAGGCATCTTACTGCTAACAATGTTAATAGGATAGGTTTCAAATATTAGGCTCTTCCCGAACATTTAAGCCAAGCTCAACTCCTCCTATATCCAGGTCTTCCACATAATCACATCAACTATTAAAAGGCTCCTAAAGCTGGTACCCTTATCCTTCAATTTCATTCTGCAATATTACAAGTGATTATTGTAAATAAGCAATGAACATGTGTTAGGAGTCTTGGTGATGGAATAGTTAAAAGTGCAGCATTGCAGGCAAACTCTGCCCACAGCCTGAGTTTGATCTTGACAGGGCTCAAGGTTGACTCAGCCTTCCATCTTTCCAAATGCTTCTACACTGTAAACTACCCAGAGAGTTCTCTACTGTGCTAAATGTATTACTATTGTTATGCTAATGAGGGAGAGAGAGGGAGAAAGAGGGGAGGGAGGGAAGCAGGGGGAGAGAGAGAGAGAAAGAGAGAGAGAGAGAGAAGGCAAATGGTCACACTTTCTCACTGGGTCTCATAAAATGTAGATCTGATCCTTCCAAATATTATATTGATCTAAATAATCAGCATAAGTAAATACTAACAAACTTTCCTCAGTTTGACACAATCCAATTTCATTAATGTCACCACAGTCTCACTTTGTGCCCTGGAACCTGACAGATAATTATTATTTCCAGGCTAGTTTGCTTCTCCAACTTGTGGTACAGACTGCATAAGTGGTTTTGAAGCTTGCTAAAAATTATACCAAAAAAAGTTACTTCACGTTACTTAGCCTGTGTGCATGTGAGATGCAAGAGAATTTGCTGCATCTGTAAAAATCATCATGGTCATGCTGGCTATCAATTCCCAGCTCTTTTGTATGAAAGTCAAGAGTCATTACTGGCAAATTACCATCTCAATATTTAAGTCCACACTACAGAAAAGCCACATGTAAGAAAACTGAGAAAATGCAATGCAATCTGGAATCCTTCTGAACCTTTAGACAGAAATTATAGGGATAATTTGGGGGGACAATATGTAACACTTCAAGTTCTGTTTGTCTTATTTTCTAATGACAATTCAAAAAAGATGCCTCAGTGTTGTAATGCTGAAATTTCCAGTTTCTGGAAATTTCCAGTTTCTGGAAATTCGTCTAGGATGGAAAGATAGGAAACCACAGTTGAAACCTTAAAATTACATTTCTTCATATAATACTACTAAATATTATCAGTGGGGTGGAAAGTAGGGGAAATGTAGCATCTAGCATGCCTGAAGGATAAATGCTCCAATTGAACAAGCATGTACTACAATTCCATAAATAAGCTGTGTTGTCTGGGGAAATGACAAGGATGAAATGACTTCCTACTTGCCATCCTGAACCACCAGTAAACCGGATTACAAATATTGTCCTTTAATGATGACAACATGTTTCATAGAAAGAATGGATATCATTATAATGAATAAATCACACACACATAAATGAGTTTGAATACATTTTATGGGTAAGTGTATCTCTGTATGCTTTGACTTGTATATATTTTGACCTGAGAGTCTGTAACTCATCTATGGTGATATGTCAAAAACATTTGTCTGTTTTTCATGCCTAGCTTTTTACCTGCTGTTGTAAGAGGAAGTGGACAATGGTCATGTTCTACATAAGAAACAAGAGCTGCCGAGAAAATATTGGAATGTGCTGAGATGAGTAGATTGACATTTGAAATTAGAGAGCAAGAGGAGAAACAATTTTATGAAATTTGGGATCTTTTTTATCAATGGCTAGATGATAAGATATGATAATAGAATATTTAGAATGCTAGACAGTAAGGAATATCTTTATTTTGCTATTTTGTTATTACTTTGTTATTTGATGCTATATTTATAAAGGGTTTTTTAGGATTGATTTGGTATGATTATATGATTTGTTACAGAATAAACTGGTTAAAGTATTGTTATCTCATAAAGCATGAATGATTAAAAGTATAGTCAAAAATTTCTCTTTTTTTAGTGATATTAGGATATATAAGTTTGGATTGACAATACGAGTTGTTATGTAACATAATTGTAATTGAGACTACAAAATGAATGCACAAAACTGATGAACCAACTGACACACTGGATGTATATATGAGAGTTGATGTTTTAATGTTTTGTTTGTCTTGTTTGTTTGTAGAAAATTAATAAAATCTTAAAAAAAAAAAAAGAAAGAAACAAGAGCTGCCTGAAATTCACCATGCTTTTAATAGATGTGATCTCTTGAAATTAACTAAGAGAGAATCAGAATAGAAAACAGACTAATGGTAACAAATTCAGTTTTGAACCTATAACAATTACTAATGGTATTCATTAAATGCCTGTTCTATAAAAGGGTGTGAGAATAGTTATGGGCCCAGCTTCAAAATAGCTTTGAACTGGTTTTTCTTTTACCACCTTCCAAATGTTTCATTTATACTTCAAGCCCTGAATTTGTGTAGCCTGCAGAGAAGGACTTCTCCCTTGTCTGTTTAAGTGATCTTTTGACACAATCAGGTCATTCTATGGATATACAAAGCCAGTGACATGAAAACTACCACCAACTGGCAAATGCCTCTGGAGCATTCTAAAAACAGTTTGATCTATTTGTTTGGAAAGATAGTGTAGTAAGAGATGGCCAGGCTGAGCCCAAAGGAGTGGTCGAATGCGTCATCAACTATGAGTCCCTTCAAGTATACAAGAGATCTAAGTCCAGCCCACTGTAAATTCCTTATTTACTGCCAAATTGCTTTAACCGTTAGTAATTCAGATTCTTAAGCTTCTAATAAATCTTTATACTCATTTGAACTGCCTGGATTTCATGATTTCCCTGGTGCTTGACAGATAGATCATATTAACTCTTCCCTACCATTGCAAAGTCCCATAAAATAAGGAGAAAGAAGCAGGAGCACGAAGAAAACAAAAAGCTTGATTATCCTGAATTTAATTGTATTTATTTATTTATGAAATATATGTACCACCCATCTCACTGTCCAAAGAGAATTTCTTTATCATCTTAATGGTTTGTAAGATACAAGCCATGGTTCTTTGACTTTTTTTCCTTTCAAAACCAACAATAAATTTACATTAAGGTTCAAGTATTTAGGAAAGATTCTGGAATTAAAATGAATGAGCTTGTAGCAATCGTAGTAATTTACTGCTTACAGCTGATTGCAGAACTCTATAATGATTTTTTATTCAAGGCTATTATTCACCAGGGAGATAATAGGGTAAATGCTTTCCCCCTTCAATGAGAACACGATAAAGGAAAACTGGCTATAATATTGCAAGACTTAGTATACTACTCTAATTAAAATGAACAAATCCATAATCAACTAATCAATGGATCCCCATTAGGAATACCAGAAAGTGCATGCTAGTTTTCTGTGTAATTTCTCTCTGTTCTATCTATTTGAGCTCTTTCAGGATTATATGTGCATATAGTTGCATTAAAGAATGAGTTTGTTCTATAAGCCAGTTTAGTGTAGTGATTAAGGAACAGATTAGAACCGGGAGACTGTAAACTCTAGTCCTGTCTGAAACACAAAGCCAGCTGAGTGACCTTGGGCCAGTCACTCTCTTTCAGACCTAGGATGGAGGCAATAGCAAACCACTTCTGAAAAACCTTGCCCCAAAAAACAAGAGACTAGTCCAGGTAGTCTCCAGGAGTCAAGGATGATTTAAAGGCACCAAATATACATAATATTATAGTAAGAGAGAAAAATAAAACTTATGCTCATACAAAGAACAGCATCAGCGGCTGTTTTGGATTGACTGTCTTCTGTACAACATCCTACATAATGTAGACTTTGCTCCTAAATTTTGAACCACTGAGAATCATTCTGATAGCACAAGACACCAGCATATCAAGCAAATGTATGATATGGCCCAAAAGATTACAATTGGTAACTGGAGATAAGTGAAAACTGAATCCTCTCTGAACCTCTGTACATAGCAAGTATGTTATCAAGGGCCATATCAAGTGCTGGAGAAATTAAGAGATTTGGGTAGCTCAAATGAGTATAAAGGTTTATTGTAAGTTTAAGATGTTTATAAGAATCTGACCAACTAACAGTCAAGGGAAATGAGTAGGAGATAAGAAAGACATTCAAGGCAGGCTGGACTTAGAGCTCTTGCGGGAGCACAGGAACTCATGACTTATGAAGCATTTAATGCTCTCTTCAACTCAGCCTGGTTATCTCCTATAGGCCACTCTTGAAGAATTCCCAGAAGCTTCAACCAGTCCAGAAGAAAGTAGTGCAGGTTGTGTTCAACTGGCCCAGAATGTAGTAGCACAGGCTTCATGAGCATCCCTTAGTATGTATTTATTACACTTATATGCTGCCCATCTCTAGGCAGTTTGCAATGATTTTTTTTTTTAAAGATAAAACATTGGAGACATTAAAGCAATTGATATTTAAATTAACAAAGATGGGAAGGAAGGAAGGGAGCAAGAAAAATAGGTGGGAGGAGGTGGGGTCTTATCTTAGTCCATTAACCCTCTCCAAAATGATGTGCCCCTTTTGGAGTCCCAGGTCCACTGGCAGACCCCTTTGGGAAGACCCAAAGGATCAATGAGGATCTCATGCCCATGTTATGCCTCTGTTTCAAGAGCTGCCCTGTTTGCCAGTTTGCTTCCAAATGCAATTCAAGGGACTGGTTGTTATATATAGCCTATTAACCTTAGTAACCAGCCAGACAGTTTGATCTGTGCAAACTCTGTAAATAATTTTTGTTAATCAAGACATCCAGGATACCTGTTCTTTTCAAACACAGGAGAATTAATTTTACAAGTTCATTTTGCTGCTATTCTTGAGACTCTACTGAGGCTTCAAATACTTTTTTTTACAAAAATCTACCTGAAATGTCAATAAGATCTGCATGTAATACTTTCTTGAAAAAATCCAAGTTGAGTATTTTCCACTATTCTGTTTCAGCTGCCTATGTAGTTTAATCATAACCACTATGCTCTGACATGTAAGTCAATCATAGCATATGGAAGCAATAGATTAAAACAGTACATTCATTTGGTAAGTTCATGTCCCTGGAGAGTGGCTATTCTTTTGGTAAAGCTACCAGATTTCAGGAATATTTTTAGCAGAATATTCTGGATAATGCAAAAGGTATAGTGGGATCTCATCACACATTCAATAGCAGCAAATAATGTTATCTGGAATATGCCAAAAACATCATGTGAATATTCATTTTCAAACAATTTATGAGCCTAATATACTTACAAAGATTTCTCAAGAATATATCTTTTGAAAGATGAGCAAATATACTTATTAATGTATTTGTTAAATTAATATCAATTATGTATGCACCTTGGCTTAATGATATATCTTTGCTAATTTAAGGAACTTGCTAAAACCAAAACAGAAAATAGCATTAAATATTTATAGCAACAAAATAATAAAATTGAAAACAATTCTTCATGCCCCACAGGGGGAAAAAAAGAAAAATTTCAATTTAAGTCAACCAATTAAGAGGTAATGATGTAGACAATCACGTTTTAATGCTGATGAAGAAACTAAAAAAAAAAGTGGTGCTTCAGTCAAAGGATTGGCTGAGATTTTTGAATTGCAATCACTTACAAAATGCAGTTATGCAATACAAAAATCATACAATGTGGAAAGAAAAGTATAGCATGGTATATCTAAAGAGCATGTAGAAATTTATAGATAAAAAACAAAATGTAGTGGAAGACGTAATAGACCATATGGTAAGGAAAATAACTAAGAAACCCATGCTCTCAGTTCTATAAATTATGACCAGATCTCATAATTCCCTAGAGAAACTACTGTAGCTAGACCCAGTCAAGTCACACTAGTCTACAATAGCACATTTCTAGTATCTTGAATGCTAAAACAATGACTGAAGTGTTTGGAGTCCCCAGCATGCTCTCCACCTGCCAAATAAAAGTAAAAGTAAATGTACCAATAAAGGAGAATGTTTATAGTTTAGGATTGAAATGAGGGGTTGTAGGTTCTCTCTGAGCCTGGTTGTTTTTCTTGCAGACTTTATTAGCCTAACTAGGTAAACACTGATGACATCACTTGGGTTGGGTAATGAAACATTTGCAAAAAAAGAACAACAACCAAACTCAGAGAGCATCAACAACCCCTCAAAAGGAAATATACCTTTTTGACTAAAGTAATAGTCTGCTGATCAGAATACAAAATCTAATTGTAAATAGTCATCATTGCTGACTATATGAGAGCATATTCCACTAAAACATTTTCTGATGCAGAGAAAGTCAAATTATTCTGCAGTCTTACTAAAGTATAGCTAGTTTTAAAAAATGAGGAAAAGTATACATAAGAAAGTCAAATGAACCTGGGATAAGAAAAACTTTTTATGAATGGTTAATGAATTGTGAGAAATTTGCTAATGCTCTTCTTAACAACTCAAAAGTGTATGAAATGCACTTTCATGGAATTGTGTTCTGCATTTTGCATGTTGAGAACAAATCATAGTCTTTTTTCTCTCTAAGGACTGTATATCAAGACTCGGGGTGTTCAGCGACTATTGCATTCTGTTCAGAGCAGTTTAGCAAAAAGTAAGATTTAAAAAAACTTAAGTTTTGTGTCAGACTTTGCCAGCAGTGGAAATCCAACAATACATGCAATATTGTTAACTTTCAACAGAATGTGATGAAGTTTGAAGGCACAGTAAATCCTTTTAAAAGGATGAACTCTTCAAATACTTTATTATTCACCAATGTTATGTAGGATGAGTACCATCTATGTATTATCTATGATAATAGATAATGAACATTTCAAATATACTGTAGTTTAGGTTTCTTGACTGGAAAGCTGCCCTATTTAAGTACAAAGATCGGTACAAATAGGTACAGAGATTTTGAAACTCTCCACTTTCAATTCTGATGTTTTTAAGAAAGGGAAGTTCTTTTCAAAAAATTATATTTACATCTGCAGAGATGTATAATTGTGGGAGAGAATAAGAGATTCAACCACACTCATAAAGCAATGTCATTAGTGGCCTGTCCTGCTGAAACCCTTAAGTTAACTCTTCTCATTTCCCTTTCTTCTTTATTTTATTTTTCTTTATTTTACATATTATGAAAAAATGAAAACTGAAAGTAGTAAGGAATTTATAGTCACAGTTTGCTTCTCTGCAGGGTTCCAAAACAGTGTGCATCACACCAGACGCTTCATGATCTCCTAGTTGAATTCTGACCATTTTTGTGAGATCTTCTCTTTCTACAAAGCTCTAGAATCTGTTCCAAGTGAACCAGTTATTCTTGGCATTCATGATCTGGTCACTTTCAAAGCAATTATAAATATGTTGTATATACATTCTGAACTGACGGGCTCTAATAGCTCAGGAAATTATCTATTGATTTTAAAGATATGGTCCATGGTAAATCAGAATACATAAAGATCAGGCAAGATATCAAGGTTTGGGGAACATTTCATTGTATGCCACATAGCTCCATTTTGATATCCAGCAGATGCCCCAAAACTTTTCATCATCATCAGACTTTGATTATTCTCACAGGACAAAACATCTTTTCTATATAGTAAAACTGGTCCTGATTTTTACATTTGAAATGGTAGTCTGGAGATGTAAAAATGACAATAATTCTTTGACTTTGGCCCATGTTATCTTTAAGTTCAATTTGTCTCATAGATCTTTTTTTTTTCTATCTGTGTCTTGCCAGATCCATTTGATAATCCTATCATTTATTCTTGTGCTGAAACCTGGTTTCTCATTTTCTTCACTTATTTTTTAATTCTGAAGGAGTTGAAAAAGTGTATTTGGATCTAATTGGATGTCTAATTAAGACATGGTCTGTGCTTTTTACACTTCCTCTGCCATTCAGTTATTCTGAATTTCTAAGTAGTAGATATCGGAATCAGAAAATCTGTAAATGAGATCTGACATTAACAGATAGCTGCACATTAATGAGGAATGATTGCCTGGATTATAGGCTTAATGTTAATACAGATCACAGAAATACATTTTACATGCAGAAGGTACAGAAAGCAAAATAAAAAAGCCCATGAAGTTATATTAATAGTTTTAGGACATTTTTTGTAGCATGACAGTTATCAAAAGGGAAATAATAACTTTATAAAATATATCACTTGAAAACAGTCTTCAAAGAAGTGTCTACAACTGAGGAAGAAAAGAAAACTTGTTGATTTTAAAAATGTTTCTTTATTAAAAATAATCCAGACATCCTCTTCAAATACAAGACAATTCATAAATAATGTATAGTTTGGGCTTTGCAGAGGTATGACAAGGTAGCTCCATGTATCTTCTAAAAGTAAATTTCATTTCTGCAATATATAGATGCCAATTTATCAGCTATATCAAGCTATAGAATGCCTTTAGGAAAATATGAATCTCAGACTATCCCATTGTCTTCATGGAAAACCTATATATGTGATAGGAAACTGCTGACTGGACAGAACATGGTGAGTTAGACTGGCTTCTAATTGGCAAAGAAGTGAGGGAAGATTTGATAATCTGCCCTTATTCAATCGATATGAAAAATATTTACTAAGAGATTGGATTAGCATGATTTTAAAACTTGAGGAAGAAACATAATTAACATTGCACTATGCTCATAATACAACTCTGATAACTGAAAATGCAAACGATCTCGAAGTGCCTGAAAATTAAGCAGACCAGTGGGAAGTAAATAGGGGCAAAATTAAAGAAAAGAAGACCAAACTAGAGACAACAGATAGAGCAACCAGTCTTAGAATTCACATTAGAGATATTAAAATGATGTGTAGCTTCTGTTTTTAAAGATCAATTATCAACAGCAAAGAGTGCACCAGTTAAGAAATAGGCTGCACATTAGCACTTGGTAGGGCAGTAATGAAAGCCTTCAGTATCATCATGTACACTTTTGTATGTACACTTACAAAAATCAGAGCAATTATATTCTTTACTAAGCAAAAGTAGGACTTTGATGAAGCAGGATAGAAACAATAGATAGATAGAATTCTTTATTGGCCAAGTGTGATTGGACACACAAGGAAATTGTCTTGGTGCATATGCTCTCAGTGTCCATAAAAGAAAAGATACATTCATCAAGAGTCAAGAATCATCAGGTACAACACTTAATAATAGTCATAGCGTACAATAAGCAATGAAATCATACTAGGAAACAGTCAAAAAATCCTTAGGATACAAGCAACAAAATTATGGTCATAGAGTCATAAGTGGGAGCAGATGGGTGAAAGGAAGGGAAGATTAATATTAATAGTAATGCATAAAATAAAATCATATTTATATAAAAATAAAATCATATTTATTAAAAAACATACTAGGAAACAGTCAATAAGAATCGTTAGGATACAAGCAACAAAGTTACAGTCATACAGTCATAAGTGGAAAGATATGGGTGAAAGGAAGGGAGGATTAATACTAATAGTAATAGTAATTCAGTAAACAGTTTGACAGTGTTGAGGAAATTATTTGTTTAGCAGAGTGATGCCGTTTAAGAAAAAACTGTCCTTGTGTTTAGTTTTTCTGGTTTGCAGTGCTCTATAGTGTCATTTTGAGGGTAGGGGTTGAAACAGTTTATGTCCAGAATGTGAGGGGTCTGTAAATATTTTCACAGCCCTCTTTTTGGCTTTTGAATTTTGGTGTTGGAAAAGATTCTTCAGAATACCATGCATAATCCAGAAAACAACCAAGTGGATTATAGAACATAGTTTATGTATGTGGCACAAATGACAGGCTCATAATTTGGACACATTACATGAAGGCCCAGCTTCTTGAGAAGTCAAAAATGCTGGAAAAGGTAGAAGGAAAGAGAAGAAGAAGACAACCAGAAGCAAGATGAATGGAGTCAATTACAGCGTCTACTGGAAGACCTGCAGTACCAAGTTGGAGACAGATCCTTCTGAAGAAATTCTATGTGATTGCTAAAAATAACAACATAATGACACACAATCAAATTATCAATTAATCTGCCAGCATGAATTGACATATTACATATGTTACTATCTGATAGTCTTTTATTGTTGATCTGGCAATAACAACAGCAACAAAATATTCAATATTAAAAAGTATTTTCCTTCTCAATACAATGACAGCAAGAAAGATCATGGAAGCTTAAAATGAATGCAACACAACACATTTTCTCTTCAGTTCATATCTCCTTTGCCACCATTCCCCAAGTGCCATGGTCAATCTATCTCAAAGTCAATTTACTTCTCCTTCTGCAGCTTTATAAAGACAAGTCTTACAAGCTTCTCTCTTTATTGTCAGCAAAAGCTCAAGTTTACCTTCTAGTCATCTCTCATCCTGATTCCTGCAATCTAGTTCTCATTGATCTAGTTGTCTTTTTTCCTTTGATATACGGCCACCCAGTGTTTCAGTGCCTGAATTATGTTCCTTCTCATTGTTTTGCATACAATCTTTTCATAGCTCATTAATTGAAAGATCAGTAAAGAACTTCCAACTGGTCTGCTTTCCTAATTTTTCATAGAGCTGGAACACATCCCTTAGTTGTGCCTTCAGAATTCTATGAACCCCATTCCCCTCTTTCCCTGTTTTTTAGATCAATCCTTTCCTTAGTTCATCCAGTTCTACTGCTTTGATCTTCTGTGTCTTCAACAGTTTTCTCTTCAAAAGTACTATAGCATTTTTTTCAAGAAACATTTAGCAAAAAAAATGCATGTTAAATCATAGTTTCTTTATTTAGCTCTTCCCCCCCTGCACATTTGAATTGTGCTTTCTTGTGTCTGTTTTCAGATTGTAACAATTGTCAGGCATGGGACATTTCAAGCTTGTTCTTTACAAACTGTCGTACTCATGGATGTTGTTCTAATTTTTTCTACCTTAAAAATGAACTTTTCAATAGAGGATCCAAATTTACATGCAAAATACTTTTCTGCAATTTTCATTTCAGCTACTGAGGTTTATCTATGTGGCAGTAAATACAAGTTTATTCATCACATGTCAAAGGAGATGATGACAATGACATGCAAACCCATATTCGCAGGGGGAAAAAATGTTTATCTAACTTAAAGCTATTTTCCAATCACCAGCTATATTTCAGCTTAGCATTGATAGCACATGAAACTGATATTTGCTGCTTCCCACAGAGAATTTAACAGGAGTTCCAGCATCAAACTTTTCTCTTTGTTTATATTGCACTTGAAAAAATAAATAGTTCTACTTTAAAACAGCCTTTAGAACAGCCATAGATATGCTTGCAAAAGTTGTTGCTGAATTATGACTTATGTATTGATACATATTTCATTGAGGAATGACAATTTAAATGTTATTTATTTATTAATAATTACAAATAAGGAGAACACATTAAATACAGGAGGAGTAATCATGTTGACTGTGTTAATCTTGTTTAATTTAATGGAAAGTAAGCCAAATCAAAATGACTTTTTTTGTCATCATCTCATTCATATCTTTTTCCCAAATCAGGTATCAAAAAACTTATCACACTTGATTTATATTCAGGAAACACATAAATCAGTCAGGCTGAGTTAAACCTTATTGTAATTTCTTCCGTCTTTCCTTCCTTCCTTTTATCTATTTCTATCTATTACAGTCTATCTCTGTCTCCCCATATCTATCATCTATTTGTCTGTCTGTCTATCTGTCTAGGTAGGTATCTATCTTTCACCTATCTATTTTCTGTAAAATTTGTAAAAAATAAAAAATATGGCCTAAAGTTTGACTGAATGCTTTTCCAGATTTATTTATTTGAAATATTTCTATAGCATGCTTTATTTTTTTAAAATAATAGTTTTACAAAGACTAATAAAAGTTTGAACTAATTTATTATAATAATTAATCAAAATATGTATTTAACAGTCTATTAACTGCCTATTACTATAATAAAATGCTCAGAACAAAATAAGGAATTCTGTAAAAAAAGTATCAATAGCAGTAATATTTTTAAAATCACAGCTTATTATTAAAAGATGTGGAAAAATAACCTCTATGTGGCAACAAGATATAATGTCTTGCATCCCTTACATGGGACACCCACTGAAAAGACCAGTGTTTGAGTAGCAATCCACCAAATTTCAGGATGTGAAGGCATCTGAAGCTGGCCCTCTCAAGATGAACTAAGGTTTAGGTAGGAATACAGGGAAGAAACAGCTGCAACTGAGACAAGAAACAACTTGGGAGTTCATGAAAAGCTGCTGTGATGCATGTATATCACTCAGTAGATGGAGGGGGCCAAAAGAAGAAAAATGAGCAAGGAATAGATGTCTCACAAATCTCCTTATCTGTTATGCTTCTTCCCCAAGATCATACTTTCCTCTACTCAAGATTACTCTAACTCAGCACATGCTGGCTGAAGAATTCTGGGAGTTGAAGTCCACAAGTCGTAAAGTTGGCGAAGTTGGAGACCCCTGCTCTAACTGGAGTGCCATCATGTCCTTCCATGGTATTCTTACAGAATTCTCCAAATACAGACAAGAGATAATAGTACAAAAAAGTACAAAAACCTCCAAGGTGGCACCTGTATGGAGAGCTTTTTAGTAAGTACCCTCTTGGGTTTTGTTCATTGCTTATTCCAGGCCTGGCTAAATATGCAATCTAGTCCTTCCGAGATTAGATTAAACACAGAAGGTGGAACTGTTTTACCAAAGCCAACAAACTAGCAATTTTATATCATTTTTTATTTTCCTTGGTTCAACTATTTTCTCAGTTCTATATTTTCTATATGTTCTGTATTCCAGTTTTCCAAGTCCTGAATTTCCATTCCTGTATTTTTCTAATGCAAACACTAGACATTCAGCTATACCCATGGCTTTTGTCCATTGTTCCCAAGCTTCTCAAATATAGCAATCATTGTATTTTCTTTAATGGAATATGCATATGTAGCAGAGGTGCAGGTTCTGACCAATTCTGGAGAACCAGTAGTGGAAATTTTGAGTAGTTCAGAGAAACGGCAAATACCACCTCTGACTGGCCCCTCCGTCATCCATTCTCTGCCTCCCGAGTCCCAGCTGATTGGCTGGGTCTTCTTTTGTTGCCCTGCACAGGAGAACAGAGCTGGAAAGCAGGTTAGTGGGGTGAAGAAGGAATGGGATTTTATAATAACTTTCCCCCAGGAGTGGCGTGGGAATGGAGATTTTATAGTATCCTTCCCCTGCCACACCCACCAAGCCTCACCATGCCCACCAAGCCGTGCCCACAGAACCAGTAGTAAAAAATTTTGAATCCCACCACTGATATGTAGTTAAGCAAACAAGTACTGTATGACTGAGGTGAGAGCAAGATTTGCAGTAATGGCTGTTGTTCATCTCCAAAATGCATCAGTACCTGCTCAAAGAAAGAACAAGTTGTTATTTCCAAAGTCAGCATTTAAGCCTTTGAGCCTAAATCTCAGTTTCTAGCCCAATATTTGCAATAGCCAGTTTGGTGAAGTAGTTAAGGAGCCAATCTGGAAACTGACAGAGCATGAATTTTAGTCCCACCTTAGGCAAATAACCAGCTGGACAGCCTTGGGCCAGTCATTTTTTTTTTCAGTCTTATGAAAGAGGCAGTAACAAACTGTCAGGGAATTGCACAGCTGGTGTTCAAATTAAGTCAGAGATGCTGAAACGAACTTGCAATTTTAAATAAATATATAAATAAATGTATACATACATACATACATACATACACACACACATACATACATACATACATTTGGATCTTTGGTTATTCAGGTTTTCTCCCATGTAAAATTGGAAGTATCTAGGCAATGTTTCGATGAAGTCTCATTCATCATCTTCAGGCTTGTGTCTTCGGCTTTGTGCTTCTCAGAGTCATGTGAGCTTGCAGCTGCTTCTTCCTTTTAATTGCTAGTGGGGGTGTGACTTAATTGGGTGGGGGCTTGGCTGTGTTCTGATTGGGTGGGGGGTTGTTCTCATTGGTTGGGGGTTTGGCTTTGTTCTGATTTGTAGGGGGTTGGCTGTGTTCTGATTGGCTGGGGGTGTGTTCTGTTCAGGTGGGGGCTTGGCTGTGCTCAGGTTAGTCTTAGTTGCCAGGGGGTTTGAGCTGGTGAGCTGTGATCCTGTTGTTTGGCTTTGCATTCGTAGTCATGTCACATCTTCATGGTAGGCGTCAGTTCGCTTCATGTATGGTTCGGAGGGGTTTGAAGTGGGTATTGATGCAGCTGCGGTACGGCTTCTGGTCTGTGGTCGTGTC
The DNA here is from genome assembly GCA_033807585.1 of Hydrophis major. Taxonomy (NCBI): domain Eukaryota; kingdom Metazoa; phylum Chordata; class Lepidosauria; order Squamata; family Elapidae; genus Hydrophis; species Hydrophis major. The sequence continues at coordinate 266,500,644 of CM066328.1, forward strand.
TCATCTTCTGTGTGGGTGTGAGTCTGCTTTCTACATGGAAGTGTGGTGGTAGCATCTTGTGTTGCCCTTGTGGGTATGGATCTGGTGTCATTCTTCATGCTAGGTACTTGTTTGATAATGAGGGCGGGTTTCTAAATGGCTGGTAGGTGGGAGGTATCATCTCATTTATTCATGCTGTGTGGGCATTTTTCTATCTCTATGGCTTCTCTGATTATTCTGTTGTTGAAGTGTTCAGTTTTGGCAATAGTTCTGGCATTTTTAAAGTCAATCTCATGTCCTGTGGCTTTGAGGTGTTGGACCAGGGAAGAGGTTGGTTCTTATTTTTTGATTGAATTATTGTGTTCTTCAATGCATGCATTTATTCTTCTGTTAGTTTGTCCGATGTGTGTGGTGGGACAGGTGGTGCAAGGGATTTCATATACTCCTTGGTTTTCTGACTCGATTTTGTCTTTAGGGTTTCTTAGGATGGTGGATATTTTTCTGTTTGTGCAGAATGCTGTTTTAATGTTGTGTTTTTGGAGGATCTTGCTGATTTTTTTCTGTAGTGCCTTTTATATATGGGAGGAGGGCTTTGCCGTTCTCTTGTTCTCTGTCTTGGATTTTGGTTGGGGTTTCTTTTTGGATTAGGTGGGTAATCTTCTTTCTTTAAAATCCATTGGCTGTTAGTACGTTAGTGAGAGTGTGTAGTTTGGTTTTTAGGTGTTGTTCATCGGCTAAGCATTTTGTTCTGGAGATGAGTGTCTCGGCTACAGAATTGATCTGTGCTGGGTGGTGGTGTGAGAATGTGTGCAGATAGCGGTTTTTATGTGTTTTCTTCTGGTAGCTATCTACACACACTCTGACACCACCCAGCACAGATCAGTTCTGTAGCCAAGACACTCATCTCCAGAACAAAATGCTTAGCCGACGAACAATACCTAAAAATCGAACTACACACTCTCACTAACGTACTAACAGCCAATGGATTCCAAAGAAAGGTTGAGAGCATCTTGGCAATGTTTCGATGAGATCCCACTCACCATCTTCAGGCTGGTGCTTTCAGCTTTATGCTTGTGTGAGCAAAGTGTGATTGGAGCTGCTGTCTCCCTATATATACTGGTGAGGAGGTTGGCTGTGTTGTCATTTCTTGATTGGTTGATGTAGTTGATGTTTGCAGACTGGCTGGCTTTTTCATAAGAACATGTCTGGCTGAGGTATTGACTGTGTGTCTATCAGCCTCCTGTGTTGTAATGACCTGGGAAATGGGCTGTGTGATGACTTTCTGAGTTCTATTATTGTGACATCCTGGGTCTTGTGCTGTAATCTCCTGGGTCGTTGGCTGTGTTACAACATCCTGAGGTTTTGTGGTGTAACCTCCTGAGTTCTGTGATGTGATATCCTGAGCGAGTGACTGTAATGTGATATTCCAGGTTTTGGTTTGGCTCAGAGTTTGAGGCCTGGATATGTGTTCATGGCATGTGTCTGTTTGCTTGGTTTGGGGGTCAGGGTGTATGGCAGCTGGTGTTGCAGCCGTGGTCTGGTTTCTGGATGGTGGTTGTCTTTCGTCTATGTGATGGGTTTGGGTTTGGGTTTGAGTCTGGTAGGGGAGAATGGTAGTGGTGTCATGTACTGTTTTGAGTGCAGTGTTGGTTTTCATGGCTGGGACTTGTTTGTTGATAAGGGCTAGTTTCAAGATGTCTGGCAGGTGGGAGGCAAAGTCCCATTTATTCTCGGAGCCAAACCAAAACCCGGAACATGAAGGGAAAAAAAACATCGCAATACATCATGTGATGGCAATGTGACATGGCATATTTTCACCTGTGCATTAAATTGTAACTTCTTCTTTCTTACTAAATCTTGGTTTTTTGAGAAGGTGCTAATTATTTATCTGATACCATAAAAATGTCCATCTGTTCTTGTTCTACAGTACTTGGGGAACATCCATTTTCATTCTCAGGATCAAAGAGTTTCATCATAATCAAGAAGAAGACATCTGGCAAATGAATTAGATCTGATCTACAGCCAGGGCCTTTCACAGTATGCTAGGGCAATCTTCTCAAAGAATAAAATACTTGGAAGGTGTTACATGGATCATCTAGTCCAAATTCCTACTGACTGTTCTTCCTTATTTTCTTTTTTACTACCTTTCTGTAAAATACCAAACTAGTAGCTTTCTTCGTACACAATGATGGAAGCTGATGCAAATGTCTACAGAAATTGAAATTACTCTGATTCTTCTGTAATTCAGTTAGCCACTGTTTCAAGGCCAAGTGAATTGTTTATAAGTTGAGTGGCTTATCAATGTGATTTAGGGAGGGAGGGAGGGAGGGAGAGAGGAAGGAAGGAAAAAAAGGAAAGAAAGCTTTGGAAACTTTTTATTCTCAATAAAACAGGGAAGAAAGGGGGATGACCACGTGAACATGTGCACCATTTGCATAAATACTACTTCATGTGCTCACATGCTCACCGGTTGTTTGTGTGGGCTGGTTCCCAATGGGCTGCAGACGAGCCACAGACTGGGGATAAGGGACCCCTGACTTAGATGTTAATCAACCATGCTTTTCCTTAAATAGTTTTAATTGGCTTCATGCATGAAAAAGTCCATCCACAGCCTATATTTGGTAGTGGTATGGTGATGGCAACAGGTACACATCATACAGTTCACTCAATATATTTTCAGTTCATCCAGTACCCAAAGCATCCACTGTGGCATTTTTACTTCCCTTTCATTTTCTACTTGTCAGACTCATGTTCATATAGTAAAGAAGCAAGTTTCAGCTACATGAGAACCTGATTTTTTAAAAAATAATCTGACATCACTTTATGTTCAAGAAGCATTTTATTAAAAGGTTTCAGACAAAATACAAGGTCTGTCTGATTTAGAATGCCACATGAACCTATGAATCTTGCTGATTATATAAGAAGCAATAAATTTACTAAAAAATGTGGATTTAACAACTAATGCTGACATACCCAGCAAGTATCTGACTATTGTCTCAATTCAAGAATTCTGCTCCCATTTGTTTCGGTTTTGTTTTGGGTTTTTTTTGCAATTCAGTGAAATGTAAACATCTACGAGAATGGGATACAAACATGTACAAACATGTAAGTCAATGAAGAATATTAAAGGAATTTGTATAACTTTATGTGCTTTTACAAACACCACTAAATGTGAACTTCAACTCTCTTTCAGAAACTGTTCTTACACCCATCTATTATTCTACCCATTAAAATATCACTATTGTACATTTGTGCCATGTCTTTACATCTATTCTACAACAGAACAAAGTGTCCTCTGTGTAATTATTCATTTATTCAATCTATGCATAGGCCACCTCAATCTATCTAAACTCTGGGTGGCTTACAAAGTAAGTATGCCTGAAGCTGATTATTGATGATTTGAAATGAAATAGATGGAGAGGCAGGAAACTTATCCAAAAGATTTGCATATATTTATATATATATTTATTCAAAAAATTTTACTACCAGTTCTGTGGGCATGGCTTGGTGGGCATGGCAGGGGAAGGAGACTGTAAAATCTCTAGCCAGAGGTGATTTGCAGAGGTGGTATTTGCCAGTTCGCCAAACTACTCAAAATTTCTGCTACTGGTTCTCCAGAACTGGTCAGAACTTGCTGAATACCCATCTCTGGTTTATGTGCATTTACAGTCAGCAATTTGTTTTTGTTTTTTAAATATGTACACATTTCTCCACAGCACCACACATCTATGAAAGTTGGATTCTTCTTTTTGTACAAGAGCAACAAAGATGATTGGGGGACTGGAGACTAAAACACATGAAGTACAGATGCAGGAATTGGGTATGTCTAGTTTAATGAAAAGAAGGATTAGGGATGACATGATAGCAGTGCTCCAGTATCTCAGGCCCTGCCACCAAGAAGAGGGAGTCAAGCTAACCTCCAAAGCACCTGAATGCAGAACAAGAAGCAATGGATGAAAACTAATCAAGGAGAAACTTAGTAGTAGTTTCTCCCAGAACTAAGGAGAAATTTCTTGACAAGAACAATTAATCAATGGAACACCTTGCCTCCAGAAGTTGTGGATGCTCCAAAACTGGAAGTTTTAAAGAAGAGATTGGACATCCAGGGTTTCCTGCTTGAGCAGGAGGTTGGACTAGAAGACCTCCAAAGTCCCATTTCTACTCTGTTATTCTGTTAATTATATGATTAAATTATATAATTTGATTTGATTATCAATCAAAAAGCGCAGCACAATTGATGTACCTGTTACTTCCTTTAGATGTCACCTGAATCACAGAATTTTCAATTTCTTGTCATATAAATACAATTAAACTTGGACCATACATTTTCTGAATAGTTTTTATCCCAGAGCTATAATTACACTTAACAATAAACTTAAGGACCACCATCGGTGAGCTGTTGGACAGTATTACTTGGTCTGTTGTGTGGATGCTTGTGTGTTTTTGGGAAGGGGAATTTTGGTGGATGGGGAGGTGTTTGGGGATTGTCATGAGCGTGTGCATGTTTAGTCTGATCTCTGGGTGTTATGTGAATTTCATTGTATGTATACTGTGTATATCCAAACAATGACAATAAAGAATTCAATTCAATTCAATATAACAAGAAATTTCTCAAGGAACATCACATGCAAAGCATCACAGCATTGTCTTCTCCTCCAGATGTAACCTCCCTTGTTTTTACTGGAGCACCAGCATTACAATTTACACTTAATTTTAACTCTTCTTACATAAAACTATGCATAAGCTGTAACTGATGTGAACATATGGAGAAAGGTGTGAATAACATAGATAGGAATTAGAATTTAATATTTAATGTTAGTACAAGCATGAACATGTCCCCTTGGGTTTTAGAAAAAGAAAACTCCCACACTCTAAACAGCTTGTTTACAATTTTACATAAGGGTAGCTCCATTTTGTAGGTCCTCAACTTACAACCATTTGTTTAATGACTGTTCAAAATTTACAAAAGCAATTAAACAGTGATTAACAATTGGCCCTTGCAATTATGACTGTTGCAGTGACCCCCATTATCAACCTCAGCCATTCAGTCATATCCAGGGATGGGATTCAAATTTTTTAACAATTGGTTCTGTGGGTGTGGCTTAGTTAGTGGGCATGGCTTGGTGGTCATGTGACTGGGTGGACGTGGCTTGGTGGTCATGTTATTGGCTGGGCCTGGCCAACTCAATATCACTCACAATCGAGGCACGCATCTCCTCACCTGGCCTCTCATGACTGTGGGGATGCTGCAACAGTCGTAAATGTGAAAAATGGTCATAAGTCACTTTTTTCAGTGCCATTGTAACTTTGAACGGGCACTCCACACAAGCAAAGTACCAGCAAAGGAGGGGGGAAAAAAATTCCAGAGAAGTTCCTGAGACAGGAAGTCTAGTCCTGCCAAGAATGTAATAAGGGTTAACGGAGAGGCAGTTTCTGTAAGCAACACCAGAATGTTTCCTTCCTGTCTTCCTTACAGGATTAGGACAGTAATTTCTTCTAACAACTGGTTCTCCAAACTACTTAGAATGTTGACAACCAGTTCTAGTGAATAGGTGCGAACTGATAGAATCCCACCCCTAGTTGTATCCAACCCTCAGCCACTCTATGGATCAGCACTCTCCATGTCCCTCTGTTTCCATGCCACCTTTAGATCCTCCATGGTCATCTCAATGTCATCTTTTATAGTGTCCAGCCAATGGATACCAAGGCATCCCCTTCTCCTTTTACCACTGATCACTCCCAGCATGATTGACTTTTAGAGTGAATCCACTCTCGTGACATGACCAAAGTGTGACAGCCCCTGTTTGGTGATGTTGGCTTCATGAGACATTTTTGGTGAGATTCAGTCTAAGACTCCCTTGTTTGTTATTTTTGCAGTCCACAGGATGCGTAATAGTCACCTCCAGCTCTATAGTTCAAAGGCATCCATCCTTCTCCTATCTGCCTTTTTCAGAGTCCACGTTTCGCAGCCATAAAATAACAATTGGAAAAATTATTGTGTTAAATAATCTGCATTTGGTAGTGAGGTTAATGTCTTTTCTCATTCGACTGTTATTCAAGACAGACATTGTAGTTCTTCCAAGTGCTGTATGCCTTCTGAACTCAGGGCTGCAGTGACCACTTTGGTCAACTTTAGAGCCCAGGAAGATAAATTCCTTTACTGTTTTGATGATCTCATTGTCGATCTGGACTCTGACCTGTATGTTCTCTGCAGTTGTCATTATCTTTGTTTTCTTGATGTCAAGGTACAGTACAGATTTTTCACTTTCCTCTTTGACTCTCATTGATTAACCATCCCAGATCCTCCTTGTTTTCTGTGAGCAATGTTGAGTCATCTGCATATCAGAGATTGCTAATATTCCTACTACAAATTTTAACCCCAGTGATAGATTTTTCCAAATGTGCATTTCGCACAACTGTTTCTATATACATGTTGAATAGTATAGTCACATGATCAACATTTGAATGTTTGGCAACCGGCATGTATTTAGTATGGTTGTCATATCCCAGGGTCACATGATTAACATTTGTGACCTTTCCAGTCAGGTTTTGATAAGCAAAAACAATGGGGGAAGCTGGTTTCATTTAATGACCGTGATTTGCTTAATGATCATGGCAAAAAAGGTCATAAAATTGGACAAGACTCATTTAATTATATCCTTAATTACTGACAGAAGTCCCATCCCTATAGTGGTCATAAGGCTACCTATATTACTGCTGTAAAATGAGTTACAAAGCCATATTTACACAGGGCAGCATTTTAAAATTAGCAACAGCACTTAGACTTATATACAGCTTCACAGTGTTTTACAGCCCTCTCTAAGTGGTTTACAGAGTCAGCATATTACCCCTAGCAATCTGGGTCCTCATTTTACCCATCTCAGAAGGATGGAAGGCTGAGCCAACCTTGACCCTGGTGAGTTTTGAACTGCCAAATTGAAAGCAGCTGGCAGTCAACAGAAGTAGCCTGCAGTACTGCACTCTATCCACTATGCCACTGAAGCTCTTAACTAGAGCACAATCGCTTATTAATAGGAGATGCTTAATCACATGGAATGCTAAAATCACATTATACAAGTGAAATGCTTCATCACATAAATGGTACTAAAATATAAGCATTTTAAAACGTAGAAGTCCACCTGGTTGACTAGAGCAATGTTTCTCAATCTTGGCTAAGATATGTGGACTTCAGCTCCCAGAATTCGCTAGCAATCAAGTTGCTAACTTTGAGAAAAACTGGGCTAGAAGTTTAATTATCTTCCTTGCTGGACCTTTTTTTGATGCATGTATGATACGTGCTTCAGAACAAAAGAAAATGATTTATTACCATGGTGGGGTGCAATCTTTTATCAATGCAAAGGCTTTTGTTTGTGCCTAATATTTGGGATGTTTGTTTTCAACAAACATCAACTATATCTGAGGTTTACCAGGTAGACCAGACAGGAAACATGACCAGATAAGCTAAAACTACTTTATCATAAATCTATATTAACAAAATCTTGCAAGTCTGAAGATACAATTCTCCTGCCCTCTCTGTTACAGCCCATGAAACTAGAGAAGGCACCTTCTGAGCTTCTTGCCTTGCCCGTGATCCAATTCTAGGTTCTGCTGTCTCTTAACTGACTGTTCCTTTGGCACCTCTTTATTCCATCTTCCAAGGTCTTGAAGTCTTTCTGCAGCTGCTTTGAGGAAAACTTCCCCACTTCACCTGAAGCTAAGGCCTTTGGGTATCACTTATGTTGTGGTGTCTTGAAGGGCAAGAAAAAGGGGGCTTCCATTACTTCATGAAGCCCCTTCAAACTGTAACCCTTTTTCTCCATGCAAATGATTCTCCCTCTGAAATACTGGCTTCAAATCATTATGCAGACAAATGGATCAAAAATATCTATTTAATGTAAAATAGGGGCAAAAGGAAGGGATGGATCCCACTGAGATAATGTATTTTCCTCAGCTAAATTTGAAATTGGTCAGTTGCTTTTAACATCATTAGAAAATTTTATAATGTCTCTTTAACAAAATACATGAAGAAAATCAGAGTTCTAGTCACTACCTTCATTATCTCTGCATTTTTCTCCCACTCAGCTGTCAGCCCTTAGCATTCATGGACACGCAGTCTACTCAGTCCTTAAGAGCTGTATTGGATAAGGGAGAAGCTCATAATTTGTGTACCCTCACAAACTTCAAGCTGTTCCAAGACAGCTGGCGCTTCATTCTTATATATTATGTTGATGTTTTGGCTACATAAATATATGTGTTCATACTTGAAGATCAGAAATATAAGTAATGCTACTAAATATATTTTATTACACATCCCAAACATGGAACTGATTTTGGGTGTTTCTCTGACAACACATTTTGCAATACAGCAAAACTTGAAAAGTACATAAGAGAGACAGAGCTTTGTGGAGAATTTAAATCAGTGTTAGGTTAGTGTTAAATTTACTACCAGACTGGGATGTGGTGAAACTCTGTGTGTGGCATGCAATTTACACCAGGTCAAATTTTTTAGCCAAAACTAATATTCTATTCTGCACAGAATAGAAGAAAATCAGTTTAATCTAGGGTAGGGCTGTCAAAATTGCAGCCAGCGGGCCAGATGCGTCACATGCTGGCCACGCCCATTCCTGATTTAGCAAAGGTGAAAAGTCCCAATATGTCACATGATGCCACCATGATGACACAAGTTTGACACCCCTGGTCTAGGGGTGAAGACCCTAGATTAGAAACCAGAAGATTGTGGGTTCTAGTCCCACCTGACAGGCATGTCAACTGACGTTGTTGTTGTGGGAGGAGAAAATAAGAGGAGGGAGAAGTCTTAGGTATGTTGACTGCCTTACATCATTTATAAAAATGATAAATATTGCAAACAACTTTTTTTTTAAAAGGAACAGCAACCATGTAGAGATAATTGGGAATCTAGCCACTACCCTGTTAGTTGTAGGACCAGGACTGCTGATGTGCTAAGCAATTGAAGCCACTCCATGGAGAGTCATTCTTCTGCCAGGATATAAAAGAAACCAGTCTTGAATGTCAAGGTTGCTATTGATAAGGTTCATTCCAAACCATAGTTGCCATTTAGGAATTCCCTAGAATAAACCACCTTCTTTGTCTTTATAAATGAGCACTGGGGGACAGTTGCTGTAGTTTGTTGGGTTTCTTATGTGAGCTAATATAATGGTTAAGGAATCAGGGTGGAAACTAGGAGTTCTAGTCCACATAATTGGTAGTAAAAAACATTGAATCCCACCACTGGAGCAAACCACTTCTGAAGAAACTTGCCAAAAAATTTTCAGGGATTAGTCCAGTCAGTTGCCAGGAGTAAAAGCTGAATTGAAAGCATAAACATCAATTATAATATATATCATACATCATATTATATCATATGACATCATCATGTTATATCATCGTATCAAATAATAAATTCAGCCCAGAGATATATCAAACCCATAAATGTGCCTGTTTGTTTAGAAATTTTACACTCTAATCAGTTTGTCAAGAAGGCCATGTTTATTGAAACATTCATAAAAATGACCTCTTTCATTAATATCATGCACTACGGTTTGCTGTTCTTTTTGGCAAAAGCAAACAAAATAAATGTGTTAATGATTTATTTGTAGTTATCTTTTAATAGTTATCAGTTTATTCTCTTTTTAAATAAAAGAGTTTTTAATAAAAATGAAAAGCTAATAGAAAACTAAAAGTCAAGAGCGAGGAGACAAGTCATAACAGAGAGAAATATCAAACGGGTACAATAAAATAATATATATACAGATAGAAACAAAAATACACAAAGACAAATGATTTCTGACTTCTTTTTACAGCAGATATAAATAAAACTTGAGTTCAACACTTGCTCTACAATTACAATGTACCCTCCATTTTTTAAAATAATCTATAAATGATAACAGTAGTCAAATCCATATGTCATGATTTAATTTTTTTCTGCTTTTGCCCATAGTCCAAAAAGGGCTTCCAATTGGTATTAAATTTAGCCAATTTTCTCTAATCAGAGCCATCCCAGCCAGTTCCATCAGCTTTACCAACCACTCTTCCATTTAAGGTACCTTCAAATCCTTCCAGCGTTGGGCATAGAGAAATCTGAACTGTTATTGTCGTATACAAGAACAAAACACTGTGCATTCCCCCCTCCCCCCCAAACTGTATTCATCATTCCTAATAAAAATGTTGCTGGGCTGAATCATATACCAGTATTGGCTTCAAAACATTTTAAAATTAATATATGTATTTCAATCCAATAATTTTTAGCTATGTTACAAGTGTACCCAAAGTGGTAAAAACTCTGTTTATATTTCCAAAATAATTTGGAAATCGCATTATACATTTTTGACAATCTCCCTATATGCCATTTTATATAAATTTTATTTCAGAAGGTGAGATGCTATTCATTTCAACCCCTTTGTCCACATTCTAAATAAGGAACAATTTTCTTCAGTTCCCTGAATGCTTTTCTGATACCTATTCTTAATTATTAACTGTTATGGATTAAACCAATGCAGCGATACAACCCTAAGCAGCTTCGTCTTACAGCAGGCTTGTAATCCTGCAATTCTCATTGGCCCGTGAATAGCGAGTTGTGATTGGTCAGGTTTGGCCAGTCTGATTGGCTGTTTATGGGAACTCCTGATTGGACGCTTGTGAAAGCAATAGACTCAGTACATTGGTTATTTGACGGCAGCAAGCTCTATAAAAGAGCTATTGCTGCCCAAGTCTGTTGCTCCGTTCTTTCTTGTTAATTAAAGAGTTGAAGTCACCGTCCGATGTCTCGTCTCCGTTCTTTGCGCCCATGCCCAGGACTTAACACTGGCGACGAAGGTGGGATGCGGAGATGATAGAGCTGACTAGAACATATTGGACAAAGACAGAGCACATGGCGAAAGAGCGCACGCAACAGACAGCAAGATGATTAGCGGCGCCATACCACCCGCACCATTCGACCCAGCAACCGAAGACTGGGACTCGTACATAGACTGCTTCCAGATGTTTCTGGAGATAAACAATTTAAAAGATGCTACATCTGGCAAGAAACAAGCGGTGTTCCTGACTCATTGCGGCCCCACCGTTTTCAAAATGGCTAAAGCATTAGCAAAACTGGCGGAAGCGAAGACCAGGGATTGGGACACCCTCACCCCAATCCTCAGGGCCCATTACGCACCCACAGTACCTACACTGATACGAAGACACGAATTTTACCAGAGGGACCAACGGAAGGAAGACAGCGTTGGTAATTTCGTAGCTTAGTAATTCCGGAACTTAGGAGGCCTTTGTGGTTTTGCAAACTTAGAGGAAGCCCTAAGAGACCGAATAGTTCTGGGATTAAATGCACCGCACATGCAGAGTAAGCTGATGGCGAAAGGTGACATGAGCCTTGCAGATGTCATCACCAATGCTACTGATGCAGAAGCAACCAGGAAGTCAGCCGCTCGAATGCGCCGAGCGAACGCACTGCTTCACCAACTCACCGACGAGGTCCCACTCGCCACTGAGAAGCACGCTACCACTACCCACCACGAAGACCTTGAGTCATCCTCAGACAGTGATAAAGAGGAGGTCAACCAGCTCCGCTCGGAACGAGAGCAAAGGAACCAGCGACATCCGCGCCAATGTGCGGGTTGCGGGGCAAACCACCCGCGATCGGACTGCAAATTCCTCGACGCACTCTGCCATAACTGCAGAAAAAAAGGCCACATCACGAAGGTCTGCAGAAGCAGACAAGAGTCCAGTCCCAACCGAAAGGAGAACAACCTCCGTTGGGAGATAGGCAAGCCTCCTGAGAACCGGGACCGTCTGAACCACCAATGGAACAACCACTACTACTACAGAAACCAAACACCTGTCTTTTCAATGAGATGAGAAGAGGCCCACCAAGCCATTATCATCGGCCATGCTTCATCGTTCGATGCAAAGAAGATATGCATGAAGGTTACTATTGAGAATTGACCATGTGTGATGGAAGTCGATTCGGGATCCTCCCTGTCGATGGTATCCTGGAAAACCCTCAAACAACTGATCCCTGCCATTTCCCACCAGGACCTCAGCACGCAGCGAATCGTCCTGAAAGACTATCAGGGAAACAGAATCCCAGTTGTCAGTTCCAGCAACGTCCAAGTATCATTCAAGGACTGCACAGCAATGCTTCCCCTGACTATCGTCGATCGTGACCGACCCAGCTTGTTAGGGTTACAGTGGTTTGCCAAGCTCAGAATTGAACTAGCCAGCATACACCATACTAGAAATGACGACTGGGAAGAGACTCTCATCCAGGAATTCCAGGACGTGTTCACAGGAACATTAGGCAAGTACAAGGGGACCCCTATATCATTTAGTCTCAGCCCCGATGTAGCTCCCATTTGGCTTAAGCCCTGTCGAGTACCTTTTGCCTTAAAACCTAAAATCGACGAGCAGCTCGATAAACTGATAGCCCAGGGCATATTGGAACCGATTGACAACGCCCGTTGGGAAACCCCGATAGTAACGCCCATGAAGCCAGATGGTTCGTTAAGAATTTGTGGGGATTACTGGGCCACCCTAAATCATGCTCTTCAACAGAGCGCTTACCCAGTACCGGTGGTTCAACACCTTCTTCATTCCCTGGGTGGCGGAAAAATATTTGCGAAATTGGACTTAGCTCAGGTGTACCAGCAACTCCCTGTGGACGCAGCAACTGCAGAAGCCCAGACAATAGTTACACATAGAGGTGCTTTTAAGTGCAACAGACTCCAATTCGGAGTAAGCGTGGCGCTGGACATTTTCCAAAGTTTAATGGAGAGACTATTACAAGGCATAAAAGGCATTGTGCCTTATTTTGACGACGTCTTAATAGCTGCCTCCACTAAAGAATTATTAGTACAACGACTCAGAAAAGTCCTGCAGAAATTAAAAGACGCGGGTCTTAAGGTAAAAAGAGATAAGTGTCAACTTTGTACGGAGAGAGTGGAGTTCCTGGGATACCTTCTCGACAGACAGGGAATCCACCCCACCGAAAAAAAACTAACTGCAATCAATAAAGCCCTGAGACCTAGGAATAAGACACACCTTCAAGCCTTCCTGGGACTCATTAACTTTTATAACATTTTCTTGCCCCAGAAGGCAACCGTAGCCGAACCCCTACATAGACTTCTCGATAAAAAGGCTCCTTGGGTTTGGGGACGGCATGAAGAGAAAGCGTTCAAAGAGATAAAAGACCTTTTAACCTCTGATGCTGTATTAATGCAATGCAACGAGACTCTCCCTTTTATGGTTACCTGTGACACCTCACCATTTGGAGTAGGAGCCATCTTAAGCCATGTCCTACCAAATGGAAATGAGGCACCCATTGCGTTCTTTTCGAGAACTTTGTCTAAAACCGAAATGAACTATAGCCAACTTGATAAAGAGGCCCTCGCTATTGTATCCGCAATTAAATGCTTCCATGAATATGTATATGGGAGACCCTTTACCATAATTACAGACCACAAGCCGCTACTTGGGATTTTGGAGGGAAACAAACAAACTGCCCATATATTATCACCAAGAATGACACATTGGTCATAATTTTTAGCCGCCTAAGATTACGATTACCGATTGCAACATCACCCAGGGAAAACCATTCCCCACGCTGACACTTTGAGCCGCTTGCCACTACCAGACATTATAGAGGACCCTGCTCCAACCGTAACCGTACTACAAATTGAAACCCTTAAATCGCTGCCATTAACCGCTTGAGACATAGCCTTAGAGACAAAAAAGGACCCTGTTTTGGCACGAGTCCTCAGCTGGGTAGAACGAGGTTGGCCGGTCAGTGTAACCGATGACATGTTCAAGCCATTTAAGAATCGTCAAACAGAACTGTTGTCCCAGAAAGTTTGCATAGTATGAGGAGACAGAGTCATAGTCCCAGAGAAGTTACAATATAGGGTATTGAAAATGCTGCACGAGGGACATCCAGGCATCGTGCGGATGAAGGCATTGGCCAGGAGTTATGCATGGTGGCCTGGTTTAGATAGACAAATAGAAACTTGGGTAGCAAAAAGCAGTAAATTCCAGGAGACTCGCTCTGCTCCTCCAAAGACTCCCCCAACTCAGTGGGAAACGCCTCGAGGTCCTTGGTCCCGTATCCACATCGATTTTGCGGGACCCACAAGAGGACACACTTTCCTCTTAATGGTGGATGCCTATTCAAGCTGGCTTGAAGTCCAAAAAATGGAAAGCACCACCACAGACGCAGTCACTAAAAAACTGAATAAACTATTCACTACCCACGGACTTCCTGATGTCCTGGTCTCCAATAATGGCCCCCAATTCACTGCCCTACCATTCGAACAATACCTGGCAGATCGGGGCATCCGCCATGCTTTAACATCACCAATTCACCCTGCTGTCAATGGTAGGGCTGAGCGAATGGTTCAATTTGTAAAACAGACCCTGCACAAAATGGACCACAGCGATATTGACAACAAAATAAACCGAATGCTTTTTATGCAACACATAACACCAAACAGCACCACGAACAAAACCCCAGCAGAACTCTTGATGGGCCAGAAACTTAGATCGCATCTCGATCGCCTCCACCCAAACTACACGCCAGAACAACCCCTGGGATCCAGCAGCAAGTGTCGGGCATTCCAAGAAGGGGACCTTGTGTTTGCAAAAAACTTCTCGGGCAACCCATTGTGGGTCCCCGCGACAATAACACAACTTACAGGACCCTGATCCTATCGTCTACAAATGGCAGACGGTAAGATATGGAAATGCCACATAGACCAACTCCGTTCCAGATTAGCGCCGGAACCTCTAGCTGGGGGGGGGGAAGGAACATGGAGGAGGACGAAGAAGAAATCGAAACCCAACAGCCCAGGGGATACTCACCATCCGAGGGAGAACCGAACCAGGGAGCGGCCTTGCCACGAGACAGCACCGCGACGGAGGCGGATCCAGGGAACCTGGAAGACAGTGCTGACGAGGGCAATCCGGAACCACAGTCTTTGCTATCCAGCCCAGCGGACAGCCCACCGGAGCCAGAGCCAGAACCAGAACCAGAACAGAGCCCAGTGGAACAGCGCAGGTCGAGCAGACAGGTGAAGTGGCCTGCCTATTTGTGAGAATATGTCACCCCACCCCCAGACGGAACCAAAGGGGGAGGGGTGTTATGGATTAAACCAATGCAGCGATACAACCCTAAGCAGCTTCGTCTTACAGCAGGCTTGTAATCCTGCAATTCTCATTGGCCCGTGAATAGTGAGTTGTGATTGGTCAGGTTTGGCCAGTCTGATTGGCTGTTAATGGGAACCCCTGATTGGACGCTTGTGAAAGCGATAGACTCAGTTCATTGGTTGTTTGACGGCAGCAAGCTATATAAAAGAGTTACTGCTGCCCAGGTCTATTGCTCTATTCTTTCTTGTTAATTAAAGAGTTGAAGTCACCGTCCAATGTCTCGTCTCCGTTCTTTGCGCCCATGCCCAGGACTTAACATTAACATTTCCTCTTTTGCACAGATTGTAAAGGGAAGGGAGTCCCTGTATATTATTCATATTTAACTAGAATGGTTTATGTTGATATTATAATCACATCCAACATCCTCTTACTGTTTGGGTCTTAGTGACTTTCTAGTTGGGAACTTTTCACTTCTCCATAATCAGTTCTGGAAATGTGCCATCAACTTGGTTTTCCAGCTGTTTTCTAGATTAACTACAGCAGGAGTGGGCTTCAAAAATTTCAGCCACCAGTTCTCTGCCTTGTTGCTGGGCGGGGTGGCCCAGTCAGCCTCCTGCACCATGGCAGGGCAGCTGTTTTCACCCTTCCCAGGCTCAAGAGGCTTTCCTCAAGCCTCTGGGAGGACAAAAATGGCCTCCCTTAGTCTCTGGAGGCCAAAAACGGGCCCATTTCTCGTCTTCCAGAACTTCCAGGAGGCCCATTTTAAACACTCCCTGAGCTTCCATGCCGGCTCTGCACTTATCTCGCATCCAAACCAGGCCAGGTAGAGACTCTTGGGAGGGATGGGGTGGGGTGGGAGGCATGGGAGGAGCGGGGCAGGGTAGGTGGAACCAGCCAGGGGTGGGATTTGGCAGTTCGCTGAACCGGTCATAACATTAGCTATGGGTTCTCCCAAACCTGGGAGAACCCATAGCAGTCCACCCCTGAACTACAGTATATAAAAACAGAAAAAAAGAAAAATCTTTCTATTTGCACCAGTAAAGCTCTGCAGAACCAATGCACTACAGCAGGGGTATCCAACCTTTGCTTTGCTGGCTGGGGCATTCTGGGAATTGAAGTCCTCCAGGCTTAAAGTTGCTAAGGTTGGAGACTCCTGCACTACAGTATTTGTATTCCCAAAGCCCCACCCCATCTCCTACAAATAACAGCATTCTGTTCACAGGCCCCCAAGGAAGAGGGAGTTTAATGGTGTTCACAAATCCTTCAACAGCCACATCTCAATTCCCCCCCCCCCATATAACCAACCAAATGCATGCCATGCCTTGATTCTACCTTAAAGTTAACCTGTGATTTATTTGTATTCAAAAAGCCAATACTTAATATCCACTGTGATGAAAAATGTGCTTTAAAACAAAACCCCCACAAAGCACCCAAAACACAAAGATCTTTAACATTCAAAAACATTACAATTATCTATTTTGAATATCTTTCAAATTAACAGTAGAGCGCTGGTGTAGAAACCAGGAGACCTGTGAATTCTAGTCCCATTCTTAGGCATGAAAGCCAACTGAGTAACCATGGGCCAGTCACTCTCTTTCAGCCCAACCCACCTCACAGGGTTGTTGTGGGGAAAATAGGAGGAGGAAGGGGTATTAGTTTACATCCTTGATTTACTTATAAAGTAATAAAGGTGGGATAAAAGTAAAATAAATAAATAATGAACAGAACATTGTTATCTTTTAAATACCGGTGGTTTAGGTGTACCAGAAGACCCCTCCATTTCCCTTCTCACAGTCATTTCAGTTTGTTTAACTAGCACATCATAAGTGTATCACTCACACCCTGAACAGTTGCATGTTAAGAATCCCTTACAACAGGTCTTTTTTTCATGCCTTCTTGACAGATCTAGGAAAATATATGGGCATCTTTACAATGCTGAGAATATATTATTTTGTGATGTTGTGTTAAAATGACTGCTAAATAGAAACATGTGCCTTCATAATATGGTTGTCCTGCTAGGCACAGCCAATCCCAAACTATCCAATTAGCACAAGATTCTTCAAAGTGGGCAATAGTGACCCTCAAGTAGTCAAGGTTATTATTATAGAATAACAGAATATCAGACTTGGAAGGAACTTTGGAGGTTTTCTAGTCCAACCCTCTGTTCAGGCCTATAGCATTCTGGACAAATGAGTGCCCAATCTCTTCTTGAAAACTTCCAGTGAAGAAGCACCCACAACTTTTGGAGGCAAGTTTTTCTATTGATTAATTGTTCTAACTGTCAGGAAATTTCACCTTAGTTCTAGGTTGGTTCTCTCCTTGACTGGTTTTCATTCATTGCTTTTTGTCCTGCCCTCAGGTGCTTTGTTTGGAGGATAGTTTGACCACCACTTCTTTGTCTGTGGTACTTTATTTGCAGTACCGTTAATTATAGTGGCTTTTATTACATTATTTTCATATAATAAATGTTGGTTAATAATGAACAATCCAAAACTTCTTGAAGGCATTGATGAGCTGAAGAGTTTGTGATTCAGCAGAAGAAGGCAAAATGCTCCCTGTTTCTCTTATGACTGATAGAACATAGCACCTCTAGCACCTGTTTACTTTTATCTTTGGGGTGGGAGGTGGGGGGCAGATGGATATGCTGCACTTCCAAATAAAGTGTTGGACTGAAACCCTGCCACCCCTCATTTTTTAGGTATATTGCATATCTGCCTGGGGCAGAGGAAGTTCTTTTTCTTTAAATTAAAGTTTTCGATGAAAACTTTAACTAAAGGCAGGAGCTCTGAGGAAATTAACAGCTCAGATCTTGTGACATCATACTATTGATCACTGTTGTTGTCAGCCCCATCAAAACCTACTGGCCCGAGGAGCCTACAACCATCCTAATCTCCTTCCCAACTGGCCCTTGCCCTTTACCTGCCTGAAGTAACATGGCTGGGAATACCCTGGTTTCAGAAAGCAGCAACAGGGTATTTATATAATGCAATCTTTTAGGCCTCAAGGTCCCTGAGGGCCAACTTAGGCAGCTCAGCTGTTCATTTTAAGAAGCTTTACTCATGTCAGTAAAGGTTGTCACTTCAATTTATAAAGGGTATAAGCCCTGGTCTCACATTTTTCCTCATTTCCCTAATATCTTGTTAGGAATGGATGGCCTTTCCCCCCCTATCATCCTAAGCCTGAAATGAAAATTGACTAATTAAACAGTGCTTATATCCTAGGAAAGGAGGAATAATGACAGATAGCAGTGACCGAGGGCTGGAGTAATGAAGGGCACACAAACAGCTCACGATAAGGCATTAGAAAAAAGAGTGTGAGAGAGAAAATGTAATGTCAAAATGAAAGACTGCTTGACATCAGAATAAACCCTGTGGAAAAGGATAGTTCACCCCTGTCAATCTCCTTAAAATTAGAGAGAGGGGTGGGGGGAGATAGAACAGGGATAAGCAGCAAATTCTCTGGATAAAAAAATAAGCAACAGTAATTAAGCTTGATTAGAAAGAGGAATATTTGATGGTGACATTTTGGAGCATTAAAAAATAATGAGAAAGCTGATGGGTGAGATAGAAAGTTATTCCTTCCAGCAAACTGTGCATTCCACTATCTGCCACAGATAGAATTGTTAGAGGCACATTTCCTTAAGAAATATTTCTCTGTGAATTATTTACAAATAGATCCCTCCTCAGGACTTATCTAGCAATACCCAGCAGGTCATTTCCTTAATAAGTCCACAATATGGTTTTGGAAGGCTTCAGCAGGGAATGGGTTTGCAAAGATGAACTTTTCATACACAGGAGCCTGTAACTATATGCCCGTTCCTCCTTTGCAGACTATTCCTTGCTTGTCAGAAAAGATTTACTGCAATTCAATTACTCCTTTTTTCCCCTTACAGAAAGAGATCCAATAGGCCATTCTCTTGATAAGTCCACTATACCATTTTAAAGGGTGTTAGACTCTTTTAGGCAACCATTTACAAACATGAAGGAGCTGAGGCACTGGATGGACTAGCTCCACCAACCTAATGATGCTTCCTGTGTCAGCAACCTTCTTGAGCTGACCTATCATATGGAGTATTCGTACCACGTTATAAAGTCTTAGTAAGACTACACTTGGAATACTGCCTCTAGTTTTGGTCACCAAAAAGAGACTCTGTTGATACTTTGAAAGGATTTCAGAGGAAAGCAACAAATATGATCTCGGGGACTGGAAGCTAAAATATATGAAGAATGGTTGCCAGGATTGGTATGTCTAGTCTAGTGAAAAGAAGGACTAGTGGTGACATACAGTAGTAGTGTTCCAGGCTGCCACAAAAAAAGAGGGGCTCAGGAGGGTGGAGCTGGCGTCGTGACGATACAGCATGCGAACTTGGAGGTCTGAGATCGCTGCCGATATCTTTGCTCCTGGACAGTCCTATTGGATCTAAACTGTTCCAAAGAGATGGTGAAAGTGAAGAGTGCATCCTGTCGATCCCAGGGATACCGCAAAGTCCCTGGTAGATCCAGGAGAAGCTCTTCTTGTCAGCAGCAAAGAGGCAGCCATTAAAGCTGCTGAAGTTGGGACAGCTCCGAAACAAAAGAGAACAGAAAGAGAGAGTGTGTGTTAAGCCTGGGTTCCCCAACCAGTGTTAAGGAGACAAGCTAAACAGAATGTGCAGCGTTAGTCAGATAGGTATACAGATAAATGTGTGACATAAGTTTGTATGTTAGTTAACATACAGTAAAAATAACAGATAGGCTTGTGTTATCAAAAATATAGTTTATTCCATTTAGAGTTTTATAGCATAGTCAAAATAACAGTCCATTAGTCATGTATCGTTTTAGTCAGTCCATTCAAGGATATTCAATTAGCAAAGTCCATGTAGAATATCCAATGTCAGTTCACTTACAATAAATCAGTCCGTATTATCTCTTCTCACCATTGAGAAATCAACAGTCCTTTCTCTCTCCCGTTACAGTAGGGGAAAAACTCAGTCTTCAGTCTATCCAGTAATTAGGGATCATCAAGCCAGAGAGAGCAAGCTGCTTGTTTCTTTTATGGTGCTTTTACAACCATTCCCTTAATTACATTCTTACAGTTAAAGTTACAGACACTTTAACTAACAAACCATGATAACATATTTATTATTTTACCTAAACCAGTTAGGGTAAACAATGTTATCCCTAACAGTGTGCTGATTTGGTGAGAACTTTTTTTTTATTCTAAGATCTGAAAGGACACCCAAAGGAAAAGAAAGAATCTGTAAAAGTTTTGACAGAAGTGATTAAGCAGGGATTTTAAACAGGAATGTAAAAGTAATGTTTTTTTCTCATTGCTGGATTTTCTATACATGATCTTATATTTTGAAACTGGACTGTTTTTTTTTTTGATCTATTTTTTTTCTCCTTTTTGATTTTGTAACATTTTAGGCTAGAGACTCCCTTTTAGTTATTTCTTTTTTTTAAATATCCTTTTCTTTTCTTTTTTTAATTAATTCTTTTTATATTTTGCTTGGAAAAGGAGGGGGAAAGCAAAGAAACTTTGCAACACTGCCAACTAGAGGCTTGGAAATATTCTATTTCTCCTGTGACCAGACAAAGCTGAGAAAGAAAGAACTGAGATTTTTTTCAAGGACATTGCTATTTGATAAGATAGAGGGAAGAGCATGGGAGAGTATTATTGCAGGTGCTCTTATGGGTTTCCATAAACAGCTGGAATCTGGTGTTGAAACCTAGGGGGAAAAAAGGTGATAAGTTTTTGTAGAAGAGAGTTATAATAAGAGCCTTGGATAATTAAACAAAATGCAGTGTGCTCTTTTTGCTTTTTCTAAGTTGTGCTATCCCTCCTCACCAGCTTTATTTTATTTCATTTTATCTTTTTTTTTTTTTTTGCAATAGCTATTTGGATCTTTGGCTTTGTTGGAGCTTGTCTTTGTTTTTCTTTTTTTTCCTTTGGAAGTCCAATCTCTACGCTTGCTTTTTATTTTAAAGGGAAAGCTTTAGTATTAATGTTTCCTTTTTTTTTAAGGGAATAGCCTTTTTTCTCTCCTTTCCTGGTATTTTTGTTTTTTGATCTACCTTTCTGGTTTATTTTTATGCATTCTTTTCTATTTGAGACCTCTCAATTGGATTAAGGTGTTGAAGAACCTGAAGAATTTTTCCTTTTTTTTTTTTTCAAGCCTTTTTCTTCATCTAACAACTGATTGGATTAAGGTATACAAGAACCTGAAGAAATTTTGTCCTCCCTTTTTTTCTTCTTTTTTTATCATTACTATTTGGCTTCTTTTTTCTACTATTTTTATTTCGAACTACAATTGGTTATTTCACAATTGGATTAAGGTTTAGGAGAACCTGAAGATTTTGAATTGCTTAAAAAGAGTAGGAAACTTACAGCTCCTGGTTCTTCAACTTCTACTTCTTCCTCTCCACCATCTGGAGGACAATGTTCAATACAGACAATGTTAAAGCAAGAAAAAGAACAAGAAAAAGTGACTGCAGATGATTATGCAAGGAATTCAAAATATTCAAGCAAGATAAGAGAATATTGAAAAGAGAATAGAGAACACTGAACAAAGAACAGAGAACATTGAACAAAGAACAGAGAACATTGAACAAAGAACAGAGAACATTGAACAAAGAACAGGGAAAACCAATGAAAAAGTGGAAAACATCCAACAAATGATGTTGAAGTATGATGAGAGATTCCAAAAAATTGAAGAAGAAGATAAACAAAGAGACAAGAAGATTGGAGATATTGAAAATAGATTAACGGTGGTTGAACAAGATAAAAGTGGTATGTTGAGATGGGAGATGGATAGATCAGAATTCTATCTTAGATTCCAAAATGTAGAGGAAGAAAAAGGTGAAAACTTAGCTGAGATAATGATAGAAATACTAGCTGAAGCTTTGGAAATAACTCCACAGAAGATGATGGATGGAATAGATGAGGTTTATCGAGTTTTCACAAGATATGCGATGAGAAATAGCTTACCAAGAGAAGTTCACATTAGATTTACAAAGAAAGCCATTAAAACGCAAATATTGCAAGTGGCAAAAGAGAGAACATTGAAATTCAAAGACAAGGAGATTGTGGTCTTGAAACAAATACCCAGAAGAGTGAGAGAGATGAGAAGAGAATATCGATTCCTGACTAAAATGCTACTTAAAAAAGAGGTGAATCATAGATGGCTGATTCCAGAAGGTTTAATGTTCACATGGCAAGTACAGAGACATAGAATTGACTTAATTGAGAAAGCAGAATTATTTTATACATATTTTTTTGGCAGGAAAGAGGAGGAGGCAGAAAAAGAGATCTCACTAATTGAATTCCAAGAGGACTGCCAAATGGTGATTGAAAAAGAAGAAGGTGCAGTAGGTGGAAAGGTGGAAGCCAAAGAACAACGTGAACTAAGATCTACGAGAGCTGCTAAACCTAACTACAAAATATAACCATGGAAGAGAAAAAACTGATTACAATTAATATAAATGGATTTAACTTTGCTGTTAAAAGAAGGAAAACCTTTCATAAATTAGAGAAATTAAAATTTGATATAATTTGTCTACAAGAAGTACATATTAAAAAACAATATAAACAATTGTTGATACAGCCAAAACTAGGGAAAATATTTACTTCCTTGACACAATGTAAGAAAAGAGGAGTGGTTTTACATATTAAAGAGACCATCCCAGCAAAATTGATTTATACCGATGATGACGGAAGAATACTAATGGTGGAAATAATGGACAATAATACGAAAAAACCCCAGATTGCAATCTATGCCCCGAATGACAAACAAGAAGAATTCTACAAAAAATTACATATGAAAATAATTGAACTGGACTATGCTAATATAGTTATGATGGGAGATTTTAATGGAATTGTAGACAATAAATTGGACTATACAGCACAGAAAACAATAAAGCAAAACAGACTCTCCCTAAATCTTTTTTTAAAATGGTAGATGAAATAAAGTTAAAAGATACATGGAGAGAAAGAAATGCTAAAACTAAACAATACACCTTCTATTCAAATAGACACTTATCATGGTCCAGAATAGATGTGATATGGATGTCAACAGAATTAATAACTAATATTCAAGCAATAAATATTGAAACAAGTACTTGGGCAGATCACAACCCAATGACAATTAAATGGAAAGGACAAAAAAGAAGATATAGATGAATGATAAATAATACTATTTTAAAGGAAAAAGACTTCATACAGTGGATGGAGAAAGAATAGGCTTTTTTCTTTAGAGAAAACAAAAAAGAAGATACATCAATTCAGAATGTATGGGATACAATGAAGACTTGATAATAGACTATACAAGGAAAAGAAATACTATAAAAAGATTAACCTCTAAGGCCTTAGAGGATGAGTATAAAAGACTTGAAAAAGAGCCACAGAACATGCCACAGAAAAAGGACATCAAGCTAAAAATGGATATAGTTAAACATAAAATGGGTCAAATAGAAAAAGAAGAATTAGCACAGAAAATTAGAGGTGCTAAACAAAACTACTTTGAAGATGCAAACAAACCAGGTAGATGGTTAGCATACAAACTGAGAAAGGAGAAAGAATCAAGGAAAATGTTGCAATTAACAGATGACCAAGGCCAAGTTTGCTATGGTAGTAAAGAGAAGAAGGAAATCATTTGAGACTTCTATGGGAAACTATATATGCAAGAGAATATTGATGAGGAAAGAGTTAAACAGTATTTACAGAATGCTAATTTACCTCAGATACCTAAAGAGATTGAAACAATATTAGAAAGCAATATAACAATGATGGACTGAAGCACTCAAGAAGCAAAATAATGGAAAGGCACCAGGCCCAGATGGACTTCTGGCAGAATTTTCCAAAACATTACAAGAATCGTTGAATCTTCCATTGCTAGAAGTTATGTTAAAGAAGAAGATACCTAAATCATGGTCAGAAGCCTATATTACACTTATTCCAAAAGAGGAGGCTGATCCATTACAAATTAAGAACTATAGACCTATTTCTCTACTAAATGCAGATGACAAAATCTTTGCTTCAATATTGGCAGAAAGACTTAAAAAATATCTAAATAATTTTATTCATCCTGATCAAAATGGATTTCTGCCAAAGAAACAAATTAAAGATAATATGAGAGTAATCTTGGGCACCTTGGAATACTACAAGGCACATCCTGAAAAACAAATGGTTCTGATATTTCTAGATGCACAGAAGGCATTTGATAATGTGAATTGGCGATTCATGTTATTACTGTTGGAACAGATGGGCTTTGCTAGAAAATTTATTCAAGCAATAGAAGCTATACACTATAAGCAAACAGCAAAGGTAATGATAGAGGGAGAACTAACAGACTCTATCAATATAAGAAAAGGAACAAGACAAGGGTGCCCACTATCACCTTTGTTGTTTGTGTTAACTTTGGAAGTGCTAAACAGAAATATTAGAGATGAAGAGAATATAAAAGGAATGAAAATCAAAAAGGAAGAATTTAAGCTGCAAGCGTTTGCACATGATCTGGTTTTCATCTTAGAAGACTCTCTAGAAACAGCACCAAAATTGATAGAAAAGATAGAGACATATGGAAAGATGGCAGATTTGAAAATAAATAAAGATAAGACAAAGATCTTGACAAAGAATGTGCTATCAAGACAAAAAGAAGAAGAACTGGCAGACCTATTGAAAATTCAGGTCACGAATAAGATCAAGTACTTGGGGATATATTTGACAGCAAGATGTAGTACACTAAAAGAGAATAATTATATCAAACTTAAACAGCAGCTAGCGCTAGATCTGGCAAAATGGGAAAATTTACAACTGTCACTAATAGGGAAAATTTCAACAATCAAGATAAATATACTACCCAGAATTTTATATTTGTTTCAAACAATTCCAATTAGGCTTGGAAAAGATTACTTTGAAGATTTGAATAAAAATGTGTTGAAATATATATGGCAAGGTAAGAAAGTGAGAATAAAGTTAAAACTTTTGCAAGATGCTAGAATTAGAGGAGGATTTGGTTTGCCTAATTGGGAGTTGTATTATCAAGCTACAAATCTGATGTGGGTTAAGGAATGGATAACACTAAGAAATACTAGATTGTTGACATTAGAAAGACATGATTCGTTTTGGGGTGGCATGCTTTTTTATGATATAAAGGAACTAAAACACAGGGTATTTTAGAAGACATTATATACGGGAGTCTCTGTGGTTAAACTGGGAGAAGATTAAAAGACAATATTATTTGAAAATTCCAGTCTGGCTATCGACTATTCTTATCCTATAATATGCAAAAAGGAACAAATAGTTAGATATGGTGAAATATTGAATGAAAAGGGTGAACTCAAATCTATACAAAAACTAGATGAACAAGGTATAAAGATGAATTGATTTTCATATGTGCAAATACATTCAAGGTATGATAAAGATTCTAAAATGGAAGGTTTCTATGATAAATTGACTGATTTAGATAAGATTTTGACAGGTAGTGATGAAAAGGTGATTAAAAACTTGTATGGATATTTATTAGAAATTAAATTAGAAGAAGAACAAGTTAAAGAAACTATGATTGCTTGGGGGAAGAATTTTGTATATGGGATTGATTTAGAGAAATGGCAAAAATTGTGGTCTCAAAATTATAAAATGACAATGTCAACAGCATATCAAGAAAATTTCTATAAGATGTTTTACAGGTGGCATTTTCCCCCGACAAGAATAGCAAGAATGTTCAAGAATAAATCCAAAAAATGTTGGAAATGTCATCAGACACCTGGCTCATATTACCATATGTGGTAGACTTGTGTGGATGCTAAAAAATACTGGACTAAAATCCACATGTGGTTGGAAAAAATGACAAAAAAACATATAGACTTGAAACCAGAGATATTTTTATTGGGAATTTTACCTGAAATATATAGTAAAGACTTGAAATATCTGATTATAAATGTATTAACAGCAGCTAGGATTTTATTTGCCAAAAACTGGAAAAATGAGAAAACACCATCACAGGAGGAAATCATTAAGAAAATATTGGAATGTGCTGAAATGAGTAGATTGACATATGAAATTAGAGAACAAGAGGATAAACAATTTTATTAAATTTGGGATCTATTCTATCAATGGTTAGACAATAAAATACAGTAATGAAATATGTAGACTTTTAGAAAATAATAAATATATAAAGATGTACTTCTTTCTTATTATATCTACAAAATGATTTTAGGATAGATTTGGGATGATAATATGAACTGTTATAAAACAAACTAAATAAATTATGATTGTCTTGTAAAACATGAATGAATAAAAGTATAGTCAAATGATTAATAATGATACTAAGGTATTTAATTTTTGAAAATACGAGATTATATGCAGTGTAATTGTAATTGTAATTGAAGACTACGAAATGGAAGCACAAAACAATTTGTAAACCAACCAGCACACTGTATGCATACATAGGGAAGATGGCTTGATGTTTTTATGTTTTGTTTGTTTATGTTTGTTTTAAAAAACCAATAAAAACTTTTTTTAAAAAAGAGGGGCTCAATCTATTTTCCAAAGCACCAGAAGGCAAGACAAGTAACAATGGATGGAAACTAATGAAGGAGAGATCCAACCTAGAACTAAGGAGAAATTTCCTAACAGTGAGAACAATTAATCAGTGAAATAGCTTGCCTTCAGAAATTTTGAGTGTTCCATCACTGGAGGCTTTTAAGAAGTGATTGGGCGGCGATTTGTCTGAAATAGTATAGGGTTTTCTGCCTGAGGAGAGGGTTGGTCCCTTCCAACTGTTATTCTGCTATGATGGGCCTGAAGAGATCCAACTTTTTTGCTTGTGGTTTCCCAACAGATACTGAAATCCATGTTGAGACTGTGCCCATTGAGCCAATCCATAATAGACTCAAGCCAGGGGAACATAGTAAAACCAAGGAACTTTTTTTCTGGAATTGAGGTAGCCCCCATGGATTCCTGCAGCCTCTCTATTCATGCATTAATTAATACCAGTCTGGAAATGTTATTTATGCTCCATTTTAGAGAGCACCAGTACAGGCTTTTTAAAAAGAAGTCCATTGAGGCATTTCATTTTCTATAGTTCTACCCAGAAGATAAATGTTTGCTATCAGATGAACATTCAGTTTTAAGATCCTACTCTATGTCATCAATCAGAGGCCTGGTCTCTGACAACAAACCATTCATTGTGCCGCCTGCCTAGAGCTGTAAAACCACATAAATGTCAACCATCTGTGATGTCACAATACCTGCTGGGTGCTCCTGCATTTGCTCTGATGGGGCAGGAAATGCCCAGGCTCAGATGACAAATCAAGTTGCTGTCTGGGTGGTTATTTTCCAGGAAAGAAAACATGTGTAGCTTACAGGCCAAGATATACCTTGAGTAGCTAGACTTTGGTTCTTGCTACTTGGACAATTGTTTGGCCCAATTCTACACGAAGAATGGATGAAAAAAAGATCATGATGCCTTAACTGATCTCATTTGTTTTAACAAGAAATGTGAATAATAAGACCTAAGAACATAATTTTTGGTTATAATAAATGTATCTTTATATATGTGTTCACTTATCAAAAAATCATTGTGGATCATTTATTTAGCCATAGCAGGTAGCTGCTTTCTCTCTCTCTCATCTCTTTCTCTTATCTATCTATCTATCTATCTATCTATCTATCTATCTATCTATCTATCTATCTATCTATCTATCTATCTATCTATCTATCATCTGTCTGTCTGACTGTTTATCTATATATCTACCGTGTTTCTCCAACAATACGATCTCCCCCAATAGGAAGACCCAGCATGTTTTCCAGGCATAAAATGAAATTAAGCCCCTCCCCCCAAAATTTAGGCCTATTTTAAAACATGTGAAATGTGGGAAAGAGCGGGGGGACTTGCTGTTAGGAGTGCCCCCTGGGCAGCAATTCCTTACCACTAGCTGCTCCTAATGGGCAATCATGGCAGAGCGTGGAGAGCTCTCTACTCCTGCCAGAACTTTTGCTGCAGAACCAAGACCTTCAGCGTCTGCCGCTGTTGATTTCCCTTCTGCCCATGCTACCGCTGCATTTGGAGCTGCCGCTTCCACATTTGGAGCACTGTCACTGTTTGGAGCACTGTTGACATTTGGAGCTGCCACTTCCGCATTTGGAGCTGCCACCGCGTTTGGAGCTGCCGCTTCCACGTTCGGAACACCACCGCTGTTTGGAGCACTGCTGCTGTTTGGAGTGCCATATCTGCATTTAGAGCTGCCACCGCGTTTGGGGCTGCCGCTTCCGCATTTGGAGCACTGCCGCTGTTTGGAGCACTGCCTCTGTTTGTAGCACTGCTGCCGTTTGGAGCTGCCACCTCCGCATTTGGAGCTGCTGCCACATTTGGAGCTGCCGCTTCTGCATTTGGAACACCACCGCTGTTTGGAGCACTACTGCTGTTTGGAGTCGCCATATCCGCATTTGGAGCTGCTGCCGCGTTTGGAGCTGCCACTTCCGTGTTTGGAGCACTGCCGCTGTTTGGAGCACCACCGCCATTTGGAGTGTCGCCGCTGTTGTGAATGAATAATGCCAAATAAATTTATCTTGAGCTTGAAGTCAAGTGCAGGGTTCTGGCCCTGCACTTCTGATTGGCCATTAAAAGGCCATTCTCATTGGTTAATGGAGCTAGCGCTCCAGGATTACTATTGGTTGAATAGTTAATAAGTTGCCTATATAAGGAAGGCTATAGCAGCCCTCCAGTTTGAGCTGTCACACCATGTAAATAAAAAGTTTGAAGTTCACTGTTTCTACCGGCTCGTCTCCATTATTCGCACCCATGCTCCAGACTTAACACTGGCGATGAGGATGGGATTGGATGACATCTGAGCCAACGACGAAGACAAATAAGCACGTGGCTGAAGCTCACAACGGCAGAACCATGTCCGGCGGTGCAGTCCCACCCACTCCGTTCGATCCAGCTCAAGAGGACTGGGAGTCCTACATGGACCATTTCCAAATGTTTTTGGAAATGAATAATCTGAAGGATGCCACACCCGGGAAGAAACGGGCGGTATTCCTAACGCACTGTGGCCCAACGGTATTCAAAATGACTAAGGCATTAGCAAAACCGGCTGAAGTGAAGGCCATGGACTGGGACGTCCTCGAACCACTACTAAGGGCCCACTACACACCGACCATTCCAACACTCGTAAGACGACAAGAGTTCTATCAAAGAAACCAGTGGAAAGGAGAAAGTGTTGCCGATTTCGTTGCAGACCTCCGGAACTTGGGAGGCCTTTGCGATTTCACCGACCTAGAGGAGGTTTTGAGAGACCTAGTAGTTCTTGGGTTAGACTCTCTAAACGTACAGAGCAAAATAATGGCAAAGGGCGACATCACCCTTAAAGACGCCATAGCTGAAGCTACAGCAGCGGAGGCGACCAGGAAGTCGGCTGCCCAACTACACCGAAATTGCGCTCCAGCACACCAACCGGCCAGCGAAGTTGCACCTAAGGCAGAAGGACAGTTGCAGATGACCAGCCATGAGGACCTCTCTTTGTCGTCAGACAGCAACGAAGAAGAGGTCCATCGCCTGCAGTCCGATCTGGGCCATTACCTGAAGTCCCAGCAACCGTGCGCTGGCTGTGGCGCCAACCATTACTGCTCCAATTGCAAATTCCGTGACGCGCTCTGCCACGAGTGCGGGAAACGAGGCCACATCGGATGGGTCTGCAGAAGTCTCCTCGGACCCAGCCAGACCGTGAAGGGTACCAATCTCCGCCAATCGACAGGGAATCGCCCTGTAAGGCAAGAACCAGCAAACCACTCATACAGAAACCGACCTGTGAATCGCCTAACGAGACAGGAAGAGGCCCACCAAACACTCACTATTGGCCACGCCTCTTCAATAGACGCTAAGAAAATTCGGGTCAAAGTGGACATCGAAAATCAACCTTGCCAAATGGAAGTTGACTCGGGGTCGTCTCTGTCAATGGTCTCCTGGAAGACCCTCAAGCAACTCATCCCCACTATCCGGCCCCAAGACCTTCAATTCCAACGGCTCATGTTAAAGGACTACCAGGGGAACTGGATTCCAGTCGTAGGATCCAGTAGAGTCCAGGTTGTATTCAAGAACCGCACAGTGTACTTACCCCTGACAGAGATCAACAAGGACTGGCCTAGCCTGTTAGGCCTGCAATGGTTTGCACCACTCGGCATTGAAGTGGCAGGCATTAACTGAATCAGTGGCAGTGACTGGGAAGAAGACCTCGTCCATGAATTCAGGGACGTCTTCGCGGAAAAGCTAGGTGAGTACAAGGGGACCCCGATATCCTTTAGCCTTAATCCAAAGATAGCTCCCATCCGCCTGAAGCCTCGTCGAGTCCCGTTCGCTCTAAAGCCAAAATTCGATGAACAGCTTGATAAGTTGATAGCCCAGGGAGTTTTAAAGCCAACCGACCACTCCCCATGGGAAACAGCTATCGTGACCCCAATTAAGCCGGACGGCTTCATTAGAATTTGTGGGGACTATCGAGCCACCCTAAACCACACGCTGCAACAAAATCCATATCCGGTGCTGGTGGTGCAACACCTCCTCTATTCCTTGGGGGGCGGAAAAGTCTTCGCTAAGCTAGACTTAGCTCAGGCTTATCAGCAACTGCCGGTTGACGAAAAAACAGCACAGGCACAGACTATCATAACACACCGAGGTGCCTTTAAGTGTATGCGGCTTCAATTCGGAGTCAGTGTAGCCCCAGGGATCTTTCAGAGCCTAATGGAGAGACTATTGCAGGGGATCAAAGGCGTTGTCCCCTATTTTGACGATGTGCTCATTGCTGCCCCCACTCCAAAAATTGTACGGGATTGTTTAAAACTGGTTTTACAAAAATTCCAAGAAGCAGGCCTGAAAGTGAAGAAAAATAAGTGCAAACTGTGTACAGATCGTGTTGAATTCTTAGGGTACTTAATTGACAGTCAGGGTATTCACCCTACCGATAGCAAATTGAGAGCAATAAAAAACGCTCCCAGACCCCGGAACAAAGCCGACCTCCAGGCGTTCTTAGGCCTCATCAATTTCTATAATGTATTCTTGCCGCACAAGGTGACTGTCGCTGAACTTTTACATCACCTACTAGATAAAAAAGCAATTTGGCTATGGGGTCACAGAGAAGAGGAGGCGTTCCATAATGTAAAACAACTACTGACTTCTGACGCTGTACTAATGCAGTACAATGAGACCTTGCCGTTAAATATCACATGTGATGCATCGCCTTTTGGAGTGGGCGCCATTTTGAGCCATGTATTACCTAATGGTAGCGAAGCCCCTGTTGCTTACTTTTCAAAAATGCTCTGAAAACCAAGCGAAATTACAGCCAGATTGATAAAGAAGCCCTGGCAATTGTATCAGCTGTTAAAAGATTCCATGAGTACGTGTACGACCAGGCTTTCATCATTGTAACTGACCACAAACCATTGCTGGGGATCATCGCTGGGGACAAGCCAACTCCCTACATACTTTCTCCCAGGATGACCCGCTGGTCAGAATTCTTGGCTGCCTACAATTATCAGCTACAATATCATCCCGGTAAAGCCATTCCCCATGCCGACGCATTGAGCCCTGCACCGCTCCCTGAAACCATCAACAATCCTGCACCAACGATGACAACGTTGCAGATCGAGACACTCCATACACCGCCATTAACTGCCCATGACATCGCGAGAGAAACAAAACGCGACCCCATCTTAGCACGAGTCCTCACATGGGTGGAACGCAGATGGCCATTGGACCAAGTACCAGACGACTTTGCACCATTCAAAAACCATCAAACAGAGTTGTTCTCGCAGAAGGGCTGTAACATCTGGGGCGATAGAGTCGTTATCGCAGAACGACTCCAACAGGCACCTTGCACGATGGCCACCCTGGGATCATGCGCATGAAGGGCCTCGCACGAAGCTACGCATGGTGGCCAGGCATCGACAGACAAATCGAATCATGGGTTAAAACTTGCAGGAGATGCCAAGAAGTAAGCAACGCTCCACCAAAAGCAACCCCAACCGAATGGGAGACGCCGCGGGGACCCTGGTCCCGCATCCATCTGGACTTTGCTGGGCCGATCAAAGGCCACACGTTTTTGCTGACCGTTGATGCCTACTCGAATTGGCTCGAGATTCACCGAATGAGGAATACGACCACCGAAGCGGTCATCAAAAGACTGGAAAGACTGTTTGTAACCCACGGATTACCAGATGTTCTGGTATCTGACAACGGGCCCCAATTTACTGCGCTGTCTTTTGAACAGTACTTGGCTGACCGTGGTATCCGACATGCGCTTACTTCGCCTGCGCACCCTGCGGCCAACGGTAGGGCTGAGCGCATGGTACAATTCGTCAAAAGGACTCTACAAAAGATAGATTACGACAACTTCGACGAGAAAATCAACTGAATCCTTTTCCTACAGCACATCACACCTCACAGCATCACCAACAAAACTCCCACCGAGGTGCTAATGGGACGAAAGTTCCGCTCCCACCTCGATCGGTTACACCCAGCCTGCGAACCGGAAAAGCCACTTGGATCCAGCGGCCGATGCCGTACCTTCCAGGTAGGCGATTTAGTATTTGCTAAAAACTTATTGGCCGATCCGTTGTAGGTAGAAGCGACCGTAATCCGCGTAACTGGCCCAAGATCATACCTCGTTCAGTGCCCTGACGATAGACTTTGGAAGTGCCACATAGATCAATTACGATCGCGGCTACCATCACGCACTTCCGAACTCCCTTATGACCAAACTGAAGGGGGGGGGAGATACAGAGGAAAACAAATTGCAACTAGAGGAAAACCTTTTTGAAGGGACTGAAAATGGAACTGAAACGCAGGAACAGGAACCGGGGACCGGAGTGAGTTCACCTCGGGGAGTGGCCAGTGATATTGGTGACGACAGGAATGCAAACTTGGAACCAGAGGCACCCCTACCGTTAAACAACGATCTACCTCAACAGAAGTGCAGCCAACTGCCAGGCACTTTGCGAAAACCAAAAAGACTGATAAAACAACTGTCTTACCTCACGGACTATGTAACCGCGCCCCGTGGGCAGAAGCTGGGGGAAAGGGGTGTTGTGAATGAATAATGCCAAATAAAGTTATCTTGAGCTTGAAGTCAAGTGCAGGGTTCTGGCCCTGCACTTCTGATTGGCCATTAACAGGCCATTCTCATTGGTTAACAGAGCTAGCGCTCCAGGATTACTATTGGTTGAATAGTTAATAAGTTGCTTATATAAGGAAGGCTATAGCAGCCCTCCAGTTTGAGCTGTCACACCATGTAAATAAAGAGTTTGAAGTTCACTGTTTCTACCGGCTCATCTCCATTATCGCACCCATGCTCCAGACTTAACATCCGCCACTCCAAACACGGCTGCAGCTGCAAACACAGAAGTGGCAGCTCCAATTGTGGTGGAGGAATGGGCAGAAGGGAAAGCAAAAGCGGCGGTTGCCAAAGGTCTTGGATCTGCAGCAAATGTGTTTGGTGGGAGTAGGGAGCTTTCTGCGCTTCGCCATGATCACCTGTTAGGAACGGCTGGTGGTGAGGCTGCCCGCGGGGCACTCTAGATGAGGATGCAAGGGGGGGAATTAAGTCAACCACAAAAAGACAGCCTAGCCGTTTTTTCAAGGCTCAAAAAAATATAAGACCCAGCCTTATTTTATGAGAAACACGGTATCTATCTATCTATCTATCTATCTATCTATCTATCTATCTATCTATCTATCTATCTATCTATCTATCTATCTATCTATCTATCTATCATCTCTGTCTGTCTGTCTGTCTGTCTGTTTATCTATCTATCTATCTATCTATCTATCTATCTATCTATCTATCTATCTATCTATCTATCTATCTATCTATCTATCTATCTATCATCTCTGTCTGTCTGTCTGTCTGTCTGTCTGTCTGTCTGTCTGTTTATCTATCTATCTATCTATCTATCTATCTATCTATCTATCTATCTATCTATCTATCTATCTATCTATCTATCTATCTATCTATCTATCTATCTATCTATCCATCCATCCATCTATTTCTTTCTGTCATCTATCTATCTATATTACCTTGTCATCTATTTCTGTTGTGGTACGCTGGCAGCAGGTGTGGATGGCTGAGGTCTTGGAGAGTGAGGACTCAGATGAGGGGCCTGCGTGTGATGAAGGGATGGGGCCAGGACCATCAGGGAGTGGAATACTGCCTTCAGATATTGTGGAGGCTGGCGGCAGTGATGAAGAGGTCCCTGAGGAGCTGTGCCCAGTGCACATGCATGCAGGGCTGTTCAAAGGAAAGAACAGCTGCAGAAGCACAGGTGACTTGGAGTAAGGCTGCAAGGTAATGGCCCCTCCCTTAAGAGATAAAAGCCATCTGAGAAACTGGAGTTCTTTGCAGGAAGCAAATAAGTTTTTGCACTCAAGCCTTGTGGACATTAGGAGTATCTTGGTTGGAGACTCTTTGTGTTTGAAATATTTCTTAGTAACTTTATCTAGTATTCTTGGCAGCCTTGCACAACCTTGGCAAGGCTCTTTCTTATCAGAAACAATTGGTTTGAAACAACCTTTTAACAGGAACAGAATTAGTAAAGAATCATTAAAAGGTTTTGCTGTTACCTCTGTTTTGTGTTTGTTTCCTTGGAACAAGGTTTGGGTCAGAACAATTTCTGATTCTTGGTGACTGCCTGGAGAAGTCCGTGCAATTCCCCTGGCAAGGGTTTTTGGAAGTGGGTTGCAATTGCCTTCTTCCTAAGGGGCCATTGAAACTATAGCTCATGTTCTACTATACTGCATCTTCTATAAGGACTCATGGACTCCGTTTAAAACACCTTACCTAATAAAATATCTGGGAAATTCTTTTATATGCAACTACTGTTATCAAATCAGTACAAAGTAGTTTCTCTGAAAGAGGCCAATTCTATTATGCCATGTGTAATCCACCACCAATTGCAATATATTATTTTATCTGTCTTTTATTTTATTTTATTTTATTTACTATTATTATAGTTTTAATGCTTTATTTGTAATGCTGGTCTGTGACCATAATAAACATTGACAGATTGCCTGTTCTAAGTTTGAGAGATAGTGACTGGTCTGAAGTCACCAACCTGGCGTGATGCCTAAAATGCAACAAGAATTCAAAGTCTCATTGTTTCTAGTCTTAATAACTATACCAAACTTGTTCTCCATGGTAAATGAGGCTGCATCCAAATATAATTCTCTTCAGAAGAAGATATGAATGTGAAGCAGTGCAGGCGTTATGATAGCTGTTGACTACAATTTTATCCTAGCTGTTTCTTGTAAGCTGCCCATAGTGACTTTAAGATAGGCAGCCATAAAAATTTTATAAGTAAATAATGTTCCATTTGTTATCAAATGAGCATAAGATGGGAGGGGGGACACAAATCAAAATAACCAGAATTTCCATGATATACTACAATACTTTTATTGTAGGCAGAACCTAAAAGAAGACTGTTCCATCGAACTGTACCGGTGAGTGTAAGGTGTGCAATGAACTGAAGAAGCTTCTTGGATGAGAAGAGAAATGTCTTGGGAAGCATTTTGGGACAACCATGACCTGGATGACTGAGAATCTCCATAGACAACAAGGCATCTATGTTGGAGCTTCCTGACATATTTTCTTACTAACCATGATCCTTCTTGAACTTTTGGGGGGGAACAGCTACCAGGTTGACTAGACACTGCAACCAGTTATGACCACACGATGGAACATTTTAACACAAATGTTACCACACCAGATTGAATAAATAGAAATACTATTATGCACTCTGACACTATCCCTATTTATTATTACTTTCTTCGGTTTTGTGATAACATGTTCTGCTGTTTTTCATTTTAGGAAAAAAATGGTGAAAGAACAATTGTATCATACAATATTTTTTAGCTACAATTGTGAGAATGACAATAACTTTGTATATTATTGTCATCCTCATTACTGTACCTAAATGATAGGAATAAGCTCCTTTGTCTTCCCAGGGCATGATTTGTTGAAATGCTTTATCTAGCTGAAAGAAAACATATATTGTTAGATCATTCAAGCTAGCAAGTATCTACTTTGGTGTTGTATTTCTCCTGAAACTGATTCTAGTTTGCTATTGACTTTTTTTTTTTTTGCATAATATATAAGCTGTCTGGAGAAGCAGTTCTATTGATATATAGAGTAGGGGTTAAATCAATTTGTTCTTCACAGTGAGATTTCTGTGTCTGGTAAACCACCCCCTGGAAAAGACATTTTGTTAGTGTTATTGAAAGTGTTTGAATTCCTCCTCAAGAATTTCAATTCGGGAAAGACCTTGACATTCATTTTGAATATCCTTTTAAGTGAAATTGAAGATTACTACCTAAAGTTTCATGGTGTTTTTAATTAACATGTTATGTCTAGCTGAGCATTTCCCAGGTCATCAGCTCTTCATACAGTGACTCTAATTGAATTCCAGTGGATAGTCTTGTCTTGGAGTGATCATGTTCAAATAAATAATGTGATTGGAAAATGGATTCAGTTCTATAGTTTGGGTCAAGGTCTAATATAAAACTATACATTGGAAATAATGAATGTGCTTTAGATTAAACTGTGCATGCCTTATGTTATGTTCGGTGCGTGGCGCAAGAAGCGGAGACGAGTCGACGAACAGTGAACTTCAACTCTTTATTTAACATGGTGCAACAGCTCTCTGAACGGCCTCAACAGCCCCCTTTATATAGGCAAGCTCTTGGGTATTTAGCCAATGAAAACACAGGAACGCTAGCTCTTTTTAACCAATGAGAAGGGCTCGCTAATAGCCAATCAGATTCTCCTGAATGGACCAATCCGATATCGCTATTATCGGCCAATCAGAAGTGCAGGGCCAGAACCCTGCACTTTGCTTTAAGGTTTCAACAAGCTTTATTCAAACACTTTTATTAATTCACAACACCTTATCTTACAATTATAGTTTCGTTCAACTAGGTTGATAGCAGAAACCAGTTCTGCTTACTAAATGGCAACATATAATGATGTAGAAAAATAATGTGATTATAAATGAAATACTTATTAATTATTACAGGATTTATAATCCATTCTTCAGCTCAAAAACTGTCAGAATTACTTACATCTGCCCATGTTTAAAGGGCTAACATCATGCTTAGAACAGATAATAGGGTACTAAAAGAAAAAAGAATGGAGAGAGAGAAAATATTAATATTGTAGAATGTTGTTTTTAACTGACTATGAGAGGAAGGGTGCCCATCATTAGCAAACGGCTGTTAAATTAGAGAGCATTCCCCTGTGGCAATTTGTATCATTTGCATAACACATGCAATGTCATTTGCAACAGATGTTGCATAGCTGCTCTTTAATTCTGCTGTAAATGATGTACAATCACTGATTTATGGACATGGCCCACAAACACACATCTTAAAAAACTGGACATGTGCCTGAACAACTGAGAAAGAGTTAGAGCAGTGGTGGTAACTAAGATGGGTACAGGTAAAGCAATATGGTAGAATAGAATATAAATCAATGTCACCAATAAAACAGTTACAGATCAGTATAATATATTATTAATTGGTTGATTTATTACTACTGATTGAATCATTCTGAAACTGATTAAAACTGTTCTTCCAGGACATGAACATTTGTTATAATTATTCATATAGCTGGGTATTCTGGAACACATGGCTTATAATAGAGGTCTCCAAACTTAGCAACTTTAGGACTTGGGGACTTCAACTCCAGCTGGCTGGAGAATTCTGGGAGTTGAACTCCACAAGTCTTAAAGTTGCCAAGTTTGGGGACCCCTGGTTTATAAGGTCAATATTCAGCAAAGTGAAACTTATTAATGTTCACAAAGACCTGATCTGTACAGATATAAGTGAAAAAAGAACATGGGGTGAACTGGGAGAGATCTAGAATGACAGAAACTGTCAGTCATAAAAAAAATCAGTTCCAATATTTTCTAGCATCCTCACAAGTCCATCACATATGGTAATACGAGCCGGGGTTCTGATGACATTTCCAGCATTTTTCAGATTTGTTCTTAAACATTCTTGCAATTCTTGTCGGGGGAAAGTGCCACCTGTAAAACATCTTATACAAGATTCTTTATATGCTGTTGACATTGTCATTTTATAATTTTGAGACCACAATTTTTGCCATTTCTCTAGATCAATCCCATATCCAAAATTCTTCCCCCAAACAATCATAGTTTCTTTGACTTGTTCTTCCTCTAATTTAATTCCCAGTAAATAACCATATAATTTTTTAATCACCTTCTCATCAGTACCCATCAAAATCTTATCTAAATCAGTCTGCTTATCATAGAATCCCTCCGTTTTAGAATCTTCATCAAACCTTGAATGTATTTGCGCATATGAAAACCAATTCATCCTGATACCTTGTTCCTCTAAGTTTTGGATCGATTTAAGTTCACCCTTTTCATCCAATAGTTCCCCATATCGAACTGTTTGTTCCTTCTTATAAATTATAGGATAGGAAAATGCTTCAATAGTCGATAACCAAACTGGAATTTTCAAATAACATTGTCTTTTTATCTTCTCCCAGTTTAACCACAAAGACTCCCGTATATAATGTCTTCTAAAATAACCCTGTGTTTTAGTTCCCTTATACCATAAAAAAGCATGCCAGCCCAATAGCAAATCATGACTTTCTAGTATCAAAAACCTATGCTTTCTTAATGTTATCCATTCTTTGACCCACATCAAACTTGCAGCTTGATAATACAATTCCCAATTAGGCAAGCCAAAACCTCCTCTAATTCTAGTGTCTTGCAAAAGCTTTAGCTTTATTCTCGCTTTTTTACCTTGCCGTATAAACTTCAACATAATTTTATTTAAATCTTCAAAATAGTCTTTTCCAAGCCTAATTGGTATTGTTTGGAACAAAAATAAAATTCTGGGTAAAATATTCATCTTGATTGTTGAGATTCTCCCTATTAATGACAATTGCAAATTTTCCCACTTCTTCAAATCTGTAGCTATCTGTTGTTTGAGTTTAATATAATTATTCTCCTTTAATGTGCTACATCTTGTTGTCAAATATATCCCCAGATACTTAACCTTATTTGTAACTTGGATTTTCAAAAGATCTGCCAGTTCTTCTCTCTGTCTCAATAGCATGTTCTTTGTCAAAATCTTTGTTTTATCTTTATTTATTTTCAAACCATCCACCTCTCCATATGTCTCTATCTTTTCCAATAACTTTGGAGCTGTTTCTAACCGGTTTTCCAGAATAAAAGCTAAATCATCAGCAAAAGCTTGTAGTTTAAATTCTTCCTTCTTAATTTTCATTCCTTTTATGCTTTTATCATCCCTAATATTTCTATTCAACACTTCCAAGGTCAACACAAATAGCAAAGGAGATAGGGGACATCCTTGTCTTGTGCCTTTTCTTATATTAATAAAATCTGTAAGTTCCCCCTCCATCATTACCTTTGCTGTCTGTTTATTATATATGGCTTCTATTGCTTGAGTAAATTTTTTAGCAAAACCCATCTGTTCCAATAGTAATAACATAAATCTCCAGTTCACGTTGTCAAATGCCTTTTGAGCATCTAGGAATATCAAAGCCATTTGCTTTTCAGGATGAGCCTCATAGTATTTCAAAGTATCCAAGATTACTCTCATATTGTCTCTGATTTGTCTCTTTGGCAGAAATCCATTTTGATCTGGGTGAACAAAATTATTTAAATATTTTTTAAGTCTTTCTGCTAAAATTGAAGCAAAGATTTTATAGTCTGCATTCAATAAAGAAATAGGTCTATAATTCTTAATTTGCAGTGGGTCAGTCTCTTCTTTTGGAATAAGTGTGATATAAGCCTCTGACCATGTTTTGGGTATCATCTTTTTTAACATAACTTCATTCATGACTTCTAACAATGGGATGCTCAATGATTCTTGAAATGTTTTATAGAATTCTGCCGGAAGCCCATCTGGACCCGGTGCTTTCCCATTGTTTTGTCTCTTAAATGCTTCATTTAATTCCATCATTGTTATATTGCTTTCTAGCATTTCTTCAGTCTCTTTCGGTATCTTCGGTAAATTAGCATTCTGTAAATACTGTTTGACTTTTTCCTCATCAATATTCTCTTGTTTATATAGTTGCCCATAAAAATCTTGAATAATTTCTTTTTTCTCCTTATTACCATAACAAACTTGGCCTTGATCATCTATTAGCTTCAATATTTTTCTTGATTCCTTCTCCTTTCTCAACTTATATGCTAGCCATCACCTGGTTTATTTGCATCTTCAAAATAATTCTGTTTAGAATTTCTGATTTTCTGTGCCAATTCTTCTTTCTCTATTAATTCCATTTTATTTTTAATTACATCCAGCTTCAATTTAATATCTTTTTTCTGTGGCATTTTCTGTAGTTCTTTTTCAAGTCTTTTATACTCATCTTCCAAGGCCTTAGAAGCTTGCCTTTTCCTAATATTCTTTTTTTTTGTATAATCTATTATCAAACCTCTAGCGTATGCCTTCATTGTGTCCCAAACATTCTGCGTTGAAGTATCTTCTTTTTTATTTTCTCTGAAGAAAAAAGCCAATTCCTTCTCCATCCATTGTATAAAATCTTTCTCCTTTAAAATAGTATTATTTAATGTCCATCTCGATCTTTTTTTTTGTCCCTTCCATTCAATTGTCATTGGGCTATGATCTGCCCAAGTACTTGTTTCAATATTTGTTTCTTGAATATTGGATATTAATTCTGTTGAGATCCAAATCATATCTAATCTGGACCATGATAAATGTCTATTTGAATACAAAGTATATTGTTTAGCTTTAACATTTCTTTCTCTCCAAATATCTTTTAAAGTTAGTTCGTCTGTCATTTAAAAAAAAGATTTAGGGAGAGCCTTTCTATTTTGCTTTGTTGTTGTTGCTATGTAGTCCAATTTATTGTCCACAATTCCATTAAAATCTCCCATCATAATTATATTAACATAGTCCAGTCCAATTATTTTCATGTGTAGCTTTTTATAAAACTCTTCTTGTTTATCATTCGGAGCATAAATTGCAATCAAGAGTATTTTTATATTATTGTCCATTATTTCTACCATTAATACTCTTCCGTCTTCATTCGTGTAGATCAGTTTTGCTAGGATAGCCTCTTTAATGTATAGAACCACTCCTCTTTTCTTACATTGAGACAAAGAAGTAAATATTTTCCCCAATTTTGGCTGTACTAACAATTGTTCATGTTGATTTTTAATATGAACTTCTTGTGGACAAATTTTATATCAAATTTTAGTTTCTTTAATTTATGAAAAGTTTTCCTTCTTTTAACAGCTGAATTAAGTCCATTTATATTCATTATGATCAGTTTTTTTTCTTCCATGATTATGCTTTATATTTAGGTCTAACAGCTCTTGTGGATCTCACTTCATGCTGTTCTTTACGATCCACCTGTCTACCTACAGCTCCTTTCTCTTTTTCAGTCTCCAGTTGTTCCTCTTGAAACTCAATTAATGAGACCTCTTTCTCTGCCTCCTCTCTTCTTCCTCCAAAAAATTCTGCATGGAAAAGTTCTGCTTTCTCAATTGAATCAATTCTATGTCTCTGCTCTTGCCACATAAACATTAGTCCTTCTGGAATCAGCCATCTATAATTCACTTCGTTTTCCAGTAGCATTTTGGTCAGAAATCGATATTCTCTTCTCATCTCTCTCACTCTTCTGGGTATTTGTTTTAAAACCACAATCTCTTTACCTTTGTATTTCAATGTTTTCTCTCTTACTACTTGTAATATTTGTGTTTTAATGGATTTTTTGGTAAATCTAATATGGACTTCCTTGGGTAATTTATTTCTCATCGCATATCTTGTATAAACTCGATATACCTCATCTACTCCATCCATCATCTTTTCCTCTGTAATTTCCAAAGCATCTGCCAAAATTTCTATCATTATCGCAACTAAATTTTCTCCTTTTTTCTCTTCTATATTTTGAAATCTGAGATAAAATTCTGACCTTTCCATCTCCCACCTCAACATCCCACTTTTTTCTTGTTCAACTGCTGTTAATCTACTGTCAATATTTCCAATCTTCTCCTCTCTTTGTTTTCCTTCTTCCTCAATTTTTTGGAATCTCTCCTCATACTTGACCATCATTTGTTTAATATTTTCCACTTTTTCATCAGTCTTCTCTGTTCTTTGTTCAATATTTTCTATTCTTTGTTCAATGGTGTCTG
Source organism: Hydrophis major (assembly GCA_033807585.1). NCBI lineage: Eukaryota > Metazoa > Chordata > Lepidosauria > Squamata > Elapidae > Hydrophis > Hydrophis major. The sequence goes on from CM066328.1 coordinate 266,542,950, forward strand.
ATTTTGTCTTAAGATCTTGGATTCCTTGCATAATCATCTGTAAAGTTACTCTTTCTTGTTCTTTATCTTGCTTCAACATTGTCTGAATTAAACGTTGTCCTCCAGCTGGTGGGGAAGCAGAGGTAGAAGTAGAAATGCCAGATGGTATTGGTTTCCTGCTCATTTCAATGCTTCCAAAGCTTCAAATTCTTTTTGACTTTTAATCCAACTGGTAGAGTAGCCAATTATAATCCAAAATGGAAAAATCCAATAGTAAAAGGCCCAAAATCAAAGAAGAAAAAGGAAAAAAAAGAAGAAGAAAGATCTTCAGGTTCTTCTAGACCCTAATCCAATTACGAAGTAGTCCACCATAAAAAAGGAAAAATAGAAAGGAAAAAAACAAACAAACCCGAAAATAATAATATTGATTAAGAGCAAAAAAAAGCAAAAAGAAAAGAAAAAATTCCTTCAGGTTCTTCACACCTTAATCCAAAAACATGGATAGAAAGAGCAAAGAAGTCCCAATAAAAATAAGGAAAAGAAAAAAAAAAAGAAAAGAAAAAAACTTTGAGGCTTTCCCTTTAAAAAAGGGAAGTTGGACTTAGTTTTCTTGTGACTAGTAGGGATTCCAGGCTAACCCCCCTTTTAACTCCACCCCAGGTTCTGCCACTCTGTCTGCTACAGAAGCTGTGATCTTCAGATCCTAATTGTAGAGAGCAATGCAAAGTGTTGTAGCAAGTCAGATGAGATACCACCAAATGCTTAGGCATTTCCACATTAAGTTATGACTAAATTCTCTGGAGATTCTGCACGTAAAAATTATAAGTTTTGTAGCTTCCTCTATGAATGGTTTTAAAGAACAGTAAGAATTCCCAACTCATGTATCAGCAAAGCTGCTACAATGATCATTCTGAAATAAAGGAAAGGACCAAGAAAAGGTGACAAAGAAGAACAATCAGGATAAAAACACCAAGCTTGATCTTTTCCAAGTGTAAATAGTAGTAGGAACTCAGCAGATTGGGGGTGTCATTGGGACCATTTGAAAGGGAAGATCACACCATATAGTCAATAAATAGAGAAACAGATCTGGGCATCATCAGGATAGATATGATAGTAATAGATAGAAGAAATCAGATACTCTAATAACAAAGCATGCAATCTAAAACTGAGCCATTAAAAACATCCCTGGGTAGATGGAAGAGCTGAGCACAAAAACTCCTGCCTATAATTGAAAATATAAGATGGGAAATAGGAGATTGAAACCAACCAAAAGCTGTTCCAACATTTTAAGAAACTAGATATGTGATTGAACATGTAGGAAATATATATAAGTAGAAATCTAGTTGCACTGTATTAAAGAACACATGGAAGAAGAAATGGAAAATGTGTTTTTCATTGTGGTCAAAAGAATTAAGGAGGTATTTCTTACAATGCTAAATCCAAAAAAAACATTACACTTCACACACAGAGAAACAAACTTTTGTGAACTACAGCTCACCATCAGATGCATAAAGTGTCTACCATATGAAAGAAAATACCTGTTCATCTGGAACTGCAGTTCATAAAATAAATGATGTCTTTTCACAAACATTCTTAGTCAAAGAAGGGGCTTGTCGATTCCTGATTTCTGGCTACCATAGCTTTCTCCCTATAATATACATAGCTTTCTCCCTATAATATCAATTTACGAAGTTAATTCAACTATTTCTTCATGTGGAAACCATTTTCTTTTTCAAACCTTGACCCAAACTATAAAACTGAATCCATTTTCCAATCACATTATTTATTTGAACAAGATCACTCCAAGACAAGACTATCCACTGGAATTCAATTAGATTCCTCCAAATCATCCTTTTTCCCTTCCATACATCTTCCTTCTTTCCACACAAATACACACCATTCTTCTCTCCAGCTATAAGAATAAAGAAAAGGAAAAGAGAATAGATGAAGTAAATGCATCAAAATGGGATAGAAAAGTAAGGAAAGGAAGTGGATAGAGATGAGATACAGAGATAAATGAAGCAGGGAAGGGAAACAGGGAAAAGATATAAGTTCTGTCATTATTTCTTTTCCTTCTATTCTATTGGAGGTGGTTTCTTGGCAAGCTTTTTCCAAAGTGGTTTGTCATTGCCACCTTCCTAGGCCTGAGAGAAAATGATTGGTCCAAGATTACCAAGATGACTTTGTGCCTAAGGTGACTAGAACTCTCAAACTCCCAGTTTCTAGCCTGTGCCAAACTGGCTCTCACTCCACCAAACTGGCTCTCAAGGTCCATTTATGGACTTGGTAAAGAAGTTAAATTCACCAGGTCCTTAGCCTCTCCCTCTCTCTGTAGCAGCTAATGATCAGGCTAATCTTGAGTAGCCTCCACCAGAATCAGCAATCACTGCCTCTAACAGCCATTTGTCCCTACAGTAATACTATTTCCCTTGTTTTCAGTGGTTTCCTCTGTTTCCAATAATTTTAGATCTCCAGTCCTGCCTTGCTTGATTATTTTTTGATGTTGGGGAGGAAAAAAAATCAGTCTTCCCATCAAGTCTTCTTTTCAAATGAATAAAACACTATTTCAGAAAGAGAAACTCAGTGCCTGTAGGAAAGGAAAGGCAAATTATACTAATCATAAGAAAAGAAGGATCTTATCAGGAGTTCAGAGGTTCAGATTTTGAAATAGGCAATAAAAATATAAAAATGAAGGAAATTGACTTGAACTAGCATTCTGAAGTGGACACAGTTAATTAAGGAGAATATTATTTTCCTCCAGAAATGTATTAATTCTGATATGAAATAGAAATTAAGTTGATTACTGTCTTAGGGAAACAATCAAAAGGCCACCCAAGAATATACATGGATACATACGTACATACATACATACATACATACATCCCAAAATGCAAATGTAAAAAATTCTTCCAGACACTAGGAAGAAGAGGCGTCAAACCCAAATGTATTGGTAATTTGGTACAGTTGTGTGCTTGATTTCCTGTAATTAAGGAGGAAGCTTCAAAGAGATATAATGCATCTCTCTGATAATGAGATGTGTTAGCTTTCCCCAAATTTTGCACTGACACATTTGCTGTGAGGAAATTTAGAAAGCTGTAGCATTAATTACTTGAACATCCTTTTCTGTGTAACAACCCTTATTATAGTCATCATTATCAGTCAGATCATAACTGATACTTAGGCTGACAATGACAAAGAATGTGAAAGTTATTTTTGCTGCACGCTTAGCATGACTCATTATGAATTCCTGTTAATTTACTTTTTGCTTATGGTGTTCCTGTGAATCTGAATTCCAGGTAAATGTCATAATCCAGAAAATATGGAATAATTGAACAGAAGCACACTACTCATGTCTGATTTCTTAATTAAAGCAGATCCTTAAAAAGGTCCCCATTGTCTTTTCAATGATTTTTATACAGAGGGGATGTTTTAGATATGAATTACTTTATTAAATACATTATGGATTAAAAAACAGAACTGAAAAAAAGCCAAAAAGGATTTCCATGGGAAAATGCTGAATAATTTTTAGTACTGCTAAAGGTACAGGAGTCCCTGTGGTTAGTCTTTGCTCTGGAAGCCATTGAGCCTTCCAGACATTTCAGCAGTCATGTAACCAGCATGACGTCATGGAATGCTATACCTTCCCACCATAGTGGTACCTATTCATCTACTCGCATTTGAATGCTTTCGAACTGCTAGGATGCCAGGAATCAGAGAGAGGAGAGGAATTCACCCTGTCACATGGACCTCGGGTCTCAAACCTGGGCTGCCAGCTTTCCAGCTGACAAGTCCAGCATCTTAACTGCTGAGCTATTGGCCACCTGCACATCACCATAGGTAATATATTAAAGCCAACAAACATATAAGCATCATTTGCTAAGTCCATTCAATATGAATATCTCCAGACTATGTCATAAATGATGACATCTATTGAGTATCTTGGAATGATTATCTCATAGCAATGAGGATGTTTGAAAATTAGCCTCAACATCAAACATTATGAGAATTTCTAAAAGAAAATCTTATATTTAATTTATATCATATGTATAACTAGAAGTGCAATGTATGCTAAGAAAACCACTCTTTTCCAGACCTATTTCTTTAAATAAATGCAAAGGTGTACAATGCCCGGGATGGTTTGAAAAAAATGGTACAGATTGTATGATATTTTGTTTTTGTTCCTTTTGCAGTTTTCTGATCTAAATATTACCTTTTAACCTTACTTAGTGCAGAACTGGGGAAAACAAGAACGGGTAGTCCTCAATGTACAACAGTTCATTTAGTGACCGGTCAAAGTTACAATGGCACCAAACAATGGCCCATGCTGCTGACAAGCCATTCAGTTGCAGATGAGAAAGGGGCCCATCTTTAAAAAATTATTTAGCAGCTCTGTGAGAGCTGTGGAAGCAAATCCTAAATCCTTGGGGGGAAAAAACAACATGCCAACTTTAAGATATGATAAACAAAACACGACAGCCAGTTTGGTGTAGTGCTTAAGGCAAGAAGTAGGAAATGGCAAATCACTTGTGAAAACTTGCCAAGAAATCTTCAGGGATTTCTCCAGGCAATGACCAAGAGTCAATAGTGATTTGAAGGCGTACCCAAACACCACTACCACCTCCAACAACAACAGTAGCAACAACCACCCCAACCTGCCACAACTGATGAGGGAAAAAAAAAGCCTTCCATACTTTCTTGATTCTGTTTTCCATTGATTGTCGAGGCTGAAAATATTTCTGGAATCAACGCATGAAGATCATCCAGAATATGCATTGATGTGAAATGAATATAAACCAGGAATATTATCATAACCATGGGCTAGAGACTATTAGTAGCAGAAGAGACATATCCTTAGGACAAAGTCTCCTGCTCTAAAGATTTGTTCTATTTTGAAGTTACCTAAAGTTTCTTGATAGCTGCTTCTTCTCTGGTTGAGACAATTTTTAAAATATACACTGCATTAATCTGTATTCCATTTACACCACACTAGCAATAGCACTTAGACTTATATACCACTTCACTGTGCTTTTACAGGCCTCTGTAAGCGGTTTACAGAGTCAGCATATTTTCCCCAACAATCTGGGTCATTTTCCCACCTCAGAAGGATGGAAGGATGGGCCAACTTTGAGTCTGGTGAGATTTGAACTGACAAATTGCAGGCAGCTGGCAGCCAGCAGAAGTAGTACTGCATTCTAACCACTGTGCCACCACAATTATTCATATATTGGGAAAGTGGAATGGAAGCAAAAAGGCTTAATATCCCCCTCCCTGTCAGGACCACTGTTTTCTGTTGTTATAACACAGAAACATCTCCCCTCTCCCATTACCATGTTGCTATTATTAAAATGAGGCTGCTAGAGGGTCTCCAGGCATAAGTATGTCAGCAGTTGCTCTGGAAGTCCCTGTGAGAGAGCTCCAGAATCAATTACAAAGCCTTTTCAGAATTCCTGTTTCCTTGTTTTGTCCCCTAAGAACGGCAATCATTATTTGCTTAAACACTTAAGTGGCAGTTGTGTTGCCCAATAGATAAAGGCAACAGTGCAGATTCTGAGAGACTTTTGAGAACCTCTGACAAGCCTCAGACTAAAATGAGGGCTATGCATGGCTTTCAGATTGAGCAGGGGGTGGGTTTAATTAAAAAAAAACAGGCTTGAAAAGTCTAATGACTTCAAGACTAGCATCTTAAGAGTGACATTTATACAAAGGGCTGCTGTGCACAAACTAAATGGTATATGGAATTGCTTTTCTGACTGCCATGACTGTTAACAATATTGTTCCTGAAGGAACAACTAGAGTTCTTAGTTGTATGGCCTCATGCCGAGCTGACAAAAAAAACATTTATTCACTTGCTTTGCTTTAATCTTCATCTACCTTTAATTTTTTTTTTTTTTTAAAAAATCCTTCTGCATCTCTGACAAAAAAATTAAAAACTTTTATAGTGAAAGTTATGAAAATCCATGATGATAACAAAGGAGGCAATTGATTTAATGAATGCTATTAATTTGAACATGCATGTATCATCAAAAATGGATAGGTATGACCAATTAGAATAGGATAAATTCATTTGGTTGGTGACTAGATCGTACTCTTTCTCTCTGTACACACACACAAAGTGAGAGAGACTAAGAGACAGACACAGAGTGAGAGAGAGAGAGAGAGAGAGAGAGAGACCACTCTTTGATTATTTTTAATTTCAGTTTTCTTCTGTTACAATGATTATTGTATAGAATCATTACGTATTATTACACCACTGTTTTATTATCCATCACTATATTCACTGGAAAACATGGTACTTTGCCATGTAATTTTATGAAAAGTTTAAATGTATGAGTCATTTCTATTTCTGTTTCAGTGAAGATGTTAGGAGAAATAGATTTTCTTGTTCTTGTTCTTATTCTTAATTACCTAGGTATTTCACAGAACCAGGATCCATTCTTGTTTTTGCTTTTTTCCTAAAGGCTTGTCTTGCCATATATTTGTTGGTGATTTTATTCCCCCTGATCAGTTCAACAGGATGAAAGTCTTGAGATGGCAGCTCCTTCAGATATGTCAATAAAGGATTCCAAAGGTTTATTCCTCTATCCTTACACTGGTTTGGAACTTGCAAATTTGGGGACAAACCTGGATTTCATCCAGCGGTTCCTAAGTTTAAAAGATGTGTCTGAGTATTCCAGAAGCATTTGATACAGTGATGCTTCTTGTATGGATGCATGTTCTGGAATGATCTTCAATTTAGATGTAGAAAGTATTTCATGCTTCAGAGAAACTTGTGGATTTTGAAGCTAATTGTGTTGACTGTTGATAAACTCTGGAAAAAGAACATTTAAAAAAACCCCACTTTTTTTTTTTTTTTTAGAAAGTCAGAACATATATAGTATGTGTAAATTATACAATGCTGTCTTCAAAGAAAAGTTTTCATTTATTTTATCAGAAACTGGGAATGAAAAAAACATAATTATCCCTTTTATAGAAGAGAATCCTTGTTAAACACAGAGAGAACACATTTTTTTGTAGAGCATCTATCTCTGATTAAAATAATGCCCTAGCAGAATAAAACTCAGCTTATTACATTTTTATCTAAATCAGCAATCAGCACAAATCCTTTCTTTCTCGGTGTAGGATTGTCCAAACAAAACTGATATAGTTTCTTGAGTGGAAATCCAGTCATTAATGTCACCATTATTGTTAACAGTTGCACCAAAGTACTGGTATAAACAGAATTAATTCATGAGGACATCTCCCATCTCCCATGTTTTATTGTGACTGACTCATCTATCTCCTTGCAAGCAATGAATAATACATATTGACTTTGGGGCAGCATGGCTGAGCCCACAAGGTGCAAGGTAAAAAGTCTCATGATCCCTCAGTCATTAATTTAGAGGAATTCTAAACTAAAAAGGTCTGAACTGCATAAAACACATAATTTACTAGGTATTTGCAGATAATATAACTATCAAAAGCAATAAATGCGTTTCTTCTTGTGCCAATGCCATTGGGCATTGGCGATCATGTTGGTGATCCTTGTTAGGGATACACCCGCCTAGCAGAATGTGCACGGCAGTCAGGTAGGCAGGCAAAATATGTGAGATAAACGTTTTTGTAGAATACATCAGTAAAACAGATACACTGTACTAGTTAAATAGTTTATTCCAGTAAGAGTTTTATCATAGTCAAACAGTCCATATATCATTCACTATTTCAGTCTGTCCGGGGATTATTCAGTTGCAAAGTCCAGTGTCAAAAAAGAGGTCAGTGAACTAACAAATATCAGTCCAGTAATAAATCTTCTCACAGTAGAGATATGAAGAAGTTCAAAACTCCTTTCTTCCTTCAGCAAAAGCAGCAGGGAACACCCAATCCATCATTGTCAGCAAGCAATTCAGTAAGCCAGTAATACAGTAAACCAGCAGGTTCTCTTGCTCCCTCTTATGGCGGTTTTACAGCCGCACCCAAAATTACATGCTTTGCAGTTAAAGTGACACACACTTTAACTTACAATCATAGTTTATATATATTATTTTACCCAAACTAAGTTAGGTAACCTTGTTATTCTAACAATCCTATTTTTATCAATAGCTGCACAAAAAAGTGCTGTCGAGTTTTGTCCAAACCAGTCCCTTAGATTTTGAAGCCATTATCTTCTTCTTCCTGGACCTCATTTGCCTTCAATCTTTCCTTGGAGCATTAAATGAAGTATGCTGTATTTTTCTGGGTGTTGCATCACATGTCCAAAATATTCAAAATAAATGCACGCTGCATTAAAATAAAAAAAGATCTTATGCAATATTTCTAATTCAATGAATTATCTGTTCCTTGGGAAGAACTGATGCTTGTAAATCAAGTTTCCTTGCTTACTCCCATGGACTTTCAAGCCTGCTTTTTGGATTTGCCTTTTATCAGAAGCTGAGATTCCACCCCTCTTCCCAACCTTACCATCCTACTTCTTGTACCGTGTTTTCCTGAGATTGCCATTCCAGTTGCCCAAAGAACCAAAGGTCTTCCATTTGGAAAATTACCCACTGGAATATTTCTCCATGCCGAAGGTGCTGACTCATAAACACAATCTGGCAAATTGCCATCTGCTTTGAGGTGGCAAGCAGGTTGCAAGAATGAGATTTTGCAGCCTGCCTGTTCATTACAATTCCATTTATATTGAAATTTATGTACGGTGAGTAGAAATTGGACTAGGGAGCACAATCTTCTTTGGGTTCTATGCAATGATTCCAGGTACACTTGCTCTGTGAGAAGAAAATTGGGGAACTCTCCTCTTTTCACAGATGCTGTACAACAAGATAATCAGAGTTGGAGGGGAAACTACACACCTTTTCCAGGAGAGGGAATAATACTGAGCTGCTAATCTACTTGTGTATGAATATGGGACTTGTGTGGAGGTGTGTGTGTGGGGTCAACATTTCCGAACTTCAGATGCCAAAATATCTTCGATTCATCTTGTTGAAATAGAGAAGGTTTATTTATTAGGATATTCAGCTTTGATTCTGCAGCCTTTTGGATGATGATTCTGCATTCCTTTTGTTTCTCTCAAAAGGGATAAAGATGTCAAGGCAGCTGAAATGATAAGAACTGCTGAAAGGTAGTGTCTATGTGATTAGAAAGGCATTAATATATACTATTGTTTGTGCCATTAATCTTAAGAAACACTCAGGAGTGTATTGTGAACTTTTAAAAGAAGACAGAATCTACTCATTTGATCGAAAGCTCAAATCATCACTAACAGAACTAAATGAGAAAATAGAAGTAATTTAGAAAAAAAATGTAGATTATACTACTTTTAGAGTGCAATGGTTTTCCTTTTTCCCCATTCTTTAATATTTGCTTTACCTTAAATGTTGCATTTTTTTTCTTGTACATTTCTTGTCTGTTTAATAAGAGGCAATACAGTAATGCCTATAGTTTTATTATTTTTGCATTTTGCTGTTTATAATTATTTCTCCAAAGACAATATTTTTATAGTATAAAATGATTAGAAAACAGGTCTCAGAAGCAAAATGAAGCTTACCATTTAGTTTAGAGTCTCTTAGCCCAATCTACCTTACAGGATATAGATCAGAAGATAAAAATAAGGCTCAGCTGTCATGTATGCTGCCTTCCCTTCTTCATAGGAAGTACAGCACATTTATGTATGATATACTTAAATGGATAGATATATCCCATTTGAAATTTACCCTCATCCTTGTTTAAATCTGTCACTATTCCCAGGTCTGGAGACTAAAACATATGGAGAATGGTTACAGGAATTGTAGTCTAGTGAAGAGAAGGACCAGGGGAGACATGATATCAGTCTTCCAATATTTGAGGGGCTGCCACAGAGAGGAAGGGGTCAAGCTATTTTCCAAAGCGCCTGTAAGCCAGACAAGGAATAATGGATGGAACCTGAACAAGGAGAGATTTAACCTGGAAACAAGGAGAAACTTTCTGACAGTGAGAAGAATCAACCAATGGAACAGCTTGCCCTCGGAAGTTGTGGGAACGCCATCACTTGAGACTTTCAAGAAGAGATTGGACTGCCATCTGTCAGAAATGGTGTAGGATCTCTGCTTGGGTAGGGGGGTTGGACTAAATGATGTACAAGGTCCTTTCCAACTCTGATTATCTGTTATCTGTTATTGTCTTCAATAAGAAAGGAGGATGCATCTCTTGAGGATGTTTAGGTTGCTTAATTGATGAGTGGTTTTCTCCAAACTTTCCTTGGATTTATCTATTTTGTATTCTTCTTCTCTTAAATTGTTGCATTTGATAAGCATCTCAGAACTGTACAAAATGGGTAATCTAAGAATCAAATAAATGAATAAATAAAAGAGATGACACATGTATCTGAAACACGTTGATAATAAAAGCAAAGCTGGTGGAAAAATTGCTTTTCGAAAGAACTGTTTTATCCATTTATTAAATGTTCCCAACTAAAAAATATTATGTTTTTCTAAAAATGATGTCATGACTTGAACCACTTTGTTGTGTAAATAACACCACTCCACAATTATGCCAGTTAAAAAAAAGTTGCAGTGTGAATCCAAAGCAACTGGTTTTAAAAAAAAACAACCCTCTTCCTTTTAGGAAGATATTTATTTGGGACACTCCGGACGTTTAATCTAATGCAATGTTGAAATAGTTATTATTTACATCTGAAAATCATGGAGCCAAAGGTTGGGCTGGATACGTCCATCTCCCATTCATCTACACCATCGTTTTCTTCTCTTTTCCAATGTTTCTCCTTGCTGTATTTATGATGCCTTTGTGTACTCTAATTCCTTACTCCTTGCGGGGAATATTGGATTAACATCCTGCTGTGTTTATCAACGTTGACAACCTTAAGATAAATGGATTTTGACTCCTAGAATTTTCCAACTAGCTTGCTAGCTGGGGAATTCTGGGAGTTGAAGTCCACATATCTTAAAGTTGTCATGGTTGAGAAAAATGATATAACAAAGGCAAGTCTCGCCTTTCTTTTCTTCAAGTAAAGAACTCCAGTCATCATTTTTAGGCTATGTTTTCCTTTCAGTCCATTTTCACAGTATTTTACAAACAACCAGAAACTTACATGCATTTTCATTTCCACATCTCTGGACTACTCCTTTCTATTTGTCTATTTCCTAACAGGCTCATCTTTACCATCAATTTTCCATAGTCAGTTTTTCTTTCTTTCTTTCTTTCTTTCTTTCTTTCTTTCTTTCTTTCTTTCTTTCTTTCTTTCTTTCTTTCTTTCTTTCTTTCTTTCTTTCTTTCTTTCTTTCTTTCCTTTCTGCTTTCTCCCAACAGGTGTACTCATTTTACCTGAATGTATGCTTCTATGAATACATTGGATCAGACTATTGGAAAATTGCTTTCAGAAAGAACTGTTTATCCATTTATTAAATGTTGCCAACTAAAAAATAATATGTTTTTTCTAAAAATGCTGTCATGACTTGAACCACTTTGTCATGTAAATAACACCACTACAAAATTATGTCAGTAAAAAAAGATTGTGGCCTGGATCAGACTATTTTGAAAAGGGCAGTTTCTGATGTTCAAGTATATGTTGAGTTTGCATTAAAGTTCAGGTATTCCATACATTTTCAAATTCCACTTTCTTTCATCCTAGATCCCAACCTTAATTGCTAATGCTTGCAGGAAGATTTTGGATTACTTTCCTCTGGTCTAATCTAAGTCATAATCTTCTTTTGACAACACAGTGGGAATGAAAAAGAATATATCAATAAAGGAGAAGATTTGTAGCTCAGGGAACGAGGATCCATGGTGCACTCTGAGCTTGGTTGTTTTCTTGCAGATTGGATAATCTGCATTATCCAAACATTGGATAATGTTTCATTATCCAACTTGGTAACATCAACAGTGCTAGGAACATGTTAGTTAACTAGCACTGATGTTATTACCTAGTTTGGTTAATGAAGCATCTGCAAGAAAATAATCAAGTTCAGAGAGCACCAAGGAGCCCTCAAAAATATGCATATTTAAAGGAAAGAATGAAAGCAACCCAGTGATTTTTCCCACCCCATCCCTCTCTGTTCGTTAATCATTATAGATACCACCTAGGTATCTAGGATGCTGGGTAATTTGCAATAGCAAGTTTGACCTGAACATGAGTATCTGAATTAACAATGCATTAGCCTTAGCCTGACACACTGCTAATCCAAAACAAAATACTTTTATATATATTCTAAGGGGAAAAAAAATCTTTTTTTTTTTAAACAAATTTTATTAATTTTACAAAAAACAATACACAATCCAGGCATAACAACTTCAAAAATCTTTTCTAAAAAATAATAATAATAATAATTAAAGAAGAAAGCCAATAGAACATATAAAATAACTCCAAATTGTAATATCCATATTTACATTATCTATTTAACTTCATATCTTATCCAGACTTCTCCTTTTATCCAAATTATATTTCTTGCTTATTAAAATTTTATTGCCTTTCATAAACATACAAAACACAAAACATAAACAAAACTAAAACATCTTTTCTGAAGGCTGCCTGATCCCGGGTTGAAACTCTTCACACAGACACAAATTCAAACATCATATTCACTTTATATATACTTCCATATCTTATTATCATTTTTTTTTTATAAACCAATTTTATCAATTTTACAAAAACAGTGCACAAACAATCAAGGCATAACAGCTTATAAATTCTTTTCTAAAAAAAAATAATAATAATTAAAGAAGAAAAACCAATAGAACATAATGATTCCAAATTATAATATCAATATTTACTTTATCTATTTAACTTCATATCTTATCCCAGCTTCTCCTTTTCATCCAAATTATTTCTTGTTAATTAAAATTTTATTGCATTTTATCAATATACAAAAAAAAAAAAAAACCATAACAAAACCTTTATATATCCTTCCATATCTTATTACCATTTTCAATAACATTCTTTGTCTGTTCTATTTCCAACTATCCATTCATCTTTTTTCTTTTACTATACTTCTCCTATACACTAATTAGAGTGACGCCTTTAACTCATTACCCTAACTTAAAAGTACTTCATATAATACTTAATTTATCTTGGGATTCTGTTTAGTAGATTCTAAAATTACACAGTAAATTTTATACTCTAAATACACATATAAAAACACAATCTTATATACCTTCCAGAATCCCCCTTTTATCCTTAATTAAATTCACCCATTGTCTCTGAATAAACTTTTTTTCTTTAGATCTTGCTTCCCACCATTAAGGCTTCTCCTCCCCCCCTTTCTCTCTTGCTTATTCTTCTCCTTGCCCTTTTTACCCCTTTGTCTCTCCTCCTCCCTTTTCTTACTCCCTTTCCTTTGCTTTCTAACCTTGCATCCACCTCTCCTCTCATTTTTCTCTTTTTTGGTTGTTTTTTCAAATCTTAAAATCCCCTTTTTCTTATCCTCTTTCTCCTCCTCCCCGGAAAAAACCCATTGTTCATCAAAGATGGCTTCTTGTTCCTCTTCTTCTTTGTCCCAGTCATTCTGCTGCGTAATCAATTTTTCATAAGTACCTAACACCATTTCTAAAAATTGAAATAAAGTGCCCAAAGTATCTTTTCCATCTTGTTCTTCCTTTTTATATTTTTGATATTCAGTCTTTAGTTCATCCACAAGTGATGCCATCCTGAAAAGAGAAATTTTCCCCAAAACAACCAACCAAGTATTTTTAATCAAAAACAATTCAAAAAAAGTTCCAAAAGTTTATATTTTTCTTCTTTCTTCTATTTCTTTTTCTGGGGTTACTGTTTAATCAAAGAGGTCCAATTACCTTGTATCTTTCTTTGAGATTCTAGGCAATCTCCTCCTTTTTCCACTTCTGCTCCAATTTTTTTCCTCTCCCTTCCCACTTGCAACATCAATTTTTAAATGATCAGAAATCCATACCTCTAATAAGGGTTTTCCAATTTCTTAAATTTTTAAGTCCAATGTCCAAGAACTCTTTTGTCCCTTAACTTCAACTTTCATAATAGTTCACCTTCAGTGCCCAAACAAATTTCAAATCTTCATCTGCTGTTTCCATGGGGTGGGAGAGTGAAGAGAAAAAAAAGTTCCCTTAACAGCTTCTCCGCCGCTTTCCATCTTCTTAGGGATAAAATGTATCCTCCAGCAGTTCAAACAGCTCAGTTCCAGTGAATTTAAAAGATGTTGATTGACCCGGCTCAGCCAGCACTTTCACTTTTCTTGCTTCCTCCAGCACAATCTTACCCGGTTGCAGGCTTCTTCGTGGTGGCCATTGCTGACCGCCACTCCACCACCTTGGGAAAAAGGGTTTTTTCTGGATGAGGAGAGGGTCTGCGACACCCCCAACCCCCTGTCCGGCTCCCCTCTCTCTTCGGCTGTCCCTACAGGGCAGCCATATCCCCCTGACCCATTTGGATCAGGGGTACCTCGGCGGCAAGCACAGCAGGAATCGCGAACAGTCGCGAATTCCTGCTGCCACCGAAGCGGAACCAGAAGCCCCTAAGGGGAAAAAATATCTTACCAGTGAGTGAGGCTATTGGTTATTTCGAGATTATTATTTTATACCACACTTGGATATTAGCCCAAAGCCTAGCAGCCATTCTGGCCTGTTTTCCATAATGAAAAGCAGCATTGCCCAAAGATACTCTCGGGTTGTTACTTTAATAGCTTTACACATTGAATTTAAAACTTCCATTATCACAACTTCAATGTGCCAGAGTTAAAATTTACTTGACCTCAGTTTATACTGGAAAAATTATAAATGGATAGACTGAAATAAGTACTCTCTCTGTGTGTGTGTGTGTGTGTGTTGTCTTTTAACATATATCCATAGCCATATATACTTTTTTAAAAAAATGCTACACATTTGCAACTTTAAAGCACTCTGACTCTGCAGGGTATGGCTGCTGATTATGATTGCCATATATATTCGGGAAACATGGACATGTAAGATGTCTTTTGGTAACATATAAGACATGGCAGCTCACAATCCCAAAGCTGTTCATGGTCCTTCAGCTCTTTTTTCCATTTTTTTTTTTTTTTGCATGCTCCTACGCTGACTCCCAAAAGTTAGCAATGCAGCATTCTTCTATTTTTATAAACATTCTGAATAGGTTTAAGGTAATTTTTTAAATATAGTCCTTACCTAAAACAGTGGAACTTCCCCATGAAAATAGCCACCTATTTGATACAGCCTCATACACTTCACGTCCCCCTCTTCCCTCTACCATCGGCCTAACCTTAACTCCTCAAAGTGTCTCAGAGTGGCTTCTAATTCCCAAGAGATTGCGATGTGAGACCCCCTCACATCCTAGACATAAATTGTTTCAACTTCTACCCTCAAAATGACACTATAGGGCACTGCACACCAGAACAACTAGACACAAGGACAGTTTTTTTTTTTTTCTGAATGCAATCACTCTGCTAAACAACTAACTCCCACAACACTGTCAAATTACTTAGTAAGACTGTATTACCATTATTCTTCTCATCCTTCCTATTACCTACCTCTTCCCACTTATGACTATAACTGTGTTGCCTGTATCTTTACAATTTATATTGTTTTATTTGTTTTCCTAGTATGTTTTGATTAGTAACCTATGTCTGATTTAATTGCTTATAGTTACCTATGACTGTCACTAAGTGTTGTATCTTATGATTCTTGAAGAATGTACACATTTTTTTTATGTACACTGAGAGCATATGCATCAAAGACAAATTCCTTGTGTGTCCAATCACACTTGGCCAATAAAGAATTCTATTCTATTCTGTTCTGTTCTATTTATTCTATTCTAACCTATAGTTTGGGCCACAGTTAGCTCTTCTGTAGAGTATAATGGCAGCTGAATTATCAACAATGATTAGGAGCTGGGGATAAGCATGGAAAAACAGGCAGGACTCAAATACACATTATTACATTCAAATAAAAGTAAAGTAAAATCTCTCAAAGGGGACTTGACTCAAAGGTGTTCATACTGACTTCATGAACACCTCCATGTAGCTTTCTTGGAACAAAAAAAAAAATGGCATGCTGTTGCTTTCTTGCAGAGACATTTTCTAATTTACATGTCTTGCTCAGAGCTGTGGAATTTCCAGATAAGTTCACATCCAAGCATTAGTGGGAGGTCTAATTTTATTTATTTTTTTTGAAATCAGTTAGGTATTGTAACCTGCTGTCGTAAAGATAAATATAAAATGCCCTTGGGTGCAGCTTCATTCCAGGGAACCACATAAGCAAATCCTCATACTTTTCTTGAAAACAATATGAAGTGATTTGCTATTACCTTTTTAAAGCTTACAACTCTAGCACGCGTGCGTGCACATGCACACACACACACACACACACACAAACACACCACAGTTTGCTATCCAAATTCTAATAAGGTCCAACCTTAACCATTAAAAAATAAAATAGGGTAAGGTTTTCTATATTCCTTATTGCTTAGAAAGACCCAGAAGTTTCCAGCTGCAGAGATGGATGTCTTTTGTCAACACAATGATTGACCAATAAAGAATATTCATTCTTATTCATTAATATTCATTCATTCAGGGGTGGGCTGATGGGGGTTCTCAGGGGTTTGGGAGAGCCCCTAGCTAAGATTGTGTGGAGTCTGGAGAATGCCCAAATCCCACTCCTGGCTCCCCTCCCAGGAGTCCCCACGTGGCTCATTTTGGATGCAGGTAAGTGCAGGGTGGGCATGAAGGCTCGGGGAGGACAAAAAACAGTCTCAGAAGTTCAGGAAGGACAGAAAAGGGCCCATTTCCAGCTTCCAAAGAGCCTCTGGAGCCCAAGGAGGCCATTTTTACCCTACCAGAAGCTCAAGGAAAGCCTCTGGAGCCCAGGGAGGGCAAAAACACACACTCTGCCATGGGGCAGAAGGCCAACTAGGCCATGCCCACCATGGCCACTCTCACCCACCGACTGGACAGAGAATCCTTTCCTAAAATGTTTGAAGCCCACCCCACATTCATTCATTCATTCATTCATTCATTCATTCATTCATTCAGTCAGTTAGTCAGTTAGTCAGTTAGTCAGTTAGTCAGTTAATCAGTCAGTCAGTCACCATATTGGTTAAAACAGGAAGAACTTGCCATCATCCTTTTTGGTGTTAGCCTTTTAATACAACTGCTGAACGAGCATTTAGAATTACTCAACCAATTATCTCTTAAATAGATGTGGGTGTGGTTAGAATATTTATACTCTGTGGTGTTTCCACAATATTCCAAGTAGGTTTTTCACAAGAAATGTCATTTTTTGAAAATAGCATTATTGCTATAAAATTAACTCTCAACTGAAAAAAAAATTGGGATAACAAGTACCTGGTTAAGAGTTTTACTTAGGTGGGGGCCAAAAAGCCAACCCTATGAAAAAGGGTTATACTTGGAATCTGGAACACTTTCACTTGAAGTAAAAAAAGAGATAAATACTGTATATATAAAAACATGCATGATAATGGCAATGCAATTAGAAAGAAAACATAAGTTAGAAATCAAGGTTTCCTTATAAAACTAACTTCAGAGATGTTCGGGATGGTTTACAGAATACTGTGGTTGAACTGTGGAATTTAGTGCCATTGGAAGTGAGGATGGTCCACTGATTTAGGTCAACTTAGAAGGACACTGGATAGGTTGAAGGAGAAGGAACTAATTTTAATTGCTGGCTGACAGAGGTGTTTATGGAAGATGTAAAAAAAAATTCAAGATGGTAGCCACAGCAGTGTGATCAAAGCTCATCACTTTGCATGTCCACGTATTGTCAACATGCATACAAGAGGATGGGGCCTCAGTTGCATTGCCACAACTGCCTTTTGGTGTGTGGTTTTTTGACACCCTGTTGCATAGGCTATCGATCTTGATGGAAATTTACTGCTCCTAGATTTTAGGCTGCATAGCAGAAATACCAGCAATGCAGAAACACATTTTCCTGCAAGTGCAGGGTCTGCTTTTTAACTTATTATTTTATTTTATTATATTTTGTTTGTTTATATTTATGATTTTAGATCAATTGAGTGTTGATCCATTGGTTGCAACAAGAATTGAAAAAAAAGGGTTTTGCCTGAGGTTGACTTCCTGGACTCAGAGAGGGAAAATAACCAGAGTCACCTAGTTAACTTTCATGCCTAAGACAAGACTATGAGTAGAATTCTTTTATTGGCCAAGAGGAATTTGTCTTGGTGCAAATGCTCTCAGTATACATAAAATAAAAGATACTAGAACTCATGGTCTCCTGGTTTCTCACCTAGTGCCTTAACCACTAGTTCAAACCTCTTCTTACATGTGCTGCAGAATATAAAAAGCAATATTTAGTATTTAATCTGCCCTCCTTTTTGTTCCAGATTCAAAAAGAATTATTATACATAAGCTGCTCCAAACCAGTATTCACCTAAAATGTTTTGCTGCCAAAGGCAAAGCTTACAAAGCATCTCTTTCCTTCCCAAATCTAGCCAAGTCAAGGTGTTAGTAGCAAAAGCCAAGTTAGCTTTGGCACACAATGCAGAAAATCCCACAAGCATCCCTTTTTTTGGCAAGAATAATACAGTTGTAACAAATTAAATAACTGCACATTAATGTCATCTAAAATCTGCCTGGGGCACAGGCCTCACACTGCTTAATGGTGGGACTGGTCCCATTCCAAACATCATTGAGACCCAACACGAATCATATTTTTCCATTTTCTGAGAAGCAATGATTTGCAAGGAACACTTGCTATAAATCATGCAGATTGATACAGAGTTTAGAAGAACCTCTTCTTGTCTGCACCTTGACATTATTTGGAAGTACATTTGCTTCTTCTATCCTGGGAACTCTGTGTACCTGAAAGCATAGAAACGGTAGCATTTTAATAAAATACTGTATATTTTTCTATGCGCAAGATGACAATTTCCCCAATTCTGCCAAATAGGTGGTCAGATCTACATAATGAAATTAAAAAAAAAATGTTTCTAGAAGTGAGAAGATGGGTGGTTGAGATGTGAACATTTGTGTGTCTTAATATTTCTTCCTGATCAACCCAACAAATTACCATAGATGAAAGATCTTCATATTAATATTTTCAGGAGAGATAAGTTGTACCTGAAGGGGCTTTATAAGAAATCCCTTAAGGCAGCTCTTCTCTGAAATTATTCCATGCTTTGCCATCACTGGAAATGTTCTGTCCCCTCATTAGCATTCTTGAGATCCCCGCGCTTTGATTGGCCAAAGCGCGGGGCACTCTGATTGGCTAGGTGAGCCGCGCCGATTGGCTCGCTAGGAATCTCCCGCGATTGGTCGATTCGAATCGCGGGAGATTCAAAGTGGTGCCATTGGCCGCGGCCGCCGCAGCTAAAGAAATAAAAAGTTGCAAAGTTTCTCCATAGCCCCAGTTCGGTTCCTAACTCAATAAAAGAGCTTGATACTAAGTCACCGACTCCTGGCATCATTTCCGACGACACAACAGTAAAAATCTGATCTTTCATTGCCAAATACATATATTCTTAAAGTTAAATAGTTTGGGTTAACTTAAAGCTGCTCTTCATGTTCCTCTGAAATACATGAGTTTGAAGATGTGTGGAAAGGTAATGGAAACATAATGGTTCAAACACCCAGGAAAATGGTCTTGATCTTATCACTAAAACTAACAGGCTTCATGTGGTTTCCATACCTCAGTAAAAGCAACAGTTCTTCAGTAATGTCTGTGCTGGCATTGGCCCATATTCTGGAGACAACACGTGAGAAATGGCAGCATCTCAAGTCTCAATTTCTGGAGATAAGCCTTCAGATTTTAGAAACATATAAGGCAGGAAGGTACACGTTTTGAAATAATCAATGGAAGGAAAAATCAAATAACTTTTGTTTCCCTTACATTGTGTAGGGGATTAGGGGACTGGAGAACATATGAAGAACAGGGAATTGGATATGTCGAGTTTAATGAAAGGAAGGACTAAGGTGTGATAATGCCAATATCTTAGTTGCTGCAACAAAGAAGGGGGTCAACCTATTTTCCAAAATACTCAAGGTGGGAAAGAAGCATTGGATGGAGAGAACCAACCTAGAACTAAAAAGAAATTTCCTCTAGAAAATAAAAGATTAGAAATATTAGCTAGAACAATTAATCACTGAAACAACTTGTCTCCAGAAGTTGGAAGAGGCTCCAACACTGGAGGTTTTTAAGAAGAGATTGAACAACCATTTGTCTGATATAATGTAGGGTTTCTGCTTGAGCAGGGAGTTGGACTAGAAGACCTCTAAGGTTCCTTCTAACTCTGTTATTCTGTGTAGTTTGTGGCAAGGTACATAAGACATTTGCAAGGACTATTACTATGATATAGCTGGAGAATATCAGCCATACATTGATGCATTTTGTACAAATTATTGAAGATACAAATTTCTGAATAATTCAGAAGCATTAATCTTCTTTTATTTTCTATAGGATCATATTCATTTTCTAATAGCATAGGACAATGTAATGATGCCTCATAGTATATTTTATATTTCACTACTTCATCTGAACTAGGAAGTATAAATTTCAGATAATTTGAGCAGGCACCCGCCTATATATGAAAGCATTTTGTGACATTTTTCCAGGTTTTTATGAAAATTTTAAATTTATCTTGAAATTGTATATATGATGACATCCAGACAATATGTATAATTTTCTTGTCCTTCAACATCATCCAGCTCTGAGTTGGCATCTGAAATTTCTAAAAGAGCATACAATTATACCAGTGGGTGTCAAATATTTCTCCATGATAGCAAATTTCCAAAGAACATTATTATGGCAGGGTACTATACTGGGCAGGCCAGCTCAACAGATCTACCCGACAGAAATAACATTGTGATTGTACTAATACCGTAGATCTCTGGTTTTTATTTCAGCAAATTCAAACTCAGACTGAGAAAACCTGACAGATTCCTCCTATTTATATGACTGTAGAAATTTCACAGTGAAATTGGCATACTATTTATTTATTTATACTTCATATTTCTAAACTGCCCATGACTCCCTGGGTGTTGTACAATATCATATAAGAGATAACCAATATAATGAATAAAATTAACATTAAGATTGCAAAATTAAATCAGGGTTAAAACAAATTTAATTCTAGGATAATGATAATCAAACACATTTTAAAATTGCTTTTTAACATTGGATTTAAAGGTGGGAGTATTTCTCAAGGGACTAGTCAACCTAACAGATGCGAGGTCCTTTGTGCCCTCCACGCAAGGCCACAGAGTCAAGTTTTGTCCCCTTTGCAGAAGGGCAAGAGATTGGGAGCTTTCTTCACCTCTGGGGGCAGGATGTTGCACAAAATGGGAGCAGCCCCAGAGAACGCTCTCTTCCTAGATCCCTCCAGTCCAAATTCTTTGGCAGGGTCTGTGGCATGTCTTCCCTGCTTGATCGACTGAGAAGGGATGAATGATGAGATTGGGTGACGCCAGTCGTGTAGGTAACCTGCCCCATGCTATGAAGGGCTTTATAAGGTTATGACTAATACCTTGAATTGTACCTAGAAGAAAACTGGCACCTAGTGTAGCTTGTGGATCAAGGGTGTTATATGTGCCCTTCTTTGGGCACCCAGTACAGTGCACACAGCTTCACTCTGCCCCAGGTAAAGCTTCCAGACACTTTTCAAGGATAGTCCCATGTAGAGCACATTGCAATAGTTCAATCAGGAGATGACCAAGGCATGAGTGACCGAGCATAGAGACTCCCTGTCCAGGAAAGGGCATAATTGTTTCCCCCTTTTTAGTGCATTATTCCTAAGATCATCCTTTCCATATGTAATTTTCCTCGTTGATATCATGAGTTTTTAGAAATGCAGAAATATTTGAAAAATCAGTCAGGAGAAACACATTCATGGATGAAATATAACACATGAAAATGCAGGGAAGAATACCAGATTGATGATGTTTCAAGTAATAAAGAAATCAATGAGCACTAATGCTACCATAGGTCCATTGTATCTGATGAAATCTGAACAATGGTGTCATTAACTGATGTTGGGTGCATCTCAGTCATTTTCCCTTTTACTAGATCTACAAGCTGCAATTTGCATAAACGATGGTTTTTATACATCTCCCTCTTGAATAGCTATTGGCCAGGGATAGCAATTATACAGTAGGTTCTGTCATTCCTCCATTATCACCTATTACAACATTCCTGGTATTGTATTCAACACCAGTATTTCCAAATACATCACGAGCCAATAATCATAATCCTAATAATATTTTTAGGCTTTTAGGCCACTGATACCTTCACTAGAGGTCTGGGGAACAAATTCAGCTGATAAAAGATTTTGTTCAGCAAACAGCACACAAATGAAGAGGCACCCACATTTTACTTTATCTCTTCCACCATCGTGACTTTTTAAAATATTATTTTAAGGTTTCCCAATGAAATGTAGGGGAAACTATATTTTTGAATTATATTTCATCACAAAGGCATTCCTTCATTTCAAAATTACCTACGAATTCTCCATTAATCTTTCTTTGGTCTTTACTATTGTGGAGTGGGTCTTATGAAAGTTTTCATAGGCTTGGCAGGTTCTGGTAATTGGTCAGATTAAAAAAATATCATAGCATAATCTGAATTATAGTATCGATGAGAATAACTCATTATTATTCATAGCTGTAAAACAATCTTTCTTCTTGGTTTATCACAAGCTGCAGGTAAAAGAGAATGAAACTCTGGTCATAAGTCTCAGCAAAATTTACTTTTGCCCTGTAGATATAAAATAGTAATGCTACATCTGTGGGTTTCCACATATACAAATACACTCCTCCCTTCCTTTCCTTCTTTTTCATTCTCTCTCTCTCTCTCCCTTCCTTCATTTCTTTCTTTTTCCTTATTCTTTCTTTTTTCTTTTTCTTTCTTTTTCTCTTTTTTCTTTATTTTTCTTCTCTCTCACACACACACTTCTTTCTCCTCTCTCTCTCTCCTTCTTCTTTCTTTTCTTTCTTTTCTTTTTCTTCTCTTTCCTCTCTCTCTCTCTTTCTTTCTTTCTTTCTTTCTTTCTTTCTTTCTTTCTTTCTTTCTTTCTTTCTTTCTTTCTTTCTTATGTTCAGCTAAGCAAAGATCTAGATCTGAAGAAGAAAAGGTGATCTTGGGTGTGCATGTGCGTACATCTGACATCTGTCCATAACTCTATAAACCACAGGGAAATATATGTTTGATCTGAGGAGGTGCCAATAGGTGAAACTTGCATGCCTATGCATGCTCTAAATCAAGTTTTCTCCTTTGGAATCCAGATCTCTGCACAGCCCTGATAAATATGTATGGATACAAAGAGAGAACGCACAGAGATTGTGTTTCTCCAAAAGCAACGATATTGTTATACAAAGGGCTTTACAATTTTTTTTATCATACCCCCATCTTCGAGATCATCCTTTGCTGTTCATCATCATCATTTTCATTTTTACAATGCAAAAGTAAATAGATTTTGGAGTTATCTCAACATGCCAGGGAAAAACAGCAGGGTGGAATTCAATTTACACTCAAGCCAATGCTTCTGTGCAGGGTTTTCATTTCATTAGCTCAGCAATCTGCAGACTTGTGATTCTAAAATGATTTTAGGTCAGAATCCTGCATAGACTTTAATCAGACTAGATTTAAAGGAGAAAGAGGTCTGAACAGAAGTACCGAATAAAACCATCACTAAAAGTAACTTCTTTTTAGTGCATTTATTAACAGTGAAATGTGACTTTTGCTCAATATTTGTCAGAGTCAGTTTCTGATTAAGACATCAGGCCAGAAACCAGGAGATTGTGACTTCTAGTTGCAGTTTATTCATGAAAGCCAGCTGGATATTATATTAGTTATCAGATACAATATTAGATGTGTTAACTTCCTTGAGGTATTATAAAAATAATGAAGGTAGGAAAAGCTGTATGAACATATTAGACATGGATAGGAGTGTGCCTTTATTTATCTAGCTCTGTATGCCAAACCTGAACCTACCCGTGTTAAGGGAAGTAACGGTATATTCCTTATAATATATTAAGTTTCCCTCTGTTGCAATCAGAATTGAATTCAGACTGAACCAGTTTTCTATTTTGTCAGAATATTCATGAATTGGCAGAGGCATGGTAACTAGGTCAGTCAATGAATAAGCATAGCAACTAAGTCAGCCAAAGAGGACTGTTTGGAAACTGAAACTGGCAAGAGATTGGGCGTGGCTCTGTATTAAGCTCTGACCTCTGAAGCTGTAAACTGAACTGCAACTCTGAATCAAAACTGAAACTGTTCTCTGCTGTTCTCTCCTCTGCTTGTGTTTTTGCCTGTAACTGTTACCACATTGGAAGAATCTGCTGTTGGTATTGTAAATTTACTTCATGTGTTATTATATATATATAAAGAAGTTAATGAATCCTGCTGAATCAATTATCTGTGTCTGCTTTCTGGATGTGATTTCTGCAACAAACTCTGATACATTTGTGTCATGTTCTCTCCAAATAAAAAGTAATTAAAGAGTTTGGAAATGCACAGCCTTGATCAAGAGAAGCTAGACAGGGAAATATATTCACAATGATAATGCTTAAATGAAGACCAAATTCTGTCATCTCTATCAAATCTATCCTATGTAAATAACATTGTATGATATAGTGTAGCTGTAGTGTAGCTACAGTACGGTTAGTCCTCAACTTACAACAGTTCACTTAGTGACTGTTTGAAGTTACAATGGCACTGAAGAGAATGACATGACTATTTTTCACACTTATGTCAATTGTAGCATCCCCATGGTCATGTGATTTACATTTCAATGCTTGACAACTGACTTGTATTTATGACGGTTGCAGATTCCCGGAGTCACACGATCCCTTTTTGTGATCTGATAAGCAAAGTCAAGGGGGAAGCCAGATTCACTTAACAACCATGTTACTAATTTAAGAACTGCAGAGATTTACTTAACAAATGTGGCAAGAAAGGTTGTTAAATGGCCCAAAAATCACTAAACAAATGTCTCACTTAACAGCATAAATTTTGCACTCAATTGTGATCATAAATTGAGGACTACCTGTATACTATAGCTACAAATACAGTAGGGTTAAAACAAATAATATATAGCTTATTTTTTTTTTTTTTTTGAAACAAATTTTTATTAATTTTAAAGATAAAACAACACATCATTAACCATTAAATACATAAACACATAAAACCTCTTAACATTATAAATCCTTACAAGTCGAACAAAACATTATTTTTATACAACATAATTCCAATTTATCCCATCTCCATATGGACACACAAATATCTTTCAACAAATTTCTCATTATTTCTCTTTACTCCTATTCAATTTCATTTCTCTTCCATATTTATCCATTTTATAATCATCATATTCATTTCTGGCTTGTTTAAATTATTCTCGTCTAACATTCCTCCAAGGTTTTATTGATTCTTTTTTCCTTTTTTTTATAAAAAACAAATTTTGTTAGTTTTACCAAAAACACAATACACAAACATACAAACACAAAACATAGACAAAACTAAAAGATCTTTTCTGAAGGTTGTCTGTTCCCGGGTTAAAACTCTTCACACAGACACAAATTCAAACATCATATTCATCCCATATATCCTTCCATATCTTATTATCATTTTCTTTTTTATATATATATATAAAAACCATTTTTATCAGTTTTATAAAAACAATGCACAAAGAATCAAGGCATAACAGCTTATAAATTCTTTTCTAGGAAAAAATAATAATAAAAGACCAATAAGGCATAACATTTCCAGATTATAATATCAATACTTCATATAGTATTAATTTCATATCTTATCCCTACTTCTCCTTTCCATCCAAATTATTTATTAATTAAAATTTTATTGCCTTTTATCAATATACAAAATCCAAAAAAAAGCATATATATCATTCCATATCTTATTACCATTTTCAACAACATTCTTTGTCTGTTCTATTTCCAATTATCCATTCATCTTTTTTCTTTTACTATACTTCTCCTGTACACCAATTGGAGTAACATCTATAACACATTACCCTAACTTAGAAATACTACGTATAGCAATTTTTCTTGGGATTCTGTTTAAAAGATTCTAAGATTACATAATAAATTTTATATTCTAAATACACATATAAAAACACAAACTTATGTACCCTCCAGAATCCCTCTTTTATCCTAAATTAAATTCACCCATTGTCTCTAAATAAACTTTTTTTCTTTAGGTCTTGCTTCCCCCCATTAAGGCTTCTCCTCCCCCCCTTTCTCTCTTGCTTATTCTTCTCCTTGCCCTTTCTACCCCTTTGCTTTTTCTCTTCGCTTTTCTTGCTCCTTTTCCTTTGCTTTCTAACCTTGCCTCCATCTTTTCGCTCATTTTTCTCTCTTTTGGTTGTTTTTATAATTCTTAAAATCCCCTTTTTCTTATCCTTTTTCTCCTCCTCTCCGGAAGGGACCCATTGTTCATCAAAGATGGCTTCTTCTTCCTCTTCTTCCTTGTCCCAGTCCTTCTGCTGCGTAATCAACTTTTCAAAAGAACATAACGCCATTTCTAAGAATTGAAACAAAGCGCCCAAAGTATCTTCTTTTTTATATTTTTGATATTCAATCTCTAGTTCATCCACAGACGATGCCATTATAAAAAGTGAAACTTTTTCCAAAACAACCACAAATATTTTTAATCAAAAACAATCAAAAGCAATTAAAAAAAAGTTCCAAAAGTTAATACTTTTTTTTTTCCCCTTCTTCTCTTTCTCTTTCTGGGGTTAATTTTTAATCAAAGAGGTCCAATTACCATATATCTTCCTTTGGGATCCACAAAGACGTTCTAGGCAATCTCCTCCTTTTTCAGCTTCTGCTCCAATTTTTTTTTTCTCCCTTCCCACTTGCAATGACAATTTTAAATAATCAGAAATCCATACCTCCAACAAAGATTTTCCAATTTCTTAAATTTTTCAATGTCCAAAAATCCTTTTGTCTCTTAGCTTCAACTTTCAAAGCAATCCACTTTCAATGTCTAATATATCCAAATATTTCTGCTGTTTCCGTGGGGTGGGAGAGTTAAAAAAAAAAAAAAAAAGTTCCCTTTAACAGCTTCTCCGCCGCTTTTCGCTCTTCTTGGGGATACAATGTATCCTCCAGCAATTCAAACAGCTCAATTCCAGGCAATTTTAAAGTTGTTACTTGACCCGGCTCAGACAGAACTTTCACTCTTCACACTTCCTCCAGCACAGTTCTTACCCGGTTGCTGGCTTCTTCGTGGCGGCCATTGCTGACCGCCACTCCACCGCCTTGGGAAAAAGGGGTTTTTCCGGAGAAGGGGGGGGTCTGCGACACCCCCACCTCCCTATCCGACTCCCCTCTCTCTTCAGCTGTCCCTACAGGGCAGCCATATCCCCCTGACCCATCTGGATCGGGGGTACCTCGACGGCTAGCACAGCAGGAATCGCGAGCTGTCACGAATTCCTGCTGCCCCGAAGCCACGCGAAACCGGAAGTCAATATATAGCTTATATTTTTGAATCTCTGGCCAGGTCACATTTTGATTTCCTCAAAATTAAAAGTACTTGTAATGGATGTGGAGATAGCTGGAAGCTGCTGTTGTGTTCATCCATTTAGTGAGGATCTAATCTGATTTAAAGTACCATGATGTATTTTAGGAACAGATTATTTTGAAGAAGCACTTTTCTGTCAAGTAAGAAATAATATACAACTCTGTCCCACTCTATTCCAAGGCAGAGGGTCAGCCCATAATTTCTACTTGTATTTGCTTTAAAGAACTAAGATGTCTTCATTAGAAGTAAAGAGAGAGAAAAAAAGAGCAAGATGTCCATATATACCACATTCTCCTTTTGCTGGCCATTCTTCTGAGCAAAACACCTAGCCACATACCCCATGGCTTGAATTGGCATCAAAAGTTGATATTCTTATGATTCAACCTCATGATAACCACAGGCTTCACCTGGTAGAAAAGTCACTCAGTCCAGGTATCAGTTAGTTTAAATATCCCTCCTTAGAAGCTATTCCTTTTCCAAAGCAAATGCTTTGCTGAATGAAAGTACCTCATCCCCAAGAGGCTGAAAGTCTTCTAGGGTAGGGCCCTTTATGACTTGTGGACATCAACTCCCAGATTTCCTGAACTAATTTTGACAGAGATGGCCTCTTTGACCCCTCTTTCAAATCAACAGTCCTCTCTGTCTAAAATATGGAGTTTGCTGTCTTCAAAAGAATGGCCTTTGTCTTTTAAATGGTGGACTGCTGAATCTTGTCCCAATGGGTTTATTCTCCTATGTTCTCCTATGTGCCGTGTGTTTATTAAGTGGTTGTTTTGTTTCCCCAATGTACAGATCTGTACATGGCTCACTGCATTGTATTGCATATATTTTTGAGTAGTCATGTGTAGGATTTCTATATGGGTACGTGTGTGATGGTATCCATAAGACAATCATGTAGGAGAAGGCGGAGCTTTGTCACTGCGATACAGCTGCGATCTCGGGGCTCCGAGATCGCAGCTGATATCTTCGCCCCTGGTCGATCCCAACGGACCTAAACCGTCTCGTAGTGACGGTGACAGTAAGGGGCGCGTTCTGTAGATCCCAGGGACATCGCAAGTCCCTGGTTGATCCAGAAGAAGCCCTTTTGCCAATGGCGGAGAGGCAGCCTTCAAGCTGCTGAAGCTGGGACAGCTCCGGAAGGACGAGATAGAAAGAGAAGTGTATCGGCTGATGAGGATCTTTTTTTTGCTTGGGACTTAAGAACACTCTAATATGAGAAGAAATCTGTAAACTTATTGACAAAATTTGATTTAGCAGCGATTTTTTTTTTAAGTAATGTCAAAGTGAGGCTTGGCTTTTTATTTTTACTCTTTTTTTTTTCTTTACTGAATTTCTATTGCGATCTAGTTAATCAGACTGGTAATTTCTTTTATATTTTTATATTTACTTGCTCTCTTTTCTCCTTTTTGACTGTTTATATTTTTTAAAATAGAGGCCCCCTTTAATATATTTTTTTTAAATATACATAAATATACATATATACTTTTTTTTTCTTTTTAGGCTTTTTTCAGGGGGGAAGAAGGGGGAGTGGTTTGAAGAAACTTTGTAACACTGCCAATTAGAGGCTTGAAAATATTTTGTTTGAAGTTGAGAGTTGGGAAAAAAAACTCTTCTCAAGGCTACTGGAAATGATAAGATAGAGGGAAGAGCACTGGAGGATGTTTATACAGGTGCTCTTGGGACTTCTATTATTAACTGAATCTTTGAAGCTTGGCTTTGAAACTTGTGGAGAAGCCAAATAAAGCCTTGGATAAATAAAAGGCAGTGTGCGCTTTTTTTTAAATCCTTTATTAATTATTTTATCCCTCCCCTCCAACCCCACAGCATTTTGTAATATTGATATACTTATTTTTTATTTTTTATTTTATCTCATTTTTATTTTTATTTTAAAGGGGAAGTCTCAGAATATTCTTTTTTGCTTTTTTTTTTTTCATAGGGATGTCTGCCCCTTTATCTCTATTTTTGACTTATTTTTACGGCTACTTTTCATTTTTTGAGGTCTTTCAATTGGATTAAGGTGGGAAGAACCTGAAGAACTCTTTTTTCCCCCTTTTTCTTTGTTTATTACTTTTTGATATTATTGGGCTTTATTTTGTTTCTTTTTTTCTCTTTATTTTTTATTTTTATTTTTGAATTATAATTGAGTATTTCACAATTGGATTAAGGTCTTGAAGAACCTGAAGAATTTTTCCTTTTTAATTTTGGGCTTTTTAGTTATTATTGGTTTTGTTTTTTGTTTTTTATGGTGTTTTCCTTTTTCTTAATTGGATTATAATTGGCTACCTTATTAATTGGATTAAAAGACCCAGAAGACCCTGAGTTATCAAAATGAGTAAGAAAATTTTACCTTTGGGCATTTCAATTTCTGCTCCTGTCTTCCTGTCATCTGGAGGATGGCTCTCAACAATGGTGAAGCAAGATAAAGCGCAAGTGGATTTAACGATGGTTATGCAAGGAATACAAGAACTTAAAATGAGTATTGAACAAAGAATGGAGAGTATTGACCAAAGAATTGGAAAGATTGATGAAAAATTTGAAAATGTTCAACAAATGATGGTGAAACACGATGAAAGAATCCAAAAAATAGAAGAGAAAGACAAGCAAAGAGATGATACAATTGGAAATATCGATAACAGATTAACAGTGGTTGAACAAGAAAAAAGTGGGATGTTGAAGTGGGAGATGGACAGGTCAGAATTTTATCTTAGATTTCAAAATATCAAGGAAGAAAAAGGACAAAACTTGGCGGCAGTAATGATTGAAATCTTGGCTGGAGTCTTGGAAATAACAGAGGAAAAGATGATGGATGGAGTAGATGAGATATATCGAGTCTTCACAAGATATGCGATGAGGAACCAATTACCAAGAGAGGTCCATATTAGATTCACCAAAAAAACTATTAAAAACCAAATATTACAAGTGGTAAGAGAGAAGGGGCTGAAATATAAAGGCAAAGAGATTCTGGTCTTAAAACAAGTACCTAGAAAAGTGAGAGAGATTAGAAGAGAATATCGATTTTTGACCAAAATGCTATTGAAAAAAGAGGTGAACTATAGATGGCTGATTCCAGAAGGATTAATGTTTACATGGCAAGAACAGAGACATAGAATTGATTCAATTGCAAAAGCAGAAATATTCTACAAGCAATTTTTCGAAAGAAATGGAGATAGAAAAAGAGAATATTTTAACTGTATCTGAAGAGGACCAAATGGAGATGGAAAAAGAAGAAGGCGCAATAGGTGGACAAATGGAGATCAAAGAACAACGTGAAATAAGATCCACGAGAGCTGCCAGACCTAAATATAAAGCATAACCATGGGAGAAAAAAAAACTGATTTCCATGAATATAAATGCACTGAATTCAGCTTACTAAAAGAAGGAAAACTTTTCATAAATTAGAGAAGCTAAAATTTGATATAATTTGCTTACAAGAAGTACACATTAAAAAACAACATGAACAATTATTGATACGACCAAAGTTAGGGAAAATATTTACTTCTCTGACTCATTGTAAGAAAAGAGGAGTGGTTTTGTACATCAAAGAAACCACTCCAGCCAAACTGATTTATACTGATGAAGATGGAAGAGTATTAATCGTTGAAATAGTGGATAATAATATAAAAACACTCTTGGTTGCAATTTATGCCCCAAATGATAAACAAGAAGAATTCTATAAAAAACTACATATGAAAATAATTGAACTGGACTATGTTAATATACTTATGATGGGGGACTTCAATGGAATTGTAGACAATAAACTGGACTACACAGTAAAAACAACACGACAAAATAGGAAAACTCTCCCTAAATCCTTTTTCAAAATGACAGATGAATTAAATTTAAAAGATATATGGAGAGAAAGAAATGCTAAAATTCAACAATATACTTTTTATTCAAATAGACATTTATCGTGGTCCAGAATAGATATGATTTGGACATCAACAGAATTATTATCTAATATTCAAGAAATAAATATTGAAACAAGTACATGGGCAATAATACAACCATAATCCAATGACAATTAAATGGAAAGGACAAAAAAGAAGATCTAGATGGACATTAAACAATACTATTCTAAAGGAAAAAGACTTTACACAATGGATGGAAAAAGAATTGGCCTTCTTCTTTAATGAAAACAAAAAAGAAGATACTTCAATACAGAATGTTTGGGATACAATGAAAGCATATGCAAGAGGATTAATAATTGACTATACAAAGAAGAAGAACATTAAGAAGAGGCAAATGATTAAAGCTCTAGAAGATGACCATAAAAAACTGGAAAAAGAATTACAGAAGATGCCACAGAAAAAAGATATTAAACTTAAAATGGACATAATTAAACATAAAATGGATCAAGCAGAGAAAGAAGAACTGGCACAAAAAATTAGAAGTGCTAAACAGAACTATTTTGAAGATGCAAATAGGCCAGGTAGATGGTTAGCATATAAGCTGAGAAAAGAGAAAGAATCAAGGAAAATATCACAGTTAATAGATGATCATGGTCAAATTTGTAATAATCATTCGAGATTTTTATGGACAATTATATAAACAGGAGGTTCTTGATGAGGAAAAAATTAAACAGTATTTACAAAATGCTAACCTACCTAAGATACCTGATGAAACTCGGAAAATGTCAGAAAGTGCTATAACAATGATGGAATTAACCGAAGCACTCAACAGACAGAACAATGGAAAGGCACCAGGACCAGAGGGTTTCCCGGCAGAATTTTATAAAACATTACAAGAATCATTGAGCATTCCATTGTTAGAAGTCATGAATGAAGTTATGATAAATAAGAAAATACCTAAAACATGGTCAGAGGCTTATATTACACTTATTCCAAAAGAAGGGGTTGACCCATTACAAATTAAGAACTATAGACCTATTTCCTTATTGAATGCAGACTATAAAATCTTTGCTTCAATCTTGGCAGAAAGGCTTAAAAAATATCTAAATAACTTTATTCACTTTGATCAGAATGGATTTTTACCAAAGAGACAGATTAAAGACAATATGAAGGTAATCCTGGACACATTGGAATATTACGAGGCGCACCCTGAAAAACAAATGGCTTTGATATTCTTAGATGCCCAAAAGGCATTTGTTAATGTGAATTGGAGATTTATGTTATTACTATTGGAACAGATGGGCTTTGCTAGAAAATTTATTCAAGCAATAGAAGCCGTATATTATAAGCAAACGGCAAAAGTAATGATAGATGGAGAATTCACAGACTCTATCAATATTAAAAAAGGTACAAGACAAGGATGCCCATTGTCTCCTTTGTTATTTGTATTGACCTTGGAAGTGTTAAATAAAAATATTAGAGAGGATACAAACATAAAAGGAATGAAATTCAAAAAGGAGGAATTTAAATTGCAAGCCTTTGTGGATGATTTGGTCTTTATTTTGGAAGACCCTTTAGAGACAGCTTTAAAACTGTTGGAAAAGCAGGGCTGCCAACTCTCACGCAATCAGCGTGAGACTCACGCAATTCAATCAATTTTGACTGTCTCACTCTGATAAACAAAATCTCACGCTAAACCCCCAAAATCATGGAATGTACAAAAATATCCCTACATTCTCTGATTATATTCCGAATATTCCCCTTAGCTTAGGAGAAGGATGAGCTCCCAGCGCCGCCCCGCCCTGCCCAGCCACCCCGCCCTGCCCAGCCACCCCACCGTGCCTCTTTTCCCGCCTTAATCCTTCTGCCGGCGTCCCGTAACTGTCACGATGCCGATCATTATCGCTTCAGGAAAGCGAAGAGCAGGAGGCTTCTTCGCTGCCCGGGGCGCTCGCAGCCACTTTGCCCCGCCCTCTCCCTCTCTGCAATGTCCTCTGGGACAAGCCAGCTGCCCTAGGCTTTCCAAAGAAGGACACGAAGGGGCTGGCAAAGCCTCTTTACAGCCTCGGCCAGTAATAACAATGGTAAGCAAAGCCAACGGAGTGGCTTCCATTTAACCCTTTGGTGTTTAAATCTTTGGTGATGTTTCTTTATTTTCTCTGGCTGGATTTCTGACCCAGGGGAGAAAGACCATTTAAAAAAGCAAAAAGGACAGAAAGAACACCAAGAAAGAATGGGACAACCCCCCCCCCCAAAAAAAGAGATCCAACACAACTCTGAATAAAATTATTATTATTTTAAATTTTATTATTATTATAATTATTATTACCACCCCTTTACACGCCTTATGCTCTCTTTTAGCTGATCCAAAAGAGTCTTCCCAAACCAGCAAGGCGAGAAGCGCGCCAGGCTGATCTATAAAGGGGCTGGGCAGCTTTTTTGCAAAATACTTAATAGAAAGGTTGGAGGACTGACAGGATTACATCTCTGGCAGTGGATGAAGGAATCACTTTTTCCTCTTTCTCCTTTGAGTTTAAATCCTAGGTCTCCATGCACCAGATCGACAGGACTGTACTACATTATTATCATATTTTCAAACCCTTAGATAAGGACTCAATAAGGACTTTTTTTGATGCCAGTAGGCTTCTCAGCCCCAAATTGGGATAGCCCTGACTCAACTAGAACATATTCTAATCTTAACACAATTTACCATCCAAAGAGCAGTAAGACCATTAAGTTCAGAATCTAAACTTACCCAATAAATAATATACTGTTTCCTCACTGTGCTCAAGCTTCAGAATACAGTAGATGAGTTTTACAGTTAACAATATGTATATTTATATGAAGCACTCATTATTTGATTAAATGTTTAGTTTATACATGTCTGAAATTATGAACCCCTATTTCAGTCAACAAGTTAGTATATAATTAAAGACTGAGACTATAGCATTTGATATTGGCATGTAGTATGGTATTTGATACAGAAAGAAGAATACCCATTGATGTATTTGCATTATCTCTGTAGTTGTTTCGGGTTTTTGTCTTTTTGTTGCACATTGAATTCATCCTATAGTGGTCCATAGTACATCACTAAGCTAATAAAGTCAGTTGAGGTAGAATACTGCAGTTACAAGTCAGGAACTTCAATTATTCATGGTCAGTGAACTGCATTATTAATATCTTACAAATCCGGTTCAAGTACATTGGTGCTGCTTGCATGTATGTATGTATGTATATGTCCAAATCATGACTAAAGTATGCATCAGATTGCACCATTTAAAATGTAAAATTGTCAAAGCTCCCTACCGTGGAAGGGGGGACACCCCCCTTCCACACCATCCCCCCCCCCTCGGTCGCTTCGCTCCCTCAGGCTCGGTCGCTCCGCTCCCTCGCAGTGTCTCACTCCAAACTATCACTCAAGGTTGGCAGCCCTGGAAAAGATAGAGATGTATGGTGAGATGGCTGGTTTGAAAATAAATAAAGACAAAACAAAAATTCTGACAAAGAACATGTTATTAAGACAAAGAGAAGAGCTGGCAGATTTATTGAAAATTCAAGTTATGAACAAAGTTAAATATTTGGGAATATATCTGACGTCAAGTTGTACACACTGAAAGAGAATAACTATATTAAACTTAAACAGCAGATAGCATCCGATCTGAAAAAATGGGAAAACCTACAATTGTCATTGATAGGTAGAATTTCAACAATTAAGATGAATGTTTTACCCAGAATTTTATATTTGTTCCAAACAATACCAATTAGATTAGGTAAGGATTACTTTGAAGAATTAAATAAAATTGTGTTGAAGTATATATGGCAAGGCAAGAAAGCGAGAATAAAATTAAAACTCTTACAGGATGCTAGAATTAGAGGAGGATTTGGTTTGCCTAATTGGGAGTTGTATTATCAAGCTGCAAACTTAATGTGGGTTAAAGAATGGATAACTTTAAGAAAGACTAGATTGTTGGCATTAGAAGGTCATGATTTATTATTGGGTTGGCATGCTTTTTTATGGTATAAGGGAACTAAATCACAAGGCATTATATACGGGAATCGTTATGGTTGAATTGGGAGAAAATTAAGAAAAAATGTTATTTGAAAATCCCAGTTTGGTTATCAACTATTGAAGCTTTTTCGTGTCCTATAACCTATAAAAAGGAACAAACAGTTAGATATGGGGAAATACTGGATGAAAAGGGTGAACTTAAAACGATGCAAAATTTAGAAGAACAAGGTATAAAGATGAATTGGTTTTCACATGCGCAAATACATGCAAGGTGTCTTAAAGATTCTAAAATAGAAGGATTTTATGATAAATTGACTGATTTAGATAAGATTTTGACAAGTACTGATGAAAAAGTGATTAAAAAACTATATAGTTATTTGTTGGAAATTAAATTAGAGGAAGAACAAGTTAAAGAAACAATGATTGCTTGGGGGAAGAATTTTGGATATGGGATTGATTTAGAGAAATGGCAAAAATTGTGGTCACAAAATTATAAAATGACAATGTCAACAGCATATAAAGAAAATTTGTATGTTTTACAGGTGGCACTTTCCCCTGACAAGAATAGTGTTGTGTTCGCGAAATGATGCCAGGAGTCGGTGACTTCAAATCATGCTCTTTTATTTAAATTTGGAACCGAAAAAGCTCGCGGCTTTTATTCCTTTAGCCGCGGCGGCCGCGGCCAATGGCACCACTTTGAATCTCCTGCGATTCGAATGGACCAATCGTGGGAGATTCTAAGCGAGCCAATCGGCGCGGCTCGCCTGACTAATCAGAGTGCCCCGCGCTTTGGCCAATCAAAGCGCGGCGATCTCAAGAATGCTAATTAGGGACAGAACACCCCTCCCCTCTTGGTTGAGTCCCTACGTCGCGTAGTCACGTAGGTAGGCGGGGCTCCGTCTGAGCCTACTGGACCTGCGCAGCTCAGTCGTAGGTTGGATCCCGGCCGGTTCGGTCGGGATCTCTGCTGCTCCTGCTGCCGTCGTGGGAACCGGCTGGTCAGTCGGGCCGGGCCGCTCTCCGTAGCTTCCTCCTGGGCCTCCCGGGTTGGTTGAGCTGCGGGTTTCACCGCTCCCGCTTGGTCTTTCCGGGTTGGTCGAGCTGGCCTGGCTGTCTCTTCCTGGCGAGGGGTCGTGATGGCTGCTTTCCGGTAAGTATGGCTGGTTTATTCTTCTTTGGTTTTGGTCCCCTGGGTATTCCCTCCCCCCTTGGTTTGTGTTGTGGGGGTTGGTTTCGCCTGTTTGTGCATCGGTGGTCTCTTGGTTGGCAGTCCTCGACCTTAGTTGGTCGATGTGGCGTTTCCACGCTCGTCCGTCTGCTGTTTGTAGCCGGTACGAGTGTGGGCCTGTTATTTGTGTGATGACGGCCGGTATCCATAGTGGGTCTTCCGTCAGGTTTCTTGCGTATACGGGGTCGCTGGGTGCGAAGGTTCGGTGATGCGTCGCATGTGACGGCCAGAGGTAGGGTCTCGTTATATTGTATAAGGATGGCGTCCGAAGTGAGGAGGTCCTTTGTTCTTTGGAAGGTGGCCTGCTCGCGTTTCCCCCAAGTCCAGGTCGCCGCCTTGTCCAGGAGCCTATGCAAGGGCTCCGCCGCCATCGCCTTTTGGGGCAGGAAAACATTGTAAAAGTTAAGTAGCCCCAGGAATGCCTGTAGTTCCGTCTTTGACTTGGGTGTGGGGGCTTCTTTGATCGCCTTGATTTTTTGGTTTGTGGAGTGAATGCCGTGACGGTCTAGGAGGTATCCTAGGAATTCTACCCGTTCCGTGCATAGCTGGCATTTCTGCCTCTTGACTTTTAGCCCGGTCTCTTTAAATTTGGTTAGGACCTCCCTTAGGCAACCCTCTAGTTCGGCTTGGTTGATTGTCGACACTAGGACGTCGTCGAAGTAAGGTACCACCCTCTTGATGCCTTGCAGTAGTCTTTCCATTAGGCTTTGGAATATTCCCGGTGCCACGCTGACTCCGAATTGGAGTCGGTTGCATTTAAATGCCCCCCGGTGGGTGACTATGGTTTGCGCTTCTGCCGTCTGCTCACCGACTGGCAACTGTTGGTATGCCTGGGCGAGGTTGAGCTTGGCGAAAACCTTGCCCCCTCCCAGTGAGTGCAGTAGGTGTTGCACTACTGGGACGGGGTAGGCGCTTTGTTGTAGCGCGCCATTTAGGGTGGCCTTATAGTCCCCACAGATTCTCACCGACCCATCGGGCTTGATCGGGGTGACTATGGGGGTCTCCCACCGGGCGTGGTCTATGGGCTGTAGGACCCCTTGCTTGACGAGCTTGTCAATTTGCTCGTCTATCTTGGGTTTAAGTGCGAATGGCACCTGCCTTGGTTTCAGGCGTTTTGGGGGGACGTTTGGGTCTAGGTTGAAAGATATAATGGGCCCTCGGTACAGCCCATAGGTTTCCGTCGAAGACCTCTTGGAATTCCCGGGCCAGTTGCTGCTTCCAGCTGTCGTCGGTGATGTGGTCGACTCCCGTGACTGCGATGCCAAGCGGGGCGAACCATTGCAGTCCCAGTAGGCTTGGTCGGTCACGGTCGACGATTGTCAGGGGAAGTCTTTCAGTGTGCCCTTTATATGTGATGTTGAAATGTTTGGTTCCGACTACCGGGATGCGGTTTCCCTGGTAGTCCTTTACAATGAGTCTCTGGCTGTCTAGGTTCCTCCTTTGGAGGGTAGGCACCAAGCTCTTTATTTCATGCCATGCTATCATGGAGAGGTAGGACCTGGAGTCCACCTCCATTTTGCATGGCTGGCCCTCGATGCCTACCTCCATGTGGACCTTCCGGGCATCATTGGTTATGGCGTGGCCGATGGTGACCGTCTGATGGGTCTCCTCTCCTCGCCGGTTATCGCCGCCTCGCAGGGATCGTCCGTTCCGGTCCCATCTCTTGTCCGAGGGGCGATCTCTGGTCCGGGGTGGTGTGCTCTCTCTCCTCCGGTCGCTCTGGTCCCATCGTGCCGGGCTGCGATTCTTCTTTAGGCGGCAGACACGGGCGATGTGTCCCTTCTTGTTGCAATGCCGGCAGATTGATTCGAAAAACCGGCATTCCGACCTGGGGTGGTCGCCGCCGCAACCGGCACAGTTGGTCCTCGACTTACGACCCCACCGGTTCCGTGGGTCGCGGCCTGTCTGGAGGCGATGGATGTCCTCCTCGTCATCTGAAGTGCCCGATGCCGAGTGGAAGTCGCCCTGGTGGGTGGTCGTCTCGGGTTGGGCCTCGGTCGACCTCGCCGGGTTGTTGTTTCCGCTGCGTCCCCAGTGTTCAGTCTGCGCATGCGGTCGGCGGATGTTCGGGTTGCTTCGGCGGCTGCGGCTGCGGTGAGGGTGTCTGCTAGGCTGATGTTGCCCTTGGCCATCAGCCGGCTCTGGAGGACGGGGTCCCACAAACCGAGCACGATTCGGTCTCGCAGGGCGTCGTTCAGGTTGTCGAATTCACAGAGCCCCCCTAGGTGCCGTAGCTCGGCGATGAAGTCGCTGAAGCTGTCACCCGACCGTTGGTCCCAACGGTAGAATTCGTTGCGTCGGATCAGGATGGGTACCTCTGGAGCGTAGTGCCGCCGAAGTATTGGCTCGAGGACGTCCCAGTCCATCGCGATCGCATCGGCGGGTTTGGCAAGCGCCTTGGCCATCTTGAAGACCTCAGTCCTGCAGTGGGTCAGGAAGACGGCGCGCTTCATGGGGCCGGTGGTGTCCTTCAGGTCACTGCACTCGAGGCACATGCGGAATCAGTCGGAGTACGATTCCCAGTCCTTGGTGGCGGGGTTGAAGGGTGCGGGGGGTGCGATTTTCGCCATTGTGGTGGTTCGTCTGGCTTCCGTTGGACACGTGGTTCGGTTCAGGGTCTGGATCCCATCCTCGTCCCCAGTGTTGTGTCCGCGAAATGATGCCAGGAGTCGGTGACTTCAAATCATGCTCTTTTATTTAAAGTTGGAACCGAACTGGGGCAAAGGAAAAAGCTCGCGGCTTTTATTCCTTTCGCCGCGGCGGCCGCGGCCAATGGCACCACTTTGAATCTCCTGCAATTCAAATGGACCAATCGCGGGAGATTCTTAGGGAGCCAATCGGCGCGGCTCGCCTGACCAATCAGAGTGCCCCGCGCTTTGGCCAATAAAAGCGCGGGGATTTCAAGAATGCTAATTAGGGACAGAACAAATAGCAAGAATGTTCAAGAATAAATCTGAAAAGTGCTGGAAATGTCATCAGATACCTGGCTCATATTACCATATGTGGTGGACTTGTGAGGAGGCCAGGAAATACTGGACTAGAATTCGCATATGGCTGGAAAAAATGACAAAGAAACACATAGATTTGAAACCAGAGATTTTTTTATTGGGAATCTTATCTGATATATATAATAAAAACTTAAAGTATTTGATTGTAAATGTATTAACAGCAGCTAGGATTGTATTTGCTAAACATTGGAAGAGTGAGAAAATACCATTAGAGGAAGAAATTATTAAGAAAATATTGGAATGTGCTGAAATGAGTAGATTGACATTTGAAATTAGAGAACAAGAAGATAAATAATTTTATGAAATTTGGGATCTCTTTTATCAATGGTTAGATAATACAATATAATAATAGAATATTTAGAAATCTAGGAAATAACGAATGTATTATTTTTCTTGGTTTTGATAATATTTTTAGAATATTTTATTAAGAAAGATTTGATATGATTCTATGATCTGTTATAAAATAATTTAATTCAATTATAGTTATCTCGCTTAAGTATGAATTAGTAAAATTATAGTCAAATGATTGTTTAATAATGATATTAGGATACTTAACTGATGATTGATAATGTGAGTTATTATGTAATGTAATTGTTTTGATGACTGTGAAATGAATGCACAGAAAGGAGTGGTAAACCAACCGATACACTGTATATTTATGAAGAATTTATGAAGAATGATGATTTTTTTATGATATGTTTTATGTTTTGTGTATTTTTGTTTGTCGTTAAAATCAATAAAGCTTTTATAAAAAAAAAAAAAGACAATCATGTAATATAAACTATCCACTGAATTTCTTTTGGTGGTGCAGTGGATTTTACTATAAAATACAGACTTCATTCCTATCTGAAAATTGTAATGTCTTTCACTGTATACTTCGAAGACAGGTGTCTACAGCTGCTATCCCAGCTACTATATTTCTCCATTTCCCAAAATCAATCAAGTTCTGCAATTGTCTTTGAAATAATTATCTTTAAAGAAATTATTATTCTTTCCCTGCAAATCCCTAAAGAATTCTTCGAATCACTGCTTTTTCCATATATTCTTTTTTTTCTGCCATGCAGAGGAATTCTTTTGAGAGATGTAATGAGAATTTATGTGAAGTATAATTAAAGAACCCATTTAGGTAGAATTTTATTTATGAAATGTAACTTTCTCATTAAGAAATGTGCTTGTTTTCCAGACCATTTTGTTAAGAGAATGTAAATACAGGGAATGCTGAAATCTCCGGTGACTGAAAGAAATGACCTTACACCTGTGAAATCTAAACTAATGTCTTATTTTTAGAGTTTTGACAACTTATTTTTAAATAACAGATTTACTGAACCTGCAATAACTATTCTTTCCCCTGTTAATGTGTTTCTCTGCTTTGTGATTTTTCCTTTTATGCATTTTAATAAACACCTTCTGAATAGTTGCCAAACTGATTCTGGGGTCACCTTACCTTATCCTTCTTCTCGCCTCCTATCAGGCAGAAATAATAAGTTAAAAATGCAGATGTTTTATAGTTGTACATAAATGCTGTAAAGAAAGTTGTCTTGACTTAGGTGGGCATATGGAGTCATTGTCCACATAATCTATTAGACCGGTTCCCCCTGGATGGCTTGACTCCATTCAAAGTATTGGTGATGAGTTACAAAACCCTTTATAGTCAATAACAATGTCTCCCTTTCAATGTCAGCACCACTTTTCAGGTGGAACTATTATTAAGAATTGCAATTACATGGCTCATCAATGCAACAAATCAGGCTACAAGGATATGGGCATCTTAGCATTGCCTGCTGCCTGCCTGCCTGCCTGCCTGGCTGGCTGGCTGGCTACCTACCGACCTACCTTCCTACCTACCTACCTGTCCATATCTATCTATCTATCTATCTATCTATCTATCTATCTATCTATCTATCTATCTC
This sequence comes from Hydrophis major, assembly GCA_033807585.1. Lineage (NCBI taxonomy): Eukaryota > Metazoa > Chordata > Lepidosauria > Squamata > Elapidae > Hydrophis > Hydrophis major. The sequence continues at coordinate 266,584,361 of CM066328.1, forward strand.
TACCTATCGATCAATCGATCTATCTCTCCATCATCCATCCATCTCTCCATCATCTGTCCATCATCTCTCATCTATCCATCTATCAGCTAATCTTATCTCAGGGGCAGGGGTTGATATTCTTAAGAGAAGGTGGTTATGGCAGAAAGGGATCATCTTGTGTGTCCTGTAAGATGAAATTCCTTAGCAGACGGGACTCTGCAACATGGGATGGGTAGATGTAATTGGGGAGAGGTGTCCCTCAAACAACCTGTCTTAATGCCATGTAAAGCTCTGTGATGAGAAAATAGGGTCCTTCCCTGTGCATTTCTGACTCTTGGCCATCCACTGATCTTCCCCTTCTCTGGGCTAAAATTGAGGCTAATGGGATTTGGAGTGCACCCACACCTAGAGAGCCAATGCTTCCACGCATTTAACCTAAATTAACTTGCCACAACCAGCCTAATAATAACAAGCAGTTATTGATTATACTACCTGAGACCTTTCAGAAAACAACAACTGAATGAAAAACTGCTGGTGACCTTCTATCGCTGCACCATAGAGAGCATTTTAACATACTGTGCCTCTGTATGGTTTGCCAGTTGCACAGTGGAAGATAGGAAAGCACTCCAGAGGGTTAATGTCATTGACCAGAAGATCATGGGTTGCCCTCTCCCCTCTTTGGAAGAGCTTTATAGCTCCCTTGCCTTAAGAAAGTTCAAAACATTCTCAAAGATCCATCTCATCCTGGGCACCCTTTTTTTGAACTATTCCCATCTGGCAGACAGTACAGAATAATAAAAACAAGGCTGAATAAAATAGGCTGAAAAACAGCTTCTATCCCAGGGCAGTAGCTCTTTTGAATTCTGCTGTATAGTGCAGTGTTGGTGTGATGTCGGGGGTTTCCGGTTCAATGTGTGAAAAGTGAAGGATGTGTGTTTGTGTTTATTTTCATGGTTATGGACATGATGGTCATGTTTGATTTCATTGTATGAGGTGCAATGACAATAAAGTAAACTAAACTAAATTGACTGACATCTGAAATCTTTTGTTTCTATTATTTAATAGTTATAGATAAGAAGGAATAGGCTAAATTTAAAAAAATTAAGGCATATATTGTTAATATATTCTGGAAAAGCATATACATATGTGCACATTGCTAAATAAAAGAGATTGGATTGGATTTTGGTACATTAGGATTACTACTCTGTAAAAAAAAAAGAGAGAAAGTAAGGTATTTTCTCTTTTTGTTTCTTCACAAAACCCTAAATTGAAAGACTATAAAGGTTAATCAGTAGCATTTTCCCATTAATACAAAACTAAATGAGATTCAGACAAAGAAATGACAACCTTTTCACTTCTGTAGAGAGAATAAATTAATGTATACACTTCAAACACAATAAGTCTATTTTTAGAAACCTTCCAGAGAATATTAGAGAAGGTTAAATAGTTTTAAGCAAAAATGGTATGAAACTTATATGTTCTCTGAATGCAGATATAGGTAATCCTCAGCTTAGGATCACAATTGAGCTCAAAACTTCTGTTTCTAAGTGAAACATTTGTTAAGTTAGTTTTTGTCTTATTTTCCATAGTTGTTAAGTGAATCATTGCAGTTATTAAGTTAGTAACATGGTTGTTAAGTGAATCTGGCTTCCCCATTGACTTTGCTTGTCAGAAGGTCAGAAGGTCACAAAAGGTAATCACATTATCCCGGGATACTGCAACTGAATTATCCATTATCCCGGGATACTGTATGAATCACTTGCCAAGCATCCAAATTTTGATCAGATGACCATGGAGATACTGCAACGGTCATAAGTGTGAAAAATGGTCGTAAGTCACTTTTTTCAGTGCCGTTATAACTTTGAACAGTCACTAAATGAACTTTTATAAGTCAAGGACTACCTGTATAAGAAAGAGAAATGGTTTTGTGCAATTTCTTCACCCAAAAGAAATGTTGACATTACTCCAAAGTATATACATTACTCCAAAGTATACGCCATCATCTGCTAAACAAATAATTCCCTCAACACTGTTCAACTATTACAAAGTCCGCACTACTTTTACTGTTAATCTCATCATTCCTTATCACCCATTCGCTCCCACTTGTGACTATATGACTGCAACTTTGTCGCTTGTATCCTTACGATTTATATTGACTGTTTCCTAGTATGATTTGATTGCTTATTGTACCCTATGACTATTATTAAGTGTTGTACCTTATGATTCTTGACTCTTGATGAATGTATCTTTTCTTTTATGTATACTGAGAGTATTTGCTCCAAGAAAAATTCCTTGTGTGTCCAACCACACTTGGCCAATAAAGAATTCTATTCTATTCTATTCTATTCTATTCTATTCTATTCTATTCTATTCTATTCTACATATTAAAACAACAAATAAAGCATAACAAGGTTTTTGTGCAAGACCTAGTCCCTGTTTAAACACATCCTGACAGTATTGTTTTTTTCTGCTGAGTTCCCATAATATTTCTTTTTTGTCCCCAATCCGTGAGCAAAATGGGGGTAAAGTCATCTTTACCCCCATTAATGCTAAAGTGATATTTCCCTCCTTAAGCTGACAGCATCCAATGACAGCCATCAAATGCACAAGATCTGTTGTGCTTCACCGCCCATCACATTAGAGGTAAGTCAGGTGTCTAGTAGCGGATGAGGTCAGAGTGGCATTTACCGGCCATTTCAGATTGATGTGAACCAGCTTCCTTCCTCTGGTCCCCGCTCATCCTCATCGGTTGCCATTTTGCTGCTGTCTTCCTAAATTGCTCTACCAGTAGCCTGTGAGTTTTGTGCATTAGTGTTGTGCTCTCAACTGGCAGGTCTTTAAGTACTTTAACAGAGTATCAATTTACGACTAGACTGAAATAACAGAGCACAGGAATGGCATGACAGGCTGAAATAGTATAACATGGAACTAACAACACCAATTTGATTCTGTCCATTAGTTCCCTAGCAGAATAAAAGCTGAAGAGTCAACACTTGTTGCTTAGTGGAAAGAAGGAAAACAAGGACAAGAAATCCTAAATAAAAGTGCAACTTATGGTTCCGTTCCATTCATGACACTGATGGAGGGAGGGTTGTTTTTGTTTTAAATTATTGAACTAAGTTGCAGCAGAATGGAGTGTAAGAGAAAGGATGGACAAAGCTGAATGGTGATGAACAAAATTCTGCAGGAAGATCCTCCTCCTTTCTTCTGTACTGTTATAAAGAGGGAGAGCACCACAACCAATCACTTTGCCCATCATGCATTGCTCATATGTAATCAGGGTAATACCATGTGCTGTGTTGTGGAATAAATCAGAGGTGGGTATTCAGCAGATTCTACCCAGTTCTGGAAAACTGGTCATGGAAATTCTGAGTAGTTCAGAGAACCGGCAAATACCACCTCTGACTGGCCCCACCCCCATCTATTCTTTGCCTCCTGAGTCCCAGCTGATTGGCTGGGTCTTCTTTGGTTGCCCTGCTCTTTCCCTGCAGTGGGGAGGGAATGGAGACTTTGCAGTATCCTTCCTCCACCAAGCCATGCCCACCAAGCCATGCAACACTCCCCAAGCTAAACCCACAGAACCGGTAGTAAAATTTTTTGAATCCCACTACTGAGACTCACGTGCAGGTTCCTTTTTCTGAGCCAGTGATCCCTCTCTTGAGGCCAGATAGCTGAATTATTGGATGCCCTGATCTTCAGGCTGCTGTTGTAAAATATAAGTCCTAGATACAGCGGGTCTATAAGTGTGCAGACTGGTGGGTGTCACTGAAACCTGGCTGGGCTATGATAGGATTCAAGACCTACAAGTCCTGAGAGAAAGAGGAGGAGGAGAGGGGGATCAGGAGAGGTGGCCCTGTTTGTGAAATTCTCAGTGTTCTATATTAACATACTTGTAATCCTGCAATCTGATTGGTCCACCGATACAGCTTACTGATTGGCCCGTTTACCCTATTCTGATTGGACCGGATTACTACCTCATGATTGGTCTGTCTGGACGGCGGGAGATTCAAGGAGCGGTCATTGGCCGCGAGCAGCAGCTATAAAAGAGGCTGCTGCGGCTCCGCGGTTTGAGTAGATTTTAAGAACTAAATAAAGAGCTGAAAGTCACACTGGTCTCGAGTCTCTTTTCCCCATGATCTAACACTCACAGTGACAGGGAGCACTGCCTCAGAGTGGAAGGGGAATTGGGTCACAGTGACAAGCTAGAGTTGCTGCTGCCCCATAGCACATAGTTCCTGGAATCCATCTCCAAGCTAGGGTTGAGATTCCTAAACGTTTTGGAAATGGGTAACTTCAATCTCAGTGTCCTAAGGTGAGCTCTGGTGTAGCTCAAGAGGCATGGCCTCCATAGAACCAATGGACTTGCTACAAGTAATCGCAGCCTTGGACCGCCACAAGGGTAGAAGGTCCTTTAGCACCGTCTGCCCCAGAAGCCTAATGAATTCTGAGAGTTTTCAGAGAATGCTTTGGGGAATTCTTGAGAAGGTGGCAGGCAGTTCTGGAAGCAAACCAAACTAGAAGGAAGGATGGGGGCATAAAATCAGAAGTGGATGCAGAAGTGGGTGCTATGAAGAGCTCACATCTGAGCATATATAGAAGCAATAAGAGCATAAGCAACTCTATGCTTATGGTATCTGCAGATTCCCATTTGATTCAAAGTAATCGACAGATTTTAGGGAAAGATTGCTGGTAAGGCTTGCTGGGTATATTTGGGGGTGTTTTTTTAGCAGAGGGGTAGAATCAGGTAAGCAGGGTGGCATGCTATCTGAGATATTTTTATAATTGTAGAACCCAAGGAACTTTTTAGTAATTAGAACTCAGTCATAGTTTGGCTCCTTTGCATGACTGGTTGAGGCAGAGGCAGACAACTCAGAATATAGCCAATGCTTTTCCGAGGTTATGTTATATGTAATATTGTTTTATTTGAAGGACATGGTAGTGTTCTCTCTCTTGAAGAAGGCTTCCCCTTAAAGGTAGGAAGTTGGAGACTGGAAAAAAGTTATCTCCTTTTAGGGAAGATTGTAAAGAAGGCCTAGAAAATCAAGATGATTTCCTGGAGGATTCAGGCCTGCCCTGGGGCAGATGTGTTGTGTTTGTACCATAGTTAATAAAGTATGAGCTTGAGGTAAAGTGCAGGGTTCTGGCCCTATGCTTCTGATTGGTTGTTAGGCGGCCAGATCGGATTAGTTAGTTCTGAGGAATCCAATTGGCCCTTAACAGAGGATTCTTAGTGGTTAAAAGAGCTAGCGTTCATAGCTCACTATTGGACAATTCTTACAAGGGTTATCTATATAAGGCAGAGTTCACTGTTGTTTGAGAAGTCACTATGCTAATAAAGAGCTGAAAGTCACTATTCAGAGGCTGTCTCCATTTACTCCGACCCATGTCCAAGTACTTAACACTGGCAACGAGGATGGGATTTGGAGACGTCTGAACTGAAGAAGCCAGAAAGCAATACTGAGCACGTAATAGACGACGCCAACAACGGAACCATGTCCGGCGGCATCCAGTACCACCCGCTCCGTTCAATCCAAACCAAGAGGATTGGGAATCCTACATGGATCGCTTCCAAATGTTTCTCGAGATGAATAACTTGAAGGACGCTAAACCAGCAAAGAAGCAGGCACTGTTCCTGACGCATTGCAGCCCAGCTGTATTTAAGAGGGCTAAAGCACTCGCCAAACCTCGAGAAATGAAAGCCATGAGCTGGGACGACCTCGAACCCATCCTGAGAGACCATTACGCACCAACCATGCCTACACTCGTGAGACGCCACGAGTTTTATCAGAGAAACCAACGAAAAGAGGAGAGAGTGGCTGATTTCGTGGCGGACCTCCGAAATTTAGGGGGTCTCTGCGGGTTCGCAGATTTAGAAGAGGCACTAAGTGATTGAGTAATTCTGGGATTAGATGCACTAGGCGTGCAAAGCAAGCTGATGGCGAAAGGCGACATCAGCCTTGCTGAGACCATCACCGAAGCCACGGCTGCGGAGGCAACTAAAAAGTCGGCTGCACAACTACGGCGAAGCTGCACTTCGGCAACACCACCGACCAGCGAAATCTTACCCAACTCAGAAGGGCAGCTACTAACAATGCACCACGAGGACCTCTCTTTGTCGTCAGACAGCGATGAAGAAGGGGTCCATCGACTGCGGTCCGACCGGGACCTTTGCCCGAAGCTCTTACGCCCTTGCGCTGGCTGTGGAGCCAACCATGCCAGGGCCGAATGCAAATTCCGCGATGCACTCTGCTATGAGTGTGGGAAACGAGGCCACCAGGTCTGCCGCAGCTTACCAGGACTCAGCCAGGCCTCAAAAAGGGCCAACTATCACCAATCAACAGGAAACCGTCCTGTAAGGCGAGAGCCAGTAAACCACTCCTACAGAAATCGAGCTTTGCAAAAAAGAAGAGACTCACCATACTATCACTTTTGGGCACGCCTCAGTTTTGGACACTAAGAAAATCCGAGTCACGGTAGCCATCGAGAACCAGCCTTGCCACATGGAGGTCGACTCGGGATCGTTCCTCTCGATGGTGTCTTGGAAGACACTTAAGCAACTCATTCCCACAATTCAATGCCAAGACCTCCAATTTTAACGCCTCATCCTCAAGGACTACCAAGGAAATCGAATCCCCATTGTCGGGTCCTGCCGAGTCCGAGTCTCCTTCAAGAAGCATACAGCGTACTTACCTCTAACGATCATCGATAGAGATAGGCCTAGTCTATTAGGCCTCCAATGGTTTGCGCCACTCGGCATTGAAGTGGCCGGCGTGAACCGAGTCGGTGGTTGTGAGTGGGAGGAAGACCTTATCTCTGAGTTCAGCGACGTCTTCGCGGACAGCTTAGACGAGTATAAGGGGACCCCAATCTCATTTAGTCTAGATCAAAAAGTAGCCCCCATTCGCTTGAAACCCCGTCGAGTTCCGTTCGCTCTTAAAGCAAAGATCGACGAACAACTCGACAAGCTAATTGCTCAAGGGGTGTTGAAGCCCATTGATCACTCTCCATGGGAAACCCCTATTGTAACACCCATTAAGCCAGACGGGTCAATCCGAATTTGTGGAGACTACCGGGCCACTTTAAACCACGCCCTACAGCAGAATGCGTATCCAGTTCCGGTGGTGCAGCACCTCCTCCATTCTTTGGGGGGGTGGAAAGGTTTTCGCTAAATTAGATTTAGCTCAAGCTTATCAACAATTACCAGTAGATGAAAAAACGGCCCAAGCCCAAACAATTGTAATGCACAGAGGTGCCTTTAAATGTACCCAATTACAATTCGGAGTTAGTGTAGCCCCGGGGATCTTCCAGAACCTCATGGAAAGGTTATTACAGGGAATTAAGGGCGTGGTTCCTTATTTTGATGACGTATTAATTGCAGCCCCTACAAAAAAAATCTTGCAGGATCGTTTGAAATGCGTTCTTAAAAAATTCCAAGAGGCTGGACTTCAGGTGAAAAAAAATAAATGTCAATTATATACTGACAATGTTGAGTTTCTAGGGTACCGAATTGATAGCCAGGGCATTCATCCTACCGAGAGTAAATTAAAAGCGATCAAAAATGCTCCCAGACCACGCAACAAGGCGATCTCCAGGCGTTCTTAGGCCTCATTAATTTGTATAATGTATTTTTACCGCACAAGGCAACTGTCACTGAACCGTTACACTGATTATTAGATAAGAAAGCATTGTGGGTATGGGGTTACCGGGAAGAGCAAGCGTTCCGGAATGTTAAAGAACTGCTCACATCTGACTCTGTACTTATGCAGTATAACGAGACTTTGCCGTTAGTCATAACCTGCGATGCATCGCCTTTCAGGGTGGGCGCCATTTTGAGCCATGTACTGCCTAATGGAAACAAAGCCCCTGTTGCATACTTTTCGAAGACTCTTTCACAAGCAGAGCAGAACTGTGGACAAATTGATAAAGAAGCCCTTGCAATCGTTTCAGCTGTAAAGAAATTTCATGAATATGTTTATGGAAGGACATTTACCATTAAAACTGACCACAAACCGTTGCTAGGGATAATAGCCGGGGACAAGCCAACTCCCTACATATTATCCCCTAGAATGACCCGATGGTCAGAATTCTTAGCTGCTTATAAATATCGCCTGCAATATCTCCCGGGGAAAGCCATTCCCCACGCCGACGCATTAAGCCGAGCACCGCTTCCAGAGACTCTCGACAATCCGGCACCAACGGCAACCACGTTGCAGATCGAAACACTCAACTCGCCGCCTATGACCACCTGAGACATCACGAGACCACACGAGACCACAACCTAGCTCGAGTCCTAGGTTGGGTAGAACGTGGATGGCCATTGGACCAAGTACCAGATGACTTTGCACCATTTAAATCTCAACAGACTGAACTTTTTTCCCAAAAAGGCTGTATCATCTGGGGCGATAGAGTCGTTGTTCCAGAGCGACTCTGAAAGACACTGCTACGAATTCTGCACGAGGGCCACCCCAGCATCGTGTGGATGAAAGCACTTGCACAAAGTTACACATGGTGGCCGGGCATGGACCGGCAAATCGAGCAGTGGGTCAAAGCGTGTGCCAATTGCCAACAAGTCAGCAATGCCCCACCAAAAGCCATGCCTACTGAATGGGAGACACCATGTGAACCCTGGTCCAGAATCCACCTGGATTTCGCAGGGCCAACCAAGGGCTATACCTTCCTGCTGACAGTCGACGTGTACTCCAATTGGTTAGAAATTCATCGTATGACGGCTACAACGTCCGAGGCGGTGATCAAGATCCTAAACAGATTCTTTGCAACCCACAGATTGCCTCACGTCCTGGTGTCCGATAACGGGCCACAGTTTACGGCATTAATGTTCGAGCAGTACCTCGCTGACCACGGCATCCACCATGCGTTCACCTCACCTGCGCACCCTGCGACCAATGGCCGAGCAGAACTCATAGTCCAATTTGTTAAAAAGACTTTTCAAAAAGTGGACTATGACAATATCGATGACAAGGTCAACCAAATTCTCTTTTTGCAACACATAACTCCACATAGCGTTACCGGCAGAACTCCCGCAGAACTACTAATGGGACGAAGACTCCGCTCCTACCTCGACCGGTTGCACCCTGCTTACGAACCAGAAAAGCTAATAGGATCCAGCGGCCGCTGTCGCACCTTCCAGGTAGGAGACCTCGTTTACACACGAAACTTATCGGGCGATCCGTTATGGATAGAGGCGACAGTAGTATGAGTGACCAGCCCCAAATCCTACGTAGCGAAATGCTGTGACAATAGACTGTGGAAATGGCATATCGACCAATTACAGTCACAACTCACAACGGCCAGTCAACAACTCCTCCATGACCAAACCGAGGGGGGGAAAGGTACGGAAGAAGATGAAGTTCCAGGGAACCTGCTCGAAGGGAGCGACGAACTAAATGATACTCAGGAAATGGAGCAGGAAGGAGAATCGTTTGTACCACAAGAAATTGCACCTGAGCAAGAAGCAGAACCACTGCCAAACAACAATCTACCTCAACAGGATTGCAACCAACCAATCCAACGAAAATCCAAAAGACTTAAAAGCAACCGTCCTATCTAAAGGACTATATAACTACACCATAATTAAGAAGCCAGGGGGAAAGGGTGTTGTGTATGTACCATAGTTAATAAAGTATGAGCTTGAGGTAAAGTGCAGGGTTCTGGCCCTGCACTTCTGATTGGCTGTTAGGCGGCCAGATCGGATTGGTTAGTTCTGAGGAATCCGATTGGCCCTTAACAGAGGATTCTTAGTGGTTAAAAGAGCTAGTGTTCATAGCTCATTATTGGACAATTCTTACAAGGGTTATCTATATAAGGCAGAGTTCACTGTTGTTGTTTGAGAAGTCACTATGCTAATAAAGAGCTGAAAGTCACTATTCAGAAGCTGTCTCCATTTACTCCGACCCATGTCCAAGTACTTAACAAGATGTACCATTGGTTACTGCAATTAATGGATCTGTCTTTTGAGACAATTAATTAACTTCAGCTGGTGTAGAATACGGTAGCCAGATTACTCGTTGGGCATCTTTGCCATTGCAGCATAACTCCATTTTTAACTCCACTGCCTTCTACAGGGTGATGGCACTGTAGTTCATCATGAATGTCCTTGCCAGAACCAAATCTGTCTGTTGAGTGCAGACATCTATGGAGTGCTTGTTGATGTTACACAGAGCTCAGGACGAGTTTTGGAGAGGAGGGCAGGTAGGCTAGAGAGAGCAGACTTTCTCAGTGGTAGAGCCTGTGCTTTAAAATTCACTTCTTCCAGAAGCACATCCACTCTTGTATTTTGCAATCAAGTGGGAAAAAATATATTATTCCACTGTGCTTTTGGCCCTAGATGATTCTGACTGCTTATTGCAAGCAGTTTTCATTATGTATCATTTCTATGATTTATGTACTTGTGATTGTTATGTCTATTCAACACCCAGAGTCTGACTAGATTTGGGTTGTCTACAAATACCATAATCAGCCATACAAAGAGAACAGGGTTCTGTTTGGTTGGGTGAATTGTTCATAAGATGGGGGAAAGTGCCTGAAAGGAATTCTTCTTTCTTTCTTCTTTCTTCTTCTCCTCCTTCCTCCTCCTCCTCACTTCAGCAATATTCAAGAAGGGACAGATCACAAGTTCACCTGGTCAACTTTTGTTTTGTTTTTTTCAGGGGTGGGATTCTACTGGTATGGATTGGTTCTATAGAACCAGTTGTTAAGATTCTGTGCAGTTCAGTGCAACAAATCGGGGCCACTGTTGGCCCCACCCCTCCCTGCCCACCCCTCCCCTCCCCACCCAGTCACTCATTATCTCACATGCATGCCATCCAACTTGTCTACGTTGTACCTTTGCCTAATTTTGCATAAATTGTTATTTTTCTTTTTCCCCCGATGATCAGCTGTTCCAACTATCAGGTGTGGCATGCAATTCAGGCAGCAGATTGCAGAAATGTAGATCTGTGAGGGAATCTGTGATTCTGCAAGCAACTCAATCTGCCTGCCTGCTTTGCCTGATTTTGGGTAAAAGTTGCTCTTTTTTATAAAAAAAATTCAATATTTACATACAAGCCACACCCAGCCAGTCATGTGACCAGAAAGCCATGCCCACCCAGTCACATGACCACCAAGCCACACCACAAATTAGGCCATGTCCACAGAACTGGTTGTGAAGAAATTTGAATCCCACCCCTGCTTTTTTTACTCTCCAAGATAACCTCTTCAAGGGCCATGTGCCAGCATAAATGCCAGGAGCTTGAAAAACACATGGAGCATTGCAGCATGTCATTTTGTTTTTTGAAACAAGAACATTTCAAATGGGACAACTTTAAAAATACCCTTTTCCTCATGAAGGTTGTTTCAGCAAAAGCTTCTTTTTGCTCTTGATGGACTCTTAGTTGGCAACCATAAAGAGCTGCATTTCTGATTTTTTTAAGGAAACAGGGCAGTCTGAACTCATTTAGCATCCTGAGAAGACTGAAATTATGTTGTATAATTGCCAAATGCCCTCAGGGCTGGTTTTTGTTTTTTTTAACTTGTGGCCAACCAATACTGAGACTTGGGTCAGTCTTTTCTAAGAAAGCAAGAAATACTTCATGCAATAAGCATTATGAGCATTTGTGTAAAAAGAAGCTGGTAGTTGTGTTCAGGCACATATCTTTTGGACCATTGACAAAAGATGAACTTGCTCTTCAGGATAAGTGGAACTGTTTAGCCTGCAGCCCCTTTTTTGACAAATGAAGAATAAAAAGAAACATACTGGGTATTGTTTTGAAACTAATTTTGTTTCTTTTTTGAATGCCGTATATGCATCTAGCAAGACTCTGGAAGACCTGACCACCAATGTTTAATGATGGTAATTGTTAGGGATAACATTGTTTACCCTAACTGGTTTAGGTAAAATAATAAATACGTTATCATGGTTTATTAGTTAAAGTGTCTGCAACTTTAACTGTAGGAAAGTAATTAAGGGAGTGGTTGTGAAAGCATCATAAAAGAAGCAAGGCACTGCAGCTTGCTCTCTCTGACTTGATGATCCCTAATTACTGGATGAAGACTGCGTATTTCCCTACTGGAACGGGAGAGAGATAAAGGACTGATTTATTTGTAAGTGAACTGACATTGGATATTCTACACGGACTTTGCTAACTGAATATCCTTGAATGGACTGACTAAAATGATATATGACTAATGGACTGTTATTTTGACTATGCTATAAACACTAAATGGAATAAACTATATTTTGATAGCACAAGCGTATCTGTTATTTTTACTGTATGTTAACAAACATAACAAACTTATCTCACACATTTATCTGTATGTCTATCTGACTAACACTGCACATTCTGTTTAGCTTGTCTCCTTAACCCTGGTTGGGGAACACAGGCTTAACAGTAATGTATAATTGTCATAGAGATTCTGTTATCTTCAGACAAAAGTACAGCAAGAAAAAGCTTCAAAAGAATATGTGTAGTGATCACAGTCCTTTCTTCTTCTGACTGACGCAACAACAAAGGATGAACCTCTTCCTTACTTCCAAATCATACTTTATTACAGGGGCTCAGAAAGTAGATATTTTGGGATGCAAATACAATAGAAATTAAAAGTAGGAGTGGTTGGCATATCAGCAGCACATCTGTACTTTTTGGAGGATAAAAACAAGGTGAAAACCTTCATCACTGGGAAATTCCTCCCCCCCTCCCGATATTTCTGTATAACTCTGCTGATTATAATTTCTTTTATGTTGTGGAAAGGAGTGAATCGAAGTCTTGATTTTTCCAGAGCTGCATGAGTGTTTTAACCTGATCATGCAGGGGGAAAAAAAACTCCATCTTTTAAAGTCCCCTTTCCAAATGCTGCTCACTCAACTGAGCACATAAAACGTGGCACTGACTTCTCTGTCGCAGTGGTGTTCAAGGAGCCTGTTGGAAATTAAAAACCGATAGAAATAAACATGTAATCAAGTTGCGGCAATAAAATGTCTCGAAGCAAAATTAAAATAGATGAAAAGCTTCACTAATTAAAACTGTTTCCCTTGATTTAAGAAAGATTGTCGTGACATGTTAGGCAGCTATATTAGGGAGCGATGTCTGCAATCACATGGCAAAATATCCATTCTCTTAACTTCCTAGCTGAGAGGGTCGCTCAAGCAGAGATCTGACTGATGATATTCTCAGCCAATATCTGAGGTTATCCTGGAGAAGATGGGAGCTAGATCTTTAAAAAAAATTTAATTACATTATTCCCACAAACAGTGCTTGGGTAGATGCACCTGTACAGACTGCAACCTGGATAACTGGGCTTCAGTCTGGTGCCTGCTTTATTTTGAACCAGCCAGATCTCTAGTTTCTCACCCAAACCAGTAACTTTCATCAGGAATCACATATAGAAGGCCCAATGAAGCATTTCCAAGACTCACAATCTGGTTTTACTTTGTATACTGCTTCAACACACTGCCGATAGTGCTGCTGAATTTCTATGGAATTAAAATAGATTTGGCAATCTCTTGCCCACTCCTTCCCTTTTGCTTTCTGGTAAGGAATAAGGATGTCAGATCGAAAGCTACTAGGTGAGACTGAAAGGATCCCCCACTTTAACGCTGAAGCTTTTCTTCCCCTGGGAACAAATTCTACTCTGCCTGGTGCCGCAGAAGTCAATCAAACACTTTCTGTCAAGTTGGAAGACAGAGAGGTTTTTATGTTTGATGTTGCCAAGGCTGGAACAAATTTTAAAAATATCTTCCACACCTTCTATTTCTTTGCTTTTAGTTTTCTACCCCTTTGCTTTCAGGATTCTTTGGGTTTTTGTTGTTTTTACCCAGGGATCTTTGCATTTGATTCCTGAGTTCCAGATTTATTTTTAACTCATGAGCTGTAGTGGCAAAAGCTCATAAGTATGCCTTACGTGTATGTTTAATCAATGATCTTTTATTCTAAAGCAGATTCTTGCTATCATTTGTGAAATACTCATATGTTGTGTCAAAACATGATGTTTAATGCCCTGATTTTCTGCAAATGGATCTTTTTATGAAAAAAAAAAGAGGAAAGCTATATATAATATAAAAGATGAAATCAATGCAGTGTAAATATGCTGGGGATTTACTTCCCAATATTAGCAAAGTACCAGCGGAGCTAATACTCTAACCTCTGCTTTGTAGCTTTTCATTTCCTCACCTGTCATGTCGCTGCCCTGGAGAACAACAACACATTAACCCCACAACATGCTTTGCATGAAAAGGTCCCCAGGTCAAAACATGGAATCCCCAAGTAGGACCAGTAAAGTATGGTTATAGGACATATTGGAACATCCTATCAGTCCCTGTTAGCCACACACAGTGCTGTCATCTCCTTTATTTCTCTTTCCCCTATTTTGCTTCTTACTGGGAATAGCACTTAGACTAATAGCACTTAGACTTATAGACCGCTGTTTTACAGCCCTCTCTAAGCAGTTTACAGTGCCAGTATATTGCCCCCAACAGTTTGGGTCTTCATTTTACCAACCTCGGAAGGATAGAAGGCTGATGCCAGTCAGGATTGAACTGCTGGCAGTTGGCAGAATTAGCTTGCAATATTGCATTCTAACCACTTTGCCACCACAGCTCCTGGGAAGGACCAGCATAGAAACAATTCAAACATCTGGCATCAGAGCCTTTTGTCTTACAAGTATCTGTCATCCTTGACAAAAATAAGAGTGGAGGAAACCAAAGAAAATGATATTCCAGATGCAACAGCCTCCTTCACATGTTTGCATGCAAATAAAATAAAGTAAAGGATGAGGCTCCATTGTATCCAATTTAGACCATACCATTTCTACTCAACCCAACCATCAGAATGCTGACTAGGAGAATGGCAGGCATTGTACTTTAACACACCTGGTTGATGCCCAGGTGGGGAGAGTCACTTGTTATTCCAGGGGAGGGATTTTCTGAAACAGGCATGCTTAGTCTTTCTCCATCCCAAAGATAAACAAGGCAACAGGATCTCCATTATATTTTTGCTCCAAACACTTTACACAGATTTGATGTTTTATTTCAGCAGAAGTCTGTTTCTTTTCAATATATTTAGCCTCCAGAGCAAGATATGGGTTGCTGGATAGATTCTGTTAAGTCCTGAGCATGGGCGCAAGGAACGGAGACGAGACATCGAACTGTGACTTCAACTCTTTATTAGTGACTTCAGAACAGAGCAAAATACTTGGGCAGCAGCAGCTCTTTTATAGAGCTGGCTGCTGTCAAAACAACCAATGATTTGAGTTTACCGCTCTAACAAGCGTGCAATCAGAGAGACCCACTGCCAGCCAATCAGATTGGCCAGAAACGACCAATCATGACTTGCTGTTCGCGGGCAAATGAGAAGTGCAGGATTACGAGCCTGCTGTTAAAGTAAAGCTATTAGGGTTGTTACTGAAGCATTGGCTTAGTCCATAACACCCCTCCCCCCTAGGTTCCGTCTGAGGGGTGGGGTGACGTATTCTCATAAGTAGGCAGGTCGCTTCACCTCTCTGCTTGATCTGAGCTGTTCCACCGATTTCTGTCCTGGCTCTGGTTCCGGTGGGCTGGTTGCTGAGCTGGGTGGCGAAAACGGTCCCACTGTTTCATTGAATGGCTCTGAGCTGTCCTCTCTGCTCTTGCCAATGCTGTCATCCGGGTTCCCTGAATCTGTTTCCATCGCGGTGCTGTCACGCGGCAAGGCAACTTCCTCGCTCGGTTCTCCTTCTGGCGGTGAGTATCTCATGGTTGGTTGTGTAGACTACTGAGTTCCAATTGTTAAGTCATCTGTTATTTCCTTTTCGGCCCCCTCGATGTCCCTCCCCCCAGTTTGAGATTCAGGGGATGAGATGGGAGTAGGTGCTAGTCTGGATCGAAGCTGGTCTATGTGGCGCTTCCACATTTTGCCATCTGCAGTTTGTAGACGATAGGATCGAGGTCCCGTAAGTTGTGTTATGATAGCGGGGACCCACAATGGGTCATTGGAGAAGTTTTTTGCAAAAACGGGGTTGCCTGCCTGGAATGATCGACATTTGCTGCTGGATCCCATGGGTTGTTCAGGTGTGAAAGCAGGGTGGAGGCGATCGAGATGTGAGCGAAGTTTTCAGCCCATCAGGAGTTCAGCTGGGGTTCTGTTTGTGGTGTTGCTTGGAGTATTATGTTGGAGGAGAAGCATCCGGGTTATCTTGTCGTCAATGTCACCCTGGTCCATTTTGTGTAAGGTCTTCTTTACAAATTGAACCATTCGCTCAGCCGTACCGTTGGCCGCAGGGTGAGCTGGTGATGTTAAGGCATGGCGGATGCCCCGGTCTGCTAGGTACTGTTTGAATGCCAGGGCAGTGAATTGAGGGCCATTATCAGAGACCAGGACATCCAGCAATCCGTGGGTAGCAAATAGCTTATTCAGTTTTTTAATGACTGCCTCCATGGTGGTGCTTTTCATTTTGTGGACCTCGAGCCAGTTAGAATAGGCATCCACAGTTAGAAGGAAAGTGTGTCCTCTTGTGGGTCCCGCAAAATCGATGTGGATGCGGGACCAGGGACCTTGAGGTGTTTCCCACTGAGTTGGGGGTGTTTTTGAAGGAGCAGAGCGAGTCTCCCGGCACTTGCTGCACGTCGCCACCCAGGTCTCAATCTGCTTGTCTAACCCAGGCTACCATGCGTAACTCCTGGCCAATGCCTTCATCCTCACGATGCCTAGATGTCCATCGTGCAACATTTTTAAAACTTTATGTTGCAATTTCTCCGGGATGACGACTCTGTCTCCCCACAAGATGCAGCCCTTTTGAGAGAAAAGTTCTGTTTGTCGATTCCTGAATGGCCTGAAATTGTCATTGGGTTCACTGTCCGGCCAACCCCGTTCCACCCAGCTGAGGACTTGTGCCAAAGAAGGGTCCTTTTTCGTTTCTGAGGCGATGTCTTGAGCGGTCAGCGGTGGTGATTTAAGAGTTTCGATTTGCAATATGGCTAGGGTTGGAGCTGGGTCATCTATGACGTCTGGTAGTGGAGAGCGGCTCAAAGCGTCAGCGTGGGGAATGGTTTTCCCCGGGCGGTATTGCAGTTAGTAATCATATGCGGCTAAAAACTCCGACCAATGTGTCATTCTTGGTGATAAGATGTGGGGAGTTGGTTTGTTTCCTGCTAAAATACCAATAGTGGCTTATGGTCTGTAATTATGGCAAAGGGTCTCCCATACACATATTCATGAAAACGTTTAATTGTGGATACAATGGGGAGAGCCTCTTTATCAAGTTGGCTATAGTTCCTTTCAGTTTTGGACAAAGTTCTCGAAAAGAACGCAATAGGTGCCTCATTACCGTTTGGCAGGACATGGCTTAAAATGGCTCCCACTCTGAATGGTGAGGCATTACAGGTAACCGTTAAGGGTAGAGTCTCGTTGTATTGTATCAATACAGCATCAGAAGTTAAGAGGTCTTTTACTTGTTGAAATGCTCATTCTTCACGCCGTCCCCAGACCCAGGAAGCCTTTTTGTCGAGAAGTCTATGTAGGGATTGGCTACGGTCGCCTTCTGGGACAAGAACATATAACTTATGTTATAAAAGTTAATGAGTCCCAGGAAGGCTTGGAGGTCTGTCTTATTTCTAGGTCTTGGGGCATTTTTGATTGCAGCTAGTTTTTTTCCGGTGGGGTGGATTCCCTGTCTGTCGAGAAGGCATCCAAAGAACTCCACTCTCTCCATACAAAGTTGACACTTGTCCCTTTTTTCCTTCAGGCCAGCGTCTTTAAATTTTTGAAGAACCCTTCTGAGTCATTGTTCTAATAACTCTTTAGTAAGGGCAGCTATTAAGACGTCGTCAAAATAAGGCACGATGCCTTTTATGCCTTGTAATAGTCTCTCCATCAAACTTTGGAAAATGCCCGGCGCCACGCTTACTCTGAATTGGAGCCTATTGCACTTGAAGGCACCTCTATGTGTAACTATTGTCTGGGCTTCTGCAGTTGTCGCATCTACGGGTAGCTGTTGGTACGCCTGAGCTAAGTCCAATTTCGCAAATATTTTTCCGCCACCCAGGGAGTGAAGAAGGTGTTGGACCACCGGTACTGGGTAAGCGCTCTGCTGAAGCGCGTGATTTAGGGTGGCCCAGTAATCCCCACAAATTTTTAACGAGCTATCTGGCTTTATGATTGTTACTATTGGAGTTTCCCATCGGGCATGGTCAATTGGTTCCAACACACCCTGGGCTATTAATTTGTCTAGTTGTTCGTCGATCTTTGGCTTGAGTGCAAAAGGCACCCGACGAGGCTTAAGGCGAATGGGAGTCACATCGGGACTGAGATTAAACGATATATGGGTCCCCTTGTACTTGCCTAACGTTCCTGTGAACACGTCCTGGAATTCCTGGATGAGGGCCTCTTCCCAGTCGTCGCTTCCGGTTTGGTGTATGCCAGCTAGTTCAATTCCAAGTGGGGTGCACCACTGTAACCCTAACAAACTTGGCCGGTGACGATTGACGACAGTCAGGGGAAGCGTTGCAGTGCAGTCCTTGAAGGATACCTGGACGTGGCTGGAACCGACAACTGGAATTCTGTTCCCCTAGTAGTCTTTTAGGATGATTCTTTGAGTGCTGAGGTCCTGGCGACAGATGGCAGGGATCAGCTGTTTGAGGGTTTTCCAGGACACCATCGATAGGGATGATCCCGAATCAACTTCCATCACACATGGTCGATTCTCAATAGTGACCTTTATGCGGATCTTTCTTGCATCTAGTGATGAAGCGTAGCCGATAGTGATAGTTTGGTGTGCCTCTTCTCGTCTCGTTGAAGCGGCAGGTGCTTGATTTCTGTCATAGTGGTAGTTCCATTGGTGGTTCAGGCAGTCCCGATTTCCAGGTGGTTTGCCTGTCTCCTGGCGGAGGTTATTCTCTCTCCAGCTTGGACTGGACTCTCGCTTGCTTCTGCAGACATTTGCTATGTGGCCTCTTTTCCCACAGGAACAGCAGAGTGCGTCGAGGAATTTGCAGTCTGATCGCGGGTGGTTTGCCCCACAACCAGCACATTGGCATGGAAGTCTCTGGTTCCTTTTCTCTCGTTCCGAGCGGAGCCGGTTGACTTCCTCTTCCTCACTGTCTGAGGATGACTCGAGGTCTTCATGATGGGTGGTAATAGTGTGCCTTTCAGAGGAAGGTGGACTATTGCTAGCGAGTTGGTGGTGCAGTGCATTCACTCGGCGCATTCGAGTGGCTGACTTCCTGGTTGCTTCTGCGGCAGTAGCATCGGCGATGACATCTGCAAGGTTGATGTCTCCTTTTACCATGATCTTGCTCTGTAATGTGTGGTCATCTAATCCCAGAACTATTCAGTCTCTCATGGCTTCCTCGAGGTTTGCAAAACCACAGAGTCCTCCCAGGTTCTGGAGGTCAGCTACGAAGTCCCCAACGCTCTCGTTCTTCCGTTGGTCCCTCTGGTAAAACTCGTGTCTTTGTACCAGTGTAGGTATTGTGGGTGCGTAATGGGCCCGGAGGATCGGCGCTAGGTTATCCCAATCCATGGTCTTCACTTCCGCCGGTTTGGCAAGTGCTTTAGCTGTTTTAAAAATGGTGGGGCCGCAGTGGGTCAGGAACACTGCTCGTTTCTTGCCAGGCGTAGCATCTTTCAGATTGTTGGTCTCCAGGAACATCTGGAAAAGGTCTATATACGAGTCCCAGTCTTCGTTTGACAGGTCAAATGGAGCAGGTGGTATGGCGCCACTGGTCATTCTGCTGTTTGTTATGTGTGCTCTCAGCCACGTGCTCTGTCTTGTTCAATGAGTATTTAGTCAGCTCTATCGTCTCCGCATCCCACTTTCGTCGCCAGTGTTAAGTCCTGAGCATGGGCGCAAGGAAAGGAGACGAGACATCGAACTGTGACTTCAACTCTTTGTTCGTGACTTCAGAACAGAGCAAAATACTTGGGCAGCAGCAGCTCTTTTATAGAGCTGGCTGCTGTCAAAACAAACAATGATTTGAGTTTACCGCTCTAACAAGCGTTCAATCAGAGAGACCCGCTGTCAGCCAATCAGATTGGCCAGAAATGACCAATCACGACTCGCTGTTTGCGGGCCAATGAGAAGTGCAGGATTACGAGTCTGCTGTTAAAGTAAAGCTATTAGGGTTGTTACTGAAGCGTTGGCTTAGTCCATAACAGATTCCATGGCCAAATACGAGCATGTCCACCACTTGCCATATTATAAGAGGACATGTATATAAGGTGCTCTAGCTGCTGAAGATATTACCTATATTTTATTAGACTGTCACCTCTCTTAAACTTAGTGAGCAGAACTGCTAAGATTATAGTTAAGGCAATTGAGCTGTTACCTGGCCAATTTCAGAGAATTCAGATTTTATTTTTGCTTGCCTTTTCAAATTACCCTGATGCTTAAGGTTTCTTGTTCTCTATGCCTATTTGTTCTTTTTTTCTAAAAATAAAAATCAGGTTTCCAAAAGTTCTTTAAAGAGAAAATTCCAAAGAAGGCTCCACAAGTGCTACTTCTAATTACCATCAATTGGACCTCTTTGAAGGAGATGAGTGGTTTAGAAACATGAAATAGAAATAAATTTTAGCTCTAATATGTCTTTACTATTCATGTCCCTTGGAACCAACGTATCTATTATTTTATATTTTCCAAGATTGTTTTTTTTCCCCCTCCCTGCACGTTGATTGAGGCTGGAGTTACACACAGTGAGGAGTGAAGGAAATGTTGCTTTCAAAAGAAATGTGCAAATAGACAAGAGGTTTATTCATTTATAAAACTATGCAGATTGAGGCATGGACGTGCGTGGCTTTACATGCTGAGTACCTTATATTCCTTTAGTACAGGTTAATTCATGGCCTGCAAGCTGCCTACATGTTCCAGAGTTGCTTTTCAGAGCTCTTCTGGTTGATGGTGCTGGAATTCAGCAACATCACTCCTATTGTTGGGTGCCTCACAAAAGAGACTTAATGCACTAACGGATGCTTCTGGATCTTGCTGTTGAAGATCCACCTAAGGCTCTTCCATTTAAAAGACTGAAAGTTCACCAACTGGTAATGTAGGTCTATTACAAGCCATGCCCACTGGGGCCTTGATAGAGGAAAACAAAAATATCCCACCCAAAAATAACAGCTTCATTTAGAAGAAAGGTTTATAGCATCTAGTAATATCAGTCATTAAGAAGGATGCCAAGGTTACTTCTCTAGGGTGCCATTTCCTGTCCTCAGTAAATATTTGAGTGAGGACTGGGATCCTGATATCCTGCTGAAGGATAGACTTCATGTTTGCAATGGATCAGTCACTGATCTCAGAGTCTCCATTTTATGATTTCTTCCCCAGCTGCAAACACTAGTTATTGTAGAAACCCATCCAAGATCATAACATCAGGATGCTGATTACCTTCTCCTGAAGAACCTGACATCTCCTCAGGAATCTAAAAAGGACTTGACAAGTACCAGTGCTGCTTAATAATTGCAATACTGAATCGTGACACATCAATTCCAAGTCTCTTTTGCCTAATCCTAATATTTGGACATCTCACAAGATACAGAAATTAATCAAAGCAATATTAAGGAAATGTTCTGCTTTCTCTCTCCTTCTCCCTCTTGCCACTAAACCCACCCAAATTAGAATAGGACTGAAGTTTTAAAAACATTTATAAAAAAATGAGTAGGTTGGAAGAGCACATGATCTCTTGACTGCTGGTACAACATTTTGGAAAATGTATTCAACAATGAAAAGAATGGGGTAGTCACTGATGATGACTCTTTAATACATAAAAATATTAGTTATAGAATTTCTACATAAACAGAATAGTTCTAAGCATTTTATATGACAGCGGCTACATTGCTTGGCCCTCATACTCAAATCATCCAAGCTAGATAAGCATTGTTTCCATTTTATAATTTGTTAAAATATAAATACATAAAAATAATCCTAAATGATATTGTGTTGTATTATTTAGTCAGTTTTTTTTAATACTGCAGAAGAAGATTCCTGATCTGAAAAAAATGACTTTGTATTTTGGTTTTCTCTGGAACCAGATGTATGAAAAGTTTAGGCATTATAAAATGTGACTCATATTTAAAATATTGTAACACAAGTTGGCATTTGAATGAACATTGAATAACTGAGCAACAGAACTCGACAGAACTATAGAAGCAAAAAACTCTATGGAAAGAATGAGTTGGTTGACTATTAATGGTCAGTATTTTATGATTTATATGGAGACTGAAGGCAGCAGGAAAAGATTTTTAAAAAAGGGAAGCCAAATCTCCATCTATAACATTTGCAGAAGTGTGGCTCTTAGTATGTCTTTGTAATGTAGACATACTGTTTATAGATTTAGATTTAGATTGGGCAATGATGAGAATTCTTAATGTTTCAATGGAAAAGTCAAAATCGGGTCTATTGGAGTGGACTGCAAAATCCAGATAAGTATCCTCCAGATCAGAGGTGGTATTCAGCAGGTTCTGACCAGTTCTGGAGAACCAGTAGCAGAAATTTTGAGTAGTTTGGAGAACCGCAAATACCACCTCTGACTGAAGATTGTACAGTATCCTTCCCCTGCCACGCCCACCAAGCCACGCCCACAGAAGCGGTAGTAAAAAGAATGTGAATCCCACCACTGCTCCAGATATCTCTTGGCTACAACTGATGGTTGTCCAGATATTTACAGTCTAAGCATAGCAACCCTATCTACATGTAGGATTACTAACTTAAACTTTTCTTGTTCTCATTTGATAACTACATTTTACAAGCTGGTGACTAGTTAGCATTGCCACAAATTGATGGTAGAGATTGAGAGCATGTAATTATCCAGATGTTGCTGATCTGCAATGTATGGCAACCCCTGTTGGAATATCCAGTAAGGTGGGATGCTGGGAGTGTAGTTCAACAACCATCTGGAGTACAACATCTGTTTATTTGCTAAGCAAGCTAGGCTGCACTTGGAGCTTTTTTTTTTTTTTTTAATCTATGGTTCTTAGGAAGTCTGCTCTTTGTCAGTTGTGTGAATATAAAGTTAATGATACTTTAGCATCTAAAGCTGCTTTGCCTAGCAATCAGAATGGAGTGGAAGGGACCTTGGAGGTCTTCTAATCTAACCCCCTGCTCAAGCAGGAGATCTATACCATTTTAGACAAGTGGCTGTCCACTCTCTTCTTAAAAACCTCCAGTGATGAAGCACCTACAACTTCTGAAGGCCAGCTAGTCCGCTGATTAATTGTCCTCACTGTTAGGGAGTTTCTCTTTAATTCCAGATTGCTTCTCCTTGATTAGTTTCCATCCATTGTTTCTTGTCTTGCCTTCTGGTGCTTTGGAAAATAAGTTGACTCCTTCTTTGTGGCAGTCCCTCAAATACTGAAATAATGTTATCATGTCCACCCAGTCCTTCTTTTCAAAAGAACAGCCAAACCCAAATCCTGCATCCATTCTTCAAATGTTTTTGTCTCCAGGCGCCTAATCATCTTAGTTGCTCTTCTTTGCACTTTTTCCCAAGTCTCAACATCTTTTATGTAATGTGTTGGCCAAAACTGGATGAAGTATTCCAGATATGGTCTTACTAAGGCTTTATAAAGGGGTACTTCACATGATTTTGATTCTGTGTCTCTGTTTATATAATCAAAGCTTTTTTGGGATGCCGCCACACACTACTGGGTGATGTTTAAATGATCATCTCCTAGAACTCCAATGTCCCTCCTTCAGTTACTGTTTTTGAGCCAGGTTTTGATTAATCTGTAATTGTACCTTTGGTTTTTCCTCCTGTATGTCTAAGAGACTGCTAATATTAGATCAGTTCCTCTTTTTTTCCCAAGTATTGGGGGGGGAGGGAGGAAGGGACAGGAGAGAGAGAGGGAGAGAGAGAGAGATTCCTCCTAATAATCATAGGTAGTCCTTGACTTGCAACAGTTTGTGTCAAGTTTTGAGCATGGGCGAGAAAGAATGGAGACAAGTTTCTGAACGGTGAACTTCAGCTCTTTATTACATTATACTTGCTCAGTTTAAACAGTAGTAGAACCTGCCTTATATAGGCAACCCTTAAAACGATTACCCAATAACGAGCTAGGAACGTTAGCTCTTGAACCAATAATACATGTCTGTTAAGGGCCAATCAGATTCCCCCGAATGGGCCAATCTGGTACGGCCACTTAACAACCAATTAGAAGTGCAGGGCCAGAACCCTGCACTTGACTTCAAGCATATACTTTATTGAAATATATTACATACACAACACCCCTTCCCCCTGGCTTCTTAGTTCAGGGCGCAGTTACGTAGTCCTTTAAATAGGACGGTTGTTTTTTAAGTCTTTTTGACCTCCGCTGTATTGGTTGGTTGCCGTCCTGCTGGGGCAGATTGCTGTTTGGTAGCGGGGCTGCCTCCGGTTCAGGGTTTGCTTCTGTGCTGTCGCCCTCGTTTTCTGTGCTCTCTTGAGGTGCAAACGTTTCTCCCTCCGGCTCTGCAGCCTGGGCTTCTGTTAGGTCGTCGTTCCCCTCAAACGGGTTTCCTAGGGCTTCATCTTCTTCCGTACCTCCCCCCCCCTCAGTTTGATTATAGGGGAGCTGTGAAGTGGCAGCTGCAAGGCGTGACCGTAACTGGTCGATATGCTGTTTCCAGAGTTTATTGTCACGGCATTGCACAAGGTAGGATCTGGGGCCGGTTACACGTATTACCATTGCTTCCACCCACAACGGGTCGCCCGATAAGTTTTTTGCATACACCAGGTCTCCTACTTGGAAGGTGCGACATCGGCCGCTGGATCCTAATGGCTTTTCCAGTTCATAAGCAGGGTGCAACCGGTCAAGGTGGGAGCGGAGCTTTCGTCCCATTAACAGTTCAGCGGGCATCTTGTTGGTGACGCTATGTGGGGTGATGTGCTGCAAGAAGAGGATTTGATTGACTTTGTCGTCAATGTTATCATAGTTTACCTTTTGCAAGGTTTTCTTTACAAATTGGACCATGCGTTCTGCTCGGCCATTAGTCACAGGATGCACCGGCGAGGTGAGTGCATGGCGGATGCCTCGGTCGGCGAGGTACTGCTCGAATACGAGTGCTGTAAATTGTGGGCCGTTATCGGATACCAGGACGTCTGATAATCCGTGGGTTGCAAAGAGTCTGTTTAAAATCTTGATGATGCCTCGGAGGTTGTGGTAGTCATGCGATGAATCTCGAGCCAATTCGAGTAGGCATCGACGGTAAGCAGGAAGGTGTGGCCCTTCGTTGGCCCCGTGAAGTCCAAGTGAATTCGGGACCAGGGTCCACGTGGTGTCTCCCATTTGGTAGGCATGGCTTTTGGAGGGGCGTTGCTGACTTCTTGGCATTTGGGACAAGCTTTAACCCAATGTTCAATTTGCTTGTCAATGCCCGGCCACCATGCGTAGCTGCATGCAAGGGCTTTCATTCGCACGATGCCGGGGTGGCCATCATGCAAGGTTCTTAACAGTGTCTTTTGGAGTCGTTCTGGAATAACGACTCTATCACCCCAGATGACACAGCCTTTTTGGGAGAAGAGCTCGGTCTGCCAAGACTTGAATGGTGTGAAGTCCTCAGGCAATTGGTCCAATGGCCATCCGCGCTCTACCCAGCTCAGGACGCGTGCTAGGGTGTGGTCGCATTTGGTTTCTCTCGCAATGTCTCTAGCAGTCAGTGGTGGCGAGTTGAGCGCCTCGATTTGCAACGAGGTTACTGTTGGTGCCGGATCGTCAAGAGTCTCTGGAAGCGGTGCTCAGCTCAATGCGTCGGTGTGGGGAATGGCTTTCCCCGGGCGATATTGCAGCCGATAATTATAAGCAGCCAAGAACTCTGACCATTGGGTCATTCTAGGGGATAATATGTAGGGAGCCGGCTTATCTCCGGCTATTATCCCTCGCAGTGGTTTGTGGTCAGTCACAATAGTAAAAGGCCTGCCATACACGTATTTGTGAAATCTTTTCACAGCTGAGACGATTGCAAGGGCCTCTTTATCAATTTGTCCATAGTTCTGCTCAGTCTTGGAAAGAGTCTTAGAGAAATACGCAACAGGGGCTTCGTTCCCGTTAGGTAGTACGTGGCTCAAAATGGCGCCTACCCCAAAAGGCGATGCATCACAGGTTATAACTAACGGCAAGGTCTCGTTATATTGCATGAGTACAGAGTCAGAAGTAAGCAGTTTTTTAACATTTCTAAATGCTTGTTCCTCACGGTAACCCCATAACCAAATTGCCCTCTTATCTAGTAATTGGTGGAACGGCTCAGCGACAGTTGCTTTGTGCGGTAAAAACACATTATAGAAGTTTATGAGGCCTAGGAATGCCTGGAGATCGCCCTTTTTCGTGGCCTGGGAGCATTTCTGATTGCTTTTAATTTACCTTCGGTCGGGTGAATGCCCTGGCTATCAATTAGGTACCCAAAGAATTCAACACTGTCCGTGCATAATTTACATTTATTTTTCTTAACCTTCAGACCGGCTTCTTGAAATTTTCTTAGGACCGATTTTAATCGGTCCTGTAAGATTTTTTTTGTTGGGGCTGCGATTAACACATCGTCAAAATAAGGGACCACGCCCTTAATTCCTTGTAATAGCCTCTCCATAAGGCTCTGAAATATTTCTGGGGCAACACTTACTCCGAATTGCAACCGGGTACATTTAAAGGCACCCTGGTGCATCACAATGGTTTGGGCCTGTGCTGTTTTTTCATCAACTGGCAATTGTTGATATGCCTGAGCTAAATCCAATTTAGCGAAAACTTTCCTGCCCCCCAGGGAATGGAGGAGGTGCTGCACTACCAGAACTGGATACGTGTTTTGCTGGAGGGTGTGGTTCAAGGTGGCCCGGTAGTCCCCACAAATTCGAATTGACCCGTCTGGCTTAATGGGTGTTACAATAGGGGTTTCCCAAGGGGAGTGATCGATGGGTTTTCAGTTTGTCGAGTTGCTCGTCTATTTTAGCCTTTAAGGCAAATGGGACTTGACGGGGCTTCAAGCGAATGGGAGCCACCTTGGGATCTAAGCTGAATGAAATCGGGGTCCCCTTGTACTCACCTAAACTGTCCGCGAAGATGTCCCTGAACTCAGAGATAAGGTCTTCCTCCCAGTCACAGCCACCGACTCGGTTTACACCGGCCACTTCAATGCTGAGTGGCGCGAACCATTGGAGGCCCAGCAAGCTAGGCCTATCGCTATCGATGATTGTCAGCAGTAAGTACGCTGTGTGCTTCTTGAAGGAGACTCGGACTCGGCAGGACCCAACGACGGGGATTCGATTCCCCTGGTAGTCCTTGAGGATGAGGCGTTGGAACCGGAGGTCTTGGCGTTGAATTGTGGGGATGAATTGCTTGAGTGTTCCCCATGACACCATCGAGAGAGACGATCCCAAATTGACCTCCATGTGGCAAGGCTGATTTTCGATGGCTACTGTTACCCGGATTTTCTTAGTGTCCAGGGTTGAGGCATGACCGATAGTGATAGTATGGTGAGCCTCTTCTCTCTGCAACCGCCGATTTCTGTAGGATTGGGTTGCTGGTGCTCGCCTTACAGGATGGGTTCCTGTTGATTGGCAATAGCTGGCGCCTTTTGAGGCCTGGCTGGGTCCTGGCAAGCTGCGGCAGACCCGTCCGATGTGGCCTCGTCTTCCACACTCATGGCAGAGTGCGTCACGGAACTTGCATTCAGACCTGGCATGGTTGGCTCCACAGCCAGCGCAAGGTCGTACAGGCTTCTGGTAGTGGTCTCGATTGGACCGCAGTCGATGGACTCCTTCTTCGTCGCTTTCTGACGATGAAGAGAGGTCCTCGTGGTGTGTCGTCGCCAGCTGTCCCTCTGCGCTAGGTGAGATTTCGCTGGCCGGTGGCGGCACCGGAGCACGGTTTCGGCATAGTTGTGCAGCCGACTTCTTGGTTGCCTCTGCCGCAGTAGCATCGGCAATGGCGTCGGCATGGCTGATGTTGCCCTTTACCATCAGCTTGCTTTGGATGCCCAGAGCATCGAGTCCAAGGACTATGCGATCTCTCAATGCCTCTTCGAGGTTGGTGAACTCGCAGAGGCTTCCTAAGTTGCGGAGGTCTGCTATGAAGTCGGCCACGCTTTCTCCCTTTCGCTGGTTTCTTTGGTAAAACTCATGGCGTCTCATGAGTGTAGGCACAGTAGGAGCGTAGTGGGCTCGCAGGATAGGTTTGAGGTCATCCCAATCCATGGCCTTCACTTCTCGGGGTTTGGCTAGTGCTTTAGCCATTTTAAATACAGTTGGACCGCAATGCATCAGGAAGACCGCCCGTTTCTTTCCTGATGTGGCATCCTTCAAATTATTTGTTTCAAGAAACATTTGGAAGTGATCCATATAGGACTCCCAGTCCTCCTGTGTTGGATCGAATAGAGCGGGTGGTACAAGGCCGCCGGACATGGTTCCGTTGTTGGCGCCGTCTGTCACGTGCTCGGTATTGCTTCTGGTTTCCGTTGGTTCAGTCCCATCCTCGTCGCCAGTGTCAAGTTTTGAGCATGGGCGAGAAAGAATGGAGACAAGTTTCTGAACGGTGAACTTCAGCTCTTTATTACATTATACTTGCTCAGTTTAAACAGTAGTAGAACTTGCCTTATATAGGCAACCCTTAAAACGATTACCCAATAACGAGCTAGGAACGTTAGCTCTTGAACCAATAATACATGTCTGTTAAGGGCCAATCGGATTCCCCCGAATGGGCCAATCCGGTACGGCCGCTTAACAACCAATTAGAAGTGCAGGGCCAGAACCCTGCACTTGACTTCAAGCATATACTTTATTGAAATATATTACATACACAACAGTTTGTTTAGTGACTGTTACAATGGCACTGATAAATGTGAGTTAAATCCATTTTTACAGTTATGGCCTTTGCATCCTCCTCCTGGTCATGCGATCAAAATTCAGATGTTTGGCAATTGGTTCATATTTATGGTTAGAATGCAGTACTGCAGGCTCCTTCGTCTGCCAGCAATTTGGCAGATCGAATCTCACTGGCTCAAGGTTGACTCAGCCTCCCATCCTTCTGAGATCGGGAAAATGAGGGCCCATATAAATCTTAGTACTATATTGTATTGCTGTGGCTATTGCTGTGTCCAGGGGTTACGTGATCACCTTTTGTAACCTTTCCACAAGCAAAAAAGTCATGAAATGGGGCAAAATTCGCTTAACAATTTTTGAGCTCAATTGTGGTCATAAGTTGAGAACTACCTTGAATAGTTAAGTGGGGGTAGGGGCCAGACTTTGCTTACCCCATAATATATTTCTTGTAAACAAATACCTTTTGTTAATAGTTATAAAATCTGCTTCATTGGTCATTGTTTTGTTTAGATTCCATTCACAGGAATGCTCACATGCCAACACTTTCAGCTCTAATGCTCACCCCATTATCCACTGAGCTAATTTGGCAGGAGAAAGTGGTTATCTAATTATCAACAGAAATACAAAAAAACAAAACAAAAAACCACTGGATTTAAATTGTGATGTGTGCTGCTCTTTTATCTCTATCTGCCTTTTAAAGTGATAGACAGAAACAGAAACAGTCTTTGCTTATCTCTGTTTACAAAAAATATAATTGTTTGGGAAATAATTATATGAATTGTCCTTGATTTATAGCCACAGTTGGGACTAGAATTTCCATTGCTAAACAATGGAAAATTGTTGTTAATTGAATCGTGCATGATTTCACAACCTTTCTTTCCATGTTTGTTAAGTGAATCACTGCAGCTGCTATGCGAATCATATGATCGTTAAACAAATCTGGCTTCCCCCACTGAGTTTGAATTCAAATAGTTTGAATTCAATTTACAGAATACAAATTAAAGAACCCTTTTCCAACAGTGACCACAGCATGATTGACTTTTGTCTGTTATTAGGAGGACTAACAGCTCTGAGTCCATGGGCTCGGTGTATATTGCACACTGTCGCTTGGTGGGACACAAATTCTTCAAGAAGTGTGAAGGGTATAAAGTGGTGGCGACCCTTGGCCATGAAGGTGTCAGTCAACTAGAGCCACTCTTCAATTACCACCTGCAGAAGTTTTCAAACAATTTTGTTCTGCGTGTCGACATGATCGAGACAGGTGAGCGCAGGTAAGTTGGGATCCCGTTGTGCCATTCTCAGCTGAACAAATATGTTAGCGAGGTCTATGATTCGGTGAGGCTTGTCGATAGGAATTTTAGGAAAACTGTTGAGGCTATCCAAGAGTGTTGCTTCTACGTCCTTGGAAGCACCATACAGTTTGTCAAGCCTTTTCCATGATAACAGTAGGGCAGTGGCTGTGTCATCTAAATGGGATGCCAAAAATGCCCTCAGTATGTTGGCAGACTGTGGCCCTAGCCATGCTTTCAAGTGTCCGATTATTTCATCAGGGTTCAGGCGTGACGCCTGAATGGGTCACAGGAAAATTTTCTTCCATACTAGATATTCACTGCCTGGCTTGTCAGAGAATCTGCGAATTCTGTTGGCATGCAAATTTAGCTTTCCACTCTGTACAGCCAAGTTTCTCCAGTAATCTTCAGCATTTGCTGAATTGGGGGAAGGTATTGACGTAGAGGATTCTTCCCCTGGATTCTCGTAGGGTGGGTTCAGGTTGTAAGTCAAGAACGGGTTGTAGTCTTCCTCCCAGTACTTATGGAGGATGTTGTTCTCCCATACTGTGGACAATGGTTGAGCGTCATGCTGATGTATAGGTTGGGCACAGTTACCTTGTGGTGCCTGGGAACCGGATTGGTATTGAGGTTGTGGCAGGAATGCTGCTGCCTGTGGATTGAGTGTGGCAGTTGTCGTTGATGGCATGTTGACTCATGTAGAAGTCGTTGTAGGCACTGGTGGGCTACGTTGCTCGGCCAGCAGGGCGTGAGATATTGCGGTAGGGTTGCTAGTGCTGGGAAGAGAATCTCAGACCTTAGTACGTACAACATCAGTTGGGGAAGGTTTGCTGTTGGTGGGAAGTGAATCTCGTACTTTAGGTCGTACAATATCAGTTGCGTAACTGACGTGTAAAATCTGTGGTTGAGATTCATCCCTGTGTGTCTCTGGTTGTGGGAGACTGCTGGGCAACTGAGGCGGTTCCATCTGCTCATTTTGAAGCAAGTGCTGCTCATCCACGTAGGCCTTGACCCATGTATCTGGGCTCTCTTCTCCCAACTCTTTGAGGTCGAAGTTGAGGGAGGCAGCATTGGCCGCCTTCTGCCATGCTGAAGTCCATGCTACTTTCGCTGCCGTCTCTCTTTGTCATTTGAGTAATTCCACTTGGGCCTGAGCTTTGGCTATTTCTGCTGGTTGTTTGGCCTGAGCTTTGGCCATTTCTGCTGGTTGTTTGGCCTGAGCTTTGGCCATTTCTGCTGGTTGTTTGGCCAGTTCAGCCTTCTACAGTATCACCTCTGTTGTAATATGTAAATCTGTCTCTGCTGCTGAAGCTTCAACTTATGCTTCTACAACTCGTTCGGCATAACTTTCTGCTTTGGAGGCCTGAGATGCACCACTATGATGGGAGGATGTTCTGGAAGGATGGTGAGAGCCGGCAGCAGAGAATTGGCATGAGACACTAGAACCTGCCTGCGATGAAGCCGCTTTGGGATGGATGGAGTAGGCTTTCTTAGAATGGTGAGAAGAAGACACATGTGATCAAGGAGCCATGTTGGATGTAGCCTGCTCCCTTGATGCTACTTCCTGCTGAAGCATATTGTGGAGTGCTGCCTGGAGGGCTGTCTTGCTTTTCTCGACACAGTCTTCATGTTCCTTGTGAAAGTCATCGAAGTATTAGATGTGTGTTAGGAGTTTGGGGTCACCCAGTCTTGACTGGATGGACTTGAGATTGTTTTTGCTGTGTCTCCACCATGAGAAAAGGGCATCTAGATAATCTAGCAATGAGCAGAGTTTCTCAGGGGGCAGCTTATGTTTTGGGGCATCACAGATCTTCTCAAGGTTTGCCCATGAGTCTGTGTAGCAGTGATATTGCTGCTGCCAATTGTTCCTTAAGTGTTCTTCTATGGGTTCGGTAAGCTTCTTACTGTTTCTGAGGTCATAGGCTTTCGGAGGTATCGTGGCTTCTCCAGAGGGTTGGACATCTAAGGGTGGTTGTTGGGAACCAGTTTCCATGTTTATGACAAGGGTGGGTGGAGGATTCATGTCTGCTGGTACATCAGAGACATCTGTCATGGCTGAGGCAGTTGCCATGTTTCAAATTGGCAAAAGGTGAAGTTGGAAAAATTTATTGGTTTTCCGTGCAATTCCCTTTTTTTTTTTTTTTTTGTATTAGGGTGTGCTGCAAGCAGGTAGCAGAAAGTAGAATTGCTGCTGGATTTAATACTTGAGCACGTAGGTGGCACTGCAGAGTCTGGGTGATGCTATCACAGCACACAGTATGGCTGCTTCTAGGGTGCATTGTGAGCTTGCAACACAAGGGGGCTCTAGAGGTTGCATCGCAAAGTCTGAAGACTAGAGGGCTGAATGCAGAAATATGCATCGCGTAGTCTGAAGACTTGAAGGCTAAACACAGAAATATGCCTATAATTGTCGCTTGCTTCACAAGGTGGCAGAAGAGGGTCAGGAAGACGCTGTTGCTACGCCCATGTTAGGTTGCAGTTACTCTTGGGACCTTTGAATTAAGTTGATTAAATTGTCCACAATAGTTTCAGGGAGATTTTTCTTTGAGCCCCAGATGTAGCAGTGGGCTGAAGATAAAAAAGAGGGGGGATTTCCTTGCCCACTCTTGAAAAAAGGGAAAAAAATAGTAAGAATTCTTTAACTTCACTGTAAATTTCTTCTTGACCACCAGATGGAGATGTAGGCTGCTTTACTTGAATCTGATTTCTCTCTTTAGGGGGTGAGCCTTGTGGCTATGAAGTTTGCTGATTGCCCAAAGGAATTTATTGCCTACTTTAGATGGTGCTGTAAGCTAATAGTTGAGTGTCAGTCAATTTCGATGGAAGGGAAAAATTCATTAGGAAAAATACCGCAGTAAGTTGCATGCACTGTGGCCATGTTATGCTTTTAATTTTTTAGTAAAGAGAGGAGATGAAGCAACGTTAGGCTTTTAAACAAAAGAAATTGCTCCCTGAATTATTTTGTTCAAATAGCTTGCTTGAATCAGCCTTGTGACTTGGTGGTCCTTCAATAATAATTTATGACCCCCAATAAACTGGTCAGAGTGGTTGTAAAATAGTTGGAGAGGCCTCCTTTATCGCCTCTTCGAAGCAGCCGAGAGCATAAGAAATGCAAAGCCTTTCCTTTTAGCAATGCATGCAAGATTTATCAAACTTTCCATTGCATTTGGAAAAGTTTGTAACTGGAGAAAGACATAGATGGGAAATACCTGGCCCCTTCCTTCAATTCCAAACAGGCTGTAAGGTTACTTTGGCCAACAATGGGAAGATGCAGATTAAGCTAGAGAATAGGATGTTTGAAAGTCTCTTGCATAAATGGAGAAGGGTGGATGGGTGAGTTACTGATTCTCTTTGTTTGTAGCATGTGGGGGAATTCCAACCCCTCCCACCATGTAAACAGCATGTAAAAAGTTCTGTTGTTCACAGAGAGAGAGAGAGAAAGAGAGGAGATGATAAAATGTAGGCTTAAATTAACAGTGCATATTCACTCCTGGCTTCAATATTACTTTGCTTTATCACAAATCCAAATTAACAATCTTTATACAGATGGGTTTCAGGATCATCTTTTACTTTTCTGCCTTCTGCACAGAGGTGGATTTGAAGCTGTACAGATGCAGATAAATAACTCAACAAGACATCCATAACAAATGACATTTATTGGTTCATCAGGTATCCTCATAACTCACGTTTGTGAAGAAGTTCTTCTTTAATGACCAATCCTTTGTATATCTGCCTTGTACTAAAAAATGGTTATCTCCTAACCCATCTCATAGTGATAGAAAGAAGCTGCCATGAGTTAGAGAGTTCAACAATAAGGAAAACCTCCCTTCGAGGGTCAATTTAGTGACCAATCAGGATTACAGATGTGGCCACGTGACATGAACTACATTTCCCAGGATACCTTAACTTCATTTTCCATGATGCATTCCCTTAAGGGGACAGCTCATAATTCCTAAGTAACTATCCAATTCCCATAGACTGGCTGTGGGAATACTGGACAGCACACTCTCTGAGGCTGATTAATAAATTGCTGATGTGAAATTCTGGTTTTTGAACATATAAATTAAAACATTGCCTTTTTATGTTGTACATATTTTGTGGGCAGTACATATTTTAGTTCATAATACTTACCCTTTGTCTCTCATACAGAATTTTTCTTCTGTATTCTTCTTCTGCATTGATGCCAGATCCATATATTCAATTTAAATTATATTTTATTTTTAAGAGTGTGCAGATTGCATAGGATGTGGTTATAGTCTATTGCCTATATGATATCTCTTGAACTGAACTATTGAATTTAATGGTGAAATTTAAATATGCTTTGGTATGTTCCTCATTCTTTGGCTTGCAAATTCCAAAATGTGCTTCTATTTGTAGAAATGACCTCCAAGCACTAATGATGGTGATCAGCACCTAATTTGTCACCTCATGTTAGTATTATTTAGATAATTTTGGTAAACCAAGAAAGAAAACTAAAGGTAATAGGCATTTTTATTCCCTTTTTCATACCAAGAGCTGAGTCATCGTGACTGCTCCCGACAAACCAATTTCTTTGCAAACCCATTAGGCATGGATACATAAATGTGGACCATAAGCATGGTGAACAGCAGCTGGGAAGACATACTTTTCCAATCTTTTCTTTCAGAAGCATTAAGAGCAAAATACTTCTTTACATATAGTTATGTCCATTAGAGATATCCATTTAGATGTCTATGGCTCCCTTTTGCCTCATGTTCCCTTGACTTTCTGTTTTTTAAAGTCAAAGAAGGGGCTTGGTAGAACCTGTTTTACACATAGAAAAAACAGTTATTAGTTATTTTTCCTTCCAACTACCTCTTGAGATAGTTGTCAGATTGGGGCCTATGCTCTTTCTCTCTCTCCACCTGATCTATTTCAGAGATAGTTCTGTTGGGAAAAATCAGTAGAAGGAAAGCTACATAGGCAGTTTTAAGTTCCTGGAGAAAAGACAGGACATAAATCTAATAAATAAATAAACCTCTTCCTTCTAAGAATCAATATGTGTGTTGTGGTCTTTCTGTACTAGCAGCATACATCTTTACGTGTTTACATTTCAAAAGTACAAATGGGACCCTCAAGAAAATATGTGAAGTTCCATACTGTATGCTTTTAAACATCCTGGTTCTCCAGGTATCAGGAAATTTTAAAAAAGCTTCTTTATAAGATGCCAGCCAGAGGACTTTGTTTGGCATCATAACCTTCCTCCAACATTATTTCTGTACATGCATCTAATTGCTTGTTAATAGCACCATTATCCTTCTTGAACATAAAATTCATGACGTCCTTCTCTTACATAAAAAGCAGAATCAACATTCAATTGTTGCATGAATCAGGAAACTAATATAGCCTAACATTCCTTTTTTTAAAAGTTTCCTTTTTGTGGTTTCCTAACCTGGAACCTCTTTAAAGAGGAAGGAAGGCGGCGGGGGGGGGGGGGGGGGGGAGAGGTTTTCTCTTTCTGAGGCTAAAAGCAAAAATATTTGAGTGGAGCCTCAAGCAAGATCTTCAGTACAACCCTGGTACCAGCTACTTCAAAGAAGATCTAAAATAAAAGCAATAAATCAGTTATCTGTATTTCTTTTTTCAGATGTCATCTGCTCATATTGACAAGAGATTTGTAATTTCTTCCCTGTCTTTGAAAAGAGAGTGACAGATAGAAGTGGCTGGAAGTAGGGTAAGCTGTTTTTTAAAAAGACAGTGATGTACCATAACATTGCTCTGATATTTTTTATAAAGCTCATGCTTCACAGCCTGTACTAATATAATGATGCATTTAACATATTGGAAAGAATTTCATCATCTATCAGCAAATCCGGGAAGAATAAAGATGTTTTTCATTATTTTACTCAAAGCGCTAATTTCTAAAAGTACAGGTAGTCCTCAACTTATGACCACAATTGAGTCCAAAATTTCTATTGTTAAGTGAGACATTTGTTCAGTGAGTTTGGCCCCATTTTACGACCTTTCTTGCCAAAGTAGTTAAGTGAATCACTGCAGATGATAAGTTAGTAATCTGGTTAAGTGAATCTGGCTTCCTTATTGACTTTGCTTCTCAGAAGGTCACAAAAGGGGATCACATGACTGAAACTGTCATAAGTGTGAACCAGTTGCCAAGCATCTGAATTTTGATCACTTGACCATGGAGATGCTGCAATGGTTGTAAATGTGAAAAATAATCATAAATCACATTTTTCAGTGCCATTGTAACTTTGAATGGTCACTAAGTGAACTATTATAAGTTGAAGACTCCCTGTATTACCAATATGCCTTCTGAAAATCTGGGAAATAAATCTGGTCTTTGTTTTGTAATTCTAAAATAATTGGTGAATTCTCTTCTTACTCTCATACCACTTCAATGTATTTCTAGGATATTTCCTGATTGTACTAACCAAAATATATTGTGGAGCTATTTTATCATTGCCATCCTATAGCAAAGGGGAAAACGGACATCAATTTTCAGCAAGAACGATCCAAGGAGCTATGGGGACAATCATAAACTCATTCACCCCTAGAGAAGATGATGATGTTGCAAGATCTCCCTGAAGATTCCATGGATCAGATCAATGGATTAGATCAATGGTTGAAATACAGTGAGATGTTCAGTTGGGATCCATGTTAGGTGACTCCAAGAGAAATGAAAGAAATCAGATTGTCCATCTTTCCCTTGAACAACAAATCAAACTGATGGACAGCATTTCAAACCAGAAAAAAAGCTGCTGATAGATAGTTCCAGATTATTGCTATTCATTGGGTGAGCTTTCAAGACATTTCCTGCTCCCACCATTTTTTAGAAATTAGCACATACTTATTATCTCCATCCTTTCTCCTCTTTGCATCCAATAACAGAAATCATGACTGACTTCCTGTGGAAATTACCTTTTATTGACCATCTCTCAGAAAACAGCCATTAACTGCCCTAGTTTTTGAGATTCTGTATTAGGGTACAAAGAGTTTATTGTCAGAAGACGTCAATCCAAAACATTCCACAAAAGTTTGGGGGAAAATGGCAACTTGGCAAAATTTATTGATCTGATTATGAGAGAATATCACAACTGCAAAATGAAGGTTGAGGAGATCTTCATACATGACATAGAGTGCACACCCTTCCTTCATGCTGGGCGTTCCTTCTCCATCATCACAATTTGGC
This sequence comes from Hydrophis major, assembly GCA_033807585.1. NCBI lineage: Eukaryota > Metazoa > Chordata > Lepidosauria > Squamata > Elapidae > Hydrophis > Hydrophis major. Next base: position 266,621,535 of record CM066328.1, read on the forward strand.
AAAGGACTGATATGAAGAAGTCTGTCTTCAGCATTTCATTTTCCACTGATATCCTGTTTATCTTTTCTAGAGATGGTATTCAGCAGGTTCTGACCAGTCCTGGAGAACTGGTAGCAGAAATTTTGTGTAGTTCAGAGAACTGGCAAATACCACCTCTGACTGGCCCTGTTCCCATCTATTCTCTGCCTCCCGAGTCCCAGCTGATTGGCTGGGTCTTCTTTTGTTGCCCTGCACAAGAGAATGGAACTGGAAAGCAGGTTGGTGGGGAGGGAATGGGATTTTGCAGTAACCTTCCCCCAGGAGTGGGGAGGGAATGGGGATTTTACAGTATCCTTCCCCTGGAGTGGGGTGGGAATGGAGATTTTGCAGTATCCTTCCCCTGCCACGCCCACCAAGCCACACCCACAGAACTGGTAGTAAAAAAATTTGAATCCCACCACTGATCCTTTCCTACCTGATTCCAGCATGGGAAGATTTTTAATAATCAGTAATAATTATAGAAGATTCTTTTCCCCACTATCTTAATTGACCGAGACTAGAAAATATGTTGCAATCAAATAGGTAGGTTTTAACAAAGATCCAGTGCTAAGATTGTTCAGTCAATAGATAAATAGTAAAACCAATTACGTTGGGCAAGAATAACTAACCAGACAAAGAACCTGTTCATTCACACTTCCACAAAACCACAAATCGGCTTCCCACACACCATCTACACAACAAAGGCAAGTCAACAGACACAAGGAAGGGCAATTGATTGACCTTTTGACAGAATCACACAATAGAACCAGCAGACACATACAAATGCCTTACAAGCCCCCACCAAGGACCTATAGTACCCTAAAAAAAATCTCTGTGTACCTCATTTTCTTTGTCCCCACAAACAAACCATTTTGCTTTTGAAAATAAATAAAATAAATAAATCTCCTTTCCTCATAGTGTGTCTGAATTTCATATTGATTTGTTCTTGCACAATTCCAGATCGAACTGGTACCCCAAATTATTATTCTGACACCAGGGATCCTGGTAATAATGCTTCCTGTACCTGAGAAAGATAAGTGTGAGCCATAAAGGTTGTATTGTGAAAACTGTACAGTCTCAACAGGGTCATAAGATTTTGTTTCTGATGGAAAAGCTGACTGTGCTGTATACAGTTGAAACAACATGCTGTTTCTGCACCATTGCACTGACCGATTTTACTCTCAATAGATGGTGAATATTTTGGAGCCCAGTTATGAAAGTTTTTTTTTTTCCCTGGGGCTTTGTTTGCCCTTCAAGTAGATGTGTGTGACTAGGCTGAAGCTGCCATATCTAAAAATGAAGCAGGCCCATAAGCAGAGTGGATAAGCCAGGAATCTTAGCTAAAAGATCCCTTTGGAAGATAGATAAGAAGTTGTTATGGAAACAAAAGAAAAATGTTATCATACCCCTGGTGGAGACTGACTCTGAGGGAGAGGAGGAACAGCTGACAGAGAGTGAAAGTGTGACTCCAAAGGTTGTGGAGAAAGCTGGGGAAGGGCAGAGGCCAGCTGAGCAGTCAGTGGAGGACCCAGGCCCATCCCCTATCCATCCTAGGGCATGCAGGGAGGAACGGATAAGGGAGAGACGTGGTCTCCTCAGGAGGAAAGGGCCCTGATCCTCTTCATGGGCTGCAGGTATGACAACTGAATAAGAGTTTGGACCTGCATACTAGCAAACGCTGGAAACAAAGGGTGTAAATATCTCTAGTTCATAGTTCCTCTCTGAGTTTGGCATCCTTCCCAGTGTGTGTAATCTATGGACATTCTCCAGCCCTTATCTTGCCTGGTTTGTGTTGCTTTTTTCCTTCTTCATAGAACTGTTTCTGTGGGAGTTTTTTGTCTTCTGTCAAAGATATTTGGAGCTTGAGGGTCTCTTCAGCAACAGACCGAAATCTTAGTTATTCAAAATCATTCTAGTACTAGTATGAACCTTGTAAATCTTTCACGTTTCTTTTCAATATCTATCAATCTTTGAGAACAATTGAAATGTTTCCCTCCCTTCTTCATTATTACTTAACTGTTAATAAGCATACCATTAGATACTCATACAGTTTTATTTTATAAATTATTTACTATTAATAAGCAAAATAATTATTCAAATTCATTCTAATAACTGGTATAAATTCCCTTATAAATCTTTCTCATTTCTTTTCAATATTTTATCAATCTTTAGAAACAATTGCAATGTTTCCCTCTCTTCTTTATTATTGCATTAATTATAAATACACATACCATTACATAACAATACGGTTTTATCTCACAGATTTACTTATTTCATTTCTAACTCATCACAGTATTCTACTGTCACAACACTATCTTTTGTATCTTTGCAGAATCCTCATTTTTAACTAAATTTAACCATTGTCTCTGTGTTTTCTAGCTGAGCAAATACCTTTAATCCTAATACATTTCTCCTTTTTCTTTATTTTCTGTTTTTATTTCTCATAAATTCTTTCCCTTTCTATCTTTCTCCCCTTTTTCTCATCCCCTTTTTATATCCTTCTCTCTCTAATTTTCCCTTCTGTAGTTTTCTTTTCTGCTTCTCCTTGCTCTTATACTTCTTTTTCAGACTATTTTTCTTTTTGGCTGTTCCCTTTGATCTTAAACTTTTAACTCCTTTCCCCCTTTTCCCCCTTATTACCACACTTTGCATTATTTGATCATTGAAAATGGCTTCTTCTTTGTCCCGCCCTTCTTCTTCCTCTTGAAGCTTTTCCTTTTGCTTTTCATAGTTCAGGATCTCCGTTTCAAAAAATTCAACTACAAAGCCAAAGGATCTTCCTCCCCTTTCTGCATCTTCTTTCTGTTTTTTAAGACTCATCTTCAATTCCTCCAGGAGTGATGGCATTTTAAACACTTGTGAACAACCACCCAATTGACTTTAACTAAAAACAGAAAAAGAAAGAATGCCAAAACTTTTTTTTAAATCACCAAATGATCCCAGACTGTTCCTGTTCTGTACCTTCATTTGCATTCTTGAAACCCCGCGTTTTGATTGGTCAAAGCGCAGGGTGATCTGATTGGTTTAGCGAGCCACGCTGATTGGCCCGCTGAGAATCTCCCGCGAATGGCGGATACGAATCGCAGGAGATTCAAAGCGGTGCCATTGGGCGTGGCCGCCGTGGCTTGAGAATAAAAAGCCGCAAGTTTTCCCTTGGAGCCAGATCAGTTCCAGGGGCTTAATAAAGAGCTGAAACCACAGTCACTGCCTCCTGGTCTCCTTGCCGAACGGACACGACAGTTCCTTCTTATTTCTTTCCTTTCCTTTTCCTTTCCGTGGGTTGCTGTATCTTTTAATAAGATTTCAGTTACAATGTATCCTCGGGAGTCTTTTCAAAGTTTCACTGTTAATCCTCTTTATTTTTCCAGGTGGCACTCTGTGGGAATAAACTTTGACTTCAGTATTGGGTAATGATTAGTCTAAGACCTTATACATACATGCCTGCCTAAGGGTCACTGAGATAAGCAAGGAAATTAAAAACAAACACCAGAAACAATTAAGCAGCTCAGACAATTGTAAATAGTTTTGTGTGCTATATCTAATTATTGTAATCCACAATGTGAATGCTTACTATGTATGAATTTCTCAATAAAAGGGGGCATTAGAATTTACTCTAGACTCCCATCCCGAGTACACCAGCCTCTGTGTCTCATTCTTTCCATGGGAGACCACCACAAGTGGTGACCCCGACGTGATCCACTGCAGGTGGTACGTGTCCGGACCTCCGTGTTTCCTCGCCTGGAATAGGTAAAGTACGTACTTAACTATTGCTGGACAATAGGATTATTCAGGGAACATGGGGGGAAAACTCTCTCAGCCACAGGAACAGCATGTTGGTGAGCTGCTGAAGTTAGTCAGGACAAACTTCTTTATCTTTAAACCCTCCGGGGGGGAGCAAATAGTTCTTTCAAAAGATAATGTGAGAGAGCTGCTGCAAGAGATCTGGCGGCAATGTCCCTGGTATCCAGAGAAAGGCTCTTTAAAGTTAGACACATGGAGGAGAATTGGAACTATCCTTCATGAAGAGCCACGGGCAACAGCTGAAATTTTTATATTTTGGAAGATTGTTATGACTGCTTTAGAGACCCAGCAACAACCTCTTTTAAAAACTTTAGTAGAACCTCTTCCTTATAAAGGAATTGTATTGCACCCGCCTTCTCCAAAACTGGAGTGTGCTTTATCATTTCCAACGCCTACTCCAGTGGATGATAAAATCTAATCAAAAATGGGAAAAGTTCAAGCCATGATGCATCAGGCTTTCAATGAGGGGAAATTAGAGTCTGATGAGATTACCCAGATGAATTTGTTTCCAGTCAATAGGCAAGTGGATGCTCAAGGCAATCTGCAGACTGAATGGGTTCCGATTCCTTTAGCAGTTCTTAGGGAAATTAAAAAAGCAGTAAAAGATTATGGTATTCAAAGTCCTTTTACAAAGGGGCTTCTGACAAGTTTGGCTACCTCATGCATGATTCCTATTGACTGGAAAGATTTAATGAGAATGATATTGAGCTCTACTCAGTATGTGGTCTTTGACTCAGAATACCAAAGGGAGGCTGTCACTAGAGGAAGGAATTCGGGGGGGCTGTATACACCAGACCAAATCTATGGGGCAGGCTTGTTTGAATCCACTGCAGATCAAGCTGCTAATTTGCCTGATCACGTATTTCCAGTGGTTATGGCAGCTGTCCTTGGGGCGTTGTCCCGCATTCAGGATGTGGGAACCCCAGCACGGTCTTTTTCTCAAATTAAGCAAACAGCATCTGAGTCTTATAATGATTTTGTGGAAAGGCTACAATTGGCTATTACCAGACAAATCTCTAATGAGGAAGCTGCAAAAGAACTTTTGCTGAAATTGGCAGTTGAAAATACAAACACTGACTGCAAGCGTATCTTGCAGCCCTTGGTGGCTAGAGGTGAGGTTACTCTGGCTGATCTGTTAAAGTGCAGTGGTGGGTTCTCAGGCTTACAACATAGAGACTTTGGCTATGGCATTGCAAAAAGGGATGAAACCTAAAGGAAATTGTTTTAATTGTGGAAAGCCTGGCCATTTTAAAGCCCAGTGCCATGCCCCGGGGGGGGGGTGGAATGGCATTTAACAAAAACAAAATTAAGGACATCCGTCCAAAATCAGTCTGTCCAAAATGCAAAAAAGGGTTTCATTGGGCAAACCAATGTCGCTCTAATCAGAACCAAAATCCGGGAAACTAAATTTGGGGTGTGCAGCTAGCCCCGCTCCCAAGGCTGTCACAAAAGCATTGCCTGCAATTACTGGGAGTGCAGGTTTGGGTTTAAAAATGTTGAACTCAATTAATGTGACCTTTCCTAATCAAGTGTATATTGAGGACACTCATTTGCATGGGCCACTGCCAGAAAAAACAGTGGGATTAGTACTTCCCATGTTTTCTGCATCAGAAAAAGGTTTTTTTTTTGTTATTCCAGGAGTTATTGATCAAGATTATAAAGGGGTTATTAAGATACAATTGTACACTGATACTCTTACATCATTAATGGCCGGTGACTCTATTGCCCAGTTATTATTGCTTCCATACATCCCTTTAAATCCTTTAATTGGGATCCCACGAACTGGTGGTTTTGGGTCCACTGAAATGGCCAGTTCTCCAGTTGCTGCAGAATTGCTAGCGCTGACAAAAAATTTGACCACAGATCAACCAAAAATGACAATTGAAATTCAAGAAAAATCATTTTCTGGCCTTATAGATTCCGGAGCAGATGTCTCTGTGATACGCCAAAAGGAATGGCCAAATAAATGGGTGCTTGAAGACTCTCTGGCTGTTCGTGGAGTGGGTGGTATGCAGTTTGCAAGAAGTAGTGTACATTGGTTGAAGGCATTGCATAGAGAAACTGGTGAGACTGCAAGGATTCAACCTCTTGTGTTGCCCCTACATATAAACTTGTGGGGTAGAGATTTGCTAGCTGTCACAATTTCGCACAAAAATTGTTATTGGATAATGGAAAAATTACAATTGTTAACCTCTCAGCCAGTCTAGATTGACAAATGGCCACTTCCAAAAGAAAAGCTTACAGCTTTACATCAATTGGTAGCTGAGCAGCTACAATTAGGACACATTGAGCCTACTTCTAGTCCATATAACACTCTGGTATTTTTTATTAAAAAGAAAAATGGAAAATGGAGATTTTTGCCTGATCTGAGAACCATTAACTCCATCCTTCAACCAATGGGAGCGTTACAATGTGGTTTGCCTAACCCTAACCTGATCCCATGTAATTGGGATCTAGTTGTAGTAGATTTATGGGATTGCTTCTTTTCTATCCCTTTGCATGCAGATGACAAGAAATTATTTGCCTTTACTGTACCTGAGTTGAATAACAATGCACCTACCTTTCGTTACCAATGGAAGGTTTTGCCACAGGGAATGCTAAACAGTCCAACGATGTGCCAGTCATATGTTCGAATGGGTCTGGCTCCATTCAGAACCTCTCATCCTGGGTGGAAGGTTTACCACTACATGGATGATATTTTAATTACAGCTCCCGGCCCACCGGGAACAGTTAAGGCAGTGTTACCTTGCCTTAAAGAGGTATTATTACAATTTGGACTTCATATTGCCCCAGAAAAAATTCAAAGTCAAACGCCATATGCCTACTTAGAGCATAAGGTCCTTGCAACCTATGCTCATCTGGTCATTCCGGAAATCAAAATTGAGGAAAAGATTTCTCTAGTAAAATTACAACAAATACTAGAAACTGGGTTAGACCCTACCTGGGGTCCCTTGTTCTTGGCCCTTGTTCTTGGCCCTAAAGGGCTCTGCGAGACCGGATTCTGCTATAACCTTATCAGCAGAACAAAGGAAGGTACTGACACATGTTAATGCGTCTTTAATGCAGAGTTGGGTTGATCGATGCATTCCTGACACTCTGTTTGCTTTGGCAATTTTACAAACTCCAGCCTTGCCTACTGCAGCTTTATTTCAATTACATGAAGCTCAGGTTTATATCATTGAATGGTTGCATTTGCAGAATAATCCCAGAAAAACAGTTTCTACTATGGCTATGCTTTATAGTGAGTTAATCATCAAAGGCCGAAATCGCAGTATGCATTTATATGGCATAGATCTAGTTCAGTTATTTTTACCTATCTCCCTCACTCTGTGGGAAACTTGGTATAGTCAATCCATTGAATTGCAAATTGCTCTTGAAAATTGGCCAGGGAAGATTTCTTGCCACACCCCCAGTGACCCTCGTTTCCAGTTACTTCGAAACATATCTGTAAATTTTAATTCAGTTATTGCTAAGCAGCCAGTTGGGGGAGTGACTGTTTATGCGGACGGTGGTAAGACCTACGGCGCTTGTGCATGGAGACAGGAAGAGGTATGGAAAACAAAAATTACCCCTCCTCAGCAATCAGCCCAAAGGGCTGAATTAGCTGCTGCTATTTTGGCCTTACAGGAATTTGCACAAGAACCACTAAATCTTATTGTGGACTCTCTTTATGTTTATCAATTGATACTTAACATTGAATTTACTTATCTTTCTTCATCTGTTGATGCTAATCTTATGAGTTTGTTTCTAGCTCTGCAAAACTGTCTTCATTCTCGCACACATTCTCTACATATCGCACACATTCGCAGCCACCAGCCACTTCCCGGGGAGCTGCAGGAAGGGAATGACGTGGCTGACGCAGCAGCCTCGGCCATGTCCTGTCTCTCGCTTTCTCCTGTTACTCCATGGGACTCACATAGCTATTTTCATCAAAATGCCAAAGCTCTTTGTAAACAATTTGGTCTCACTGCTGCAGAAGCTGCAGCTATTATTCAACAATGTCCTAGTTGCAGTGTTCAATCCACTGCTCTTCCTCAAGGAGTAAATCAAGCAGAGGGACATCTGCTTGTCAACTATGGCAGATGGATGTCGCACAACACCCTCCCTTCAAACCATGGCACCATCTGCATGTCACCATTGATACCTATTCAGGATTTATTATGGCAACACCTTAATGAGGAGAGGCTACAAAACATGTAGTCAACCATTGCCTCCGTATCTTCACACATGTGGGGCCACCAATGGAGATCAAAACCGATAATGGCCCTGCTTACATTAGCACCGCCTTTGCGGAATTTTGTCATCAATGGTCAATTATACATAAATTTGGCATTCCCTACAATTCCACTGGTCAGGCCATTGTGGAACAAGATCATCAGACGCTAAAACAAGCACTCCTTCACACAAAAACAAAAATGGGGGAAGTGGATGGATATGGCTTGCCTTACATACAAAACATTCTTAATATTACCTTATACACTTTAAATTTTTTAAACATGACAGGATCTCCCGCTGCTACGGCAGCCAGTAGGCATTTTGCTTTCTCCCCTTCTGCAGGTATGCCAAGACCGAAAGTTCGGTATAAGAGACTACCAGATCCAGCGAGGAAAGGACCTGTCCCTCTGATAACTTGGGGCCGAGGATACGCTGCTGTTGAAGATGAGGGGACAGTTGTTTGGGTTCCTGCTCGCTGTGTGCATCCTTATCATCAACCAAAGGGGCAAGGGGGTGGATTTGGGGGAGTGGAAAAGAAACATGTTGATCCAGGACATGGGAAGCTAGCAAACCTTCATAATAAAACTGATTGTTGGGTATGTATGCACATGCCAACTCACAAAACATCAGGGCTTCCAGTGGTTGCAGTACCTTTGGCTGAAGGTGACTGGTATAAGGGACAATACTATGGTTGTTCAGGGATGTAGTCTAACAGTTGGACTAAAATAACATAAATACATTGCATCTTGGAAGCCGAATCCAAGAGGTGGCGGGAATCTGCTGGACTCACAATGAGACAGTAGAGAATATGACTTACTTGGGAACATATCCATTTTGCAACAAAACAATTGTTATTGGCAATGGAAGTCGGGTTTATCCGGATGACATGAAAACTAAAAATCTCACTTACTTTGTACATAATATTTCTAAATTTGATATCATATCTTTGATCAATGAAAATGGGTGTCCAATTATCCCTGCCACATGTTGTCCCATCATGATAGAAAACCAGCTGCCTAAATGTGCAAATGGGAAATACGCACCACCGCCCACTTATTTGGCTATGTTAATGGGATCTTTTTTACGATTAATCTATGCTGAACCAAATACGGTTGGCCATCTCCTGGGAGCAAATCTATGGTTGCTGTGTGGACGGATGGCCTATGATTGCATGCCAGCACGATGGAAAGGAGTCTGCACCTTGGGAAAGTAATCCCATCTCATTTCATTTTAAAATCTTTGGGGACTGCTCATATCCACAATGCACGTTCCACAACAGAAGTAAACTCTGTTTTGAATCATGACTACTGGACACAGATATCAAGGGGAGTTATTCCTCCTTTAGGAGTCATGATGAACTATAGAGATTTGCATTGTTTAAACAATTGGACAGTTACTATGTTTAAAGACACCATTAAAACGCTAAAGCTGCTTGAAGAAGAGCAAGGAAAAATCCTTGACTTTGTCCTGCAAACCAGATATGCGGTGGACACTATTTTGGCAGCGCAAGGGGGAGTTTGCGCTGTGATTCATACACATTGTTGCATGTATATCTCTGATTATTCTCCAAACATTACAGCTACTATACAGCATATGGAACAAACCCTGAGTGAGAATCCATTACAATCGGAGGATGAGGGACTGTGGTCTGCAATCGGAAGTGTGTTCTGCACTTTGGTCCTGGTTGCCGGATGATTCATGGATTCGTCACCTAATTGTTGGAGTAATATTGCTTTTTATACTTTCTCTTTGTGTATGCTGTTGTATCCAATGTCTCCCTGGACTTTTAAGAATGTGTTGGGTGAAGCCTACGGAAGGAGAACTGTTGTTGCAGATGGCGAAAAGCTACCGAGGCATCCGCGATCATCAAAAAACTAAAACAGGGGAGATATGGGAATAAACTTTGACTTCAGTATTGGGTAATGATTAGTCTAAGACCTTATACATACATGTCTGCCTAAGGGTCACTGAGATAAGCAAGGAAATTAAAAACAAATACCAGAAACAATTAAGCAGCTCAGACAATTGTAAACAGTTTTGTGTGCTATATCTAATTATTGTAATCCACAATGTGAATGCTAACTATGTACGAATTTCTCAATAAAAGGGGACACTAGAATTTGCTCTAGACTCCCATCCCGAGTACACCAGCCTCTGTGTCTCATTTTTTCCATGGGAGACCACCACAGCACTCCATTTTTCCATTGAACTGAGTTGGCAATGAGGTGCAGGCTAAGTCAGAGCCAGAACCAGAACCAGTACAATTCTTCTGCTTCTTGCTTCCCCTCAATGCAAGGAAGTCTCACTGACCAACTCTTGTAAAGAGTCTTCAACATACAACTCTAATGGAGTCTGGCCCTTTTTAATGATTTTTTTGTGGCAGTCATTCAATGAATCAGCACAGTCATTAAGTGAATCCATGATCTTTAAGCAAACCAATACTTCACAATTGCATGGTTTTGCCTGAAAACTGGAAATGCCAGTTTTTGGCACAATTGTTATAACATGTGATCACATGATAGTGTGATAATGGAAATGGCTGTAAATGCAACTGCATTGTGAAGGGCTCGAAATTTGGTCATATGACTACAGAGGGGGCCTAACCATCAAATCTGGGTCATAAGCCCCCTTTTGGGGGTGGTCAGTTGTAACTTAAAATAGTCACTAAGTGACCAGTAATGAAGTTGGTCATAAGTCAAGGAGTACCTTCATTACTGGTCTTTTCCTTTTTAGCAATTGTTCTGTTCTCACCAGTCCCCAAGTCTTTCTTTTGCTTTCCAGATATTTGCACACAATGATTTCTTTATCGCTCTTCTATAGGGGTATAGATCTTCTCTGACACTAAGGCAGACCCTTTCCCCACTTAGGTGTCATTGTTGGTTCTGATGCTACCATAAAGAATTAGGGAATGACCCTAACTCCAGCCTTACATTTGTCTATAAGGCCAAGGAAACCTGGAAGCAATAAAGACCTGACCATTGAATTTTATAGAAACAAAGTAGCAATGCTCCTAAAAGGTAAGAAGAAGGGACCCTTTGCAGGGCTGTGGGCAGGGGTGAGAAAGCAAGGGAAGCATGCATGACCCAACTTGGATAGAAACCGCAAGCACCCAATGGAAATGAAAGGCTTCACTGGAACATGATTTTTTGGGATTGAGGAGGGTTCAGTGTCTTCCAGTTTGGGATTGACCATAGGAGATCCACCATCAAAACATCAGAGCAGATTGGCAGACAATAGTTAGAAGTCAAGGGCAGAGAATATGGGCACAGGGACCATTGGAAGTGGTCCAGGAGTAGCAAGAGGGCAACTTCCTCCAATCCTTTTCTCAAGAAGTACTGAGTGGCCCTATTGGCAATGATCCAAGCAGAAAGTGTGCTAAATTCAGGAGGTATCATACAACCAATCATTGGCCTGATCATAAATCAACTGGGAATAGGTCCAATCATGTGTAATTTTCTAGATAAGTGTCTTCTTCCTGCTGAATTGGAAATTACCATTCAATGCATAGCATCAGGAGATTGATGGAATTTAATCAATACCATTGCCCCAGAACAGCATTGACTGGATAAATGTCCTTTGAATATTCCTCATATTGTTTCTGGAGAATAAAATTAAAACAAGAGGAGGGGAAAAAATTAAAAACTTTAAAGAAGTTGGGGGGGGGCATCCCAGATGGAGTCATATTTAGACCAGGAATTAATTGTTGCTATCCAAACATTGGTTTCTAGACTGGCCCTATTGTCTAAGCCTAGGCCCCTGTTTTACAGCAGGCCCACCAATTCCAAAGCAATTGTTATCATTCCTAGAGATAATACTTTTGAGTGCAGATTCCATAATATATTGCATATCGCTATTTGGATGTGCTATGTAATAATTCACTGTTTCTATTTTTGCATAATGGGTGCTTGACCAAAGGCCATTTTTATAGGATAAAATAGTAGCCAAACTACAGGACTTTCCTGTTCCTGATTTCAGCGAAAGGAAGAGGTAAGAAGCCTACAGATGTCTTTCCTTTCCTAGATATTATGAAGACCTTGCTTCTGGTATCTGAATTTCTCCAGTCCCAGAGCATTTCCTATTAGTAACTGATCAAATAGGAATGACAGTGACAAGGAATATCTGAAGAATATATGCAGCAAATTAATTCCAATTGTTGTAAGTCAAAAGGAAAAACCAAAAAGGGGAGAGAAAAAAAAGGAAAGTTGCCTTCGGAAGAATACTGTACATGTAGCTATTTATTGCCTTCAAGTCAGAGGTGGGTATTCAACAGGTTCTGACCAATTCTGGAGAACTGACAGCAGAAATTTTGAGCAGTTCGGAGATCCGGCAAATACCACCTCTGACTGGCCTCACCCTATCTATTCTCTGCCTCCTGAGTCCCAGCTGATCATTTGGGTTTTCTTTGGTTGCCCTGCACAGGAGAACGGAGCTGGGAAGCAGGTTAGTGGGGTGGGGAAGGAATGGGATTTTGCAATAACTTTCCCCCAGGAGTGGGGTGGGAATGGAGATTTTACAGAATCCTTCCCCTGCCACACCCACAAAGCCATGCCCACAAAGCCAAGCCATACCCACCAAGCCATGCCCACAGAACCAGTAGTAAAAAAAAATTGAATCCCACCACTGGTCCAAGTTTATTTTATTCTACATTATATGCTAGGAAGTTTGAAAAGAATTTAAAATATCACTGAGATCTTTTCTTTCATCTATAAAAGCGTGTTGCAATCTTTTTCATTACTTGATTTTATTCACAGTAGAAAGAAAGGTAATCATTGAGGCTATGCCAAAGCTCCCAAAGGCTGAATAGATAATGCAAATGAGTATTATTAGTGGATTTTCCAGTGGCTGGAGCAAGTGATCTTCTCAAATCTGCGATTCCACACTTGAATGAGGAGACACAATAAAAGACCATTGAGATAGTTTCTCCTGAGTGCTGTTCCAAGCCTGTGGTTCACGGACTTCTCTCTCAACATCCAGATTGCTTCAAGCAAGGGAGCAGATCAGATGATAGTTATAGTGAAGGTGACAGGCAAGATCTTCTTGTCTCCTCAGATGAGGTAATTGAGATGTTATCTGCAACCCCACTGCATGCGTTCTTGGAGGATACTTGGTCAATTCTAGTTTATGTTTGGAATGGAAATGGCCTTGGTGATTTTGACAAAGAAGCTGACAGAGGAAGGCCATATATATAACACTTACTCAATGTCTCAGTGTATCTTTAGATCAGAGTATACTCCAAGAATAGGTCGGTGGCTTGAAGTTTTAAGGGAAAAGGCATGCAGGGGTTCCATTTCTAAGTTAGACAGATGGGAAATTGGAGGTTGGGTGCTCTACTGCTGCTACACAGGTGCCTTAAGGCACAATTGTGACTCCCAAGCTATATAATGTATATATGAGGCCATTGAATGTGGTCATTTGCCATCAGGTGTGAGTGGCACATTGATAACAGCCGGTTGTATTTCTCTGTGATATCAGACTCTGAAGAAGCTGTGCACAATTTAACTTTGTGTTGGCACATACTTAATCAGAGCCTCTAAACTGATACCAAATCTTGGTCAGATAAGGGCAGATAGGAAGGATACTGTTCTGTACGGTCATTTACATTCTTGTAGACACCGCGCTGTGATTGGTCAAAGGGCGCAGGGATCCGATTGGTCGAGCGAGCCGCTCTGATTGGCCCGCTGCAGATCTCCCGCGATTGGTGGAAACTAATCGAGGGAGATTCAAAGCGGTGTCATTGGCTGCGGCCACCGCGGCTTGGGAATAAAAAGCCGCAGTTTTCCCTCAGAACCCGAGCCATTCTCGGGACCAATAAATGAGCTGAACCAAGTCACTGAGTCCTGGTCTCCTTGCCGCGCCAGACATAACACTGGCGACGAGGATGGGATACCAAGGCTAATTCCCCACCAACACATGTCTGGAGGAAGCGAGACCGAAGAGATGGCCAGCATTGTACCACCTGTGTCCTTCAATCTCGCTACCGAGGACTGGGAATCATACACAGACAGATTCCTCATGTTCCTCGAATGTAGTAACATGAAGGACGCCACCGGGCCAAAGAAAAGAGCTGTCTTCCTGACACACTGCGGGCCTGCAGTGTTCAAGATGGCAAAAGCTCTAGCAAAACCCATGGACGTCAAGGAGATGGACTGGGCCGACCTCGAACCATTGCTCCAGAACCACTATGCCCCCGCCGTGCCCACCCTCATCAGGCGTACCGATTTCTACCGGCGGGACCAGAGAGCGGGCGAGAGCATCAGCAATTTTGTGGCTGAACTGCGAAGCCTAGGGGACATGTGCAGATTCTCGGACATGGATGAGGCCTTACGGGACCGCGTCGTACTTGGACTCCAAGACCCAGTCCTACAGAGCCGACTGATGGCCAAAGGAGACATCGCCCTCGCCGATGCCATCGCTGAAGCCACCGCAGCCGAGGCAACTTGGAAATCGGTGAACTGCATGCAGAGACCAGACACCGGAGACCGCACCATTACTGCCAACCCAGGACGGGTGACCGAGGCCCACCCGGAAGCAAGTCATCACAAGACCACCACCCATCATGGCGAATTCCACTCCGCCTCTGACACCACGGACGAGGAGGAGGAGATCCACCGGCTCCAGGTGGGACGTGACCAGCGAAATCGGCGGGGTTGTAAGTCGGGGACCGCATGTGCCGGGTGCGGAGGTGACCACCCTCAAGCAGAGTGCCGTTTCTTTGATGCAGTCTGCTGGCACTGCGACAAAAAAGGGTCACATCACCCGAGTCTGCTGATTGAGGAAGGCCTACAGCCCCAGACGGTGGGACCACAGCGAGCAGAGACGGGACAGCACACCCCCCAGAGCCAGAGATCGCCAAGCTGACAGCCAATGGGACCAGAGCGGATGGAACCGATGAGGTGGCAAAACCTGGTGGAAGGAGGAAACCCACCAGACGGTCAACATCGGCCACGCATCAACCACCGACGCCCGAAAAGTCTACGTGGAGGAAGGCATCGAAGGTGAGCCATGCAAAATGGAGGTAGACTCCGGGTCCTACCTCTCCATGGTCGCCTGGCAAGAAATCAAATGCTTGGTGCCTACCATCCACAAGAAAGGACTGGAGAACCAGAGACTAATAATCAAGGACTACCAGGGAAACCGCATCCCGGTAGTCGGAACCGGACAATTCAAGGTAATATTCAAGGGCCGCACTGCAAAGCTTCCCCTGACGATCGTGGACTGAGACCGAACCAGCCTTTTGGGACTGCAATGGTTTGCACCGCTCAGCATTGAAGTTACAGGCATCAACCACATCGCCGAGACCGATTGGGAACAGCAACAGGCACGGGACTTCCAGGAAGTGTTCGACGGCACCCTAGGCAAGTACCGAGGGTCCCCCATCTCCTTCAGCCTAGACCCCAACATTCCCCCAATATGCCTAAAACCAAGGCGGGTACCCTTTGCACTCAGGCCAAAAATAGACGAGCAAATTGACAAGCTCGTCAAGCAAGAGGTCCTACAACCAATAGACCATGCCCAGTGGGAGACCCCAATAGTCACCCCAGTCAAGCCCGATGGGTCGGTAAGAATCTGCGGGGACTATAAGGCCACCCTAAATTGCGCCTTACAATAAAGCGTCTACCCCGCCCCAGTAGTGCAGCACCTTCTACACTCACTGGGGGGAGGCAAGGTTTTTGCGAAGCTCGACCTGGCACAAGCATACCAACAGCTGCCGGTCGAGGCAGAAACCGCAGAGGCGCAAACCATTGTCACCCACCGGGGAGCGTTTCGCTGTAACTGACTCCAGTTCGGAGTCAGCGTGGCACCTGGAATTTTCCAGAGCCTCATGGAGAGGCTTTTGCAAGGAATTAAGGGGGTGGTGCCCTACTTCGACGATGTGCTGGTGTCGGCAACCAACCAGCCAGAACTAGAGGGTCGTCTAAGGGAGGTGCTAATGAAATTCAAGGAAACCGGGCTAAAAGTGAAGATAGAAAAATGCCAGCTTTACACAGAGCGGGTCGAGTTCCTGGGGTACCTCCTAGACCAGCACGGCATCCATCCAACTGCAAACAAAATCAGAGCCATTAAGGAGGCCCCACACCCAGGAATAAAACGGAACTGCAGGCATTTCTGGAGCTGCTTAATTTTTACAATGTTTTCCTGCCCCAAAAGGTGACTGCGATGGAGCCCTTGCATAGGCTTTTGGACAAGGCGGCCACCTGGACTTGGGGAAAATGCGAGGAAGCTGCCTTCAGGAAAACCAAGGACCTGCTCACCTCGGATGCCGTCCTCATCCAATAAATGAGACCCTACCACTTGCCGTCACATACGACGCCTCACCATTCGGCGTCGGCGCCATCCTCAGCCACACACTCCCAGATGGAAGAGAAGCACCCATTGCTTTCTTCTCGAGGACACTCACCAAAACAGAGAGGAACTATAGCCAGCTGGACAAGGAGGCCCTAGCCATGGTCGCAGCAGTGAAGTACCTCTACGGCCGCACGTTCACCATTATCACTGACCACAAGCCGCTGCTGGGCATCCTGGCAGGGAACTGGGCCACCCCGAACATCCTATCTCCCAGAATGACAAGGTGGTCCAAATTCCTTGCCGCCTACAGCTACCGGCTCACACACCGACCCGGTAAGACTATCACCCACGCAGATGCCTTGAGCCGCTCGCCGTTACCCGACCTAGACACCGACCCAGCACCCACGACGAGCACCCTCAGCATGGAGACTCTGCCCGATCTACCCATAACCGCATCAGACATTGCCCGAGAAACTAATAAAGACAAACGTCTGGCGTGGGTGTTACACTGGGTAGAAAAAGGGTGGCAGGTAAAAGATGACAACGAAGCATTCAAGACATTCTGGAACTGGCAAATAGAATTCTCGCTACAAAAAGGGTGTGTACTGTGGGGGGATAGGGTTGTTATTCTGGAAAAACTACAAGGGAAGGTATTGGGGTTGTTACACGAGGGGCACCCTGGCATAGTTAGAATGAAAGCCCTGGCCAGAAATTACTCTTGGTGGCCAGGGATGGACAAGCAAATCGAGGCCTGGTTGGCAAGATGTGAACACTGCCAAGAAACCAGACCGAGCCCTCCGCGGCACTGATCCTGGAATGGGAAACCCCCAGGGGACCATGGTCCAGGATCCACATAGATTTTGCCAGGCCCACTAAGGGACATACATTCCTTGTAACGGTAGATGCTTATTCCAACTGGTTGGAGGTAAGCAACATGAAAACCACCACCACGGAGACTTCCGGTTTGCAAGCTTTCGGTGGCGGCAGGGATTCGCGACTGCGTGATCCCTGCTGCATTCACCGCCAAGGTTCCCCCGATCCATTTGGATCTGGGGGATATAGTTGTCCTGTAGAAGCAGCTGAAGACAGGGGGGATCCGGCAAGAGGTTTGGGGGTGCCGCAAACCCCCTCCCCAGCCGGCTAAACCCTCTTTTCCCGAGGTGGAGGAAGGGCGGTCAGCAATGGCCGCCACGAAGAAAGCTGCAGCCAGGTAAGCAGGTGCAGGAGGGAGAAAGCCAGAAGAAAAGTGAAAGTTGCTTCTATCGGGACAAGACGGGAGAAAGTGACCTGGAACCTGGAAGGCTGCTAAGTATATATTGTTCCTGTGAGAGTTAAGTATATATTGTTCCTGTGAATACTCTGAAAGTATCCTTCCTAAAGTGACAGTGGAAAGAAAAAAAGAAAGAAAGAAAAAACCTTCTGGCTGTGAGTGGGAAGGGAGAGTGGAAAAAATAAGAGCAAAATTTGAAAATAAGGAGAAGATTGCCTAGAATTGCAAAGAGTTTAAAAACTTCCAAAAAATATATTTGAAAAGGATTTGTGACTACTTTAACCCTAGAAAGAGAAAGTGAAGAAGAAGGTATCAAAAAAAAAAAAAAAACCAGTCTGTTTGGATTGTTTTGGTGATTTTGGAATCTTTGGAAATTACTTCTGATTAAATCATCTGGGTGGTTGTTTGGGGAAACTTTTTCTCTACACAATGGCATCATCTATGGATGAATTGAAACATATATATCAAAAATATGAAAGAGAAAAACAAGGAGGGGAAGATGGTCTTGGCACTATTTTTCAATACTTAGAAATGGTGGTTTATATTTATGTGAAGCAGAATGAGGATGATGGGGACGAAGAAGAAGAAGAAGCCATCTTTGATGAACAAATGATTTTGACTGGAGAAGGGAAAAAGCAAGAGAAAAAGGAAAAAAGGTCTTTGAGATCTGGAAAAACAGCCCAAAAAGAGAAGAATAAGGTGAAAAGGGGACATTGTGTTACGAAATAATAGAAAGGGGGAAAGCAGAATAAAAAGGAGGTGGAGAGACAAGGGTTAAAGAGGACAAGGAGAAGAAGAAGCAAGAGATAAAGGAAGGGATGAGAAGTCCTAATGGTGGGGAGCAAGTTGTTAAGAAGCAAAAGTTTTTAGAGATAATGGATAAATTTTATTGTTAAAGGGATTCTAGAAAGGTACATAAGACTGTATCTTTATACTTGTATTTAGAAGTAATCATAGAAAATTAGAAATAATATGTAACTTAAAATGTGATAAAATATTTAACATAAATTAGTGAAATTTTTGGTTAAGAAAAGGGAGTACTGTAATGAAACATGATTTAAGATTGTGATGTTGGGGGGGGGTGTAATAATTTTTGGAAAGCATAAGTGTTCCCACAAAGGCATAATATTTAATTGAAATGGATAAAATGTTCAAGATATAAATGATTGTTAATATTAATGACTAGAATATGGTATACTCGCAAAATCTTTGTGAAATGAGATTTGAAGTAGAAGAAGGAGGAACATTTTAATGAAATATTGAGCTATAATATGTGATTTCGGGTTTCGGGGGGGGGGAATAATTATGGAAAATGGGGCTCCCATAAGAGTATGTGATTTAATTGAAAAGCAATGAGTTAAATTTTTAAGATATGAATGAATATTAATATTAATGAATAGATTTGTATTTTTTTTGATAATATAGTATAATTTTAAAATGTACCAGACAGAATCCCAATGTATGTTATGTGTTTTATATTAAATATTATAAATATAGGGGAAAGAGATAAAGGCATCATACTCCATATAGTGTACAGGAGAAGTATTTCTTCTTTTTTTAAAGAAGAAAAATAAATGGTTGGCTGGAATAGAACAGACAAAGAATAATAAATATTATGATATGAATTGAGAGGAGATAAATAAAATAAAATAAAATTGAGAAAATTTAAAGGAGAGAAGAAGTTATATAGAAAATTGAAAATGTTGATAAGATATGAAATGGTATGTAAAATGAATATGAATTTGAATTTGTGTCTGTACCAAGACTTTTAACCCGGGACTAAGCAACTTTCAGAAAAGATATTTTTTATGCTTTTATGTTTTGTGTTTATGTGTATTTATGTATTGTGTGTTTTGAAAATAAAACTTGCTTAAAAAAAAAAAAAGAAAGAAAACCACCACCACGGAGGCCGTGACCAAGGAACTTAGCAAGCTATTTGCAACCCACGGCCTCCCAGACGTCATCATGTCGGACAACGGGCCCCAATTCACCTCGCTAGAATTTGAAAAATTCCTAGCAGAACGGGGCATACAACACGCATTGACAGCTCCGGCACATCCGGCGGCAAACGGAAGGGTGGAACGGATGGTTCAATTTACGAAAAAAACCATCCAAAAAGTCGAACACGGGGAAATCCAAGAAAAAATAAATAAAATGCTCTTCATACAACATATAACCCCGAACACAACAACGAACAAAAGCCCGGCAGAGCTACTAATGGAGAGGAAAATAAGGTCCCCACTAAACAGGCTGCACCCCACATACAACCCGGAGAAACCCCCCAACTCCTCTAGCAAGCACTGGTCCTTTGCACCAGGTGATGCCGTCTATGCAAAGAACCTAACCGGAGACCCACTGTGGGTACCAGCAACCATAACCCAACTGACAGGCCCCCGCTCGTACCGGCTGCAAACAACCGACGGACGAGCCTGGAAACGCTACATTGATCAACTAAAATTGAGAACAATCACAGGAAATACAACCGACATGCAACCAAACACAGACAATGCCCCTAATACAAGCCAAGAGGGGAGGGAATACCCCAGGAACCAGAACCCAATAGAAAGAAACCAGCAACACTTACCGACGGACAGCCAGCTCGAAGCCTCACCAGGAAGAAGCAGCCAGGCCAGCTCAACCAGCCCAGAAAGACTAGGCGGGAGCGGCGGAAACCGCAGCTCAACCAGCCCAGGTAGACCGGGAGGGAGCTGCGACAAGAGGCCTGGCGAGACCTTCCAGGCGGTTCCATCGATGAGGCCGAGAGCAACAGAGAACCTGACCGAACCGGCCGGGAGCCAAGCAACAACTAACCTGCGCAGGTCCAGTAGCCAAGTACGGAGCCGCGCCTACTTACGGGACTACGTCATGTAGGACTGAACCAAGAGGGAAGCGGTGTTCTGTACGGTCATTTACATTCTTTTTTTTTTTTTGAAAAAAGTTTTTATTAATTTTCTACAAACAAACAAGACAAACAAAACATAAAAACATCAACTCTTATATGTACATCCAGTGTGTCAGTTGGTTCATCATTTTTGTGCATTCATTCTGTAGTCTCAAATTACAATTACATTACATAACAACTCATATTGTCAATCCAAATTTATATATCCTAATATCACTAAAAAAAGAAGTTTTTGACTATATTTTTAATCATTCATGCTTAATGAGCTAACAATACTTTAAACCAGTTTACTCTATAACAAATCATCTAGTCATATCAAATCAATCCTAAAAAATCCTTTATAAATATAATAGCAAATAGCAAAATAATAGCAAAATAAAGAAATTCCTTACTATCTAGCATTCTAAATATTCTATTATCGTATTTTATCATCTAGCCATTTATAAAAAAGATCCCAAATTTCGTAAAATTGTTTATCCTCTTGCTCTCTAATTTCAAATGTCAATCTACTCATCTCAGCACATTCCAATATTTTCTTAATAATTTCTTCCTGTAATGGTATTTTCTCATTCTTCCAATTTTTAGCAAATACAATCCTGGCCGCTGTTAATACATTTACAATCAGGTATTTCAAATCTTTACTATATATATCAGGTAAAATTCCCAATAAGAAGATCTCTGGTTTCAAATCTATATGTTTCTTTGTCATTTTTTCCAACCACATGCGAATTATAGTCCAATATTTTCTAGCATCCTCACAAGTCCACCACATATGGTAATACGAGCCGGGTATCTGATGACATTTCCAGCATTTTTCAGATTTGTTCTTAAACATTCTTGCTATTCTTGTCGGAGGAAAATGCCACCTGTAAAACATCTTATACAAGTTTTCTTTATATGCTGTTGACATTGTCATTTTATAATTTTGAGACCACAATTTCTGCCATTTCTCTAAATCAATCCCATATCCAAAATTCTTCCCCCAAACAATCATAGTTTCTTTGACTTGTTCTTCCTCTAATTTCATTCCCAGTAAATAACCATATAGTTTTTTAATCACCTTCTCATCAGTACCCATCAAGATCTTATCTAAATCAGTCTGTTTATCATAAAATCCCTCCGTTTTAGAATCTTCATCATACCTTGAGTGTATTTGTGCATATGAAAACCAATTCATCCTTATACCTTGTTCCTCTAAGTTTTGGATCGATTTAAATTCACCCTTTTCATCCAAAAGTTCCCCATATCTGTTTGTTCCTTCTTGTAGATTATAGGATAGGAAAATGCTTCAATGGTCGATAACCAAACTGGAATTTTCAAATAACATTGTCTTTTTATCTTCTCCCAATTTAACCACAAAGACTCCCGTACATAATGTCTTCTAAAATAACCCTGTGTTTTAGTTCCCTTATACCATAAAAAAGCATGCCAACCCAACAGCAAGTCATGCCCTTCTAATGTCAACAACCTATGTTTCCTTAATGTTATCCATTCTTTGACCCACATCAAACTTGCAGCTTGATAATACAATTCCCAATTAGGCAGACCAAAACCTCCTCTAATTCTAGCATCTTGCAAAAGCTTTAGCTTTATTCTCGCTTTTTTACCTTGCCATATAAACTTCAACATAATTTTATTTAAATCTTCAAAATAGTCTTTTCCAAGCCTAATTGGTATTGTTTGAAACAAAAATAAAATTCTAGGTAAGATATTCATCTTAATTGTTGAAATTCTCCCTATTAATGACAATTGCAAGTTTTCCCACTTCTTCAAATCTGTAGTTATCTGTTGTTTAAGTTTAATATAATTATTCTCCTTTAATGTGCTACATCTTGTTGTCAAATATATCCCCAGATACTTAACCTTATTTGTAACTTGAATTTTCAAAAGATCTGCCAATTCTTCTCTCTGTCTCAATAGCATATTCTTTGTCAAAATCTTTGTTTTGTCTTTATTTATTTTCAAACCAGCCACCTCTCCATATGCCTCTATCCTTTCCAGTAACTTTGGAGCTGTTTCTAGCGGATCTTCCAAAATAAAAGCTAAGTCATCAGCAAAAGCTTGTAGCTTAAATTCTTCCTTCTTAATTTTCATTCCTTTTATGCTTTTATCATCCCTAATATTTCTATTCAACACTTCCAAGGTCAACACAAATAGCAAAGGAGATAGGGGGCATCTTTGTCTTGTGCCTTTCCTTATATTAATAAAATCTGTAAGTTCTCCCTCCATCATTACCCTTGCTGTCTGTTTATTATATATAGCTTCTATTGCTTGAATAAATTTTTTAGCGAAACCCATCTGCTCCAATAATAATAACATAAATCTCCAGTTCACGTTATCAAATGCTTTTTGAGCATCTAGGAATATCAAAGCCATTTGCTTTTCAGGATGAGCCTCATAGTATTCCAAAGTGTCCAAGATTACTCTCATATTGTCTCTAATTTGTCTCTTTGGCAGAAATCCATTTTGATCTGAGTGAATAAAATTATTTAAATATTTTTTAAGTCTTTCTGCTAAGATTGAAGCAAAGATTTTATAGTCTGCATTCAATAAAGAAATAGGTCTATAATTCTTAATTTGCAATGGGTCAGTCTCTTCCTTTGGTATAAGTGTAATATAAGCCTCTAACCATGTTTTGGGTATCATCTTTTTTAACATAACGTCATTCATAACTTCTAACAATGGGATGCTCAATAATTCTTGAAATGTTTTATAAAATTCTACTGGAAGCCCATCTGGACCCGGAGCTTTCCCATTATTTTGTCTCTTAAATGCTTCATTTAGTTCCATCATTGTTATATTGCTTTCTAGCATTTCTTCAGTCTCTTTAGGTATCTTTGGTAAATTAGCTTCCTGTAAATACTGTTTGACTTTTTCTTCATCAATATTTTCCTGTTTATATAATTGTCCATAAAAATCTCGAATAATTTCTTTTTTCTCCTTATTCCCATAACAAACTTGGCCTTGTTCATCTATTAACTTCAATATTTTTCTTGATTCCTTCTCTTTTCTCAATTTATATGCTAGCCATCTACCTGGTTTATTTGCATCTTCAAAATAATTCTGTTTAGAGTTTCTAATTTTCTGTGCCAGTTCTTCTTTCTCTATTAATTCCATTTTATGTTTGATTACATCCAGCTTCAATTTAATATCCTTTTTCTGTGGCATTTTCTGTAATTCTTTTTCAAGAATTTTATACTCATCTTCCAAGGCCTTAGAAGCTTGCCTTTTCCTAATATTCTTTTTTCTTGTATAATCTATTATCAAACCTCTAGCGTATGCCTTCATTGTGTCCCACACATTTTGCATTGAAGTATCTTCTTTTTTATTTTCTCTGAAGAAAAAAGCCAATTCCTTCTCCATCCATTGTGTAAAATCTTTCTCCTTTAAAATAGTATTATTTAATGTCCATCTCGATCTTTTTTTTTGTCCCTTCCATTTAATTGTCATTGGGCTATGATCTGCCCAGGTACTTGTTTCAATATTTGTTTCTTTAATATTAGATATTAGTTCTGTTGAGATCCAAATCATATCTAATCTGGACCATGATAAATGTCTATTTGAATAAAAAGTATATTGTTTAGCTTTAACATTTCTTTCTCTCCAAATATCTTTTAAAGTTAATTCATCTGTCATTTTAAAGAAGGACCTTGGGAGAGCCTTTCTATTTTGCTTTGTTGTTGTTGCTATATAGTCCAGTTTATTGTCCACAATTCCATTAAAATCTCCCATCATAATTATATTAACATAGTCCAGTCCAATTATTTTCATATGTAGCTTTTTATAAAACTCTTCTTGTTTATCATTCGGAGCATAAATTGCAATCAAGAGTATTTTTATATTATTGTCCATTATTTCTACCATTAATACTCTTCCATCTTCATCCGTGTAAATCAATTTTGCTGGAATAGCCTCTTTAATGTATAAAACCACACCTCTTTTCTTACATTGAGTCAAAGAGGTAAATATTTTCCCTAATTTTGGCTGTAATAACAATTGTTCATGTTGTTTTTTAATGTGAACTTCTTGTAAACAAATTATATCAAATTTTAATTTCTCTAATTTATGAAAAGTTTTCCTTCTTTTAACAGCTGAATTAAGTCCATTTATATTCATTGTAATCAGTTTTTTTTCCTCCATAATTATGCTTTATATTTAGGTCTAACAGCTCTCGTGGATCTCACTTCACGCTGTTCTTTATTATCCATCTGTCCCCCTGCTGCTCCTTTCTCTTTTTCAGTCTCCAGTTGTTCATCTTGAAACTCAATTGATAAAGCCTCTTTCTCTATTCCCTCTCTTCTTCCTCCAAAGAATTCTGCATGAAAAAGTTCTGCTTTCTCAATTGAATCAGTTCTATATCTTTGCTCTTGCCACCCAAACACTAGTCCTTCTGGAATCAGCCATCTATAATTCACTTCATTTTCCAATAGTATTTTGGTCAGAAATCGATATTCTCTTCTCATCTCTCTCACTCTTCTGGGTATTTGTTTTAAAACCACAACCTCTTTACCCTTGTATTTCAGTGTTTTCTCTCTTACTACTTGTAATATTTGCGTTTTAATGGATTTTTTGGTAAATCTAATATGGACTTCCCTGGGTAATTTATTTCTCATCGCATATCTTGTATAGACTCGATATATCTCATCTATTCCATCCATCATCTTTTCCTCTGTAATTTCCAAAACATCTGCCAAAATTTCTATCATTACCGCTGCCAAATTTTCTCCTTTTTCCTCTTCTATATTTTGAAATCTGAGGTAAAATTCTGACCTTTCCATCTCCCACCTCAACATCCCACCTTTTTCTTGTTCAACCGCTGTTAGTCTGCTGTCAATATTTCCAATCTTCTTCTCTCTTTGTTTTCCTTCTTCCTCAATTTTTTGGAATCTCTCCTCATACTTAACCATCATTTGTTTAATATTTTCCACTTTTTCATCAGTCTTCTCTATTCTTTGTTCAATATTTTCTGCTCTTTGTTCAATATTTCCTGCTCTTTGTTCAATATTTTCTGCTCTTTGTTCAATCTTTTCTGTTCTTTGTTCAATATTTTCTGTTCTTTGTTCAATGATATCTGATTTTGTCTTGAGATCTTGGATTCCTTGCATAATCATCTGTAAAGTTATTTTTTCTTGTTCCTTATCTTGCTTCAACATTGTCTGAATTAAACGTTGTCCTCCAACTGGTGGGGAAGCAGAGGTAGAAGCAGAAATGCCAGATGGTATTGGTTTCCTGCTCATTTCAATGTTTCCAAAACTTCAAATTCTTCTTGACTTTTAATCCAACTGGTAGAGCAGCCAATTATAATCCAAAATGAAGAACTCCAATAGTAAAAAACACGAAACCACAGAAGAAACAGGAAAAAAAGAAGAAGAAAGATCTTCAGGTTCTTCTAGACCCTAATCCAATTACGAGATAGTCCACCATAAAAAAGGAAAAAATAGAAAGGAGAAAACAAACAAATCCAAAAATAATAATATTGATTAAGAGCAAAAGAAAAAGGAAAAAAGAAAAAGCAAAAAGAGAAAAAACAAAAAAAAAAAAAAACAAAAAGTTCCTTCAGATTCTTCACACCTTAATCCAATTAAAAAGTCTCAATAATCCAAAAAAAAGAAAAAAAAAACAACCTCAACAACAAAGTAGTCCAAAAACATAAATATGAAAAGCAAAAAGGTCCCAATAAAAAAGAAAAGAAAAATAAAGAAGAAAAAACTCTGAGGCTTTCCCTTTAAAATAAAAGGCAAAAATAAAAATATTACTAAAATTAAAATTTAGAAGAAGGCTAGCGAATGGGGTATATATAAGAAAACACACTGCACTTTGTTATTTATCCAAGGCTCTTGTTATGACTCTCTTCTCCAGCAGCTTCAAAGCCAAACCTCAAGTATTGTTGATAACAGTCCAGGAAAGCACCTGCAATAATATTTTGCTGTGCTCTCCCTCTATCTTATCACATTAAAAAGTCCTTGAGATGAGGTCTTTTTGCAGTTCTCTCCAATTCACATAAAGATACTTTCAAGCCTCTAGTTGGCAGTGTTACAAAGTTTCTTAATGCTCTTTCTCCCCGCCCGCCAGAAAAAAGGAATAATATATACAGAAAAAAAAAGAAAAAATAGCCAAAGGGAGCCTCTATCCTAAAGAAAATTAAAAGATCAAAAGAAGCATAAAATCAAAGGAAGCATAAAAATATATATAAGAGAAAATTCAATCCGGTTACCTACAAAGTCACAGTAAAATCTTTCCCAAAAAGTATAAAGAAAAGACAAAAAAAAAACCAAGCCTCAATTTGACATCACTTTAAAAAACGCCGCTCAAAACAATTTCAAAACTGTCTTAACAAATGTCTTTCTTAGCAGCATATATTTTGGGTTCAATTGTGGTCGTAGACTGAGGACTCCATGTACATAGAAAGCACTATTATAATGTTATGCTGCAGCTCTATAATTCTGTTTCTTTGTTTGCGTTCGTTTGAAATTACGACAGTGCTGAAAAAAAATTAGTCATGACCAGTGGTGGGTTTCAAAAATTTTTTCCTACCGATTCAGTGTGAGTGTGCACTTTGCACTTTGCACCCATGCAGCATTTGCAACTCATCTTCTGCTGCAAGCCCTATATGTAAAACAGCTGATGCCCGGCAATCGGGCTGTGCCACGCAAAGCAGCTGAGGTTGAAAAGCAGGAAATGAAGGTCAATATAGAGCCAGGGCGGGTGAGAAGGCCCAACAGCTGATCATTGGAGTGATCTGGTTTGCTCACAGATGATCATCAGCACTACCAGTTCGGCCAAACTGGGCCAAATCAGTAGAATACCACCACTGGTAATGACCAGTCCTCCTTCTTATGACCATTGCAGCCCACCCGGGGTCTCATGATCAAAATTTGGGTGTTTATTGATCAACATGTATTTGCAATAATTGCAGTGACATGGGGTCACATGACTGCCATTTAAAAGCTTCCCAGTGGGCTTCTGATTAGGAAAGTCAATGTGGGAAGCTGGGTTCACTTAACGACCATGGCAAAAATGGTTGTAAAATTGGGTGTGATACACATAACAACCATATCACTTAGCAATGGAAGTTTCAGTCCCAAATGTGTTTGTAAGTTGAGGACTTCCTATGTTGTTTGTATTTTTTATCTAAAAATGAAATTGCTGTTTCTTTGGCACATTTGGAGTCACAC
Organism: Hydrophis major; assembly: GCA_033807585.1. NCBI lineage: Eukaryota > Metazoa > Chordata > Lepidosauria > Squamata > Elapidae > Hydrophis > Hydrophis major. Next base: position 266,649,202 of record CM066328.1, read on the forward strand.
ATTTTCATTTTTTAAATTCACTATTAAATTATTCAAGCACACGTACAACCATCTCTTACAAGAGTTCACTGCCTAAATTTGGAATTATTCTTTGACATCTAGCAACAAGACTAAGGAGTACAGCCAGTTGAATTTATTTATTGTACTTTATTTTATAATCAGATTTATATAAAGATAAACATCTATAAAAGCGTAACTAAAGGAACTTAACCAAGAGAATCCCTATTATAAATTTCAAACTAAGGATAAAATGGGATAGAAAAAAAGCTTTCATTTAAGAAACTATGCATATCAAAAGACCAAACTAAACACAAGTATAGAGTCATAGAGGTGATAGTAAGATACTGAAGTGGTGGATTTAGGATTAACTATCAGTTGTAAAGTAACAAATAATTAAGAAATATGTTGCATACTTGATAGAGCATCCATGAAGGCCTTGGAAAAGAATTGACATACTGTGATGTGTGTATTCCTACAAAGATAAGAATCATGTTAACTTTGACACTCTATGCAAGTTGAACTTTGAAGAAGCAGGATAGGAATTTGAAATGTGATGTTGAAGAAAATTCTTGAAAATGCCACAGACAGTCAAGAAAATTAACAAATGCATCATCTAACCATTTGTTAAAACAAACTATCCAGGTATTTTACAGCTTGCCAGGCAATCAGGCACAAAAAGAGTGAGAAACTGTGACAATCTGGACAGAAATAAAAGAACAAACGGGTGTGTCTACAGCAAAGTATCTGAACTCATCATGGAGCCCAACCACATTGCAAGGAATTCGAACTGTGGGCCATTCCCAGTGCATCGTGAGCCTTCTCACTTGTCTTCTATATCACCTAGAGATTAAATCAGTTGTTGTGACAGACATAAACATGTTTCTCTAAGTGCCTCTGGGATTTTCTATGCTCTGTGATCATCACAAAAGTCTGTCCTTCCAGGAGTGAGATTTTAGACTACGTAATGGTCCATGGAAAACCACATTGATTTCCTGATAACCCAAGCATTTAGAAATGGCTTCCTACAGAAGTGATTCTCCCTGAGCTACTGACTGTCACCAAGATAGCCATCTCAAGTCTGAAAAGTTCCAGAAGGGAAATGTTTGACTTATTGGGATGTGCAAATGCATGTCTTCTATGTCTATATTGCTTGACAGCTTTTACATAAGGTAATTTCAAACATTATTGCATTTATGGCCTTAGGGCTAAATGAAGGTTGAATAGTTTAATGCCTCTGAAGTAATCTGGCACAATAGGTAGATACACTTGTTTGAGTAATGGTCCTACTCTTTGTTAATAGCTTGGATGTTCTCCTTTTTATGATGCCCAGCTTTTTTTTAAAAAAAAAATAAGCTGCTAAACAGAGATGACAACTACTCAATACAAGTGTTCCATAAGACCATTATCAAACTTGGCATGGCAAGAAATTCTTAAGACGCACCACAGTTAAGATTGAAACAAATGCTGGTCTTTTTTTTACTTAGCTTTCTACTGAAAATATCCGGCATGAGAATTTTGAGAATACTATGAAGGGGAATGCAGACAAGTCCCCTTGACATAGATCCATGACCAAGATCATCCACAGCCATAACACCAACAAAAATTCCATCTTTCAGGCAGTTTAAAGGTATGCAGAATTGTACACGAAGCATATCAAAAGAGCAAATTGCAAACTTTGATAATAGACAAGATATCTGCAAAGTTCCAGGGAAAGTTTAAACCTTCCTCAATCATTTGCTTTCTAAAACTCACCCTCTTTTAATGGGAATTAGAAAGCAAAACACATTTAAAAATCCCTGGCAAATGTGTTAGGAACTGTGGCCAGAATAACTAAGAATAAAACAAAAATTACAAACTTGCAATTGTATTATAATATTAAAATGAAGGCATCTCGTTTTATTGTTTCGTTGAAAGAGAAATAAATTGTGGTGCTCCGAATACTGCTAGCTAACCTCTGTGGCAAATCATATTTCTTAATATGATTTTAAATATTTTAAAATGTTATGGATTAGTTGGGCACACTAAGTAAGTACAGTAGATTATGCAGCCAAATCACATAATTCCTAAATTGAAAGTTTCTTTTAATGTGGGCTATGTTGACAAGCAATGGGTTATATTTTTACACTGAACATTTCCTTTCCCCTTAAGTTTTTCCCAAAGCAATAAATCCTCCATTTGACTATAATCAACATGCCTAGGTTCAGAAAGATTCCCTTCCTTCCTTCCATCCATCCATCCATCCTTCATCCATCCATCCATCCTCCCTCCCTCCCTCCCTCCCTCTGTTTTGTATAAACAGCATCATCTCTTTTATCATCTACTGGATAGAATAAATGCCTTAGCTAATTATATTCCTATGTGACCTTTAATAAATAAAAGCACCAGGAGCAACAAAGTATATGGTAATATGACACATACATTCATGTGTATGTCCACATCTGGCATAGATTATATGCTAAGATTCCCCCTTCCTCTGTTTCTTTATTTTACCCTTCCCATCACCTACAATTAATTGAGAATCACCAGGAAGGTCTAAAATTATGCCTAGGTAGGAAGTATGAGAGAACTCTGAATCCATTTCTCATTCTGGGAAATTCTTTATCAGAACTTCCTGATATTTCACACACACACACACACACACACACACACACACACTTTGTCTCTATACTGGAACTTCCAAAATTCAGGAAAAGCCAGCAGCTGTGGCTGGCAGGATAAAGAAGGAGAATTTTCAACACAGGATTTTCTTTCCAAGGCCAATTTCCTACTCTAATCCCAAAGGAGAAACCTGGACAATCATACGACTTCTGGAAATACCATCCCAGATGCTAAAAGAGATCAACCTTATTTCCTTTTCTAAGAACTTTTTTCTCTTGAATACTTTTAACTAGAGTATTGTTCAGAAAAATGTGTGCAGCTGAATTCATGAAACATATTGAGAACTTTGGTATGAAAAGTTCTTCGGTCACCTTTTAGTGTTTAATTCAATAGATAAACAAGGTTCACCAGGAATTTGTTCAATTTATCCTATGAACCTGAAAGAGAATCCGGTTAAAGAGAAAAAAGTAAAATGTTTAGTTTATGCTTCATTGGTTTTCTCAACCTTAGATTATTTTCATCCCTGATATATCCAATTCTTTATTCTTTGCATTTTTATCTTTGCAAGGGAAGCCTTATTTTCACTTCAGTTACTTCCAGATGCTATAAAAGCTGCCAACGGAGAAACCAAAAGTTCCACCCATCATTTCTCCAGAATGTGTTGTGGGCTTTTCCAATTTCTGTGCCTAATTCTTTCTTCAAGAACTTTATAAACAGCACTTTTGCAAGATAAACTCACCAGGATTTTAAGATTAGTTATCAGAACAGGGATTTGATACATCTGGCAGATGTCAGCCCAGAAGGACAACAGCTGGAAAAAACCCCATGGCGTGACTCTTACCATGCAATCATAAATTTAGCAAAGAAAACAAAAATGTTGTGTTCAGTTTCTAGATCAGCCTTCCCCAGTCTATGCACCCTCCAAAAGTGAGGACTTCAATTAAAATCCATACACTCGGTGAGTAACTGGATGGGGAAGTCTGCCGTAGAAAGTATAGAAAACATTAGATCAAGAAGAACCAGTAAGTCTTCAAAGAGGGGAGAACAGATGAGAGCTGGAATATATATTTGGGAATTTAGTCAAGTTGAAAATCTGAGTTGGTCAATTGAGGCCAGATTCAACTTAGCTCCCTTTTTGTACTTCTGTCCATCCTTTTCACAGAATGGCACAATTACATTAAGAAATGCATTCAAGAAAAAAAAAAAACAGCACTGGAATGTCACATACCAAAGACCCTGCCACAGATGTCCTCTATACACACACACACAAACACATTATGACATGTTGAATATGAGAGACTTATGTCTACTTTGCCCAGTTTCAAAGGGTAATTTAGCAATTCCAAGTTCAATGCCTAGAAATTCCAAAGGAAGTTGGAAACATTCCTCATCTTCATTAAAGCTTTTTTTTCTCCAACTCTCATGGTTGACTCCTTAGAGAGAGATCAGGAAGCCTCATTTGAATAAAGGGCCCCAGATTACCTTATCACTTTAAAGCAAGGCTCTCTGGTTTTGTGTCAGGTCAAGCTTCTCTTCTTTGTTCCCATTGACATGATAAATAATTGATTCTGGCTGTAGGATCTCTTCCGCCATGAGAAAACTGTAAGAAGGGCAACTGTTGCTTTCAAAGGCTGAGAGTTCAATAAGCCAACATACTTTAATTATCCATAATAATTTTATTTTAATTATCCAATATTTTAAAATGTGTTTGTGTGCATGTTTTGTGTGTGTATATTGTGCATGTATACACTCTCTCTCTGTGTGTGTAGTATGTGCCTGTGTGTGTGTGTGTGTGTACACACAGGGATATACTACACACACACATAAATACAAACATATATTACTCAAAGCACCTTCCTGCATAAAAATTTTAAACTGTTTTTTTTTTTTTAAAAAAAAAAAAGCATATTGTTGAAAGAGAAACCTTCATGGGGGCAGTGTTCAAGGATGGATGCACAATTTTCATCATCATATCCCTGACATCTTTAACTTGGGATGCCTTGATTGATGATGTGCCACTATGTTGGTATTTAAGCTTAATGACCATTCAGATACATTTTGTCCATGATGATCTATCATGATCTGGTCCTTCATGTCTTCCAAAGTTTCACCTTTTGCAACTGTAACTAAGTGTATCCATCTTTGATGGATGGTCTTCCTTCTTTTCTCTTTTCTTCTATCTTTATCAGCATTAGAGCCTTCTCCAGAAAGTTGGGTCTTCACATCATAACTCCTAAATAGAGTAATTTGAACCTGGTCATTTGTTGTTCCTCAGCCTTTTCTAAAGCCACCCTGAACATCTGGCATCTCCTTTTCCATGCAGAGTTCTAATCTGCACAAAGGGAGGCTCAGCCAATCTCATTGTACACATGTTGTACTCTGATAATAAAGGTTATAATAATCTGCATTGGATGACCCTAAGCACTATTTTGCTAACGTGTGATGGGATGCTTTGTGTTTAGTTTATAAAAGAAAATTTTAAAATAAAACCAGACTCAGTTTTGATTACAAGAAATCATGACTATGTCCCAGGGCAGGTCTTCATGAAATGTTGAATCCTGATATATGAGGAAACATTTACTTAATCAATGGAACTGTTTTCATCCTTTTTTTCTCTCCTGGAAAACCTTCCAATTCATCTTATGAATTATATTCCAAAGGTGTTTTTTCAAGAGGCCACTGGACTTCCTTGTTTTTCCTTGAAGATGTTTCGCTTCTCGTTTCACTTCTTCAACTCTGAGATGCTGGATGAGAACTGAAACGTCTTCAAAGAAAAACAAGGAAATCCAGTGGCCTCTTGAAAAAACACCTTTAGGACAACTATGACTTGAATGACTGAGAATCTTCATAGACATGAATTATATTGTTTTTCAAGCTATCATTTGGTTCAATGGTTTCAATGCATACGGTTATGTTGTGTTGGGAAATTCTATTGGCTACATATCTACAACTTTTTTGATGGGTTCACCTGCACACAGTGATCCATAAGAATGACCTCTGAAGCTACTGTTAGAAATGGTCTGAAATAATGAGAAATCTAAAGCAAAAGGTTGAAATTGTAACTGTTCTTGTACTCTGTTGCATTGAAAAAAGATGGAAATTACAACCTTTATTTTCTCTTTCCTTAACTTTTCACCCTTATTTTTTCTTCAACTTTTCTTGTCTTGCATTTCTATTTGTATTCTATCCTATCTCATAATAATCTTTGAAAAACACAAACGAAAGGAATCACTTCTGAAATCACATGCTATGTAGATTGAGAGCCTTGTGCCTCTCCTCAAGCTATTTTTCTGAACTAGCAACAGGGAAAAAGCAAATGAGCACCACAAAAGAGAGAGAGAGAGAGAGAAAGAGAGAGAGAGAGAGAGAGAGAGAGAAAAGAAGAAGAAGAAGAAGAAGAAGAAGAAGAAGAAGAAGAAGAAGAAGAAGAAGAAGAAGAAGAAGAAGAAGAAGAAGAAGAAGAAGAAGAAGAAGAAGAAGAAGAAGAAGAAGAAGAAGAAGAAGAAGAAGAAGAAGAAAGGGAGGGGTTTTTTTTGCATGGTGATTCAAAAGTTTGGTCGCATCTTTTGAACCATTTGTTATCTGAGCAACTCAAGGAACAAGTGTTTTTCTCCAAGAATTCCTTAGATATTTCATGACTCCATTGGTTTCAAATGCCTTTTACCCTTGCCTCTCTGCTCATATTACAAACTATTTTTGAAAGTTATCTCATTTTTGGAAGGATTTCCCCATGTAGTGCATCAAAGTAGGTATTCATTTGTGTCTTACTTCAAGACCGGTTTAGCAGATGCCCTGCCTCTAAGTCTTATTTATCTGCTAAGACAGTGACTGTCCCCTTTATTTTACACAGCACAGTGGATGAGAAAAAAAAACCTTCTCCCTAATAGCAAATGGAAAAAAAACCCTTTGAAAAGGCAAGCCAGGAAGATGGAGACAAGTTATTCATACAGAAAATAAAAAAGAAGAAGAGGAAAGGGCAAGTAAGATAAGGAAAAGAAATATAATGACTCAATGTTCCAGAGCAGGTCTATTGTTTATCTAAGTTATTACTATATCCGAATAAGGTCTCAATTCTAATTACAGGTAATTGGATTCCCTCCCCCATAACATAAGAAGTGATTTCTCGAAAACAAATTTTACTAGGGCTTTTGAAGTTATTATGTGATAGCCTCTTATTTGCAATGTTTGTACTGACTTTATGACTCATCAATAAAATAAAATAAAGTAAAATAAAAAATAAAAAAAATACTAAAGGCAGGTGAGCCAAGATTGGTATGATATATGGCTAAGGATCTGGTTTTAGGATCTTTCTTTGTGGCTCAGGAGGCAGCAATATAAAAATATAGAAATACACAGGCCTGATTTACAGCATACTATGAATACAACCCTTATATTTTATGGATTGCTTTCCTTATTGCACCAAAAGTTGGTTTGTTTGCTTCCCCACACGACCTCTTCTAACCTGGCCCAATGCTCTATCTGTGGAGAGACTTAGCATCAGGAATGTGCAAAGAATATTGAGACAATATTGATGCTACCTGCAGTCTCTTTATTAGAATTCACAAAATGTATTGCAATATAAAGACTCACTTGCTTGATTGGGCACATCTGTTTTTACAGTTCAGAACCTGGATTACATGTAGAATTACTGTGTATTTTTGTTAGAATTGCCATTGCTCCATGTATATTGGAAACGACTGAAATTTAAGGTGGGTTATTCCACAATGGACAAAGGTCTGATCCAAGGCTCCTCCAAATCTGTTTCTTTTCCTATGATTGGATCTGTTGTGTGGAGACAGCAACAGAATCAGAAAATGGGGAAGAACATGGGCAAGTCCAGGAGTCTGGGGAGGACTCAGACGATGGTCCTGCATCTGAGACAGAGATGGAGCCAGGGGCATCTGGGGGTTATGTGCTGATTCCAGAGCCTCCAGAATCTGACAGTAGCAAGGCAGAGGAACAAGGGGAGCCTGTTCCCAGTGTGCGTATGCACAGAGCTGCCAGAAGGCAAGAGTGGTTAAGACAAAAGGGGTGACTCAGGTGTAAGGCTTGGAGGTGATTGCGCCTCCCATAAGATATGAAGAAAGTGCAAAGAGTACATTTACAATCAGATATTTCAAGTCTTTACTATATATTTCAGGTAAAATTCCCAATAAAAATATCTCTGGTTTCAAGTCTATATGTTTTTTTGTCATTTGCCACCTGTAAAACATCTTATACAGATTTTCTTTATATGCTGTTGACATTGTCATTTTATAATTTTGAGACCACAATTTTTGCCATTTCTCTAAATCAATCCCATATCCAAAATTCTTCCCCCAAGCAATAATTGTTTCTTTAACTTGTTCTTCCTCTAATTTAATTTCTAGTTCCCTTATACCATAGAAAAGCATGCCAACCCAATAATAAATCATGTCCTTCTAATGCCAACAATCTATTCTTTCTTAACGTTATCCATTCTTTAGCCCACATTAAATTTGCAGCTTGATAATACAACTCCCAATTAGGAAGGCCAAATCCTCCTCTAATTCTAGCATCCTGTAAAAGTTTTAATTTTATTCTCGCTTTCTTGCCTTGCCATATATACTTCAACACAATTTTATTCAATTCTTCAAAATAGTCTTACCTAACCTAATTGGTATTGTTTGAAACAAATATAAAATTCTAGGTAAAATATTCATCTTAATTGTTGAAATTCTACCTATCAATGACAATTGTAAATTTTCCCATTTTTTCAGGTCAGATGCTATCTGCTGTTTAAGTTTAATATAGTTATTCTCTTTCAGTGCAGCACGTCAAACATATCCCCAAATATTTAACTTTATTCGTAACTTGAATTTTCAATAAGTCTGTCAGCATTTCTCTTTGTCTTAATAGCATGTTCTTTGTCAAAATCTTTGTTTTGTCTTTATTTATTTTCATGCCAGCCATCTCACCGTACATCTCTATCTTTTCCAATAATTTCAAAGCTGTTTCTAGAGGATCTTCCAAAATAAAGACCAGGTCGTCTGCAAAGCCTTGCAATTTGAATTCCTCCTTTTTAACTTTCATTCCTTTTATATTTGTATCCTCTCTAATATTTCTATTTAATACTTCCAAAGTTAATACAAATAACAAAGGAGATAATGGACATCCTTGTCTTGTACCTTTTTTAACATTAATAGAGTCTGTGAATTCTCCATCTATCATTACTTTTGCCGTTTGCTTCTATATGGCTTCTATTGCTTGAATAAATTTTCTAGTAAAGCCCATCTGTTCCAATAATAATAGCATAAATCTCCAATTCACATTATCAAATGCCTTTTGGGCATCTAAGAATATCAAAGCCATTTGTTTTTCAGGGTGCGCCTCGTAATATTCCAATGTGTCCAGGATTACCCTCATATTGTTTTAATTTGTCTCTTTGGTAAAAATCCATTCTGATCAGAGTGAATAAAATTTTTTAAATATTTTTTTAGCCTCTCTGCCAAGATTGAAGCAAAGATTTTATAGTGTGCATTCAATAAGGAAATAGGTCTATAGTTCTTAATTTGTAATGGGTCAACCCCTTCTTTTGGGATAAGTGTAATATAAGCTTCTGACCATGTTTTAGGTATTTTCTTATTTGTCATAACTTCATTCATGACTTTTAATAGTGAAGTGCTCAACGGTTCTTGTAGTGTTCTATAAAATTCTGCCAGAAGACCATCTGGTCCTGGTGCTTTTTCATTGTTCTTTCTATTAAGTGCTTCAGTTAATTCCATCGTTGTTATAGCACTTTCGAGCATTTCCCCAGTTTCATCAGGTATCTTAGGTAGGTTAGCATTTTGTAAATATTGTTTAATTTTTTCCTCATCAAGATCCCCCTGTTTATATAATTGTCCATAAAAGTCTCGAATAATTGCCTTTTTCTCTTTATTACCATGGCAAATTTGACCTTGATTGTCTATTAACTGTAATATTTTCCTTGATTCTTTCTCTTTTCTCAATTTATATGCCAACCATCAACCTGGCCTATTTGCATCTTCAAAATAGTTCTGTTTAGCACTTCTAATTTTTTGTGCCAGTTCTTCTTTCTCTGCTTGATCCATTTTATGTTTAATTATATCCATTTTAAGTTTAATATCTTTTTTCTGTGGAGTTTTTTGTAATTCTTTTTCCAGGTTTTTATGATCATCTTCTAAAGCTTTAATCATTTGCCTCTTCCTAATGTTCTTTTTCTTTGTATAGTCTATTATTAATCCTCTTGCATATGCCTTCATTGTATCCCAAACATTCTGTATTGAAGTATCTTCTTTTTTGTTTTCATTAAAGAAGAAGGCCAATTCTTTTTCCATCCATTGTGTAAAGTTTTTTTCCTTTAAAATAGTATTATTTAATGTCCATCTAGATCTTCTTTTTTGTCCTTTCCATTTAATTATCATTGGATTGTGGTCTGCCCATGTACTTGTTTCAATATTTATTTCTTGAATATTGGATAATAATTCTGTTGATGTCCAAATCATATATATTCTGGATCATGATAAATGTCTATTGGAATAAAAAGTATATTGTTGAGTTTTAGCATTTCTTTCTCTCCATATATCTTTTAGATTTAATTCATCTGTTATTTTAAAAAAAGATTTAGGGAGGGTCTTCCTATTTTGTGTGTTGTTTTTGCTGTATAGTCCAGTTTATTGTCTACAATTCCATTGAAATCTCCCATCATAAGTATATTAGCATAGTCCAGTTCAATTATTTTCATATGTAATTTTTTATAAAATTCTTCTTGTTTATCATTCGAGGCATAAATTGCAACCAAGAGTGTTTTTGTATTATTTTCCACTATTTCAACCATTAATACCATTAATAACGGACCTAAACCATCCCGTAGAGATGGTGACAGTAAGGGGTGCGTTCTGTAGATTCTGTAGACATTGCAAGTCCCTGGTTGATCCAGAAGAAGCCCTTTTACCATCGGCGGAGAGGCAGCCATTAAGCTGCTGAAGCTGGGACAGCTCTGAAAGGAAGAGATTGGAAGGAAAAGTGTATCGGTTTGGTGAGGACTCTTTTTTTTATTATTAATATTTGTCTAAAGGACACCCTAAGAATGAGAAGAAATTTGTAAGATTTTTGACTAAACTGACTTAGCGGTGATTTTTAAAGGGAAATGTCAAAGTGAGGCTTGGCTTTTTACTTTTACTTTTTTTTTCTCTTTATATTGAACTTCTATGGTGGTCTAGTTAATCAGACTGTTTTTTTCTTTTAAACTTACTTCTTTTCTTTTTTTTTCCCTTCTCCTTTTTGACTGTTTATATTTTATATAATAGAGGCCCCCTTTAGTAATCTTTTTTTTAAATTATATATATATATATATATATATATATATATATATACTTTTTCTTTCTTTTTAGATTTTTTAGGGGGGAAGAAGGGGGAGTGGTTTTAGGAAATTTTGCAGCACTGCCAACTAGAGGCTTGAAAATATCTGAAGTTGGGACCTGGGAAAAAATTTTTTTCTCAAGACCACTGGAAGCAATAAGATAGAGGGAAAAGCACTGGAGGATATTTATACAGGTGCTCTTTGGGACTTCTATTATCAATTGAATATTTGAAGCTTGGCTTTGAAATGTGTGGAGAAGCCAAATAAGAGCCTTGGATAAATAAAAGGCAGTGGGTGCTTTTTACTTTTTATTTCTTATTAACTATTCTATCCCTCCCCTCCAACCCCATAGCATTTTGTAATATTGGTATATTCATTTTTTATTTTTTATTTTAATTCATTTTTATTTTTTTTTAAAGGGGAAGCCTGAGAATATTTATTTTTTCCTTTTTATTTTTTTTATTGGGATATTTGCCTTTTTATTCCTACTTTTCACTTATTTTTATGGCTATTTTCTATTTTTGAGGTCTCTCAATTGGATTAAGGTGGGAAGAACCTGAAGAACTCTTTTTTTCTTTCCTTTTTATTTGCTTATTATTTTTTTCTTTTTAATATTGTTGGGCTTTATTTTGTCTTTTTTCTCTCTCCATTATTAATTTTTTTCTTTTGAAATATAATTGAGTATTTCACAATTGGATTAGGGTCTTGAAGAACCTGAATAATTTTTCTTTTTCAATTTTGGGCCTTTTACTTTTTATTGGCTCTTTTTTTTCTGGTGTTTTCCTTCTTTCTAATTGGATTACAATTGGTTACCTTACTAATTGGATTAAAAGAACTGGAAGACTCTGAGCTACGGAATGAGTAAGAGAATTTTACCTTCGGGCATTTCAACTTCTGCTCCTGTCTCCCCATCATATGGAGGATGACTTTCAACAATGGCGAAGCAAGGTAAAGCACAAGTGGATTTTATGACAGTTATGCAAGGGATACAAGATCTTAAAATGAGTATGGAACAAAGAATGGAGAGTATTGACAAAAGAATATGGAAGAAACGTTCAACAAATTATGGTGAATCACGATGAGAGAATCCAAAAAATAGAAGAGAAAGACAAACAAAGAGATGACATAATTGGAAATATTGATAGTAGATTAGCAATGATTGAACAAGAAAAAAGTGGGATGTTGAAGTGGGAGATGGACAGGTCAGAATTTTATCTTAGATTCCAAAATATTGAGGAGGAAAAAGGACAAAATTTGGCTGCAGTAATGATTGAAATATTGGCTGGAGCCTTGGAAATAACAGAGGAAAAGATGATGGATGGAGTAGATGAGATATATCGAGTCTTCACAAGATATGCGATGAGGAACCAATTACCAGGAGAGGTTCATGTCAGATTCTAATTTAATTTCTAATAAATATCCATACAGTTCAAGCAAGATAAAGGTGTGTTCTTATCAGACTTCTCTGAAAGAACTTTGGCAGACTTCCATGGGACTATTTGTAACTGGTTGAGACTCATTACAGGCCGTGAATGATGACAATTCACAGCCATTGAACTAAAATAAAAGTGTTTTGGATTTAACGTTGTGGCGTGGGGGCTTGAAAAACCACCAAAGATTCGATATTAATCCAAGGAAAATAGCTTTATTATAGCATTTCTGCAGAAACGGGTTCCTACCCTGGCAGATGGGAGGAACCCAGAGCAAAGTTTGCATTCTATTTTATACCCTAACCTACCCATCCTATGATAGCTTGGTTTACAATCTACCTATTGAATTTCGGTATACAATTCATCACCAAATATGGGACATCAGGAAGTTAGATGTTCCCTAACACGTACACATTTTCCCAGATTTTCCCAGAGTACAACGTGTGATTGTTCAATGTTTCAATGTCCCTTTTGCAGTAGAAAAGTATCAACTTGCAGTTTTGAAGTTTGAGTCACAGTTACACAATACACAATGGATTTTATTCATGTTTTCCTCTTATAATTCCCCCCTTTTCTGCTTACATTCTAGACTCAAACTCACGCAACAGATCCCCAGCCTCTTTCAGAGCCATCTCCTTCTGAAACATCATCAGAGGTTCTTCCTCCTGCTTCCCGGATCTTGAACTTACAGTTTTCCCTTCCACACATTGCTATTACACCAGGGAAACACTGAACACAACAACACAACATCACACAGCATATAATAATTAATATAATTCCCATGATTGTAGATCTCAACCAAGCAGTGCTGGGAAGCCAAGACCATAATGCCCCCCACAAATCTGGAAATGAGGAATAATGGATTAGAACGAATGCGTTCCTCCATCGTTTGCACTGTTTTTGTAATATTGGGTTGGAAATCATGGATATATACACAGCAATGTGAATGAATCAAAGCACACACACACCCTTTTGCAGCCAATACAATGTCTAATGCATATCTATTTTGCAAAGCCACTTTTCTAACTTCAGAAAGTTCCGTGTTGAGCATTTTGATTGTCTTGATAGTATCATTAAACATGGCTACTGTAAAGTTATTCAGGATATGTAAATCTCTACAATTCATGGCTACTCCCAATGGTACCAGCACTCCCCATGCTATCTGTGTTTTCAACCTTCCCCCCCAGCGTTAGTCCTGAACTGATTTCTCTTTTATTCTGAATCCGTCCCTGGGGTAAGGTATTCAATTTATATATTACTGGTATCACGTATCCCATGGTACAAATCCCACTCCAACGTGGTGGCATTTCTCTATACGCATGTTTCCCACACAACACCCACCTAAAATTTTCCATGGCATACTTTTGATTCGAAGTCCGAGTCCAATTGATTATATCTTCAAAATATATACATATCTGGTATTGGTCGTGATTAAAATAACTCAACGGCTGACCGTCCACTGGAACTGCCCCTCCACATAGAATTTGGATCTGGTGCCTTCTTGACTCTGCTGTAATGCGTCCAGCCTCCTTCTTGAGTGTGAACTGCAGATTCAGTTGTCAACAGCACCTGGTACGGGCCTTCCCAGCTAGGTTGCAGCTTCTCACTTCTCCAAGTCTTTATCAGGACCCAATCTCCAGTTTCATAGGGGTGTTGGCTTCCCGCAAGTGGTGGTCGTTGTGCCAACAATCCCTGTTTATAAAGAGAAAACAAAGACCTGGACAGCCTGCAAATATTTTCTCAGAAACAAATCTTTAAATTCAGCAATTGGATTCCCTATTTTTGCCAAGAAGGGCTGCCCCATTAACATTTCAAAAGGGGAGACCCCAGTGTTTTTCCTTGGACATATTCTGATTCTGAGTAGTGCCAAGGATAAGTTCTTTGTCCATGGTAACCCATTTTCTAATTGTAATTTGGTCAAATGTCTCTTCAATTCCCCATTCGACCTTTCCACTTTCGCACAGCCAAGGGGTGTGCAAATCCCATTTCACCCCAACAGCTCCCATCACAGATTGCAACATTTTTTGTGTAAAATGTGTCCCCCTGTCAGAATCAATAGCTTCCATCATCCCATATCATGGAATGATTTGTTCTAATAGGATCTTGGTTACTGTGGATGCTGTGGCTCTTCTAGTCGGATAGGCCTCTACCTATCCTATCAATTGATCTTTAATCACCAATAAGTATTTCCAACAGATACTCTGGGTTAGTGTCCACATCTTTGGGCTCCAAAAATGTGGTTTCACAGCTGTTACCAGTGCCTCTGTTCCCCAGTGTCTTTCCTCATGTACCTTCTCCAGAATTCCTCTCATTACATCACGGGAACCACCCTCACCCCCTCTGAAGTTCTCCACCCATCCTCAGTTAATGTACACCCTTCTTTTTCCAAATCATCTTTCTCTTTTTCCTCAGGTTTCCAATTCTCATCCTCTTCCATTTCTAGCAAGGGAATTAATGCCATTACCAGCTTTATTTCACCTGCAGCTTTTCCCCATTTTCCCATTTGTCTGCCCACCTGTTTCCAACTACTTCTGGGGTATTCCCTTTCTGATGAGCATTCACATGTACTATTGACACTTGATTTGACAGTTGCAGGGCCTCCAGAATCTGTTCCACAAGCTGTAATTGTTCAACTTGTTTCCCATCAGCCCTGATAAAACCCCTCTCCTGCCAGATCTTACCAAAGACCACACCCCAGGCATATTTAGAAACAGTCCAAATTGTCACATCAATTCCTTCAGCCAATTTAACAAAGCTACGGATGCTGCTCTAACTTCTTTCTCTTTCTCCCCAGTCAACAACAAGTCATCCACATACTGAATCAACATAATTCCCTTCCTTTTCTCAAAAGACACTAACTTTTCAAAGTCTGTCCAAACAACAAAGGGAACTGCTGTTTTCTTCCACTCTCAGGATCATCCCTTTCAAATGCAAACAGGTCTCTACTTCCCTCATCAAGGGGGCATGCCCAGAAAGCATCCTTCAGATTTATCACAGTAAACCTTTGTCTTTGGGAGGGATTTGTCCCAAGATAGTATAGGGATCAGGAGATCTTCCTCAAATCCAAAACCAATCTATGTTTCCCATCCTTCTTCAACACAGCAAGTATTGGAGAAGTGAAAGGTGACATAGCAGGCTCCAACATGCCCTATTTCAACAATTTATCAATCACAGGCTTCAACCCCTTCTACTCATTGGATATTGTGATGTCCAAAGCTTTGTCACCCCAGGCTGCACTTGAATCTTGATAGGCTGAATGTTCATTCGCCGTACCTTCTCATCTCCTGCCCAAACTTCATCCAAAATTGCCCTCTCATCTTCCACAGTCATCTTCCACATCCTTACTCCCTTCCCGGTATCCCACAGCTGGATATCAAACATAGGCAATAGATCTCTCCCTAGCAAATTCACTCCAGCAGCCTCAGTCATCACTTCATTCATTTCCAGTCTGATTTGTTCAAACACCCTCACATCCTGTGATTTTCCACTCATCCCCACTACTTTTATCATTTTCCTTGATCTATGTGCACCCTTTATCGGGTTACACACAGAAATCCGGCTTGCGCCGGTGTCTATCAGGAACAGCCACTCCTGATGGTCAGGACCCACTGAAATGTTTACCAATGGCTCCCCGCAGGTCCTCTTAAAGGAGCCAGAACATCCCTAATCATCATACAATGCATAACTCCTCTCCTCCCGGTTGGTAGGACACTCGCGCACAAAGTATCCTTCCTTCCCATATCTGAAGCAAATCCTATCCATTCCAGGCTGTCTCATTCCCATCCCTCTGAAACCTCTTCCTCTGAAACTTCCTTGCATTCCGCCTCGCCTTCTCTCACCCTGGCCTCCCATTGCCCCCTTTACACAATCCACACTTTTCTTCACATCATTCTTAGCTGAAGCCTGCACAGCTGCAACCATCATCTGTGACTTCTGTCTGGTTTTTACAGTGTCTCTGTAGTTCTAACTGTTTGACCACCTCATGAGCATTCTCATGAAGTTTTGGAAGAGTCTTTTTCAATTCTCGCAACTCGGCTGGTTTTATGAGGGCAGCCACAAAGACTGTCACCGGGTTGCCTACAGCATTGATCACATTAGGAACTTCCCTAAGAGGAAATGCATCCACTTCAGGTTTTTCTCTGAAGGGAAAATTTTGAACACTTCTCTTCTCAACTGTTCCACTTCTTTTCTCAGTCACAGATAGAGAGGCGGCTGAGGAGGGGGTTGTGCCACCGGCAATGGCGGTGGTGCCATAGGAACGTTGGCGGGCACGTTTTTCAAATTATGATTTGCGGGCGGCGGATTCTGCAGCCAATCGTCCGTCTCACTCTCATTGTCTTTTTGTTGAGACATGTATTGACCCTCGATTGGAGGGACGGGACCTTCAAATTTCACATGAAACCATACATCTATGTATGCAATTTGAGTGGTCATTTTGTGTTGGAGAATATAGTCTCTCAATTTGGTTATCCAATAGGTACTGGTTTCCCCCTCAGGACTCCAGTGATATGGAAATTTAGGATCAATCAGAGGATATTTTGGCCATCGGTCTCGACAAAGATAAATCATGTTTTTCTTTTCGAGATGTCTGGTGAATTCCTTTAGATTCAGGGAGAACCTACTGCTGGAGTAGCTGTCCCAGGAGCGAATCTACTGGAATTGATTTCCTGCCATTGTCAGTTTTTCCCTGTCCCAGACAGGCTTCTTCCTGGTCTCCAAGACCCTTGCTTTGTCCCTTTCCCATCTCTACTCTTCCAGACTCCCAGAGCCTTGACTCACCAGTCCAGTCCTCTAGCAGAGGCTGGATTCTCCCAGAGAGTTTAAGGACCCCTCTCTTTCAGACTCCTAGTCCTAGTTCTCCAGCAGATGCTGGATTCCCCCAGGGAGTTTAAGGACCTCTTCCCCCCCTTTTCTTTTTCTGACTGCAAATGAAAGGAACAAAGTTTTACCTGATCACTCCAGACCTCTGAGGTAGTGGATGTGTGGGCATCCCCAACTCAGGCTTTCCTCTATTCTCTTTTCGATAGTTCCAGACTATCAGCCGGCAAAATGCTGTTTCCAAGGATCGTCTGGATTTCCAGTCGCCTCTGGAGCGACCAGAATTCGGGGAGGAGGCACCTCTCAATGGGAGGTCGTGGCCACTACTCACCTAGTCACCAGCTTCCAGAAGATCACCATTGAGGCTCCTGGCTTGGCTTACCAAATTGTGGGGTGGGGGCTTGAAAAACCACCAAAGATTCGATATTAATCCAAGGAAAACAGCTTTATTATAGCATTTCTGCAGAAACGGGTTCCTACCCTGGCAAATGGGAGGAACCCAGAGCAAAGTTTGCATTCTATTTTATACCCTAACCTACCCATTCTATGATAGCTTGGTTTACAATCTACCTATTGAATTTCAGTATACAATTCATCACCAAATATGGGACATCAGGACGTTAGATGTTCCCTAACACGTACACATTTTCCCAGATTTTCCCAGAGCACAACGTGTGATTGTTCAATGTTTCAATGTCCCTTTTGCAGTAGAAAGGTATCAACTTGCAGTTTTGAAGTTTGAGTCACAGTTACACAATACACAATGGATTTTATTCATGTTTTCCTCTTACAACGTGTCTCAGGAAGCCTTGGTCAGAACAGGATCTTTCCTTTCAGTTATGGTTGTTGTAGGTCAGGGGTGTCAAACTCGTATTGTCACGTCATCACGTGACATATTATGACTTTTTCCCTCTTTGCTAAACCAGGCATGGGTGTGGCTTGCGTGTGATACATCCAGCCTGTGGGATGTGTGTTTGACAGCCCTGCTGCAGGTAGTTATCAGAGAATTACAAAGTCTGCAATAGATTTTAATGGCTTTAGCCACACCCATATCAATGCTTTACACTAAGAATCCCCAAACTTGTCAATTTAAGATTTGTAGACTTCAACTCCCAGAATTCCCATCATGAGAGTTAAAGTACAGAAATGTTAAAGTTGACAAGTTTGGAGAGCCCTGCTTTACACTTATACAAACCTGCACTTTACACTTTACACAAACCTGCAATCAAAGTTTCAGGATAACAGTGTTCCAATATTTGAGGGGCTGCCACAAGGAAGAGGGGGTCAACCTATTTTCTAAAGCACCAGAGGGCAGGACAAGAAACAATGGATGGAAACTATTCAAGGAGAGAAGCAACCTGGAATTAAGGAGAAACTTCCCAACAGTGAGGACAATTAACCAGTGGAACAGCTTGCCACCAGAAGTTGTGAGTGCTACATCACTGGAGGTTTTTAAGGAGCAACTGGACAGCCACTTGTCTGGAATGGTATAGGATCTCCTGCTTGAGCAGGGGGTTGGACTAGAAGACTTCAAAGGTACCTTCCAATGCTATTATTCTGGTATTTATAAAACATTGTCGAGAAAGTTTTAGATCACAATTTACTAAACTTAGGAAACAGCATTGTCTGCTTCTCCATTTGCTTCCATCAAGCTCTGCCTGCATAGCCATAAATGTTGCACAGGTTAAAAACCAGCCATCATTTCCCAAAGTTCTCACATTTAAAGTCTTAGAATATTTATAGACCTTTCATGTCTTTCTTCTTAATTGATTTTTTTCCCCTCACCTGAAAAGTAAACATGCTTTTGAATCAAACTCAGTTCTCATTGTGCAAAGAACCAGCTGGAAATCAAACATTCTAAAACTAAAATAATGGCATTTGCAAATCAGCCCA